>OY728125.1:1781140251-1783540251 GCA_963277665.1 Viscum album
GTTTAAGTTTAACATTATATTAGGTTTTATAGATTAATGTATAACTTCACTGTATGAATTTTTATCTATATTGGATAACTAGTGTTAACATTTTTTAACTAGAGATAGAAATAACGACATATCATTCTTTTTTGGATCTTATTTTGTGATTTAGGTATGAAAAATCCATCTCTTAGAGTAAGAGATAAAGTTGCAAATGATCAAGGTACAACCAAAGGATGGAATTGTGGCTATGAAATAAAAAGTTATCAAGTAAGGTTATTTTCATATTTTATTAATATACATGGAAAATGAATTAAAAATTATTAAAAAAATGATTTTAAAATAAATTTATGTCATATCATCATCATATTTGATGATATCAATGACAATTTTCATGCTACTTTGGTTTATGGATTTGTGTTTGTTAACTTTCTCTTGAATATGTTCTATATCACTTTACATTAGTATTTAGGTGTAATTTTTCTCTTATGTATCCATGATTTCACTTCCCACCTATGTAATCATATTTGGAAACCTAGTATGTGTTACTCCAATTGACGTTCACACATCCCTTTATATTTTCCAAGAGGATGTTTTGTTGATCATTTTTACGATGTGGGTTTCAATGAAGGAATTTTGAAATTTTAAACCTTTAATGAATGAGGAAAATTTTGAGGGAGAAATTAAATATAAGGTGGGTAGAAAGTAACACCCCATAATTTTTTGAAATGTTTTTTCAAATTAATTTAAACTTTTTGATATTTTTCATTACACATAACACTATGTTTATCTTGCATTACATGTAATACTGAGTTTAAACAAACCGTATTATATTTTTAATATATTATTCTAAGATAGTTTTTACCTAGAAATTGGAATGAAAGGTTTAAATATGATTAAAAAAATTATGAAAATATAAGGTTTAAAAATGTATATAAAATCAATTCTTTAGTGACTAAGTAATTGTAAATGAAAATTTGAAAATATAGAAAATATTTTTCTGAGAAACCATTTTTACACAAACAAACATGTTTTACCTAAATAAATAAAAGAAACCATTTTATTTAATTATTTCAATTAAATATATATATAATATATTCAATCAAAATTTTAAAATTCATCTTATGTGTTCTATAGACAAAAGATAAGAATAAATCCAATTTTTTACTTAAAAACTATATATTTCAAAAAAATAATTTTTTATCTTTATTGAAAACTTATTTTAAAAGTAATTTTATTCAATTTATAAAATTAATATTACAAAATAAATTTCATTTTTTAAATCAATATTTCAAAATTATTTTGGCGGTAATTTTTGATAATTTTTCAAAAATATTAATTTATTGATAAATAGTGATAAATACTGAATTTTAATTAAAAATTTACTTTTCATTTAAATTATTTATAAAGATAAACAATATTTTTATTTTTTAAAAGTAAAATTAGTTCAATTAGATATGAATTAATCCAATTTATATCACTGAAATCATTTTCATATTTAATTTTGATTTAAAAAGTTCGTAATCTTTTAAACATTTTCTCTTTGAAATCCCATTTTCTCTTCGTGTCTATGGGATTAATTGTAAATTAAAATTTTCAACATATGTGAATGGAATTTTAAGAAAAAGATTCCATACTTTTAAAAATCATAATTTATATTTTTTAATAAGGTTAACATATTTTTTTATAGTAATGAATAATAAAAACTGTAAAAAATATTTACCATAGTTAAGGTTAAAATGGGGTTACCAAGGGTTAAACTTAAAATATAATGGATTAAATGACCTATAAAATTTGTAAAAAAACAATTTTACTTCCATATTTAGACTTTATAATATCTAATTCTTGATAATACTCCATTTTGACCCTTTTTTACTTTTGAAAAAATTTGGTATATCATTTTATTTTCAAAAATTACAATTGTTACACTCACCTGACCTATAAAAGGTCACCCCTCCTCTCTTCTTCACACCATAAAACCCTTTTTTTTCAGACAATACCTTCCAAAATCCCTTCCAATATTCCATCATATCTTCCTATAATCCCTTTTTGGGCAAAAATAAACCCTAGTAAGGCTTTTTGTGCAAACCTAATGACGATGACCAAAGAAGAGGTAATGTTATTCAACGAGCATTTTTATTTTATTTCTTCCTCCACCTCCTTTAATTTGTATTAAAACATTATAATATAATAAAAAAAGTGTATTATATATAATGAAATTTTTTATGATAATTTAATGACCTAAAAACATCTCCACTTCAGTAAAATGGGTTACAAAATCATCATTCGGGTCTACAAAGAACTACCGCCTCACGAACAGATGTCATTCATTTTTCCACTACCACCTCTCACAGTTGGGTGTGATGATGTATATAAATTATATATATGATATATATGACATAATTATACATATAGAGTTGTTATATTATATTTATATTTTTAATTTCTATCCCCTATGAGATATGATAACATCACTCATGTGTAGGAAGGAGTACCACCTCATGAAACGATGTGATTCGTTTTCACTAACACTTTACATGGATGATAATAAGGATAATTGTAATAAATATATATGATATACATGAAATAATTATGATATTAATTACATATTTATCATTCTAAAAATATAACATATCATTTTATTTTTTTTCCTTTTAACTCATTGATAGTTTAAAACATCGTTTGTGTACGTGTGGACTACCACTTTTATGAAGTGATGTGACTCTTTTATAATCACCACACCACATGAATGATATGTATAAGTGTATTTAAATAGTTAATATAGTATTTATGATATTATTATCATTCTATAATGATATAATATTACTTAACTACTATCCATAATGATCTTTGATAAATGGAAACGTTACTCATGTGTATGTATAGCCAAAAAAATCCATGATCATAATGTACTTCATTTCACAAAACCAAATTTAATTATTAGTATTAAAATTAAAATTTATTTATAAATATTATAATTAATAAATTATTATTATTCTTGATATTATGGAACCATTATCGAAGAAATAGGACTGAAAATAACAAATCAAAATTTATACAAGAAACTAAGCAGTTATTACCCGAAATATGACTGTAACATGGGATTGTTAATAAATGGGAAACAAAAGGAAATAAGTAAATAATATATAGTATTAAATATATAAATTTGTACTATAACATACAAATAATAAAATTATATTTATTATATAGGAGGTCTTAATGAGTATGAAGGAAGTCGAGACTTATGGTAAGGGATTTCTAGTCTCTCTTTTATTTTTTAGAGACATATGAAAATTCACCACTCATTTATTTTATATGGTTTATGTAATAATCATGAATTAATTTTATTATTATTCTCCTGAATATTATTTTGATTTAAATAACCACTTATGGATCTCTCTTTCAATTGGTTTACGCTTTAAAAAATTACTAAAGTGGTAAGGTATTTTTGTCTCAATTTGCTTTCTTTGAGATATATGTTATATTATGAACCCATGTTATTTTATGAGGTGTATATATTTAACCTTTGAAATGAAATAACATTAATTTATTTATTCTCATGATATTTTATTTTTCATTTAATGATATTCTTTCAGGGTTTTTACGTTTGAAAGTTACAAAAGTGGTAAATATTTTATGTTACAATCTCATTATTTATCGAGATTTTTTTATTATGTTTAAAATGATAAAAATATTATGATCCATATGTCAGTAATTCTAATTAATTTATTTATCTTATTTTTATTCATTATATTTTCAAGTAATAGTACCATTTCCCACTCTTTGGTAATGAAAATAGCAGATAAAATGTTTTTAAGAAAAATCTTCTTTATTTATATCTTTAATAGAAACAAATTTTTCTTCAAAAACCATGTTTTATAAAAAAAAGTTTTCAAAAAAGTTTTTAAAATTCTAAAAATGATTTATTGAATACATTTTACCGAGGTTTAAATTTTTACAAAATGTTTTGAAATGATTTTACATGTTTCTTTCCAAACAATTCCCTTGGCTTTTTTACTGAATATATGAAATGAATATTTTTTTTAACATTAATGGAATGAACCTTATTTCTTGCTACAATGTCCACTCAATTATTTCATGTTTTTTTAGAATTTTACAAATTTATTTCAAATAAATTTTTTCCATAATATTTTCAAAAATTTTGTATTTTAAAAAAAAATCAAAGTGAAAATGATTTTGAATGTTTTATTATATTTAAAAAATAAATTTTCACTGTTGAAAGGATATTTTCCTCAATAATAACTTTAAATTATTCTTCAGTCTTTATAAGTATTTGAGGTTCGTATTGAAGAAAATTATTTTAAAAATGAATAATTTTTAAAAAAATTATTTTCATTGAAATGTTATTTTCCTCAAGAAATATTTTAAATGATATTTCAAATTCATTTTTCATATAAGATGGAAAATTTTGATTTATGTTATGTTTTTAGGGGGATATTAACCAAGGTTACAATTATTATTATTTCTATGAATGGTTTATAATGATGTGAATTTTATGAAACATGTTTCTATTCCATAGGTTATACCATGATACAATTATTATGAAACCTACTTCTTTTCCATGGATTATGCTGTGATGAAATATTGAACTGATGAAATGATTATATAACCAGTCTATTTTCCATTATTTATGAAGTGATGAAATGTTTTTGAAACCCATTAAATTTTATGGGTTATGTTATCATTATTTTTTATGATCTTGTGGGACACATAGATGAGGTTTTCATTATGAAATGGGTGGGACCTATATCTCCCTCCAATGCTTGGGGTTTTGATTTATATCTCATGATATAGATAAGACCAGAATAAAGAGTGAACATAGCTATGTAAGGTAATTTTTATGATATAATGGTCTTAGGAGTGAATATTTTCTACTATGATTGGTTTGGTATTGAATTCATTTCATTATGATAACCTTGGAAGTGGGGGATAGACTAATTTGGAAATGATTTTCTATTATTATGTGTATTCCTCAATTCCATGTATTTTGAAAATGTTATGCCCACATGGTTCGTGTTCTTTAATTTCCTTATGATTCATGTCATATGAACTTCTAATATTTATTCCATCACTGAATATTCTCATCTTTGATATACATGGTGTGGTTTTCATATGTTATTATCTTTCCCTAATGCTCACATTATACTTATTTATTTCCCTTATTTATCCCTATGGAGCACTAAGCTCACCCTTTCTTATGTTTCCATTCTCTAGGTTAGGAAGACATGTTTTAATTAGGGTGTATTTGAGAAGATTACTAAAGGGGGTGATATTCTTAGGAGACATTGAATATATTTACTGAATTAAGAAGATTTTGTTTTATTTTTTAAAGGAAATAAACTATTTAGGTCACCAGGTGTATGTTTGTGTAATTTAATGAATACTTATAATAAAGGATATAATATCCATATATAAAAATATTGGGTCACTCTAGTAAGTTCATGTCAGTACAGTTTAATGGAACACGAAATATTATTTCAAAATAGTTTAGTTCCATTAAAATTATATAAATTCGATCTCTATAAAGATATATTTTTAATATCAACTAGAAAAAAAACATAGAATTACAAAATATCAATAATTAATAATGTGGTTTCAAAGATCTATAAACATCTCCCAGTAAAGAATAGTAACAATGATACATATAAATGAAAATTTTAATATATGCATCAACTTGGTGGATATAATTTTAAAAATATTTGAATCTATATCATGTTTTTAAATCTCATTAGATAACTAAAATAAATCACCCTACACATATAAATAAATAAATTTCAATTTAAAGACCATTTTCTGCATATTGTCCTATCATTTATGGTTATAATCTTTGATAAAATTTAAAATAACATGCATGAAATATTTAAAAAATTATTTAATTTAGTTTTAAAAAATTTTTGAAACGATTAAATGGGAGATATCATCAAAATAAGATGAATGGGATAATATATTTTAATGGTGAAACTGTGTGTATCTTGATAGGAATTTTGATATAATTTCATGATGAATAATAAGAATGATATGTTTTTTTAAATATCTTCATTAGAGTACATATTTATAAGTTATTGTTTTCCCATGGATAGTATTATTTAAAATGTGAACAAAAGCATAAACTATGATGTGGTGATAGTCTTAGAACCATGGTTTGTGTTGTGTCATGGTTCTTTATACAATGTCATGGTGTTAATGCCTGAATCATATGGGTTTTCATTCATTTAACCATATATAGTGATTTTCATTTTATATTTATCTTATGACACATTATATGATTATATATATATTGAATAATTATTAAAGTACTATAAAAACTAAATATATAAATGAGGACCATTGTAAATGTAGCAATAGTGGTAATCTAAGGAGTTGGTCATTTTATAACATATGAAATGTATTAATTACAGTAGGATCCATTATTTAATAAATTATATCCATGTATAATTATTCATGGACCTCATTTGAGTGTTTATATGATATTGGAGATTATTCTCTAAAGAAAAATATCTCACACACCCTTCTCTTTACTTAGGTTTTAGGAGGAGGTTCCAACACACCTTTAAAGGGGAAACGATCTTAATGAAGAGTTAATTTATTCTAGTGGATGGGGGATACCTTTAGTGGAAATAAATTATTGGTTTCTATTTAAAAGAATCAATCAAACCCATTATTTTAGTGGATTTAACATGGTAAGTGAGGTACACTTTGTTTTATGGTTTTTATTTCATTTATTAATTACATTCTTATTAGATCATGTATAAGGGTTTTGTGTATTAATCAACAAAATTTATATATATAAACGTTTTATAAATCCTTCCAGTGGTGAAAAAGTGGGTTATGATTAAGTATTCATAAAATGAAGATTGAAAATGAAAACAATATTATAATTATTAATAACCATGACAACTATTAATAACAACACATAATGGTTAGTGTACATATTTTTACAAAAATGTATAATTTTTATAACATGTCATGGTTTTCTAATCATAAATTATACCTTTAAAAATTGACATTTTTATCATGTGGTTTTTGAACAAAATGGTCATGATTTATATATGTTATATTTTTATAAGGAAAAAAATGACATTGATAGAATTAACGATCCATGGTTTTTTAGATAAACTAAAACAAAAATTAATTGTGATTATAAAATATATTATAGTTCAAGGTAGGTCCTTTGAGAAATTTTTTTCTAAAATGAATTGCGGTGAGAAGCCACATTGTTTTTCTTAGTACTACTACACATGATATTGAATAAAATATTTTTTCTAAAAAATATTTACCAATATAGAACCTTCTGTCCTATACATAATCCACAAGGCCTTTGACCATATCCAATGTGGTTTCAATATTATAATTGTATAATGTTGATATATATAATTAAAAATATTCAAAAAGTTTTTTTTATTTAATAAATTATTATTAAATATTGTTGAATATAAATTTTTTATATTATAAATGTTGGTATTCATTAGTTTATATTATTTAAACTACTTCTTATAATTTTTTTCCCATGCATATAAAAATTACATGTTAGGAATGACATAAAAGATTTAGTTTAAAATCAACCAAGACAATGATTTTTTATTTTATTGAGAAATTGAATAATCATGGTTCGTTATGATTTATTCAAATTAGATGTTATAGTTTTATTGTAATTAAGGTCTAAATTGATTATTAATCTTTGGATATGATACTTTGAATCTAATGTCTCACTTTTTTGGGGTCCTAGGATCTATCAAGAAAACTATGTGTTGGCTACCTATCATACGATTCTTTCTATTTTGGGTATTTTGGTTTCATATAATTTTAACCATTTAAATGAATGAAATTAATGTACCTAATACATGGGTTTAATTTAAATATTTATGGATATAATTACCTTTTATTATTAGGTAAGTAACATAAATATATAGTTACATAAAAGGTTATACATTAATAATTAGTGACCACATTGATTTGGTTTAATTAATTGGATTAAAAAATAAATCTATAAAATCATTCAAATATATAAGATTTCATGATATGTTAATATTTCATGATATTTAATATTTATATATATAATACATAAGAAGAATATATAAATGGTGAAACTTAATGAGAAACCTAGAAATACTAAGTGTGAGATTACTACCATAAAAAATTAATGGCAAGGCCTTAACAATTGAAATAGGTATGCTCATACTAGAATTTAATTCCCATAGATTATCTTATATATGGAATAAAAGATGTGTAGAACTAAAATAGTTAGGAAACCATATCTTATTAATATATTTTTGTTATACTTATCACGAAAATACTATGAGTTAGGATACATGTGGAAAATATTTGAGTTCACATATATGATATATTTTCAAAAACAGTTGTACACTCAACAATCAAAGAATCATATGTGACATGATTGGAATGATGGTATAGTGAAAATGACACTTTTTTATAATATCACTACTGTGTGATAAAAAAGTAACAAAAAATATATATTGGAATACTTATTGGAATAATTTAATAGGTCACCATTTTAGTTGGAGTGTGTTAAGTTAAATTATTTATTGAATTGATATACAATATGATACTCCCTAAAAGAAATATATTATTATACATTATGGAATAAATGATAACTTTTTTTTGAGATCTCCTATAAGTTTCTCATAGAGTTAAATTGATGAGTATATATGTTTGAGACGTGTTATCAAGTAGAATGATTCTAAGCATAAGGATATTAATGTCATAGAAAATAATTTATCTAACTATAAGTAATATTTAATTGATATCGGGTGCATATCAAAAAATATTACTGGTAAAAATCTCAAAAATAGGAGAGAACTGATGAAAGGACAAGTAGACCTATTTATTTGAAATGGGGATAAAGTTGTAGAATTGGATGATAAAAATTGTGATATATGTCTATATAGTAGGAAAATTCTATTTTCAAAATCTATTACTCTGTTCATTCTTTAAAGATTAATTTTATTTCTATATCTTTTTTTAGAATAAAAGTAATTTTATTCATGGTTAAGATTATGAGCTATTCTATATACATGAATGAAATTTTTAATTGAATAGAGAATATGGAACATGGTGAATGGTTTATATGTTTTTAATATGGTTAATATGACCTATAAAATTCAAGATAAGAAGTTCATGGTAATTGGTCCTAGAAGCACTTATCTTTTCCATTATCACTTTAAGAAATAAAAATGAGAAAATAATTCCATGTTATTGTGGGGATATATTTTTGAAATTATTTGATTATGAACCATTTGGAAAATGTGAATCATTTTATTATGAAAAATTAAATAGGGTAAATTTAGTATAAAAGTTTAGAGGGATAATAGACTCTTAGATATTATATGTAATTGATATATATATATATATATGAATACTAAATCTTGTAGTGTGTATAGGTACTTTATAATCATTAATAAAGACTTAAATCACTATTATTATCCGTTTCTAATGAAAAACATATTTAAAACCTTTACAAACATTATATATTTTATAAATAATTTATTAAATCAAGTATTAAGATTCTCATATTTGATATGGGCGGTGAACACTTGAGAAATTAATTTACTAAACATATAAAAGATTATAGTATTATTTCATAATTAACTCTTAATGTAACACCATAGTAAAATATAGTGTTCTAGAGTTGGAATAATACCTTTTTAGATATGTTTTTCTTCATGATGATCAACTATAACCATTCAATATCATTGTGAAGATATGGTTTGGATGTAGAAAATTTTACACTAAATTTATTTTCATCTATTGAAACTATAAAGAAGCCATATATAACATGTATATAAGGGTTTCCCAATTTTCATTCTTATATATTTTGAGTTATAAATCTTGTGTAATAAATGTTAATTTTGAAAAAATTAGGTAAAAATTAGAAAAATATATTTTTATTAGTTATCCTAAAGAAATAATTTGTTAATATTTCTATAATACTTTAAAACAAAAAGTAATTTTTTATCGTTATAGTTCTTTCCATGACATGTATAACATGAATAAATCAGTCAGTGGAATAAAATTTTATCTTAATGAATTTAAAATCCAATATATATGATTGTTTTTATAGATGGAATGCGATTCATTTCCATAATAGGTTATAGAAATATAATAGAATGATGTTACATAAGAACACTGAAAATTTGGTCATATTCATTGAGAGTTTTAGAGATATCGATTTCTTAAAAAATTAATGAATTAATTTTCAAAATTGATGAAATTTATTCCTACCAAGAGTCCATTTAATGTTATAATTATCACAAATATTTATAGGCCAGGAGATCTAAGATGGACTCCATATACACAAACCAAGTTTGGAATATAGTAAATGTATATAATGAGGTGAAACCCATAGGGTAAAAATTGGGGTTTTCACAATTAAATTAATATGGATGGTAGAGTGTTCACCTATTAATATATATTTTTAGAGAAGAGACATAAAAAATTTATGGTATTGACTATATAATATAATTTCCTCTAATTACAATTATATATTTCATTTGAACATTTATTTCCATAACAACTCATTATGATTAATAGATATATCATACTGATATCAAAACATATTTCCCCAATATGAATTTAGTAAAGGAAATATATATGATATAACCATAAGTAGTTTATATGAAAAATGGTGTTTTATGGCATGAAAGTTTCATCCATACATTTATCGATTAGAGTAAGATTCTTGGAGTTAAAAAAATTTATTTTATGATCTAATTAAATAATTTTGTTTCATCAAGAATGTAAGTGATTATTTGGAATAAAGTCAAGTTATTATGGGGTTTTTAAATATTTTTATTTTGTTATGTGTATAATAAAATAGTAATTAAAAATTATATCCCAATATTATATATTTTAATTGAATAATTATGAAAGTGCTTCTTGATGAAAGAAATGGGCGAATCTTTCTAAATACTAGGTATAAAGATTAATAGAGATATATCTAAAAGGACTCTTTAAGTTTGATAGAATGCATATAATGGTATAATGACAGAGGTTTTTTGTATAGATAACTCAAAGAAGGGCTCTATACTAGTGTATTATGAAACATGTGTTATGATGGATCAATATACTTATAAGGAGTTATTAAATAGAAACAAGAATAAGATTTCATATAAATCCACCATTGGATCTGGCATCTATCTCATGTTTTTTATTTGGCCCAATGAATTTTATATTTTGATAATAAATAGTAGATATAAATCCAATCATAGTTAGAGTACTCTATTATTATGAATAAAATACTTATTTACGTGATATGATTTAAGGATATATTCTTGGTATTTGGAGGTGAGGAAGATGTCATTATAAGGGGTAAAATTGATGCTTCTTTCCAAACCATCTATGATTTTATGATATATTAACTTAATGTTTTGTGTTTACTCGATGATAATTTTATCTATTAGAATATTTCTCAGAAATCCATTATATTGAACATGGAAATAAAGGTAGAGTATATTGTTGAACAGATATTGTGAAGAAATATATTTGTATTAAGTGTTTTATTAATAAATGTAACAAAATTTGATAATATTTATATGTTTATAATATTTATTTTTCATTAAATTTAATATTCAATAATTTATGTCTTTGTTTTAGAATTTTTTTAGTTCATTGGTGGTGAATTATTTCTGTATGGTTAGTAGTAATTATGTGCTAACTATGCATTAGTGTGGAAATTCTTGACAGTGCTACTTTTCATGGTCAGTGCACGGTTTCCCAAGATGCAAAGGGTCTTCTAGGTACCTAAATAAGTTGTTTTTTTCTTGTTGAAACTTTCATCGTTTGTGCACAATTATGAGTAATCATGCTACCAAACCATGTAGGTTTCCGGTTCATAACTATTTAAAGTCACAAGATTGGAGTGTGGTTTAATAAAACCATGATGAAAAACAATGCGAGCTACCCATTTTTTACTAAAAATTGGAATTAAAATTATAATATAATAAGCCAATATTGACATTGTTATGTCCTGGAGATCCTCGGTCCATTATATTGTAAAAATCTTGGGTTTTGGGTGTTCTGGGAGGCAATAATATCCCATTTCAAGAGTTTTTTACTTCAAAATTATAGTTTTTCCATCAGTGAATCAGGCATCAGTGATTCACATTGGTAGCTTAGTATTGGTAGGTTCGCATTAGTATCTCAGCATATGTGACTAAGGGCATCAGTAGGTTGGGCGACGGTAGGTCGGGCGTTGGTGAGTGACGTCAGTGAGTGGTGTCGGTGAGTGGTGTCGGTGAGTGGCATCAATGAGTGGAATTAGTGAGTGGCATCAGTGAGTGGCATTGGTGAGTGGCATCGGTGAGTGGTGTCAATAAGTGGCATCAGTTAGTAGATTCATTGGGTGGATTTGGTGAGTGGCATCAGGGAGTGCCATCAGTGAGTGGCATTGGTGAGGGACATCAGTGACTCGTGTTAGTGAGTCGCATCAGTGACTCACATTGGTGAGTTTGGATCTAGTGAATCACTATCGGTAACTCAAGTCGGCAACACACCCATCAGTGGGTCATTTCTAGATTTTTTCAGTTTCTCCCCTCTTATGTTTTATTTGATGTAAATCGAGATTAAAGCCTTGTTTGAGTGTTTCTAAATTCATTTAAAAGGATTTTAATTATATCTTTAATATCCTCATGCTCTGAGGGATTTAAAATAGTCAAACTGTGTGGTATTGACCATGATCCAACTTTAATGGCCTTTGAAACCATCTCCCTTTCGATGAAATAGGATCTGACTCTTCTAAGTAGAGATCTTCTTTTCCCCATGTGTTTTCATTTTCTCTTGGTGTGCCCAAAACTATTGTTCCCCGACGAGTCGTGCGCTTATGCTATAACAGTCTGTTCAGTTTTCTCCTAGAGTTTCTCTTACTGCTTGCATGACCCCCTGATTTTGGTGTAAGAAGGAATTTTTGATTTTCTATCATTACAAGTATGGAATACATCGTCTCTCTTTTATTTGTGTATCATGCAGGGTGGGTGTACTGATGTCTTCTTGTGAAAATGGTTGAATCCAAATTTAATGAAGTAATATATGAGGGGTGTGAAAGATGATGATAATGATTGTGCTGTTTTTATAGGTTATATTTGATCCATGTTGTGAATTGTGTTGGGCGTAGGACTTCTTAAAATCATGGTCATTGGTGGTATCTTTTTTTCACCAGACCCATGTATTATTGTAGTTAATATTTTATTAAAGAATTTTGAACATGAAAAACATGATTAATCACATATGTATGGTTAATTAAATGGATTCCCTAGGACCAAAATTGTTCTATGATAACTTCTATTTCATCAAGTGAAATTAGAGCACGATAGTTACTACATCTAAATAAACATTACCTTGTTGGTGTGGTTGTGTGATTTATGTGGTTTTGTTCATCCTTATGTCTATGTTGTCCTTATGGTGATGTGGCTGGGAGTGTGGTTGTGTGTGTGGGGTGATGCAGGGGGTGTAATGGTATCTCAGGCTGAGAGAATGATTGATTATAGAATGGATGAACTTTTGATGTAGTGGGACTGAATCAGGGAAGCGGGAAAAATAAGATTGAATTGTGTCATGTTTATGTGTATGGGTGTGTTGGGTGTGGTGTTTTTATGTAGTGGGGCTACATAGTGTGGTAGTAATGAGGTTAGTTAGGGGTTTTTCTTGTTCAGAGTAAGTACAGGGAGACATTACTCTGAATAATTATGGTGGTAGTGGCTGGACAAGTGTTCAATAGAGGGGAGTGTACAGTGGGACTACAAGCTGGGTGAGTTTTGTTTTGCTGAATTTGGTGCTTTTGGTGAAGTGGGGCTTCAGAGGATGGTTTAGGAGTGATGATATCAAATAATGATGGTGTTACCTTGCATGGGACTTTCTTATGAAGTTTCTAAGGACCAATATTTATAAATGGGTGTTATAATGGATTCTTTTTCCTTGTCCCTTTGTTCTTTGTTTGGATTTGGTAGTGGTTGGTATGGTTTCTTTGCCTTATAATGTTTGCAGTGTTTGGCAGTTTCCCAGTTAGGGATAGAATAAAAAAATAAATAAATTGATATTGCAGAATGAAAAATTGTTAAATGAATTGGATATGGGTATGTTTCGAGTTGCGGCTTATAGTGAAGAGACATTCATTTATTAACATACGGAAGTGACTGTCGTTCATGGTGGTATGTGTATGCCGGGTTGGTGGCATGAGATGTTTTTCTGTGGTCTGGTTATTTTTTTTGAAAACCCATAGATTGGGATGATTGTTTGGTACCTATATATATACATGTAGTTCCTTGTGATTTCTATATGCACCAAAATCATATTGATCACTATGTTCCAAACACCCCCATTATTATGGGGAGGGTGTCCTTTACAAACATCCCAGTGGGAGAATGGATGGCTGGTTATTGGCTATTCTATGATCCCTATTCTAGGCATTGGTATACCAAGACTCTTTGGACAGATTGTGGTGTGGTTGAGAGGCCCAGGTGTCTGTGGGTGAGGTGTCCTTCCCATGTGTCTTTAGGATGATATACGTTGTACTTTCCCAGGTGTCTTTGGGATGAAGTTGTGGTTTTGTGGCCTAGGTGGTTGTGGGTGGGGTGTGATGTAGTTGTGGCCCCTGTGTTTGCAGGCGGGATTTGATATATGGCCTAGGTATGTGTGGGAAGGTTGTGATAATGGGGCTTGTTGATTAATGTGGCAGCGTCAGGATGTTCACTGTTAGGGGTAATCAGTTAACCAATGGGAAGTGGTGAGGTGTACCTAAATATCAATGTGATTATTGTTTACTTTACTTGACTTGAATTATGTGGTGAGTGTTCCTTAGTGAGGTTAGAATGTATAGTATACCTTTTTAGGTGATTTTGAGTTTCTATTGTTTTCTCACAAGGTCATTAGTATGCTTCTCTCACTTGTGCCCGGGTGACTTTGGATTTTCCTACTGAGTATACTTGTGTGTTCAACCTATGTATATAAAACTATTTTAAGTTTTCTAGGGATATTACACAGACCATGACGGACCTTACTAGCTCAGGCATTGGGATAGTTGTTGTGACGCTTCTTATCTTTGTTCTTTTGGAACTTACATTGGTTTTTTCTTTTTATTTCTAGCAATTTTACTTTAAACATGCATGTGGGATGGATTTTGGTTTCTTTTATATATATCTTCCTTGGAGTTGTTTGACGTTGATACATCTTATCTCTCAATCTTGGTTACTATAAAAATGATAATGCCTCCCATCTTGTGTTAATTTTTACCTACACTTGGTGCTAGTATCCACCCCGGGGCCTATTGGAGGAGGGACTCTGGGGTCATTATCTCTCCTTTATCATGAGGAAGGAAGGTCTCGACATCTTGCTATCCCTTCCCTCATCTTGAAGAAGCCAGGTCATGATAGAATGGTATCATAGGTGATAGTTGAGAGATATGATGAAGTATGGAGTTAGGGACAGTAAGGATCGCATGTGATTGTAGGGAATTAGAGTTAGGTGATATTGGTACGTGACATAGGCTAGGTAAGACCAGCTAGGACATGGGATTTTAGTGTCCCCCACGATCCGATTCAAGGAATCTGTGCTTACTGAATGACCAAGTGAGGCTACACCATTTGCAGGGTAGAGACCCTAGTAAAGGTATATTCATCATGATGACTTGTGTTGTTGTTTTTTGGGAATTTTTGGGAAATTAAAATAAAAAATGAGTTAAAACTAATCCTAAATAAATTCCATACTACTCGGGATTAGGAGTTCCATGTTTACTATTTTAGCTATGGAAATCATTCATCATTCACGTGTGGTATAAGAAATGGAGGCTCAGTAGGCTGACCGAGTCGATCGACGGAGGGTTGACCTAGTGGGGGAGGATGAATAGTGGAAGAAGATGCTTAGTTCTTTCCAGTGGAAGACTCTAGTAAAGTAAGAAGTCATCAATTATCATAAAAAAATGGAGAGTTGTCTTGAGGAGTTGGTGATGACTTTCAACTTGATCCAGGCTCCTAAAGAGTACTGGGTTCCACTAGTAGTGAGCCAGATGAGGGGAGAAGTACGTAAATGGTGGAAACTTTACCTCATGGAGAGGAAGGAGGATGATGTTCTAAGGGTCGACTTTGAGAATGAGTTCTGGGTGGAATTCCTTTCTTCGATGATGAATGCTGAGAAGAGGAAAGATCTACTCTCCCTATAACATTGGAATATGTCGGTGAGGGATTTGGGGATACATTTTATGGATATCCTTCACTTTTCCCTAGACTTCTTTCTAGATGAGGAGTCTCGGGAAAGATGTTTAGAGGAGGTAATCCATTCTTACCTCCAGTATGTAGTAACTCCCTTCACCCTACCACCATACTTCGAGGTTTAGAAGAAGGACGAGGTGGTGCAAAGGATTCATTCATGAGGAGGTTTACAGAGAGAGGGGATCTATCCAAGTTCTTTGAAGGGAAATGATTCCAATAGAAGGTCTTAGTCAATAGGGACTTCGAGGTTTCGACCAACAGGGAGCTGATCCAAGTAGTTTCAGTTCCGACCTTATGGTCCTCATCCTTTTTTATAGGATTGGGACTGGGGTGTTTCACTTGTAAAATTCCTGGGCACCTTTAGAATCTGTTTCTAGTTCGAGCTCAATATGGCAGAGGTGGGTAGGTTCAGTTCCCTCCTCAATAGTAGTTGTTGGCCAGGTTATTTCAGCAGCTAGGACAATAGGATCCTACTCCATAGAGGGGAGACGGAGCAGGCAGAGGCGCACCTTAAGTAATTACTTAGGTACCTTGACCCAAATCTGGTTGAGGAGGTGGTCGATAGAAGATGGGTGAAGGATCTAGGCATGGTCAGTTTCACGCCGACGAGGAAGCAGTTCCAGCAGGGCCGGAGATCAATCGAGGTATGAATAGTCTGTTCGACACTCTTGTTTGTTCCTTGTTTCATTGATGAGATTCACACTCCTTTGTATCACCTGGTCTAGACACTGATATGGGACTAGAGATAGAGATACTTTCCTCTACCCTAGTGTTAAGCACAACAATCATAGGTCATACCATTTTGTTTGATGTTTTTGGGGATATAGACTAATGTTGAGGCTGAATCAGTCCTGTGGGGATCTATTTATACTATAGATGCATCCATATGGTTTTACCCTTATAACCAAATGGTTGTAATCTATGCGTACTGTTATCAACTTCTTCTAGATAAGAGTCATGTTTTCAAGAAATGATGACCAACATGTGATTTTCATTGGCCAACAGAGTTATCTGATGAGCAGTAGGCATATGGAGCCTTCAGTTTTTTATTGGTTGTTCTATCAGTAGAACCGGTGGATGCTGAGATGGTGTAGGTTTCAAGAGTTTTCAAGTAATTCATTCATTTTTTCCCAGAGGTGGTTGTGAATCTACCCTGTAGATGTGATGTTAAGTTTAGGATAGACTTACAACTCAATGCTAGTATAATTTTGATGGATCTTTATCAGATGGAACCCTATAAGATACAAGAGTTGTGGATCCAAATTGAAGATCTGATGAAGAAGGAATTTATCTGATCCAGTGTGACACCATGGGGTTCTTCATTCTTGTTTTTAATGAAGGAAGATGGTGGCCTGAGGCTGTGTATAGACTTCCGGAGACTGAATCATGTAACGATCAAGAACTGTTACCCCCTCTTGAGGATAGACGATCTACTAGACTGACTAAGGGGAGAAAGTTGATATTATAAGATCGATCTCAAGTCTAGGTATCACTAGTTGAGGGTGAAGGATGGTGATATCCTGAAGACTAATTTCATGTGTAGGTATGTGCACTTCGATTTTGTGGTTATTTAGTTTGGTGTTACGAACACACCAACTATGTTCATGCGGCTTATAAACTCTATCTTTCATGATTTACTGGACCAGTTCATCATTTTATTCATCGACAACATCCTGATCTACTCAAAGTAATAGGAGGAGTATACCAAGAATATCAGTATTGTCTTGGATGTTCTCTGATGCCACCAGATCTATGTAATGTTTCACATGTGCATGTTTTAGACACAGAAGGTCCACTTCCTTGGACATGTGGTGTCATAATAGGTTGTATAAGTGAAACCATCAAAGGTTGAGTTAGTTTTTTCTTGGTTATCACCCAATAATTTTGTAGAGGTTCACACTTTTCTTAGTCTGGCAGGCTATTACCAGTGGTTTGTACCCAATTTCTCTAGATTAGTGGTTCTGTTGATGACTCTGACCAGAAAAGGCCAAGATTCTATGTGGAGTGAGCAGTGCGAGGCAGTTTTCGTCTATCTGAAGGGGAATTTGGTTAGTTCTCCAGTGCATAGGTTTCTAGAGGAAGGGGTGATGTTCAAGGTGTTTTGTAATACTTCCCATCTAGTCTTTTATTGTGCATTGAATCATCAATGGGGAATTATCTCTTATGGGTCTTGGTAGTTGCATCCCAAAAAATATATTTATGACCACCATGATATGGAGCTTGTAGTAGTCATGTTCGCACTAAAGTTTGTGGAAATTACCTCATTGGGGAGCGATTTTTGGTCTTCATAGATCACATGAGCTTTTGGTATATTTTTTCTCAGTGATATATAAACTTTTGATAGTAAAGTTGGATGGAGTTTTTCCAATATTACAATTTTGAGATCTCCTACACCTCAGGAAAGGGGAATGTTGTGTAAGATTCGTTGACCAGGAAGTTATAGAAGGAGGTGTTTTAGGAATCTGTAGATGCTTGGAGAGAAATAGAGAAATTGGATTCTTTTCACTTAGATTCAAGAATGGATAGTGGTAGAGGATGTCTGTTTTAGATTATAGTGCAGTAATCTCTGAGGAAAAAAGTGGAGGAGTCTCAGTGGGGAGACTCGGAGGTAGAGGTAATGTGTGATTGCTTTGACCAAGGTGATGCTCTAGAGGGATTGTCAGAGGATGGTCAAAATTAAATGTTGTTCCATGGGAATCTATTTGTTCCAGTGTTGATTCATGAGGGAGTTCTCCTTGAGTTTCATAGATCACCCATATAGGTACACTCAATAGTTTCCAATATGTACTGTGTCTTGAGGGAATAGTTTTGGTGGCCCAGAATGAAGCAAGCAGTGGTAGAGTTTGTGGAAAAGTGCTTGGTGTTCATACAAGTGAATTCTGAGCACCATGTTCCCAGTGGTTTTTGGAATCCCTTATATGTACCTAAGTGGAAGTGGGATTACATGTCAATGGATTTCATTATAGGATTATCCATGGTGCATAGAGGATACGATACAATCAAGGTAGTGATGGATCAATTGACTAAATCAGCTCACTTATTTGCGATCAAGGAGTCGAGTGTAGTGGATGCCTTAGCGTAGAGGTATGTCGATGAGGTTGTGTAGCTACATGGGGTTCTGAGATTTATCATCTTAGATCAGGATATGTGTTTTATCTTGTCAGTCTATAGGGGATTATAGCATTCTTTTTCTACTCATTTATGCCTCATCACTTCTTTCAACCCTCAAACAGTTGAGTAGATAGAGAGGACCATCTAGATGTTGTAGGACATGCTGTGAGCATGCGTCTTAGACCTTGGTGGGTCTTGGGTGTGACATTTTCCCTCAATAGAGTTTTCTTACAATAATATAGACTATTCCATTGGAATGGCTCAGTTTGAAGCTTTATATGGAAGGTCATGTCATTCACCCTTGTGCTAGACAGATGATGGGAAGGCAGTTATTCTTGGTTCAGACACGGTGAAGAGTATAATAGATAAGGTGTAGCTTTTCCATGAGAGGATGAAGGAAGAACATGACCATCATAAGTCATGTTTTGATCGTAGGATAAGGCCCTTTGAGTTTTAGGTTGGGGACCACGTGTTCTTGAAGGCTTCCCCTTGATGTGGGAAATGGAGGTTTGGTAGAGGGGGAAAACATTATACTAGGTTCATTTGACCTTTAGAAGTGTTGGGGTGATTTGGTGATGTGGTATACAATTTGGTGTTTCCACCACAGTTATGAAGGATCTATGATGTATTTCATGTCTCTTAGCTTCATCAGTATCTTTAGATGACTCCCACGTCATTGAATGGGGAGAGTTGGATATAAAGGATGATGCAACATTTGTGGAGAGACTGGTAGAGATCAAGGATCTTCAGAATAATGTTCTTCATGGATGGACCATTCCTTTTGTTTGTGTGTTGTGGAGGCATGGTGGCCTGGGGGAGACTACATGGGAGTGAGAGACGCAAATGTGTGCCTTGTTCCTGAAGCTGTGTTGAGTTTTCCTTATGTGTTTTTATTTGTGATATAGTGCTTGAACCTTTTTTCTATAAGATGGCTTGCATCCTCATTCCGTAGTGCGTGAAGAATCCCTCACATGTGAAAAGGGGGATACTTGATTCCTAATTCAGACACATTAATTGAGCTATGATTTAAACCATGTGGGAAAGTCAGTGCCACCCATTGTAGATAATATCTTGACATGGAAGAAGAAATTACATAATTCATGTGTCTGGATAGTTATTTCTTGTGTGGGTTATCTTGTTGGTGTTTGGGTCAGAAGATGTGGGAGGATATGTTCTTGGATGCGATGCTTCACTCCATCTTTCTAACAATACATGGTGGGTTATCCTTGAGATGTATCTTACAGGGTGGTTGTTAGGAACACTCTTTCTTCTGAGTTTGGTTTTAAATTCCCCAAGGTGATAATAGTTTGATAGGTATTTGATGTAATGGACTAGACCTCCCTGGTCTATTAATTTTTAAAATCCAGTTTTTAGGGTGTTCTGGGAGGCAATAGTAGCTCATTTCAAAAGTTTTCAAAAATTCTAGTCTTTTCGTCTGTGAGTCAGGTTTCAGTGAGTCACGTTAGTAGATCAATGTCAGTAGGTTGACGTCGGTAGCTCAAATTCAGTGAGTCGGGTCATCAATAGGTTGAGGCATCAGTATTTTGGGCATCGATAGGTCAAGGCATCAGTAGTTTGGGTGTCCGTGGGTTGGGCATCAATGAGTCAAGAATCGGTCACTCACTGTCAGTGACTCGTGTTAGTGAATCACCCACTGGTGAGTCATTTCCATCTTTTTCTAATTTTTCCAGTTTCTCCCCTTTTACATTTTATTTGATATAAATTGAGTTTTAAGCCTTGTTTGAGAGTTTCTAAAGAAACTTCAAAGGATATTAATTATATCATAAATATGCTAATGTTACCAGGGCTTTGAAATAGTCAAAATACATTTTCTTGACCACAATTCAACTTTAATGGAATTTGAAACAATCCCTCTTCTATTTATATTGGATCTGAATCATCTATGCTGAGATTTTATTTTCCACAGGTGTTTCTGTTTACTCTTGGTGCACCCCAAACTTTTCTTCTCTAAGGAGTCATGTGCCTATTCTATAGCAGTCTATTTGGTTTTCCCTTGGAGTTTCTCCTGCTGCTTGTGTGACCCTCTATTTTTGGCGTAAGGAGATATTGTTGATAGTCTCTCATTGCAAGTTGGGATTATTTCATCTCAATTTTATTTGTGTATCATGTGGGGTGGGTTTACTGATGTCTTTTTGTGAAAATGATTGAATCCAAATTTAACGAAGTAATAAATGAGGTTATAGGAACATGATGATAGTGGTTTCATTGTTTTTATCTATTATCTTTTATCCATGTTGTGAATTTTTTTGGGTGTAAGCCTTCTAAAAATAATGGCCATTAGTGGTCTTTGTTTGCTCACTGGACCCATGAATACTTATTGTTAATCTTTTTTTGAATGGATATAAACATGAAAAACATGATTAATCACTTATATTGGGTTAATTAAATGAATTCCCCATGAATAAACTTTTTTTTTTGAAAACCCTAATTTTATGAAGTGAAATTAAAGCATGAGAGTTACTAAATCTGAATAAAGTTTCCCTTGTTCATGTGTTTGTGTGTTGTGTGTGGTTTTATTCAGCCTTGTGTTTGTGTTGTTCATGTGGTGATGTGGCTGGATGTGCGATTATGTGTGTGGGGTGGTGCAGATGGTGTAATGGTATCTCGGGATGATTGATTGATTGATTGTGGAATGGATGAACTTGTTAAGTAGTGGGACCACATATGAAAAGTGGGGTTGCAGGATCAGGTTGTATCATGTTTATGTTTATGGGTGTGCTGGGTTTGGTGTTGTTGTGTAGAAGGTTTCCTGAGTGAGGTAGTAATGAGTTGTGTTGTGTATTTTTCTTGTTTAGAGGAAGAATGGGGAATCATTACTTTGAATAATGATGGTGGAAATAGTTGAACGGGTGTTCAAGATAAGGGAGTGTGTTGTGCGGCTGCAAGTTGGGTGAGTTTTGTTTTGCGGAATTTGGTGCTTTTGGTGTAGATGGACTACCGAGGATGGTTTATGAGGGATGATTTTGAAGAAGGAGGGTGTTACCATGCATGGGCCTTTCACCCAGAGTTTCCAGGGACCTTTTTTTATAAATGGGTGTTATAATGGATTCTTTTGACATGGCCCTTCTTTCCTTGTTTGGATTTGGAAGTGTTTGTCATGGTTACTTTGCCTTATAATTTTTTCAGTGTTGGATAGTTTCTTGGGTAGGGATAGAATCAATAAATAAATGAATTGATATGGAAAAATGATAACTTGTTAAATGAATTGGTTGGGGGTATGTTTCAAGTTGTGTATTGTAGTGAAGCAGTTTTCAATTATCTACTTATGGAAGTGACTGTTGTTTGTGGTGGTACGTGCATGTGGGGTTGGTGGAAAGGGAAGTTTTGGTGTGGGTTGGTTGTTGTTTTTAAAACCCATAGGTTGGGATGATTTTTTGGTACCAATATAAATATATATATATATATGTGTGTAGTTCCTTGTTATTTCAATATGCACGCCATCCATGTTGAGCACTACATGATGAAAACCCCCCATTTTTTATTAGAGAGGGTTTCATTTCCCAACATCCCAATGGGAGGATGGATGGCCTGCTATTGGCTCTTCTCTTCTCCCTCTTCAAAGCATTGGTAGCCCAGGACTCTTCGGGTAGGTTGTGGTGCGGTTGTGAGGCCTAGGTGTATACGAGCGAGTTTTGCTTCTCAGGTGTCTTTGGGATGAGATACATTGTACTTTCCCATGTGTCTTTGGGATAAGGTTGTGGTTTTGTGGCCCAGGTGTCTACTGGCGGGATGATATGTGGTTGTGGCCCAATTTTTTGTGGGAGGGATGTGGTATGTGGCCTAGGTATGTGCAGGAAGGTTGTGATAATGGATCTTGTGGAAGAGTGTGGTAGCGTCAGGACATTCTCTGTTAGTGATGAGTAGTTAACCAGTAGGAAGTGGTGTTGGGTATCCAAATATAATTATGATTACTATTTACTTTACTTGACTTACGTTATTTAGTGATCATACCTTGATGAGGTTGGGGTGGATAGTATACCTTGTTAGGTGCTTTTGAGTTTCTGTTATTTTCTCACATGGGCATTAGTATGATTCTCTCACTTGTGCATAGGTGACTTTGTCTTTTACTACTAAGTATAATTTTGTACTCACCCTATGTATATAGAACTATTTTAGGTTTCTAGGGAGATTACATAGACCATTCTAGACCTTACTATCTCAGGCATCAGGATAGTTGTTGTGTCGTTGTTTATCTTCTTTTGGTACTTTGGATTTTTATTTGTATTTCTTGTATTTCAACTTTAAACATGTATGTGGGATAAATTTTGGTTTCTTTTTTATATATATTCCTTAGAGTTTTTTTAGTTTGATACATCTTATATCCCAATCTTGGTTACTATATAAAGTGTAATGTATCCAATCTTTTGTGAATGTTTACCTACACTTGGTGCTAGTCGCCACCCCGAGGCATATTAGAGGTAGGACTCAAGGGCCATTATCTCTATTTCATCTTGACAAAGGAAGGTCTCAACATCTTTCTATCCCTTCCCTAATCTTGAAGAATTTAGGTCGTGACAAACTTACATGGATGTTACATAATTATTGAGGAATACATAGAAACACGCCTGAAGACTGCATTAGTTTAGTACCTTTGGAAACTTGGAACACAAACTTATAGTCTAGCGAAAGATATTCCCCTTTTTTAATCCTTCATAAAACCTTTATTTAAATCCTAGGGAAAATAAAAAATAAGAAATGGTGATCTCAAATGCTCAATAAGGGTAAACCTGGAAGATATATAAGCATAATAAGAACATAAGTGTATGAAAACATGAACATAACATTTGAATATCAAACCATGCATATCAAAAGATCATATTCACGATTCATGACATAAATATTGGTAGTTACTAAGAAATGAATCATAATGGAATAAAATAACATAATCTATGAGATCATAACATTAACATAAGACATGATATTGTGGCATACACATAATCTTGCTACTTTGTGAACATGTATAAATAGTAACGGGATCACTCATTAAATCAAGGAAATGAAATAAGGTCCTTGCATAAACATATAGACATGAAAAGAATGTCCATGCATAAAATTATGGACATTGAAACCAGGTCCACACATATAATTGTGAACATGAAATCAGGTTCAGGCATAACATATATACCTAATGAGTTGTCCATCTTTACCCAATGCAATGTAGGGATATTTAGGTCCCACCCATCACATAATGAAAACCATACATATGTGTGATAAAAGAACATAAAATCATTCATTATATCAGAACACATGGAATTAAATGGTTTCAATCATAATATAACCCATAAAATGAAATGAATTTCATAAATATCATTCCATCATAAACATAAATCAATTTTAGAAATAATAAAAAATGATATCATTGCATCATATCCCTAGTAAAAAATAAGTAACATAATATAATGCTATATTAGATGGAAAATAATCCTAAGAGATCACTTGAAAATAATTAGTGAAGAAAATATCCATTATTCTTTGAAAAATAATTTTAGTACATAAAACATTTTTAAATCCCTTTTAATTTAAATTAAAAATGAAAACTTTTAAAGAAAGATTAGAAACATTTCTAAAACATTTTTCCGTGAAAACATATGAAGGAATCTTGAAAAAAAATTTAAATACTATTTCCTTGAAAACCAGTTTAAGATATCTTTTAAAAACATTTCTTGAGGAAAATAATCTTTAAACATTTCAAAGTGTCTCATACCACTTTGAAACATTTGAATCGTAATACCCAAAAAATAATAACATTACATGAAGCTTAAAGTATCATGAAAATAAGTATATTCCTGATATAAAAAGTAAAATGGAAGTGTATACACCTTGTAAAAGAACATAGGTTAATAAAAAAATATGTGTCTCAAAGATTCTCTTTTTACCAAACTACCTTACTCATTTGGTAACTTTTGAACTGTTAAATCCCATGAAATAGAGATCATAAAATGGATATGTAAATACTAATAACATAAATTATAAAAAACATTGAATAAATTCATGGGTAATATATAAACCATGTTGGAGTAAAAATTTGTGTAAAGGTAATGTGTATTAAATAAATAAAATTAAGACATAAATATCTTACCTTAGGTCTGGGTTCCTTCGTACATGTCCGAACCTCCTATTTTTCGATGATATCCCTCTATATCTACTCTTAAATAAACTATAGTTGGTCACTTGATAATACCAGAACTTCTAGATTATAACTAGGGGATTCTATAAGGGAAATGGGTAGGGTATGGTGGATCTTGAAGGCTAAAAGTGAAGTGAATAAATGAGGGAGGATGTACGCTTTTATAATTGAGGTGTGGGGCACTTTTTGGAATCTCCTAAAATATTAATTTAAAATAAAATACAAACACATCCACAAAACACAAAAATGTCAAATTTTCACAGAATATAGGGTATAATGTTGTAATCTCATCAAAAAATAAATTTTAGACAAGTTTTTCAATAAATTTATATATTATAATTTTAAATGACATTTTTTTTCTATTTTAATGTTAACTAAGGTAAAAAATTATTCAATATTAACATAGTGAATTTTTTACTTATTTGATTTCAATTAGACCTTAAATTAACAATTTATAACATTTTAGACCATATCTAATTATTTTATATTTTTTAAAAATGTATTATGATTTTTTAATAATTTAATAACACATTATTTTGACAAAATAACTATAGTAGGAATTTTGAAAATATTCATTTCATGTATTTTAAAAAAATATTATGATAAGACATTATCCTCAAAAAATATATTTTATTATATCTCTAAGGGGTCAAGTTCATCTATAAAATTCATTGGATATATTAATTATCCCAGATTATATTTATTTTAATATTTTTAATAACATTTATTTGTTATCGCCATTAATAAAATAATTACTCCATTAGTCTTATATGATTACTTAATATACTTAATTTTTGAATAATAATTAAAAATCAATACTATGATGAATCTAAATCCACTAGATTTTTGAAGAATAATTATAGTAGAGTATATCTTCTTAAAATCCCTTCATTAAAACTGTTTTATTTATTAAAACATAAATGTGACAACTTAAACATCACTTTAAATAAAATATTATAAGTTTCATAATATTTTCCATATGGGTTTTAGTTGTTAATAACCAGACTCTTGGATGATTTTGGTCGATATATAATCAACCAATAATATTTGGTCAATTATTTTGGTCTTTTAATGGTTATTATCATTTTAATAATTATTATTTTAGAGATTTTCCATGAATTAAATAACTTCTACATCGTCAATGTATAATATTTTAAGGTAATTATTTTTTCCTAAAAACTAAAAATAAATTACCATGATAAAGAAAAACATTTTATCTTTCAAATGTTTATTTATAGTTGAATGTATCTTATTTATAATCTTTTATTAAAAATTATATTGTTATTAAAATTTGAGTAAGAAATTTTTAACTTTTATTTAAATAAAATATATTGATTGTTATAATCTATCATAAGTGGCTTAAAAAGGATCATAATTTCATTCAAAGGATAATTTATGTCGAAAAACACTTATCTAATGAAATTAGGACAAGTGTTAGGGTAATTATATAAAATTATAATATTATTTTTACCTATAATTACCTAAGTTATCGTTAACCGTGGTAAATATAAATTTACTACAGTTTCTATTCATAATAACCAAATATAAAATAAATATATTTACATAATTTGGACCATTGATTCCAAATATAGGATCCATTTTTTCAAAATTCAAAATTGTCATGACCCATCCAAGTGGGGCTCATGCCACGACTCCCCAAGCCTGCTTCTAAAAGGTTAGGGGCTGGTGAATAGAACCAAGGACACATATCACTAACATGGGAGGTGTTTATAATGTACCTACACACACACATATCTCCAAGATAACAAATGATAAAATTTAAAAACCACTAAGGAACAAAATGATTACATTCCACTAAACCCAACCAACAGATTACAAAAGGGAAAGTAAAGTGCATAAAATTAAATTGGGCCATAATACAAGCCCACCAAAACAAAAGGTATGTAAACTAAAAATCCTAGCATATAAACAAAATCTATTAGGACTATTATCTATAGATGTAGGAATACCACGGCCTATCTCAGATCATGAAGAGCCTCTTGGTCCGGGTCCTGGTTCTAGTCTTGGTCTTCCCAGGACTCTATCAAAAAGGTCACTTATCTGCATAATACATGACATGTGCGAGCAAATAATGTATATGGGTGATTATAACAACACTCATTAAGACACCCTAAAACCAAAAATAAATACAAAAATTAATGGTACAGTCAGATCTACACAAATATGTGTCTAAAACACATATAAAAAATATATTCAGAAATACTCAAACCTATACCCGTAGCTTAGAGGTAAGTCACAAATACTATATACCAACACTAGATATTCAATATGAAGATTCCACAAAGAAAATTATCTAGGAGAACACACTTATGAGTCTGATAGCACTGATGACATTCGCCCGAGAATTAATGTTCTTTGACAAACATCATGAGAGAGATACACTAATCGATCTGAATAGATATATGATACACTCACTCTAGGAGTACTCACTCCACAAGTGGGGAAGATCATGATACATAGATGAGGATCACTACTAGGTCCATAGGGTGATACCATGACTCATCCAAATTCACCTAATAAGTATAAGATCAACATCCAGTAGTATTCGTTGCATCGATTCCAAGACTCTACTCAGGGAACAAGAATAGATAGAAGATCCTACTCCAGGCCTCTTGGAGGGGATTCCAACTACTCTATCAAAAAATCATATTGAAGGTATCATACACCTATCGGTAAGAAATGATACCAAAAAACTTCAAGGTATGGATTAATGGCACCAAATCTAACATAACTTGTTCAATATACAGTGTAAAAGTAGATCAATCCATGTATAATAGAGTGCACAACGTATAGTAGTGTCACACGTCGTGTCCCTTGACCCTGGGTACTGCCCATGTACAACGGCCCATGTTAGAAGTACATGTCATTTAAAAATAGATTACACACCATGTACAAGGGTCACACATTGTTTCCTTCCATCCAGGGTCCACCCGTGTACTCTCACCGCGTGTCAGTACACGGTGTCAACTTGTGTTCACCTGCCCGTGTACTCTGACCATGTGGTGGGGTACATGCCATGTAGTTAATCCATGTACTCCACCCCATGTTCGTGTACCTCCTGATATACACGTCAAGGCTCAGGGAAGGTCCCACACACCATGTGACAGGGATCACACATCGTGTGATAATTTACTTCCCCTAGTCTCCATTGAGGGGCCCCTACACGCTGTGTAATCCAGGATTACACACTGTGTAGCATGGGATTTTCCAGAATCCCTAATTCTCACTTTGGTCATCTCATCCACTACTTCAACCACCATTCTAGCCGTGCATTTCCCTGAAACTAAAGATCCATCCTCATTCAGTCACACCATCATCCAAACAATGTGTTTCGTCTTCTGATCTGGTCACACAACGAATTGAAAGGGGTTTTCTTTTCTCTGCTGAAGAATGTTGAAGAATGAAGATTCAGGGACCCACTATTGTCTGAATCACCATGTGTTTATCTTTGTACCTCTTTCGGGTCATGCCAATCCCAAATCTATTATATCATATTGGTGCACTGAGAATCAGGTGCCCAATAAACTATTGATCGGGATATGTCGAGTCATGGGCCAAGAGAAGAATGTCCATGATGAATTATGAATAAGGGAGAGAAATGAATAAATCAAATAATAGGAACTAACCTAGATCGATGTTCGTGTAGATCATATTTCATTTTCATTAGAACGAGAATCCAGTTAGTCAACAAATAATTATAAGATCAACTCCTAATAAAACCCTGCAAAAATAAAACCCACCCTGCAAGGTTACGATCAAACCGCGGATAAACTTATTCCTGGGTTGGTCTGAGTTCATCATGGAATTTGAGAATGTAGAAGGAAACATAAAATATCGCATCCTACCTTTCATCGGATCGCTCGCTGACAAAGGTTGGTCGTTGCGTCACTGTTGCTGGTGAGATCCACCAAGAACGGCATTCGTCGATCATCGATCTATGATTCTATCACCCTTTCCTTGAGAGGTTTCTCCAATGCTCTCCCTAGAAATTATTTGGTTTTCCTAGGGTTATATGGATAACCCTGAGATTTCTTCATAAGGATGCTTTTAAAGGAAATCGTTACTGCATCAACAAAGAAATTAATCGTTAAATTATTTAATGATGATTATGTTCTTTTTGGGGTTTTCCACAAAAGACGCAAATATGAAAAAAAACATCACAAAATCAATGGTGGTCTCAGATTTCCAATCTGTGTCATCGATCAAGAGTTATTAGGATTTGAAAATAAAATAATTTTATTTAATTATTTTATTTACAATTACGTCTAAAAACAATCTTTCGCAGACGACCTATGCCGGCTGATGTTAGGCCTCACCTAAGGTAATCACTACATTAAAAAATCAACGGTGGTCTCATATTTCCAAACCAAGTCACCATTCATGAGTTTTAGGATTTTAAAATAAAATAATTTTAATTAATTATTTTATTTACAGTTATGTCCTTGGAGACTTTTTCTACAGATGACCTGCACTGACCAAAGTTAGATTTATCCTAAGGTAAAACTGTTGTACCAAACACAATGGTGCCCTTGGATTTATTATTTGGGAACCCATTTAGAAGTTATTCCACTTTTTTATAAAACCTATGTGCATGTTCTATTTAATATATTTAATATTTTTAAAACATTTATTCCAGGCACACCGGGCCTCAGAATCAGATGATGTCTTATCATCTGATCTCAAATTAATTCCATATAATATTAAAAAACAATACAAGTAAAATATGGGACATTAAATTCTCCTAACCTTAGTTATTTACATCCCTAAAAACCCAAAATCAAGGCTACACAAAAAGATGTGGGTACAGTGCATGAAATTGAGCCTCCCACTCCGAAGTGCTCTCCTGGTGATTCCAATGCTTCCATTGAAAATGATCCAAAGGAATTTCTCACCCACGAAGGATCCTCTTATTCCAATCTGGTGTCTCCATTTAGTTCTCAGCAAATTTCACTCCATCTTCAATGTCGAGCTTGACCTAGTCGATGACGTGCGATGGGTCATGAATGCATATCCTCAGATACGACAGGTAGAAGACTTAATGTACCCAGTCTAACTACAGGGGTAGAGCCAAGTGGTATGTCACATACATAAGTTATTTTAAAGGTAAATTTCATTTAATTTTTATTAATTCTTTGTTTTAGGGGTTTCCCATTCATTTCTAGAGGAAAGTGTGCGTTTTCAAGATTTGGGCCAAATCAAGAGCCCATTTCCAGATTTAAAAACCGATTTTTATTATTTAATAAGAATTTCATTTTTAATTATTTTTCATCCATTCCACTTCAAAAATATCATCAACTTACCTTTTAACACCAAAAATCTAATTTTGACCCATTATGAATCCATAACAATGGGGTATTTGGGTTTTTATTTAAGAATTGGGCCAACCCGAAACCCCATTTTCCAGTTTTAAATTGTTTCTTTAATTTTTTAATATCTTATTCATTATAATGCATTTTTTGGTGATTTCACCTCCCTATCGACCCCACGAATCCCAGACGCGTTCCCATTTCCTTCCCCCCTTCCTTGGAGCTCTTTGAAATCGCGAAGTAGGGAAGAAATTCAGAGGGTGTATCAAATCGTCCAGAATTAAAGAGTTAACTTTATCTTGTCTTAACTATCTCAATTCTTACTCTTCTCCCTCCATTATAGTTCCTAAATGACCTCCAAAATATTGTTCTAACAACCCCTGAATTTTTGTGGTTTTAAATTTTAGATAATGTTGTTTTGGATTGATTTCTTTAGGATACTTCATGTAAGTGAGTCCATTTCTTTCCTCTTTCGAATTGATTAGGGTTTCATTTGTTTTTATTAGGGTTTATTCCCCCATCCTTGAAGTCCCAAATGACCAGGGGTTAGGTTTTAGAACCTAACGTTTAACCTTGGGTTTTCTTTTCCAATTCTGGTTGTTTTAGGTTTGATCTAGGTCCCTCTTTGTACAGCGGTGGTGGGATTTGATTTTCGCACAAAGGATTCAAGTTATTAACTAATTTGATAGGTGATTCCATGTGTATTCAATCTATGTGAATTTAATTTATTTAATTATGAAATTTTCATGGTCATTTAATTTTATGGTTGCTGCAAAAAATAGTTTTAGTGGTTTTTGTAATGCAAATAAATTTTTAATGCCAATTTTAGGTGAAATTGGGGGTTTTTCATGGAAGTCTCTTGTTGGTTCTTTTGGAGCTGACCAATCACTACTTATTTTTTTTGGGATGTAATAAGGCTGAAAATACTGTTTTTAATTTTTATCCCTTTTGTTTATTGCTGGAAAAGATGGTTTTAATGGTGTTGTGGAACTTGTGAACTTTAAGTGGCATGTTTGTTTAAAAATGGAAGTTTTACAAAGATTACATTTCTTGGTTTACATGGGGCTGCCCTAAAATTTATTTTTTGGTTTAATTGAAATTTATAAGGCTGAATTTTCTGTTTTTATAACTTATATGTGTGCATATAGTGTGCAAATTGTGGTTTTTAGGGAGTGTTGGGTGCAAAACAATGCGGGTTTTTGAGAAATTGTTTTATGGAAAATCAAAGTGTTTTGTTGTGTGTTTTAAATGGTATAAAGTGTGTATAGATACTGTATTGTTTTTAAGTGACCTGTATTGGTGTTTTTATATGAAAATGGATGCATGTGACATGATAAATTTGTTTGAGCACAAAGGGGGAAGCCCAGGTACCTAGGTGGGGTGGATGTGTACTAGTCCGGCTTGTGGACCAGATGGGTTTTGTCCCTGTTTCACCTAGAATTTAGATAACGACAACTCTAACTAAACTACGTGGATGATTATTAGGTACAAAAAGGTTTTGGGTATGTTCCCTAGTAGTGGATAATGCACGAGAACAGATTTTTCTATGGTTACATGACACCGAGGTACGAGGTACATAGGGTCCGAGACAACCTAGTGCCTAGGGATGTTCCTGATTTTGTTGCTAATTGGATTTGTTGTATTTACCCATATAATAGGGTGTGTTTGGAAGTACATTATAGTACCTAACATTTTTATTTCAATGTGTTAACATTCTGAAATTCTTGGATAGAAAACTTTTTTTCAATTGAAAGTTGCATTTCATGGAATTTTAGCACTATTTCACCTAGTGTATTAAAATTGCTTGTTTTGTTCACATTATATTGCATGATATTTGGAATATTTGGGTGGTATATTATTGGGCTTAGGATCACACCCTACTTAAACCCCTTGGTTGTAAGTAGACTTGGTAATTTTTGACTTAGGTAAAGGGAAGGCTAAGGGTGATGGAGGTTCAGGGTGTTAGTCCCCATCACTGGGGCATAGTTGTGGAGAAGGATTGCGGGTGATGAACCCCTTATCATGTGGAGTCCTTGGGTATGTATTTCTATTGTCATTATTTGTATTTGTACCACTTGTACTGTCTTTAAACAAATATATTCTGATCTGGTTTTGTTAAGAATTGTTTAGCATGAAAATTTCAGATTCTTATTATTGATTGTTTTTTTTATGTTTTACGCTTTCATACTCAGGTAAATCATTCCCAAACCAGATTTTATTGATACCAGGGAACTTGTGATAGCCCATGGGGATAGGTAACACAATTCTTTCCTTGTCATGGGTCGGGTTTGGTGTCGGTAATAGTGGCGACCAGATCTAGTTTGTGACAAAATGGTATCAAAGGAAGGTTAAAGTTTGTGGGTTATATTGCTATTTTGGGATGAGTTGGGATAGACAGAAGATAGGACTGTCAGAGCTCAAGGTTTTGGTTGTGAGTAGTGTTCCTAGCCCACACCACTCATGGAAGACCTTGAGTCAGCAGGGGATGTTGGAATTTACAGATTTACTTCACATCCAGGTGAGACGTGTGGGCTGTGCAGAACACTTGTGGACATCAGGCAGATGTGGAGTAGTAGTTTCTTTTATTACTGAATTATGTTTATTTTATTTATATATGATTTATTTGATTACAATTTTCAGAATTGTGGTATTGAATATTGTTTTGTGACTGTTTCATTTTGTAGAAATATGCCTCCCTGGAAAGCTCCCACACACCCACAGGAGGAAGCTGGAGAGATTTCTCCCACACCAATTGATCAGATGCTAGTGGAGGCTGTGGTTTGGGCTATCCAATATTTGGGACAGGGACTATCTCCTTCTCCTATTCCTATTAGGGCAGCAGAGACATGTCCTAGAAAAGATAAAGCTCAGGAGTTTCTGAAAAACAAGCCTCCGACTTTTTGAGGCAGCTTAGAACCCCAGGATGCAAAGGAATGGCTCGAGAAGATCGAGCGTATGTTTGAGTTCTTGTAAACACCTGAGAAACTCAAGATGAAGTGTGCCTCTTTTCTATTGGTGGGTCCCAATCATAAGTGGTGGGAGTCATTGCTTCAGACTAGGAAGAATGAGCAGATGCGCTGGGGAGATTTCATGGCTGTCTTCAATGAACAGTACTGCCCTGAGGTGTTGGCTTATGCTAGGTCCAAAGAGTTCATAGACCTTGTTCAGGGGAATCTATCTATGATGGAGTATGCCAACCGTTTCACTGAGTTGGTTCGGTATACTCTAGAAATTGTCTCTAATGAGCAGGTGATGGCCCAGAGGTTTGAGAAAGGCTTGCGACCAGAGATATACTCCCAGGTGTTCTTATTTAAGCTAAGGACCTATGCTGAGGTTGTTGATCGGGCGTGCATGGTGAAGATTGATATGAAAGGTAGGGATGGTTTATCTGGTTCAGTATCATTAGTGGCCAGTGACAGCTCCTCAAAGAAGAAAAGGAAGTGGGAGGATCATGTGAAGAAAGGAGGGGGCTGTTCAGGCCACTCTTCTAGGCAGTTTTATTCTGCGGCTTCCGATGCGAGATCAGTCATGTGCCACCAATGTGGGAAGCCCAAGAATTACTGACCATCATGTCCACTTCGTCTAAATCCTTGTTACTAGTGTGGAGGTATGGGGCATTTGTAGTGCTTCTGTGGTGTGGCACGTCCACTCCCAAGTGGAGCAGGGTTGGTGGCTTCAAGAGGAGTGCCAACACAGTTCGAGCCATCGAGGACTGTGGGATCTCAATTCGGTGGTCATGGTGGTAGGGCTAGATCATCTTCTATTCAAATCTAGTTCAGGGCATAGCCACAGACTAGTGGTCGTCCTCAGGCAGATACTGGACATTTCCATGCAGTGGATCAAGCACAAGCAGGATCAGAGGTGGGACCATCGATAGTTTGAGGTACCGTTCTGATCGAATCTTCTATAGCTACTTCTCTTTTTGATACTAGAACCTCTATTTCATTAATTATACAGATTTTGTGGATATTCTGAATTTTCCAACTGATTTGATGTCTTTCGCGATGGAGTTGGTGACACCACTGGGAAAGAAGAAGGAGCAGGGCCTCAGGTGCCCCTCGTGTGCGCTTTCCGTGTTAGAGGGTGAGATGGAGTGGGACCTCCTGGATCTAGATATGGAACTATTTGACATAATTAATGGCATGGATTGGATAGTACACTTCCAAGAACACATTTATTTCTACAGACGGCGTGTGAGTTTCACATCACCTGATGGGATTCGTTAGGGTTTTCATGGAGAAAGGGATCCTCGGTCCGGTCGTACAGGGCCTCCACTCCCAGAGTTAGGAAGTTTTATCTTCCAGTTATCATCGCTAATTCTAGAGGATGTTCTTTACCCTAAAGGTTCACTACCTAATGCAGTGAATGAGTTTCCTGAGGTATTCTTGGATGATTTTTCAAGTTTTCCCCCAGAGCGGGATGTGGATTTTTCGATTGATCTAGCGCTAGGAACACAACCGATATCTCTTCCCTCTTATCGCATGGCCCCCATAGAGCTGTGGGAAATAAAGATATAGCTGGATGACTTAGAATCCAAAGGATTCATTCGTCCGAGCCTCTCTCTTTGGGCTACTCCTGTGTTGTTCACGAAAAAGGCTGATGGATCCCTCTGGTTGTGCATTGACTACCGGAAGCTGAATAAGGTAACAATTAAAAACAAATAACCTTTTCCCAGAATAGATGATTTTTTTGTTCAGTTGAAGGGGGGAAAGTGGTTCTGAATGATAATCATGCGCTCAGGGTATCATCAACTCATGGTGAAGGAGTCAGATATCCCAAAGACAGCCTTCCAAAGCAGGTATGGCCACTTTGAGTATTTGGTCATCCCTTCGGATTGACCAATTCTCCAGGGGTCTTTATGGAACTTATGAATAGGGTGTTCCATCAGTACCTTGATTCATTTGTTGTGGTGTTCATGGATGACATTCTGGTATGCTCTGGCTCTGAGGAGGAACACGAACATCACATGAGGATCGTTTTGGGCACATTATGGGATCACTGCCTCTATGAAAAGTTATCAAAGTGCACATTCTGGATCCAGGAGGTGAAAGTTATTGGGCATGTGATCTCTGAGCAGGGGGTTTCAGTGGAACCTGAGAAGATTAGTGCGGTTATTTCATGGGAGCAGCCAAACAATGTGTTTGATATTGGTAGTTTCCTTGGCCTGGCTAGTTATTACAAGCAATTCATTCAGGATTTCCCTCGTCTTTCTTCACTGATTCCAGTGCTCACACAGAAAGGGGTGAAGTTTTTATGGGTTCCAGAATGTCAAGAATCATTAGAGGAGCTGAAGAGGTGGTTGACTACTACCCCCGTAATAATTTTTCCAGAGGCTGGAAAGGGATATGTGGTCTACCGTGATGCATCAGGTATAGGTATTGGGTGTGTGCTTATATAGGATGATCACGTGGTGGAATATGCCTCTTTCCAACTCCAACAACACAAAAAGAACTACCCAAACCATGACATGGAGTTGGCAGTGGTAATGCATGCTTTGAAGACTTGGCGTCATTGCCTCTTTGGATAGAAGTTTGTGTTATACTCTTATCACAAAATCTTGTCCTATAACTTCACGCATAAGGACCTCAACTTGAAGAAATGTCATTGGATAGAGTACTTACAGGGGATTAACTTTGACATTGTCTATACCCCAAGAAAGGGTAATGTGGTGGCTGACTCTTTGAGAAGAAGTGTTCCAGTGAAGGCTTTAAAAAAGTCCAGTGATGAGTGGACTTCTATGGGGCTCTTTTCTCAGATGCATGTGGAGACCAGGGAACACAGTGGAGGGGCATTCTTGGGGAGTTTCCAGTTGATTCCTTCTCTGTTGGAGTTGATTCAGGAGGAACAACCTAGTGATGAGCTTTTTTAGCGGTTTAAGCAGTTTACTTCATGGTGGGGAGACATCCTCTGATTGGTCACCATATCCCAAGGGCATCTTGTGCTTCAAGGGCCGTTCAGTAGCGCTATTATCCCTGTGGAAGGTGGTGATGAAGGATAGCCACCAGTCTCAGTTTTCTATCCATCCGGGTGCCACTAAGATGTATTATGATGTCTGTCGACACACTACTAGAATAATTGGCTGCTGCGCCTGGGAACACGGGCGACCGCCAACGGCGGTCGCTATTGACAGTATTAGGGACCGCCAATGGCGGTCGCTACTGCTGAAAAGAATTACGCGGGATATTTCCCCCCCCCCCCCCCCCCCCCCGCCACTGTCTTCCTCATCCGCCGCTGCAACTCCCCGTCGACGTCGGTGTGACCCCCGCCACCGCACTACCACTCTCAGTCAAGCCCGTCGCCACCCCCAGTTCTCTCCCGACCACTCTCAGTCAACCTCGTTACCCTTCACACGACCGCCGCCGATCACCCGAGCCTTCCCAAAAGACCAGAACGCCATCTCCTCCTCCTCCGGCCACCGTGTATCGGCCATGGTCGGCGGTCGTCCATCCCATTGCAACCCCCCAACACCCCCGCATCCCTGCACACATCCAGCGGACGCTCGAAGCAGAATTCCAGGTAGGTTTTTAGCGACCGCCAGAGGCGGTCACTGTTGATCAACAGCGACGACTCAAATGCGACCGCCAGAAGCGGTCGCATGGCGGTCTCTATAGGGCTTTAGCGACCGCTTTTGGCGGTCGCTAAAGACCATATATCTAGTAGTGGCAGTTTTGGTGGTCTGGTATGAGACATGACATAGCAGACTTTTTGTCATGATGATACACATTCCAGCGGGTGAAAGAAGAGAACCAAAGGCCCTCCAGTTTACTCCAACCACTACCCATTATTACCTAGAAGTGGGACGAGGTCTCCATGGACTTAATTGTTGGATTACTTCGTACACCTTAGGGTTAGAATGCCATTTGGGTGGCGATTTATCGTCTGACCAAATCAGCCCACTTCATTCTGATAAAAGATACAACTATAGTGGATGAGTTGGGCCATTTGTATCTTCAGGAAGTGGTGAGACTCCATGGAATACCATCATAAGTTGTCTCAGATATAGACCCCCGCTTCACTTCACAGTTTTGGGAAGGCCTTCAGAAGGCCTTGGGGTCCCAGATTAAGATGAGCACAACATACCATCCTCAGACAGATGGTCAGAGAGAGTGGGCTAATCAGATTGTGGAGGACATTCTCTGTGCATGTGTCCTAGACTTTGGAGGTTCCTGGGATACCAATTTTGGATTGGTTGAGTTTGCTTATAATAACAGTTACCAATCCTTGATTCAAATGGATTCCTTTTGAGGTGCTCTATGGTCGGCCCTGTCGGTCCCCCCTGTGTTAGGATGAGGTAGGTAAGACCTCAGTACTGGGACTGAGTCTAGTGCAGGAGACATCTGGGAAGGTTAAATTAATCAGGAATCATTTATTGATAGCTCAGATTTTTCATAAATCATATGCTGACTGGAGGCGTCGAGACCTAGAGTTTTCTGTGGGTGATATGGTATTTTTGAAAGTGTCCCCTCTTTTGGGCCATCATCGATTGGGGAAGCAAGGTAAGCCTACACCACAGTATATTGACCCATTTGAGATCACCGAGTATATTGGAAAGGTGGAATAAAGGTTGGCCTTGCCTTCCCAGTTTACGTCCATCGATGACGCCTTTCATGTCTCCCAGTTGAAGAAATTCAACCCGGATCCGTCCCATGTGCTGAGTTGGGAGGAACCGGAGATTGAGTCTGACTTGTCAGTTTTTGAGCGACCAGTGAAAATAGTAAACTCCCAAGAGAAGTTTCTTTGAGGGAAGTCTATTCTACTGGTTCAGGTTCTTTGGCACCATGGTAATGATACACATGAGACATGGGAGCAGAAGTCATGGGTTGAGAAAGAGTATTCGTTCTTGTTTTCTGATCAAGCTTCAGGTTGACTTTACAGGATGTAAAGTTTTCATGGTGGGGATAATTGTCACATAAATAACTTATCTTAAAGGTAAATTTAATTTAATTTCCATTAATTCTTTGTTTTAGGGGTTTCCCATTCATTTCTGGAGGAAAGAGTGAGTTTTCAAGATTTGGGCCAAATCAAGAGCCCATTTCCAGATTTAAAAAACTGATTTTGATTATTTTATATCTATTTAATTTTTAAAAATTTTTTAACCATTCAACTTAAAAAACATCCTCCGCTGACCTTTTAACACAAAAAATCCAATTTGGATCCCATTTGAAATCCATAACAATGGGGTATTTGAGTTTTTATTTAAGAATTGGGCCAACCCAAAAGCCCATTTTCCAGTTTTAAATTGTTTTTTTAATTTTTTAATATCTTATTAATTATAATGCATTTTTTAGTGATTCCACCTTTTTATCGACCCCAAGAATCCCAGGCGCACTCCCATTCCTTTCCCCCCTCCTTGGAGCTCTTTGAAATTTCTAATTAGGGAATAACTTCATAGGCCGTCTCAAATCGGCCAGAATTGAAGAGGTAACTTCATCCCTATTTAACTCTCTCAATTCTTACTCTATTCCCTTCATTATAGTTCCTAAATGACCTCCTAAATCATGTTTTAACAAACCTGAATTTTGGCTGTTTTAAATTTCAGATACTGATGTTTTGGAGTGATTACTTCAGGATACTTCAAGTTAGTGAGTCCATTTCATTCCTCTTTCGAATTGCTTAGGGGTTCATTTGTTGTTATTAGGGATTATTTTTTCTTCCTTGAAGTCCCAAATGACCAGGGGTAGGGTTTGGATCCTAAGGTTTAACCTTGGGTTTTCTTTTCCAATTCTTGTGGTTTTAGGTTTGATCTAGGTCCCTCTTGGTGTGGTAGTGGTGCGATTTGATTTTCGCACAAAGGATTCAAGGTTTTAACTAATTTTCTAGGTGATTCCATATGTATACAATCTATGTGAATTGAATTTCTGTTTTTATGAAATTTTTATCTTAATTTAATTTTATGGTTGCTGCAAAAAAATAGTTTTAGTGGTTTTTGTAATGAAAATGAATTTTTAATGCCAATTTTAGATGAAATTGGGGGTTTTTCATGGAAGTCTCTTGTTGGTTCTTTTGGGGCTGCCCTACCACTACTTATTTTATTTTATTGTGATGTAATATGTCTTTAAATACTGTTTTAAATGTTTATACCTTTTGTTTATTGCTGCGAAAGTTGGTTTTAATGGTGTTTTGGAACTTGTGAACTTTAAGTGTCATGTTTGTTTAAAAATGGAAGTTTTACAAAGATTACATTTATTGGTTTACATGGGGATGCCCTAAAATTGATTTGTTGGTTTAATGGAAATGTATAAGGCTGCCTTTTCTGTTTTTGTAACTTATAGGTGTGCATAAAGTGTGAAAAGTGGGGTTTTCAGGGGGTGTTGGGTGCAAAACAATTAGGGTTTTTGAGAAATTGTTTTATGGAAAATCAAAGTGTTTTGTTGTGTGTTTTAAATGGTATAATGTGTGTATAGATACAATATTGTTTTTAAGTGAGGAATATTGGTGTTTTTATATGAAAATGGATGCATGTGGCATGATGAATTTTTTTGAGCACAAAGGGGGAAGCCCGAGTACCTAGGTGGGGCGGATGCGTACTAGTACGACTAGTGGACCGAATGGGTTTTGTCCTTGTTTCACCTAAAATTTGGATAACAACAACTATAACTAAACTACGTGGATGATGACTTGGGACTAATAGGTTATGGGTATGTTCCCTACTAGTGGCTCGTGCACGAGAATAGATTTTTCTATGGTTACTTTACACCAGGGTACGAGGTACATATGGCCCAAGACAACCTAGTGCCTAGGGGTGTTCCTGATTTTGTTGCTCATTGGATTTGTGGTATTTACCCATATAATAGGGTTTTTTTGGAAGTACATTAAAAGAGATAACATTTTTATTTCAATGTGTTAACGTTCAGAAATTCTCGGATTGAAAACTTTTTTTCAATTGAAAGTTGCATTTCTTGGAATTTTAACATTGTTTCACCTTGTGTATTAAAATTTCTTGTTTTTCTCACATTGTATTGCTTTCTATTTGGAATCTTTGTGTTGTATCCTATTGGGATTAATATCACACCCTACTTACACCCCTTGGGTGTAAGTATACTTGGTTATGTTTGACTTAGGTAAAGGGAAGGCCAATGGTGATGGCGGTTCAGGGTGTTAGTCCCCATCGCTGGGGCGGAGTTGTGGCGACGGCTTGCGGGTCATGACCCCCTTGTCATGTGGAGTCCTTGGGGATGTCTTGATATTGTAATTATTTGTATTTGGACCACTTGTAGTGTATTTACACAAATGTATTCAGATCTGGTTTTGTTTAGAATTGTTTTGCATGAAAATTTCAGATTCTTATTATTGATTGATTTTTTATGTTTTATGCTTGCATACTTGGGTAAATCATTCCAAAACCAGATTTTTTTAGATACCAAGGCACTTGTGCTGGCCCATTAGGATAGGGAACAACCTTCAGGCCTTCTAAAGGGCTGGTTTTGGTGCCGGTAATAGTAGTGACTAGATCCGGTTCGTGACATGGTATGCCACCTCACCAACTCTACATAGTATCTAAAAAGTGTTGAGGAACCTCAAAAAAACTTTCTTCCCCAATCAAATCTATGCAACCCTCGTCAAAGTGAGCCCGAAGGAAGACATGGCCTCCTTCCTCGAAACCCAAAGGTCTATACCATATTTCAACATAATATTTTTTATGGATCTATACATCTTCATATAGCGACCCTTGCCTTTTACATATAACATTACACAATTTTAAGCATAATTATACATTAGAGTACAAGCTAAGGATCATTAAGTCTAGTGTCTTGGGAGACTAGGTATATAAAACATAAGACATGGGGCTAAAAAAAACTTCTTTATTTAATCTCAATAAAGAGATCCTAACTTCCTTTGAGCCCTTACATTTTCATAGGGTACCCTAGGGAACACATGAACAAAGAGATGAGCTAAAAATCCCAATAAGGGAATGAACATAAGAATACAGCTTAAGAACATGAGTTAGGATTCATGAGATAATGATATCAAAAGCATGGAACATATGAAATAATATCATATGAAAATGGGATCATATAAACATGGAATCATATAAATGTGGAAGAATCATAAAACATGTCTTTTAACGGGTCAAGGATAACCACCAATCCCGTTTCCCGTATTAGTATGGGTCAAGACTAACCACCAATCCCATTTCCCATTGTAGTACGGGTCAAGGCTAACCACCAATCCCGTTTCACATAGCATCTCAAGAGACATAACTTTACCCAATGCATTTGAGCGATATCTGGGTGCACCCATATCAACATTTTCATGAATATGATTTCCACATAAATAATCATACAAAATCAACCATACATAAACATAATGGAACCCATGGAAAGAAATGGGTAACAAAATCATTTCATAAAGCATAATAAATGGGTGTATCATAAAAGATTCTATTAGAGAAATGAATTAGATCTTACATGGACGTTCATCAGGTAAAATAAAAAAATATATCATGGAAAATGTTGTAAAAAAGAAATGAAAACCTGTAGGAAATGTATATGAGAAATTTTATCATTAAAAAACTTTTGTGCGGTTTTAAGGAAAATACTATAGAGATTTTAAAATTGAAAACGGGGAAATCATTCATATAAAACCAGAAGTGAACCAAGAAGGTTTTTATTATAAAAATACTGATTTTATAAATAAAACAGTGTGGTAGAACAGAATATAGGGTGCACTTTAAATTGGGTAAGAATTCAGGATGTTCCCTTAAAACATGTTTCCTTATCAGAAAGTACTAAGGGGAGAATCTTTTAAAAACATGTATATCCTCGAAAGAGAGTGATGAAAGGGTCTTGAAAAAAAACGAATTTTGTAAAACTACACAAAATTTATAAGATGAAAATAAAAAAAAAATTATAAATCCATTTTTATGTAAAGAATTTTAAGGCAGCCCAAAATAAAAAAGGAGGTTCAGGTAGAATTTGTTACAGATTATCGACATGGTGAAATGTGTACCTAAGAGGGATTAATGAGAGAGAAAGAAAGGATTATCATCACTTATAAATCACGAGGGAAGTATGGGGGGTGTGAAAAATCATACCCCATCACAAGGGATTACACATAAAATGTCATAGCATAGAGGAAAAACTTTATTAAGAGTAAAATGGAGAGGATCCCTTATCTTAAGTCTGGTGGTGTTCTCCATTTGATATTAATGAACTCTTGAATCAGCCTTCCATGAGAGCTTCTTAAGTGGATAGGCTTTGGTATTTTGAAGAGACTAGGGGATATTGGAAGTGGGGAGAGATCTTGGAGCTATATTTGGGCATAATATTGGCATGGAACAAGGCTTGAGAGGAGTTGAGAGAAGAGGGAGCGAGGGTGGGGGGTTATAGTGGAGGTGAGGAGGGTTTTCATAATTTTTCAATCATTAGTTAATTAATTTACATCAAGACCAGAAATAGTGACGATTCCATGATAAAAAATAGTAATAAATGCATGTGATTTAGAGCCAATTGAGATTACATCATAATATCATCATCAATGACTCAATAAATCCATTATTTATCATTTATTGTAAATTGTCATATTTTAGTATTCACCAAAAATTTAAGTATTTTAGAAAAATCCAGAAAAATCACCCTAACCATTTTTTAACATGTAGAATCCAAAAATAAAATCCATTTTTCAAAAATAATTTTCTAAATAGGATTAATTTAATATTTAATTAAAATCATAATTTATTATTAAAAACCTATTTTTAAAACATTCATTTACTTATTCTAAAATATAAGTACATCACATTTTCAATCGAATATTATTTATATACTATCACTTGTAAGGTTACTATTCATTAGGGTATGTTACTATTCATAAGGGTAGGTTACTATTCCCCAAAAATTATCTTTTTCTTATTGGAATCTAAATAACATACTGATCGCAACCATGTATGTCAGATTTTCAAAATTCCAAACATAGAAGTGACAAAATTTTGTTTAAAGGTAACGTAGCACTTAATATTTCATTATATTGTGATTTAGTGTGATTATATGAAATATTTATAAGAAATAAATTTCCATTGATAAAACATTGGGTCATTACACTTCATCCAATCCTGGATAATCTGCACATTCTAGGTAGTAGCTTATACCAACTTCAGGACCATGAGTGATGTCTCACTTGGGTTAGTCTAGCAAAGTGGCAACCTGTTGTGTCGCCCATAAAGAGACTGGAATGGTTCCATAACAATGGTAGAGTGGTAGCTATTTTTGTACGCAAACTCCATGAGTGGTAGGTGGTCCTCCCAACTATAGACAAATCTAACATGAAATCCCACCAAATGTCCTCCAATACCTGAACAGTACCCTCAGTCCGACCATCCATCTGGGGATGAAAATGCTATGCTCAAGCATAACTGAGTCCCAAATGCCTTCTGCAGTCCCTTCCACAACCGGGGTGTGAAATGAGAATCACGATCTGAAAAAATCATTGATGTCACTCTATGAAGCTGAACTATCTCCGACATGTAGAGGAGTCCCAAGATCTCTACTGAACTCTACTCCCAGATAGCTAGGAAGTGGACAGACTTGGTGAGTCTGTCAAGGATCACCGAGATGGTATTGTGCCCCTGGATGTACGTGTTAAACCTGTCATGATGTCCATGGATATCCAATCCCACTTCCACTCTGGCAGCTCAAGTGGTTGAGCTAAACCTGTTGGTACATGGTGATCAACCTTCACTTGTTGACAAGTAAAACATCGAGAAATGAGCTTTGCCACTACCTTCTTCATACCAATCCACCATAACTGATGCCAGTGGTCCACAATCATATTCTCCATACCTGAATTTAATTACAAATGGGATTTATGAAACTCCCTTATAGCCTCCCCACACAACACCACTAGTACGACTATGCATCCTCTAAAAAGAACAATGTGCTCCCCTCCTTTCAAATATCCATCAGAAGAATGTCTTGTGGATATCTGAGCATGTAGAGTATCATAGTCATTATCCCCAAGCTATGACTCCCTGAATCAATACAAGAGTGGAGGGGTGAAAACCATTGATTGGAGGAAATATGGTCCATCTCCATCAACAAAGGATAACTATAATGAGGCCCACTACATTGACTCCTCATTTAGAAACTATGTACTATATCTCCTGTAAAGAGAACCTACCACCACATTCCCCTTCCCAAGATTATAGAAAATCTCAAAGTCATAGTCCTAGAAAAACTCTATCCATCGCCTCTATCTCAAGTTCAGAACCTTCTGAAAGAAGATATACTTGAGACTCTTGTGATCGAAGAAGACGATAAATCATTCACCCATATGGTAGTGTCACCATATCTTCAATGAGAAGACTATATTTTCTAACTCAAGGTCATGGGTCGCAAAGTTATTATCATGTGGTCTAAATTGGCATGAACCATAGGCAGTCTCTACTTTCTTATGAATCAGGAGATGACCAATTTCGGGCCCTCATGCATCGTAGAAAACTCCGTACTCGACACCTGTATATGTTAATATCAATATCCGGGCACTCGAAAAACTTTTACTGAACTTATAAAAGCATTGATTTTGTGTCATCCTTTGATAACTATCGTGACCCTCTCAACTACTCGATGAGGTCATTGATCCTTGGCAGTGGATAATCATTCTCCATGGTCACTTGGTTTAAGTGACGACAATCCACACACAACCATAAGCTCCCATCTACCTTTTTGGAAAACAAAACTCAGACTTCCCAGGGTGAAACACTAGGTCTTACTAATACCTTCTTCTATAAGTCCTCCAACTTCACCCTCAGCTCTTGAAGCTCTACAGAAGCCAGTCGATACGCTAGTTTTGATTTGGGCATCATCTCAGGGTGTAAAACAATGCAAAATTCTATCTTATGATGGGAAGGAAATACTGGAACATCTTCTAGAAAGATGTCCTCATACTACACCACTATTAGCGGGGACTAAAAACTCATAACCTCTACTTGTTAGAGGGTTAGTCTATCCAACTCATTAGTAATCAGCTACACCATCTTTTGCACGAGTCCATATTGTGATTCCTGGTATTCCTTTTCTATGAAAAAGTCAAAACCTCATTTGATCACTGTGAATATACCACACCCTTCACCTAAAATAGTCAATTTGGGAATGGAGTGAATATAAGTAATATATAACATGAATGACGTCGTAAGGCCTCGACACTGCCACCAAAAGGTTCCACCAAAACTCTCGCCTCCAAGTTTTAGTTCACACTATCGGAATATGTGTGATCATTGAGTCTCCTCTAGTAGGTGTCTCCAAGCATAGGGGTTGAGTTAATTGTCTAACTGAAATCTCAAGGTCTCATACTAGATTTGTGATAAGAAAATAATGACTAGTATTTGTGTCTATAAATATGGAATATAAAGTATAAAATACAAATATCATACCTTAAATCATTCTTGCCTCTAGGTCATATGCCTCAACTGTACACATTTGTCCCCGCCCGTATCCTCTAGCTCCCTGAGCCTGGTGCGGACTACCTGGGGGTGGTGGTGGTAACATGTCTAAATGTCTGCCACCTCCTACTATTCTCCTAGCTCCACTACCATTGTCACCGACCTGCAAATCTACCTGCTCCTATTTTTTCCTCTACCTGGGCAGCCCATCCACTATCACCCAATCAGCAGCTCGATAGGTTGTACAATCTCTAGTGAGATTTCCTCTTTTTCAACAAGAATAACATCACCTTTCTTTAGGATAACTTAACCCACCCCATGATTCATGAATAGTAGACTCACTATTATGGGTTTTCCTATTGTGATGTCTCCCACAACAATGTTTCTGAGGCTGCCATCAGCTTTCCGCTCCCGAGGTCTCTACTTCTGCTTGCCCGCTGTTGACTAACACCAGCTATATCTACTCAGCCAAGGAACTCTCAACCACCAAATCCTTCTCTAGCACCCTATCATAGGTAGGAATTCATAGAGTCGATACACTAACTCAGATATATTTGTGAAGAACTCGCTCAAATTTACTAGCCCTATAGCATCGATCATGTGTCATACCCATCGAGTACCAAGAGAGGTAGGTCTGCCTCGATGAATACTCCAACACTAACATGTAATACTGCCAGAGATCTTGAAGCTCCTAGATATTCATAAACATCAACTTATAAGGTGATAAATCCTCTATGAAAAGGTCCTCAAACTCTACCCATGAAAGGTTTTCATCATCGTAAGATTGGGAAACTAAACCCCACCATCTCCCTACTGATCCAAAGAGAAGGCTCGTCACCAGAACCACCATTTGATCTTCTAGTTTCCTAACTAGATGGAAAAATCCATTAAATACCTCCAAACAATCCTCAACTACCTTTTTATCAGTCCCACCTTAGAACTTGAGGGGTCTATGCTACAAATCTCATGAAGCGTGCTTGGCCTACACTATTCATCTGTTGGTACTGCATGTACCATGTGCTGCTCTATAGGTGGCAGTATTGCTGGTGCTCCACCTCGAGGTAACATCTAGGGAACTGATCCCTACATCAAATTATTTTCACTAAGGGGGCCATCCTCCTGATCAAGTTGTTTAATCATATCTCGTATAAATTTCAAAGACATCCTGTAAGAGAACAAGATGTACCACAGTAAATGAGTATATCTGGAGAGCTGACCCAGTAAGGACAGGGAAACCAAAAGCCATTCATATATGTTGAATGTACCATTATTGTTTACCTGTAACCAGTGTTCTCATGTAATGAGTCTAAAAGAAGGTTATCAATGTCTTGGTGTATGGATACATTATCCACCACACCAACTTTGGAGTCCCTGGCCTGAAAGCTGAACTCTAAACACTTAACACCGTTACCCCAAACCAATCTCACAGACTCTCGATCCTAAGGTAGAACCGACCACCTCTGATACCACTATGTCATGACCCATCCCAATGGGGTTCATTTTAAAAATCCCCAAGCCTGTCTCCAATATGCCAGGGGATATGACCAGCACCGAGTAGGCAAATCAAAAACATTGGATGCATTGGATAAGTACCTATACACATGCACACATATCTAAAACCAAAAAATTCTAAAATGTAAAAACCACTCAGGAAAAAAAATTAATGCATACCACTAAACCCAAACAACAATGTAAAATAGGGAAAGTAAAGTTTAGTAAAGTAAACTAGGACAGAATAAAATCTCACCAAAAGAAATTTTTAAAACTAAAAAGTTAAACCTCTAAAAAAAGGTACTGGGAATGCTGTATGTAGCCATATGAACACCACAGCCTTTCTAAACTCATGAAGCATCTATAGTTCCCAGTATTGGTCTTCTTCCACTTAGGACTTTGTCAAAAAGGTTGCCTATCTTAACAAGACATGACACATGTGGGAAAATCCCATGCAGGGGCGAGTATAACAATACTCAATAGGACACCCCAAAACCCCAAATAAATACCCAAATTTATGGTACAATCAGATATACACAAATATGTGTATAAAAAATATAAAAAATATATCTAGATATACTCAAACCCAAACCCATAGTCTAGAGGTAAGTCGCAACTACTGTATAACAACACTAGAAATTCAGTCTGAAGATTCAACAAAGAAACTCATTTGGGAGCCCACACTTCTGAGTCTCATAGCACTGATGATGTCTACCTAAGAAGTATTATTCATCGGGAACCATCATGAGAGAGATACAATAATCGATATAAAGAGATATATGATACACTTTCTCCAAGAGTACTCCCTCCACAAGTGGGGAAGATCATGATACACAGATGTTGATCAATACCAGGGCCATGGGGTTGTACCATGACTCATCCAGATTCACCTACTAATTAGATGATTGACATCTAGTAGGATTGGTTTCACTAATACCAAGACTCTACTTAGGTCACAAGAATGGATGGAGGATCCTGCTTCGGGGATCTCAGAGGGGATTCCAACAACTATATCCAGAATGTCTTGTTGAAGGGATCATACTTCTATGAGTAGTAAATGATACAAACTAACATTAAAGGGATAGATCAAGGAAAAAACCCCAAATAAAAATTGTCCAATATATGGTGGAAAAGGAGATCAAGCTATGTATAATAGAGTACATAGTGTGTAGTAGTGTCACACGTCGTGTCCCTTGACCCCGAGTATTGCTCATGTACAACAACCCATGTCAGAAGTACATGTCATGTAAAAATAGCGTACACAACGTGTATAAGGTTCACATCCCATGTCCTTCTATCTATATTCCACCCATGTACTTTTGTTGTGTTCTAGTACACAGTGTGAACCCGTGTTCTCCTACTAGTGTACCGGTAAATGAGATAACTTGTGCATTCGGTCTGGTTCTGGCCATGTGGTGGGGTAAATACCATGTACTTCACCCCATGTCTATGTATCTCTTGAGATACAAGTATTTCCTTGGGGAAGGTACCACACATCGTGTGATAGGGGTCACATGTCATGTGATACTTTACTACCTCCTAATACCCTATCTTTCACTGAGGGGGGACCCACACGCCATATAACACGAGATTTTCTTGAATCCTTGATTCATGCTCTGGTCATCTCCTCCACTACTCCGACCACCATTTAGATCTCACTTTTCTAGGAAACTCACAATCCATCCTTGTTTGGTCACTTCATCACACAAAAAATGTGTTTCGTCTTCCGATATGGTTTCAAAACAGATTAAAAGGGTTCATTCTTCATTCCACTGAAGAACATAAAAGAACATAGATTTAGTGATCCACCATCGTCCGAATCGCTTAGTATCTATCCTCACACCTCCATTGTGTCATGTCGATCCTATATTTTTGATATCAGATCATTGGGTTGAGAATTGAGTTGCGCAACAATTGATTGATCATGATATGTCAAGTCGTGGGCCAAGCGAAGAACTCCCGCAACGAATGATGAACGAGGGGGGAAAATCATAAATAAAATAAGTGAAAAAAACCCTGATCACTATTCATTTAGATCTTGGTTCATTTACATTATAACTACAGTCGAATTATTCAATAAAAAATCATAAGATCAACTCCCAATAAAACCCCACAAAAAAACCCATCCCGCAAGGTTACGATCAAACTACAGATCAACCTGTTCATTGGTTGGTCCACAATCATTGTGAAATTCAATAAAGGGGAAGTAAATACAAAATAAAACATCCAACCTTTGATTTGGACCACTCATTGATGAAGGTCGGTCACTACGCCACCGTTTCTGGAGAGATCCATCAAGAACGACGTTCATCAATCGTCGATCTGTGATTCAATCACCGTTTCCTTGAGAGAAATCTCCAAAGATCTCCCAAGAAATTATTTTTCATTCCTAGTGTTATTCATCTAACCCTAGGATTTATGAATAAGTATTATTTTAATTTAAATTGTCACTTCATTAACAAAATAATCTATCTTTAAATTATTTAATGATGATTACTTCCTTTTTTAGTTTTTCTATAGAAGACTTGTGCCAACTAAAGTTAAGTCATACTTATGGAAAACACCACATTATTAACTAAATAGTGGTCTCAGATTTCTAATCTGATTCATCATTCAAAAGTTATTAGGATTTGAAAATAAAGTAATTTTATTTAATCATTTTATTTACTGTTATGTCCAAAAACTATCTTTCACAGTCGACCTGTGCTGACCGATGTTAGGCCTCACTTAAGGTAAACACAACATTATTGAACTCAAGGGTGGTATATAATTTCTAATATGTGTCACCATTCATTAGTTATTAGGATTTGAAAATAAAATAATTTTATTTAGTAATTTTATTTACGGTTACGTCCTTGGTGACTTTTTCTACAGATGACCCGTACTGACCAATGTTTGGTCGCGCCTAAGGTAAAACCACTACTCTAAACTCAATTTTCCATAAGATTTATAATCTAGGAATCCATTTAAGAGTTATTTCACTTTTTTAGGAAAACTATGCACACATTCTATTTAATATATTTAATATATTACAAACATTTATTCTGGGCACACCGTGCCTCAAAATCGCACCCCATATTAGCACCTGGTCTTGAATTAATTCCATATACTATTCAAAAATAATACATGGAAAATAAAAAAAATTAAATAAACACATGCTTTTTATTAATTAATTTAAAATTAATTCCATTTTTGGAATGAGAAAACATGTTTTAACTTTTAAAACATGCAAATTATAGAAATGTTTTTACATCTAAATTCTATGTATAGTTAAATTAAATGACCTAAATTATATAAAAAGATAAAAATATAATCTATTTATACTTTAAAACCATTCAAATATATAATTTACCACTATAAATAAATTTTATGAAAAAGTAGTTTTCAATTAAAATGAATTGTTTTTTAATATTCATAAAAACTTGAAACTTATCAGAAAGATATCGAAAATTCATCAAAAGTAGATTTTGATATTCCTATTTCAAAAAAAAATTATTTTATCAAATATAATATAAAAAATTGTCAAAAATGGATTTGAAATGGGTGCACCATCAAAAGGGGGGAAACATTGTTTTTTAAAAAATACTTCTTTTATCCAAAAAAATGAATTTTTTCTTATCGTATATCTAGAAAACATATAATTTGAATTATAAAAATTATATTAAATATATTACATATATATTTCATTAATAAAATCTATCAAGAGTGATTTTATTATTTTATAAACTCACTTATTTGTATTAAAATAGTTTTTTAGAAAAACATTTCCTTTTATTTATAAAGGGTTTTATTTTCATTTATAATTAATTTCTCACCAAATAATTAATTATATATACATGGGTAAAGAATATTTTCATAATTTAGTTAATACTATTCATACTCTCTATTATAATGGCTAGGTTATAAGATAAGATAATAATAGTTTTTGTTTGTTTAAACACAGTCTTCTGTGAAATGAATGCTATCCAAAGAAATCAAAAATTGGGTGTAAGACGTGCCAAGAATTGTTGTGTACACCGCATTCTAGGTAGGTGTTTCGTGTAGTGCAAGATTATCTTGGTATATCATATAACAAAAAAATCAAATAATTTTTATTTAAAAAATATATCTTATAAAAATATCACAGTGTTACATTCTACCCCCCTTAAAATGAATTTATCCCTTGAAATTAATTGTGATTATAATAAGATTAATACATTAAAGTTTATTTTATCGAAACCCAAATCTTAAAAACAATGACTAGAACTTATTTTAAAAAAGAAAGTTAAAAACATTACAGTTATCCAAAGTAACTGATCACTAGTTTTCCATATAGTATAACATAGGTGGAAAGTGGAAACATTGATATGGAAGAGAAATATAATTATCAAGTTCTGACGAAAAGTGATAGAGAACAAGGTAAATATAAAGTTAAAATTTAAAAACCCATAAATCTATGATGATTTAAGGGACTATTTGATTCATCCATAATGAAGGTACTGGGATAACATTTTTTGTTTCAAGGTCCTTTCTACAGAGTTAAAGAATAATAAAAAATACTTACTTGATTATGTATAGTCTCAACCTTTCCTTGGACCTTGATAAATTTCCACTTACACTCTTATTACAAGAAATGAAGGTGAATTTTTCATTCTTGAAGTGTTAGAAGATCATGTGATCCATAAATAGAATGATAGGTCATTCCATCTACCTTTATTACAATAAAAAGGTTATCATAAGTTATCAAATATGCATAAGTCCACATATAGTGAGATAATACTTTATTATAACAAACATCATATGATTTTTAGCTTAAAATTTCCATAATTTAGTAACCATATAATCTTTATGAAAGCTAAAAGTATAAAACTTTAGAAAGAGGTGTGCTAACTCATCTTAACAATTATCCCCCATATATGATAAGTTACCTCTTGTTAGTTATATTCCAAACACATGAACACCTTCAACATTTATTCTCTTGAGTCGTGGTAATAAAATGAATTACAATATATCCTTATTGGAAACATACATTTTTACTTATTATTAAGTCTAAAAAGTTGTAAACATCATCCATGATATCATCAACCAGTTTTCAATAAATCCTTAACTAGTTCTAAGTAAATCATTATCATCTAATTTACTTTTTCATATTCATCATATCTCAATCCAAATATCATTATCTAATAATAAGGCACATATTAATTGTTAAACTTCCCTTAATCATGTGTTATACAAATATATAACCTTACATTTAAATCACCTTTCTAGGTCTTTAGAACTATTTAACATATCGTTTCTAATACATAATGAAAAACTTATGATTAAAACACTTGTATATTTCATGATTTATATAACATAATATTTGAATTCTAAAACATGTAAACCTCAATCATTCAGCTTTATTCTTAAACCATTACTTAGTATTCATCATCTTAGTCTATCCTATAATATGAATCAATTATTAAGGTTCTTCAACCTTAATCTAACCATGATTCTTAGGTTTAAAGTAACTAATAATGCATGAACATTCTATACCATTCACATATAATTTAAAATATATTTATCCTCAGTATTAAAACTAATACTTATACCACCTTCATGACTCTCTTCATGATATTTCCTCTTAGGAAATCTATTTTCATAATACTCATACTTTCCACATCTGAAATATTCAATGTTAACCATGTTTTATCTAGTTCCAGCCATTGAATAAATCCAGAAAGTAAAGTGTGAAAAACAATTATCATAGATGAAAATAAAATAAACAAGGGAAATTAATTATAATGTTTCAATCTTTGACAACATAGGTTTAATCCTATGTTATTTGTGTTTTTACCAAAATTCTAGGATTGAAACCTATACTTAGACATATCCTTAGAGAAATCCCTAGAATTATCTTTAGAAATATCTCAAGGGATCTCACTAAATTTTTCTTATCATAGTTTCCAAAGGTCAACTAAACCTTCACTTGGATACCAAATTAAAAAACCCAAGTGTTTCATACATGGATATTACATAATTATTTAAGAATACATAAAAATACACCCAAAGACCGTATTAGTTTAGTTACTTTGGAAAAATGGAATGGAAACTTGTAGTCTAGTGAAATATATTAAATGTATCCAAAAAAGATATCCCCCCTTTGTAATCATCACTAAATCCATTATTTATATCCTGGGGAAATGAAAACATAATAAATGGAAATCTAAAATTGTCAGTAAGTGTAAACATGGAAGATATGTAAGTATAATAAGAACATAAGGGTATCAAAACATGAGTAGAATTTTTTTGAATATCATACCCTGTATATCAATAGATCATATTCATTAGTCAAAGCATAAATATTTTCATTTCATAAGACATGAATCATAAGGAAATAGAATAACATAATCCATGAGATCATTACATTACCTTATGGAATGAAATTGGGGCATACACATAAACTTATAGCTTTGTGAACATGTATAAATAGTAACAGGTTCACTCATTAAATTAAGGAAATGAATGAAATAAGGCCCTTGCATAAATATATACAAATGAAAACCAGGACCACACATAAAATTACAGACATGGAAACTAGGTCCACACATAGAATTGTGATCATGAAATCAGGTTCATGCATAAAATATATACCTCATGAGTTAGCCATGATTACCCAATGTATTGGAGGGAGATATAGGTCCCACCAGTCACAGAATGAAAGCCATATATAAGTGTGAAACAAGAACATAAAATCATTCTTTATATTAGATCCCATGGAACGAAATTTATTCAATCATAAAATAACCCTTAAAATTAAATGAATTTCATAAATATCATTCCATAATAAAAAATCATTTATATAAAGAATAAGAATGACAGTAGTAAATAATATCCCTAGTAAAACATATGTAACATCAAATAATGTTATCTTAGATGGAAAATAATCTTGATAGATAATGTTAAAACAATTCTTGAATAAAACATCCTTTATTTTTGAAAAATTATTTTTGAAACATAAAACATTTTTAAAACCCTTTTCATTGAAAATAAACATGAAAACTTGTAAAGAAATATTTGAAACATTTTTAAAACCCTTTCCATGAAAACATATGAAGGAATATTGAAAAAAACCCTGTTTCCTTGAAAATTAGTTTCAAAGATATTTTAAAAACATTTCTTGAAGAAAATAATCTTTAGACAGTTTAAAGTGACCCATACCACTTTGAAACTTTTAAATCATAATCCCAACTAAATAATAACATTAAAAGAAGTTTAAGAATAATTAAAAGAATTGTGTTTCTAATATAACATGTATAATGGCAGTGTATAGACCTTTTATAAGAACATAGTTTCATAAAAAAATGTGTCTTAAAGTAGGAAAATTGAGACAAAACTAACTTACTCATTTGTAACTTTTGAAACGTAAAAGGCCATGAAATAGAGATCATGAAATGGATATGTAAATACCCATAATGTAAATTATAAAAATCATAGAATGCATTCATGGGAAGTATGTATACTACATAGAAGAAATAAGTGGTGTATAAGTAATGTGTCTCACATAAATAAAAGTGGGGCATAAATCCCTTACCTTAGGTCTGTGTTCCTTTATATAATTCTGAGCATCCTCTTCTTCAAAAAGGTTCCTCTGAATCTCATCTTAAAGGCACTAGAGTTTGTCATTAGAGAAGACCAAAACCTGTAGAATATAACTACGGAAGTTAATAAGGGAAATCATCAGGGGATGTCTGATCCTGAAGGCTCAATGTGAAGTGAAGAAGTGAGGTAGGATTCACCCTTTTATAATTGAGGTGAGGAGCACTTTCAGAATCTACAATCATATTAATTTATAATAAAATAAAAAACTATCCAAAAACCCCAAAAATTTCATATTATAAAATCTTATATGATATGATGTTGTAATATAATCAACGAATAAATTTTAGACAAGGTTTTCTATCAATTTATACATTATTATTTTAATTAACCCTTAGTTATTCAATTTTAATTTTAACTACGGTAACAAATTATTCAATATTAGAATATTATATTTTTTACTTATGTCAATTAAACCATAAATGAACAATTTATAACATTTTAGACCATATAATAACAATTTTATATTTTTTTAAAATGTATTATGTTTTTTAAATTTTTTTATAAAACATTGTTTTGAAAAAATATCAATAGTGGGAATTTTGACACTATTCATTTCTTTAATTTTTAAAAATATAAAGATGAGATGTTATCCTAGAAAACAATATTTCATTATATACATAACTATTCAATGTAATCACGAAAATTAATTTTATATATTAATTATCCCAAATTATATTTATTTGAATATTTTTAATAACATTTATTTTTTATATCCATTAATAAAATACTTACTATATCAATTTTTGTGTAATTATTTAATATGGTTATTTATTGAATAAAAATTAAAAATAAAATAATATAGAAAATATAAATCCTATATATTTTAGAATAATACTTATAGTTGAGTATACCTTCTGTAAAATCCTACATTAAAAATGTTATATTTAATAAAACATGAATGTGGTAACTTTAATATCACTTTAAAGACAATATTAGTGTCATAATATTTTCCTTATGGTTCGAAATAAAAAATAACTAGACCCTTTGATGATGGTGGTCAATATATACTATATAAATAATATTTGTTCATGTTTTTTGGTCTTTTAATGGTAATTATCATTTTAATAAAAATTATTTTATTGATCTTTCATCAATTAAATAATTTATACATCATCAATGAATATGACTTTAAGGTAATTACTTTTTTCAGAAAAATTTAAAATAAATTATCATGATAAATAAAACAACTTATATTTAAAATTATTATTTATAGTTGAATTCATCTTATATATAACCTTATAATAAAAATGATAGAGTTATTAAAATTTGAGTAATGCATATTTAGTTATTTTTAAATAAAATATATTAAATGTCATAATCTGACAGAAGTAGCTTAAAAAGGATCACAATTTTGACCTATTGTTTATTTTGGTTGAAAAAAAAACATATAAAATGTAATTAGGACAGGTTTTAGTGTAATTTAATAATTTTTTAATATTATTTTTACCTTTAATTACCTGATTTACCTTCAACCATGGTAAATAAAAATTTACTACATTTAATATTTATAATACCCAAAAATAGAAGAATTATATTTACATAATTTGAACCCATTGATTCCAAATATGGAATCCATTTTTTAAAATTAAAAACACATAATCTTCAGTAATTAAATTAAAATTAATCTCATTCTCAGAATGAGAAAATATGTTTTAAAAGCTAAAACATGCAAAATATTGAAATGTTTTTACATCTAAATTCAATGTAAAGTTAATTACAATAACCTACATTATATAATTTGATAAAAATATAATATATTTATTATTTAAAACCATTTAAATATATAATTGAACACTATAAATAAGTTTAACAAAAAGTAGTTTTCAATTAAAATGAATTATTTTTTTACTATTCATCAAAAGTTGAAACTTATTAGAAAAATATCAAAAATTAATCCAAAGTAAACTTTGATACTAAACATTAATATAAGAGGTTTATTTTTTAAATATAATATAAAAAAGTGTCAAAAAATATATTTAAAATGTGTGTTCCATCAAAAGACAGAAAAACTACTTTTTTTGAAAAATATTTATTTTCACCAAAAAATGAATTTGTTCTTATATCATGATTATAAAACATATAAGATGAATTTTAGAAATTATATTGAATATATTAAATATAAATTCCATTAATAAAATTAATAAAGAGTGATTTTATTAATTTATATACTCACTTGTTTTCATTTAAATTGTTTTTCTGGAAAACAATTCCTTTTGTTTAAAAATGGTTTTATTTTCGTTTATAATTAATTTTTCACCAAATAATTATTTATATATATATTTTTAAATGATATTTTCATAATTCAGTTAATACTATTCATACTCACCATTATAATGGCTGGGTTATGAGGTAACATAATAATATTTTATTGTTCTCTTAAACTCAGTCTTGCACAAAACTTAATCTATCAAAACAACATGAAATTTTGTATAACACAAGACAAGAATAGTGTTGTGTATAATGTAAGATAATTTTGTGTTTCATATAGCACAAGTGTATATTGGTGTAGCATACAACACAAAACATCAAATAAATTAAAAAATTTATCTCATAAAAATATTAGGGTGTTACATATAACCAATATAATTTTAAACCTATGGTTTCCCCTCTATCATCCCATTTGTTTGGCTAATACCATTAATCCTTATAAATATCTCAATTTTAGCCTCCATTATATTTTGGCTCCCTTTTCCTCATATTTCAATTTTTCTTAAGGGTAATCTCTCTATCACCATTTCCTTTCCCTTCTTCCCCCTTCTCTTCACTATTTCTCTAAGGATTATCCTTCTCATGGGAACCTTAAATCATTATACGTAAAAATTTAGGAGTTAGGTTCAATTATAACCTAGGGTTTTTATAGTTTAAGACCCATATAGTGATATTCCTTGGATTATTGAGGGTTCTCTATGGAAGGAGACACATTTCATATTGGTTTACATTCTTCTATGAGGTAGGTGTTTATTTAAACATCCATTATTTAATAATTCATAGTGTTCTTAGACTTTAGAAATTCATTTTTTAATTAAATAATAGTTATTCATGGATTCTTGGATGAAATTAAAATTTTCATTCTTAAATAATATGGTTGTCATAAGGGTATTAACATTCAAATTACATGAACTAATTTTAAATTAAAATATTTCACATGCCAAGTATCCTTCAATAGGTTTATGTGGTTATATAAATGTGTTTTAATAGTTAATGAAGGATTTGGGACAAGTTTTGGTTTTTGAAATGATCTTTGTAATGTGTTTCAAGAGTATTTTGGAATTAAAAGTGGTGTTTCTTCCATGTGTTTCCAAAATAATTGAAATGATGATATTTTAAAGAGGTAATTTCCACTTTAAATCCTATGTTGGATTTCAAGGGAAGACCCATTTAGATTTTTTTTAAATTAATTGGTTTATTTTTCATGAGACCCTCATTAATAATCTTATGTCACAAATTATGGGTTATTGATTATTTATATGATTATATATAATGTGGAAAGTGATTTTTCTATTTAAAGGTTCTGGAGGTGTGGTATGATAAATTTATTGTGTTTTATTTTAGTAATTATCTTGATATATTTCTCTCCTCCATGGTTTTTTGGAAATAAAAATTTGGGTGTCGAGGTGGGAGGTATTGATTAATGCTAATCTGATTGGTAAAAATGCTGCTAAGGTACCCCTACGTTGGATTAGGATAATACTATATGGGAGGTTATACTCTAATGATACTAGTGTGGGAAAATCTAGGGCCTATGTGATTATTGGGAATAATGTATACTAGTTGTTGGTCCATATTATTATAGCATTATAAGGATCCTTGCACACTATTTCTGTTGGAAATGTGGCTTTATTGTGGAAATCATTATTTTTGAATGGTTTCTAATGAGTTTGTTCGTGGTACTAGAAACACCCAATAGATATCTATCCATAAGGACATACTTTACAACGGAAGGTGCTCATTAGCTATTTTGACCCATGATGTTTAAGAACTCACATTGGTCAAATAGATGGGGGGTCAGGCTCATCACACCCTTTTGGGGGGAATTATTACATACTCTAGGACTGCCTTATATATTTAAGATATGTTCATGAATCATTCATTGATTCCGAAGTATGATGTGGGTTTTCCCAATATTAGAAATCAATTATTAGCATGTTTGGAATTCATAATCATCTGTATGTATTTGAGTTTCTTAATAAATGGAGATATCTGTATGTATCTGAGGTTCTCCATTGATGGTACCCTCTTATATACTACTTTTATATTCTTTGGTTTTTTATTATAATGATTCTGGTTTTCTAGCAATGCAGTGGGGTACTCTGGATTTTATGTTCATCCAGGTAGATAAATGTCACTCTAAAGTTTATCATCATCCAGGGAGATGGTAATTGTTTGATGTTGGGATTGAACTAATAAATGGGATTCCTATGCATCCTTGTGAAAAGAATAAAAACCTACAGAGTTCAGTACTGCTTAATAGGGAACATCATACCTTTTAAGGTCATGTGATAAGGACCCAACTGTACATTTTAACATCAAGGGGAAAGAAATTCTTGGTGGATGGTTCCTTGTTGAAGTTTAGTGTGGAGATTATGTTGAAAAATACTAAATAACTTTGAAGGGATATGAGTTTCTAAGTTATATTAGACTATAATGGGAATATGTCCCAAAAGAACAGGGTTAGTTTAGGATGTTGGGTTTGAACCTAAAAGGGGATTCCAACATTTCCTATTTTAATGGGAATCATATTCTATATAGTCATTGGTGCAGAACCACAACTATAGAGTCCCTCAAGGGTATGTCTCTTAGGGAAGTATTGAACTTTTAGATGATAGTTTGGGGTTACTCCTGAGAAGGATATCCCCTGTGAAGGGACCATGGGGGATTTTTTCACCCAGGATAATCTGGGGGATTAACTTGGGGTTTACATCTGAGAAGGATACCCAGATTAAGGGAATTATGATTAAGGCTTATCCCTAAGGAAGATTCCCAGGGATATGAGGCACTATATGGGCTTCCTACGTATCCTGGATCATAAGAATCAGATTTCCCATAGTTCAATCCCTATCAGTACACTAAGGGATATGGTAGAGATATAATCCCATGATCATAACTGGGTCTCAATGGTTGAAATGTCAAAGACATTGGGATTATATAATAACGGAGGTTTAGTTGAGATTGGGCCTTAAGAAGGTGTCTTACGTATTCTGGTTATGATAGGAATCAAAGTTCTCATAGTTCAATCATTTAGGTGGATTATGTGGATTTCATAATCATCACTAACCTGTAATCCCACATGAGTCATTCTCAGTGTGAGAAACAAGAGGATGTGAAATATTTGACAAACCACACACTCTTCCTCCTTCGCTAGTGGAAGAGTTTGAGGATACAGATGAAGAGGAAAAGGACGATGGTGGAAGAGGATGAGGTTACCATAGGAGAGACCATGGATATAGAATATCCTTCCCTTAACTTTAAATTAGATATGGTTCCAATGTAAGGCATGAAGATTATGGATGCTAATGTGAGAGGGGAGAGGGCTCAGGTACCCATCCACTCTCTGACTCAATGGCTAGGAGTAATAGAGGAGAAAAAAGTGAAACCTCCTATAAGAAAAGTTAGGGTCTTACACCAATATATCTACCCTAAAATTGGTAAGTAGTGAGGTAAGAGGTTGTTATTACCTATTAAAATTAAATGAAATCATAATCCTCACCCTCACTACTATGGACTAGAGGGTCCTGATCTCAGAGATGAGATGGGATGAAAAAATTCCCATCCCTTGAATCCAAGATCAAGAACTCCCCGACATTGTCCCTATGGCAAGGATCTGAGTGATCATACATATTAAAATATAGAAAAACCTCAATGATCCTTACCCTATGGTAGGACAATTGTGGGAAACCTTTGACTATAGAAATCCAAATCCAAATGGGAGACATGCTAAAGTTCCTTTCCCTAAGGCTTTGTAAATACAAGGACATTGGTGGAGGTTTCATGTCAGTAAATTTCAGATAAGGGAACCAAGGAGAGAGAAGCCATGCCATTGGTGGCCTTATAATAGGGCTAAAAGGGTGAGTCACATAGGTCATAGGCACATGTTCTCGGTGTAGGTATGCCATGTAGGTTGGTCGTGCAGGGTCTAGGAGGAACATAAAGGGCTTCAAGTAGGGGGTAAAAGGGCTACACGATCTTGATATGCCTAGATTAATAGGATATTGGGGTGATGACACTTGGATGAGCCTTTAGAAAAGACAACCTGGATCTCCTATGGTATTTCTAAAAGGGTCCCTCATAGGTCCCTGATTAGGGAGACAGACATCATGCACGTGGTTTCTCCTTAGGGGAGAGTGGTCCTCATATAGGTATCTTATGTATTTAGACCCTTGATAGGACATTAATATTTCTTATCCTCTAAATTCTATCTCCTCTCTTGTTTTAGTGAGCTACCTAATAAATCTAAAGAGACATGGGTGAAGGGGTTGTGCAATGAGAGATCCATGGTTTCTTCCAATATTTCAGTTTTTGAAATAAGGAGACCAAGAGTCCTATTTATAGAAAAGCAGGGTGCCTTGGTCGAAGGAGGTTGTTTGTGAGGGCTCTGGTGTAGGTATATGGTGCTTTTGTACCATGCAGGGGTGGACTAATAACTGGGCCGAATAGGTCCTCGGCATAGGTGCCCGTAGTTAGTGTACTATATAGGGGTAGAAAAATAGAGAGTGGCACCATGAAATTTTACCACCCAGTCAATGAATTTTTGGGTCCCAATACATGGATGTCCTACCTTCTCATTATTCCTCCATAAAGACACATTTCCTACTCAAACTTTTCATTTGGTGTCTAAGTGAGGTTTATATCTTCATTTCAGTAGAAAAGTGCATGGAACACATTTCACAGTGTCTATACACACTAATTACTAGGGTATAACACATGAAATTTTTTCCTTTATCGGTGGTTATATATAAAGGATTCTCTCATTATATTATTTATATTATACTTTTCCTAATATGATTAGTGATATAATTAATATTGGTTTATTTTACTATCATAGTGTTCTATGATCATGTGGAGCCTATTTTATTTGTGATTTTATTTTCTCTAATTGATCATGTTTTGAAATAGATATAATGGTAAATTTAGAAAGATATTTCTTGAATGAAAATATATTCTTGTTATATGTATGAGTTTTCAACAATGATTTTTAGAAAAATAATTTAATAATTTATTTGTATGATTTTTTCGTGAAAGAAAAGATGTGTGTTGTGTTTTTCGAAAGTATTTTAATTTTTTATTATAAATTTTAAATAGTTAATTTTATATATTATATGGAATGAGGTATGTTTGGGATAATTTTATTAGAAATTTAAAAACCTATTTTCCATTGTATTTCAGACTAGTATTCATGAATATATTTATTAAAGGAATTGCATATACTCCTTGGTGAGATCCTACTAAGCTTATTCACCCACACCCTACATACAAATTTCTATGATAGTATATAATTTTCATGATTAATATAGGTTATTGGTTGAGTTATTTTGGATTTATTATTTTCCTTTGGGTTTTTGATGGCGAGTCATGTTGTAGTGTTCAACCATGGGTTATAGGGAGGTGGTCAACAATTTGGTTCAATTCATACAATGTTTTTATTTTATGAGATTTATGTATTATAAAAAATGGAATCCTAATTGTTTTCATTTAATTTACTCTATTTTTCAATTTTATTTGTCATCTTTGGATAATTTATGGTGATACATATGGGTTGAATCATTATTATTAGTGATTAATCACTTGGTTTTTTTGTTTATTCCCTTTTGGATAATTTGATGTTGCATGGACATATGTGTGAGGAAGATCCATGAAGAAACTTTGATAAATGATATACTATTTGATAAATGTTATTTGAGGTATAAATTCATCCCAAGAGTGATTCCATTGATTTTAAAACACCTATTTCTAGCCCATGGGGATTGGGAATTCCCTTTGGGCCAAATGGCGAGTTGGGTCAGGTGGAAAGTTGCGTCGGTAGGGGGGGTTCTTTTTAATTGGTACTAGAGCCTTGGAACTAGTTAAGGTCCTAAGTTATTGGGAATTTAATATTGTAATTTGGGATGACTATTGTTAATATCCTAAAATTTTCTTTTATTATCAGTAAAACAAATCATGTTTCACAATGATTATTTTATTGTGTTATTGTCACACCCTGAGATTTTAAAAAGGAACATCATGTTTGATAGAATATATGAAAAACCCCCAATATTAGAAGAGAGTGAAACACCTAGATACATTAGGATTTATTTAAATGAATTCATTATATTCTATTTATTTCGATGTAGACAACATAGAATTTAAACAAAACACGATACTCTAATAAAATATTATTATTTAAACATGACCATTATAATCTAGCCATTAAGTTGGTAGGTATGAATATGATTAAAAAAATAATAAAAACTATATGTTTTACACATGTATAAAATATTTTCAATTTTTATCTATTTATTAGAAATAAAAATGAATTATTTGAAAGAAAAAAAATGTTTTATGAAAAACTGTATTATTTTATAAGGTTGTTCTCTCACACATTGTGAAAATATGTTAAAATTAGTTTTTACCAAATTTTAAAATTTTATTTCAAAAAACTGATCTTAATTTTTGAAATATGTATGAAAAATTATCTTTGGGTGAATTATTGAGAAAATTATGAAAATAATAATATTTCGATGAATAGTGAAAAATATAGATTTTTATTTTAAACTTCATTTTTGTTTAAATTTCTTACATAGTCAAATTATATTTTATTTTTTAATGTAAAATAATATAAATTATATTAATATTTAAATAATTTAGGTAATTTAAATTAATTTTATATTAAATTTTGATATAAAAACTTTTTAAACTTTTGAAATTGTTTCTTTGGGAAAACAGTTTTTTGACACGTATATGGGTTTGATTTTAAAATTAATTCGTCTACTTATATAAATTGAATTTTGAAAAATGGGTTAAATAATTTTAATCACAATAATTTATATTCTATAATAATATTAACTTAATTTTTGACCACTATGAATAGTAAAATTAGAAAAAATCAATTACCATGGTTAAGGTAAAATGAGTTTACCATGGGGTTAATCTAAGAAGATGAGGGTTTAAATGACTTAAAAACACGTAAAACACCCATTTTATGGAACTATTTAAACCTTACATCATATAAGGTTCAAGAAATACCATTTTTTGATTCCATCAGTATGAGTAAAATGTGGGTACCACTTTTCTTTTCAAAAATTACAATTGTGTCCTCTCCCCAACTTATAAAAGTTCACCCACTCTCTTATCCCATTAACACTTCGAAAATAATTTATTTCAAAAAAATACTAAAAACCCCCTTTTTAATCTTATATCCACATCTTAGAGTAATTATATTTATTAGGAATCCCTCTTATAAATGATTAACGTATAATCCTATAGAGAATCTCTAAAGAAGAGGTAAAATTATTAAATGTGCATATTTGTTTCATTTCATCTTCTACCTCCATAAAATCACCTCCAACCATGATAATATAATAAAAAAATAATTCCTTATATACTTAAATGTTATTATATTAATTTAATAACCCATATCCATCTCTAATTACAAAAAATGGGAAATAAAACAGTCAACCTTGTCTATGGAAGACTACCACCTCACGAATCGATATAAATCATTTTCTATCACAACCATTCATTTATAGATATAATAATAAATTTAACATATTTATTTGAAATTTTTTATATTATTATACTTATGGAATTATTATTTCTCTTATACCTTATTAATTACCATTTTTTGGGGGATATGATTACGTCACTCGTGTGTATGGTAGATTATCACCTCACGAAGTCATGTGATTCATTTTTCCCATGCGCTTTAAATGGAAGTTATTATGGACATAATTATTTAATATATATGATATTTAAGAACTAAAAATAAATATAGTAATTTAATATTAAATGTAACTTCTTACCTTCTAATAATTTTTTTATAAAATTAACGTTTCTTTTGCATACATGTGAACTACCGCCTCCACTTAGCAAGGTAAATTTTTTTCATTATATTTTTATCTGGATGGTAATAAGTGTGTAGTTGATTAAAAAAAATTATATATATATATATAACATAAAAAATATCTTTTAAAGTTTAATTAACATTTTTTTCCTTTCATTTCACATGTTGATAAAAATGGAAACAATGTTCATGCGTACGTATGACTTACCCTCTCCATGCTTGGTGTAATCCATTTACTATCCATAAAATTTATATATTGATATAATTAAACATATAATGAATAAATATGACATTAAAATATTTGTTATAATTATTGAGATTATGTAACCATGATCAAATTAAGAGTACTGAAGTTATTGAACCAAAACATACTTGAAAAACAACGTAATTATCCATCAAAACATTGATTTTAACAAAAAAAATTAATAAATCGGTGAAAAAAGACTATAAGTAAATGATATATGTTATGAAATATATGATTATTGTTATTTAATATATTTATAAAAAACTTTATTAATTATACATGATTTTTACACACGTACAAATAAAATCAGACCTATGGAAAGGGTTTCTCATCTCACTTTTACTTCTATGTGATATATGTCATATTCACCACTTATTCCTTTTTTGTGGTGTACATAATGACTATTTGATATTTTATATCATTAATATTTTAATCTCCATGGTATTTAAAATTTATTTTGATGTTATTTCTTTCATGGGGCTTATGATTCAAACATTACCAAAGTGGTAATAGTTTATTTCACTATTTATTCATTATTTGGGATTGTTTATATTTAAGTGTCCCTTGGAGAATTATTTGATTTTTATATTTTAAAAACAATATAATTTTTCTCTTATTGTTATATATTAACTTTTTAATGTAATTTCACCATTTTCCTCTTATTTTTACTTAAAATGATTGAGATTGTTTTAAAAAAACCAACATTATTTCTCTCATCGGTAGAAAATAATTTTTCATCCAAATACATTTTTTCAAGAAAAATTAAAAAATGTTTTTGACATTCTAAAATTAATTTACTAAAGAAATTATTATTCATTTTTTACTTTTTACAAAATGTTATTAATGGAATCATTATTTCATTTTCCAAACAAGACTAGTTTTTCATTTACTGAAAATGTGAAACAAATCTTTATTTTAACATCTATGATATGTATGGGATTTCCCACATTCATTACCAATAAATTTTTTAAATATTCCTTTATAAGTTTCAAATTTTATTTTCAAGGAAAATTATTTTCAAAATATTTTGTGAACTTTGGGTTTTAGAAAGTGATTTTCCAAGTGGAATAATTATTTTCTCTAAGATTGTTTTTAATGATATCTTTATGGAATTTCTATTCATTGATGAAAAACCCCTTATTACACTTATTACCCACTGGGTATATGTTCTAGTGATACCATAATTATTATTTATATATATGGTTTATAATGAGTTTTACTGGGGATGTACAATTTTGATATCATTAATATTACTCTGTATGGTTTCACTAGTAGAAATAACGGATTTAACATCAAAGTAATGATGTTGGTTTTTTTAAACCTACAAAAATAGTATTTGTGATAAGTTTTTTACATCGTATTTACTAAAAATAGACACCAAAAACTTATCACGCATGATTTATGGCATTAGTTTTTCAAAAAAATGATGGCATAAATGTTTCCTCTAGACCTTTTGACATTAGTTTTTTATAAAAACTAACACCATATATTAAAAAAAATCAGCATCGTCTTTTCTGACAACTGATTCCATATATTTTTTTTAAAAAATAAGTATCAATTTTCATAAAAACCAGCGTCGAAAAATAATTTTCGACCTCTTCGACATCGGTTTTTATAAAAACCAACACCAGAACTCTTTTAAAAAAATCAGGATTGGGAAAACCTCATTTTTGGATCCATGATACGTAACTCGCTGCTTCTCCCTCTCAACTCGTGATGACTTCAAGGGACATTTTGTGATCTTCAATGAAAATTGGTGTTGGTTTTCTAATATTTTCACAATTTTTGGACACCATTCTTGTTTCTCTACTTTTATTTCATCATTTATGATATATTTGTTCTTTTGATACATATATTTGGAGACATTATACTAGGTTTGGTTTTATTTTTTTGTAAAACATTATTTTTCATTTTTATAATCATTTTGGTTTAGAGATTGTAGTGTTTAATATTCAACACATTCAAATCCGAAAAGTCCGGATTAAGGTTCCATTTTCATTATTCAACTTCAAATTTTGTAAGTTTTTTTATATTTAAAGATAAATTATTATCATTTAATTATGTTTTTGAATTTTCTTAAATTATGATTTATTGTAGTGAGTTGCGATTATTTTTTTATTTTGATTCTATTATATACATATCATTGGGATAATGATCCTTGAAGGGGATGTTTTATGTATATAATTTTTGTTAGGATTATTTCTATGGAGTGCGATGATGGATGGAAATTTTATTCTTTATATGAATACATAGATATGTGAACCATTTAGAGGGTGTATTGGAAAGTGATTTTTCTTGTTATATAAGTGATGGGAGAATTTATGCTTATCCATAAATTGTGGCATATATGAGATATGGTTATAGGTTGGAGGGAGAGATTAGGACCCTTGGTATGAAGTTTATTGAATGAGGGATTCCCAATAGGGGATTATACAAGACTATTGAGTTCCTTTATAGATATACTATTGAATATATTATTTAAGTTATGATATTAGTTAATTGGAGGTACTATCGAGTATGTGGTATAGAAAAAAAGGATGCCTTTGGATTTTATGATATAGAGAAATTGAGGTTATTTTGTAATGACATTGGTTTTAGAGGGAATTATTAGTAGGATCCCACATCCTTTTTATTTTGGACATGGTTTTAGTGTCATGACGATAATATAGAAGAAAATTATCATTTTAGTATAATTCTCATTTAGTAAGTGATCATGCAGTGGGCCTTTGAACTGGTGAGACGTTGGGATTGATGAAAATCAAAAACAAATGTTCTTTTAGTTAGTTGTGCTTTACATTTAGTGTAGAATGGTTAGTGGGTTCTATTTATGATCCATGATTTGATGAAATATGACTCATGGGAGTTTGAGTGAGGTTGTCTGATCAGGTGTTATGAGAGCATACACTTATTGGGTTTGGATGGGATCATGGATCACATGATGGTTATGCATGGGGGTGTTCTTTGAAATAGAAAATGTTTTCTTATTATATGAGTATTTTGAATAAAGAATATATTTTTGATTCTTGATTAGGCTTTCTTTTTTAAAAATGATGTTAATTGTTTTTGAAAGTAATTGGAATTTTTTGAAATTCCCTTATGAATTTGAGAATTTATAATAATGTTAAATGATTTAAAATGGATTGGTGTTTTCAAAGGAACATTCATTTCTAGAAAATGTGTTTTTATTCCTATATAATGTGGTGATTATTAAAACAAAAGTATGAAATTTTTTGAATATATTTTTTCTTAATCCATGAAAAGATAACAAAATTACATGTTTTAATATATTTAAATGTTTATATGTTTTAATATATTCACCAATTATATAGTGATATCTGGTATTGAATGGATCGTAATTGGATAAATTCATGAATAACCACAAGTGAATATAAAAAAGGAGTTAATGAATTCTTGGAATTTCCTAAATGACATCTTTAAAACATTGATTTGATTTTCTATCCACATGTGAAGTGTTTAAATATGATAAAGTTAAACTCTAGATAAATAAATGATCATCTCATTTTCTATGGTTTTAGCCTTATTTATACAGATTGGATTTGTCAGGGTGAATGAACTAAAAATTCAACATCCAATGTTTATGAAAATATTCATAACGAGGAAGAGGATCGTATTAAAGAATTAATTCATGATTTAGGTGTTGAAACCATTGAAAAAACAGTAATTGTTGAATGATTGTATAGATATTCTGAGAAACCATTATTCCTAGGTTGCAGTAAATATACATTTTTATCAGTAGTTTTGAGATTATTTAACTTAAAATCAAAAAATGGACGGAGTGATAAATGTTTCTCCAGATTACTTGATATTTTTAAAGAGCTACTTCCAGAAGGAAACGGGCTTCCAGATTCCAATTATGAGGTAAATAAAATATTATTCCCAATGGTATTGGGGTATAAAAAGATATACGATTTTTCTAATGATTGTGTACAATATAGGAACGAATATTAATATTTATTAAGTTTTCATAGATGTGGGATATCACGCTATAACACTACAACAGAAGCTCCATTTAACGGCAATTTTTTTTTCGTTTTGTGGTGGTTTAAACTGTCGCGGCATGGTTTTGCAGAAGTTTACATAAACCGCCGCTTAATTTGGCGTCGCCAATTTATTCACGGCGGTTTTTTCCGTTTCGCGGCTGTTTAAGGAAAGCATCATAGTTGCCTCATTTAGCGGCGGTTTTTACAATCTCTGGATATCAATTTATTCACGGTGGTTATAACCACCATGAATAAACTCAAATTCAGCAGCCATAAAACCTCCACTAAAGTCACGGGAACCGCCGCGGAACGAGGCAACAATGATTCAGCTATGTCGTAGTGGTTAAAACGGTCACTAAACATAAGAAAAAATTTACGTTTAGCGGCGGTTTTCATAGTTTAGTGGCAGTTTAAACCGCCACCCATATAAATGTCGCGGCAGTTAAAACCGCCGCTAAAAGCTGCCCAAGAAAAAAAAAAAATTCTTCTTTTTCTGCACCACTGCCCTGAAAAAAAAATCAAACCAGAAATATAAACCAACTGAGATACATTATATCCCTCCTACCATGCATAACCCACATCATGTATCATCATCACTAGCCATCCTCCTTCACTACATCACATTCCCACAATCACTTCCTCAATATCAAAAATAACAACATGACAATGAAACACCAAAACACCACTTTCCACAAAAAATCATTTGGTAAGAAATTATATATTATTCATATTTGGTTAAAATGGATTAATTAATTATAACTAATGATAAAATATTATAATTAATTATGTATGATTCCTTTGTATGTTATCAGACCTAAGAAAATGGGTGGTGAAAGATTGGTCCATGGAAAGCTTGGGGGTGAGGTCTGTCCATGAGTTGTTAAGTGGTGTTTCAATTGAAAGGGGACTCAAAATGAGTTAGGCTCTCTAATGTTCTTAACCTATTGTTTTTATTATTATTTTTTGTGGTTTGAGGTGTGTAAGATTTCCATTGGATTCCATTCTCCTTCTATAAACCCAATTATTTGTTTTTAATTAAATTATTAATTGAAATTAAAATGTTAAAGTGATTAAAGACCATGAAAAAACTAAACTATGTGCTAGGGAACAACTAGAAGATTGTGTACTGGCCTAATTCCTCGGTCTCTAAAGGATGAGGCATTGAACTTAGAGATCTCAAGTGACTTCCTGACCCCTTCATTGGGGGGGGGACCTTTTGATATGTCTTTTCCCTAGAGTATGATCCTTGTATACCTTTTTATGGAGGTGTTTTGTGACATAAGATGACCATCCAATGTGGGCTATCTAAGACCCTTGATACACCTCCAAAAATTAAGTAATGTTTGACTTAGAAACTATGTCCTATCTAGTCTGGAATGTGTCTTGGGTATACCATCAAGTTATGCAATCATAGTAATTGTTTGTATTGACCAAACCCTTTTCTATTATTTATGATTTACTCTAGGTGGATGAACATACGATGGACTAGGATTGGATTTGCTGAGTGGACCATCTATGTGGAACATTCTAACTAAGATGGTCCACGATCCATATTCATGGAAAACCCATTATTTGGTTTCTGCATTGAGGCCGAGATGTTATTTTATATATTGACACTTCTAGAAATTGTGATTTTATCGAATGAAAAGTACTAGATTGAGATAGTGGCCCATGAATAAGGATCTCAAGAGAGATTCCTCTACATACATACAGACTTATAGGACCCATGTGGTTTCCCAGTAGATAGACCAACCCTAAATAGGTGCATGTGTTTCTTTAGATATGGTTACAAGTGTCACTCTAGAACCTGAACCAATCTGGATGCCTGATGAAGCTAAGATGATAATAATGGGAATGGGTGTTCGGTTGACCATGGTTTTATTTATATTTATATTTAGTATTGATTAACGATATTTAACAAGATTCATTAGAATATCTAATTGGGAATGACACAATTTTCATTACTTAGGACACTTGTGAATCACTAGTTGGGATGGATGAGACCCTTTGATTCTTATTGTGTTTCTAATCTGTTATCATAAAATATTTGGGGTGGACACTTAGTAAAACTAGCATCAATCATATATGATAGATGTATAACTAATGTTTGTAGCATTTTTGAAAAAAAAATCCATCGGGTCCTGTGTGCTAGATATATTCTAGTAATTTATATATCTTCTCACTGGAGTGTTAGTTTGGTACATATGAGTAGTCCATTCTAATAATTTTTCTATATAGAACATGATGCTATACATGCATTCATAATCTGGGGTTTATATTGATAACATACAAGTAGATGGTGCTTTATAGCTTTGTAGGGATTATGATAGGTGTGGGTGGACAATTGGAGCATCCATCGAGTCGATGACCCTCCAGGTAGCATAATGGATCCAAGGAATGAGTCCTCTATTTATTTTTTGGATTACATAACCCTATCATAGTGATAGGACATGGGTAATCCATTCATAGAGTTGGTAACCCTCTCAGTTGATGCACACAATGCACATTGAGGCAAAGATCATTCATTGCAGCCAGTAACCCTCTTGAATAACAAAGTATTTAGTGTTTAATGAGTTCTTTATTACTTCTACTATTGAGGGAGGATGTAGAAGTGATTGATGTGTGATAGTATAGGTGAAAGTTAGGACATGAAAATGTGTTGTGGAAACTACCAATTCAAACATAGGCCTAAATGGAATGATGTATACCACACTCGAGAAATCAAGACATAAAAAGAAACATTAGGAATCAATAAAATTCATAAAAAGAAACATGAGAAATCAAGGAAAATTTTGGACATGAAAATGTGTGTTGGCAACTATGTGCCACAAATGTTACATATACAAACAAACAGTTCCTGTATTTGTTCAACACATCAACAATTCAACTACTCAGGGGCTGATGATGCATCGTCACCCTCTCCACCTTCATCTTTACTTTCTGCTGTCACCTGTAAGAACATTATTTTGAAAATTAAATATGGTTTCATATTTATATTAAAACTTAAAACCAATGAAAGTTATAAAACTAAATGAATTTGATTTTTTGTGATTTACCTGCATACCACTAGTCGATGCACTACCACCGGGGGCATATCTGCTCATCTAATGACGTATTTCTATCAACTCTTTATGCAAAGCAGATATCTGACGCCCAGTTGGTGAACTGTGTTTTGTAAAGAAACAATCTATTTCTTAGCATCTTCGGGTATGGGCTGAGTAAAGTCAGGAGTAGATGCGACTGCCATCCCCAGTGGCCTGCTAAAAACATCAAATGGTATGGGTCCCAAACCCATCCGGCACACTCTCCCAAGATGCTCCTTCCTATGGACATTAGCAACCAGGTCGTCCTGGGAGACTGACTAGGACTGCGCAGGATTGACATCCCATAGTTCTTTAATTTTTACCTATAAATCAAATATCAATATATATTAACCGAGTTGTCCTGATCCATTGCTTCATCCACTTCATTCATCCTTTCTAAACTAATATTTTCAATATCATGATGGACAAATAAACCTGCTTCCTGTTGCTGATTAACTTCAATTTTAGAGGTCAAATTTTCCACTTCATCACCCATATCATACAAATCTCTTTGTATTACGTGAGAAACTACACTCCACCCTTTATCGGCAATATCATTCACATAATATACCATTTTTTATTAAGATGATAAGATATATGGATAATGCAGTTCACGATCACGAACATCCATCAAGCAAGAGAAGTTCACAGAAGTAAATTGCAAGGAATATCTTTTAACACCTCTGATAAAATAGACCCATTTTAATTTGAATAAAACAGCCGAAAAATGTTCATGGTAGTTTAATTCAATAATATCATGCAGCATTCCATAGTATTTCACTTTAGAAAATGTAAATATACCACTATTCTGTGTTTTCAAACCCACTTCTTAATCGACTGTACAAAATCTAAAGCCATTCACATTATAAGCCTCAAACTTTCTAACTTGTTTTAGAGGACCTCTAGCAAGAAACTTAAAATCTTCTGACACCTCTGCTCGAGTATTAGTATTCATGATCTGAAAAAAGAAATATACTTTATTAGGTTTTCAAAATGTATGTTTCAAACTAATATTCATATTTATTGCAATATTTATGAACTTACACATCGTGCAAACCATTCTACAAGATCTTTATTAACAGCTTTCATTATATCTTTCTCATTTCGGGTTCAACCTCTCATTCATATCTTTGTTTGTATCCTCAACTCTTCAATAAATGGATCTGCAATTTCACTATTCAGCAGCACATATCTATGTGTCTGTAATACTTCCAATTCAGTCAATGTCACATTTGAGGTCCTCCCAACTGATCGGCCAATAGCAGGAAATATTTTGGAATTCTGGTGTATTTGAGATTGAGTCGATGTGTCATCAACACGTCCAACTTGATTAAATATTGTCTCAATATCATCCAAGTATCGAGAACAAAAGTTCAGACCCTCCTCAGCCAAATAGCCTTCAGTAATAGAGCCTTCTGGTTGAGCTTTATTTCTCACGTATTATTTCAAATGCCCAAGATATCTGTGAAATAAAATAAATATAATTATGCATTTAATTGAGTACCAAAAATTGTTTACTTGACTGGAAATCATATAAATAAAGTACCTCTCAATTGGATACATCCACCGATAATGAACGGGGCCTCCTAATTTAGTTTCCTTAACCAAATGCACAGTTAAATGCATCATTACAGTAAAAACCGATGAAGGAAAGATCATCTCCATTGCACAAAATGTCAGTAAAAACCTCTCCTGGAGGTTGTCAAGATGAAATGGATGTAGAGATTTCTCACATAGTTGTCTGAAAAATGTGCAGAACTGGAGTACAACAACAGTAATTTTTTCAGGTAATAATGTACGCAATGTCAATGACAGTAACAGATTCAACAAAATATGTGAATCGTGAATTTTCAATCCATGTAACTTACGATTCTTCAAGTAAAAACACCTTGAGATATTACTTGAATACCCATCAGATTCCTTAACATTCTTTAACATTCGATGGAATGTATCTTTATCCCTATTTTTCATTGCAAAAATTTTCGGAGGATACTTTTCATTGTCATCTGGCCGGAGATCGCATTTTATGTTCATTGCTTATAAGTATTTGCGAGCATTGAGATGATCCTTAGACATTCCATGCTCATTAAGCAATGTGAATATCAAATTTTCACAGACATTCTTCTCAGTATGCATGACATCAAGATTATTCCACAACAAATTAAATTCCCAATATGGAAATTTGAAGAATATACATTTTTTCTTCCACTATTGCATTCCGGTATCGCTTGACGATGCACTTCAGACCCGTTTTACACTCTCATTCAAATGATGAACCTTCCCAAATTCTATTTCGACATTTTCAAGCTGTGTCAATATTTCAGAACCAGTTAACAACTTTGGAGGTGGTCTACGATCAATGTAACCATTAAATTTTGATCTGTTCAGTAGAAATATTTGAGATGCATCATGAAATATTTGATGACACAAGAAGCACCATTTTCTTCTGTGAGGTAGCCATTTGGGCTCAAAATCAAAGTTACAAATGGGAAAAGACAAACCCGTGTAAGTGTTCCAACAAGATAAATTCCCAAGCCTAGGGAAGTCACTAATGGTCCACATTAAAGCCGTATGCATTTTGAATATTGTTTTAGAATAAGCATCAAATGTTTCAACACCGTTGCTCCGTAACTCCTGCAATTCGTCAATAAAAGGCTTCAAGTATACATCAATCTCATTTCCAGAAATTTGTTTTCCAGGAATAATCATCGAAAGGATAAAAGATGTTTGTTGCATACACATCCAAGAAGGCAGATTGTAAGGGATCAAGACAACTGGCCAAATTCTATAACTGGTACTCAAAGTCCCAAATGGTTTGAATCCATCAGCAGCCAATCCCAATCGAACATTCATAAGATCAGCTGAGAAATCAAGATGTAATGAATCAAATGTCTTCCACGTTTGAGAATCTCTTGGATGTCTCATTAACCCATCATTTTTATTATCTACAGAATTACATTTCATGTATTCAACGGTTTTTTATGACATGAATAATCTTTGCAATCGGGGCTTCAAAGGAAAGTAACACAAAACCTTTGCAAGTGTGTTCCTTTTCTTCTTCTCCATGAAATTATGTTCATTCAGACTTCCAACAACACCCATTGCCTGCCATCTAGAAGAATAACATTTCTTGTAATTTTTTCTACTTGAATCCTCTCCCCAATAAATCATACAATCATTGGGACAGGCATGTATTTTTTTATAATTCAGACCAAGCTTGTTAACATCTTTTTTCATATCATAAAAAGATTCTGGTATTTTTGTTTCAGGAAATGCATCACGAATCAATTCCAATATCATGTATATTTCCTTATTTGTAATTCCACATAGACATTTGATATGGTACAACTTCAGCAGAAATGAAAATTTTGAATATTTCAAACACGCACTATACAACTCTTGATTTCCATCATCAACTAAATCATGAAATTCATTTTCCTCAGTGAAGTTTTCTCTTACATTTGGCTCCACAGAATCAAGAGGAGGATCCAATGATATGTTACAATCTTGATCTTCCTATGTTACAGTCTCAAAAACATCACTTGTCACATTGAAAATTTTAGCACCCTCTTCTGGTTGTTCTGATATGTTTTGATGCTGATAATGGGGTCTTCCAATTCCGAATTCATCATTTATGAGGGTTTTCATTTCATTTTCCATTTTTGACAAACTTGGGACCTCATTATGTGGATTAACATTAGTGCTCAATCTTTCTATAACATTTGATTCTCTATGCGAAATACAACAAAAATATTGACTAGGGAATTGATTCAGTATTATATGTTCATAAACCTCATCTCTCTTCAACCATGTTCTAAATTTACATTTAGGACATGAACATTTTATTCTCCCTTCAACGGATCGATTAGAAATTGCAAAATCTAAAAACTCATTCAAACCCTTAACATACTAAGGTTTGTTCCTCGGTAATGTGATGCAACTTTTATCCATGTATATCACAATGTGACTACACAATAAAAAAAATAATTAAAACACATAGTTACTACTAAATAGAGAAATAGATTCATATATACGATAGTGTAACATTACCAAAACATAATATAATAAAGATGATCCCCTGAGTTAGATATGAACCCTCTAGTGTTTGGGATAGGGGAAGTTTCCTTGGTAAAGAAAAACAGTGTCCTAACAACGTGGTAGCTACTTTACCATGAAAACCAAAGCATATTGTTAATTTGGAATAACCCCAACCTAAGTTCTCTATAGAGTCTTCACATAAAACCTTAATATCGAATAAATATATTATAAATAATGTTTAGGGAAAACCTTATGATGCTTACAAAACTCAACACATTGTTAATTTGGAGTGGCAAGAACCACGTGAGGGATAGTCTTGAGGCATGATAAGTGGTGGTGTTCATGGAAATGCATGATGAAATATTTAATCAATAAATATCAATGAACATTATATAATATCAACACAAGAAAATTATTAGAGGGGGTGACACGTATGAGATGAATACTAGAATCTTAGATATTTCAAAAATCACTGGGTATATGTTTAATTGAGAAATCAACCACTTAGTTAGGCGGAAGACCAGAAAATAAATGGTAAAAACATCAGCATATTCTCTCACAATGAGAATTTAATCATGGTTTATCTTTTCTATAGTTTCAAAAATTTGATATATATATTCTCACTTAGAAGTAAAAAATATCCATTCTCTACATAATGATTACCAAGGATAATCATCTTTCTATATTCACTTGTATAGAATTAGAGGGAGATTTACGATATTGAGGATAATTTTATTAATTATAAAATATATCCTATATTAATACAAGAAAAAGTAATTCATACACATAATTTCATTTAATTACACAAAAGGGAGTATCTCAAGGTTTTATTTTATATTAATCAAAATATTTCTTAAGGGAATGAATTATTATAAGGGGAGGAAATGATTTGCTAATTTTATCACATTAATAATAACTTGACATAGATGTTTTGATGGGGTTTTTTAACAGTTATACAAAACATTCATGATATGAAAGAATGTATAAAACATGAATAAAATAGTATTTTCTCTATACCTGAGTAATTAACTATCATACCTATAACCATATTATTATTAGGATCCGTATCAGTAATTTTGTTTTCATGAGCTCACCCTTGCCCTATAGACCATATATGTTGTTTTCATTGATAAAATTATATAACCCTTCCCACAATGAATTGATTTAAATAGGGTACCCATTTATTTAATATAAAAAATTTTAAAATATTATTAAGGTTGATTAGATAATTCATTTATTCCATCACAATGGTGGGTTTCTCCCATAGACATTCTCTAGATATATTCACCTATTTCCAACACCTGAATCATTTTCTTTTCTTATTTAGGAAATTTATGGAATGATTCTTCATACGCTTTAGATAAGTGGGATGATAAATTTTATTAACCCCATAATATTTATTTATTTCACTACAATAATTGAAAAACACAATTCACTTATTATCTATTAAACCATGAAACCCTCAAGAATCAATGATCTCTATTTCAACTTTAAGGGTTTATCAAAAAATATCTTTATAGACAACAATTTAACATATCACCAAATCATTTAATAGTTTCATATTCAGACAAGAATAATGGGTTTTAAGTGAAGTTTTAGGGTTATTGAAAATGGCTGAGGAATATGGTAAATATCATATGAATTTTTCCTCATACACTTGAAGATTTATTCATCCTGTTTCTTGAGGCCAAGGAAATAATTCTCAATTTTATATGAGAGAGTTAAAGGAAAATATTTATCATAAATATTTTTCATAAATTCATTCCACTCCATCAATTTGATCTCCTCATCAAGCATCATTTTATTCATAAATGTATCACATGATATATTATCTATCTTTAACCATATCATCTGTAAAGGTATTATCATATTATACTAATGGATTATCAAAAGAAAGTAAGCAATGGGGATTTTTATTTCCATGTAATTATAATAATAGTGTATAGATTCCATATTTATAACATCATCATCAAATAATTATGCCACTTTACAAAAATTTCCATAATATGGAAACCATCAATATTTTCGACAAAACCGAAAACCCAACTCTTAACATGTGTCTATCATCACTGTCACATCATCATATTAGCTAGTAAATAGGTAATCCCAACTTTCAACCTATGTCAATCATCTCATCATCATCACACCAGCATAACAAGAAAGTCCAACTCTCAACCAGTGTTAACCATCCCAAAATACACTAAATTTCCACATCATTACCTCAATGACACATGTTATAACCTCGAGCCATCACAACCAAAAACATGACACAGCCTTAATGCCACCACAACCTAGGGAAATGTGTACATGTTATACCTTAATCCATTATAACCCATAATATAAGCGTGTATTGTAACCATGATCCATCGCAACCCATGAGTATAGTATCAAAAAACCACAAACAATCAAGTAGATAGAAAAACAATCACTTAAGAATAAAAACTAACAAACAAATAAAAAATCAGATGCAATAAGTATAAAAACAAATAATCATAAATGAAAACATCTGCATACAATACAATAAATACAACATTACAATTTATTATAAGAAACAATAATAACTAATATCAAAACAACAAAAAAATTAGAAATCAAACCCTAGGGTTCGTATAGGTCGCCGGGGAAGCAGGGTCGCCGGGGTTGCGGGGTCGTCGTGGTTGCGGGGGGGCTGGGGTCGCCAAGGTCGCCCGGGTCATGGGTGGCCGGGGTTGCGGGGGAAGGAATTGCGGTCGCTGGGTTAGAAAGAGGAGGGTCGAGGTGGGGAGGAAGGGTCGGGGCTGTTAAAAAAAAATTTTCGCGGCAGTTTATTCTAAACCGCCATGAAACCTTTTTTAAAAAAGGTTTAGCAGTAGTTCTAGGAACCGCCGCTAAACAGAGATTTTGTTGTAGTGTAACATAAATGGGAAGGTCAACTCAGATTCATTCTCAGTTACTATCATCTAACGTCATGAAAAATCCATTTTGTACTTTCTGATGATATCATCCAGTATTTTTTTCATACAATTCTGATAATTCAATTGTGATTCATTATTAGGTACCAAAATCAAAAATCCGGCTAAATCAATTTGGTAACTTCAAATAATTCCTTGTTTGAAGCATCTATTTTCAAATTCAATTGATGCAAAATGTTTAAGATATAATTCAGAAGAGTGCTTATCTAATGGTAACTTACATCACTTTGTCGATTCACCATAGTGGAAGAGTTTTGATATAAAAATTATGATTTTGGAAGTGAGGTTAGAATTATAAGGATGGGATTGTGTACTGATGGAATGAATCCACATCGTAGCCTTAGTATCCAACATAGTTCATTGTCTATTTTACTGGTAGTTTACAACTTTCCCCCCAAATCAATGTATGTAGAAAAAATATTTTATGATGAGCTTGATGATTTCTAGACTAAAAGAACCGGGAAATGATATTGAAGTGTATCTTTCACCATTTATTGATGATTTAAAACTGCTATGGGAGGAAAATGTTATATTTTTCAATTCATACAAGAAAGACTATTTTCTTTTGCATGCTATGATAATGTTCACTATAAATGACTTTCCTGCATATGGAAACTTATCTCGATATAGTGTTAAGGGACACAAAGCATGTCCAATTTGTGAAGAAAAGAATTCATATTATTAATTATAGAATTGAATAAATGCAGTGTACATGTGACATTGAAGATTTAAAAAATCATTTAATGGTTTACAAGAATACAAACTTCCCCCTCGACCATTGTCAGGTGAAGAATGTTATAACAGAGTGAAAAATATTGATTCGAAATTTGGAAGGAAAAAAAGTTATGTTCTTCAAAGAAATATCGGGAAAGAGCAGTCTATTTTTTTGAACTAACTTATTGGGGATTTTTAGTGATAAAACATATCATTGATGTTATGCATGTTGAGAAAAACATATGTGATAGTTTGACGGGAACTTTTTATGACATAAAAAGAGAATAGAAAATATGTATCTCATGCTATAATGGACTTGATATTAATGAGAATACGTTTGGAGTTAGATCCCAATGTGAAAGGAAATAGAACATATTTACCTCCATCTTTTCACACATTAAGCAAGATTGAAAAGATGAATCCATGTCTATGTATTCATGGTATTAAAGTAACCAGTGGTTTTTCTTCAAATGTGAATAATTCTGTATCATTGAAGGATTATAAATTAATAATTATGAAATCCAATGATTTACATGTATTGATACAACAAATTCTACCAATAGTAGTGCATGGTATATTGCTGATAGCTATCAGAAAGACTATCATCAGGTTATGTAATTTTTTCAAAACCATTTGTAGAAAAGTAATTAATCCAAATTTGTTAGATGTGTTGGATAATTAAGTAACTCTTATTCTTTGACAACTAGAAATGTATTTCTGACCTATGTTTTTTGATATAATGGTTCATCTTCTGATTCATTTGGTGCATGAGATAAGAATATGTGGGCCTATTTATTTATGATGGATGTATCCTTTTTAAAGATATATGAATATTTTGAAACGATATATTAAAAATACTTATCGAACAATGGCATTGATTGTTCAAAAATATGTATCAGAAGAGGTGATTGGGTTATTTTATGATTATTTGTATGAAGTAGAGTATATTGGACTCCCTATATCTTAACATATGATAGTTGATAGTGAAGGCAGAGGTATTCGAGCCTTAAACGTAAAGTTCATTCCACGTGATGAAGTGATACAGTCACATTTATACATTTTGAATAAAACAGATGAGGTTCAATCATATATATCATAAAATATTGCTAAATTAAAGTTACGATGTCAGAATAGAAATGAAAAGTGGTTGATTATTGATCATAAGAAGACATTTGTTTCATGGTTTAAAGAGAAAGTAACCACAAATATATCTACATCAAAAACATTGAAGTGGTTAGTAGGGGTCCATATCTTAATGTTATCACATTGTCTAGTTTTGATATTAATGGATACACATTTTAAACAAAAAATACGGATGAAAAGAGTACCATTCAGAATATTGGTGTGATGTTCTTCACATAAGCATTGTATTTTTTAGTGCCAAAGATAAAAACCCAATTTTTACATCAACACCATATTTTGGAGTTCATGAGGACATATATGAAATTTATTATATTAAATTTTAGGTCACCATGTTCAAGTGTAATTGGGTTGATAGTAATAGTGGTGTGAAACATGATGAATATGCATTTAAACTTGTTGATTTGAAAAGATTAAATTATAGTAAGGAACCTTTTATCATGGAGACACATTAAAAGAAGGTATTTTATGTATTTGATCCCTCAAATAAATAGTGGTCTGTTGTTTTTCAAGAAATAAGATACCATTTGGGTGATGAGGATGATGTTGACGATGTTACTGATTTACATGAGCCTTATTCATCTATTACACAATTTTTGGATGATTAAAATGAGTATAAGACAGACATAGTGCATGTAGTACGTAATGATCATGATGAAGGCATGCGGGAAAACACTAAATTATTATCCTAATTTTTCTAGTAAATATTTATATTTTGTGTCTTTGTTTCAAAAATGAAAATGCATTCCTCTTTTTTTAGTTGTTTTTTTCTTCATTGTTTCTAAATATTCATTTTTATAATGATATGCAAGTACACAAAATTTCATTACACTTTCCTATAGAAATGTCAGATACGGATAGACATGAGTAGTTACTGAGGTATATCTGTTTTTTCATATTATTAAATATTCATTAATATACTTATTTATTGAAAGAAACTGTTAATTTACAAAACAATTGCATGACTACTGATGCGTCCTCAGTGGAGGAGACTTGTCCTGTTATTATAGTGAAATCAAGTTTTAAAGATGGTAAACGTGGTATTACACATTTACCAAAACTGTCACTTACTCATGATGATGACAGATTATATATCCATATTGATGATAATAATAATGAAACTAGCCCAAATGAAGTTCAGTTTATCAGTTATATATCAATTCAGAGTCGTTGCAGGATTAGTATTTTAAATCCTGATTGACAGTCTTTGTATAGGAAGGAAAAACAACATATTTGGGAGGCCGTGATGGTAAAATATCTTAATTGATTTCTTTTATCACATTTTTTCGATACTATATATTTTTAATGACATATTTAATTTATTCAATTACAGATGAAATTCAATTTTTAGGAATCAGAAGAAATTAAGAAAAGATATAACTCTTTAGAGGCAGTTTTATGGATTGATTTTAAAACAAAACTAAAAAAATGAATATTTTGGAAATAGAAGGTTTGAAAACCCATGACTTAAGTATCATTTTATATATGAAGATACAAGGAAAATATTTTTTGACAATCATCATGAAGAAAAAGTTTTAGTATGATAACTATTTTGTATTATAAAATTTATTATATATTTATCTAATTACTTAGTAGTTTATTTTTTTGTAACAGTACTCTAGGAGATCTAATCAAGAGATACTGTTGTGAAATGTATACCCTCATACTTTATGACATGAAGGGTATCCATATTTGGACCAAAAAATGATTGAAGAAAAATATGAAGCATTAAGACCACAATGTAGTAGTGGTTTAGAATAGGTCTGGTTTGGTCCTACATCTCCTGCCACTCGCCATGGAAAATGGAAACAAGCAAGAAGAAGGAAAAATGGAAAATATCTTACAGAGGAACATAATAAAGTAGTTGATAAAATTGTATGTAAATATTATTTATTTTTCATAAATTTTTATATTTCAAAAATTATAAATAATGATATAATTTTTTATTTTTTATTGCAGGATGAACTTTAGGAGTAAAAGACACATAGCAATTTTATCCCCAAGGGTAGGATGGAAATCCTAGCCACTACTTTGGGAAAGGCAGAACATCCCATCTATGTTAGAGGATATCAGGTCAGTGTTATTATTCAGAATGTTTTTTGTCAGAGTAAGTAATGAAGTGACCCAGAAAGATAATCCTTAAAATCCAAGCTGAAATATATGAAACCTTCTATGGGTGATCAAATTCAAGAAGCAGTGCAGAAGGATTTTTTAGAACACTTGATAAAACAATAATAGTATGCGCATCCTTCCTAGTAATATTATTTATTTATCATCAATTTTTCTATTTTATAAATTATAAACACTAATATAACTTTTTTATTTTTCAGCCTTCCCAGCCTCCTCAGCTGGACCACCATGCCCCATCAGCCTACATTGATCCTCCACCTCCTCACTTAGACCAAACCATATATTATTTATTTTCATCAATTTTTATATTTTATAAATTATAAATACTAATATAATTTTTTCATTTTTCATCCTTCCCACCATGCTCACCCAGACTACCTAGAACCATCTTCCTACTTTGATCCTCCACCTCCTCGCTCGGACCAAACTGTATAATATGAGTTTTTATGGTGATCATCATATACATATTGTTGCGTTTGGAATCATTCATTTTTTGGGGGATTTTTTACATCATCAAAATATGCATATGGGTCAGGTTAGAGTATCAGTACATGATATTATATATTCTCATGTTGTACTACCATTTTCTACTGAGGAGATCACCAGAGTTGGGGATTTTTGGGTCATTTTTTTACTTTTTCCAATGGATTAAAAATTACTTATAATGTCTTCTGAAATTTAACTTATATAGGATTATCTGAAATCAAAAGAAACTTCACAAATAAAACAAAATTTTTAGGAACAATTGATTGTACATACTTCTAATATTTCTTATGGGATACAAAGATTATCTCGGGCTTCTTCTTCATTGGATAATATCTATGAGTTTTTGATGATGAATGATATATGTGGAAGATAATATCCATTTAGATTACTCAAATAAGATATCATGCATCTAGTTGATTTTGAAGATCTTGGCCTGATTGGTGCAGTTGTTCCATGTAAGTACATTGAATTTTGAATTTTTATTTCTTTAATAAAAGATGGATTTAAATTGAACAACTGTATTTTATTTTTAAATTAGGTATCTACACACGATTATTCAAAAAAATGAAGGAACATGAATTTATGGACTTATAGATCAAGAATTACTTTCCATGGAAGTGAAACATGTTATGAATCCTGATAGAGTTACATATATAGGTGAGATATTATCACAGACAGATAATGAGTGTCTGTTTTTTCCATTTCTTAATAAGTAATAATAGAAACATAATTATGAACTAATGATCATTATAATGTCATTAATTATGGATTTTTTTTGTATTTTAGGGGGTATTAGATATTAGGTATATTTTTCCTAAGTGAGTTCACCTTATATTGGTTTTTCTCTTTATTAGGGAATGTTCGTAAAATATTTTCCACCATATTAGACAGGTAAGTTTTTTTTGTCTTTTATAAGCTCATTATGTTTAATTCTCATTATTTATACATGTATTATTAGTTCATATATATGAATATGCAGTTCATAGAAAAAATTTAACAAAGAACACATGTCGATAAACAAACCAAATTGAATCCAATATGTGTATGTAAAGGTAATTACTTTTTATATGAGATTTTATTCTGATTTTTTTATAAATATTTTTTATTATTAATTTAATGTTTTATAACTGCATTGTCATCATAAAAAAGGACACGTTGAATGTGGTTATTTTATTCTATGATTCATGTATGAGATAATCACAAATGGGCAAACTATCTAATTTTATAAGATTAGTTATATTAATTTTTTTATATTTTCTACCATATTATTCTATTTTTTAATCTCATATCATTAAATGTTATTATAGGCATTCAATGATTACCATTCTTATTCCCAAACTAAACTTACCCATATTTAATCTATTTTTGTATAATATTTGTTAAGTATGATTAGGATTTGAGGTATGTATATTTTAATTTTTATGAATAACATTACATATGGGTTTAAAAAACTAGCTCTTTTAATATAATAGGTTTTGAACAAACTGATAATCAAATGAATGCTTCAACAATAACCAATAATGAGCATGTTGTAAATTTCAGGTATGTGTATTTTAATTATACTTAATAATACAAATGCGTAGATAATTTTTGGATTAACTAGATGAAATTATAAAATTTATAGATTTTTAGTCAATGATAAATATTGTTTGATTGTCGTATATTATATTTTTATTACAGGAGTTTTGATGAATTTGGATGTGTAATATTATGAATTTTCTAAAAAATTCTTTTTTATATTTTGTTTTTGGTTTTTAAAAAACCAATTCCAAAATGTTTTAAAAAATATTCAGTCTTTCGAGTTGGTTTTACCTAAAACTAATGCTGAAAACCAGTTTCGATGTCGATTTTTTAAAGAAATTGACGCTGAAACAGACCCAGATAGGGCTTTTGGCCTCGGTTTTTATAAAAAATGACACCAAAACCATTTACCAAAATTATTTCCACAATCATTTTTTGGGAAAAATGAAGCCAAAAATGATATTTTTTACATCGCCTTTATAAAAGTTGGTTAGAAATCGACGTTAAATCTTATTTTTGCACTAGTGTTTATGACTATGTTTATTGGTTGGGGTAATTATTAACATTTAATATTATAGTTTTTCAATATGAATATTTATGTTGATTATATTTCACCCCTTGTATATGAGGAATGAATGTTCCTTAATTAGTGACAGAATGGCCCATTATAACCCCTCAATGCATTGGTTGGTCTTATGAGACAAACTAGCTTGAATTTTTGGATGAGGCCTTACATCCTATACACTTTAAATGAAGGTAATCAAGTAGCAGACTATATCACGTATGTGGGTGATCATGACTATTTTTTACAAACCTTTTCAAGCATTGGATCACTTCCAAATGAGTGTATGAACATAGTGATAGGTGATGCACTTGAAATTTATTACTACAGACCCCTTGATTGGTGTGTACCAACTAGTACTTGAATTTTGTTAGTTTTCATGCAGCCTTCATGAATAAGTATAATCATTTATAGTGAGGAATTACACATTTTTGTAATATATCATGGAATAAGGCCAGGATGGTATAGATTTATTGGCACAAGGTCTTTAAGGAAAGTTTCATATGTCTAACATTATGCATTCAATCATTATAAAATTAGTTATTAATTTCCATGTGACTATTCAATTAGCTATAATATATGGGGATAAGTTTAAATCTCATTTGAATATTTATATGTCATTATTTGATCATCATTTATTCCTAACATATTATTATATATCTACAATTTATTGATTAAATGTCATGTGTTTCAGTTATTTATCATTCCATATTTATTATGCCTTATTTATTCATGAAAACCTCCTTTATAAATATACCCTTACTAAGCACTTTATCTCTCCCCTTTCTTGTGTTTCTTTCACCAAGATTCCATGATGTGTATTATTATTGATATGAAGGGATATATGTAAGGGAATAATGGTGCAGTCAAAGAAAAATTTCATTTTGTATCTTATATTTTCAATTGTAACATGAGATTGAAGTATGTATCTAGTTCACCAAAAATACAAAAATATTATATCCCTTAGGATATGTTTATTTGTATCTTATACTAATATAATATAGTAACCAAATAATCTATGCTACACGGGTTAGAGTCTTTACTATTGGTATCCTGAGAAGTTTAGTATAATCCTTGGGAACCATATTTTGGAAAATGTATATTAGGGAACATAAACCTATGATTAAATTTGAGTATAATATTAGAAGAAGATCCTAATGTCTTTTAAAGGAAGATATTATATAGTTTATTTCATAATGTTAAATCTATGTTTGGATAATACAGGTGGATGTGGTTTTGGTACCGATGTACCTAGGGTAATAGCTTTGAAAAAATCATGCAAGGCTTGACTTGAGCCTTACTTATTACTTGAAAACATTCCTTACTGGGAAATTGGTTTGAAACTCTTGGTGGATATTTTTGTATTAATTAAAATATTATTTACAAACCATTATGAAGGATTTGAAAATATTTTTATGAATATAAACAATTACCAAGGAAACCGTGTTTATGATTCTAGGATTATCTATGCTTAAAATATTCAATTTATCTTAAGTGTTTCCCTAGTTTTGGGATTATACATTATGCTTCATAATGTTATGATCTAGTCTAGTATATGACATTATTTATAAATGGAACCCAGTTGAATGAATGAGAACTATATAAATGCATATAATCCATGTAGGTATTTCCCTCCTAAACAAGATAATGAAGTTAGAGATGGAGAAACAACTAAAACTAATCAAATTATAACCATACTGTGTATATGAATCGGGTTATAAGTAATAAAATTTAATATATAGAGAAGCTCATTAATCCACCACATGGTGTAACAATGTTAAAACACATTATGTGTTGGAAAAAATAATCATTCAACAGAATTGTGAATCTATTTTTAGTTTAGAAATGTATAACTTCTATAGAAAAGCTATTTCTCTGTTTGGGAAGAAATGAAAGGTAGAAAGATTTCATTATAGTTTATCATCTCTTAGGGGATGTAGATAAATTGTACCCATTTATTCAAAACAATAAGTATGAAGAAGAAATAAAAAAATGAATGGAATATTTATAAGCTATTATTCTTGGAAAACAATTTTCCTCATGGTAAATAAGCGGAAATGGAGAGGAAATTTTTGAGTACGAGACAAATGAAAGAGGAAACTATTTCTATGTGTAAAGAAAACATTTAAAGGTTAGAATGGAATGCTATGAAATTAATAAATAATACCAAGACCAATATTGACTGCTTATTTGATGGGTTAAATCTAATGATTCAAAGGGAACCAGTCTCCCAAACCTTCCCATTATACAAGGATATAGTATCATGTGCTATCAAAACAGTGAAATTATAATGAATTTGAAGGAAGGAATGAAAAAATTTGATGGAATAAAAAAATACAGATAAAGGAATGAATAGAAATAAGGATTTTCCCACATGTGCAGCCATGGTAGGAAACACCCTGGTACTTTCATGAAGTTAATGGGAGTTTTTTACAAGTGTTGAGAGAAATGAAACCACAGTCATGGTTGTATGGGAAAGAAAAAAGTTTCCAATTTGTAATGATTCATGTAACATCTCATTACTATATAGGTATTCCTAAACCCTAGTGTATTTAATTATTAATATCTTAAGTGGGAAAAAATGATTTATCAGTGATTTTTTGAAAATTTTGTTAAAGGCCTTAAATCTTAGTTAACATCTTAGATTATTAAATTGAATATTTTTTTGGAGTTCAACACTGAGTTAGAATGATATTATGAGTCCGATAATGTCGTGATGAAGACTGAATAAAATATTGAATATAATATATCAAGTGCATACTTTTTATTCAAAATAATTGAATCACTCTAAAATGGTGTCTCATATGAGAAATCTGAGACCACTGTTATGTCTGAAATATTGTGTTTACCCTAAGAGGGGTATAAAATTTGAAGGCAGAGGAAATTTAGATGTCTCCCTCATTAGATAAATTTATTAAATATTATTTAATATATTATTTTCTTAAAAATAATTCAATATTTTTCAAACGGTGTATCGTATGGGAAATACGAGACCACCGATGGGTCCATATTGATGTTTTTACCCTAGATGAGGTATAACATTTGTAAACGTTGGGTGTTTGGATGTATCTACTATAAAAATAACCCTTTTATTTTAATTAATTATTTATTCAATTTTTTAAATAATAAATCATTAATATTACTCAAACGGTGCATTTTATAAAAAATCTAAGCCCACCATTGGGTCTAGAATGGGGGGTTTACCCTAGACAGAGTATAAACTTTATACACAATGGTCTTTAGGTGTTATTTAATTATTAAGTTAAATAAATAATTTTATTAATTCAATAATCTGAATTTTAATATAATTAAATAGAAATTCGTTTTATTTAACCCTTCTTATTCTCAACACATTCCCAACACCTACAAACCATCGTTAATGGACCATGATAATTATAAAATCTTGGATTCTTAACCGTTTGACTGTTTAAAAATTAATAACACCTTAGTGAAGTTAAATTAAACACTCCATAGTGATTTATTGGTTGAAACATGTTTTTAAAGACATAGGTTAAATAGTGGTTTTGTTTTACCCAATGTTCACACGTTTTGGGGTTCCTCAAATGACCGATCGATTTCAACTTAGTTGTTGGTTGAGTTGGTTGAGTCTGATCTACCTAAATACCCTAATCAGATGACTATCAAACCTCAGAAGAATGGGTTAATGGTGTTGGAAGCTAAAACTCAAATGAGTCACTTCTGTGTTTATGTTTTGGGTATGTCTTATTATTTTTATATAAAATTTTGAAATTCAATTTTAAAAATTAAATATATTTTTCCATATTAATCAGAATCATGCGCCGTCAATTCCATTGGTTTCGTATCGACGAGTAGAACCTAAATCTTTTTTTTAATTTGAAGTGACCACTGTATTATTCAATCTTATTTTTCACATTTTAAATGGATTATTTTAAATAAATTATCATATTATAATTACATTTCTTATCAAAAAAAATTATTAAAATTATTGTTAAGGGTTAATCACATGGTGTTATCTAACGATAATTTATAAAATTGTCATGTGATAATTGCTTTAAATTATTAAAGGAAAACTACCCGACTTATTCAAAATAATTATAAAAAATTATTGATTGATAATTGTGTGGTAAATATCATGTGACATAGATTTTCAAAATTATCATGGGATAATCACGTTTTTTAATGAATAATTATGGTAATTATAAAATGATAATTTAGAAATTATCCATGATAGGTAAAATATTATCACATGTAATATTTTAATCAATAATTGGAAATTATCCAAGAGAGATAAAATATTATCACATGTTATATTTTTATAAATAATTTTAAATTATCCAAGAGTGATAAAATATTATCACATGTAATATTTTTATCAATAATTTGAAATTATCCATGTGAGATAAAATATTATCTCATGTAATATTTTAATCAATAATTTAAAATTATCCAAGAGAGATAAAATATTATTGCTTTCAATATTTTAATCTATTCTTTGAAATGATCCATGAGATATAAAATAATAGCACATGTAATATTTTAATCAATAATTTTTAAATTATCCAGGAGAGTGAACGTTTAATCACATGTGTTATTTAGTTTCCTTTTGAAATAAAATAATTGGTATTGGTTGTAGGAAACCTTGAACTACATCAACCATTGGTGTTCCGATGCTTATGATAATAAGGATGTGAGGAGGTGTATTGAACCACGCATGGTGGTTTATCATTTCCGTTGATATCAATGACCTTGAGGTAGGTAGTTCTGTCCCGATTGGACAAATTTATTAACCTTGAATTTCTTTATTTATTTCAATAGTTTATTTAAATTCAGTTTCTTAAACTCTCTTTCAATTGATGTAATAATATAAAATTCCAGTGAACTGAGAAATTTAAAATAGTTTTGGCATTAGATTTGGAAAACCCCCAATTACATTGAATTGGGGTGTGTTGATTGAAATTGGTTAAAGTAAAATTTGGATTTGATGGAAATGATTTCAATTAAATTGTTGAATTTAATTATGGAAATGAATTTTGAAATTATGGAATTGGTTTTCCATGGATTTAAAACTAGTGAAAAGGCTTAAAATGTATTGATTAAACCTAGTGGTTTTATCTTGTTAAAGAGACATTCTTTTTATTGAGACCTATTTTGGTTTTAAATGGAAAATTGGAATTTAAATGGATTTATGAGATATAATTGTATTTTAAGAAGTCTTAAAATAAATTTCCCATCATTGATTGTGTAATAGAACATGCAATCCTTATTCATATTATGAGTTATTTGGACACACTCTATGATTAATACAATGTTCTAAAATATACATGCAGCAGGTCATATCCCTTAGGTGATCATGACAAGTCCTCTATGACCTATTTCCAAAAGATGTACTTGTACACATTTTGCAGAAATCACTTAGAGAGTGTGGAGTCCTATAGCCGGAAATACTATCGTACCTATATGGAAGAAGACAATGTTTCTTTCTTGTTTTTTATATTTTAGATATAAATGGATGCCAATGATTTTGAACTACTTTACATGCCTCCTAAATTTATATAACCTGTTTTATGTAACTATTTTATTTAATCTATTGTTTTATAAATATTCCATCATTTATAAATCTCTTTCTTAAAGTAATTTTCCACCATTTGAACTGTATAACATGATTTGTTTAATTATGATTTAAAATTAAAAACATGTTTATATTTATAAATGGAAATCATTCCTTTGGTTAATCAATTATTGGCATCTATTATGAAATATTTGGTGAGACCCTACTTGTATTTTTATCTCACACCCTACTTTTTTTCCTTTGGGTGTTTGTAGATTTTCTCCTTATAGGTTTGAGAAAGGGGAAAATATCTTTTGGAGGTGGATCCAACTATTGATCTTTGGACTTGGTGGGGTGTTTTCTTAGGGACATTAAGTTGTTTTCCTTTGTTTTGGTACTTGGGTTATAATACTTTGGTCTTGTTTAATCCTTGTAGTTTTTGGTACATTACTCCTAGTGGAAAATATTTTGATATGCATAATGTCTTGTTTCTTTTATTTCTAAATTATTAGTGGAAAAATCATTCCCACTCCCAGTTTGTATGCTTCCAGGTACTAGTCGTTGAACCATGGGGATCAAGAATGCTCTTTAGTCTATGTCAAGGCCATCTCAGTTATCGAGTTTCCCGGGTACCTGGACTGGTTCATGATAAAATAGTATTAGAGTTCTAAGTTGAGATTTTGTCTTGAAGATATTATGTATTTATGAAATCTTGTCAGGACTCAGAAGGTAGCTACGATTGAGTGCATACCCATGTCTAACCATACTGAGCCTTAATATTCCAGGGGTGTTTAGGTAAAGTCATCTTATGTATTATTTCTATTCTTTTCCCTATTATTATTTTGATAAAATGAAATCCAAATCTTGTTTTTTCTTTCTGTTGGGATTAATTTCCCACATTGCTCTGTTTGAGAACTAACTAATGTATTTAATGTTGTATGCTAATGTTGTGTAACATCATGCATCCAAGAAGACATGTGAATCAGATCTAGGAGGAGGATAATGTTGAACCTCAGTGAGTGAATCCTATTGTGAATCTGAATCTAGTTGAGGCAATTGACTATCCCAGATTTGGGGTAGAGACCACCACCAGTCCTCGTCCAGGCTCCATCTATGGATCGTTAGGGGGATGTACTTTGAAATCATTATCAAGAGTTATTGTACATGTAACCACCTATTTTCAAAGGCTTCATTGATCCTCATCATGATAAGGAATGTTTGGGTAGGATAGAACATCTGTTTGGGTTATTTGAGTCACCATATGATATTAAGGTAAAGTGTGCCACCTTCATGTTGGAGGGACTAAGTTAGATATGGTGAGATATGATGGTGATGGTAAATAATCCTGATGGATTAGAGTAGAAGTATATCAAGGTTCTTTTAATTGACCAGTTCTATCCAGATTCAATGGTGTTTCCCAAGGGTTTGTAGTTTTTCAAGCTTGAGTAGACCGACAGAACTGAGGATCCTACGAATGTTTTGGGAACTTGCAGAAGTTTTACCATAACATTTCAACTCTATGTAGAGGAACGGGATCATCAGCACCTCCAAAAACTAAGGGGAAATAAAATTATTCACATATAAAGTGTTCTAGCCACTGGCATCTAGAACAAATATTCTTCACGTAGTGTAAGTGTCTCCATAGTAAGCTGATATGAGTCTAGAGACTGTGAGACGTGCCATTACTGTAGCTTCATCTTTTTTGACTGCTTTATTTGATTCCAGTACATATCACTTGTTTATTTCAACCCATAACATTAATCTACTTAATCTTCTAATGGATATTTTATCTTTTGAAATAGATATTACTACACCCCTTTGTGTGAAGAGATAATAGGGTCTTTATTGCCCCGCTTGTGTCTTCTCTCTAGAAGATGTGAAGATTTCATGGAGTTTTTTGGTACTTCAACATGGAATCTCTTGATGTCATATTTAGGATGGATTGGATCATTGCTAATAAAAACTAAATTGATTGTTATCTTTTATGTGTCTACCTTAATACACCCATTTGTGTGCCTCTTGTCTTTCAATTAGAATGAGACACAAGGTCGAGAATATTCAAAACATCTTATCCAGAGTTAGGGAAAATGGTGTCTATTTTTTCTTTTAATATGGAGTGAGATTCATTGATTGGTGATACCCCTCTAGTCATCGTTGAGTTTTTTAGTGTGTTTCCTTTTGACTTCTCTAGTTTTCCAGGGGTATGGGAGGTTGTTATTTATATTGAATCAATGATAGGTACTCAACAAGTTTCTACTCTCTCTTACCGAATAGATCCAGTTGAACAAAAAGAACTGAATTCCTATTTGGAGGATATTTTAGAGGAAGGATTAATATTCCAAAGTGTGTCACCATGGGTGGCTTTGGTTCTATTCTCTAAGAAAGATGATGGTTCTATTCTCTTATGTGTTGATTACCAAAATATCAATCAAGTGATAGTAAAGAACAAGTATATGTTACCACGAATAGATGATCTGTTTGATCATTTTAAAGGGATGATGTTTCTTTATCCAATATTAAGTTGATATATTCTCTTCTAGAGATGATTATTTTGGAATAACGACTTGATGATGAATTCTGTATCATTAGAGACTCTCTTTATAGCGGGGAGACCGATGATCAGTGGTCTTTATCCAAAGAGGGTGTTCTATGTCATTAAAATCATTACATCATTTCGTTAGAAACAAGGAAGGTTGTAATGGAGGATTTCTATAATTCTCAGTGGGATATACACCCATGAAACACAAAGATGTTCTATTACATGAGGTGGAAGTTCTCGTGGCTAGGTATGAGGTGGGGAATTTAAATGTTTTTTTATCATTGTTATACATGCCAACATGTGAAAGCCGATCACCAGAAACATTTTAGTTTGAATAAAAAACTTCTAGTCCCTAAATGGAAGTGGGATGAAATATCTATGGACTTTTTGTTTGGGTTTCCTAATTCCTAGAGGAAGAAGAATTTGATATGGGTTGTGATTGATAGGCTGACCAAGTCAACTCACTTTATACCCATTCGAGATATATCCAAAAGTTTAGGAGTTGGGAAGTATCTATGTGAAAGATATTGTTTGTTTTCATGTAGTTCCATCTGTTATAGTCTCTGATATGGATCATATGTTTACTTATCTCTTTTGTAGAGGTCTACTAGAGGCATTAGGATCTCAGGTCTGTTTGAGCATGACCTACCATCTGCAATCGGATGGCCAAAAATAGAAATCTAATCAAATATTTGAGGATATGATTTGTAATTGTTTTCTTGAATTTGGTGGGCCTTGGGATGATCATTTGGGGCTGGTTGAGTTTTCTTAAAACAACAGTTTCCAATATGCAATCAGAATGGATCCTTTTGAGGCCCTGTATGGTCGTTCTTGTAAATATTTGTTGTGTTGTTCAAAGATTAGTGAAATTTACTTGGCTAGGATGAGTTTGGTCAATGATACGACAACTAATATTCATTTTATTTTTCAGAGAATGTTGACATCATAGATCTAGTATAAGTCTTATGTTGATCATCGCCGTATGCCTTTGGAATTTTCGGTTGCTGGCCAGGTATTCTTGAAGGTTTCACCCCAGTTGGTTCATCGGCAACTTGGGAGGCAAGAGAAGCTTAATACTAGTTTTATGGGACCTTTCATGGTTTTTGATAAGGTGGGGAAAGTTTCTTATAATTTAGCACTACCACCACATCTGACATTGATACATAACATGTTCCATGTATTGCAGCTGTGAATGTATCTCTCTGATCCATCTCATGTTTTGAGCTGGATAGATCTTGAGATTGAACCTGATTTATCTATGACTAAACGACCAGTCAGAGTTCTAAATTTTGAGACCAAGGGAGTTAGTGGGAGGAAAATACATTTGGTCTATGTGTTATGGCTTTATTTTTATGATTATCATGAGAAGTGGGAGAGGGAGGCACTGATGAGAGAGTAGTGACCTCATCTTCTTTACATGGAGGCTTCTTCATAGGCCTTCTAGGGACAAAAAATTCTTATATTGGGGAGATTATAACATCACATTTCTATATAGGTATTCCTAAACCCTATTATGTTAAATTATTAATATATTATGTTTTAAAAAAATGATTTATCATAATTTTTTTTGAAAAATGTGTTAAAGGCCTTAAATTCTAGTTAACATATTAGATTATTAAATTGAATATTTTTTTAGAGTTAGAAACTGAGTTAGTATGAGATTCTGAGGCCCGCAAATTCTAGGTGAGGACTGAATAAAATTGTAATTATAATATATTAAGCATTCACTTTTTATTAAAAATAATTGAATAACTCAAAAATGGTGTGTCATATATGAAATATAAGACTACTTATATGTCTAAAATAAGGTGTTTACACTAGGAGGTGTATAAAATTTGAAGGTTTCAGACATTTGGATGTCTCACTCGGGAGATAAAGTTATTAAATATTATTTAATATATAATTTTGTTTAAACTAATAAAATTTCACACAAACGAAGAATCATATGGCAAATCCTATACAACTGATGGGTTTGGAATAAGAGGTTAATCCTAGACAGGGTATAACATTTGTAAGCATCGGGTGTTTGGACACCTCGCTTGTAAAAATATCACTTTTTATTTAATTAATTATTTACTCTATTTTTTAAATAATAAATCATTAATATCTCTCAAACGACGTGTCCTATTAGAAATATGAGAACACTATTAGGTCTAGAATGTGGTGTTTACCCTATATAGGGTATAACTTTTATACACAATGGTCATTTGGTGCTATTTAATTTTTATGTTAAAAAAATAATTTTATTAATTTAATAATCCAATTTTTAATAGAATTAAATAGAAAATCGTTTTATTTAACCCTTATTCTTCTCAAAAGAATCCCAAAACCTCCAACCACCATTAATAGATGTGGAGAATTCAAAAATCTTGGATTCCAAACCTTTTGAGTGTTTAAAAGTTAACAACACCTTAATGGAGTTAAATTAAACACCCTAAAATGATTTATTGGTTGAAACATGTTTTAAATCCATAGGTTAAGTAGGGGTTCCTTTTTACCCAAAGTTCTCATGTTTTTGGGTTCTTCAAATGACTGATCCATTTCAACTCGGTTGTTGGTTGAGTTGGTCGAGTCCGATCTACCCAAATACCCTATTCATATGACCAGAAAACATCAGAAGAATGGGTTCATGGTCCCTAAAGCTAAACCTCAAATGATTCTCTCCTACATTTATGTTTTGGATATGTCTTATTATTATTATTATTATTTTTCAATTCAAACTTATTAATTAAATATCTTTTTCCATATTAATCAGAATTACATACCGTTAGTTCCGTTGGTTTTGTATCGATGAGTAGAACTTAAATTGTTTTTTTTAATTTTAAGGGACCATTTTATTGTTCAATATTCTTTTTCACATTTTAAATGGATTATTTTAAATAAATTATCATTGGATAATTACATGTATTATCAAAATATAATTATTAAAATAATTATAAAATTATAATCACATGGATTTATCTAACAATAATTTATAAAATATTCATATGATAATTGATTTGAATTATTAAAAAAAATTACACATTTATTGGTAATAATTATAAAAAAATATTAATGGATAATTATAAGGTAATTATCATGTGACATAGATTATCAAAATTATCATGGGATAATCACATGTTTTTTCAAAGGATAATTATTATAATTATAAAATGATAATTTAGAAATTATCCAAGAGAGATAAAATTTTATCACCTATAATATTTTAATTGATAATTTGAAGTAATCCATGAGAGATAAAATATTATTGCATGTAATATTTTAATCAATAATTTAAAATTATCCAAGAGAGATAAAATACTATCACATGTAATTCTTTTATCAATAATTTGAAATTATCCATGAGAGATGAAATATTATCGCATGTAATACATTAATTGACAATTTAAAATTATCTAAGAGAGATAAAATATTATCACATGTAATATTTTAATCAATAATTTGAAATTATCCATGAGGGATAAAATATTATCTCATGTAATATTTTAATAAATAATATTAAAACTATCCAGGAGAGAGAACGTATAATCACATTTTTTATTTTATTTCCTTTTGAAATAAAATAATTTGTATTGGTTCTAGGAACCTTTGACGAATATCGACTATTGGTGTATTGATGCTTATGATAATAATGCTATGAGGAGGTTTATTTAACCACACATGGTGGTTTATCTTTTCTACTGATATTGATGGCCTTGATTTAGGTTATTCCCTCTCGATTATCCAAATTGATTAAACTTGACTTGCTTGATTTATTTCAATAGTTGATTTAAATTCAGTTGCTTCAACTTGCTTTCAATTAATTTAATAAAATATGATTGTAGTGAATTGATAAATTTGAAATGGTGTTGGAATTAGTTTTGGAAAACCCCCAATACTATTTAATTTGGGTGTGTTATTGAAAATTGGTTAAATAAAGTTGTTTAATTCAAATTGTGGATTTGATGGAAATGATTTCAATTAAATTGTTGAATTTAATTGTGGAAATTAATTGTGAAATTATGGGATTGGTTTTTCAAGGATTTCGAACTACTGAAAATGAATTAAAATGTTTTGATAAAAATATAGTTGTTTTATCTTGTTAAAGAGGCATGTTTTTTATTAAGAACTATTTTGGTTTTAAATGAAAAATTGGCATTTAAATGGATGTATGAGATTTAATTGTATTTTATGAAATCTTAAAATAAATTTCCTTTAATTGACTGTGTAAAAGAACATGGAAGCCTTAGGTAGATTGTGAGTTATTTTTACACACTCTTTGATTACTAAAGCATTCTAAAATATACATGAAGTAGGTCACGTCCCTTAGGAAATGGTGACACATCCTCTATGACCAGTGTCCAGAGGATGTATGTGTACACATTTTTCTGAGATCTCTTAGAGAGTGTGGAGTCTTATAGCCAGAAATATTATCATACCTATTTGGAAGACGACCATGTTGTTCTCTTCTTATTTATATAAAAGATATATATGTATGCCACTACTTTTGAACTACTTTACATTTCTTTTTAATTTACATAAAGTGTTTTCTGTAACTTTTTTATGTAAGCCATCATTTTTGAAATATTCCATAATTTGTTAAGCATTTTCTTAAATTATTTTTCTATCATTTTAACTATATAGGATGATTTTTTTAATTATGATTTAAAATTCCAAACCTATTTATCATTAAAAATTGAAATCATTAATTTGGTTAATAAATTATTGGAATCTGTTATGGAATATATGGTGAGAACATACTATGAATTTTTATCTCACACCATAATTTTTCATTCAGGTTTTTATAGACTTTATCCTTTCAGGTTCGAGAAAGGGGAGAATTTCTTTTGGAGGTGGATCCAGCTGTTGAAATTTGGACTTGGTCAGGTGTGTCCTTAAAGTCATTGAGTTGTTTTCCTTTATTTTGGTAATTGGGTAGTAGTACTTTGGGATTGTTTATGCCTTGTAGTTTTCTGGTACATTACTCCCAGAGGAGATTATTTTGATATGCATATTGTCTTTTTTCTTTTATTTCTGAATTATTAGTGGAAAATCATTCACACTCTTAGTTTGTATGATTCTAGGTGCTAGTCGCAGACCTATTAGGATCAAGGACTCCCTTCAGGTTATGTTAGGGATAGCTTGGTTATCGGGACACCGGGGTACCCAGGTTGGTTTATGACACTTCAACAATAATGACATAGGGTACCATGTAAATGAATTCCCAGCGTTTCAAGGGAATATACCACATAAGAAGCTAAGGGATGAAGGTAAATCTTATGCTGTAAATAAATATAAAGTGGAATGATTAAATTTCTTGTGTATTATAATTCACGAATTATGTTATAGAACTATTTTTTCCAATGGTATTTTAGGTATAAGAATCACGAAAAGTACAAAAATTTTACAACAGTAGTTTTTTTGTAAGTATTTGAAATCATATATTTAATAGTATAGATGAACAAAAAATGTGAAATTGTGGAGGATTTCTCATTTTGGAAAACACATTATTTAGGAAATATAACCCCAAATATGTACCTTATATAGAGATAATGTTGTTTATTTTTAATAAATATTGATATGTATAAAGTAAATTGGATAGTATTAAGGACCTTGAAACTTATTATTAACTTGTTTAAAAGGTGTTTTATTTAATAATTGATGATATTTATCACATTATTTGATTTTTTGAATATATTCAATAATTTTTTGTTTCATTTGAGGAATAAATAATCATGCATATTGTCATTATGGTTCTGTAGTTTGATTTAGTGAACTTCTATCTAGATTTTTTTTATTTTGAATTTGGTTAGAAATATTTTGAATATTTCTTAAGGTTTACGATTTATAGAATGGATAATGTTTAACATTGGTTTTTATTAGAAATCTTATGATAATCATTTGGTATTTTTTAATTTCTAAATACTGGAGGAATATCCAGAACTCATTTTGTGGAATCATGTGATCGGTTAGAACTTGATTTTAGTTCTTCTGGTGAAAAATAAATCATCTTGGGTACCCATCATTTGGATTAACAAATGAGATTGTGGTGGTAGTTGATTAAATAATGAAATTATAATTTTCATTTATTTATATATCCTTGTTTTGTTAGTTTAGACAGTAATGGAATTCATAAACTCTATGAAAAAGATCTTGAAATAAAAATAATAACCTAGTGCCTTCATTTCTAATAAACCTATGGTATTTTCCCACTTTATAGATTTATGGGTTTCTAGTCATTAACCTTCTCTAGATGACACACTTTCTTTTGATCAATTATATCTATCACTCTCCACAGTTTTTTATGATTTTTTTATGTCCATATATTCACTTCACAACAATTATACCTTCTTTGGAAGACTAGTTATGCTTTATTCTATATTATCTTAATATTTAACTTTCTCTATTATGAGGAGGATGTTTTTTTAATACTTTTTATGATGTGTGTTTTTAAAAAATGGTTGACCGATGGTGACAAAAATATAATTGTTAGGGCACGATTTATTTAAAAAGGTAAAATGTAATGCCCTGAGATTTTAAAAGTGGAACATTATGTTTGATAGCGTATATGAAATGAAAAACCAATCATATAATACAATTTACCACCTAAATAATATATAATATATTTATTTTTAAATAAATTCATTCACTTATAAATCTTTTGATGCATGCAACACCGGGTTAAAAAAATGCACTACTCTATTAAAATATTATTTTTTAAACATGACCATTATAACATATCGATTAAGTTCGAGGATATTAATATGAATAAATAAATTATAAAAAATATATGTTCCAAAAATGTATAAAATAAATTCAATAGTAATCTATTTATTAGAAATAAAATGATAATCATTTGAATGAAAAAAAGAAATGGTTTCTAAAAAACAGTATTTTTCTAAAAGGCGGTTTAGTTGTGTTTTGTACACATTTTTTAAAATTAATTTTTACCACATTTAGAAAATTTATTTGAAAAAATAAAATTAATTTTTTATATATAAATTAAAAAATTATATGTGGGTTAATTTTTTATAATTTTCTAAAATGAGTAATTATTTTCTTAATAGTTATAAATAATGAATTTTATTGAAAAATGACTTTTCATTTTTATTATTTACAAAGTTAAATTATATTTTAAATTAGTTTTATAGTAAAATTAGTAAACTTATATTACAAATTAACTAATTTGGTTAATTTGAAAAAATTTAACATTTAATTATGATAAAAAAAACGTTTAAATCTTCTGAAGGTTTGTTTTCGAAAAATCATTCTTAGACGCATTTGTAGGATTAATTTTAAAGTGAATTCTACAAATTATATAGATTGAATTTGGAAAAATGGATTAAATATTTGGAATCATAATAAATTATCTTATCTAATAAGTTAATCCTAATTTTTGACCATTTTGAATAGTAAAATAATTAAAAATTAATTATTGTTTTTAATGTAAAGATAGTTTTACTAGGGGTTAAACTAAGAAGATAATAGTTAAAATTACCAATAAAATTATAAAAACAAAATAATTTTGGATTTATTTAGACCTTAAATTATATAAGGTTTACGGATTACACAATGTTTTGGTTTTTTCATGATAAAAATGGGGTTATAATTTTTTTTTTCAAAACTTCCAATTGTGTTCTCTCCCCCACTTACAAAAGGCCACCCACTCTCTTCTCCCCATCAAACATACAAAACAATTTTTTTCTCGAAATGAACTACCCAAATACCTTCCATAATAATCTACCCACATCCTAGAAGAATTATGTTTATTAATATTCCATCCTTTGATGGATTTTGGTATAAACCTAAATAGGACCTCTCAAGAAGTGGTAAGATTCTTAAACCTATATATTTGTTTCATTTCTTCTTCCACATTGTAAAAATAATGTTTAAAAATGATTATATAATAAAACAAGTACAAAATATATACTGAAATTTTATTTTGTTATGTTTTTACCCCATATCCATCATCACTTCCAGAAAATTGGAAACGAAACAGTTGATCGTTTGTACGACAGACTACCGCCTGCGAACGGATGTAATTCATTTTCCATCAAAAAATTTTAAGGAAGAATATAATGAAAATTTTTATATATGAATATGATATTTATGACATTAATAAACATCTAAAATTATTATATCACATATAACTTCTTACATACCATTCAATGGGGAGATATGATAATGTCTCTCATGTGTACTATAGACTACCGTCACACAAAGTGATGTGATTGTTTTTTCTCTTATGCTTTACATGGAAGGTAGTAAAGATAAAGTGAAATAATATATTTTATATTTAGGACCTAAATTGATTTTGGAAATATTATATCATATTTAACTTATTATTTCCAATCCATTAGAAAACAATAACATCACTCCTACAAACGTGTGGACTATCACCTCTACATAGCGATGTGAATGTTTTTCAATTAATTTATACATGAATGGTAATGAGGATGGATTTTATTAATATAAATTATATAAATAAAATAAAATTGATTCTATAAATTTAAATAAACATTTATTTTCCTTTAATCCCATCCATTGAGAAAAATGGAAATATAATCCATGCATATATACGACTTACCGTCTCCATGAACAGTGTCATCCATTTTCAATCTCTATTTTTATATATTAATATAATTACATATATAATGAATATATATTATATTTAAATTATTTATAACATTATAGATATTATATAACCATAATCTAAGTAAGAGGACTAAAATTACCCAACCAAAACATACATAAAAAGAGATACAATTATCACCAAAAATAGTGATTTTAACAATGAAATGTTAATAAATGGGTGATAAAAGAAAATAAGAAAATAGCTTATGGTATGAAATATATTATTGTGTTTATTTAATATATATATATATATATATATATAAAATAAACATATATTTATTATAAAGGAGGTTCAAATACATGAAATGGAAATCAGACCTATGGTAAGGGTTTATTTTCTCACTTTTACTGCTGTGAGACATCTTCCATATTTACCACTTATTAATTTTCTCAACAGTATAGAATTAAGATTTTATATGTTATATAATTAATATATTTAATTTAATTTAATTTATGTTTTCATTTGTTGTTATTTATTTCATGTGGTTTATGAAACATTTCTCCATTTTTTACTTTTTATTTTTTTTAAATAATCTTCATGTCATTTTTCAAATAAGGAATATTTGTCTTTTACAAAAAATGAAAAATAAAACATTTTTCTAACATGTACATTATGTATAGAATTTTCTTCCATCATGAAAAATAAATGATTTAATGATTAGTTTATAATTTTATAGTCATATTTTAAAGGAAAATTATCTAGGAAATATTTTGTGAGATTTTAGTATTAAAAAGTGATTTCCAAAGTGGAAAGGTAATTTTACTTAAGAATGTTTTTAATGATATCTTAATGGAATTTCTATTGATCAATAAAAAACCTTATTATAATTATTACCCACTTTGGGTATGTTATAATGATAAAATTATTTTTATTTCTCTGGATGGTTTATGATTAGTTATACTTGAGATGTACCATTTTAATACCATTAATATTACTCTGGATGGTTTATGATTATGTTTATCTATTAAGGTAATTTTTACCATTACATAAGATAGTTTTTCAATATGATTTTTTATATTGATTATGATTCACCACTTTCATATTAAGAATTGATTGGACTTAGTAAGTGATGGAGGGGGCCCCCTATATCCCCTTGATGCATCATAAGGAATAATGAGAAAAACTAGCTTGGGTTTTTATCCAATCCCCTACCCATTTATACATGATGTCTTGGAAGGAGGAAGTAACAGTATTGTTTTCTTGGATCGAGTCCTTGAAGGAACGTTTTTGATGTACAACATTATGAATCCCATCATTATGAAATAATATATTGATGTCCATGTGATTATTTGATTATTTATAATATCTATGTATAATTTTCAAGATCATGTTAATATTTATATGACATTATTTAATTACCATTTAGTACTTCCATAAAATTCTTCATGTTCATGTTAGTGACTAAATGAAATTTTTTTCAGTTAGTTACCTACACATATTGATTATTCCTTATTTATTCATGATAGATTATGATGTATGCATACCCTTACTGAGCATTTGATCTCATCAATTTCTTATGTTTATTTCCATGGATGTTAAGAAGTGTATTATGATTGATATATAAGGATATGATAAAGGGAATAATGCTAAAATCAAAAAAAATACTATGTTGTATTTTATGTTTTCAATTATACTATGAAATTCAAGTATGTATCTAGTTTAACAATCAACTAAACCATTCATTAGTTTAGTATGTTCTTCCTCATTTCTGATTCCAATATAGTAAAGTAACCACCAACTCTGATATTATATGGTAGGGGACTTTATAGTTTTTCAATAGATGCTGGTAAAAATAATATTACATTACAAAATAATATTATACAACATGAAATAATATTTTTCATAATATATAGAAACAATTCATGGAGATAAACCCCAATGAATAGTGTAGACACTAAGGAAAACTCTATAGGCCTAAATTCTCCCATAAATATCAATCCTTCCATAAAGACTGTAAAAGGAATGTGACACATCAAGAATATAGAATACATTATTAGGAGAAGTGTGAAAAACTTTCCATGTGATGTGGTGGATGATGAAGTGTTAAAATATTGGTGTGTATATAGGGTGTAAAGGGAAGTGTGATCAATAGGATATAAATATTACATGACCGTTACTTAAATGTTGGAATAGTTATTTGAAAATTAGAATATAAATTCGACTATTAGTAATAGAAAACATACCAGTGGAATATTAAAATAATATTTTTGAAATAATATAAAAAGTTTATATCATAATATAATTAAATAAAACTGTAAAATACAATAAAATAAATGATTGACACACTAAGATAATAATTATATCATTAATAAAATATATATTATTTTACTTTGCTAAAAAAAATATTATAAATTTAATAGATTTGAATAAAGTTTCATTTTAATAAAATATTTTCAACAAATAATTGATATTTTTAAAATATGATAAAATAATTTTATAAAATCTTAAGTACTTTTTATAAGTTTTATAAATGTGACCATTTTATAACAATTGGTTTATTTAATAAATATTTATTTTATTTAAAAATTAAATATCCTATATTTAGAATGGGATTTTGTTAAATATGATTTCATTTTTGGATTTATCATTTCTAAATTATCTTAGTGTAATTTTTTTTGGAATTTTTATAAAAATTTTATTTTATTTGGAATAATAATATACAGAAAATATGATATTTTACATTATAAGTTAAATAAATGAATAATCTTACAAGGGGAGTGTTATGAATCCATTTTCTTAGCCTCACATACACTAATTAATATATATATACAAAATAATCATCTCTATTTGAAGTCTCAATAAAAAATAATAAACTAATGAATATTATATTAAAACCACCCCTCTCCTCAAATTATAAATACCACCCTTAACCACATATATTAGCCTCAAAATATATGTTACAAAACATGACAAATAAATTCCAAAATATCTCCCCAAACATATTTACCACTTCCATATAGTTATGGTCTTACCAATATACCATAATAAAGATCCTTACAGTGTAGCGAAAGAGTGAACATCCAAAGGAAGTGGTAATATTATCTACCTAACTCTTTAAATTATTTTATTCTTCTACTTCCTTTAGATTACATCCATTCATCTTGATATAATGATTAATTTATGATAAATATACTATTTTTATTATGTTTATTAAATATAGAATATGTATACTTCTCTAACTTTAATCTAAAATGAAATCATTTTTCATATTATGGTTAGATCACAACCTCCCTAAACAATGAATTTTAATATTCTATCACCGCCTTTCATGGTGGGTTTTAAAAGGAATAAAATGAATAAATATTTATTTTTGATACTAATAAAAATATATTAATATCTTTTTTTCATTACATCAAATATATTAAGAACAAATGATCATGAAAATTTTACCCATCAAAAAATGAGTTAATCGGGACACATATCAAAATTTAGAACTATTTTGAACAATATATTAAACTATAATATTCTCATGATAATGTAATGATAAATAATAAATTAATATATAAATATAGATATTTTTAAACTCCTTTAAAATAACATGAATAATGAACAAAATTATCAAATAGGTTTTAGAGAAGTTCGCTGAACAACTCCAAGCGGCCGATATAAATAAAAAATATATAACAAAAAAACATATAATAATAAATTAAATGTAAAAAAATTAATTTACGTTAAAAGGGTACTAAATTAAGTAATTATTAAAATTAATTTTATTATCTTGAGGTATAAATACACGCATTGAATTAGTTAAAGACCAATGATAAAAGATAATCTAAAACACCCTCATTACATTTGGGTTATGCGTTCTCTTTATTTTTCTATCTTTCTATTTCTTATATTTTCTTATTTTTATTATATATTAAATATAAATATTCGTTAAATATATACCTAAACCAATTTATTAATCATTTTTTGGGATAAATCATGTTCTTTCAAGTTCAATTCTTAATTCCATATTTTAATTAAACTCAATAAAAGGGAACTAGTATAATTCTTAACTATTTTTATAAACCAATTCATATAATGTTTTTAAAATTATATGTTTTCTAGAAATATTCATCATTTCATGTAAAATTATTTTTTTTCCAAGGTTTTAAGTAAATATCATGCTCTATCATTCATTAATGTCTCATTCATTTTTCAAAAAATATTGTAATAAAAGTTAACTTAAAAACATACTTATCAACTCTATTTTATGTGTTCAAATAAATAGATTTTTTTTTGAAAAATGAATCTTATTTTATTTATTAAAATCCTATAATTATATAATTTCTTATTTCATGGGAATATTTATGATATACTATTTTTTTTCTCTAAGAAAAGATTATGCTACCCATTTCTTTTTCATGGGATTTAATTATTCTTATGCCTTATGATTTTATTCCTTATGTGGAACACCTTTTTATGTATATGTTATGAATATGATAAGTGGGAACTGAATTAAACATACCCCTAATGAATTTGGTACTATTTTCACCTCATGAAATATCACGTATGATGCACATGTGATTAACCTAGAACACTATATTATGTTGTCTTGGTATGAAGACATAACTTATGCTTATGATACAATGTTTTATGTTGTTATCAAATTCCTATAACACTAAAATTTTTGGGCAAAAATCCCTCATGGTAACATTGAAGCATTTTTGGGTTGATTGTGTTTGTTGACAAAGCATGTTTCCATGGTGAATTGTCGAGTTCCATTGAAGTTGTTGAAAATCCATGTTGACAAAGAACAATGAAAAAGGAATGAACATTCTATAGGTGGTACAAAAAGAGCAGTACAAGGTGGCGCCATTTTCTAGTGTTTTCCAAATTTTTGGGGTCCAAAATTTAGAGTTTGGTAAGCATCATGAAAATTTGATTTCCTTGGAGATCTTATTTAAATATGGAAAATGCATGAATTTGGAAAAGAGAGGCTTCATGGTTTGGAATTCGTGAAGACCTGAAGAATTATGGTGGTGATTATTTGATATTATGTCAAGATTTGTGAATGGTAGAGTTGAATCACATCATGGAGGTGAAGGGATTTGCGAGGGAGCTTCACGAAAAAAGAGTGAAGGAATATTGATGGTGATGCTCTGAGATTACAACGAGCTCCGCAATCAGAAAAGTTTCATGGTGCTTCGTGATTTTGAGAGAATTTTAGTGGGAATTTTGGAGCTTCGCGATTGGAGATGATGTGGCACTGACATCGCATAGAAGGTTCGAGGGTTAGTGAAATTTCCTATAAATAGAGGTCGACCCCCATGAGAGAAGAAGAGAGTTTTCAAAGAAAATATTTTTCTCTCAGTTCGCGAAGGTGGTTTGCAAAGGTATTGTTCTTCGTGAAAGAGAGGTACTTATCGGTGGCTAATCTAGCTTTGCAAAAGGAAGTGCGCTTCGCGAGGCCGCATGCTCTAAGGAGTGTGCTTTTCAAAGAGGCAGGAGCTCCACAATGACCTAAGTATTGCGAAGGCTTGATCTTCGCGAGAGTTCTTCATGAAAAGGCAGGAGCTTCGCGAAGGCTTGTTTGAGCTTCGCAAAATTGGGAGCCTCGCGAAGTAGGGTGGTTTGCGAACGTATTTTTCCAAAGGAATTTCTCAGTGTTCGAGGGAAAAGGGTTATTCATCAGTGGATGAACATTGAACTTTAATAGATCATCAATCAATAGTTGAGGATGCATTCTTTCATGAAAATTAAGAGACCTATAGGTCTATAAACCGTGAGTGGGTCTTCTAAATAATCAGTGAGCTCACTTCAGTTGGGAGAGCAGTGAGTTCTCAAATTGTGAGTGGTTGTAAACTAGGAGGGACAATGAGTCCGATTTGAACTTGTAAATAGTAGTGCGCTTATAGTGGGATCGGTACATCAGCACACTGCCGTTGTATGCTCTTTGGACGTAGCCCAGTGAGGGTGAACCAAGTAAAAATCGTTGTGTCCTGTGCATGATTTAAAGTTTGTTCATACTCTGCATCGGGAAGGAGAGAGAAGAGGGTTTTGTGTAACAAAAAAACAAGATCAAAAGGGGTAGTTGTTTTAATATTTCAAACCCTGATCCCCCCCCCCCCTCAGGGTATGTAGCCTAGTGGACCTAACAAAAATATTAAAAAAAAATTCTTATGACATGATTTTATGTCATTATAAAAAAAATATAACTTTTTATGCTATCATTTGATGACTCTCATATCATATATATCACTCATCATCATGATTTACCCTAATTATTACCTTATTGGGATTTTTAGAGTAAATTTTTCTTAACGTATGTCCTGAGTGAATCAAATGTATTATTGTAACTTTGAAAAGATCTAGTATAATATTATGGATATTAAAATAATTCTTAGGTAGCTTATGATTTAAGTAGATGTATTTTTAAAACTAGTCTCCCAACTAAACTATACCACATGATCTTCTAGGTCATGTTTTATGGATTTTTATATTGAAAACCATATAATAATATATATTAGAGACTTGGGTTACTATAGTTGGTATCATATAAGGTTCTATTTATTTTTTAGGATTGGCAAAAGAAAACATTAGTGAAACCCCAAGGGATAAGTCTATGTATTGTAAAACATCCTAAATTTATGGTAAAGTAAAGAGTGTGTGGTATCTTAATAATTAAATACATGTTAAGATACTATTAGTAGAAGTAGGAACTATCATTTATGTACCTGGGGGAAATAATCCCAAAAAAGTATAATTGGGTTTTAACTTGATCTTTACGGTATACACAACATGTGGGCCTAACTAAACACCTGGTTTGATACTCCTAAGGGATATGTTTTAGTTTATTATTCTATACTTTAAAACCCATTATAATGAATTAGAATATATGGTTAGGTTATGAACTAAATAGAAAATAGGCTTTGGATAACCTATATTGAAACCTACAAATTTATAATCAGGTATATATATTTCATTTATCAGTTATCCCTTCTATGTTCATAGTTTCCCTTTTATATGATTATTAATTTTAGTATTATCGCCCCTAATTTTACTTCATTTTAGTTAATGTCTATAAATATTAGGAGTAATTCCAACTACCAATGTGATGTAACATGTGATGATTACCTAAATGAGATGTTTAACCAGGAAAACGTCATGGAAGTACATTCTCAAAACACTCAATTTGTGAATAATAACTGGTATCATCAGGAACACCCCCTTCTCCTAATAAAGAAAAAGTGTAATTTTAATCCTTTATTAAATAAAGGAATCATACTTTTAAGGGATCATTGGATCCCCTCATCAATGAAAAAGGTAATAATTTTATTTAGATGAAATTCTATATCCTTCAATGATTTTATTAAGATGAATTAATATTATCTATCTATTGAATAAAAGGAGAAGTCAATCAGTGGTGGACACTCAAAAAGAATAATAATCCCAAGAAAAAAATTAAATTAATATAGTTTGAAGGATTCATAAAATACTATTTAATAAATATTTTTCTCACACTCCCTACATTAAATTTAGGTGTAGTTACTTGGGATCATGAAAAATATGGATGAATCAATTGAGTCTTATGGGGAAAAATTCACAAGGATTTCATGATACACCTATGATTCTTTCATCAACCCCAAAATTAAATTTGACCAATTATATAATGGGATAAAGAAAAATATATGAAAATATTTTGAACATCTAGTCTTTGATAGTAATTAAGAAATTTCATTATGTGTTATTAAAGTAAAAAATGAAGATTTTAGAATCTCAATAGTCTTACGAGACTAGATATAAGAAGTGGATAATAGAGTTGAATCCTAGGGGATCATTGGATAAATTTCAAAAATTGAATAAAATCCAACATTCCACTTATCAAAAGTGTGGAAGAATAATCCCAAAAACATTCTTAAGGAAAAAATGAGAAGTCTCAATTGTGTAAGAGAGGGATGTAAAGCTAATTATTGTCAAAGGGAGATTAAGATAAATGATAATATTATGTAAAAAACAATCTTTTGATTAACCCGTAGCTTGTGGTCTAAATTTTCATCTAAAATAAACAAAAATTATATTAAAATAAATTGTATAAGACAAGCGTTGTTGAAGATAACCAATAATAACAAACTCTAAGGATAAAAGATAAAGGATGGGATTATGATATCACTACTACTGAGGTGGATCTTGATAATTAAGTGGTGATATGTGCACAAGTTATTCATTCAAGAACTGAAATTTTACTATATTATTCTTGTTTTAAACATTATTTCATATCATTTAAATTTACTAAACTATTCAAACACCACATCAAAATATAAAGGTTCAGTTATCTATAAAAATAAAAAAATTGGGAATGTATTTCATTCCAAACAAACAAATCCCACCTAAACAATATTTTTAGTATTAATATTTATAAAAAACTTATAATACCCCCTTTAATAGAATTCAATGCTCTACTAGGAATGGATTGGTTTTACTTAATAGAGTGAACACCAACTAGTAGGAGAAGGAAATAACATTATGTATCCTGAATCAACCTCTGATTCTATAAAAGTGTAAGGAGGAGGATTAATATAATTTGAAAGATTTTACTCAATTATTACCTTATAAGTAAGAATACATAGCCCAAATGATTCATACAGAGTAGATTATCACTCTTGAACTCATGCCCATTATGAGAGAATATGCCGATGTATTCCCTAAGGAGTTTTCTGGTCATACTTTTATTGAGAATTTGAGTTCTCAATCTAACTTATACATAGAGAAATATTGATATATAATAATTCCTAAATAATGGGTACCATTGAACTTAATTAAATGAATTTTCAATAATAACAGAATTTGGAAAGGGGTTTCATATTCCCATGTTCTTCACTATGTGGTGAACTATTACAATTTGATAAAAATTGGGATGGGTCAAAGTTTCTCTGCATTAATTACCATGAACTCAATAAAATCATAATAATGATTAAGTATCCTCTTCCATGGAATGATGAATTGTTCAATAAGCTATATTGAACCATTATTTCTCTAAAGTGTCCCTTTTTAGGACACACACAATTAATGGTAAAGAAATAGGATATTTTGATGACTTACTTTCGAACAACGTATAGAAATAATGATTTCATTGTAATTATAATTGGACTCAAAAATTCTCCTAAAATATTTATAGACTTGATGAATATAGTCATTAGAGATTACCATGATAATTTTGTTATAGTATTTATAGATGATATTCTCATATAAATGGTGTTGAATACTTTGAGAAATGGGGATTTATTTCCAAAGTATAGTAAATAAGTGTTTTTATAGAGAAAGTAACATTCTTGGGGAATGTTATCACCAGTAAGTAGATATATTTATATCCTTTAAAGATAAAGGTGGTTAAATAATTTCTCAGAAAAGAATATATAATAGATACAATAGTTTCACTGGATTGGATGGGTACTATAAGATCTTTTTGATAAACTTCATGTGATTGTTAAACCCACTAACTAAGATAACAGATAAGGGAGTAAATTTTATTTGAGTGGATGACTGTGAGTATATATTCAAGGATTTGAATAATAGGATTATCACTACACCTGTATTCAAACTACCCACAATCAGGGAAGGATTTTTTAACTATAATGAATCTCTAAATTGGGACATGGTTTGTGTGCTCCTGAAAAATGATAAAGTCATTACCTTTACCACTCTGAAATTGAAGATCCATGAGTAGAACTATATGATGCATTATCTAGAGTTATCTATAGTAATATTCATATTTATTATTTCATTAAATTATCTATATTGAATTAATTTGGACATATATATGGATCATAAGAGCCTTAAGTATATGTTAATAGAGAAGGAGATTAACTTACACTAGTGAATGTGGTTATAGATAATCAAGTATTATGACTTCATAATCCATTACCACCTGAGAAAGAGAATAAAGTGGTAGGTGATCTAAGTATAAGATATCCTGAAATAATATCCATGATGATGACTAACAGGGATCCAATATTCTTAGAAATTTAATGGATGGAAATGAGAATCATAAATTAAGTAACTGCATACTACCATAGTCAAATGATTGTGAAACCATCCATCCGGGAGAAGATTAAAAATGACTAATGGGATGATTTTGAGATAAAACAGAAGGTGGGTTCTATAATAAATGTTAAATATTGATATTATAACATTGATGAAGAATAATATGTGATATTTGGGAAAAAATTGTAAATTCTATAAGAACCTGAGATAAAGAAGGTTCTATTGAATGACACACATAGCTAAAAATTCTCTATCCACCCAGGGAGGAAAAATATTTATATAGATATATAAGAAAACTATTGGTGGGATAATATGAAGAATGTGATTGTTGGATTGAAATTATAGTTCTCTATATGTCAATAAGTTTTGGTAGGAATGAAAAAAAGTCTAATTGGGTGATTCAACCATTACCCATACCTATATAGAAATGGTCTAACATCACCATAGATTTTATAATGGGAATTACAATGACATCCTAATTAAATAATTCTATATTGCTTATAATGTACCATATTATAAAGACAACACACATAATTTACATTCAATATGACCTCTCAATTGATCAACTTGTCAAGATATACACTATAGAAGTGGTGAGGCTATATTGAACACAACAATTGATCATATCTAATTGAGATCCAATATTCACCTCAAAGTTATGGAAAAGTATTCAACATGCATTAAACATAGAGTATAACTTAATCATTAACTATCACCCTCAAATTAATTTATATCATAAAATAATTATCTCGACACTTTAGGATATGTTGATAGCTTTCTATTTGGACTTTAAAAGAGGATGAGATCAATAACTTCCACTACTCATGTTGACATACGTTAATAATTTTCACTCAAGATTTCAGATGGAAATCGATGAATCCCTATATGGGATGAAATACTAAACTATAACATGTTGGTAGTAATTTAGAGAATATATTCAATAAGTACATGAATTTATCAAAGGAATGAGTTAGAATGTCAAAACCATTCATTAGCACATCAGTTTAGTTCAATGTTTTTAAAAGAGTTAGGTTGAAATCCGTGAATGGGACCTAGAGTTTTAGTTTGGGTATAAAGTATTAATTCATATATATATATATATATTAAAGAGAGTCATGAGTTTCATGATTAAGGGAAAGATAATTCCTTGGTATATATGCCCCACTAAGATCTATGATTGCATTAGAGACATGGGCTATCTAAAAGCACTCCCATCAAATCTATCATAAAGAAATTTCATGTTTGACATTTCCATATTAAGAAAGTGTATTCTGGATTCCTCAAATGTACTTAATCCAGAGGCATTACATTTAGAGAATGATCATTCTTATGAGAATAGATCATTGAATATCTTTGAACATAGATCTAGAGTTCTATGAAACAAGACAACTCATCCTATCATCACACACTAGAGAGACTACAAGTCTGAATTAGAAACATGGGTAGCAATGAAACAGACGTACCGCCATCTATTTTTATCTTAATATGTGTAATGAAATTTCAATTGTGAAATTTCATAGGCAGTTAAGGTAGTGACTATAAATTTTCTTCTATTATCAGTAGAAGAACACATATTTCACAATGAATATTTAATTATATTTTATAACATATATACATAGATATACTATTAAATTCTAATGGAATATTACACATCATGAAATGATATTTGAGAAAACATGTAGGAACAATACATGGATATAAACACTAAATAATACATAAAAAAAAGGAAAACTCTGTAGGGATGAATTATCAAATGAAGATCACTCTTACTATAAAGACTTTAAAAAAGAAAGAGAATCATTAAGAATATGAAAAACATTATCAAGGTATTAATAAAACCTTTAGTGAATGATGAATTATGAGAATTTTGGTTTGTATATAAGCTGTAAAGGGTAATGTGATCATTAGTATATGACTGTTATTTGATTGTTACTTGGACATTGGAATAGTAATCTAAACATTAGCAAAGAAATTCGATCACTAGTTAATATAAACTAACCAATGGAAAAGTAAAATATTATTTAGAAAATAATAAAATGAATTTATGTCATAATATAAAAAAATTAAAATGTTAAATATTATAAAATAAATTTTTGAAAAAATGAAATCATAATTATATCATTAAAAAAATATATGATTTATCTTCAATAAAATAAATTTTTATGATAATTTTTAATTTTTTAAATAATAAATATTTTCAATAAAATGGTTTCATGAATAATATATATTCTGATAAAATTGATATTATAATTTTACAAAACAAAAAAATATTTTTCTAAATGTTAGAAATGTAATCATTTCCTAATAATATCATTTATATAAATAAATATGTCATATAAATATAAAATTTCCTATATTTTGAAAATAATTTTGATAAAATGGATGAAATTTTTAGAATGAGCATGTCAAAATTATCTTTGGGTAAATATTTGGAATACTTCTAAAAAGATGAATACTTTTTGAATAGTATTATACTAAAAAATAAATTATTTTACATTATAAGTTAAATACATGATTAATTGTATAAGGGGTGATGTAAGAAACCATTTTCTCATCCTTACATGAATTTATTAAAATATATAGTCTAAAAATCATCATTATTGATATTCATGATCAAAAATAATAAAATAATGAATATTATATTAAAAAACACCCCTATCGTCCCATTATCATCATCTTGATCATCATTGTTTTTATTATAGAAAAATTGTTGGACGAGGTCAAGATACAAAAGAGGGAGGCTACATCGGGTGAGAAAAATAGATATAAAGAGAATCCTTGCACACAATGTCCACACCAACAAGTGGGAAAAGAGCCCAAGCTGGAAATACATATGACCGACACATCTCAAGAATATACTGATGCTAGAAATTCCATAGCTCTATTAACCTTACACCATGTATCGAGGACCTCTGTGGGATTATTAATGAGCCTTTTATAGTTTTAGATATAATAAGAGACATCCCACTGAGTGATATAAATATATTTCAAGGAGTTAAAGATGATTTTGGAATTTGTTTCGTCCACTTCCAATTCAATATGCCTCTTGATAAAGTGTTGGAGACCCAAAATCATAGACACGTATTCGGCCCAAAGAGAGTTTTTGCACCCGAATAAGGAAGATAATTCAAATATAACTAACCCTCTAGTATCCTGGAAGAATCCACCAACCTGCATTATTAACATGAAACCTGGACCATCTATATTAATTTTATACCCATTTTGGTGGGGGTTTCTTATGGATCCACTGTCCCAAGGATTCGGTAGAGTGTGAAGAATGTTGGGAGCTGATTTGAAGGAGGTGTCTAGGGGAGGGGGCCTCATTCTAGTTGAAGTTGAGATTAGTGTAATCAATTAACAGGATTCAGGTTCTTCAGAGGAGAGCCAACCTCAAGCTGGAGAGTCCCTACTACCAGGCCTTATTCCTAGAATTCCATATACACTGGTAGCTTACAGTAAAGATAAACACAATTTCCGTCATCTCAATGTTTTTTATCCCTGATCCATTGATCCATAGTGTAAGAAAAAAACCCCCATACTGAATAGGAATAGAAAGCATTGAATCCTCCAAAACCATTCTGAATTGGGCATGGCCATACAACTTCAATAAATAAATAAGAAACAGACACCTACTGGGGGCTCCCACAACATGAGTAATTAGACACAAGATGAATACTCATTAGCTTGATAAGATCACCAATGGGTAGATCCTTACTGTGAATCCTCTAATATAGTAAGTTATGATTAGAAGGGATTTAATTGAACCAGAGAATGTCACCCCATCTATCCAACTCATTTGGGGACATTTTCAGTTGGCGATAATCATTCCCAAAGAACACACCAATCGATGTACCTAAAAAGAAACATCTATCTGGTTCGGTTGATAGTTAAATAAGATCAAATAGTTTCCATTGATCCTAATTCATTAAGACATGATATTATTTTGGATATTATTTCACATTATTGAAAAAAGGTCCGACACATGAAAAATTTAAAAAACGATAGTAGATCTATCCTAATTTTTACTCGAGAAGTTGATATCACCCCTATTGATAATCCACCTATTGAGATAGCAGAGGGTGAAGATGTGTGGGGGTGAAGATCCATCCATAAATGGGAATATTTCCTTCATGGTGAGTCTGGGTGATTCATGTATTTTTTAATGTTGATCCTTTCCCATAGTGATCGACCTTAAATCACTTCCCATGAATGATTAGCACGTAATCTATGCATTTCACCCCAAAGGATTATGAAATTGATACCTCGTTCTTCCACCATTCGTTCCATCTTTGAAAATGATTCCCCATTATATTTCCCAATTGGGTGAGTATCCCATATAAAATAAACCATAACATTATCAATATCCATGATAATCACTTTTTAGATCTTGATAACTACTAATATGTGCATGGGGATTGACACAAGGAAATGTTTAACAAGCGTAATACATCCACTAAAGGATAAATACATGTTTTTTTCAATTAAAAATATGACATGTGATATTTATAGCCACCCTGTTTATTAAGTTAATGTGACACCCCAGGTAAATAAAGAATATCACATCATTATATTTATCCGTATTTGTGAATCAAATATTAATATTACTTTAAAGGGGATGCTATGCTCGATGGCGTACCCAATACGCAACAACGAGTTTCTTGGGAATCTTACGTTGCACTCTAATAATAAAATAATATTATTTTAAATGGTAGTTAACATGTAGTCGTTGTATTGGCGGGAATGGATAGAAATAACTAAAATATTATTATATATGTTTTTAAATGTTTTTACATATATCCAAAAAAAGTTAAAGGCTTAAAATACGGAAAGAATTCAATTTTAGGCGTATATGCCCTAGTTTTCACTAAAGGTTCACTTATCGCCTTTTGATGGAGAACCATCATTAAATATAGTTTTTCTCACTCTTATTCATTCTTTTGGACCAAATAAAACTATTCTTAAGAATCGGGACATCAAAATTTACTTTGTGTAAATTTTTGGTATCTTTCCGATAAAGTGCATTTTTTTAATGAATAGTGTAAAATGTTGTATTTTAATTCAAAACCTCTTTTTAATCTAATTTATTTATATAATTAGATTATATTTTGAATTGGTTTTAAAGTGAAATTAGAATATATTTTTACCATTTAATCCAATGGTGGTCATTGTACTAAATTTCACTTTGAAATTAGACTTAAATTCGTGTCAATCTTTTGATACTTATTGTTTTATAAAAGCACGCTATTTGCTCTGACAGCGGGAATTAATTATTAAATTAATTAATGTGACTTATATATTCTGAATTTTTTAAAATATAATTCATTTTTAAATTTGGAATATCAAATATAGCTTAGGGTGAATTTTTGATAATTTTCTGAAGAACTTCAATTTTTGATGAATAGTGAAACCACTAAGTGGTACTTATAAAAACTGATTTTCTGTTTAAATGAAATTTTGCCATCATTGTGTTTTGAATTTAAAAAATCCGACATACATGGTTGTCATTAAGAAGTAAAATGTGGTTCAATGAGATTAACACAATTTTTTGGTGAATAGTACCTTATTAAGTTTTTAATCGCGATTAGTGGTAATTAGTGTAATTTAGGTAAATATGATATTATAAAAATGTGAAAACCCCATGACACTTGTCCTACCCCTATGGGATGAGTCATGTCCGAACAATAAAACCCATGGGTCGATTTAGGGGACCCTATGGAGCCTCTTGGGTGAGATAATGACTTTAATGCCTTTTTTTTAACATAAAGGTGAAAATGACACTAACATAAATTGTTTTACTAAAACAATTTTTAGAAGGGGTTATACTAGTAATAATTTTATATATAAATACTCTTTGGAAAGATAAGAATATTTCATACCTCAGGATATTTTTTTATAATTTTTAGACATTAAATAAATTAATTTAATTATGACATCATGATGATGCAACGATGACCTCATTAATGAACAGTTTAAATAAAATGAAATGATAATATAAAATCTAAAACCTAAACTTGTCCAAAAACTATTGGATGGGAATATTTCGAAGCTTTATCATCTTATCCTTGAATTATATCAATGTGGGACCTTAGAAATTCGAAACACTTTTGAAAATAAAATAATAGTTTCATGATTTCCAAAAGTGCCCCTCCTCTCCTCTTATAAAAGGCCCCCACCTCTACCTCATTTCACACACTCCTCAAGCATTTGGATCGGCCATACCCTGCCCATTTACTCTCTTCGCATCCCTATCCTCATCCTAGAGGATTCCCTTTTGGCAGAATCTTTTCAACGGAAGCCTTTAGGCTCAAATCAAAAGCAGTTACACTTTTAAAGGTAATTCATTCTCTAATGTTCATTTGTTTTATTTTGCTTCTCCAACCCCCTAAAATATTTTTATTGACTTCTTTTTTAACAACACCAGTGTATTCAATATACTAGGATGTTGTTATAAGATTTATTCAAGCTACACTCTCACACAACTACATCAAATGGTTAAAGAACATACGGTTTCCGTGGATGGAGAAATTCTACCTCCCGAAACGATGATTGTTCAATACTCATTTAACACCTTCAAAGGTGGCCATTATGATGTCACTATTTTTATATATGATATATAATATGTTTATTCTTTCCTTAAGCTTCGGTATTTTTCATTTATGTCATTCCATTATTGTTTCCATTATGGGTAAACACAATATCTTCATTTTAGGAAGTGCGGACTACCACCCCCTGAAAGTGATTTGATTCGTTAATACCATATGTGGGATGTGTAAAGGATAAAGTTAATGATATTATATATGTTATTATACAGGAATTATAATATACTCTTATATCATTATGATTCCATTCCAGAAAATACGAAATAGAAATGGAAGTAGCGTTCATGCGTACGTACGACTTACCGTCTCCATGAACGGTACATTTCATTTCTTATCTCAAAATGTTATGTAATACTATAAGTACATATATATAATGGATATATATGTAATATATTACATCAAAATTATGGATATAATTCTGGAATTATAACATATATATATCTCTCTCATTTTGTTTTAATTCCCTTAATATGACAAAAAAATGAAAGTAGCGTTCATGCGTACGTACGGCCTACCGTCTCCATGAACGGTGCTTTTCGTTTTTTATCTCCAAATGATATGGAATAGTATGAAATGAATATTTAATGGATATATATGATATTTTAATAATTAATACTATTCTGGAAATTAGTTACTTATAACTACATGGGCAATCTTTTTTCAAACAAGTTCATTTTTGACTCATGTACCAAACATCGGCAAAAACATCTGATATGAACTAACATTAATAAACAATTATTATAACATTATAATATGTGATATGAACTGAATAATAATCTCTAAAGGAGGTTATTAGGTGATTATATGTTTATTATTGAGGAATATAAAGAAACAAACCAGACAAGTTGGACATGAGGTAAGGGATCCTACTCCTCTCTTTCTTTTTAAGTACTCTCTTTTATGTCATTCCTTTTAAATCTCAATTTTATTGTTATTGGGATGTTCTTTTATATTACTCTTACTGTAATTTTTATATGATGAGAGACCCTATTCTCTCTCATCAATCCATTTTGGAAGTTTTAAGTGGCGTCGTTAGGCTACCGAGTTTTCGTAAGAGATTTTTCATCTCACTTTTATCCCCGTGAGATTTATGCTACATTTGCCACAATTTCCTTTGAGTGGTTTATGTACTTACCATTATTACACTCATTTTTTAATATAATTCCATTTATGGGTATTTACATATTCATTGTATGACACTTCTTCAATGGGGTTTACTTTTCGAAAGTTACCCAAGTCGATAAGGGAACCTTTCACCCTCCTCTTTTTAAAAGACTTCGTTTGTTATGTCTTTTAATTCACATACCATTATATTGGGATATTTTTTTATATATCCTGATTGATGTAAATTTTATGTCTAAGTTATGAGATTCCCTTTTTATCTCTCATCAACTCATTTTCTGAATTTTTGATGTGACGTTGTTGGGCTGTCGAATTTTACCAAGGGAACTTTTTAACCCAATTTCGATTTCTTTGGGTTCAACATGTTGTTATTGAATACGTCATCCTTTGAATATGTGTGAATGAACTTTTATTGTTTTACACTTAATATCCAATTATATTGGGTGTATTTATATTTTTCACACATAACTTTGAGATTGATTTATCCTTAATTTAAGGATAGCTTCTTTATAAGGGATTTCATCACATTTTACATCTCTATTGAGACTTCATTGTTGATATGCACCAATTCACTCTTATATGGTGTATATACTGTCCTTTGGAATATTATATCATGAATCCATTTATTCTCATGATATTATAAAGTTCTGATTAAATGTTATTCCTCAATTGTTGTATTCAAGTGTCTCTAATTTTGGTAAAAACCCTTTAACCAAAATATCGCTTTAAATGTTTTAATGATTTGTTATTATTAATATCCATGTTTTCAAAATGGTTTTAAGGATTTATATATATGGATATTAATTGTTTAAAATGTTAAAATCTTCAAGGTGGTATGGTCCACTTTGATTCAAAAATATCTTTATTAAATGTTTTAAATGGTTTTGAAAATGGTTTTTTTATGGATTCATTATTTCAAGATCCTAAAATGTTATATTGTGATTCAAATGTGGAAATGTTATATTTCCTTTATGAATGTTTTATGTGATACATTTATGTTATGGTTCTTGGGAATTGCTATGAAAACTAGTGGTTCCGTGATAAACTAAGGGCGGGTGAGCCCGATATAGCTCTCCAATGCATTGGGTAACGCGAAGGAGTGAAACATTAAGGTTTCTCCGAAAAGCTTTAGGGAATATACTGTGATGGGTATTCCAAACGTAACCAAGAGGGTTACTCCCTACGTAAGAATGTTATGAATGCCTCATCTTACCTTTTATGTCTTATGATTTCTACGATTTATTCATGATTTGATGAGGTATGTTAAAGTGGATATGTTTTATGGGTAAAGTATGATTTCATTCTTATGTATATATGAACACATGTTTCCTTTCCATATTTTTTATAACCCTTAATGAGATTTTTATGCTCATCCCAAGTTTTTGAAATGTTTTTCACAGGTCAAGGAAAAGGTACATGACATGATGATAGTGTCAAGGATGTGTCAAGAATGAATCTGTGTTTTATTTTAAATATGTTTCTGTTGATGGGAAGAATGAATACTGTCATTTATGTAACCACTTTGTTTAAATGTGGAATGTAATGCAAGTTTCATGATCTAATTCTCTAAAACTCTAAACCTGAAAAGATCCTCAATGTGTAATCTTGTAATAACTCAAGATTAAGTAAGGTTTAAGGCTGGGGCCTTATAGTTAATCCAGATAGTCTTTGAGTATATTAGGGCACCAAGGTAATCCACAGGAAAACCTCTCCGGTTAAAGCCCAAGTGCCTGTCGATGGAACCAACCCGCCTATCATCAAACTGTGTCGATGTATAAAAGCTACTCTTATATAGGGTAAAAACTTTCCAAATCATTTGGAAATACTCCTCGATAATATTTTGAATACCAATAATTGATCAACTACTACAATTCATAAAAATAACTATATCATCGGTGTATATTAGTTCGGAGACTCCATAAAAGTTCATCTCACAAGGATAGGGAAGGATGCCACCATCTAAGAGGATATTATTGATGAGATGACTAAGGGAGTCCTGCTTCATTATGAAGAGGCTAGGATACATTTTATCTCCCTCCTTAATCCCTAAAACTACTTTAAAGAATCCATAATTCTTCCCCAAAAAGTAAATGGAGTGCCAAGATTAGCTAATACACTTATGAAAAAGATCAGAGAACCAGGAGGAAAAATCCATGTAAGAAAGTAATTTAAGAATGATGTTTTACTCAATTATATCATAAAACATATCCATGTCAAGTTTAAGAATGAAATTATAACCAACATACTTTTGATCAATATCCCTGATCATCTCTTGAACCAACCCAATAGAACCTTGAATAGATTTACCTTTAGAGAACCTATATTACTCATCAGAGACCTATGAAGATAAATGATTCTATTATAGTATATTAAAAACACTTTCTATAACCTTGTATGAGAAATTACACATGCTTATGGGGTGATAGTGATGAAGGTAAGAAGGATTGTTGATATTTGGAATAAGAACCACGGTGATAGCACTTTCCACAAGAAGAAGATACCTACCACAAAAGAAGTCTTTGATATAACCAACTAGTTCATGCTTTTTTAAGTCCTTAGAATCTATTTAGAATTATCTAAGTAATATATATGTCCTAGATGAGTGGTTTTGATTAAGGACCTAAACTATCTTGGGGATCTCTAGCTTATCTGAAACAAACTCACAAAGTAATTTTCTTACCATAGAAAATATCTACCAAAATATATCCTCGATGAAATTTCCTACTTATAAGTAGAATTGGTCTTACCATGATACCAAACTAAGGATCCTTAAATCATATCTTAAGAGTAATCATCCAAAGGATGAGGTAACATACTCAACCCAACTCTTTAAATTATTTAATTATTTTACCTCTACTATATTTAATCCATTTATCATGGAATAATTACTATTTAACTATAAATATAAAAATGATTTATTATATTAATGGAATATCCTATGTATTACCATATATCACTTTATTCTAAAATGATTTTTTTCATATTAGGGTCGGTTCATTGCCCCTATAAACAATGCATTCCATAATCCACCACCGACTTTCATTGTTTTTATTTAAAAAGGATTCCATGAATAAATATATTTTTTATGGTATTATTAAAATTAAATAAATATATTTTGAAAGTTACATCAATGATATTAAGAAAAAATGACCATTTCAATTTTAGCAATCAAAAAATGGTTCAATCGGGGCACATTTCGAAATTCAGAACTATTTTAGACCATCTTCCAAAATGCAATACTCTCATTCTAAGGGAATGATAAATGATAAATTAATATAAAATTATGGATATAGTTTATCTCTTTTAAAACACCTTGGAAGATGATAAACTCACTAAATAGGTTTTAAATAATTTAACCGAATAACTCCAAGTATCTGTTATAAATAACAAATACATAATAAATATAAAAAATTTAAAAACAAATAGACATTGAAAATTAAATTTAAACGAAAAAGTTTATAAATAAATTAATAAATAAATTTAATTTTATTATCTAGGATGATAAACACAGTCACTTAATGATTCAAGGAACCTAGGTAATAGATCCTCTGAAATAACCTCGTTATTTTGGGTTATGCGTTATATTAATTTTTCTCCCTTTTTCTTTATCTTATTTTAATCTATTTCATATATATTCTATATATATTCTATAAATATATACCTATACTATTTTACCATTCATTTCTAGGGATAATACATGTTCTTCAAGTTCCCTTATTAATTAATTCTTTTAATTAAACTCATTAAAATGGAGCAAGCTTAATTCTTATCTATTCTTGTGTACCACTTAATCTAATGTTTTAACCTAATATTGTTTATAAAAATAGTAATTATTTCATGGAAAAACATTTTTTATCATTATTTTATTTTAAGGAAATATTATTTTGTTATATTCTTTAAAGGCTCTTTACCCTTTTCTTAAAACCCCATATAAGAAGTTCATTTACAGACTTAATTCTCCGATCTTTTCTTGTCTTCACATAAAAATAATTTCATTTTCATGAAAAAATTATTATTTAATTTATTAAAATATAATAATTATTTAATTATTTATTTCATTGGAATATTTTTTAAATGTCATTTTGTTATTATCTAAGACTATATTATGTTACTCATTTCCTTTTCATGGATTTTACTTATGCATATGCCTTATGATTGGTTTCATTATGTGGAACAAAAATGTATATTATTTTTATAAATATGAATGGTGGTACTTGAATTATATATCACCCTAAATCATTTTGTAATGTTTTTTCTCATTATATACCATGTATGTTGCACATGTGATTAACCTAGAACACTATGTAATGTTGTCTTGTCGGTCAGCCTAGGCATATGCTTAGGATATTGTGTTTTATATTGTCATAAAATTCCTATGATTCCATGATCATATGTTAACCTATTCTCATTCTATTATTCTATGTTATTATAGAAAATTATTACATTTTATTCTATCATGATACTCCGCTAGTATCATATGTATTACATGTCATTACTATTCACTATGATTATTCCCTTACTAGACTTTATAGCTCACATATTTCTTTATAAATGTCCCTAGGGTATCCCATATGATGAATGGTGTTAAAATGGATCTTGAAGAACATTATGGGTATTAAAATTAAGATGATGTAGGTTATTTTTATGTTGGTTTACTTCATAACTAGTCACTCAAAGACACTAGACCACATGATCTTTTGTGTTGTGTTTTATGGATTTTATGTTGATAACAATAAAATAAATATGTATAAGAGACTTGGGTTACCATAGTTGGTATTTGAAAATATTCTAGTTATTTTTGGTTATTTTTAAAAGAAAAAATTAGTGAAAATTCTAGGGATAAGTCTATGTATTTAAAAACATCCAAAAATAATGTAAATTAAAGAGTGTGTGGTATCTTAGTAATGAAATCCATGAATGTATATTACATGTGGATTCATTATCTAGTAAAAATTCAACTATGGGAAATAATCCATGAAAAAATTTCATTGGGTATTACATCAATCTTCACACAGTGCACAACAAGGGATCCTAACGACACACCATCTTTGATACTTCCAAGTGATATGATTTAGATGATTTATGTATTAAATAAAAAAAATTATAAAGAATTGGAATATTTTTAGGGTAGAAATATAATATAAAATAGACTATAGATAACCTATATTGAATCCTTTTGAATTTATAATATAAGATGTAAATGTCATTCTTTTGTTATCCATTTTATGTTCACAGTTTCCCTTTTACAAGATTACTAATTTTAGTATTCCCATTCCAAATTTTATTTTATTTTCGTTAATAGATAGAAATAATAAAAATCATTCCAACAAAAAATGTAATGGGAAATGTAATAATTTCTCAAATTAGAAGCCTAACCTGATGGGAGTAGGATTTAAGAACATAATGGAATTACTTTCTCCACTGCTTCAAGATAGTAATAATAACTTGAATCTTGTGGAATCCAAACTTCTCCTAGTAAAGAAATAATTTTTGAGTCATTTATATAAAAAATGAATCTTAATTTTAGTGGATCATGTGATCCCCTAATCAATGAATAATGTAATATTTTCATTGAGAATTTATTATCTATCCTCTGATTATTTGAGTAAGATAAGGTCATATTGGCCATATATTATGTATAAAAAGAAATCATTCAGTGGAAAAAAATGATCAAGAATACAAATACCAAGTAAGAAGTTGAGTCAATGTAGTTGGAAATACTCAAGAGAAAACTGAATAAATATTTTCTTTGAAAAATCCATTTTAAAATAGAGAGTTAATTCCTTGGACTCTAGAAAAATTAGGATGAATCAGTTGAGTCTTATGTGTAAAATTTTACAAGGCTTTAATGGTACACCTCTAGATTTTTTATCAAACCCAAAAGTAAATTTGACCACTTATTTAGAGGTTTGAAGTTGAGTTTAGGGAATATTTGTAAATTAAATTAAATTGGTGTAATGACAAAATTTTCTGATGTTCCCTTAAAATTAAAATTAATATTTGAGAATCTCAACGATCTCGTGAAACCAAAGATAATAAGTCGATAATGGAGTTTAATTCATGTGTATCATTTGATAAATATTATAGAGGGAATAAAATCAAATTTTTCACTTATCAAAAGTATGGGAAAGAGAATCCCAAAAAAAATTCAAGGTAATAAAGATATGATTAAAGTGAAAAAGAGGGAGATAAAAAACTATTGAAGGTCAACGAGAGATGAATAAGCCAATAAATATGATGAAAAGATAGGGTTTTGATCCACCATAAACCTATAGTCCAATGTTTCCACTATAAGGAACACAAACACTATGAAAATCAATTCCATAAGCTAAGGGTTTTGGAAGATAACCAATGATAAAAAAAACTCCAAGTCCAAAAGGTAAAGTATTATCTTATGTTATTGTTTAAAACTCCTTTTTGTCATAGTGTCTAACGACCGAAAACGGGGAATACCTTATCACAAAGAGACTCATCCTTTGAAGAAACATAAAAAATTGTCAAAGGCATAAACAATGATTTCTTTACACATGGGTCATGCAAGTTTCATCATGGTCATGCAAGTATACATGCATGCCACATATTGATCACGTAAATGACTTGTGATCCATATTTGATTTTCATCCAAGGTCTTCAATGTCCTATAAATACCCCTTGTGGGCCCCCCATTTCAGGGACAGAAAAATCCAAAAGTTGGATTTAATCTCTCAGCGCCCTAGTCTCTACTTGATGTCTTCCAAACACTTATAAGGTAATTTATTACCTAGGATGGAAGATCTAAAGAGGAGGAATAAGGCCTAAGTGTTGGAATTCATCAAAACTTGCGCACCTGAGTGTCTAACACTTAAGGGAAAATGGCCACATTTGCGCGCCGCCTTATCCCTTCAAAAAAACTTGTGCACCACCCTTTTGGAAGCCTTTAGCGATAATACTAAGGGCTTGAGCCAATCCTCGCCCAAGTATTACCCTATTGGTTAACCATCATGCAAGTACACATGTGTCTCTCAAGTATACTTGCGTGGCTAGTACTTGCACGCCTGTAGACGCCGGAAAAGTCCGTTGCTCCCAAACGAAGCTCCGGATGCGGAAAGCGAGGTCATATTTGGAGTCGGAAGGATGTTTCGGAGGGCCCGGAGGTCTTGCGCGGAATTTCAGAGGCACGCGCGCAAAGGTGATGTCCCGCGCGGAAAACCCCCGGGATGCGCGCAATGCGCCGGCGCGGCGCGCAATTCTGCGCGCCGCGGGTCCGCGCGACTCCCTTACGCGCCGCGCCCGATTCCGCGCCCGCGAGAAGAATTTCGCGCTCGCACCCTGGATTCCGCGCCCGGGGTTGCCTATAAATACAAGGCGACCACCAACGTTTCAAAGGTTGCTGGAAGTCGAAACGTCTCCCGTGCGCGCAATTCAACCCCTTCCGCGCGCAATGACGAACTTCAGGTAACCTCCTTTCTTTCGCGCAAGAAAGCCTCGGGGTCCGCCTTCGCGCGCAATCCCCGCTGGCTCCTTTCATTTGAATAAAAACTCACCCTAAGGCCTTTGCGCGCAAAAGAACCCGCTTGCGCGCAATTGCCCCCGGGGTGCGCGCAATCCGGCCTGATTGCGCGCACCCCCCCTTCTTTCAAGTGGCCATTCGTTAAAGAATGAGCCGTTGCCCCCGCGCGCTATCCGAAGCCCGGTGTGAGCAATCTCAAGCATCCGCGCGCAAGGCGCTGGCCCAATTGCGCGCCAGCCGCCCCGATTGCGCGCCGGCCCGCAGTATTGCGCGCAAAGCTTCCTTTTTGCGCGCAATCTGCCAGGGTCGTCCCCGTTGACCTCCTAAGGTTACCCGCCTGTGTGGCACCCGATGATTCTCATCCCGGGTGCCCGCACCGTGCGTTGTCTTCCCGTGCGGCCCTCCAGGCTTGCGCGAAGTGACACGCACCTATGTCCAGCATGACGTTAAACTGCATATATGTCCAGCATGACGTTAAACTGCATATATGTCCAGCATGACGTTAAACTGCATATATGTCCAGCATGACGTTAAACTGCATACTCGTCCAGCATGACGTTAAACTGCATATACGTCCTGCACGACGTTAAACTGTACATCGTCCGCGCTGCAAGACGTTAAACTGCCAAGTGCTTCGTCCGGCAACCTATGCCCAGCATGACGTTAAACTGCACACCCGTCCAAGCTGCACGACGTTAAACTGCCTAGCCCCCATCGTCCGTGCTGCAAGACGTTAAACTGCCAAGTGCCTCGTCCTCAACACATGACGTTAAACTGTACTTCGTCTGGCAAGACGCTAAACCGTCCGCAACCTGATCCCGTGCTCCGCACGCAGGGTCTCCCCCGGTTTGGACGTGGCCCCCACCCGCTCGTCTCTGCAGGGATGTCGGGATTGTCCCCCTTTTGGGACGATTTAATGGGAGTGGCTTTTCCCTACGGGGGCAGGGTATTACAAACCCCTAGTTTCTCGTGGGAGGCTGCACATGTGTATCTCCATTGCACCTCCCCACTGCCGAAGCCAGTAGAGGGTCTGACTGGGATCGAGGTGTCTTTTGCTTTCGGTCCAAGTCCCTTCCAACTGAGTTTTGCAGTATCCGGGCTGCCCCAAGTGCGTAAGTCCTGACAGAATGAACTACGTGGACTTTGATCCCTGTCTTCTATACAGGGTACGTAGGAAGCCTCCCTGAGGTCCAAGCCCACCACCTGGTCGTCCCGGTCGTATTTACGTCGGTTCGTCCATCAGTGGACCCCTCCAGGGTTCACGCTTGCGTTGATTCACCTATGAATCCGCCCCTGTGGGAGACCGCCCGTGTGTATCTCCACGGTGCCTCCCCACAGCCCCCCTTTTCCATTTCCCCTTTTATCGTCCAGCATGACGTGAAACTGTGATCCACCCGGCCGTTCCATCCCCCTCCGTGCGAGGTGGTTCGGTTCAATCCTCCGCCGGCGGCCTCGACCTCTTCGTGAGTCGGCTTGCCGACGTCCAGCATGACGTTAAACTGTATGCCCGAACTACGTTGACTTTGATCCGTGTTAACGCGCGGTACGTAGGAAGCCCCTCTGGGGTCCAAGCTCTTTACTCCATCATCCACCCTGATCCTTACCCGGGCCGCCACATCCCGGTGGGGTCATGCCACTTCACTTCACTCCACGTTACTTGGGAAGCCGCCCATGTGCTGGCCCCAGCGTCGGAGGTTCCCCGCAAGGGGTTCTGTCATCTGATCCACTTTTCGTGTTGATCGGTCCGATGCCGTCCCCGCTGGACGTTAAACTCGCGGCATACCCCGTGTTAAACACGGGAAGCTGAGGAAAACCTCAGGTGACACAGTTCCCCGCACCTAGTACGGGATGCCTCAGGCCATCGTGCCTTCGAGAAGCCCTATTAGGGACGGAAGACAGACGTGCAGAGCCGCAGTGTTACAACACGCCCCCAGCACCCAGAGCCACCCGGCCTTCTCACCGCAGGTTGCTGCCCCGCCCAGACTCCTTGGAACGTCCGGGCGGAAGCAGCGTAATTAACCGGTGTCCATGAAGATATGGCGCCGGGAACGAGATTCACGAACATTCTTAAGTCTATGAGGGAGACCCGGATTAGGCGACAAGTTCCGAGGAGACGTCCAAGGAAGGAGAAGCCGACATCCCATCATCCCGGTTTCGATCAAGGAGCAGACGCCCCTGAATAAGGGACGGATGCCGCCCGCCCTTGGAAAGCGGGACTGCGGGACCACAAGCCGCGCGCCCATCCCCTCGGGTTGACGGGTGCACGCGCGAACGCGTCCTGGCGGAACAGCGTAACCCGACGCACATCCGCACCGAAACAGAAAAATGGTGAACACGACGTGAATCTCTTCTCCTCGATACGAAGACCGATGGCTTTCAGAGGTGTTGGAAGACCGGCGTGTTGCCCGGCCAAGCATTCAGTCTTACCCGCCAGGGGCTGGGGAAGGGACATCGGGCACTCCGTCTCGCAACGTCGAGGGCCTGGGTTCCCCCCACGGAAGGCGTCGTGGCGCTAATGGTTGGTTGTCGATTCCTTTTTCCTGTCAGTATTAATGGGTCATTCTCCCTGCTTTCAGAAATCAGGTCGCCCGATCTAGTGCCCGAACGCCACCCGCCCACTGGCGCAGGGACAGGGGAAACACCGACGCGGCTACTCCGCGCGGTCCCGCCCGTTCCACAGCCGTCCCAGCAGCCGCAATTGCGGGACGACCACGCCCTCTCTCCCCCTCGGAGGTCATCCAGAGAAGGGTGATCAACACCCTGGTGCGGAGATACGAGGAAGAGGGAGTCATCCCCACTAGGGACATGGCTCGCCTAGACCTTGAGGAGGCTGCGCCTCGCCACCACCGCCGCCCCCGAGGGCCGCGCAGGGAGGCACCACTGCCTACCTCAACGTCCAATCGCTTCGGGAGTTTATCCCCGGAGCGCTCTGACAGTTCCCTTCCCTATGCGGATGAAGTGGAAGATGCCCAGGATCACCCTATCCGAGGTCCGCTCCAGGGATCCACGATAAGGGCTCCCGCCAGGCCACGGCGACATCGCCGCCAGGCCCCTCAAGTCGAGGAACAGGCTCTCCACCTGCCCGCGCCGCTCATCCCGGCTCGTCTGTCTCGACGCCAACGTCGGGCACGAGCGGAAGAGGATGCCCACCTTGGGGCTCTAGCAACAGCGGCCGCATTGGCCCAAGCCACTGCTGGCTCCAGTCGCCAGGCCTCTGCGCATCCTGAGCGGGGGAACTCCTATGCCCGACCCGGATCGAGGCCCCGACCGCCCCAAAGGCAGGTTGGGTTGACTCTCCCGGTTGCTGGCACTGGCAGTAGCCACCGCGGACCACCTCGCGGTAGCGCTATTCACCGGCAGGATCTACTCTGTGTGTCCGATCCAGGAGGCATGGGTCATCCCACCTCCCGATCCCGGCCCGGAGTCCTGCCCGGGATCATCTCTCCCTGCGTCCCCTTTGATATCTGTCCCGGTGCCCCTCGCACCTTGGTTCCCAGTCCTCTCGGCCCCAGCACCAGTGCGGCCGGAGGACGCCAGGACAGAGATCAGCCCTGCCCCGAAGAACCACCCAGGGGCAGGAAGGCAAGGCGTCGACGCCGAGGGAAGAATGTTGCGGAGTTCCGGACAGAGATCCGACCGGTTTGCTTCTCTGACTCAGAGGCAGAGTACGATTCGGCGACAGAGCCCCTTCCCCAATCCCGCCAGTCAAGGGCAGGGGTAGGAATGCGGCACGTCAGCCTCGTGCTCCCCGAGAGCGAGATCGATGTGATCCCCGCGTCTCTCCGAAGGTATATCCGGAGTAACGAGGGCCTGGTAGACCCCCAAGGATCAAACTTGCGGTTGGTACCGGCCCCTCCGGAAGTGCCTTCCGTCTCGATCAGAGAAGCCGGAGACTTTTTCTGGGGACCGACGGTCGAACCACGATCTGGTGCGCCCTCGGCGAGCACCGATGCTACGGCAGGATGTTCGCTCGCCGGCCCGTCCTATCGTGATGTGGTAGCTGGGGCACCGCCACCCTCAGGGGGAGGCCCGGGATATGGAGGCCAATCGGCCTGCTCGCCGTATTCACCGCCGGCCAGCCCGTCGGCCCGACGGCCCGCCTCGGCACCACTACCAGTTCCCCGTCCGTTCCCAGCCATGGAAGAGGACCGAGGAGATCTGGGTCCCGAGTTTGAGTCGTGGAGCTTCTGGACCGTCCTTGCAGAGGGCCACTTCCCTGAGAAGTTTTGGCCAGTCGCAGGACCGGGCTTTGATGCACCCGAATCGCTCACCCCGGATGAGTTCGAGTGCTTCCGCCGAACTCTCCGGGAGACTCACTCCCGTCTTCACTGCCTACAAATGCCATACCCCGGGAGTCAACTACACCTGGAGGATATTGGTGAGCAGTGCCGTCAAATTGACCTGGCCATGCTCCCCGCGGTTCGGCACCCCGGGTCATTTGGGCACCACGAGGCCCTCCAACAACGATGCGTTGAGTGCTTTCAAGTACTCCGCAAAGTTATCGAGGAAGCCACTCCCCACGTGTATATCCGTGGATGGGGGCAGTACGCTGCCCTACGCTTCAGTGTGATTCGCCGACAGCCCGATTCGTTGGGTGGCCCTGAGGGTATATCCCCAGGGACAGGAACAGTCAATATGGCTGACCTGTCGGGAGAGGGGAACGACTTGGAACTTCTCGACAGGGGCTTCCCCCCCGAAGACAAGCCGTCGTCAGACCCATCAGTGAGAGTTACTCGTCATCAGAGGAACCTCCTGGGGCTCCCCGCACCCACTGAAGCACTGACGTTGAGCCGAAACGTCAGCAAAGGAAAAGAGCACAGCGAGGCTATAAGGCCCGCCGACCCATCTGCCTCCATGCGGAAGGCAGAGGAGGATCCCGAGAAGGCTACGCTACGTCAGCAGCTCGCCGAACAGAAGAGGCTGGTTGACCAGCTCCTCGCCGAGCGCGCTGCAGAACGGCGGCCTGACTACGGTGATCCCAGGCCAGGGCAGCAGGGACCGGAACAACCACCCCTCGATGAGACTCTCCCGGGCAACCGTGATTACGCCGTGTTCGCCGACAGGAGAGAGGCCATTGCCTACGGCAAGAGGGCGCGGTATGTTTCGCCACACCCTCCCGAGCAGCGCGACTACCCGAGAGATCCCGCTCGGATTCCTCCCGCTGCCCCAAGGGCCGCTCCGCCAGCCATCCCACGAGCTGCCGAGTTCGACGATCCGGTCGACGACCCGATTGAAGGGCCATGCAATGCGCTCGTGGTTAGAGATCCTCGCCAGGACTGGAACCCATGTCCGGACGATCCGACGGCGGCACTCATTGCCCGCTTGGAAGCCTTGGAGACTCGGCAGGTGGCGATCCCACCGGACGGCAAGCCATACCCAGCATGGGTGGATGACATGCCGGCGCCTCCGGGATTCGGGAATCCCACTTTCGCCCCCTTCAACGGGACCGGAGATCCGCCACAACATTTGGCCCATTTCAACTCGAGGTGCGGGCCTATGTTGGGGACTCCGGCGCAGCAAGAGGCCGCTAAGCTTCGCTGCTTTGTCCAGACACTGGAAGGGCCAGCATTTGTCTGGTACAGCCAGCTCCCCGTCGGGTCGGTAACCAGCTGGGAGGACCTCCGTAGACAGTTCCTCTACCAGTTCAGTTCCACGACCCGGAAGACGAGTATCGCAGACCTCTTCAAGTGCAAGCAGAGGCCTGATGAGCGAGTCGCGGACTTCGTCGCCCGATGGAAGGGTCTCACGTATTCCCTTGACATGCCATTGACTCAGGAGCAGTTGCTGACAATGTGCGTCGGGAACGTCAAGACCGAGTTGGTCCCTTCCCTGATTACTCAGAATTACCCCGGAGGGTTCAGGGACTTCTCAGACAAAGCTCAACGTCTTGAGGAAGCCCTGCAACAGGCCAGCCAGGCACACCCGCTGCCTCCTATGATTCCTGCAAGGAGAGCCAGCAGGGCTGAGCCCGCTGCTGTGGCCCAGATAGAGGCTCCCAGGCCGTTGGAGCTGCTGCCGGTGAGGCCAGCTCCGCAGCCTCACAGGAATCCGCCTCCACGGGCTCAGTTCCCGGCCCAGCAACGGCAGCCTCAGAACCGGCCGGCCCCTCCGCGTAATGTACCGCCGCAACCCCGGCGAGATAATCAGGGTCCACCTCCTCGGCAGGCCCCTCCGGCCCCTCGTCAAGACCGCGCTCCCAGGGGCCCGCGACACCTGACGTACTCATTCCATGAGGATCAGGTCCCCGGTTATTTCCGGAGCGCCCTGGAGCAGAGGATTGTGCGATTGCCTGAGTGCTGGAAGCCAGAGGAGGCACATCTCACGGATAACCCCCGCTACTGCCCCTACCATCGGGCCCTGGGGCACACCATCCAGCGGTGCTATGTGTTTAAGGACTGGCTCCAAGACCAGATTAACAACAATGTAATCAGGTTGGGCCCAGCTCCAGCACATGTAGCGGGCGTGTTCGTGGGATCAGATGACGATAGTGGCAACGAGGACGAATGGCAACTGGTCTCCGACCGCGGGTCCCAGAAGTATAATAACTGGATGGCCCGCAAGACGACCATTCGCGCCCAGGGAATCATCCGTGCGCGCTTGAATCAGCCTGAGCCCCCAGAACCTGCGGGTGCTGCTTCGGCATCGTCGTCCCAGTCTGCCTCCTCCAAGAGGAGCAAACGGCGGCAGCGCAAGAAGGAAGAGCGCGCCCCGCCAGTTCCGCCACTATCCCGTACTCTCGGCGATTTCATGCCCCCGGGGATGGGGGTCCCTCCTCGGATCCGCCCGGTGATGGATGATTCGTCCGACGACGGTATTGGGTACGCTTCGGTTAACACCGTCGAGCTGGTAAATCCCTTTTCGGTTCCCGACGTTGAAGAACACCAGGTGGACCTCCCTAGCGTCCCCGGTCGTCGCCACCGTCGGAAGAACCGCAGCAGCAGGAGTCGCCGGGGCACAGCCGTCGGTACCTCCGGCCAGGCCGTGCACGCCACTGAGACTAGGCGGCAGGCTCAAGATCGAGCTCAACGTACGCAGGCTCCCCATCCGGGGATGACGGATTCGCCTCCGCCACTGTTTGTGGTATGGGACCGGGCAGAACCGCCTCAGCCGCGTCGCGACCAGCTCCGCCCTGCCACAAGTCCATCCCGGCCTCCTGACTCCAGTACGGTGACCATTTCCCGGACTGCGACCAGTGAACAGCGAGATGCGCCAAGTACCAGTCGGCCGCCGATCCAACCGGTAAGGCCCGTCATGCCACCAACCGCAGAGCAATCTCCTGCAACCAGGAGCTCGCGCTTGGCCAAAAAGTATGATGTCCTGAAGCACTTGGCCGACATCCCAGCAAGGCTCTCCATCCTTGAGGCTCTGCGCATGTCATCTGAGATGCGCGAGGCACTCGCTGAAGCCCTGAAGAGCCCCCTCCAGTTCGAGACAGAGGTTGCGGCTGCAGAGGCCTTCCACGCCGAAACGATCGAGGACGCCGAATGTCAGGCAGTTATCTCGTTCTCTGGTAAGGATGAGGACCCTCCTATACAGGGACACATCCGTCCGCTGTATGTCACTGGCCAGTTCAATGGCCTTGAAGTCCGGCGTTGTCTTGTCGACACGGGGTCCGGGATTAATCTGATTCCAACTCGGACGCTCCGGAGATTGGGGTTGTCTGAGGATGACTTGATTCCCTCCGACCTCAGGATCCAGGGGTACGACCGCACCGAGCAAACCCCGGTCGGCAAGATACGTTTGAAGACCCAGTTCGGTGACTTGGTTGCCAACACCGAATTCATGGTAGTCTCTCAGGACACTGCGTATAACGCATTGATGGGCAGGCCATGGCTTCACCTTCATGCGGCGGTTCCCTCGTCATACCACCAATGCCTCAAATACTCCCTTAATGGTCGAGTAGGCGTGCTTCAAGGAGATGCCTCTCCTTTTGCCTCATGTGAAGCCCGCTATCTGGACGCGGACTATTACAAGAGCAAGGATAAGCAGATCTTGGCAGGTGAGGTTGAGCCTGTCGCTGTTGCAAGCGATCCCTGGGCAAGTCTGGATGACGCTTACGTCCTCCCGATTCACCGGTTGGACGTCGCCATGGTCTTGACGGTCCGCGAGTCTCCTGATGAGACGGCCGCGACCGCCCGCGCCAGCACCAGTGGCCCAGCAGGATCTGGTAGCCCCAATGCAGTTTCCAACGCAGTCTCTCCCGTGGATGATCCCTCCCCGAGTGGAGAGGACGTGGAAGATGCACCCCCAGCCTTTGAGGAGGGCGTCCCCGCCACGGTCGATGAGTTAATACAGGTGAACCTTGGAACCGAGGCAGATCCAAGACCCACATTGGTTAGTGCCGCCATGCCCTCTGAGGAGCGGCAGCAGTACGTGGACTTTCTCAGGCAGCACCGTGATGTGTTCGCTTGGGGCTATGACGAGATGCCGGGGCTAGATCCTCAGGTAGCCGTCCACCGCCTAGGTCTCCCGGCGAACCATCGCGGGTTCAAGCAGCCTCCCAGGAAGATGCACCCATCCCATGGTGCCATGGTTGAGGCCGAAGTTGACAAGCTTATCAAAGCCAACTTCGTGAGGGAAGTTCAGTACCCCAAATGGCTGGCCAACATTGTGCCGGTCAGGAAGAAGAACGGGCAGATTAGAGTCTGCATCGACTTCCGCGATCTCAACCGCCACTGTCCGAAGGATGATTTTCCCCTTCCAGTGACAGAGCTGTTGATTGATGCCACAGCAGGGTTCCAAGCCCTCTCCTTCATGGATGGATACTCCGGATACAACCAAATTCGGATGGCCCCTGAGGATGAGGAGTTCACTGCCTTCAGGGCCCCCCAAGGTACCTTTTGCTACCGGGTCATGCCCTTCGGCCTGAAGAATGCAGGTGCCACCTACCAACGGGCGATGCACCGCATATTCAAGCCAATCCTCGGCACACTGGTGGAATGCTACGTCGACGACTTGGTTGTCAAATCGCGCCAGCGTCAGGACCATCTCAAAGATCTTGAGAAAGTGTTCAGCTTCCTCCGGTCTCGCTGCCTGAAGATGAACCCGTTGAAGTGTGCCTTTGGGGTCACCTCCGGAAAGTTCCTTGGATTTGTGGTAAGATACCGGGGTATTGAGATCGACCCAGAGAAAATCAGGGCGATTAGCCAGATGCCTCCCCCGGGTACCGTCCGGGAACTGCAAGGGTTCCAAGGCCACTTAGCCTATATACGCCGATTCATCGCGAATCTGGCCGGCAAGTGTAAGCCCTTTTCTCGGCTTATGAAGAAGGGTGTCACCTATGTATGGGATAAAGAGTGTCAGACCGCTTTCGAGGAAATCAAGCAGTACCTGCTTCGACCTCCGGTCCTGATGCCGCCCGTATCCGGAAAGCCGCTGGTCCTTTATGTGACCGCCCTGGAACGGTCCCTGGGTGCCCTTCTCGCCCAGAAGAACAACGAGGGAACAGAGAATAGCCTCTATTACCTCAGTCGCATGCTCCTCGATGCGGAGGTTAGGTATTCCCCCATCGAGAAGAGCTGCCTGGCGCTCGTATTTGCCGTACAGAAATTACGGCACTACTTGCAGCACCATGAGGTACAGTTGGTTTCTTGGGTAGACCCGTTGAAATATATCCTGAGCCGACCTATGTTGACTGGCCGTCTAGCGCGGTGGGCTGTGATTCTCCAGCAGTTCGACATCAGGTATGTGTCTCAGAAGGCCATCAAAGGGCAAGCGTTGGCAGACTTTCTGGCCGCTCACCCGACCTCCGCGGATCAGCCGCTGGATCTAGGCTTTCCTGATGAGACCATTCTCTCGGTTGATCGAGCCGATCCATGCTGGCAGATGCACTTTGACGGTGCCTCCCGGAGCCCCACCGGTAGAAGACTCGATAATCCTAAGCTCAATAGAGTGGGCTTGGGCATCGTCTTCATTACCCTGGAGCGAGCCGTGCTGCCATACTCTTTCCTGTTGTCAGAGGGCTGTACCAACAATGAGGCGGAATACCATGCCCTCATCACCGGCCTCGAGTTAGCTCTCGAGATCGACGTGCCCCATCTGTGTGTGAAAGGGGACTCCGAGCTGGTCATTAAGCAGATCAATGGCGACTATGTTGTCAGGAAGCCGGAACTTGTGCCGTTGTTGGAGTGCACCCTCCTTCTGATGGCCCGGTTCCCTTCTCGGCCAGAAATTGTCCATATTCCCCGGTCGCAGAACGGTCGAGCAGATGCTTTGGCCAGCCTGGCTGCGTCACTTGCGGAACCTGAACAGGACAACCTGATCGTCCGCGTGACGCGCCGCAGGCTCATCGCTCCCGTTATCCCGGAAGAAGATCGCGGCCCGTTGGTAAGTAATCTCACCACGGTTGCCCCTATGCCCGGAGCCCCGAGTACCCCAGATATAGCAGTCGAATCATCCCCTGATTGGAGGACGCCTTTGGTTGAGTACCTCCAACATGGCATTCTTCCGTCAGATCGGGCCGAGCGCGAGCGAGTTCGACGCCGCGCATCGCAGTTCGTCCTCCAGAGCAGTCCCGGCCTGGAGCAGATCCTCTACAAACGCGGATTTGATGGTGTTCTCCTCCGTTGCCTTCAGGGAGTTGAGATCCCACGAGTCATGCAAGAGGTTCATGCTGGTTCATGCGGCGCCCACCAAACTGGGCCGAAGCTGTCCCACCAGATTCGGAGGTTGGGATACTTCTGGCCCTCTATGATCCATGACTGCATCGAGTACGCCAGGAGGTGCCATGCGTGCCAGGTTCACGCGAACTTTGTGCATCGGCCGCCGGAGCCTCTCCATACCACAAGGTATTCCTGGCCCTTTGCAGTCTGGGGACTGGACGTTGTGGGACCTTACCCGCCGGCGACAGCTCGCCAGTGCCGGTTCATTCTGACCGCCACGGACTTCTTCTCCAAGTGGGCAGAAGCGATTCCGCTCAGAGAGGTCAAATCCTGTTCGATCGCTGACTTCGTGACCTCCAACATCATCTATCGATTTGGAGTGCCTCACGCTATCCTCACGGATAACGGAACCAATTTCCGAGCAGCCGAGTTGAAGAAGTTGTACGCCAAGTATAACATCCGCTCGAACCATACATCTCGCTATCATGCGCAGGCGAATGGACAGATCGAGGCGTTTAACAAAACCCTCTCTAACATTCTGCAAAAGATGGTTGGTCAGAACAAGAAGAGTTGGCCGGACAAGCTCCCCAACGCCCTCTGGGCTTATCGGACGACGACTCGCAATTCCACCCAGATGACCCCTTATTCCCTGGTGTATGGAGCTGAGGCCGTCCTGCCCATCGAGATCCAGTTACCGTCCTTGCGCACTGCGGTCTACGACCAGCAAGCGCCGGACAGAGTTGCTGAAGCCCGTCTAGTCGAGTTGGAAGCACTGGATGAGAATAGACTTCGCGCTTTGCACAACTTGGAGAGGCATCAAAGCAGGATGGCTCGAGCTTTCAATAAGAAGGTTCGCCTCCGCTCCTTCCTACAGGGTGATCTAGTGCTAGCCCTAAGAGCACCGATGATCCCCGGCAGGAAGCCGCCCAAGTTGGAGCCCAAGTGGGAGGGACCTTTTGTTGTCCACAAGGTCTATCCCAATGGCGCGTACTCCCTAGCGACTATGGATGGTGAGCGTGTCACTCCTCCCACCAACGCTAGGTTCCTCAAGCAATACTTTGCCTGAGTGTCACCACGTCCTGCACGACGTTAAACTGCATTCGTCCAGGCTACAAGACGTTAAACTGTTTAGCATTCGTCCGCGCTGCAAGACGTTAAACTGCCAAGTGCTTCATCCCGCATGACGCTAAACTGCACTACGTCCGAGCTACAAGACGTTAAACTGTTCAGCATTCGTCCTGCATGACGTTAAACTGCCTCTCCAGAACTACGTATGGCTTGATTCCCATCCTTATGGGATACGTAGGACCGCCTGAACCCTCGTGTTTCAGGCCCAGCCCCATCCTTCGGGAATTTCCATCCCATCTCGGGCCCTTGGCCCAGTTGCCCCGGGGTGTGCGGCGTATGGTGTGAGTGCGGGGCTATGCCCTCATTCACGTCGGTTTGTTCGTCACGCTGTACGCCCCCCTCCACGTTTGGGGATGCCTTCTGCTCCCCCCTTCTTTTTTCCTCATCGTCCTGCATGACGTTAAACTGCACTTCAAGAACTACGTATGGCTTGATTCCCATCCTTATGGGATACGTAGGACCGCCTGGACATCATGTTTCAGGCCCAGCCCCATTTCCCGGGAATCCCTATCCCGCGTTGGGCCTCTGGCCCCAGTTCCCCTCCTTTTTGTGCGAGGCGTATCGCGTGAGCGGGGGATTATGTCCTCATTCGCGTCGGTCTACTGGCCGCGCCGTACGCCTCCCCCGTGTGTGGGACTACCTCACACCCCTCATCGTCCTGCATGACGTTAAACTGCCTTTCCAGAACTACGTATGGCTTGATTCCCATCCTTATGGGATACGTAGGACCGCCTGGACGCTTGTGTCTCAGGTCCAGCCCCGTCTCTTGGTTGATCACGGGGACCTGCCCCCCTTCGGTTGCTCTCAGGGTGAGTCCTCCGACCCTTTCCGGAGATCTGTTAACATGTTTTGGGGTGCTTCGGTCTATGACTCGTAGTGTCAGATTCAATCCCGACAAGTCCTGTGTTGCTTGTCAGGCCTCGCGCTTCCTCTTGTTCGAGCCTTCACTCAAAGGGATCCTCGTTAGCGGTTTGGGTACGATGCCTCAGTGCTCTCCCACCGCTCCGGGTCGATTTACCGGCGGGTCTTGGGCCGCAAATCGATATGAATCCTGCGATTGAGCGGTTGATGCTCGTTTGCTTGCCCCGTCTTAGGCTGACGCGATCGGATGTTGTGTTGCGAGTGCGTCAGCAACGTCCTTGATCGCCATGTCAGCTCTCTCGGACTCTGAACATTGGTTGCGCAGTCCTCATCACACTCCGCCTTTGTGCGTTGTAGTGGGATCTTGACACTCTCTTCATACCGACCTCCGGTACGCCTCTACACGTTAGGCAGACCAACCAGGGTAATGATGTCGTTCGAGGCTCCCATGATCTGAGCACCAAGGATATATGCAGATATCCTCCCTAAGGGCCATGCGTAGCTGGACCCTCGTCCCCATAAGGAGGAGGGAGTCGCCCGAACAATTGCGTTCTGGGCCCAGTATATCTGGAGGCTAGCATCTCTGCCCCTCGGGTGATGGACATACGCAGACCCCCATCCCAAGACTCTTCTCCTGGAATCGTGCGTGACCGCAGGGCTGGGTATGCTCCCACCTCCGCCGTGTCCGCCGTACCGCGGTAAGCGGATTCCTCCATGGTCCGAACCACACGACCTTAAACTGTGTTGTCTGGTCCTACCACACGACCGTAAACTGTGATCGTCTTGGCCGCCCGACGAGAAACGGCACTGCATCGTGATGTCCTCCTCAGGGGACACTCATGTTGGGCGCTGGTTAATGACCACGCCATTCATCAATGCCTTCCATGGCTTGATTATTGTGGCGACGCCAGAGATTTCTCAATCACGGGCATGTCGCCGCACAAAGAAAAACCATTCATCTTTAAGGACAAACAAGAAATATCAAATGCCGCTCCTTTTGTGTGCGAGGGTCAGACCCGCACTCTTCCCCGCGCTGGTGCCCGATTGTGTTGCACCGCGCTTCAAGAACTACGTGCGGCTTGATTCCCATCCTTATGGGATACGTAGGAACGCCCGGATGTTTGAAACTTCGGGTCCAGCCCCCCACCTCTTAGAGATTCCCCCTTCTCTGGGGAATCCGCCGCCTTCAGGTCACCCTCAAGGCGTGTTCCCCGACCCCTTGCCGTGGTCCACCGGTGTCAAGAGTACTCTGGTTTATTGCCAGGAGGGTCAGGATCCGCTTGGTCAGGTTTCCTCCACTTTTCAGGCTTCGTGCTCCCTTTCATTCGGACCCATCGTCTACGCCCTGGGTGGAGCCCCCGTGAACGGTTCGGACACAATGCCTCAGTGCTCTCCCACCGACTCGGGCCGGTACCCCCAATGGCCTCGGGCAGCAAATCGATATAAATCCTGCGATTGAGCGGTCGATGCTCGTTTGCTGCCTCATTCCACCAACGGTTGGTGCGATGTTGATGCTGCTTTTCCGTCACGGTCGGCAGTATTCTCATATCGTCACGCCGGTGCTCCCGGTCCTCGAGTGAATGGCCGCATGATTCACATTTTCCACCTCCCATTCTGACCAGGCGAAACCTCGACACTCTTGACACTATCCCTCAGTGCATCTTCGCATATCCAGGGGATATGACCACGATGTGGCGTGCTTTGAGCCCTTATGGTCCGAGCTCTAAGACCTTAAACTAAGATCTAGCCCTTATGGTCCGAGCTCTAAGACCTTAAACTAAGATCCTCTAGCCCTTATGGTCCGAGTTCTAAGACCTTAAACTAAGATCCTCCACCTTTATGGTCCGAGCTCTAAGACCTTAAACTAAGATCCAGCCCTTATGGTCCGAGCTCTAAGACCCTAAACTAAGATCTACCCCAAATGGGGTCCTACGTCCTGCATGACGTTAAACTGCACTCACAGAACTACGTGTGGCTTGATCTCCAGCCTGATGGAGTACGTAGGAACGCCCGGACATTTCGACTCGGGTCCAGCCTCAGGGATCGATAAGTCCCGCCCCTCCTCGTCGCCGGCCGTCTGGCCTGACTTCGGGTAGAGTGGTGCAGTTGTGATATTCTCCCCGATTCAGCTCGGGATGCCCCATCGCAATGATGGGAAGCGACAGTTTCCTCGTCAGAGAGGTGCTGTCTGAGAATTGAGGTGACTCACGGTCAGATTAGTGCATCCGCCCAATACGCTTTCCCCACGGTGGCGCAATTTTGAGAGCGTTGGATTCTGTCCGAACAAATCGTCACTTCGCCCCACGCTTCGCATGCCCTGTTGATCTGGATTTTCCACCCTTGTGTCTGAAGGAACCCCAAAGCGGTATTCATGATGACATGTGGTCCGCCTCCTGCAATATGAATGATGGCCTTTTTCGGTCCGTCTATTGCAGTTGTTATGGTCGATCCACTGTCCGCCTACCGTCTTGGGCATTTCCTGGAAGGCCGATCGTTGTGGATGTCTGGATTCGGGACACGCGATTCACCCTTTCTCATTTCCCTATGTTCGGATAAAATCTCAACGCCCCTAGCGTTGTCCCGCTCGTGTGTTGGAACAAGTTGGGGGACGATACATTGGTTAGGTCTGAGGTCTCCTTTCCCAGGAATGACCTCCCTCTTTTCTCCAGAAACCCAGGCCCAATTATGGATGCCTGATGCTTGGTTAACACTCCCGCAAGACAACGAATTGTGGTTGAGCATGTTAAACCAAAAGACGCAGATAAATATGGAGATTCATACAAGTGGATCAAAATATTAAGTAGCGGAAGCAAATGTTCTGGGAATGGCAAAAAACAGCCCTTAGGGATTAGCGTGCTGAATGAGCCTTTCTAATGCCGCTACCCTTTGGCTGGCGGCCTCCAGGGCTGCTTCTCGTTCTCTGCGTGCCCTCTCCTCGTCGGCGGTCGCAGCACGCAGTTCGTCAATCCTGGCCTGTGCACGCTCCCGCTCGACTTGGAGTGTGACCATCTGTTGGCCCGCCTCCGTCAGCTGTACCTGAGCGTCGATCAGTTGTGCCGATAGTTGCTCCACAAGCTCGGTACATGCTGCGACGAAGGCCTCCTTCTCTGCCGCCTGCCCTTCGAGGCGCCGGACTTCCTGCTCTGCCGCGATGAGCGCCTGCGTGCTCTCCGACATGTCCCGACTTTGTGCGACGTCGGCACGCCGGCGGCTCTCGCGCATCTTCTCGGCCATGAAATCACGGACCGTCAGATGGAGGCGTTGAGCATCAGCTCCCCCGGCACACAGGAAGCGCAGCCAGGTCTGAAGTGATCCCATGCGCCCCAGCCATTCCGATGGGTCTCGCTTGAGGAAGCGCTGGATGCACTTCCACCCCCTGCGTCGCGTTACCCGGCTATCCTCGACCGCCTCCGCGTCCGAGTCATCCATCTCCTCTGGGTCGGCAGGCCGGTAGGCAGGGAAGGCAGCCAGCAGGTCTGCTGCAGGGTCCGCCCCTGGGAGGTCCTCACGAGGGATAGGTTCCCCAACATCCGGGCAACCTTCTTCTCTCTCCCCAGCGGCGCTGACACCCTCGTCAGCCCCCAACCTCTCTCCGGTGGCAGCACCGCCGACGTCCGCAGCCCCTTGATCAGCAGTTGGTGGGGCCGGCTCGGTTTGGGAAGCCTGTTCCGGAGCAGGCGGCATGTCCACCACTGGTCCACTCGTAGATGGCCCCGGGTTCGGCAACCCGACGAGCCTCCGATGTTGAGATTACTGCGCAGGGCATGCCATGGTTAGTCACGGATCGTCAATGGCAAGCACCAGCAGTAAAGTAGGGAGACTTACGGGAGTTCGGAGCATCATCTTCCGCTACCCCGGTCGCCGCAGGAACAGTTGCAGCAGGGGACCCCTTAGCGCTTGTCAATTCGATAATGGGTGCCTGGCCCCCGCCTTGTCCTGCTGGCGCCTCTCCTACTCCTGTTGAGGACGCCTGACCGACGTCCGTGTGCTCCTGAGAAGGATGGAGAAACGGGTTAGAAGCTGCATAAGAGAATGGATGAAGCAAGTTGAGTAGGGATAGAAGCGGACCTCGAGGAGCTCAGTGACATCAACGTTGTCAGAGCCGGCCACCTCGCCGCTCTCCCGTGGGCTCCCCCGATGGGACCTTCCCTCGGAGCCTTCATCCTCCCCCGTCTCCTCCTCCTCCTCGGAGTCGTTACTGTCATCTTCTTCCGGCGGCATCTGTTCCGGAGCGGGCTCGAGACCGAGCATCACCTTCACCAGAAGGGATGGCTCCGCACGCTGACCACGTTGGCGCGCGTACTCGTCCATGGCCGTCAGATATGCATATTGCCGGTTGAAGTCCACCCTGTCGGTGATCTGGAGGCGCCCGACCTCTGGCAGATAGATTCCTTCTCTGAGTATCTTTCGCCAGATGACGTCGGTCCCCACTGACTGCCGCAGGGTCATCCAGGCCGACCACAGCGCCGGGAAGACTGCATCGTGGGAGGGTTCGAGCAGACGTCTCACCTGCTTCCCGGGCCGCTCCTCGACCGCCGCATGTGCCCCCTCTCTGGGCGCCGAGGTCGTGGCGGCAGCCTGCGATGCGCCCGCCGCCGAAGTCCCTGCCCGCGCCGGCTCCGCTGCTTGGCGCGCCTCCGTTCTCCCCCGTGTGGCGGCGCCTCGCCTCCTTCCTTGACGCCCGGTCTCCGCACGGGTAGCCTCGAGCCGCCGAACTAGCTTCCGCAAGAGCCCCTCAGGGTACGCGATGGCCCAGTGTTCGGCGTACTCGGTTGCCAAGCCTGCGTTAACTCCGGTAGGAGGGAGGGTGATGACGTCGCCAGAGCCGAAGGCGACGAACATCAGCCACATCTGGCGAAGGACGCCGGGGTTCGTCTCCTCCCGGAGGACTGATGGCATTTGGGAACGTATACCCACCAAGGTGAGCAGCCACCCAGCCGTGGAAGAACTGAAAGGGCCCACAGATCCTTCGTGGCGACCCCCCTCGTGAGATGCGTCCCAGAATGGCATACAGCCTCGCCAGTACTGGGACCCCGAGGTTGTACCTCTTATTGGCAGCCATGGCGCCCGCCATCGCCAGCGTCGCCGGACGGACGCCCATCCTCGCATCCCGCACTGGCAGGAGCCACCCGCTCAGAAAGGCGGCCAGGAACGCCGCGTACCGGACGTTCGGGTCCCGGGCCTCGATGACGCGGTACCCCCATGAGCGGTAATCGCCCGTCTCCAGGACCCGCCAGTACGACCCGTTCCGGCTCCTCTGAGCTGCGGTCGGGCACCGCTTCCCCCTGCCTGGCATCTTGACCGCCGGGTCATGCTCCAGGAACTGGCCGAACCAATCCTTGTAGGCTATGTCCTTCTGGAAGTCTTGGATCCCGAGCCGCTGCGTAGCCAGGTCAAGAAGATGCCAGGTCAGAATGGGAGTCCGTGACCTGTCCTCCCAGATGTTCTTCGGTGGCAGGAACTCATCGTACTGGTAGCCCTCCAGCGGGATACCTCCGATGCAGTGGATGTCCCAGAGACCGATGCCGACCTCCCCATGGTGAAGATGGAAGGTGTTGGTATCCGGGGACCAGCGAGTGAACAGCTCCGGCCCGAGCTCAGACTGCTGGTAGAAGTGGAACTGCGACGTCCACACCGCCTCGAACAGGCCGATGTACCGCAGCTCCTCTGCGAAGTGATCGCAAGTGTGGCGTACCCAGAACGCCTAGGCCCATTCACTGGTAAAGTTGCCCCCGGATCGCAAGTCCCAGTCCTTCAGCCAGCCCTTGGTGTCGTCAGTGACACTCTGACGGTATGTGCTCGAGTAGAGGGCTGGAGAATTCTCCACAGTAGGCTCACCCCCATCAATGGTTCGCGTCCTCGGGTTCAGGACATAGACATCCAAGTGTCTGGTCTCCCTGGCAGGATGCCCATTGTTGGTGATGTTATAGCGGAGAAGCTCGTCCTCCCGGGTCACCCAGGTCCGCGGCGCATCAATCTCGAACCCTGGCACCGGAACCTCATCGAGGATGCCGAAGTTCCAGAGCGGCAGGTTGTCCGACAGTGGATATGTCTTCTGGGCCGGCGTTAGTAAGTCGAACAAGGATTGATTGTTGGAAACAATCTCCTTGGCTCCGTAAACCTCCTCGTTCGTCGCCATCTCAGCTCTGCGAGTGGCGGCATCCCCCTCATTTCCTCTGTGCGCGGCCATCTCAGAAGTTTCGGGAGTCGTGCGGGTTAAGGGATGAAGAGTGCGGGATCGGACGAGGCTGGTGGAAAAGTTTGAAGGTTGGCGCGCAATCCAAGGGGACGGCGCGCAATTGGGAAGACTGTCGCGCAAAGTTCCGGGTTTTCGCGCAAAAGCAGGCGAAATCCGGACGGTTTTGCGCGCCGATCGGGCGAATTTCGCGACCGGAAGAGGCAATTTCGCGCACGAGAGCTTGGGAGCTTATCGCGCGGAAGGCCAGAGTACGGAACGCGGGACCCAGCGCCCCTATTTATAGGCGAGGCCGGGCCCGCGCTGCGCGGAAAGCGCTTTGCGCGACCGCAGCGGCGAATTTCGCGACCGGTGCCCCTTTTTGCGCGCCTAAGTCCCGCGCCGCCCAGGACTTCGGCATTCCGGCGTCTCCCTCGGAACCCGATCGTTGCGACCTCTCGCCGATCAGATTCCGAGGGGGGGCTTTTGTAGACGCCGGAAAAGTCCGTTGCTCCCAAACGAAGCTCCGGATGCGGAAAGCGAGGTCATATTTGGAGTCGGAAGGATGTTTCGGAGGGCCCGGAGGTCTTGCGCGGAATTTCAGAGGCACGCGCGCAAAGGTGATGTCCCGCGCGGAAAACCCCCGGGATGCGCGCAATGCGCCGGCGCGGCGCGCAATTCTGCGCGCCGCGGGTCCGCGCGACTCCCTTACGCGCCGCGCCCGATTCCGCGCCCGCGAGAAGAATTTCGCGCTCGCACCCTGGATTCCGCGCCCGGGGTTGCCTATAAATACAAGGCGACCCCCAACGTTTCAAAGGTTGCTGGAAGTCGAAACGTCTCCCGTGCGCGCAATTCAACCCCTTCCGCGCGCAATGACGAACTTCAGGTAACCTCCTTTCTTTCGCGCAAGAAAGCCTCGGGGTCCGCCTTCGCGCGCAATCCCCGCTGGCTCCTTTCATTTGAATAAAAACTCACCCTAAGGCCTTTGCGCGCAAAAGAACCCTCTTGCGCGCAATTGCCCCCGGGGTGCGCGCAATCCGGCCTGATTGCGCGCACCCCCCCTTCTTTCAAGTGGCCATTCGTTAAAGAATGAGTCGTTGCCCCCGCGCGCTATCCGAAGCCCGGTGTGAGCAATCTCAAGCATCCGCGCGCAAGGCGCTGGCCCAATTGCGCGCCAGCCGCCCCGATTGCGCGCCGGCCCGCAGTATTGCGCGCAAAGCTTCCTTTTTGCGCGCAATCTGCCAGGGTCGTCCCCGTTGACCTCCTAAGGTTACCCGCCTGTGTGGCACCCGATGATTCTCATCCCGGGTGCCCGCACCGTGCGTTGTCTTCCCGTGCGGCCCTCCAGGCTTGCGCGAAGTGACACGCACCTATGTCCAGCATGACGTTAAACTGCATATATGTCCAGCATGACGTTAAACTGCATATATGTCCAGCATGACGTTAAACTGCATATATGTCCAGCATGACGTTAAACTGCATACTCGTCCAGCATGACGTTAAACTGCATATACGTCCTGCACGACGTTAAACTGTACATCGTCCGCGCTGCAAGACGTTAAACTGCCAAGTGCTTCGTCCGGCAACCTATGCCCAGCATGACGTTAAACTGCACACCCGTCCAAGCTGCACGACGTTAAACTGCCTAGCCCCCATCGTCCGTGCTGCAAGACGTTAAACTGCCAAGTGCCTCGTCCTCAACACATGACGTTAAACTGTACTTCGTCTGGCAAGACGCTAAACCGTCCGCAACCTGATCCCGTGCTCCGCACGCAGGGTCTCCCCCGGTTTGGACGTGGCCCCCACCCGCTCGTCTCTGCAGGGATGTCGGGATTGTCCCCCTTTTGGGACGATTTAATGGGAGTGGCTTTTCCCTACGGGGGCAGGGTATTACAAACCCCTAGTTTCTCGTGGGAGGCTGCACATGTGTATCTCCATTGCACCTCCCCACTGCCGAAGCCAGTAGAGGGTCTGACTGGGATCGAGGTGTCTTTTGCTTTCGGTCCAAGTCCCTTCCAACTGAGTTTTGCAGTATCCGGGCTGCCCCAAGTGCGTAAGTCCTGACAGAATGAACTACGTGGACTTTGATCCCTGTCTTCTATACAGGGTACGTAGGAAGCCTCCCTGAGGTCCAAGCCCACCACCTGGTCGTCCCGGTCGTATTTACGTCGGTTCGTCCATCAGTGGACCCCTCCAGGGTTCACGCTTGCGTTGATTCACCTATGAATCCGCCCCTGTGGGAGACCGCCCGTGTGTATCTCCACGGTGCCTCCCCACAGCCCCCCTTTTCCATTTCCCCTTTTATCGTCCAGCATGACGTGAAACTGTGATCCACCCGGCCGTTCCATCCCCCTCCGTGCGAGGTGGTTCGGTTCAATCCTCCGCCCGGCGGCCTCGACCTCTTCGTGAGTCGGCTTGCCGACGTCCAGCATGACGTTAAACTGTATGCCCGAACTACGTTGACTTTGATCCGTGTTAACGCGCGGTACGTAGGAAGCCCCTCTGGGGTCCAAGCTCTTTACTCCATCATCCACCCTGATCCTTACCCGGGCCGCCACATCCCGGTGGGGTCATGCCACTTCACTTCACTCCACGTTACTTGGGAAGCCGCCCATGTGCTGGCCCCAGCGTCGGAGGTTCCCCGCAAGGGGTTCTGTCATCTGATCCACTTTTCGTGTTGATCGGTCCGATGCCGTCCCCGCTGGACGTTAAACTCGCGGCATACCCCGTGTTAAACACGGGAAGCTGAGGAAAACCTCAGGTGACACAGTTCCCCGCACCTAGTACGGGATGCCTCAGGCCATCGTGCCTTCGAGAAGCCCTATTAGGGACGGAAGACAGACGTGCAGAGCCGCAGTGTTACAACACGCCCCCAGCACCCAGAGCCACCCGGCCTTCTCACCGCAGGTTGCTGCCCCGCCCAGACTCCTTGGAACGTCCGGGCGGAAGCAGCGTAATTAACCGGTGTCCATGAAGATATGGCGCCGGGAACGAGATTCACGAACATTCTTAAGTCTATGAGGGAGACCCGGATTAGGCGACAAGTTCCGAGGAGACGTCCAAGGAAGGAGAAGCCGACATCCCATCATCCCGGTTTCGATCAAGGAGCAGACGCCCCTGAATAAGGGACGGATGCCGCCCGCCCTTGGAAAGCGGGACTGCGGGACCACAAGCCGCGTGCCCATCCCCTCGGGTTGACGGGTGCACGCGCGAACGCGTCCTGGCGGAACAGCGTAACCCGACGCACATCCGCACCGAAACAACGCCCCAACAGGACTTGCGCGCCTACCTCTTTTTGGGTTCCCATCCTGCTTATTCAACTCTTTTCTTCAAATCCACCTCTCCTCTTCAAGATTTATCCTTCAAAACCCTCTTCAAAGCCATTTTCGGCATGGTTCCTTTGTTGTCTTACTTATCTGAAAGGAATTTAGTGGAAGATCTCTCAAAACCTAGTGATTTATATCTTCATGTCACTAAGGAGAGAGATTTCATTCATTCAACCTCATCCTTTAAGATGAGAATATCTTTATGGGCCTCCTTTTCAAGAGTAAGCCCCAATCCAAGTTCCCTAAACTAGGGCTCCTTTTTAGGAGTAAGCCCCAGTCCAAGTTCCATAACCTTGGACTCCTTTTCAGGAGTAACCCCAGCCCATGTTCTCTAACCTGGGCCTCCTTTTCAAGAGTAAGCCCCAATCATAAATCCACTTAACCTGGGCCTCCTTTTAAGGAGTAATCCTCAGTTCTAACTTCCCTTAACCTAGGACTCATTTTCAAGAGTAATCCCTAAGTCTCAATTTCTTTTTGATTTGGTCTTCCTTTTCAGGAATAAAATCCAATCATAAGTCCCCTCTAATTTAGGCCTCCTTCTTAGGATTAATCCCCAAGTTAAGTATCCAAATATCCATAAAGCACATATAACTTTATGGACCTTGTTCCCAGGTTTCTTCCCTAATGTAATTCCCAATCCTCATCTATTTGGGAAGTCATACATACATAATCCCTACATCATTCCTTATGATTTCATTTTTCATGGCACAATCTTCAGGTTTGACTAATACCTCTTGTTTCTCACACTATGTATGACTCACATGAGCTTAGAGTGTAAAAGTAATTATGATTGTCAGATCATAAAGGAAATCTCATGCATATAAATCATTGATTGTCAGATCTAAAGGAAATCTGATTTTCATACATGGTAATTTAATAAGGATTCACGAACATAACTTAAATCTCTAAAGAGAGTCCCTAAGTAGAAATAATTCCCTTAAAAAGGTGTGATGAGTCCAACCTCCCATCCTCTTGACCAATGCAAATTCTTAAGCCTCAAAGGTCCACAACTAATGAGAACCTACCTTTGTAAAGTAGGTCCAAATGGATATAGAATCATTGGATGTTTCCGGTTCTACGAATAATCCCATTAGAAACCGATTTAAATATTTGAACCTTAAACAAACAAGGTCATCCCTATTTCCAGAGGAAACAAAAAATGGTGAACCTGACGTGAATCCTTAACAATGTTAAATGATGTTTTACTTATTTGTTAGACCCCTATTTAACTTAATGTGAGGGCCAACAAAGCAATAAATAATATATGTTCTCATTCAAAAGATGTAGTGGATGAACTTATCTTGATTATGTCTGTTATATCAAATAAGCACTCGTTTTCAAGATCTCTCTGTGTTACATAAATGGCTTCGCTATAGTTCACACCTGTGAATGCATCGGCTGCTACTCCTGCTGGATCCTCGTCCGCTCTGAGGACGACATCACCTACTCAGTGTCTTCAATTCTGGGTCTCAAATGCACTGGTTAAGGAATACTATTGACATGGTACCATTCTAACTCTGGAGGCTACTCGACAATCCCACCAAGTCAGTAATTCACCCTGGTTGTCCGGACAGCGATGACCTGTGATCAAGAAACAGGTGGTGCCAACCACCGTCTCCAACCATTTTGGGTCGTTATCCCTGGAACAAAATCACCAGTCCCTCCCATATTATGAGGAGGTGAATGAGAAGGTCACTCAAGGCCTTAATTCAAGGAGACAATAGTCCTTCCTGAGGACTCCCATCAACAATCACCGCCAGAATCGTGTGGTAGTGTGCCCTCAACATGATGAGGGTATCGCCTTTAGGGGTTCGACTTAGGTTCCTGAGGCCCGAGCATGCAAGACGAACCACCAGAGGAGAAATCTAGCCAATAGGGAGTAGGTTCTTATTTTTTTCCCCTCTAGAGAATTCCATCAAGCCAACTTGATGACAAATAACGAGCTGACATATACACATTTCCATCCTGATGTTACTTCCTAGCAGACTCGTCTGGCAGTAACATGCCAATCCTACCAGGAAATTCTGGTGGAGTATTATAGGTAGACATATACACCAGTTTATAACTCATCAACCAGTCAGCTGGCTCGTCTGACTGCACCCAAAGAAGCTCACCAATCTAATATGGTGGAAAGTGATAAGCAGGGACATACACCTATTTACAATAAATAATTCTGTCAGTAGTCTCATCTTCCTTTATTGAAGGAAATTAGTTAACCATACTTGTCAAATAATACACAGCAGTCACATACACCTTCCAATGTTCATCAATATTGCCAACAGTCCCATTTGGTAGCACTCAGAGAAGTCAGTAGGAAAGATCTGGTGACAAATTTGGAGCAGACTCAACTCTCTACCCCCATACATGAGTACTCTCAGAATTCACTAGTAGGAAAAAGAGGACAGGAGCAGGAACACACACCTAATCCAAGCATATAATGGACGTATATTCCTGTTCTGGTAGCTGAAGTCACCAAGCACATTATGACGATAGTGAAACTGCAGATGCAAATCCCTTCTTATATTCTGGATTCCTGCCAGAATATTATAACATCTTTAGTAGCATTATAGGGAAAGATATACAAATATATCCCAACCAGTGGAGTGAAACATCAACATATCACTCCAGAATAGATACACACCTATGTTCTAGTCCAAGAGGGTTGTGGGGGCATACTCCCCCATATCATACAGACAATCCAGTCAGGCACATACACATGATTTTAATGGAGATAATCAGCCTAACCTAACTATTTCTCTTGAGAAGGCACATACACCTGCCCATAATAACTGCTTTTGTCAAAAAGTGGGTCCCAAAATGAGTAAGAAGGCATCTAATAAAAATAACCTTCTAGCACAGTCAAGAAATCAAGAGCCAATTTGTAATAAGGCCTTGCTCAATGCTGGAGTTCTTGAAGCCCTCAGACAATTATCTGTTGGAACTCAAGATTCTACCCTCTCATTTCCCAATAGTGGGAACATTAATTCTAAAGGTCTGCATTAGAAACTTCCTCATGAAGGCTTTCTTCATGAAATTTCGGTCAATCTCGAAGTACCGTCTTTATATGAGAGCCACGATAACCCTCTGTCTGGCTAGATGATCAAGGAGAAAAAGGTTTCATCTTTTTTTGTAACCCACCATGGTGGTCCTCCCCATGATGATTAATTTAGATGCGAAATTCCTCTTCACAATAGTAATTCGCATTGCCTGGAATATTCTTTAAAGGAAAATGTAGTGATGATAAAGCCCTCTTATTTTGAGGCACTTGAAAATGTTAATCCATTTATGTCTGATGATTTTACATTAGTAGGTGAAATACTTTCTCAAGTAGAAGATAGCTCAGGGTGTAGGTCATTCTCCAAACCACCCCTATGTCATTCATCTTCTAGTTTGATAAATGAATTATCTACCAATATTGTTGAATCAGGTGAAGAAAAAAAGAAGAACCGGCTTTGGACTAATCAGGTAGAAGAATATTCATCGAATGATAAAGAGAAAGTACTGAATATGAGAAAAAAACTGGCGAAAGGTGAAGTACCCGTCATATTTTGGCCTTTGGCTGACTCTCAGTATGATATTCCAGAGATGTTGATGGGAGATTGTATTCATGATCTTCGTCTCAACATATGGAAAACTCTTTGTCACTTGAAAGAGAAAATATTATCTTATGATGAATATGAAAATCATGTCAATATAATAGAAGAGTTACAACACCAAATTGTTTTGGCATCTCTATCAGTTTCTCGATATCTAAAGGATGAAAAGCAGTAGAGAGCCCTTTAGTGTTCATGACTTGGCACACTAAAAATATTGCGCCAATTAATTTCCAATGCCCCATCTGATATTCATATCAGGTTATGGGGTTTTCTTAGAGCACTACATTTCACTGTACTCTCCAGTCAACAAAGCTCACCAAAGGTGGTCTCATGCAATTTTATTTCCCAGAACTAGCCACATCTAGCTGATTTTGTGCATAATCAAAGGCTTGCTCAGGAACATACCTCATCTAGTTCTTCTCAAAGTCAAGAATAAAGAGAAAAAGCTATCGAATTACTCTTGCATCGTGAAAATGATAATATCAAGAAGGCTTTTCATTTAGAACATTAACATCATCAAGTGATAGAAGTGTCAGAAATCATCCAATGGTCTTTTGAGCCAGGTGATTTGACTGGATGTAGGTTGATGCATCCAGCCAATTTCCGAACTAAAGTCTACAAGATCAGGAGAACTTTTAGTAAAGTCTCAGATGTAGTAGCTCAAGAACCACCCCATCTTCCCAGACTAGGTACTCTTTTAGCCCAACCCTCAGAATCAGCAAATATGATTCGAGGAGTTGAGTAGAAACAGCCCCAGTCCACCGGACTGGGGACTTTTTCAAATCCTCAGTCCCTTCCCCAGTAGAAGTCAGTCTTATCTCTATTAGGGAAGAATCCACAAGAGGAAATAAGAGCCTAATTATTAGGATATTCCCTCCAAATTATGGTTCGTCAAGAAGTTCCTGAGGGATAAAATCAAAAGAAGGAAGTGTCTCATCAAGGATATGAAAAAAGATAGTATAACAAAAATTCTGATAGAAGGGATGAAATTAATTATGAATTAATAAATTTCATCAATGCAATTATTGTTGATCCTCTAGAACATGAGTCTCACTCAGAGAGATTAGATGAAGAATTTCCTGCTCATAAGGCTGTGCACACAGAAGTAAATGAAGAAGGTGTGCGTACATGAAATCAAAGGCTTACCCAGAATCTAGGTATTCCTTAAAATAACAAACTTCCCCCTCTCCTAAAGGCATCCAACAAGGATAAAAGAAAGAATCAGTTTACATTCCACCCTTCCTCTAGAGAAGGCCAATCACTCTCACTGGATAAAAGATTCACACAACAAGAGGAAGAAATGAAGGAATTAAAGAGGTTTAATGAAAAACTACTTCAAGGTAGTCTTCCTCCTAGGTGTGCTAGAGTCAGTCAGCCAAGGGATTTTTTTGCAGCTACTGATATGGATCAAGAGTATCCTTCTTTACTAGTACACCCTCACAGGTCTAATCCTATGGGCCATACGCAACAATAATCGGTGGTGATACCATCAGTTGTAGTACCATCCACCACACCTATCCAAGCTCCACTTATAACACCTGCTTAGGTCCAAGCTCAACCGAATGTTTCTCAAAAGTTAATAACTACCATTGAGTCATTAACAGCTCAGTTGGAAGCTATGGAGGGAAATTGTGCACAAAATAAACCAAAAAAGAGATCTTACCCAGAATGGGTTGATGCAATTCCTACCCCATCAAATTTTGCAAGTACCACATTCCCAATATTTAATGGTTTGGGAGACCCAAAACAACACTTAACACATTTTGTTTCTCGTTGTGATCCTATGATGGGAACTCCTCAGCAACAAGAAGAAGTTAAGATCAGGTGTTTTGTACAGTCATCACAAGGGCCTGCTTTTGTCTGGTATACAATCTTGCAATCCCGGTCAATTACCATGTGGGAGGATCTCCGCCAATGATTCCTTCCTCAATTCAGCTCAAAGTTTCCAAAGACAACAGTTTTTTATCTTACAAATTTTAAGCAAAGGGAGAATGAAATAGTTTCATATTTCATTGCTCGCTGGAAGGGATTAACATATTCCTTAAGTTTAGCACTCCCTCAAGAAGAATTGTTTCCAATCTCTATGGAAAATTTTCCTGATGAGTTACGCACATAGTTGATCTCTGTGAAATACACAAGAGGGTTTAGAGACCTTACTTTGATCACTCAGCAGATCGAAGACTCTCTTACAAAGACTAAGGATAATACTCGTGTAATTCCATCAACTCCAGGAAGGAGAATGGGTAAAGCAGAGACTGCTACAGTTACGCTTAAACAAGCACCTGTACCTACTTCTACATCAAAACCTTCATCTTATTGAAGAGATCCACCTCCTGAGCATCAACAATAGAGGTTGTTTCTTCAAGATGATCAATGAGATCAAATACAGAAACAATTTGAGGATATGAAGATTAGTGTTTATTCTTTCTGAAATGAACATGTTCCTGGTTACATCATTTCAGCTCTGGAAAATAATTTGGTTCAGTTTCCAAGACCCAAAATGCCAAACAAGGAAGGAGATAAAGACCTTCCCAACTATTTCCCATTTCATCAGATGTTGGGAAATCACATTCAGAAGTGTTTTGTCTTCAAATACCCCCTACAAAATATGGTGGACTCGGGATAGGTAAAAAGGAAGGGTTCTTTAGCCCAGGTAGCATGTGTTACTGCTACAAATCTAGAGGAAGAAGGCGAATGGCAAGAAGTCAAAAGCAAAAATGTGCAGAAATATGATGATTGGATGGACAAAAAAACGATCAACTGAACTCATTCCATTTTACGAACACAATTGAAGAAACCAATTGTGTCATATGCTATGAATGCCACAGCAAAACCCTCTTCATCCTAGGGAAAATCCTCAAAGAAACGACATAATTTAAAGAAAGAGGAATAGTTAGAAGAATATGAGATAATGTTAAAGCCCAAGTTGTCTTTGACTCTCGCAGATTTCATGTCATATACCTCAAAAGCACATACACCATCCCACCAAACTACATAGCCTAAATTGGCTAATCAGGAATAATCTTAATCAGATGAAGAGTTGATCTTTGGTTATGTTAATATGATTCACTAAACAGATCCTTATGCAAGTCACAGTTTCAATATTAATGAGCCTAAGCTCCCTGTATCAAACAGAAGAATTAGAGGGAGTTCCAGAGGTCTAGGATACAGAGGAATACATGGATATCCCAGAAGCCACTATTTCAATCCTACCCCTTCTAGAACTGTATATGCAGTAGAAACTCATGGAAAAGCCCTTCAGCGGGCTCAACAAGAACAAGCATGTTCTTCCACACATGGAAGATTCAGTCCTGGCAAATTTTTTTTGGAGGATCAGCTAGAGGCTACACCTTCTTCATCTGAGCAAATAAATAGACCTAGTTGGTCTAATCTTCCAAAGCTAGGAGTATTTCGAACTCCAACCCCTATACGAGAAGCATATACTTCCAAAGCATCAACCTCTAAGGCTCCTTCTAAACCACATGGTCCTATTGGGAAATGCAGACCTTTGGATCAAAAGTATGATGTATTGAAGCATTTGGACCAAGTACCGACCATGTTATCAATTCTAGATTCCTTGAATCTATCAAAGGATATTTGGGAGGCACTCTTTGAGGTTTTGTCAAGTCCTAATGAGTTTCAAACTGAAATTACTGTAGCTGAAGTCTACCATGTAGAGAATAGTCCTGCATAATTCCATGCAGTGATATCTTTTACAGATGAATATGAAGATGATGTTGTTCATGAACATATTAGACCTTTGTATTTATCTGGAAAGGTCAATGATGTAGAAATCCAAAGAGCTTTCATTGATAATGGTTCAAGAGTCTACCTCATCCCCATTCGTACACTTTGTCGATTGGGCCTCACCAAATTTGATTTATCTCATTCTACTTTGATGTTGCAAGGATATGATAAAAATGAACAAGAACCTATGGAATATACCACACTCAGAACGCATTTTGGAGATCTTATATCCAATTAATATTTCATGGTTGTTTGTTATGACACAACCTTCAATATTTTGTTTGGAAGACCTTGGATACATCAACATGAGGCTATCCCTTCATCATACAATCAATGTCTCAAATATTGTTTCAATGGTAAAATTGGGACATTGAATGGTGATAAATCCCCATTCAAAACATGTGACTCTCAATACATTGAGGCGGAATTATATCACATGGAGGGAAAGGAGAAATCCAGAACAAGGGAGGTTACCAAATTTAACTCCATATGGTTTGGAAAAGATTCCAGTAAACCCATTTATACATGTGAGTACAGATTATGTGTTTCCTATCAGTCAAATTGGCAGGATAGACCCAAATACAAATAATCTTATAGAAACTTCCAAAATGTCGATTACAGCAACCAAGCCAGACAGCATGGGAGAAAATGGTGATTCACCAAGCAATGATGAAATCTCAAATGCAGATGTCTTCATTTCATCTGCTGAAATAAAGAAACTCTATACTTATCCAACCAAGACAGAAGAAGTTATAGAAATTTTAGAGGTGAAAGATGATGTTGATTCTCAATCCATCATCTACTCTTTATTACTCAAGGAAGACCCGTCATCATCAATAGGGTCAGAAATGGATGCCTCTTTTTCAAGATGTTCAAATTTTAACATCTCTCCTAATTATGTAAATTTTGCTTCATCATTTACTATGAAAGTAGAAGCAGAAGAGATAAGACATGTTGAAGAAGATAAGGAAGATCTCAGAGATGCTCCTCCAACATTTGAAGAGGGTATCTCTACCACTGTGGATGAACTCATAGAAATAAATCTGGGAACAAAAAAAGATCCACGCCCCACTTTAATTAGTTTGGCCATGAATATTGAAGAGAAAGAAATTCATATTTCATTTCTAAAGAAAAATTGAGATATATTTTCTTGGAATTGTACAGAAATTACAGGGACTGATCCTGGTTTTTCTACTCATCATTTGGGTTTTCCAGAAGAACATCGAGGATTCAAGAAAGCCGCAAGAAGAACACACCCAACATATGCTTCCAAAATTGAAGTTGAAGTGGATAAGATTATCAAATATAACTTCGTTAGAGAAGTTCAATATACCAAATGGTTGGATAATATTTCCCCTGTGAAAAAGAAAAATGGAAAAATTAGAGTCTATATTGATTTCAGAGATCTTAATCGGCATTGTCCCAAGGATGATTTTCCAGTTCCAGTCACAGAACACTTAATTGATGCAAAAAATGGCTATAAAGAACTTTCCTTCATGGATGGATATTCTGGGTATAATCAAATCTGAATGGCTCCAGTATATGAGGAATCTATAGCTTTTAGAGCCCCTCGGGGTGTGTTTTTTCTATCAGACAATGCCCTTTGGCCTAAAGAATGCAGGCACAACATATCAGAGTGCCATGCATTGTATCTTCAAACCCTTTTTAGGGAAATTTGTTGAATGTTATGTGGAATATTTGGTGGTTAAATCCAAACAATGTTCTAATCACTTGGATGATTTGGATGTCATATTCCATAAACTTCGACAACACAATTTGAAGATAAACCCCTTGAAAAGTGCTTTTGGGGTATCCTTAGAAAAATTTCTCGGCTTTGTTATACACCATTGTGGTATTGAAGTTGATCCTGAGAAGACTAAATTAATCCTTGGTATGTCACCTCCTCGAAATTTGAAAGAATTGAGATGAATTCAAGGACACATGACCTATATTTGGCGTTTCATCTCCAATATGGCAAGAAAAAGTTTACCCTTCACCAAATTGATGAAGAAGGGAGTCACTTACCAGTGGAATAAGGAATTTCAATAAGCGTTAAATATTATCATGAAATCTCTCTTGAGTCCACCAGTATTAATGCCACATGTTGAGGGAAGACCAATTATCCTCTATGTGACAGCTTTTGATCGATCATTGGGAGACTTCCTTGCCCAAAAGAATGATGCTGGGAATGAAAAAAACCCTTACTATCTCAGTCAGACTATGATTGAAGCAGAAACCCGATATAAAAGTATTGAAAAGTGCTGCCTAGCAGTAATATTTGCAGTTCAGAAATTGAGACACTATCTGCAACATCATAAGGTCCACTTGGTATCTCGCAATAACCACATCAAATTTATCCTTAGTCGTCCAATTCTTATAGGACGTCTGTCAAGGTGGCAGTTATTTTGCATCAACTTGATATCTAGTATGTGTCTCAAAAGTCAATAAAGGGCCATGCTCTATATGATTTCCTTGCTGAACATCCTTCATTAGAAGATACATCTTTAGATACTGAACTTCCTGATGAGGAATTCTTCTCTATTAAAGATAATATTCAAACATGGGAAATGTAATTTGATGGTGCTTCTAGATGTCCAATAGGGAAGAAAATGGAAGATCCTAAATTCAACAAAGTTGGGTTAGGAATTGTGCTCATTTCTCCAGAAAATGCAGTGCTACCCTATTCCTTATTATTATGGGAAGGTGGTACAAATAATGAAGCAGAATATCAGGATCTCATCACAGGATATGAGTTGGCATTTCAGGAACTAGTGAATCACTTAAAGGTGAAAGGTGATTCATACCTAGTAATCAAACAAGTCAATGGGGATTATGCTATCAGAAAAGAAGAGTTAATCCCTTTGTTTGATTACGTCAGAGAGTTAATGGTAGAATTTCCTTTGAAACCTACATTTTCTTATTTCCTGTGATCAAAAAATTCCCAAGCTGATGCATTGGATAATATAGCCACAACTTTGGAAGATCCAAATCGGGACGAGAGAATCATCAGTATTTCCCACCGTAGTACAATTTAAACTTATGTTCAAACCATAACAGAGGAAATCAATGAAATTAGTCCCATTTCGGAACCATATGGTCATACTACAGGATGGATGAAACCTATCAGGGAATACCTCCAAAATGGAACACTTCCACCTGATATATCCGAGAAAGAACATGTCTGGCGACGTGTGGTCAATTTTACTCTTTATGATAGCCCAGATCACCTAGAAAAATTTCTCAAAAAAAGAGGTTTTGATGGAATTCTATTCAGATTCATTGATGGTGAAGAGACAATGACTTTCATGAAATACGAACATGTAGATGTATGTGGTGCCCACCAGTCTGGACATAGACTATATGATCAAATTTGAAGGCTTGGATGTTTTTGTCCTTCAATGATACAAGATTGTGTTGATTTCACTAAGAAGTGTCATTATTTTCAAGTACATGCCAACTTCATTCATCAACCCACAGTGTTTCTTCATACAGTTAAATACTCATGGTCATTTTCCACATGGGAAATAGATATAGTAGGACCTTATCCTTTAGCTACATCCAAGCAGTTTAAGTATATTCTTACTAATACTGACTTTTTGTCCCAATGGGAAGAGGCAATACCTCTCAACGAATTTAGTTCTAAAATCATTGTTAGCTTCATCAATTATAACATCATTATCAGATTTGGTGTCCCTCATACCATATTGATGGACAATGGCACGAACTTCTGTTCATCCGAGGTAAGGAAGTTGTATCAAGAATACAACATCAAATCCAACCATTCATCTCAGTATCATGTAGCAGCCAATGGCCAAGTATAATCCTTCAGCAAGACACTTTCGAACACACTGAAAAAGATGGTGGATAAAGATAAGAAGTCATAGCCTAATAAACTTTTTCATGATTTATGGGCTTATCGGACCACCACCCGCACTGCAACGCGGTCAACTCTATATTCATTGGTATATGGAACAGAAGTAGTCTTTCCCATTGAGGATCAATTAACCTTAATCAGAATATATATTTGTGATCAGTAATCTACAGATGAACAATCTCAAAAGAGATTGGATGAATTTGAAAAATTATATGAGAAAATATTGTGTACCCTGCACCACTTGGAAGTCTATCAGAATCGAATATCACGGTCTTTCAACAAAAAAGCTCATCTTTGTTCATTTATTCAGGGAGAATTGGTTTTGGTTATTATAACTCTAATGATACCAGGAAATAAACCTCCCATGTTTGATCCAAAGTGGGAAGGACCTTAATCAATACATAAGGTCTACTCCAATGGAGCTTATTCCTTAATCTGAATGGATGGGGAACTCATCCCGACTCTAACCAATGCCAAATTTTTGAAGAAGTATTTTGTGTGACAGAAATACAATATGTCCAGCAAGACGTTAAACTGCATAACTAACGTCCTAGCTACATGACGCTAAACTGTGAAGCACTTGTCCAACAAGACGTTAAACTGTGTCGTCCTTTCTATATGACGTTAAACTATTCATCCCCTCTTTTGTCCTTACTGCATGACATTAAACTGCACAGTCTCTCTTTCGTCCAACATGACGTTAAACTGTATTGTCCCCATCATCCTAGCTATATGACACTAAATTGTACAACACCCTTACGTCCAACATGACTTTAAACTATGTTCACGTCCAACATGACGTTAAACTGTGTCCCCATTTTCCCCACTACAACACATTAAAATTTATAGTCATACGTCCTAGCTACATGACGCAAAACTATACGACACTCTTTCATCCAACATGACATTAAACTGTGTCCAGTCCCTTATATGTCCTACATGACATTAAATTGTACATTTTTAGGGTTGTTTATACCTCTTTTTTCTCACACCGAGTATGAATCATGTGAGAATAGAGTAAACTTCAACCATAACACCCTCTATGGGCCGCTAACCATGTGTAAGTCCCGACACCATTTTTTAAGTCGTTTTCCTCAAGAACAACTTGATCAATAATTCATTCTTTAATCGAACGACGCGGACTTTGATCCTTTCCATGTAGGATGGGTACGTAGGCAACCTCTTGAGGTTCAATCCCAAAATCAATCTCTTCACATCAGTTCACCTCCATCCCATACGATGTTGATACGTGAAGCCGCCCCCAGAACCAATATTTTTTTACATTGGTTCACCATCATCCTTGCTATATGATGTTAAACTATTAACACTCTTTGTACTATATGGAAATAAACTACAACATTATTTGACACCCTAACCTGAGAGGGAATCATTATTTACATTGATCACCAATCGTGTTATATTCCAAAGACTACGTGCATACATGGAAATGCTCGAACCTTAATCTTGGGTCAAACCATCATTGCACTAAAGTCCCCTTTCACCCTTCACTTGTACGAGCCAAATCTATACAAAATGTATTTCAAGAACTATGTAAAGATTGATTCCCATCATTATCGGATACATAGGAAAATTCTAGTGTCCCTCGAATCCAGTGCCAAGTCTTTGGGCCTAACCCCAAATTCCACTTTCAATCGCTTGGCTGAAAAGTCGCCCATGGTCCGAGATCTATGAGACAAAACTAAGATCTCTTATACCTTCATCCCACATGACGTTAAACTATATTTCAAGAACTACGTATGGCCTGATTCCCATCCTTATGGGATACATAGTGAAGTCTATCATTTTCATTCAAGACCCAGCCACAACATGATTATGGTCAACATTGGTCTATGTATCTCTTTCATGCATTGGACAATACCCATTTTTCATGTGTCATACTCCTAACCTTAAATAATTCCAGATCTCCATAACCCTTTTCTTGATTTCTAGTCACCAAATGTCTGATACCTGAGAGTTCTTTTGCATGACTATGCAGCCCATTCCCTTTGGCTTCCTTGCATAAACAGTCTACATAACGGACTTGTCAGCCAAAAGATACTATTATTTGACTATGCAGCTAATGCCCTTAAGCGGCCCTGCATAATTCAACCCCCTAAAGGGTTTTTCAAATAGTGGTAACTTCATTATTGGGAGGAAAACCTCTTTTTTACTTCTTTATCTTAATGAAAATATGTAGGGATCCGCAAAAATATCCTTCCTTAACATATTTTTCCCATCCTCTTTTTCATGATCTGAAAGTATTCAAGTCTATGGTTTATATTTCCCTTCCATAAGTTTGGGTCACACCTTTGCATGAGTGACATTCATCCAATTCTTTGATAGCCTTGATTGGAAATATCCTCTCTATATTCAAGTACCTCTCTCTATACAGCAGAATCTATGCTTTGGAAAATTTGAGTATCCATAAACATTCACTTGATTTTTAGCAATAAAAAAGTAAAATTTCTAAGAGTTATTTTTCCTGACTATGCAGCACGTGCCTTTAGGCGGCCTTGCATAAGTATTCTACATAACAGACCTATCAGCCAAAAGATGCTATTATTTGACTATGCATCCAATTCCCTTAAGTGGCCCTGCATAATTAAACCCCCTAAAGGGTTTGTTAAATAGTGGTAACTTCATTCTTGGTAAATACTTATTCTAATGCCTTTTATCCCTTTTTTTATATCATTCCTCAGATTCAAAATTTCCTAAGCCATAGTTTACATTTTTCCCCCATACTTGAATATGGTAATATGTTTTCAAATAAATTATCAAGTAATTGAGTCAATTTTAATCCATTCGGTCAAAGATATTTCGACTTTAAACATTAGCCTTTTTATGTCCGGTGTGCATGACTTTAAACTGCCCACAAAAGACAAGGGAACTATGAACAAAATTCAAGTCCCAGCTCACTAAACATATATTTTGTATTATTTAGGTAATATTGAGAAATTAAGAAATGTAAAGTTTGTAGGGTTATTTTTTTTATAATCCTAGAAACAATCAAACTATGCTTACTAGGCCCATTGTCTTAGGTAAAATTATTTAAAGAAGGTATCAAAAGAATGAAGGCATAAATGATTGAAGATGGAAGTGTTTTTCATTGATGCACAAGAGATAGAAGGACATCCAAAGACTGGAGTCTCTTCTCTTTTTCAGGAATTGCAAGAGGCTTTCAACATAACTCTTCATTTGATATAAAACATCCCGAACTTCATTAGCAACCTCCTGGAATTCATTAATTCAACTGGATAGAATAAGAGACGCAGTAATACCAGCTCTTCCTGGAACAATTATAAAATAATGTTCTTGAGTGCAGTTTGAGAAAATTTTCTGCTGATCAAAAAGTGACTCTGTTTCTGTCCAAGAGAAATGGAAGATGTATACATGGATTTCAGAATGGAGAATTAGAAGTAAAGTGAAATTTTGAGAGAGTACTCTTTTCATATATTGTTTCTAATGTCATGATAGTATTCTCTGGATTAACCGGCAGTGGAAAAAATATTATCCAATGGTTTGACATTTTCATATTTGCAGGGAAATGGAATGGAGGAAAAATTTGAAAGTTCACACCATTATCGCTGCTCTTAATGCACAACATAACCGAAATAGACGATTAGTAGTGCGGATTCATCTCAGGAATATAATTCTTTTCCTCTAGAAAGTTGACTTCCTGCTGATGACCATGGCCATACAGAGGCAAGTAGATGCTCTGTGTAAAATTAAGATGATACTTCTTCAAGTACTTGGCCAAATATGGGAGATTTGTTTCGCAGATATTGTAATAATCTGGGCCAATGATGCTCATCATTTCATCAATCTGCTTGCTAGCTTGCTCATTAGCCATTCCAATTCTTCTGGGAGCCATTGAATTGGTACAAAGGTTGAATAATTAACTCTTAAGTAAGTTTATTTTTCATAAAATTTGTGAAAAAAAGTGAAAAAAATGGCTAAGACATTAAGGCGTGCTAGTCTCATTATTGGCACGCAACTGTAATTGGTCACGCAAGTTCGGGCGCGCAGGTATCACCACACAAGTCAAACTACCTCTATAGAAGCACGACACGAATAGAAGCAATGAACCATGGAAAATCAAGACACTTGCGCGACGAGAGCCACTTGCATGATGAGATCGAAGTGCTTTGAATGCCAAGTGATTTGCATTAGAATGAACGCTTATTTGTAGGCAAAGGCCACACCCAGCGCGCCATATCCTGCGCATCTTGCACCTGCGCACCGTGACTTGCGCTCTCAGAACATACGCACCATAGTTCCATGGATTTATCCTTTACCTCAGATCCAAATACTCCTTCGTTTCGAATCCAACTCTCAGGGGGGACTTTTGTTGACACTCCTTTTCGTCACAGAGTGTAATGACTAAAAAAAGGGAATACCTTAGCACAAAGAGACACATCCTTTGAAGAAACATAAAAAATTGACAAAGGCATAAACAAGGATTTGTTTACACATGGGTCGCACAAGTTTTATCATGGTCATGCAAGTATACCTGGACATCACATATTGGTCACGCAGGTGACTTGCGTGCCCAATTTTATTTTTTCCCAAGGTATTCAATGGCCTATAAATACCCCTTGTGGGCCCCCTATTTCGGGAATGGAAAAAATAAAAAATCCATATTTAAGATCTCGGTGCCCTAGTCTCTACTTGAAGTATTCCAAACACTTATAAGGTAATTTCTTACCTAGAATAGAAGATCTAAAGAGAAGTAATAAGGCCTAAGTGTTGGAATTCGTCAACAATTTCGTACCTAAGTGTCTAACCCTTAAGTGAAAATGGCCACACTTGCGCGCTGCCTTATCCCTTCAACAGAACTTGTGTGCCACCCTTTTGGAAGCCTTTAAGGATTATAATAAGGGCTTGAACCAAGCCTCACCCAAGTATTACCCTATGGGTTAACCATCGCTCAAGTAAACATGTGTCGTGCATGTATACTTGCATGACCCGTACTTGCGTGCCCCAATAGGACTTGCACGCCTACCTATTTTTGGGTGCCCCTCCTGCTTATTGAACTCTTTTCTTAAATTCCAACTCTCCTCTTCATGATTTAACCTTCATAACCCTCTTCAAATCCATTTTTGGCATGATTCCTTTGTTGGCTTCCTTATCTGAAAGTAATTTTGTGGAACATCTCTCAAAACCTAGTGACTTATATCTTCATGTCACTAAGGTTAGAGATTTTATTTATTCAACCTCATCCTTTAAGATGAGAAGATCTTTATGGGCCTCCTTTTCAGGATTAAGCCCTAGTCCAAGTTCCTTAACTTGGGCTTCCTTTTTAGGAGGAATCCTCAGTACAAGTTCCCTAAACAGGGCCTCATTTTTTGGAGTAATCCCCAGACCAAGTTCCCTAACCTGGGCCTCCTTTTTAGGAGTAAGCCCCAATCATAAATCCCCTTAACATGGGACTCCTTTTCAAGAGTAATCCCCAGTTATAATTTCCCTTAACCTAGGCCTCCTTTTTAGGAGTAATCCCTAAGTCTCAATCTATTTTTGATTTGGGCTTCCTTTTTAGGAATAAAACCCAGTCACAAGTCCCCTATAATTTAGGCCTCATTCTTAGGAGTAAGCCCCAAGTTAAGTATCAAAATCTCCATAAAGCACATATACCTTTATGGACCTTGTTCCTGAGTTTCTTCCCTAAAGTAAATCCCAATCCTCATCTATCTGGGCAGTCATACATACATAATCCCCACATCATTCTTTATGATTGCATCTTTCATGGCCCAATCGTCAGGTTTTACTAATACCTCTTGTTTCTCACACCGAGTACGACTCGCATGAGATTAGAGTATAAAAGTAATTATGAAATCTTTCTTTGGGCCATCAATCATGCATAAAACTCATACTTCTTTACTCGAACTATGTGGGTTCTGATTTCTTTTTCTAAACAAGGATACGTAGGTAGCCCATCTATGGGTATGATCCCAACTCTGAAATAATGCATGTCCTTCTGAATGACAATAAACTTCAAGTTCCCCACTGAGTGGATATAAAACTAGTATGGTTATCATAATGTCCAAGATATTTCTATATAATATGTTGAAGGATGCCATTGACTAAGAATCTCTAACAAATACGGATGATTATCTATCAATGAAGAACCTCAAATAAATATATATATAAGATTCTCTAAATTTTATGCATATCAATCATTGATTGTCAGATCTAAAGGAAATCTCATTTTCATACTTGGTAAATTAATAAGGATTCATGAACATAATTTAAATCTATAAAGAGAGTCTCAGAGTAGACAATAATTTCCCCCCAAAAGTTGTAATGAGTCTGACCTCCCATCCTCTCGACCAATTAAAATTCTTAAGCCTCATAGGTCTACAACTAATGAGCACCTACCTTTGGAAAGTATGTCCAAATGGATATAGAATCATTGTATGTTTCCGGTTCTATGAATAAACATGTTAGAAACTGATTTTAATGTTTGAACCTTAAACAAACAAGGTTATCCCCATTTCCAGAGGAAACAGGTATCACTCATAATAAGAAGGATCCTGATAATTAATTTGTGATAGGTACATTGGTTATTCACTCAAGAATTGAAAATATATTCTTTTATTATGGTTCTATAAATTCATAAATATCATGTAATTTTAGTAAAATAATTGAAACACTGCTTACAATTAAGAAGGTTAAGTTTTCCCTACATATAAAAAATGGGGAATATATTACATATCTTGAATATAAATCCTCCCAATAAAATATTTTTGGGAATAATCTATATGAAAAAAATTTCATAACCCCTTTAGTGTGTTTTTATGCTATACCTAGTATATATCTGTTGTCCTTATATAGATCCAACATAAGATTCTATGATAAGGAAATCACTTTATGTATCCTGAATAATCCCATGATTCTATACAAGTGTAAGAAGGAAAATGACTATCCTTTGTAATATTATTCTAAATTATGGATATTTTCCTTATAAAAAAGAATATATAGAAAAAATTATTGAAACAAATGAGAGGGTATTACTTGAATAAATTACCATTATGAGAAAATAAGTAGATGTATTATTTAGTAGGTTTACTAATGATCCTTTTGATTGAGAATTTTAGATCTCAATCAAACTTATTCCCTAAGATCTTCAAATATCTAAGAATCCCTATAGAATGGCCACCATTATACTTTATGGGGAAAAGAAGTAATTAAAAGAGAATATTGAATTTTTTTTCATATACCCATGTGATTCACCATGTGTTTCACTGGACTATTTTTTCAAAAAGATGGATTTTTCAATGTTCCTCTCCATTAATTATCATGAACTAAAAAAAATAAAGATATAAACAAGTGTCAATTTCCATGGATTGATGAATTATTTGATCAACTATGTGGAGGCCAATGATTCTCTAAAGTGTATCTTTGGTTAGGATATCACAAATTAAAGGTAAATAATGAGTATATTCCCAAAAAATCTTTATGAACAAGGTCTGGATATTATGATTTCACATCGGTTCCATTTGGACACACTAATGATCCTGAAATCTTTATATTCATGATGAATATAGTCATTAGAAAATACCTTGATAAATTTGTGGTAGTATTTATAGATGATACTCTCATATAATCCAAAATAAAGGAATAACATGAGGATCATTTTAATAATATGAAAAATAATTTTAGAGAGGCTAATTTATATTTAAAGTACATTAAATATGATTTTTGGATGAGGAATGTAACATTATTAGGGAATGTTGTCACTTGTAAGGGGATATAATTAGATCAGTTAAAGATAAAGATGGCTGAGGAATGGCCTAGACCAAAATCTATAATATAGATCCATATTTTACTTTTATTTTATGGGTACCATTAGATATTTTTGAGAAATTTCTCATGATTTTCAAACCTACTAACCAAGATAACTCAGAATGGAGTAATTGTTTTTGGAGTAATGATTTTCAAGAGAGATTCAGAGAGTTGAAGAAGAAGCTTATGATTGTAACTTTACCCACACAACCCACAAGTGTGGAAGGAGTTTTTATTTATAGTGATACTACAATGAATGTAATTGGGTGCGTTCTCATGGAAAATGATAAATTCATAGCTAATACCTCTCGACTCCAAAATCCATAAGGCCTTATATTTTTATTTGTTTTTATTAACCCCCTTTTAAGGGTTGAGGTGGAACACTTAAATAACCTATAGGCCCAGAGGCATGAGAACCATACATGCCCCGAAGACCCAGAGATAAGAGCCTAAAGTATATATTAACACACTATGAGATTAACACAGTAGGATATTAACATGGACCAATGATAATGGTTGGGTATAATCAAGGATTTTGACTACTCAATCCATTATCACCTCGAGAAAGAGAATAAATTGGTAGATTATATAAGAAGAAAATATCCTAAAACATTATATTTGATAAGAATTTATAAGAGTATAATATTATTAGACATGGAATGGATGGGAATGATAATAATAAAGGAAATAATATCATCCCACATTCCTCAAATGATTCCTCAACCATTTATCAGGGGGAAGATTTATAAATCCTAGTGGGATAGTGCAGAGATACAAAAGAAAGTGGATGTTATAATAAAGGGTAAATATTTGACATACAAAATTTGTGAAGAAGGAATTGTAAGATATGGGGAATGACTCTATATCCCTATAGAGACTAAGATAAATAATGATCTTTTGAATGATGAAAATAGCTCAAAATTATCTATCCACCCAAGGATCATAAATATGTAAATAGAACTACAAGATCACTATTGGTGGGATAATATGAATAATGGGATTATTGGATATAAATATACATTCTTGTTTTTTCAACAAGGGAAGGTAAAAAAGGAACCATTTAGGTTATATGATGAAACCATTACCAATACCAATATTTTAATGGGATAACATCACCATATATTTTTTCATGGGATTTCCAAAGAAATATAAAGTATATAACTCCATATAGGATGTAGTAGAATTTATTACAAATACAACTCACAAAATTTTCATTTGAGCAGACTTCCCACTCAATTAAATTGAAAATATATACCTTATATAAGTGGTGAGTCTTCATGGTACACAACTATTTAGTGTATCTAATCGAGATCAAATAATCACCTCAATGTTTTAGAAAAAAATTCAACACCAATTTAACATAGATTTATAATTTAGTATAAACTATCACCCAAAAACTGAGGGATAATCTGAAAGTACTATCTATAAACTTTAGGATATGTTGATATATTTATTTATGGACATTAAATGATATTGATATCAATATCTTCTTCTATTGAAGTTCTTATAAGAAAATATTTTCCATTCCAGAATTTAGATGGATCGTTATGAATCCCTTTGTGGAAAGAAATTAATAAATATAAAATGTTGGGAGGAATTTATAGAACATAAGTTATTAGGCTAGTAAATGGTTAAAGGAATGAGTGAAAATATTAATACCTTTCAATAACACATCAAGGAATTTTATATTTGATAAAAGATTTATGCTGACAACCATCAAAGGGACCTAGAGTTTTAGGTTGGGGATAAAGTATTCATTCATATAAATTCATGGAAGAGGTCTATGATGTTTGGGAAAAAGGGAATGATTATTCTATGGATCTTAGTCCCCTTCTAAATCCTTGATCTAATTAGTGTTATTTCTTATTAACTAGAAATCCCATCAAATTTATCTCAAGTTCATGATGTGTTCTATGTATCCCTCTTAATAAATTACATAATATATCTCCCACACATACTAAATATAGTGGTAGTATGGTTGGAGTATGATCTTTATTACTAGGATCATTAGGGGATTATCTTGGACCATAGATATAGAGTTATATGAAATAAGACATCTCACTTTAAAAAGTACACCACTGAAACCATATGTACAAAGAAGTCACATGGGGACCCGAGGAAGTAATGAAAAATAAGTACCATCAACTAATTACATATTAGGATGTGTACTAAAATTTAAATACTGAAATTTATTATGGGGGATAAATGCAACGAACCAAAATTTTCATCTATTATTAGTAAAATAATTGGTGTTTCACAATGGTTATTTTATTATGTTTTATAATAGATACTCATAAAATAAATATTAAATTCAAAAATAGTTTTACACATAAAGAAATAATATTTGACATAATATATTGGAAAAATAAAGGGAGATAACCACAAAAGAATAGTGTAAACATTATGGAAAACTCCATAGGCACAAATTATCCCAAAAATTACGCCCCAACCATAAAGACTATAAAAATAAAGAGAAGTGTTATGAATATGATAGACATTATCAATGGAAGTGTAAGAACCTTTGCAAATGACTTAGTGAATGATGATGTAGGATAATGGTGGTGTGTATATAGACTGGAAAGAGTAATACGATCATTAGGATATGACCGTTACCTAGCTAATGGAATAGTAATCTAACTATTGGAATAGTAATATGATCATTAGGAATTGTAAACTGACCAATGGAATAGTAGAATAATATTTATAAAATAATATAATGAGTTTATATCATAATCAACAAAATATAAAGGTTAAATATGATAAAATAAACAATTGAAATAATAAAATCATATTATAACATTGAAAAAACATTTTTGATTTATCTTCATTAAAATAAATTTTTTTGATAAATTTTAATGTCTAAAATAAAATTTGAATTTTAATAAAAAAAATTACATGATATAATATATATTTTTAATTATGATAATTTATTTTTATGAAACTATAAGTAATTTATCTAAATTTTCGAAATCTAAACATTTTTTAAAAACATTTTTTTTTTGATAAATAAGGAATTTATGTAAATATTAAATTTACTAGTTTCAGAATTTTTTTAATAAATTTGATTTAATTTTCTGAGCTATCACATTAAAATTATCTTGTATACAATTTTCAGTATTTTTCCAAAAAAAAATTGATTTTTTTGTTGATAGTAATGTAAGACAAAATATGATATTTTAAATTAGAAGTTAAATTCATGTTTAACTTTATAAGGGATGATGTAAGAAACCATTTTATATGTTTCACTTAAGAAAATTACAATATATATTCCTAAGAATAATCACTATTATTATTTTGAGAAAAAAAAAATAAAAAACTATTGAATAATATATTTAAACACACCCCTCTCCTCCCCTTAATAATATAATCCACCACAAATCCTAATCTCATTACTCATTAAGTTCCTTACCATAAAAAATATATAACCAAATATCTTCAAAAACATATTTTCTATAACAAATGAATTTTGTTCATACTTAAATATAAAACTAAGGATACATAGAGTGAACAACCAAAGAAAGAGGTATCATTCTCAACCCAAATCTTTAAATTATTTTTATTCTTTTGCATCCTCTAGATTTCTTCCCTTAAAAATAAATTAACGAATTCTATGTGATAAATATATTGATTTTTTATTATGTTAATAGAGTATCCAACTTCCAACCTACTATTTTTTTATTCTAAAATGTATGAGTTATTTACATTATGGTCAGTTCGTTGCCACCTTGAACAACACGTGTTATATTCCATCACCTCCTTTCATGACTATTTTTTAAAAAGGATTTAAATAATTACTATATTGTTTATGAAACTATTAAAATTATAGAAATATCATTTGATCATTACATAAATGACATTAAGTATAAATGATCATGGAAATTGTATCTAAAAAATGAGTTAATTAGGACTCATTTTAAAACAGGGAACTATTTTTGGACAATATTTTGAACTATAATACTCATATTCTAATGTAATAAAAAATTATCAATAACTATAAAATTATAGAGATTCTATAACTCTTTGAAAACAAATTGAACCATGATAAACTCACTGAAATCAGTTTTGGAGATTTCAGTTGAATAATTCCTATGGGCTAATATAAATAAAAAATATATTATCAATGATTAAGATATAAAAAAAATTAAATTAAAAAATATGATTTACATGAAATTTTTTCTAAATCAAGTAATTAGAAAATTAAATATGATTATTCATGGGGCTAAATGAACTCACTGAATGAGTCAATGACCTTATGTAAGGGATATTCTCAACCACCTTTGTTACTTTTGGGTTACATATTCTCTATTATATTATCACTTTACCTTTATCTTATTATCATTAATTACATCTATATTCTGTATATATTTTCCTTACATATATACCTGACATAATTTAAATTTCATTGTTGGGGATATAAAATTTTCTTCAATTTTCCTTCTTAATACCTTATTTTAATTAAAATCATTAATAAGGAACTATTCTAATTCTTATCTATATTCATGTACCACTTAATAAAATGTTTTTTGTCATTTTACAGCTTCTAAAAACACTCATTATTTCATGTAAATCTATTTGTGGTCATTTTATTTCTAATAAAATAATATTTTTGTTAATTTTTTAAAGGATCTTTACCCTTTCCATAAAACTCAATATTAGAGGTTCAATTCCAAACCTAATTCTCCAATATTGTTTATGTATTCACTTCAATTGAACATCATTTCCATGAACTATTATTCCAATTTCATTTATAAATATCCTAGAATTCATTAATTTCTTCATTCATGGGAATATTTGTAATATTTCATTTGGTTATGCTATAAGAGAATATTATGAAACCCATTTCCTTTTCATGGGTTTTACTAATCTATGCGCATTATGATTGATTTCTTTATGTGGAATGAATATGCATGCTCATGTTTTGAATATGATAGGTGGGAAAAATAATATATACCCTTAGTGTATTGGGAAATGTTTTTATCTTATATGATACCATGTATGGTGCACTGGAGGTTATCATTGCACATTATGTTATGTTGTCTTCGCAGTGAGCCTTGACTTATGATTATGATATCCTATTTTATGTTGCTTCTAAATTCTTGTGATGGAATGACCCTATTATAACATTTTATCATTTCATTATTCTATGTTATTATATATTTCTTCACCTTTATGTAATCATGATATGGCTCTCATTTTATATGTATTACTTATCACCATGTGTTACTATGATTATCCCCTTACTGGGATTTATAGCTCAACCTTTTCTTTATGTATGTCCCTAGGGTATCCAATGCAATATTATAAGTTTAAAGAGATCTCAAAGAACATTATGGAGATTAAAATAAATATTTTGTATCTTATTCTTATGTTTATAGGATGTATTTTGTGTATTTTTATTTTTGAAATCATATAATAGTATGTATATGAGACATAGGTTACTAGAGTTGTGGTAATATGAAGTTAGGGGTGTCTAGACTCAGGTAGAGAGTATGAGGGGGTTCCTAGTAAGCCCATACTCATGATAAACAATGAGTTTCCATGTTTTATTTGGGTTTATTCATTGTTTTTAGTTCTTAACTCGTTTTTTTATTTTGATGTAAAAATTTTCATCTAGATCCCCAATGAGTTATGCAAAGTGATTTTAAGGGTTCCTATTCATTTTGGGGTGAATGTGGGTGGAGTACCAAGGCTGCACGCTAAGATTGCATGGTATTTCAAACAATGTGAGCTTGTGAAGATGGTTATATGAGCTTCATATAGCCTATTTCATGGTCATTTAATGACTTGAAAAATAGTTTGGAAAAACCATTCATAGCCCCGCATTCATCCCAGTTTTTTTCAACTCTCTTACTTTTAGATTTCCCCTATGGTAGTTTCCAATTATTGGACATGAGTCTAAGAAGTTTTTGATGGTGTATTGAGGTGTTTGGAGAGGATGTTTTGGAGTGTGGATTTAAATTATGTAATTTCTTATATTTAAATGATGTTTTTGGGGTTTGGGGATAAAAAAGAGGAATTTTAAAATGTTTTGAGTTTAAAACCATTTTTGGAGTGTTATTTTGAAAAGATTTGCTCTATTTTTTGTAGTTAATTTTATATTGTTATTAATTTTACTATGGTGGTTGGAAAATTTTTTAATGTAAAAGTGGTATTTCATGTAAACACATTAAAGTGAATTTATTTAATTTTGAAGTGATTTCAAATTTTAATGGTGTTTTACAATGGTTTTATTAAATTTTAAAATTGAGTTTGTGTATTTTACCAAAGATGGACTGATTTATATATTGGGTGAAGTATTTCCCCTTGTAAATAACAAGTTAATTTGGTTTTAAAATTTTGATAGATATTGATACATATAAAGTAAATAATTATTAGGATGTGTAATTAGTGGATTTTGGTTTTGTATATTTTATTCTTGATTCATTACATTTTTATATAGGGGATATTTTATTTGAATTGTGGGGCATGAATTAAATGGGTTCATGTTGTGTATTAGTTAATGTTTACTTCATGGAAAGTTTCAGAATGAATGTAGATGGATTTTCTTAAAGTATTATACTCAAGGGGAATCAGCTCATCACATGATTTAGATATTTTTAGTTCTATACTCCAAATAGACTCTAAATATAGTGGTGGAATTGGATCCTTCTCTATGTTTGCAACATAGCATGGGTGTTTCTCAAGGTAGTGTAAATTTACTAGTTTTTTCCCCAGGACATGATGGCATAGAAAGATCATGAGTTTGTGATTCTTTATCCTAGAAAATTAATGGCGAATGAGTTTGTTGGTCATTTATTGGAGTTATAATTCTTTTCATTTGACTGAGTAATTGATAATTCCATGAGAGATTTGTTTTGTAGAATATGGTCTAGGTTCAATCATATTATTCATGTTGGGTGTATTTCCTTAAAATAATTTGCTTCCTATAAAATTGGTAGATTTTTTGTGTGTTTGGATGTGTATTTTTGATAATTCATGTGGTTTTTGTGAGTTTGGATTTTAGAGGAAGTCATAGGTATAGTATTTTTTATAATATTGTTTTGTTATTATGATTTTATTTTATACGTTGGATATGTTTGGGTCGTTAGGTTCTTTTGTTGTGTATTTCTTTGGGTGTCTTCTTAATCATTATGTTGAATGTTGGTTGTTTTTTGTTATAGTCACTTATCATGGAATTCCATCTCTTACTCATTACAAGTTTTTATTTTTGGTTAGTTAAGATTTGATTCTAGATGGGTTAAACATGTGAGAGATCTAAATCTATGCCCAGGTAACTATTATTGGTGTAGCCTTCTTATAATAACGTATGGGTTCTAGTTTTGTAGTGGGTTCCCCATGAGATAGTGTCCCATGGATGAGGTTTGTGTTTACACTTATGGGGTAATTAACCAAGGTTGCATATCATGTTGATTCTAGTTGATTATTAGTTTTTTTCGTTTTTCCTTGACCATTTTGGTCAAAAGGGTGCTGAATTAATCTTTAATGATTTTTATGATATCCTTTGTTGATGTTTGGATAATATTCTAGGTTATATCTTGGTAGTTTTGATCAGTTTTTCTTAAAATGGTTAGTTTTTGTTAGTGAATGAGGTTTATCTCTTTTGTTGGTTTCTTGTTATAAGTTTTTTCCTTCATTCCATCATTTTAGAATAACAATAAATAGTAGGGAAACCAATAAGAGGTCTACATTCCTCTAGGGATATAGGTTACATAGTATTGGTTGAGTAATACTGGGAGATATTTAATTCTGGTTGAGGTTTGCAACTTCATCACTTGAGTTTTTGTGTAGGATGTCTTATTACCATTTCCTACAATAAACTTCTTAGTTTCCCTAACCAAATCCCCTCAAACATCATGGTGTGGAGGTTATAGTTTTATATCACCTTCAAACTTTGTCTAATTAATTTTTGGGGGAATAAAGTGGTATAATAGGGAAAATTAAACAATACATGATACTGATATGATATTTATATTATTTATTTTTCATTTATATGAGTTTTCAAGAATTTTAGTTCCTTGGTTTCAATATTTTTTATTTTCTTCAGGTTTCTTGATTTTTTCATTATTAGTAGTAAATTTTTGTTAACTGTGAAACAATGATACAATTCTTGATAGTGTGTCTTTTAAAATTTGGATCATGTTTCCCCAAACTATACAGGGTCTTCTCGGAAACTGCATGACCCATTTTTCTTCTTTGTTTTATGTGTGTATTTACTACATGAGTAGTAATCATGAATGCAAATTGTGCATGTTTTCTATTGTTTTTTAGTGTAATCCACATGGTTTGTGAAAAGTTTACCAAATAATATATCCAAACAATGTTAGTACCATGTTTTCATTAACAATTTGAATTACACATATTCCACTATCGATTTTAACCTCTGTCTTACCCACTAATGTCCCATTCATTTGGTTTATCCCTTAGAGACCTAGGAGGAGCTCCATGCACTACTACCTTCAATTTTAGATCCCTTTCCCTCAAATTTAAAGTGTTATTCAAAGTAATATATCTATCTACTTCTCATTTCACTTATTACTCATTCTATTATCTATTTATCCTTATTTTACCTATCTCTATTGAACTATAATTTCATGTGCATGATGATTTATGGCTTTAGGTTGTTTCTAGACTTAGATTTAGTTTATTTAGAACCTGTAGCTGGGGGTTCCTTTATTTTTTGAGTATTATACATGAAAGGAAATACATTTTGGACTAGTTTTAAAATGGGTTGAGTAATTTTTTAATTTTATATTAATTTTTTTTCCAATTCATGGAATTCATGGAATTTAAAAATTCACTTTTATTTAATCCCAACTAGAAAATTGTGTTTTTCCAACACTTGTATGCCTACAGTTTGAATAAACCATTGGTATATTTAATTTTTCCCAATGATTTCTTCAAACCGTTTGGATAATGGGATGAGAATTATCTTTTCCAAACGGTTTAATCAAACCTTTGGGAAAATATTGGAAAAGTTATATATATACCAAAGGTTTTTAAAAATTGTTGGTAAATACAATCATTCCCAACAGTTATAACAACCCATTGGGAAAGTCCCCCCCCCAATAGTATCACTTCCAGAATCCCTCCGCCTGATTGTATCCATAAACCTAATCGTTGTTGACGCTCTCTCTTCACCCCAAGGTATCTCTTGAAGCTCTCCCTGCAGTCTGGTAATATTTTACTTCTAAACTTCTAATTTGTAAGTGGATTTTCATACATCTATTTTTGTTTGTTATCTATTTTGTTTTCACCTAAACGAGATCTGCATGGTCTTCTTCTTCCAATATTTCTATTTCACTTATCATGTTCCCTTGCCACAAGACCCTTATGAAAGATCTGACCATGAGGGTGAGGTTTTAAATTATTTAATGTGATGGGGGCCTTGGGTAGAAGTTCCTTCTAGTGTAATCCCTTCCATTTGTACAATAAGGTATTCTAGTGTGCCATGTGGATTGTGAAAACCCATGTGAGGTGTTGAATAATTGTGGTTCTATTTTTTTGTGTTATTTTTTCTCAATTATGAGAGGTATTGTTTGTATAATGAATCTAGTTTTATGGGGGGTTTCATGTATAGTGTAGTATAAATATGATTCATCGATTTCATGTATAATGTGATAAGATGTTTTGTTCATTTTTATTATTTATATTTCTACCTCTATTGATAAATGTAAGATGTTTTCTTAGTGTGGTTTTGTTTTGGTTGACTTTTTGTAGTGACCCTTCTTCATAAGAAGACATATGATGACTTCCATAGTTTTGTTATTCATGTAGTACATGGAATGTGTTTGAAAGGCATAACGGTCTGAGTGACTCTTTGGGGTTATATTATTGGGTGAGTTGGGTAAGTTGTAAATTGTTATGTGAGTTCCTTGTGGCCTATGGGGTATGGTTACAACCTAGAGGGGTGTTATGTTGGGATGTGGATGGGGGTGGCTGATGAGATTGGCCATATATCAACTATGTACTATGGGATTGTGTATAACATAAGGATATTCTTGAGTTATAGGGTATTCCTTGGGTGGTACGGTATATGGTCAGATGGGATAAGAAAATTGATGATGATTTGCATATACAAATTTCACTTAGGAGGGGGTATGGGATGTCCAGGGAGAGAGGGGAGTTTTCCACCCCACCCCCTTGGACAACCCCCCTGGACACCACCCCACCCCCTAAACACCCCCACCCCCTTAGATAGCCCCCCTAGACACCCCCACCCCCATGGATAGACCCCCACTCCCTAGATAGCCCCCTTGGACACCACACCACCCCACCCCCTGGACAACCCCCCATGGGCACCACCCCACCCCCTGGAAATCCCTCCCACCCCCGTGACAGCCCCCCAAGACACCCCACCCCCCCAGACACTCCTCGGATAGCCCCACCCCCTTGGACAACCCCCTAGACACCACCCCACCCACTGAACACCCCCAACCCCTGGACACACCCACCCCCTTGGACATCCCCCATGGACACCACCCCACCACCTGGACAGCCCTCCCACCCCCTTGGACAACCCCCTGAACACCGCCCCACACTCTTGGACAACCCCCACCCCTAGAGCTAGTTATAAGAATATCCTTCTATTCTGAATCTTTCTCCATTTATTTCACTATCTAGAAAGACCACTGACATTATTCCCTATTTCTAGGGATTTTGTAAAATATTATGATTCACACTATTTGATATTGAATCAATGACTAATACTTGATTGGTAGATGTCTTTGAGTACATAGAAGATGGTTTATAAACTATCCCTTAAAAGTATTACTATTTTTTCTTCTTTATGATTTTTAGTATCATTGACATACTTTATTATTAATCTCAAATTTAAAAATAAATGTTTTTGTCTCTACTTTATGAAATTAAACCTCTTTACGATCCATGAAAAACCTATTAGTGTAGAAGCCTAAACTTTATCCACCCATGGGGTGTGCTTCACTTGGGGAACTAATTGGGTAATGATATATATGACCATAGGGGTTCCAAGAATGAGTTATTGAACATGAGTGAATGATTTGGGATACCTATAACACATCATGGTACTTGAGGCATGTTCCACTTATATGAGACCTATTGAAAATGAATATAAATAAAATTTAATTTAATTTTTGAGTACCTGTTCTTTGATTAATAATTTTGAATTCCTTGAAGAAACCAACTAAGGATTCATCTTAAAAACATTTCTTTTTAATTCCATTTGGAAACCCCCTTGGATTCATGAGGATTTGGTTTAGAATAACTTGGGAAAATCTAGCTTGGATTCATAGTGATTATGATTTAGGAAGCCTTGGGAAAGTCCCCCTTGAATTCTAAACTAGAGGCCTCTCTCTTTATATAGGTTGAGAACTCTTTCCTACCTATAAATCCATATGAAGTCAATCATTTTTTTTAGTTCTACACTCCAAATCTGTAAAGACTATCTTCGTTTTAATGTTTTACATTTTTTATTCTTTATTTCTATTTAAATTTGACCTAAACTAGGTGGTGACGTGTGTGGAATGACATACCCAATAAGTGTAGTTTGATTTGTTTTTTATTTTCGTTTTATAATTCAAGTGTCATGATCATATTAATCAACTTTATTTGAAGTCTTTATATCCACTTTTTTAGGTGGTTTTCCTTTATTAGCGGGGTGATATGGTACTTTCTGTGGACTATAGTTTGGGTGTTATGAAATGTACTAACTTGTCACAATATTTCCATTTTTTAGCATCAATAACTTATTTAAAAAACTCTCTTTACAGATTTTGCATATTTCATGAAAAGCCTTTACTTTGTAATATCTTGAACAATGTTTTATCAGGTATATGGTGTCTTCTTGGTATTTGATAAATGAAAAAATTACAAAACACACCTCACCTCAAATTTATGCACACATAACTAAATTGAATAGCATATCTTTACATTGTTTTAGTAGTTCACTACATCAACTAGAAACTCTTTCCTTTATCATTTACTTAAATATGTTTTCGATTGAAATTAAATATTATTGAATTTATTATGAAGAAATAACTTAAAAAAATTATTTTTACACAATTGATATAAGTTGGATGTATGAAACTGATCGGATATCAAGCAATTTTCAAAACAATTTGAAGATATTTTTAGATTTTGTGTTTCAAAATGATTCAGATAGTGGTCGCATACACTGCCCATGTTCCAATTGTGTTGGTAGACCTTGGTTGATCCATGAAGAAGTCATCAACCATTAAACAAATATGGTTTTGAAGAAAAATAATATTTTTGGTATCACAATGGGGAGAAAATGAAAGCTCAAATTGCTGATGGTCGAAATGAAAGGACAAGACTGGAGAATTTGTTAGATGACCAGTTTTCATTTATTCGTCATCATGAAAAAGAAAGTATTTTGACTCAAGATGACTTTGGTATGAGGACAGATGATTCATCTAATGAAAATGATGATATCTTCAGGGTGAAAAAATTTAATGATGCTTCCACGACTCTAGTATATCGACAGTGCGATAAAATGAAAAGGCTGGAATTTTTAATCCGATTGTTTCATTGGAAAACAATGTATGGGATTTCTAATACAACAATCGATTACATTATTACCTTCTTGAAGGATTTACTTCAATATGATGCATATATTCCCTCAAACCACTATATGGCATTGAAGTTATTTTAGGAACTTGGATTTTTAAGAAACAAAATTCATGCTTGCCCAAAAGATTGCAGTTTATTCTAGGAGGAAACCGCTGAACGAAATGATTGTATAAAATGTGTTATATCCCTCTAGAATTCAAAATCTGATGGAACACCATCCCGTGTGCCACAGAAAGTAATGTGGAACTTTACATTGATCCCCAGACTCTAGAATATTTTTATTTCTGATGAAATATCAATAAAACTGGTATGTCATGATACCGAGAGAAAGAATACTATTGATGAGTTGGTTCACCCTGCAGATGGATTTTCATGGAAGAGAATTGATGCTTGATATTCTTATTTTGTAGCTGACATGCGTAATGTGAGGCATGGTCTTTCATGCGATGGTTTTAATCCGTTTGGGCAGATGCATACGTCTCACAAGACATGGACAATTTTTATACACATTTATAATCTTCCCTCATGGTTGTGTATGAAAAAACCTTTCAATTTCATGAGTATACTCATATCTGGCCTTTCTGATCCCAAAATTGACATTTACATATACATGAAACCTTTAATAAAAGAGTTGAACCTTCTTTGGTATGTGGGTGTGTGCACATATGATGCATATTCGAAATACATATTTCAGATGTGTGTTGCGCTTATGTGGACGATCAATGATTTTCGGGATTATGTAATGATGTTTGGATGGAGAACAAAGGGAAAACTATCATGTCCTGTTTGTATGAAGAATACACGATCCAAAAGACCGAAACATCAATGTAGTTTCAGTTTTATGGGACATATAAAATTCATTCCAATGGACCATCCATATAGAAGATATCGTTGAAGATTTGATAATACCATAGAGACCGATGATCCACCTCAGCGTATGTCTGGAACTGAGGTGCTTAATGATTTAAAAGATTTCATTTTTTCATTCGGGAAGGGTCAAATGAAATCTGGAAAGAGAAAGAATGTTTCTACTAAAACCTATTACAATTGGAGGAAGATGAGTATCTTTCTTTATTTTCCTTATGGGTCAAAAAATTTGTTACTTCATTTCTTAGACGTAATGCACATTGAAAAGAATTTATGTGAAATGTTTCTTTCAATAGTTCTAAATGTTAAGGTAATGAAAATAGATGATTTACAGTCTCAGAATGACTTGGTGGATTGGGACATCATACCAAAATTGCATCCAGTGCATATTAGTGAAAATAAATGGCAAGTTCTATATTCTTATTATGTGATGACACCTATGAAAAAAACAATTTCTGGATGTATTAGAGTCTATTAGAGTTCCTAATGTCTATTCAAGCAACATATCTAAACAGGTTAATAGAAGAGAGTTGATGCTAAAATCATTGAAGGCTCATACTTATCACATTCATCTGCATGAGTTGATTCCAATAGAAATTTGTCATCATTTGTCCAATAATGTAAGGGTAACTATTATTCGGTTGTGCAAATTGTTTAGAGATATTTGTTCTAATAAGTTTTCCAAGTCTTTCTTGTAAAAAATGTTGACTGAAGCCCCATTAATTTTTTGTGAGTTGGAGAAAATATTTCCTCCATTTTTCACATGCATATTGCATCTAACTATCCATATTCCCACTGAAATACTTCTCGGAGGAACTCTTTGTTTTCATTAGATGTATCTAATTGAAGGAAATATGTACACATTAAAGTCTTATGTCCGAGATAGGAATCATCTTGATGGTTCTATCGTGAATGGTTACTTGTCTCAAGAATGTATATATTTATGCTCAATGTATTTGTCTGATCTTACTACAAGAATGAACAGAAAAATGAGAAATGAATAAGAACAGTATGATAAAATTTAACCCAGTTTTACATCACTTCCTCAAACAGGAGGAATTCTTGGATCATATACAGTGAAGAAATTAATCCTTGAAGAGCGGGAGATGGCACATCGCACAGTTTTTTTCAACTGTGATTTGTTCTATGACTACATCAGGTAACTAAATTGAATATTTATATCTTATATATATATATATATATATATCTGTTAAACTATTCATATTTTTTATCTACAAGAAAATAAAACAATGATAAATAGAAATCATTGTTCATTATCTTTGAGAAGGAGGGAGATATTATATAGCAAAGAGTTTCCTGCTTAGTTAAAATTGAAGGTAAAAATATTACTATTTAAAATAATTAAATCAATATTTAAATAAGTTTAATATTCATCTATATTGTAGGTACTTATTTTTCTTGCTGACTCAATCTCTAAGGAAATAAGAGCTTTGGATTTTGGTCCTAATACCATGTTTCATTACTGTAAATCAATTGTTATCAATGGGTACAAATTTATTGTCACTGAAAGATCAAAGAACATGAGAACACAAGATGATATTGTTATGGTTACTACCACAACAGATTGTTATGCTAGTGCATCAGATAGAAGAATGTGATTTGAAAATGTGGGTTATTATGGAGTCATTAAAAAAAATGTTGTATTATTACTCTCATGGACGAGTCACGATGATGATATTCCATTGGTTTGATTTGATGAAGAGATAGGGAACATTTATTAATGATTATGGATTTTGTGTAATTAATATGACTCACACTCTTGCTACCAAAGAACCATATGTATTGGCATCAATGGCTAAACATGTTTTTTATGTCAAAGAACAACTTCAACTTAAATTTAGCGTTATTATTAAAGTAATTCCAAGACATATTTTTGATGATGGTGATGATGGAATTGACACCATCCATACTGCCATTGGAACCAATCCATTTATTTTATTTTTGATGAATCCAATAGCTCAATTTTCAGAGTTGATTGTGAACCTAATGTTGTGGTGGGAAATATATAAAAACATCCATTCATGTTCTCAATTCTTTTTGTTTACATCTATTTGGGTTATTAAGGTTGGTTTTATTCAAATTGATTTAATTTTGAAACCTGCATCATCTACCTACACTAATGAAATTAAATTTTTCCTTAATTTTTCCAATTTCTTTTCCACTTATGAATCTCGTAGAATCAATGTTCCATGATTTTAATAGACTGATGACACATAGTAAATAATAATCCTATGAAAAATTAAATTTCTTTATTACATCTTGTATGATTTATTGACTTCATTATATATTTGTTCGAGCTCACCTAAAATAACGGTTAGTTAAATTATCCATGAATCCCCATATTTCCTCTCATTTATTCTATTTTTTAGGTAACACATTAGTTATACTTTTGTATTTACTTCCATATTTGTTTTCAAATGCAAGAAATGAATCCAATTGAAGAGAGGCAAAAGAAACAGACGATGGACAATAATCGTCGCATGATTGAGCTGGGCATTCCACCACTAGTGCCTGCAGTGAGTGTTTTATTTCAAATATATTTATTTAAATTATATATAATGACATGTGATTAATTTTTTTAAAACATATTTTCAGGATCCATATATTAGGAGACAATTTTTTGATGAGCATGTGAGTTGTGGTCCCAATACTCGGGGTGTTCGTACGAGGGGGGGGGTCGTACAGGAGCTTGACGATCTGGTCAGAGTACCCGATTAGACCCTGCCCCTCCCACTAACATACCATCCATCTCACAATATGATCCCACTGTGTCGTTAGGGAGACACAGGGTATTTAGGCCTCCTATGTTTTCACCACCATTTACATATGGCCCTACTCACCCATCTGTATCATATCCAATGATGATTCCTACTCCCCATTCAGCATTTGGCCAGCCATCCCTGTCATCTTCTTTTACTACTACTTTGATCTCTTCGGTCTATTATATTCCATCTTCTTCGACTCCTGCTCCTCCAGAGTCTGTCCCTGCGGAGCATACATTGGGACTCACTCTATCTTTATAGGGTGTTCCTTCAGTTTCTGTAGATCCAGCGGCACCCATTGATCAGACTACTGTAGGTATACTTATACAACCCTAAACAAATGTTACATCGTTATTTATTTTAATTATAACATGTATTGACAAAATATTGGTTTTTCTTTCATAATAGATACATATAATAATAGAAGACGGGGGAGGGGGATTACACACATGTGTGTGGTGTGGAACTACCGTACGCAGTTGATGGTGGACTATAATGAAGATAGTCAGATGATTGAAAAATCATGGAAGCAATGTCAGAGTTTTTTGGCGATGCTTACCAAATACTCCGACATCATTCCTGTCAGCCCAATCTCATGAAGATTGCTTCCAAATGAAGTGAAGGATAAATCCTGGGTAGAGATATGGGTAAAAAAATCTGTTGTATTTAATGAAATATATTAATTTTTTTATTTATATGAATTAATATTTTAGTTTCAGCTACGGTTTAATTTCCCCGATGGTGAGGGCGCACAGCCAGCACGTCTAGAGGAGTTAGACGAGCTTTGGAGAGCTTATAAGCATGATTTATTCATTGGATGGCGTGATAGAGTAGGCTCAGAGTTAGAGGCGGTCCCTGACATGGATGATTGTCTATTATAACTATACCGACAGATGATTACTCATTGGGTGACTAGCCAATTTATGGTATTAATCTAATTATAAGTATTTAAATGAAAATTTTCATGTTTTTCTTTAATACTAATTATTGAATTTTATATAGTATGAATCAGTAAGAAATAAAAAATCATTGATGCTAAGAAATATGTCCACACATTGGGACATACTATGATTCTAGATCATGAGATACAGCTAGTATGACAATTTATAATCTTTCTTTACAACTTGCACTTTATATTTCTTCCTCCATAATTTATTTGATTGATAAAGTTGTTATATAATTTTAGTTATACAATTAATGTTTTTTTGGTATCCTATTTTTATTATGGTTTCCTATATTCAATTTCATTATAGAGGCATAAATTGAATATAGGAGGACGTGTGCCTCGAGAAAAACTGTTTTGATCGATTAGAAAGAAGAAAGATGGAAGTGTGGTTAATGAACCGACTCAGTAGCAGATTGTAAGTTTTACTTTGTAGATTTAAAATTTTAATCTCTTATTTTTTAACTTAATAATCTATTTATATTTGTAACAGTCTGCTTTAAAGGACCCTAATGCCCAGGAACCTGACAATTTTGGGCCAAACGATCACTTACATCATGTGTTGGGAGATGAGCACCCTGGTAGAGTATGTTGTCGCCCGGGGAAGAGTATAGTTTCGATGAGGTATTGGCTCTCCTCAAGTATGATTAGTAGTTCCATCGAGTTGCATCAGGTTAAGGCACATATAGAACAAGATGTAAAATGGGCCATAGAGATAGCAGCACCGTCTTCTAGGGAAAACACTATATTTATGAAACCGATGGAAGCTTTACGTCCAACACTCTCATGAGAGGATAACACTTATTGTGAGGAATATATGTCATTGATGTTTTATATATATGGTTCCCCAGGTGGAAGTTATAGTGGTGGTCGAGACAATGGTGATGAGGAGGCTGAGGCAGATGAGGAGGAGGGCGAGGAGGAGGCCAAGGTGGAGGAGAAGGCTGAGGAAGAGGCCGAGCTGGAGGAGGAGGGCGATGAGGAGGCCGAGGCTGATGTTTCCTCTGGAAAGAGGGATGACCTTGTTTTTTTTAAGGTTCAAAAATTCAAATCAGTTTCTAACAAGTTTTTTCGTAAAACTGGAAACATCCAATGATTCTATTTCCATTTGGACCTACTTTCTAAAGGCAGGTGCTCATTATTTGTGGATCTATGAGGCTTATGAATTTTCATTGGTCAAGAGGATGGGAGGTCAGACTCATCACAACTTTTGGTGGGGAATTATTGTCTACTACAGGACTCTATTTATATATTTAAGTTATGTTAGTGAATCCTTATTACATTACCAAGTATAAAAATGAGATTTCCTTAGATCTGAAAATCAATGATTAATATGTATGAGATTTAGGAGATCTTTTATATGTATTTGAGATTATTCATCGATAGAGAATCATCTGTATTTGTTAGAGATTTTTAGTCAATGGTATCCTTCAACACATTATATAAAGATCTCCTGGTCATTATGATAACCATACTGGTTTTAAATCCACTCAGCGGGGCACTTGAAGTTTATTATCGTTCAGAAGGACATGGAGTATTTCATAGTTGGGATCGTACCCACAGATGGGATACCTACGTATCCTTGTTAGAAAAGAAATCAGAACCCATGTAGTTCAGTAATTAAGATATAGTTTAACATCTTATGGGACAGATGAGAATTAATGGGAGATGGTCTTGAACCTCAGAAAGGATTCCTACGTACTCTAATTTTAATTTAGAGATCAAATTCCACATAGTTTGGTTAAGAATTGTGGGGCATACGTATGGTTAATGGCCTAAAGAGATGTGTCATGGTTACTTTTACACTCTAAGCTCATATGATTCATGCTCGGTGTGAGAAATAAGAGGTGTCAGTAAACCTAATGATTTGTGCCACAAAAGAGGCGGCCACAAGAAATGATATGGGGCTTATGTATGTATGATTTCCCAAATAGATAAATATCATGACATACTTTAGAGAATATGCCCGAGAAAAAAGTCTATATAGGTATACGTGCTTTATGGAGATTTGGGTACTCTAACTTGGGGCTTACTCCTGAGGAAGATGCCCAAATTAGGAGGGGACTTGTGATTCAATTTTAAAGAAATTAAGACTGGTTAAGAGAAATTATGACTCGGGCTTATTCATGAGAAGGAGGCCCAGGTTAGAGAATTTGAGAATCTGGGGCTTACTCCGGAAAAGGAGGACCAGTTTAGAGAATTATGACTGGGGCTTACTTATGAAAAGGAGGCCCGGGTTAGGGAATTATGATTGGGGCATAATCCTAAGGAGGATTCCCAAATTAGAGAACTTGGGGTTTACTCCTAAGAAGGACACACAAATTAACTATTTTCTCATCTTAAAGGATGAGGCTGAATGAATGGAATCTCTAACCTTAGTGACATAAAGCCATATAAATCACTAGGTTTTGAGAAATATTCCACAGAATTCCTTTCAGATAAGGAACCCAACAAATGAACCATGTCATAAATGACTTTGAAAAGGGTTTAGAAGGCTGAATCTTGAAGAGGAGAGGAGGATTTGAAGAAAAGAGTCGAATAAGAAGGAGGGGCACCCAAAGAGAGGCAAGTGTGCAAGTATTCTTGGGGCACACAAGTATTGGTTACGTAGGTATACTTGCGTGACACATGTATAATTGTGAGACAACCAACACATAGTGTAATACATGGGAGAGTCTTGGCTCAAGCCCTTAGTATTATCCCTAAAGGCTTCCAAAAGAGTGGCACACAAGTTCTGTTGAAGGGATAAGGCGGCGCACAAGTATGTCCATTTTACCTTAAGGGTTAGACACTTAGGTGCACAAGTGTTGGTGAATTTCAACACTTAGTCCTTGTTCCCCATCTTTAGATCTTCCATTATAGGTAAAAAATTACCTTAGAAGTGTTCGGAAGACTTCAAGTAAAGACAAGGGTGCTGAGAGCTTAAAGCTGACTTTTGGAATTTTCCGTCCTCGAAATGGGGGGCCCACAAGGGGTATTTATAGGCTACTAAAGACCTTGGGTGAAAATCAAATAGGGAATGCAAGTAACCTATGCTCCCAATATATGGCGCTCAAGTATACTTGCACGACCATGATGAAACTTGTGTGGCCCTTACTTAATGGAATCCATGTTCATGGCTTTGTCAATTTTTGATGTTTCTTCAAAGGATGAATCTATTTATGCTAAGGTATTACCCTTATTCAGTCATTAGACTCTGTGACGAAAAAGAGAATAAAAAAAAGTCCCGCCTCAGATTTGGATCCGAAAGGAAGGAGGATTTGACTCTGAGGTAAAGGAGAAAACCAAGGAAGGGCGGCGCGCAAGTTTCGAGCACGCAGGTAGTAGTGCGCAGGTGAGAGTCGCACAGGCTTTGGCGCGTAGGGGTACAGCCTGGCCTATAAATATGCACCCCATTCTCATGCTAAGAACCCATCTTTGAACACTTTTGAGCTCTCGTTGTGCATGTTACTCTCATCATGCAAGTGACTTGTTTTCCGCGGTTTCATTGCTTCTGTTTATGTAATGCTTCTTCAGAGGTATTTGGACTTGCGCGGTGATACCTACGTGCCACAACCTGTGCGACACAATTTCACTTGTGTGCCAACATTTGGACTTTCATGCCTTAATGCCTTAGCCATTTTTTCACTTTTATTCACAAATTTTAATAAAAATAAACTTACATTAAGAGTTAATTATTCGACCTTTGTGTAGATTCAATGGCTCCTAGAAGAATTGGAACGACTGATGAACTGTCTACAAAGTGAATTGATGATATGATGAACATTTTTGGCCATGATTAATATGATATCTGTGACAACACTCTTCCAGATTTGTCCAAGTACTTGAAGAAGTATCATCTTAACTTTCCACAGAGAAGCTACTTGCCTCTATATGGGCACAGTCATCTGCAATAAGTCAATGTTCTAGATGCAAACAATTATATTCCCAAGATGCAGCCGCACTGTGAATCCTCTATTTCAGTTATGTTGTGGATTAAGAGTATCAAAAATGGTGTGAAATTTCAAAATTTTCCTTCATGCCATTTCCTTGCAGATATGAAAATGGCAAACCATGGGCTGATATGTTTTCCGCTGCCTGTTGATGGAGAGAAGACTATCATTACATTAAAAACAATATCTGAAAAGAGTAATCTCTCCAAATGGATCTTTACTTTCAATGCTCCATTCTCAAATCCATGTATCCATCTTCCAAGTCTCTTGGATAGAAACAAAGTCACTGTTTGATCACCAGAAAATTTTCTCAAACTACAGTCAAGTACATTCTTTTACAATTGTTCCAAGAAGAGATGGTATCACTGCGTCTATTATTGTATCCAGTTTAATGAATGAATTCTAGGTGGTTGCTAATGAAGCTCAGGATGCTGTAAATCAAATGAAGAGTTATGTTAAAAGCCTCTTGTAATTCTTGGAAAAGATAAGAGATTCCGGTCTGTGGATGTCCTTCTGACTTTTGTGCATCAATAACAAATACTTTCATCATCAATCATTTGTGCTTTAATTCTTTTGATACCTGCTTTAAATCTTTTTTTCTTAAGCCAATGGGCCTTGTAATCATAGTTTGATTGTTTCTAGGATTATAAAAAATAACCCTAAAAACTTCATATCTTTTAATTTCTCAATATTACCTAAATCATACAAAATGTATTTTTAGTGAGCTGGGACTTGACTTTTGTTCAGATTTACCTTGTATTTTGTGGGCAGTTGAAAGTCATGCATGTCAGACATAAAAAGGCTAATGTTTAAAGTCGAAATAGCTTTGACCGAATGGATTAAAATTGACTTAATTCCTTGACAATTTATCTGAAAACATATTACCACACTCAAGTATGATGGAAAACATGTAAACTATAAATTAATAAATTTTGAATCTAAGGAATGATATGAAAAAAAGGGATAAGAGGAATTATAAGAAGTATTTCCTAAGAGTGAAGTTACCATTATTTAACAAACCCATTAGGGGGTTGAATTATGCAGGGCCACCTAATGGCATTGGCTGCATAGTCAAATAATAGCATCCTTTGGCTGACAAGTCCATTATGTAGACTACTTATGCAAGGACACCTAAGGTCACGTCCTGCATAGTCAAGAAAAAGAACTCTCAGAAATTTTACTTTTCTATTGCTAAAAAGCCAGTGAAAGTTTATGGAAATTCAAATATTGAAAACACAGAGTATGTTTTATGGAGAGAGGTACTTGAATATAGAGAGGATACATCCAATCAATATTATCAATGAAATGGATGAATGTTACTCATGTGAAGGTCTGACCCAAATGTAGGGAAGGGAAATATAAACCATAGACTTGAATACTTTCAGAGCATGAAAAAGATTACAGGACAAATATGTTAAGGATAGATTTTTTTGTGGATCCCTACATATTTTCATTAAGAAAAATAATGACAAAAGAGGTTTTCCTCCCAAGAATGAAGTTACCACTATTTGAAAAACATGTTAGGGGTTGAATTATATAGGGACACCTAAGGGAATTGGTTTCATAGTCAATTAATAGCATCTTTTGGCTGACAGGTCCGTTATGTAGACTACTTATGCAAGGCCGCCTAAGGGTATGTGTTGCATGGTCAAGCAAAAGAACTCTCAGGTATCATACATTTTGTGACCAGAAATCAAGAAACGGGTTATGAAGATCTGGATGTATTTTTAAGGTTAGGAGTATGAAACATCAAAATGGGAATTTTCCAATGCATGTAGAGATACACAGACCAATGCTAACTATAATCATGTTGTGGCTGGGTCCTGAATTGAGGTGCTAGACTTCACTATGTATCCCATAAGGATGGGAATCAAGCCATACATTGTTCTTGAAATACAGTTTAACGTCATGTGGTACGAGAGTGTAGGATATCTTAGTTTAGGGTCATATAGCTTAGACCATAATAAGGAATACACATTGTGTGTTTGTTATAAACTTTATGTGAATGAAGACTAGGGTTTTCATACCACATTCATGTTTTCACAGGGGGAATTTTCAGCTAAGGGACTGAAATTGAAATTTGGGGTTAGGACTAAAGACCTGGGGCAAGATTCGAGGGATTCTCGAACGTTCCTACATATCCCATAAGGATAGGAATCAAGCCGCACATAGTTCTTGAAATACCCTCTATACAGATTTGGTTCGTACAAGTGAATGGTTAAAGGGGACTTTAGTGCAATGATCGTTTGACCGAAGACTAAGGTTCAGGCATTTCCATTTATGCACGTAGTCTTTGGAATATAACATCATTGAAGATCAAGGTAAATAATGATTCCTTCTCAGGTGAGGGTGTCAAAGAATTTTGTCGTTTATTGTCGTACATGATAAAAAGTGTGAATAGTTTAACATCATATAACAAGGACGATGGTGAACCAATGTAAAAAAATATTGGTTCTGGGGGAAGCTTCACGAATCAACATCGTATGATATGGATGTGAAACGATGTGAAGAGATTGGTTTTGGGTTGAATCTTTGGAGGTTTTTTACATACCTATCCTAGAAATCAAGGATCAAGGTCTGTGTAGTTCTATTAAAGAATAAATTTTCAATCAAGTTGTTCTTGAGGACCGTGACCAAAAAATGGTGTTGGGACTTACACATGGTAAGCATACCGGAGAGGGTGTTATGGTTGAAGTTTACTCTAAGCTCACATGAGTCTTAATCAGTGTGAGAAACAAGAGGTAACAACAACCTTAACGATGCATAGTTTAACATCATGTTGGATGAGGAGGAGACTATGAAGTTTAATGTCTTGCAGTGAGGACAATGGAGACACATTTTAACATCATGTTGGACAATTTAGGGAATTTTTCACAGTTTAATGTCTTATAGCTAGGATGATGGTTACACAGTTTAACGTCTTGCTAGACATGAGAGGTACAATACAGTTTAACGTCATGTTGGAAGAATGAGTGTTGTACAGTTTAGTGTCTTGTATCTAGGACATCATAGTTTAACATCATGTTGGACGTAAGGGGGACTATGCAGTTTAATGTCATGCAGTAAGGAAAAAAGAGGGGTTGTATAGTTTAAGGTCATATAGCAAGGACGACACAGTTTAACGTCATGTTAGACTTAAGTGCAAATAGTTTATGGTCATATGCATGGACCGTGGTGATGTATTTGTGTTATACAAAAATACTTCTTCATAAATCTATCATTGGTTGGAGTTGTGATGAGTTCTCCATCCATTGAGATTAAAGAATAAGCTCCATTGGAGTAGACCTTATGTATTGAGTAAGGTCCTTCCCATTTTGGCTCAAACTTTGGAGGCTTCTTTCCTGGTATCATTGGAGTTCTGATAACCAATACCAATTCTCCTTGAATGAATGAATGAAGATGATCATTTTTGTTGAAAGCCCATGCTATTCAATTCTGATAGACTGCCAAGTGGTGTAGGGTGCACAATCTTTTTTCATCTAATAATTCCAATTCATCCAATAACTTTTGATATTGTTCATCTGTAGATAAATTATCACAAATGGCTACTCTGAGAGAGGGAAATTGAACCTCAATGGGAAAGACTGTTTCCATTCCATATATCAATGAATATGGAGTTGACCGTGTTGCAGTGCGGGTGGTGGTCTGATAAGACCATAAAGCATGAAAAAGTTTATCAGGCCATGATTTATTATCAATATCAACCATCTTTTGTAGTATGTTTGAAAGAGTCTTGTTTAAGGCTTCTATTTAGCCATTGTCCGCTGCATGATACCGAGATGAATGAATGGATTTGATGTTGTATTCTTGATACAACTTCCTTACCTCAGATGAACAGAAATTGGTGCCATTTCCTGTCAATATGGTATGAGGGACACCAAATCTGGTAATGATGTTAGACTTGATGAAGCTAACAATTCTTTTAGAACTGAATTATTTGAGAGGTATTTCCTCTTCCCATTTGTAAAAGAAGTCAGTGGCAGTAATAATATACTTAAACTGCTTGGATGTAGCCGAAGGATAAGGTCTTACTACATCCATCCCCCATGTGGAAAATGGCCATGAGTATTTAGCTGTATAAATCTTATCTAGGGGTTGATGAATGAAGTTCCTAGGTACTTGTCAAGAATGAAACTTCTTGGAGAAATCAACACAATCTTGTATCATTGAAGGCCAAAAGTATCCAAGCCTTCTAATTTGATCAGATAGTCTATGTCTAGACTGGTGGGCACCACAGACTCCTGCATTCACTTCTTTCATGAAAGCCATTATCTCTTCACAATAAATGCATCTGAAGAGAATTCCATCAAAACCTATTTTGTAGATAATTTTTTCTAAGTGATCTAGGCTATCATAAAGAGTAAAATTGACCACACATCGCCAGACTTGTTCTTTCCTGACTCTATCAGGTGGGAGTATTCCATTTTGAAGGTATTTCTTGATAGGTGTCATCCATCCTGTAGTATGACCATATTGTTCAGGAATGAGACTAATTTCATTGATTTCCTTTGTTCTTATTTTAACATAAGGTGAAATTGTATGATGGTGGGAAATACTGATTATTGTCTCGTCCCCATATGAATTTTCCAGAGTTGTGGCTATAATAGACAATGTATCAGCTTGAGCATTTTGTGATCGCAGGACATAAGAAAATGTCGGTTCTGAAAAAAATTCCTCCATTAACTCTCTGACTTAATCATACAAAGGGATTAATTCTTATTTTCTGATTGCATAATCCCCATTGAATTGTTTGATTACTAGGTTTGAATCACCTTCCACCTTTAAGTGATTCACTTGTGCCTAAAGCACCAACTTCAATCCTATGATGAGAGCTTGGTATTATGCTTCATTATTTGTACCGCCTTCCCGCAATAAGAAGGAATAGGGTATCACTACCTTTTCTGTATAAATGAGAAAAATTCCTAACCCAAATTTTCTGAATTTAGGATCTTCCATTTTCTTCCCTATTGGACTTCTGGAAGCACCATCAAAATATATTTCCCATGTTTGAAGATTATCTTAAATAAAGAAGAATTACTCATCAGAAGTTCAGTATCTAAAGATGTATCTTCTACTAAAGGATGTTCATAAAGGAAATCAGCTAGATCTTGGCCCTTTATTTCCTTTTGAGACACATACTGAATATCAAATTTCTGCAAAATAACTACCCACCTTTCCAGACGTCCTATAAGCATTGGACGGCTATGAATAAATTTGAGTGGGTTATTGTGAGATACTAATTGGACCTCATGATGTTGCAGGTAGTGTATCAACTTTTTAACTGCAAAGATTAACTCTAGGAAACACTTTTTAATACTTTAATATCGGGTTTATGCTTTAATCATAGTCTGACTGAGATAGTAAAGGTTGTTTTCATTCCCAGCATCATTCTTTGGGGCAAGGAAGGCACCTAGTGATCGCTCTAAATCTATCACATAATGAATAAGTGTCCTTCCTTCAACTTGTGGCATTAATACCGGTAGACGCAAGATATATTTCTCAAGAATATTGAATGCTTCTTGACATTCTTCAATCAACTCGTAAGTGACTCCCTTCTTCTTCAATTTGGTGAAGGGTAAAATTTTTCCTTCCAGATCGGTGATGAAACGTTGAATATAGGCTAAGTGTCCTTGAATAATTCTCAATTATTTCAAATTTAGAGGAGGTGTCATACTAAATATTGTCTTTTTCTTCTCAGGATCAACTTCGATACCATGATGACGTACAACAAAGACGATAAATTTTCCTAAGGTTACCCCAAAAGCACATTTCATGGGGTTCATCTTCAAATTATGTTGTCAAAGTTTGTGGAATATGAATTCCAAATCAGCCAAGTGAATAGAACGTTGATTGGATTTAACCACCAAATCATCCACATAACATTCAAAAAATTTCCCTAAAAATGGTTTGAAGATACAATGCATGGCATGCAGATATGTTGCACATGCATTCTTTAGGCCAAAGGGAATTACCCGATAGCAAAACAAACCCTGAGGGGCGCTGAAGGCTGTAGATTCTTCATCTTCTGGATCCATTCGGATTTTATTATACCCAGAATATCCATCCATGAAGGAAGGTGCTTTATAGCCAGCTGTTGCATCAATTAAGAGTTCCGTGATCAGAACTAGAAAATCACCCTTGGGACAATACCGATTAAGATCTCTGAAATCAATGAAAACTCTAATTTTTCCATTATTCTTTTTCACAGGGACAATATTAGCCAACCACTTGGTATATTGAACTTCTCTGACGAAGTTAGATTTGATAAGCTTATCGACTTTAGCTTTAATCTTGGAAGCATAAGTTGGGTGTGTTCTTTTTGTGGCTTTCTTAAGTCCTTGATGTTCTTATGGAAAACCCAAATGATGAGTAGCAACATCAGGATCAATCCCTGGCATTTATGTATAATTCCAAGCAAATATATCTTGTTTTTTATTTAAAAATAAAATATACATTTCTTGATCTTCCAGAATCATGACCGCACTAATTAAAGTGGGGTGTGGATCTTCTTTTGTACCCAGATTTATTTCTCTCAGTTCATCCATAGTGGTAGAGATACCCTCTTCAAATGCTGGAGGAGCATCTCTGAGATCTTCCTCTTCTTCTTCAACATGTATTATCTTTTCTGTTTCTACTTTCATTTTAGATGATGAAGCACAATTTCCATGATCAGGGGAGATGTTAAAATTTGAACATCTTGAGGAAGAAGCTTTCATTTCTTACCCTATTGATGGTGAAGGGTCTTCCTTGGGTAAATAGGTGATGATGGATTGAGAATCAACATCATCGTTCACCTCTGACATTGATATAACTTCTTCTGGACTAGTTGGCGAAGTATAGAATTTATGAATTTCAGCAGATGAAATAAAGACATCTCCATTTTAGCTTTCCTCATTGCTTGGTGAATCACCAATTTCTCCCATGCTGTCTGGCTTGATTTCTGTAATTGATATTATGGAAGTTTCCATAAGATTATTTGGATTTGGGTCTATCCTATCAATTTGACTGATAGGCAACACATAATCTGTACTCACATGTATGAATGGAATTACTGGAATATTTTCCAAACCATATAGAGAATTAACTTTGGTAACCTCCCTTGTTGTGGATTTCCCCTTTCCCTCCAAGTGATAGAAATCCTACACAATGTATTGATATTCACATGTTTTGAATGGGGTTTTGTCACCATACAATGTCCCAATTTGACCATTGAAACAATATTTGGGACATTGATGGTATGATGAAGGGATAGTCACATGTTGATGTAGACAAGGTCTTCCAATAAAAATATTGAAGGCTGTGTCATGAAAAACAACCATGAAATCTGAATTGGATACAAGATCTCCAAACTGAGTTCTAAGTGTGATCTCACCCAGAGTTTCTTGTTCATTTTTATAATATCCTTGCAACATCAAAGTAGAATGAGATAAATCAGATTCGGTGAGGCCCAATCGACAATGTGTACGAATGGGGATGAGGTTGACTCCTGAACCATTATCAATGAAAGATCTTCGGATGTCCACATCATTAACCTTGTCAGATAAGTACAAAGGTCTAATATGTCCATGCACGACATCATCTTTATCTTCATCTATAAAAAATATCACTGCATGGAATTTGGAAGGATCATTATCTACATGGTAGACTTCAGGTGCAGCAATTTCAGTTGCGAATTCCCGAGGACTTGAAAAAGCCTCAACTAGTGCCTCCCGAAGAACCTTTGATATGTTCAAGGCATCCAAAATTTCTAACTTAGCTGGTACTTGGGCCAAATGTTTCGATAAATCATATTTTTGATCCAAAGGTCTCTGTTTCTCAATAATAACATGTGGTTTCACAAGTACCTTAGAAGTTGATCCTTTGGAAGTAGATGCTTCTTATATCGAGGTGAGAGTTTGAAATACTACTGGCTTTGGAAGATTAGACTGACTAGTTCTATTTACTTGCTGAGAGGAAGAAGGTGTAACTTCTAATAGATCCTCTAAAATAACTATACCAGGACTGAATCTTCCTTCCGTGGAAGAACTTGCTTGTTCTTGTTGAGCCTGATGAAGGGCTTTTCCACAAGTTTCTGCTTCATACACTGTTCTAGAAGGGGTAGAATTGGAATATTGGTTTCTGGGATATCCATGTCTTCCTTTGTATCCTAGACCTCTGGAACTCCCTCTAGTTCCTCTGTTTGATATAGGAAATTCATGATCATCGAGATCAAAACTATGACTGGAACAAGGATCTGTTAAGTGAATCATGTTAACAATACCAAAAATCAACTCTTCATCTGATGAAGACCCTAGCTGATTAGACAATTTAGGCTGTGCCATTTGGTGGGGAGGTTCCCATGGCATTGAAGTAGATGGTATAAAATCTGGCAGAGTAAAAGGAAACATGGGCTTTGACATGATCTCATCTTCTTCTAGCTGTTCCTATTTCTTTGAATTATGCTATTTCTTTGAGTATTTTCCCTCTGATGAAGAGGGTTTTTATGTGGCATTCATAGTAGAAGACATAACTGGTTTCTTCAATTGCGTCTGTAAAATGGCATGAGTTCGGTTGATCATTTTTCTAACCATCCAATCATCATATTTCTGCGCATTTTTGCTTTTAAATTCTTGCCACTCACCTTTTTCCTCTGGATTTTTGGTAGTAACACATGCTACCTAAGCTGAAGAACCTTTCAGTCTGACTTGTCCCGAGTCCACCATCTTTTGCAGGAGGTCTTTGAAGACAAAACAATGTTGAATGGGACGAACCAACATCTGATGAAATGGGAAATAGTTGGGACAATCTTCATCTCCTTCCTTGTTTGGGCTTTTGTGCCTTGGAAGCTGAACCAAATTATTTTCCAGAGCCGAAATGAAATAACCAGGAACTTGTTCATTTAGGAAAGAATAAAATTTTCTCTTCAGATCCTCAAATTGTTTCTTTCTTTGATCTCTTTGATCATCTTGACAAAACTGCCTCTTTTTTTTACGCTCAGGAGGTGGGTCCCTTCGATAAGATGAAGGTTTTGTAGTAAAAGTAGGTACAGGTGCTTGTTTAAGTGTAACTGTAGCAGTATCTGCTTTACCCATTATCCTTCTTGAAGCTGATGGAATTACATGAGTTTTATCCTTAGTCTTTGTAAGAGAGTCTTCGATCTGCTGAGTGATTGAAGTAAGGTCTCGAAACCCTCCTGTGTATTTCACAGGGATCAACGGTGTGCATAATTCATCACACAAATTTTCCACACAGATTGAAAACAACTCTTCTTAAGGGAGTGTTAAGCTTAAGGAATATGTCAATCCCTTCCAGTGAGCAATTAAATATTAAACCCTTTTATTCTCCCTTTGCTTACAATTTGTAAGATCAAAAAATATTGTCTTTGGAAATGTTGAGCTAAATTGAAGAAGGAATCGTTGACGGAGATCCTCCCATCTGTTAATTGACTGGAATTGCAAGCATGTATACTAGAGAAAAGCAGACCCATGTAATGACTGTACAAAACAATTGAGCTTAACTACTTTTTGTTGCTGAGGGGTTCCCATCATAGGATCGCAACGAGAAACAAAATGTGTTAAGTGTTGCTCTAGGTCTCCCGAACCATTAAATATTGGGAATGTGGTACTTGGAAAATTTGATGGGGGAGGAATTGCATTAACCCATTCAGGGTAATCTCTCTTCTCCGGTTGAATTTGTGCACGCTTTCCCTCCATAGCTTCCAACCAAGCTGTTAATGACTCAATGGTAGTTATTAACTTTTGATAACATCTAGCTGAGCTTGGAACTGAGCAGGTGCAATAACTGGAGCTTGGAAAGGTGTGGTGGTTGGTACTACAACTAATGGTAGTACCACCGATTGTTGTTGCGCATGACCCATAGGGCTAGACCTGTGAGGGTGTACTGGTAAAGGAGGATACTCCTGATCCATATTAGTAGCTGAATCAAATTATCTTGGCTAACTGAATCTAGCATGCTTAGGAGGAATACTACTTTGAAGTAGTTCTTCATTCAAACTCTTTCATTCCTTCATCTCTTCCTCCTGTTGTGAAAATCTTTGCCCTAGTGAGAGTGATTGGCCTTCTCCATAAGGAGGGTGTAATGTAACCTGATTCTATCCTTTCTCCTTATTGGACGCCTTTCAGAGAGGGGGTGTAGAGACCCGAAGCTTGACGTACATTGACATTACATTACATTTGCGGAATACTTAGTACATAACAAAAACACACACACAAGGATCGTAATAGTTTAGTGTCTTTGGAAACTCAGAATATAATCTTCTAATCCTGGTGAAAGATCTTCAACATCTCCCATTACGATCTTCCTTTTTTTTATACCTAAAACCTTTCTTTATATCATGGGGAAAATAAAACATAAAAGGGTGAGCTCAAATGCTCAGTAAGGGTAAACAAAAGAAATATCAATCACATCATATACATAAGCACATAACTTTTGGAAATCTTAACCTGTAAAAGAGATCATAATTTCATAACATGGGATAACTCATGGCAGTGAAATGTAATCACAATAATCATAACTTAAAACATTAAACTTTTTGGCATACACACATAATCATAGAGAATCATTTCTTATTATTCAAGACTCATTTCCAAGACTATCTTAGTGGACAAAGTCCCTTTCTGAACCGAGTCACCCTCGTTTCAGTCCTGTTTCACTGAACCGGTATAACCTACCATTCCAGCCATGTCCATCTCATGAGATATAAAATCTTTACCCAATGCATTGGAGGGAGATATAGGTCCCACCCATATCATAATTATACTATTCTTATGTGTGCCACAAAATCATAAACCATACATCATTACATAACCCATGTAATAAAAATGGGAATCTTAAACATCATGACATCATAAAACAATTCGTATAAGATAAAGGAATTCATAAAAATAATCCCATCACAACATAATCAAATAAATGTAATAATAGGGATAAAAAATGAACCCTTTATTATCTTAGATGGAAAATAATTTTGATAAAACTCTTGAACTCCATTCTTGAGGAAAATATCCTTTTTTACTTCAAAAACATTTTTCCTTTCTTAACATGTCGTAAAATTTTAAACAAAAAGAAGTTGATTAAAAATAAACTTGAAAACTTGTAAAGTATGATTCTTGGAAATAATGTTTTAAAAATCCATTCATGCCGTATAAGTTAAAAAAAACATTCTTCTCATACGTTAGTCGGAAAAGTCAAAAAGTACCTCGTACGAAAAACGACAAAAGATTCCTTTCATATCTTTTACTAAAAACTCGCCAAAGGGTAAAATTGGATTTAAACAATTGTAGGTGGATGGAAATAATATTACATATTGAGGGAACATGTATGTGGATGATAAAATACACCCCAGTAAATACCAAAGTATAAACAATCTCAGAAAAAATGAGATTGTGATATTTCCCTTACCTTAGGTCCGATTTTCTTCGTAAGTGTCTGAACCTCCTGTATAATGATTTAAATAATGTCATTGACTTATTACAGAATCATATTCATTGTTATGATATCATATATGGTTCACTTATGACTTTATATTACCCGTTCTTTTGTAAATTCCATGTTAAAGAGCGTTTTGGGTAAAATTGTTTCATTTGTCGTCCGTGTTTTGACTTGTAATTATTCATATGATTACTTAGATCATGATTAATTAATTCTAGAATATAAAACATGATATATATATATATATATATATATTCAGAATATACATATATATAATAAATCAGTAAATGGAAAGAAATACACCGTTCATGGAGACGGTAGGCCGTACGTACGCATGAACGCTGTTTTCGTTTCCTTATTGAGTTAAACGGAATTAAGTAGATGACATACATATATATACACATAAATCCAGTATCATTATTATTTCATATATTTCATGATTACTTATTATATATACTTTATAATCATTCATGAATGGTTAAAGTGGAGAATGAATCTCATCGCGTCGTGGAGACGGTAGTCCGTACGTACGCACGAGCGATGATATCGTTCTCATGATCGTGGGAATGTATTGGAGTGTATGTATACTATTTAAGAATCTATATCACTTTAAAATAATAATATATAGTTATTATTTACACCATTATACCCATCCAAGTAAGGTGGTGGTGGAAAATAGATTTCACCACGGCGTGGAGACGGTATTCCGTACGTACGCACAGGCGGTGATTTCATTTTCCGTAGGATGGATAGATGGTGAAATAGTATTGTTTCATACTTATAATAACATATCAGTATATGAGTGATACTTATTTTATTTCTTCATAATGAAACAACCTAAGAAGAAGAAGTGGAAGAAGAAATAAAGGTGAAAGAATCGGTAACGGAAATTACCTCTTCTTTGAAGCGCCTCTTTGAGACCTCCTCTTAGGGCACTAAAATTGGTATTTGAGGAAGACCAGAACCTCTAGGATGTTTCTAGGGAAGTGAAGAAGAGAATTTGGCAGGGTTTTTCCGAGCTTGAAGGCTCAAAGTTGTGTGAGGAAGAGAGGGAGGAGGTGCCCTTTTATAAGGGGGGAGAGGGGCACCTTTGGAATAACTAAAACTATTATTTTATTATAAAGTCAAGTTCGGTTTTAAATAGCTCCAAATTTATTTATTTCGAGGATAAGGTGGGGATGGGTCGAAATAATATCATCCAATAGAATTTAGACAAGTTTAGGTTCCTATTTTAACCTCATCATTTAGATTTAACATTAAGTTAAATAATTTTACTTTTACCGTGTCTTCTTGTGTTCTTATACTATAAGGTTAATAAACTTACTATATAAAGCCAAACTAACCCCAAGTTGTTTATTATTAATATATATAACCTTATCTAAGTCATTTGGTAGAACGTTATATTTTTAGGAATAAAATAACAATTAATAATATAATATTTGTTTTAAAAACTATTTTATGACAATTTTGACACTATTTAGTAATTGATTTTTGTGAAACTCATAACAGAATTATTAGTTCTAAAAAATTTAATTTAAACTATACTAACATGTCATATTAACCTATAAAATTAGTGTAATTCATAAAAAGTCTCAAATTATATTTATTTGGGCATTTATAACATCAATTATGTCAATATTTCATTAATAAGACAATTACTGCATCATCTTTGAGTCATAATAAATGATAATTATTTAATCCCTAAAAATTCTAAATAAATTCCTATGATGTATATAATTGTATTAGCGTTCTGGAGACTATTCATGTTCTAAGTTTCATGAAGTTTATCACTAAATTAAAATTATTATACTTATAAGATTTAAGAAAGTGACATGTTGTCACATTCTTTGGTTTTAATAATAATTAAATTATTTTCATTGACAAAAGTCCATAAAATGAATCTAATCCGAGACTTAGGTTATATGGGTCTACTTTTATCCATCCAATAGGATTTTTACAAGTGTTAGGATAATTTTATAATCTTATATTTACCCTTAATTACCTGATTTACCTTTAACTATAGTAAATAAAATTTACCGTAGTTACTATTCACAATGCCCAAAAATAAAAAGTAACTTATTAACATAATTTGAACCCAATGATTCCAAATATGGAATCTATTTTTCCAAATTCAATACACAAAGGACATAGAAATTAAATTAAAATTAATCTCATTGTCGAAAGAAAACAGGTTTTTCTTTAAAACATTGCAAAATATTGAATTGATTTAACCTAGGAATTCAAGGTAAAATCAATGCTAATGACATAAATTATATTAAATGGTAAAAATATATTCTATTTATACTTTAAAACCATTCAATATTATAATTTAACCACATAATATATTACGTTGAAAAAAGTTGTTTTTAATTACAATATAGCATGTTTTTACTATTCATTAAAATATGAAAGTTATCGGAAAAATATCACAACATTATCTAATGTAAATTTTTATATCTTGATTCAAAAGAAGAATTTTATTTTGTCAAATTGAACACATAAACATGTCAAAAACTAGATTTAAAGTGGGTGCGCCATCAAAAGCCGACAAAACTGCATTTTTTTGAAAAATACTTATTTTACCCGAAATATTTAGTTTGTTCTTATACCATGTTATAGAAATGTGTAAGATGAATAATAATGTTATAAAATTCAAAATTTAGTTAACACTATTCATAACGACTAGTTCATGACAATATTATAATAATATATCATTGTTTATTAAAACCCGGTATTGCGTACAACACACGCTATCGAGGAAGGTCGCGATTGCGTATAATGCAAGCCAAGTCAGGGTTGCGTGTTGTGATAGAATCCTTCGTTGTTTCGTATAACAGAATCCAACCATATTTCATTTATACATTGAATATATATATATATATACACTCAATGTTGCGTAGAATAACTATTATCAAAATTGTGTGTAACACGATCCAAGAATAGTGTTGCGTATACTGCAAGCTAATACGGTGTTGCGTATAGCGCAAGGTAATCTTGGTGTAGAATACAACACAAGACATTAATGAAATTAAAATAATATTTTTCATAAAATCTCAGGGTGTTACATTCTACCCCCCTTAAAATTAATTTCTCCCTTGAAATTCATCGGGGTTATAAATAGTTTACTATTAGAAAGTTTCTTTGATAGAAACCCACATCGTAAAAAGGAATACCAAAACTAATCTTTAAAAATAAAAGTATGAAACTTAACGGTTACTCAAATAAACTAATCACTGGGTTTCCACATAGGTGAAAATATGGATATGGAAGAGAAATCTAACCATCATGTTCTGATGGAGAGTGGTAAAGAACATGGCTATGGAAAATCCAGCAATCACAAAGCCATAAATTTTTGACGATCTAAGGTACCATCTGATTCATCAGATATAAGAGCACTAGGACAACATTTTTTGTTTTCAAGATCATTTCCCTAAAGTTGATGAAATTGGAATTAGAAGAAATACTTTCATGATTTTGGTATAGTCTCACCGTTTTTTCATTCATTGGACAATTTCCACTTCATCTCTTAAAGAAATGAAGTTGATTTTGTCATTCGTGATGTGTTAGTAGATCATGTGATAGAATGATGGGTCATTCCATCTGTCTCAAACAAAAGGTTATAAAAGTTATCAAAAAATACATAAGTCCATCTATAGTGAGATTAATCATATATGGTTACTAAAATGGACTTATACTTCATATATCATACTACTTAATATAATAAAACTAGTTTCTACTAAACAAGGACTTCCTGTAGGCCAGTGGTAGGAGATAAAGGCCAGTCACACTTCGGTTGTGGGTTCGATTCCTACGACCTTGTCCGACGCGTTGGGCTGTCGCCCGTCCTGAAGGTTGTCCTTTTTCTAAAACTATATTACTATAACATCCCATCAATAATATCGAAAAAAACTTCTATCCTTAAACAATACTAACTTATGTCCAACATAATCCATTCTAGTCTTTAGGCTTATCCATAATACTGCAGTCCACTCTCAGAGATTTAATACCATCGTTGATCCCCATATATAATAAGATATATCTTGTTGGTCACATTCCAAACATTCAATGGCCTTAATCATGTACTCTCTTGAATACCCATTGAACCTTATTTAAAACATGAGTGCTGTTAAAAGTTAACTCTTTCCACATACCAAAATCCTCAAAATTATATATACTCAAACCCTGATATCACTTAGTCCTTATATCAATCATGAGCTCATGAATACTGTCAAATATTTTCATTTTCTCGTTTTCCCTTCATTATGTGCATATCATTTGCTTTCCAAAAATATTTCATTCACTTTTCATGGTTACCGATGCCATAAAATTATTGAAAACCACAATAGACCAAAACATAAATACTCCAATATTCCACGATACTATATACAACATTATTCTGGAATCCCATTACATAAACACTTAATCATTCCACCACATCGTTATCATATTCAACATCGCCAATGGTGATCGCATGTGACTTCCCTTTGTCCTTTGCCTTATGTGGTTGCTCATGTCGATCATAACTAACCCTTGGATTAGGGAATTTATTAGCACAATGCCCCATTTCCTTGCACTTGAAGCATTGAAGTGTTGGTGGTGCGTTCTCTACAGTCTTTTCTTTATTCCCATCATTAGAAACCCTTTTTCCATTACTTCAACACTCAGCTACTCGATGACCTTCTTTTCCACACTTAAAACATTTTCTAGTCCCTTTAAGACAATCTCCACCATGCTTCTTTCCACACTTTGAGCATAAGGAAACATTCATCTTCTTTTCACCATTATTATGAGATTTCTCCTTGAACTCCATCTTTCATTTCTTGTCAAAACTATGAGATGGATAAGTAACACCAACTTCCATTTCTACCTTGATATCACAATGTACAATTTCTTCATATCTAATGAAGTCTCTTATAGCTAATTCCCTTTGAAGACTTGGTTTTAAGCCCCTGAAAAATCGATCAACTTTACTTTCAGGTTGGATGATAAATCCAGATGCATACCTTGCAAGCCTTGTAAAATTCGCTTCATATATACCAACAGATTCATCATCCTTTTTCTTTAGTTCAAGAAACTCTTTTTCCATTTTTGTTCGAAGAATACGAGGGAAGTACTTACTGAAAAACAAGTTCTTAAACTCGTCCCATTCCATGGACTCAATTTCATCTCTTGGCCTCGTATTCTTGATAAGATTCCACCATTGATCAGCTTCACCTTCCAAACGATATACTGCTAAGATGAATTTATCATGCTCAGAAAATTGAAGAACTGAAAATATCTTTTCAGTGGTACTGATCCATTGTTCAACAACAAGTGGATCGGAAGACCCACTGAAAGAAGGTGGACGTTGCCTCATGAAGGACTCAATAGAATATTGTTCCCTTCTCTGCTCATTTGGAAGTCCAGAATGATTCATAGCTTTTGTAAGTATAGAAATACGATTTTTCACTCCATCTCCCATAACACTTGTTTGTTCAGGAGGAAAATCATTGCATTGTCCATTACATTGATCAACACGGTTCCTTCGGGTTCCAGCCATCGTCTAAAACCCAAAAAGAATAGTGTGAGAGGAAAAAAAATAATGCTAGGGAAAACAACATAGTAAAGGGGGAGTACCATTAATATCTAACATCTTAAGTTAAATTCTATGATCGTTACTGTAGTTCTAGGACTATATCCTATACGTATACTTATCCTTATGGACCTCCCTAGACATACCTTAGAAATATCTCTAGGGATCTCACTAAAGTTTTCGCATCCTAGTTTCCAAAGGTTGACTAAACCTTTCCTCTGATACCAACTGTAGAGACCCGAAGCTTGATGTACATTGACATTACATTACATTTGCGGAATACTTAGTACATAACAAAAACACACACAAAAGGATTGTAATAGTTTAGTGTCTTTGGAAACTCGGAATATAATCTTATAATCCTGGTGAAAGATCTTCAACATCTCCCATAAAGATCTTCCTTTTTTTTATACCTAAAACCTTTCTTTATATCCTGGGGAAAAGAAAACATAAAAGGGTGAGCTCAAATGCTCAGTAAGGGTAAACAAAAGAAATATCAATCACATCATATACATAAGCACATAACTTTTGGAAATCTTAACCTGTAAAAGAGATCATAATTTCATAACCTGGGATAACTCATGGCAGTGAAATGTAATCACAATAATCATAACTTAAAACATTAAACTTTGTGGCATCCACACATAATAATAGATAATCATTTCTTATTAGTCAAGACTCATTGCTAAGACTATCTTAGTGGAAAAAGTCCCTTTCTGAACCGAGTCACCCTCATTTCAGTCCTGTTTCACTGAACCGGTATAACCTACCATTCCAACCATGTCTATCTCATGAGATATAAAATCTTTACCCAATGAATTGGAGGGAGATATAGGTCCCACCCATCTCATAATGATACCATTCTTATGTGTGCCACAAAATCATAAACCATACATCATTACATAACCCATGTAATAAAAATGGGAATCTTAAACATCATGACATCATAAAACAATTCATATAAGATAAATTAATTCATAAAAATAATCCCATCACAACATAATCAAATCAATGTAATAATAGGGATAAAAACAGAACCCTTTATTATCTTAGATGGAAAATAATTTTGATAAAACTCTTGAACTCCATTCTTGAGGAAAATATCCTTTTTTACTTCAAAAACATTTTTCCTTTCTTAACATGTCATACAATTTTAAACTAAAATAAGTTGATTAAAAATAAACTTGAAAACTTGTAAAGGATGCTTCTTGGAAATAATGTTTTAAAAATCCATTCATTCCGTATAAGTTAAAAAAACATTCTTCTCGTACGTTAGTCAGAAAAGTCAAAAAGTACCTCGTACGAAAAACGACAAAAGATTCCTTTCATATCTTTTACTAAAAACTCACCAAAGGGTAAAATTGGATTTAAACAATTGTAGGTGGTTGGAAATAATATTACATATTGAGGAAACATGGATGTGGATGATAAAATACACCCCAGTAAATACCAAAGTATAAACAATCTCGGAAAAAATGAGATTGTGATATTTCCCTTACCTTAGGTCTGATTTTCATCGTAAGTGTCCGAACCTCCTGTATAATGATTTAAATAATGTCATTGACTTATTAAAGAATCATATTCATTGTTATGATATCATATATGGTTCACTTATGACTTTATATTAACCGTTCTTTTGTAAATTCCATGTTAAAGAGCGTTTTGGGTAAAATTGTTTCATTTGTCGTCCGTGTTTTGACTTGTAATTATTCATATGATTACTTAGATCATGATTACTTAATTCCAGAATATAAAACATGATTTATATATATATATATATATTCAGAATATACATATATATAATAAATCAGTAAATGGAAATAAATACACCGTTCATGGAGACGGTAGGTCGTACGTACGCATGAACGCTGTTTTCGTTTCCTTATTGAGTTGAACGGAATTAAGTAGATGAAATACATATATATACACATAAATCCAGTATCATTATTATGTAATATATTTCATGATTACTTATTATATATACTTTATAATCATTCATGAATGGTTAAAGTGAAGAATGAATCTCATCGTGTCGTGGAGAGGGTAGTCCGTACGTACGCACGAGCGATGATATCGTTCTCATGATCGTGGGACTATATTGGAGTGTATGTATACTATTTCAGAATCAATATCACTTTAAAATAATAATATATAGTTATTATTTACACCATTATACCCATCCAAGTAATGTGGTGGTGGAAAATAGATTTCACCACGGCGTGGAGACGGTATTCCGTACGTACGCACGCGCGGTGATTTCGTTTTCCATAGGATGGATAGATGGTTAAATAGGATTGTTTCATACTTATAATAACATATCAGTATATTATTGATACTGATGTTATTACTTCATAATGAAACAACCTAAGAAGAATATGTGGAAGAAGAAATAAAGGTGAAAGAATCGGTAACGGAAATTACCTCTTCTTTGAAGCGCCTCTTTGAGACCTCCTATTAGGGCTCTAAAATTGGTCTTTGAGGGAGACCAGAACCTCTAGGATGTTTCTAGGGAAGTGGAGAAGATAATTTGGCAGGGTTTGGCCGAGATTTAAGGCTCAAAGTTGTGTGAGGAAAGGAGGGAGGAGGTGCCCTTTTATAAGGGAGGAGAGGGTCACCTTTGGAATAACTAAAACTATTATTTTATTATAAAGCCGAGTTAGGTTTGAAATAGCTCCAAATTGATTTATTTCTAGGCTAAGGTGGTTATTGGTCGAAATCATCTCATCTAATAGAATTTAGACAAGTTAAGGTTCCTATTTTAACCTTATCATTTAGATTTAACATTAAGTTAAATAATTTTACTTTTATCGTGTCTTCTTGTGTTCTTATACTATAAGGTTAATAAAATTACTATATCAAGCCAAACTAACCAAAAGTTGTTTATTAGTAATATATATAACCTTATCTACGTCATTTGTCCGAACCGTAGATTTTTAGGAATAAAATAACAATTAATAATATAATATTTGTTTTAAAAACTATTTTATGTCAATTTTGACACTATTTAGTAATTGATTTTTGTGATAATCATAACAGAATGATTAGTTCGAAAAAAGTTAATTTAAACTATACTAACATGTCATATTAACCTATAAAATTATTGTAATTCATAAAAACTGTCAAATTATATTTATTTGGGCATTTATAACATCAATTATGTCAATATTTCATTAATAAGACAATGACTGCATCATCTTTGTGTCATAATAAATGATAATTATTTAATCCCTAAAAATTCTAAATAAATTCCTATGATGTATATAATTGTATTATCTTTCTGGAGACTATTCATGTTCGAAGTTTCATGAAGTTTATCACTAAATTAAAATTATTATACTAATAAGATTTAAGAAAGTGACATGTTGTCACATTCTTTGGTTTTAATAATAATTAAATTATTTTAATGGACAAAAGTCCATAAAATGAATCTGATCCGACCCTTAGGTTATATGGGTCTAGGTTTAGCCATCCAATAGGATTTTTCCAAGTGTTATGATAATTTTATAATCTTATATTTACCCTTAATTGCCCGATTTACTTTTAACTATAGTAAATAAAATTTACCGTAGTTACTATTCACAATGTCCAAAAATAAAAAGTAGCTTATTAACATAATTTGGACCCACTGATTACAAATATGGAATCCATTTTTCCAAATTAAATATATAAAAGACGCAGAAATTAAATTAAAATTAATCTCGTTGTCAAAAGAAAACAGGTTTTTATTTAAAACATTGCAAAAGATTGAATTGATTTAACCTACGAATTCTAGGTAAAATCAATGCTAATGACATACATTATATTAAATGGTAAAAATATATTCTATTTATACTTTAAAACAATTCAATATTATAATTTAACCACATAAGATATTATGATGAAAAAAGTTTTTTTAAATTAAAATATAGCGTGTTTTTACTATTCATTAAAATATGAAAGTTATCAGAAAAATATCAAAACATTATCTAATGTAAATTTTTATATCCTGATTCAAAAGAAGAATTTTATTTTGTCAAATTGAACATATAAACATGTCAAAAACTAGATTTAAAGTGGGTGCGCCATCAAAATGCGGCAAAACTGCATTTTTTGAAAAATACTTATTTTACCCGAAAAATTTATTTTGTTCTTATACCATGTTCTAGAAATGTGTAAGATGAATAATAATGTTATAAAATTCAAAATTTAGTTAACACAATTCATAACGACTAGTTCATGACAATATTATAATAATATATCGTTGTTTATTAAAACCCGGTATTGCATACAACACACGCTATCGAGGAAGGTCGCGATTGCGTGTAATGCAAGCCAAGTCAGGGTTGCGTGTTGTGAAAGAATCCTTCGTTGTTTTGTATAACAGAATCCAACCATATTTCATTAATACATTGCATATATATATATATATACTCAATGTTTCGTAGAATAACTATTATCAAAATTGTGTGTAACACGATCCAAGAATAGTGTTGCGTATACAACAAGCTAATACGGTGTTGCATATAGCGCAAGGTAATCTTGGTGTAGAATACAACAGAAGAAATTAATGAAAATAAAAGAATATTTTTCATAAAATCTTTGGGTGTTACAGGGGAAGTTGGTTATTTGATGGAATACCTAGATTCTAGGTAAGCCTTTGATTTCTTGTACGCACACCTTCTTCATTTGCCTCTGTGTGCACAGCCTCTTGAGCAGGAACTTCCTCATCTGATCCCTCTGAGTGACCCTCGTGTTCTAGAGGATCAGAAACAATGGAATTGATGAAATATATTGATTCATAATTCATTACATTCCTTAGATCGGCATTTCTACGATACAGTCTTTTTCCATGTCCCAGATGAGACATTGCCTTCTGTTGAGTTGATCCCTCAGGAACTTCTTGACGAACCGTAATTTGGAGGGAATCTCCTGATAATTCGGATCTTCGTTCCTCTTGGGGATTCATCCCTAATCGATAGAAGACTGACTTTCTCTGAGGAAGATATTGAGGATTTGAAAAAGTCCTCAGTCTGGTGGACTGGGGCTGTTCCTGTTGTTTATACTCAACTCCTCGAATCCTATTTGTTGATACTTTGGGTTAGGCTAAAAGAGTCCCCAGTCTGGCAAGCTGGGGTGGTTCTTGAGCTTCTAAATCTGAGACTTTTCTAAAATCTCTCCCGATCTTGCAGACTTTAGTCCAGAAATTGGCTGGATGCATAAACCTACATCCACTCAAATCACCAAGCTCAAAAGACTGTTGGATGATTTCTGTCACTTCTGTCACTTGATGATGTGAACGCTCTAAACGAGAAGCCTGTTCGATATTCTCATTTGCCTGATACAAGAGTAATTCAACAACTTATTCTCTATATGCCTGACTTTTAGAAGAACTAGTTGAGGCATGTTCTTGAGAAAGCCTTTGATTATGCACAAAATCAACTAGATGTGGCCAATTCTGGGAAACAACATTGCATGAGACCACCTTTGGTGGGCTTTATTGACCAGAGAGTACAGTGAAATGTATTGCTCCATGGACACCCCATCCCCTAATATGAATATCAGATGGGGCATTGGAAATTAACTGGCACAACCTTTTTAATGTGCCAAGGCATGAACGCTGAAGGGATCTCTGCTACTTTTCAGCCTTCAGATATCGAGAAACTGAGAGAGATGACAAATCAATTTGGCGTTGTAACCCTTCTATTATCTTGACATGATTTTCATAATCATCATAAGATAATATTTTATTTTTAAATTGGAAAAGATTTTTCCACATGTTGAGACGAATATCTTGAATACAATCATCCGTCAACATTTCTGTAATGTTATACTGAGAGTCAGCCAAAGGCCAAAACAAGACTGATACATCACCTTTCGCCAGTTTTTTTTCTCATTTTTAGTATTTCCTCTTTATCATTTGATAAAGATTCTTCAACTTGATTATACCAGAGTTGGTGTTTCTTTATTGCTTCATCGGATTCAACAAGATTGGTAGAGAATTCATTTACCAAATTAGAAGATGCATGACTCAGGGGTGGTTCGGAGAATGACCTATACCTCAAGCTATCTTCAGGTTGAGAAAGTATTTCACCAGTTATTGGTAAATCATCAAACAGGACTGGCTTCACATTTTCAAGTGCCTCAATATAAGAGGGCTTTCTCGTTACTGCATTGTCCTTTGAAAAAATTTCCACGCAATGCGAATTACAACTGTGGAGAGGACTTTAATAGATAAATTCATCATCATGGGGAGGACCACCATGGTGGGTTACAGCAAAAGATGAAACATTTTTCTCCTTGATATTCTTTCCACGTAGAGGGTTATCATGACTCTCATCTCAAGATGATACTTTGAGATCGACCGAACTGTCATGAAGCAAGCCTTAATGAGGATGTGTCTCATGAAGACCTTTGAAATTAATGTTCCCACTATTGGGAAATGATAGAGTATAATCTTGAGTTCCAATAGATAATTGTATGAGGGCTTCAAGAACTCTAGCATCGAGCATGAACTTATTACAAATTAGCTCTTGATTTCTTGACTGTGTTGGACGGGTCTTTTTCTTAGACGCCTTCTTACTCACTTTGGAAACCACTTTTTGATGAAAATGGTTATTATGGGCAGATGTATGTGCCTGCTTAGGAGAAATAGTCAGGTTAGGATGATTATCTCCATTCAAATCAGGTGTATGTGCCTGACTTGATTGTCTGTATGATATGGGGGAGTATGACCCACAACCCTCTTAGAGTGGAACAGAGGTGTGTATCTGTTCTGGAGTGATCTATTAATGTCTCACTCCAATGGTAGGGATAGATTTTCATTTCATTCCTTGTCATACTGCTGAAGCTATTATAATATTCTGGCAGGCATGTAGAATATGAGCATGGATTTTCTTCTGCTCTTTCACTATCGTCAGAATGAGCTTGGTGACTTCAGCTGCTAGAATAGGAATATACGTCCATTCCATAATTGGAGCAGTTGTGGGTTTTTGATCCTGTCCTCCTTTTCCTATCAGTGAGTTCTAACAGTACTCATGTGTGGGGGCAGAGAGTTGTGTCAGCTCCAATTTTTCCGTCGGGGCTTTCCGACTAACTTCTCTGCATGCTACCAAACAATACTGTTGATAGGCTTGATTAACATTGGCAGGTGTATGTTCTTATTGTGTATTCTTCGTCAAGTATGGTTGACAAATTTCCTTCAATACTGGCAGATGATACTGCTAACAGAATTTTTGATTTTAAACAGGTGTATGCACCTGCTTATCAATTGCCACGTTATTGGATTGGAGAGCTTCTCTGGTTGTAGTCAGGTGATCCTATTTACTAGATGATGAGTTATAAACAGGTGTATATTCCTACCTATAATACTCCACCAGAATTGCCTAATGGGATTAGTGGGTTGCTGCCAGACGAGTGTACTGGACATTAGAATTAGAATGGACGGGTGTATGTGCCCGCTCGTTGCTTTCCATCAAGTGGGCTTTATGGACTTCTCTAGAGGGGGAAGAAGTAATAACCTACTCCCTGTTGACCATATTTCTCCTCTGGTGGTTCTTCTTGCATGCTCAGGTCTGAGGAACCTGAGCCGAACCCCTAAATGCGACACCCTCATCATGTTGAGGGCACACTTCCGCATGAGTCTAGCGGCGATTGTTGATGGGAGCCCTCAGGAAAGACTCATGTCTCCTTGAATTAAGGCCTTGAGTGACCTTCTCATTCACCTCCTCATAAAATGGGAGGGAATGAGGATAATGAACCAAAATGGTTGGAGACGGTGTTTGAAAACCACCCACTTCTTGATCATTGATCATCATTGTCTGGACGACCATGGTGAATTATTGACTTGGAGGACTTGTCGAGCAGCCTCTAGAGTCGGAATGGTACTGTGTCGATGGTATTCCTTAACCAGTTCATTTGAGACCCAGCGTTGAAGACGCTGAGTAGGTGACGTCGTACTCAGAGGGGACAAATATCCAGTAGAAGTAGGAGTAGATGCATTCATAGGTGTGAGCTTTAGAGAAGCCATTTCTGTAACGCAGAAGATCTTGGAAAAGAGTGACTGTTTGATATAACAGACATAATCAATATAATATCATCCACTACATCATTTGGATGAGAACATATGATATTTATTTCTTTGTTGGCCCTCACATTAAGTTAAATAGGGGCCTAACAAGTAAGTAAAACATCATTTAAATTGGTTAAGTATTCACGTCAGGTTCACCATTTTTTGTTTCCTCTGGAAATGGGGATGACCTTGTTTAGTTTAAGGTTCAAACATTCCAATCGGTTTCTAACGGGTTTTTTTGTAGAACTGGAAACATCCAATGATTCTATATCCATTTGGACCTACATTCCAATGGTAGGTGCTCATTAGTTGTGGATCGATGAGGCTTAAGAATATGCATTGGTCAAGAGGATGGGAGTTCGGACTCATCACACCTTTTTGGTGGGAATTATTATCTACTCCAGGACTCTCTTTATAGATTTAAGTTATGTCCGTGAATCCTTATTACATTACCAAGTATGAAAATGAGCTTTCCTTAAGATCTGACAATAAATGATTAATATGTATGAGATTTAGAAAATCTATTATATGTATTTTAGGTTATTCATAGATAGAGAATCATCTGTATTTGTTAGAGATTATTATTCAATGGTATCCTTCAACACATTATATAAAGATCTCTTGGTCATTTTTATAACCATACTAGTTTTAAAGCCACTCAGTGGGGCACTTTAAGTTTATTGTTGTTCAAAAGGACATGGATTATTTCAAGTTTGGGATCATACCTACAGATGGGCTACCTACGTATCCTTGTTAGAAAAGGAATCAGAACCCACATATTTTAGGAATTAAGATATAGTTTAACGTCATATGGGATGGATGAGAATTAATGGGTGATGGGATTGAACCTCTGAAAGGCTTCCTACATACTCTACTTTTAAGGTAGAGATCAAAGTCCACGTAGTTCGGTTAAGAATTATGGGGCTTACGTATGATTAATGGACCAAAGGGATGTGTCATGTTTACTTTTACAGTCTAAGCTCATGTGAGTCATGTTCGGCTTGAGAAACAAGAGGTGTCGGTAAACCTAACAATTTGTGCCACAAAAGAGGCGATCACAAAGAATGATATGGGGCTTATGTATGTATGATTGCACAAATAGATAAAGATAAGGACTTACTTTAGAGAACAAGCCCAAGATAAAAGTCCATAAATGTATATATTATTTATGGAGATTTGGATACTCTAACTTGGGGCTTACTCTTGAGGAAGATGCACAAATTAGGAGGGGACTTGTGATTGGGTTTTAAAGAAGTTACAACTGGTTAAGAGAAATTATGACTGGGTCTTATTCTTGAGAAGGAGGCCCAAGTTAGAGAATTTTAGAATCTGGGGCTTACTCCAAAAAAGGATGCCCAGGTTAGGTAATTATGACTCGAGATTACTCCTGAAAAGGAGGCCCAGTTTAGGGAATTTTGATTGGGGCTTACTCCTAAGGAGGATTCCTAAATTAGGGAACATGGGGTTTACTCCTAAGAAGGACACCCAATTTAATGATCTTATCATCTTAAAGGATGATGTTGAATGAATGAAATCTCTAACCTTAGTGATGTAAAGACATTTAAATCACTAGGTTTTGAGAAATGTTCCACAGAATTCCTTTCAGATAAGGAAGAAAACAAAAGAACCATGTCATAAATGACTTTGAAAAGGGTTTTGAAGGCTGAATCTTGAAGAGGAGAGGTGTATTTGAAGAAAAGAGTTGAATAAGCAAAAGGGGCACCCAAAAAGAGGCTGGCGCGCAAGTCTTCTTGGGGCGCACAAGTATTGGTCGCACAAGTATACTTGCGCGACACATGTATACTAGTGAGACGACCAATCCATAGGGTAATACTTGGGCGAGGCTTGGCTCAAGCCCTTAGTATTATCCCTAAAGGCTTCCAATAGAGTGGAGTGCATGTTCTGTTGAAGGGATAAGGTGGCGCGCAAGTATTTCCATTTTCCCTTAAGGGTTAGACACTTAGGCATGAAAGTGTTGGTGAATTTGAACACTTAGGCCTTGTTCCCCTATTTAGATCTTCCATTCTAGGTAAGAAATTACATTAGAAGTGTTTGGAAGACTTCAAGTAGACACTATGGAACCGGGAGCTTAAATCTGACTTTTGGAATTTTCCTTCCTCGAAATTGGGGGGCCACAAGGGGTATTTATAGTCTACTGAAGGCCTTGGGTGAAAATCAAATAGGGCGTGCAAGTCACCTGTGTGCCCAATATATGATGCGCATGTATACTTGTGCAATCATGATCAAACTTGCATGGCCCTTACTTAATGGAATATTTGTTCATGCCTTTGTCAAATTTTTATGTTTCTTCAAAGGATGAATCTTTTTATGCTATGGTATTCCCCTTCTTCGGTCATCAAACTCTATGATGAAAAGGAGCATCAAAATCTGAGTATGAGGGCGAGGAGGAGGGTGGGGACGATGATAGGGATGAAAATAAAGATAAGGGTGAGGGTGAAGACGATGGTGATGATAGTGATGGTGATGAGGGACAGATTGTTCCATTACATTTTTGACTGATAATAATGAACTTTGATGTTTATTGATTTATTTTTCTTGAATATATGTGTCATTAGGTAGGTCACATTATATTTATTTTTTTATCTATAAATAATAAAACTTGATTTGATGATTTGCTGTGAAATCCCCCTATTTTAATGAAATTGTAATTATTTAGTGGAATTTAGAAAATTGGTGGTCTGATTAGAAGTTGATATAATGAAAATATTTTTTTAAACATGAAATAATTTTCTTAGTAATTATGTAAATACCATCCCATGAACCCAGGACTACCCCCTGGAAAGCCCCACAGATAGCCCCCCGGACAGCCCCCCCACCATCCTCCCTGGCCCCCGGACAGACCCCTAGACAGCCCCCCAGATAGCCCCCCAGATAGCCCCCGGACAACCCCCCGGACAGCCCCCCCACCATCCTCCCTGGACCCTAGACAACCCCCCTCCTTCCTAAACCCTGGCAGCCCCCACCCTCCACCTTGGACCCCAGACATCCCTCCGAAAAGCCCCCCATACATCCCCCCACCATACTCCCTGGACCCCGGACAACCCCCCCCCCCCCCCCCCCTTCCTAGACCCTGGATAGCCCCCCCCCCCCACCCTCCACCCTGGACCTCAGACACCCCCCAGCCTCCTCCCTGGACCCCAGACAGCCCCTAGACAGCCCCCAAACAGCCCACCCCCTCACCCTTCTTCCTGGACCCCGGTGAACATCCCCCCACCATCCTCCCTAGACCCTGGACTGCCCCCCAGACAGTCCCCCCCAACCTTCTCTCTGGACCCCGAACAACCCCCCAGACAGCCCCCACCCTCCTCCCTGGACACCAAACAGCCCCCCTTCCTCCCTGGACCCCAGACAGCCCCCCACCCTTCTCCTTGAACCTAGGACAACCTTCCAGCCCCCCAGACAGCCCCCAGACATCCCCCACCCTCCTCCCTGGACCCTGAACAACCCCCTGGACAACCCCCACCCTCATTCATGGACCCTAGGCAACCCCCCTCCTTCTTGGACCCTAGGCAGCCCCTACCCTCCTCTTACTATGCATAACCCCCACCACATATATCCTCATCCTCCACTGGGTACCTCACAAAAATGTGTATCACTGACATCCTCACACAAATCACTACATCATAAGGTCACTGAGCCCAATCTATGCTCTATTCAATATTCACCTGAAATCTAAATCTAATTAACATTCCATTACTATTACATCAGTACCAAGAACCGACCACCTACCTTGATTATGGAGACAATCACACTCTTAATTTAGCATCTCAGATCCCGTTCTAATATCTCTTCAAGATTCACCCTAAATTCCAACAGAAAATAGGGTTTTATAGCTTCAGAAGAAGATGAGAGAAGAGTGCAAACCCTAATCGAAAAAAGGAAGGAAAGAGAGGATTTTAAGTAAAAAATAGACATTTAGAAAACTGACCAATCGTTTTCTGATTGTGTTGATACATTTGCCCAAGGATCCATGGGTCATTTTTGATGTGTACGAGTCAACCCCATCTCAATATGAGGGATGATGTGGCCATTACCACTCAAAGTGTCTCAATTTTATTTTAAAAGGTCAACATTTTAAGTGAAAACAACAACTGGCATACAAAAAATTAACCAAACGCATTCAGATTATATTTATACTTTATAAAAATGATCCATGGGTGATTTGTGACATGTACGAGTCAACCCCTCCTCAATTAGAGGCATGGTGTGGCCGGTACCACTCAAACTCTATCACTTTTATTTGAATGGACATGATTTTAAGTGAAAACAAAAACTTGCATACGGAAAACCAACCAAAGGCTTTATAATTGTATTGATACTTCATGAAAATTATACATGGGTCATTTTTTACGTGTATGAGTCAAACCTGCCTCAATCCGAGGCACTGTGTAGCCGGTATCACTCAAAGTGTCTCTCTTTTATTTATAAAGGACATTGTTTAAGTAAAAACAACAGACATTCAGAAAACCGACCAAACATATTCTAATTGTTTTTATACTTTAGTAAAAGGATTCCCGGGTCATTTTTTGACGTGTACATGTCAACCCCGTCTCAATCTGAGGGATGGTGTGGCCATTACGACTCAAAATGTCTCACTTTTATTTGAAATGGACAATATTTTAAGTGAAAACAACAACTGGCATATAGAAAACCAATCAAAAACATTTAGATTTTGTTGGTACTTTATGAAAATGATCCATGGATCATTTTTGATGTGTATGAGTCAACCTCGCCTCAATCCGAGGCATGGTGTGGCCGGTACCACTAAAATTGTCTCACTTTTATTTGAAATGGATAGGGTTTTAAGTGAAAACAAAAACTTACATACGGAAAACCAACCAAATGATTTCTGATTATATTGATAATTTAGGAAAATGATGCATGGGTAATTTTTGATGTGTACGAGTCATCCCCACCACAATCCTAATCACGGTGTGGCCGGTATCACTCAAAGTGTCTCTCTTTTGTTTAAAATGGACACTGTTTAATGTAAAAACAACATACATTCAGAAAACTGACCAAACGTATTTTGATTGTGTTGATACTTTAGCACAAGGATCCATGGGTCATTTTTGACGTGTACTATTCAACCCCATATCAATCCGAGGGATAGTGTGGCTGGTACCCCTCAAAGTGTCTCACTTTTATTTGAAATGGAAAATAATTTAAGTGAAAAAAATAACTGACATACGGAAAACTGACCAAACGCATTAGGATTCTATTGATACTTTATGAAAATGATCCATGGGTCATTTGGGGAGGGTATGAGTCAAATATGCCTCAATCTGAGGCACGGTGTGTCCGGTACCACTCAAACAGTCTCTCTTTTATTTGAAATGGATAGGATTTTAAGTGAAAACAACAACTTGCATACAGAAAACTGATCAAATGATTTCTAATTGTATGGATACTTTAGTAAAATGATCCATGGGTCATTTTTGACTTGTACGAGTCAACCCGACCTCAATACGAGGAACGGTGTGACCGGTATCACTCAAAGTGTCTCTCTTTTGTTTAAAATGGACAATGTTTTAAGTAAAAATGACAGACATTTGGAAAACTGACCAAACTTATTCTGATTGTGTTGATACTTTAGGATAAGGATACATGGGTCATTTTTTGATGTGTACAAGTCAACCCCATCTCAATATAAGGGATAGTGTGGTTGGTACCACTCAAAGTGTCTCACTTTTATTTGAATTGGACAACATTTTGAGTGAAAACAACAACTGTCATACAGAAAACTGACCAAACACATTCATATTCTGTTGATACATTATGAAAACGATCCTTGGGTCATTTTTGACATGTAAGAGTCAATGTCGCATCAATTTGAGGCACGGTGTGTCTGGTACCACTCAAACGGTCTCACTTTTATTTGAAATGGACAGAATTTTAAGTGAAAACAACAACTTGCATACGAAAAACTGACCAAATGATTTTTGATTGTGTTGATACTTCTGGAAAATGATCCATGGGTAATTTTTAATGTTTAATAGTCAACCCCAACTAAATACGAGGCATGGTGTGGCCGGTATCACTCAAAGTGTCTCTGTTTTGTTTTAAATGGACATTGTTTTAAGTGAAAAAAACAAACATTCAGAAAACCGACCAAACATATTCTGATGGTGTTGATACTTTAGTACAAGGATCCTTGAGTCATTTGTGACGTGTAAAAGTCAACCCCATATCAATATGAGGTATGGTGTGGCCGGTACCACTCAAAGTGTCTCATTTTTATTTGAAATGGAGAACATTTTAAGTGAAACAACAACTGGCATACGGAAAACTAACCAAACACATTCAGATTCTATTGATACTTTAGGACAACAATCCATTGGTCATTTGTGATGTGTAAGAGTAACCTTCGCCTCAATCTGAGTCATGGTGTGGCCAGTACTACTCAAACTGTCTCACTTTTATTTGAAATGGACAAGATTTTAAGTGAAAAAAAAAACTTGCATTCAGAAAACCAACCAAATGTATTCGGATTGTGTTGATACTTTAGCACAAGGATCCATGGTCCAGCCTCACACAATCCACTTCACAAGTGAGGAACTCCAACCCCTATTCTAAAACACATGACATTTAATACGCCAATACCATCCTCAAACAGTGGGTTCTAGGACCAAACCAAAGTCCCTTTGGGAACCCAATACCAAAGAGATAATTGAATATTCATACCCACTACCCAAAATGGGGATTCATCTCACATCACACCCAGGATACTAAATTACAATTAGCCACATACCCCTTTATTCCAATTGAAAAGTCTTTGAAAAACATGTAGGCTATTCTGGTAACCCATCTCATATGTCGAGATTGGCCAATGTTTCCCACTAACACATAAGAAACCATTTATACATGGATACATAGTAATTAGAGGAATATAAACATCCCATGTGATTCCTATAACTCATCTTAGGTCTAAGAACATGACCAGTACCATTTTCTATCTTATGGGTATCACGATCCATGTCCACTCTACCCAGGTTTCTTTATTGGTTTTAGGATAGTCAACCCAAGACCATGAGTAAAAATCCCATGTGCTTCCTATAACATGTATGATTTTCTCTTGTGTGTATTGGTGTTTTGGTTTGAGTTATGAGTGAATTATAAATTTTGAATATTCTAACTGGTTTTATTTCTTTTCAATTCTATATTTCTAAATCCTGGATGTATTGGATTCTGGCTGTATTGGTAATGAATTCTAAATTTTGAATACTGTTATGTGTATTGGGTTCTGGATGTATTGGATATTAATTTTGTATTTTTGTTATGGGTGTTATTTCATTTCAATTCTGGATGTATTGGATTGTGGATTTATCAGATTCTGGATTTTTGGTTTTAGTTAGGAATAAATTTTAAATTTTTAAATTTCTGAATTCTGGATGAATTTTAAACATCCCATATAGCCTTTTGGATTCTGGGTGTATGTGTTCCTGTAGGCCATAGAGAGTTGTAGGTTGGAGGTGGCTACTGGCTGTTGTTGCTACAGGTTGCAGGTGGCTGCTACTGCTGTGGAGCTACTGCTGCTATAGGTTGGAGGTGGATGATGCTGCTACGGAGCTGTAGCATATGTGTACCAATGGTTTTCAAAACTATTGGTATAGCCTTTTTATGTATATTATACCAACAGTTTTGATATAACCATTGGTATAAACAATTTATTGTACACTATATACCAACGGTTTGTGAAACCGTTGGTATATCTCTCACTTTAACACATATACCAATGGTTTACATAGAACCGTTGGTATAAGCCTATACAAATGGCTTACTTTTCCACAATTTGGAAAAACATTGGTATATAATATACCAACGGTTTCTAATCCTTTATCATTGGTTCTGAACCATTGGTAAAGAGTATAATTCCAGTAGGGAATGTATTGTTATGCATCCCTTATATGGTGAATTATAAATTTCTTTCTTGAATTTGAGGAATTTCACAATGATTTCTCAAAAAAATTACATGAACATATTTTTAATTATATTATTTTACAAGGAAACTATATTTTGAAATGTTTATGGGGTTCTTTAAATGGGTTTTACTATTAAATGAATGCCTTGGACCTTATTTTGTTTTTTGAAGGAATTTTTCTTGTGTTTGAAGAATTTTTTAGAATGAAATGGCGCGTGTCTTAATTTTTTTTTCCAAAATCATTCAAATGATGATATTTTAAATTAGGTAATTATTAGACATCATCATTAGTTGGTCTTCATATGAAGGATTATATCAAAATTTGAAAATATTAAATGGTTAATTTTTTAATAGACCCTCATTAATTGACCATATGATTGTTTCATTTGTTATGTATTATTGGTTATTTATATAATTTATTTAAATGTGGATAAGGGGTTTTTCTATATGATGGTTTCAAAAGATACATGATTGAAATTAATTTTGATTTTATTTTGGTAATTATCTTGATTTTTTCTTACCACCATGTTTGTTTGGTCATAGGTACTTGGGTGTCTGGTGGGAGGTCTTGATCCATCCTTCCCTAGTTGGTATATATTCTGCTATGGTTCCTTAATTTTTTCTTAGTTAAGGGATAATGGTGAGGTTTCATTTATATAAATATTATGTGGGATAATTGGGTATCCTTTTTTATTGGTAGGAATGGAATATGTTAGATATTGTTCTGTGTTTTTATAGAATCATTTAGATTATTAAATTATATTACCTAGGTTGTATCCCATGAAATTTTTTTCCTTGAAAAATTGTTATAAACTAGGTATTATATTATTATATTTTTTGTGTTACCATTATTCTTGTATGATTATTGACACCATTCATATTGGTTTCTTTACTGTCAAATTTTTCCTTGATCAAGTTATTTCCATCTTCATTATGCATTTATTTTCTCTAGTTGAACATGTTTTGTAATGGACTTAATGTTTTTTTTGGGATTTTTTTAAATGAATTTTTATTATAAAGATGATTATTTTTTAATGGTTTTTGAAAAGAACATAAAAAGGTATTTGTTTGGTTTCTCATGAAATAAATGTGGTGTGTTGTGGTTTTCAAAGTATTTTTTACTTTCTTTTTTACAAAAAGAAAATGGTTATTTTTCTATATTACAAGGATTGAGTTTTGTTTTGGATTATTCTATTAGAAATATAAAAACATATTTTCCATTGTATTTAAAGCTATAATTTTTTATCTGTTTCATTAATGAAATTTCATAGAATCCTCAGTGGGATCCTACTAGGTCTATTTTATCACACCATGCATATACACTACAGTGTGTGTATGTAATTTTCATGTTTTATATAGGTTACTATTAATGTTATTTTTTATTTTTTATTATACACTATGCCAACTATGGTGAATTTTTATGTGGTGATAAACCATTGGTTTTGGGATTGTGTTTTGAATTTTTTTTGACTTTTTTATTTATTTTCGGAGATTTATGTCTCAGCCAAGATGAATTCATACTTATCTATATTTCATTTATGTGATTCTCCTAATTTTATGTTTCATGGAGGTAAAATGTATGGAGGATCTATTCTAGAACTTAAATAAAATATTTAATAAGTATTAACTTCGATTTAATGTTATTTTACCAATAATGCTTCTCTTGTTTCCCAGTAACTTGTTTATAGCCCGTGGTGTTCAAGAATTTCCTATAGTCTAATTGTTTTTTTATGATAGGTGATTGGTAGGGTCATCCTGAAAATTTTTATTACCCTAAACATGGGGTGATTCCTGGAATTTTTGAAGAAACTCAAATTTACCATAATAATAAAAGATTTATTTCTCACTCCAAGGAACCCCAATCTCTCCAAATGACCAAACACATATTTCAAAAATACTATCTCATATGATAAATAATTTTTATTTATGATATAAAAATCTATTTAATTGATACACAGGTTATTTTTTGGAAACAATGAAAAATCCATTATCTCACTAGAAACACAAGGTCTATATAAAGTATCTTGATATTAGTTCTATCAAAGATAAGATATAATATATTTTTTACTTTAAATGTAAGATGTTATTGTAATAAAATAAATATTTATTTAACATTAATTCATGTTAATATTGTATATTAAATGAATATTTAAATGATAAAGACTCTTTAAATTATGTCTTTGAGTTTTCCCAAATCAATGGCCACTAATGGAAGCCAAAATTTCCAGGATTTTGGTCTATTTTTCCTTGTATTTTGAACCCATAATTCATCTAAAATTTAGAAAATAAATTCATTTTTAATCTATGAAATGAAAATTTTATTCAATAAATGGATTTAAAAATTATTTTTGTTGTTTTGGTCATTTTTTGGATTAAATGGACCGATCATACATATATTTGGTGAATTGAAATTCCATTTCTTAAAGGAGTTTGATTCACTTCATAGGGTTTTCAATCATTTTTATCTGAATTAGGAAATCAAAAATATAATTCTTCTTTCGGAACTATTGGTTTAAAAATGGTAAATTATCAACCAATTATTCCTCTTAATCGATTGTTCCTTCCATGTAAATAATCACCTAAAAATACATGATCAACCATTTGTAAAAATTCCAAAAAATCCCCAAGTGACTGCATGATTGAATAAGGATTGGATTATTAGAGAACTGACCATGAATACTGAAATACTAAAAATAAATTTATCAATTGTAAGAATAGATTGAGAGTGACTGTGTCATACCATAGGCTGTGTTGAATCTTCATCAAATCCCTTAAGTGATTATACATTAATTTTGATTGATCATTTCTTTATTTAATGTTAGGGTTAGATAAAAAACAAGATACTTTTGTACTAACCATGCAATTTTTTTTCAATAAATGGAGTAGACCACACATTGGACCCAATCGACTGCAAAGGTCTAAGCTATCATAAAGGTTGAACCAACCACTAGTGGATAATTGAATAACCACACTAAAAATTCTATAAATAATTTAATTGAGAATATGAAGAATTTTTTTATTGACTATAAACCTAAATTTATCATGAGAAAACTAACCAAAAGAAGAGATTCCAATCTACCACACTAATATTCCAGGCCACTATAAAGGACTGAAGCTATTGTAAGAGTTGAAGGGACCACAATTAAAGATAATCCAACCATGTTTTTCAACCAACTGTTCCTATCAAGAGAACACATGACCAAACATGTCTCTGGATGGGACACATGTTCACACCTATTAACCAAAACTTTCCTTCATGTGGTTGATCCAACACTTAACCATATTTTTCAACTTTGAGGATCAAAATCTAGAAATTCCCAAAAATATAAAATTATGACATAAAAATCCAATTTCCACTACTTGTGTCAATATAGGAATAATATTTCATTTGATCCAGATAGTAAACATATAAAGGGAGAAATATATATATATATATACATATATAATGAGATAATTTCATAAAATATGGAAAATATGATATGCCCAATCCAAAATCTTAAGCTGTACACATGGGGGAAATCAAAGAAGAATGAATTTTTTGTTGAACTTAAGTAATTTCTCTAGGTAGTAGGAGCCACTTATCATGAACATGAAGTGTGAATCTTATAGATAAATCATGATGATTTCGATCATGATATAAAAGGAAACTTGACCATTGGAATAGGGGGATTCTACCACTACTATTAGATTAACTAAAGAAATAATATTTTTTTCCTTTTTGTTCTACTATAATGAATTAAAATATTGAACTATATTCCATTAGTGATCAAAAAAATGAGAAATATCTCATTCATTATTGTTCAATCATTTTCATTAATGTTTAATATCTACTACTAATTTCTAATTATATATTTAGCTTCTTAATGAATTTGAGGTTTCCATTGAAATTTGATTTTAATTGCCTCTTCTCTAATTCTATGAATTCTAGGCACATGACACTTTGATTCACTACACCACATGAGATAATGAGAAATGGAAAGTCTATGAGTGATCAAACATATATGATCAATGATCTAAGTAAGATTTGGGGATATAACGATCATTGTACTCCCTTATTAAATCCAAAACAACTAGTTAAAGGTAATCAATGATACATCATTTTTTTATAGAATGAGTACAGAATCAATGTGAATTATTATTCGATATCATATTGAGGGGATGATGTGTGGTTATTGTTGGGAAAAAATCCATCAAGGCATCATTGAATCATTTTTGAGGTGATTGTGTTTGTTGACAAAGTGGACATCTGAGTGGTGATTGTTGACAAAGCAAAACAATGACATACAAACTTGTTGAAAAAGAGGATTTAATTATGGAATGTCGAGTTCAAGAGCTAAGTTCAACGATCCATGTTTGATTCATGAACGTCGACAAAGGGAATGGATGATCTGGACGTGGTACAAAAAGAACAAATACAAGGTGGCGCCGTTTTCCAGTGTTTTCCAAATTTTTGGGCCTAAAAATCAACAAATGAAGAAAAGTGTTTTTGGAAAAGGGACTTGTGTGCCGAGGACTTGGAGTATAGGTAACTTTCACGCCATATGTTTTTCAAGATTAGAATATCAAAATATGGCAAAGGAAATTGGTTCGCGCAAGTTTGTGAGTTGGTCGCGCAAGTGTCTAGAAGGACTGAAGACTTGCGCGCCGAGACTGGGTCGCGCAGGTGACTTGTGCGCCGTCACGCAGGGTGGTCAAATTGCCTATAAATACTGGACCACCCCTCTTCATTCTTCACCGGAGTTCAACACTTTGATAAATCAGAGCTCCCTTCGCGTAGGTGTGGTGGTCGCGCAAGTGGTGTGTGTGGTCGCGCAGGTGGGACTTGCGCGCCTGGGTTATTGTTGCGCACCAATGTTTCAAGCTGCGCGCCAGTGTGGAGTTGCACGCCAATATTGGATTGGGCGTAAAAGGAAGTGAGTCACGCAGGTTTGGAGTTGAGGAAGCTTGAGTCATGCAAGTGTCTGAGGGGGACTTGCACGCCCGTTGTGACTTGCGCGCCGATACTTGCATGCCGAGATTGACTTGCGCACCAAGTAAGGTTTATTTACAGCAGTGATTTCCGGGCTGCGTGGAAGCTGGATGTTTGCCTGATACCTTCGGTGCAAAGAGAGATTCATCTAAGGGTGAAAATTGGGCTTCAATAGAGCATCTACTTACAGAGGAAGATGTATTCCTTCATGCAAATGAAGAGACCTACATGTCTATAAACTGTGAGTGGATCTTTTCCGAAGCAGTGAGAAAAGGAAGATGAAGAAGGTGATCCTCCCCACCGGCAGTGATCCAAAGAGAGAGAAACATGGAGTGACCCTTGGGAAAGAAGTTAGCTGACAACAAACTTTTAAAGGCAGTGATCCCGGGCTTAGAAGTGATCTAGCCCGAACATTGTAATCCACAGCTAGTGAAGTTTAGTGGAATTGGTACGACCGGAAACTTGTTGGCGTATGCTCCTTGGACGTAGCCCTTTGCGGTGAACCCAGTAAAGTTGATGTGTCTTGTGCATGCTTTAATTTCTATTTACTTTGTGCAACATGAAAGAGAGAGAAGAGTGTTTTTCTTAACAGCAAAACAAGATTAGAACGGGCGTTAATTTTAAATTTTCATACCCTGATTCACCCCCCCCTCTCAGGGTATTCAGCCTTGTGGACCTAACAATTATACAATTAGTTCCAGAACTGAATATAAATCCAACCCAATTCAATCACTAATTTCACACACCAAACATATAAAACAAAATAAGGACGCGTCCATAACACTCTCCTCTTTAGAAACAACCTATTCCCCATAACTATTTCATTGAACTTGGGGTTATAATTTTTTTGAGGGCCTAGTGAAACTCCTATGATCAACCTAGCACTATTAATGATGAAGCCAATTTTTTGTTCATTTTTTTGTTCTAAATTGTTTTAACACTTGGAAAAATCATGTTCAAAACACCTTGTTGGATTTTATTATGAGTTTGTAAGAACTGTGTTGGAATGAATTAGAACATAAAAAATACATGAACAATAGGAAAGGGAGTTTGTTACAATTATGTTGACTAACTCTCCCTCATTATCTACTTCATCCACTAGAGTTTTTATAGTTAGTGAAAATAAGGGGGATAATTTTCATTGAGAGACTTATATGCACAAGATTTTAACTATAATAACCATATTAAAACCCAAAACCGACATAAATTAATTATCATAACTAGAATGATTAGTTTTCTACTTGAATTTATTGTTTTTTCATGGGAGGATCATATCCAACACTTAATATAATTTGGTGATGTTTTTAGTAAATTAAAGCCTAAAAGAGTTTCATAAGATTGGGTTTGTTAGAAGTAGTTCCCATTTTATCTTAATGGATTAACCAACACTAGTATAAATTTTAGTTTTCTTGGAAGGGAAATTAAAGTGACCACTATTTGGTAGTCACTATTGATATTATTAGGGACCTCTATTTAGATGTATCTATAATTTTTATCCTTTTTTACCAATTTTTCCTCTCCCCCTCCAATGACCTCACGATCCTCTCCCCTATTGTTCACCCTCCCATGACCCTTCAAGCCGCCCATGACCCCACCCCTACCTAGGAGCAGTGTCGTTTGACTGTCCCTCCACTTTCGAACCCTCCAAGCCCCGTCACACCTCACTGTCGAGCCCTCCCACCTCAGTTGATCCATCCTACTACCGTCAATATATCCCACCCCTATTAATCCTCATCATATAACCCATATCATCGATCCCCTATGCCCCATAATGGATTCTCAATCTGGTCTCCCCCTTTACCCATGGTTGATTCCCCTTTAGGTAATTTGTTCACATTACTTCTTTGACCTCCACAATTTGAGTTTTTAATTTGGAATCATTTTTATTCATCCAATGAATATATTCAAGTTGGTCTCATGAATAAAAGTTGGATATTGCATGTATATAGTTCGAAGTCCAAAAATCCTCATATTTTAAATCTTATAACACCCATGGAATCCTCAGGTTTGATGAATGGTGGTTCAACCATTATCTTTGGTGAACATAAGCATCATCAAGGGTTGGGATGATGAAGATGGAAATTTTTGTTGAATATGGGTGGTTCAAGAGATTAGATGGTATAAATATTCATGATTGGGTGGCCTGTGTTTTTTCCATATTATTAATGAAAGAGGAACACTTCACAACATCTCCACATCCCACATCAACAAAGAAACCTTTTTTATCTCCCATTTATTACCAGGTATTCCACTACCACTACAATCCATGACACCTATGTTTAATCCTAGATACAGTCCACACACCCATCATGGGTTGGTGCCTCCTGTCATTATCCCACCACCACTCTTATGGGCCCAGTTCAACCTACACATGCGCCTAAACATAGGTTCACACCATGAAAGCTTTCTCATTTCTTCCAGATGGTTCTCTCAATACTACATATGATCCTTAATTCTTGGTCCAAATTCCCAATCAAGGTTATATGAAATGATAAACTGGTATTAGAGTAAATCATTATCATCATCATGGTCCCTCTCTCTTAATACTATCAGGATAACACTATTTGAAATCATCTTTAAATCGCTCGAGAAACACAAAGGGCCTACTTCTTCTAACTGAATCATCAATAAAAACAAGGTAAAAAAATACATTATCAATAAAAAGTTAAATTCATGTTCATCACATAAATATATACACTTACTGGTGTTTGAAGTCAGCTTCTGTAAGAATTGAATGAAAACAATGCTAAAATTTCCTATATATAGTGTGTGTTCTGTAAGAAAAATGGTTCCTTTTTCAAAAAAGAAATATATTAATCCTTTATTAGTCATGTTTTTCTTTTTCTCATCATCTATATTTTCAATATTTTTATTCATTGGATAGTTAAATTCTAATTTTCTAATTTTACAATAATTAAATAATTTTAAAGAACGTTTACCTTTCTATCTCCATTATTACTTTTTCGATTTTTTTATATGAGATACATGGTTTTTTAAGACACATTATATTTTTCTTCATTATATTTAGAGTTACTAGTAAAATCTTCTTTCTTCTACTTTAGTTTTCATTTTCTCATTGTCTTGAATGAAATGTCATTCTCTTATTTAGACTTCTTTATAAACGAAGGGGATTTCTTATCTCATATGTATCATGTGTACTTTGGAGTTAATCTTGAGATATTAGACTCAAATATATTTCTTTAAACCTAGAAACATTAGTATCAAATATATTAAGGACAAACCATAATGGATTTTTCAACATGGAAAATTCCACTAATTTTTCTGCTAATCTGTTGATGTTTTATGTAATTTCAATGAATTTTTTTAAAAAATTCATAAATGGTTTCATCATTAACCATTTTTATATCTTCACACATTTTAATATTATTTTACTTTGGATTTTTTTACATTAAAATTTGTTTCATGGATATTCTCAAGATTATCCTAAATATCATTTACAGACTTTAATACATTCACTTTGTTAAAATTATATTTTGATAGAGAGACCATGATATAATTTCATTAATTTACATGTAATTCAATATTCATTTTCTGAAAAATTATAATGGGATAATATTTCTCAATATATGTGATGCTAAAATGGGAATAATTAATTATATTGGATCCATCTTGTACACATTGAAATTAAACCCCAATGAAAAAGATCTTCATGAATCTCCAATATGGTTGTCTTTAATAGATAGATATTATCATCTAGCCCAGAGTTCAATCATAGATGAAGTCTATAGATTTCTTGTATAGAATAAATCTTGATCATAAAATATATCTTGATTCTTCATATTCATATAACTGGGTATACTCTCTTTTCTTCAAGAATACGAATTCATTATTATTTATAAGTTATTCATGGTTGTTATTTTTCAATATATCATTATTATATTCTCTTCAAAGAAATATAATTATTGTATTCTATTCAAAGAAACATCATTTAAATATTCTCAATTAACATAAGATGATATAATTTCTATTTTTGAAGATTTCAAAAGCCTATAAATTTTAGTTTTGAGATCATTATTTAATGCAGGTTAAATATCTTCCAAAAAATTCCTATCCAATATTAAAATACAGAAACTATTATCTTCTTAGAATTTACATAATTTCTATTCAAATATCATCTCCAATATCCTTTTTTAATTCATTTAATAGTCCTTAATAATAGCTTTGATGTCATTGGTTCGTAAGTTTTAATGATATGAGTTTTTTAAAATTCAAATAATATATTTAAATTATTTTATTTCAATTAAATATAGATTTTGAAAATACCTTGATTGATATAATATATAGGTTTTTTGATAAATATTATGAGATTATTAAGTGATTTATAGATTTCAATAGCATATTTAAAAGCAATTTCATTAGTTTTCCATGCAGAAAATGTGAAAATAGATATCTCTTCAAACAAGGTAGTGTTACAGAACATATGTTTTCGAATGGGTTTTTAAAAAACTATAAGACCTGGACACATCATGGAGATGAGTCTGTTTCCTATCACCAATCAAAAAGTATTAATATAGATGTTGATTGGAGAGAAGTTGATATGATGAACAAAATGCTCAATGATATGATGTGTCAGTTTCAACATGAAGAAATTAATGTTGTTAGTGATTCTATTGGATGGTGTAATCGTCGTTCTTTTGTAGATAGAGAATCATTGAAATTATTTGAAATTATTGATTATTTTTGTATTTAATTATATCATGGATGCACTAAATTTAGTAAATTTTCGTTCATATTTGAATTGTTACCCTTGAAGACCTTGAATCAGTGGTCATAAAACTCATTTAACATGTTTTCGGTACTTTTGAAGAAGGTACTTCCTGCTGGAGTGAAGATTCCAAAGTCATTCTATCAAGCTCACAAGTTTACTGATGACCTCGGTTTTACATATGAGAACATTGATGTGTGCTACAATAACTTTATGTTGTTTAGAAAAGATAATAAACAATTAAATACTTCTACTATTTTCTATTCATCAAGGTAGAAGGCTAATGAGATTAACTAAGGTAGTCAATTTCTTCTCATCATGGTCTTGATTCAAGGGAAACAAGATACCACTAAGTAGATGTGTTATTTTCCATTGAAATCGAGATTGAAGAGATTCTTCATGCTAGCTAAAATTACTAAATTGATGAATTGAAATTCAGAGAGAAACAAATAGGTTAACAAATTAACTCACGTGAGAGATTCTTTTTCATAAAAAGAGTTTGATCAAAGACACCTTGACTTGTCATAGGATGATCGTAATGTTCGAATGGGTTTGTAAGTAGATGGTTTTAACCCATTTAGTTCCATGGTTGGTGAGACACATAGTATGTGGCCAGTGGTGTTGGTTCTATACAACCTTCCCCCATGGGTATGTATGAAGAAACCATTTTTTCTACTTTCGACTCTAATTGATGGACCGAGAGTACATAGCGATAAAATCGATGTTTATATGAAACCTCTGATTGATGAGTTTTAATAATTTTGGGAATATAGTGTGTTAACTTTTGAAACAGTAGCTAATGAAATGTTTAGACACTAAGGCACTTTGTTATGGACAATTAATGACTTCCTAGCAAATGCTAACTTATCAAGTTGGAGTACAAAAGAATAATTCTACTTACCTTGTTATAATATAAGTAAGAAATCTATATAGCTTAAGAACTCTATAAAGTGGTAATATCTTGGTCATGGACACTTTCTTCCTCTATTGCACAGGTTCAGAAAAGACAGAGTTTCATTTGGTGGGAATAGAGAGCATGAACCTTCACCATAAATAATTTCTAGGGTTCTAATTTGTGAAAAAATTGATCAAGAAAACATCTATAAAATGTATGATTTTAGAGATTTATTGGATCCTGCATTGCCTTATATTCTTGCTGCAAATAGATAGCGCAATCCTAATTAGAGGAAATAGAGTATTTTTTTTTGAATTTCCTTATTGAAAATATAATATCTTAAGACATAATTTGGATATTATTCACATTAAAAAAATGTATGTGATAATATACTATGCACCATTTTAGGCATCACGGGGGAATAAAAAGATAGTGACAATGCTCAATGTGATTTGAATGAAATGGGATTGAGAAAACCATTACATTTATAGCTACATGATGGTATTTGGGAATACATTATTTCTGCACAATACATAATGAGTACCATAGAGAAACAAAAATTTCTATCAATTTTGGAGACCATCATGGTGTCGTATGGATATTGCTCTAATATTTTCATGTGTGTCAATATGATTAGTATGGAATTACAGGGTTGAAAAGTCATGATAATCATATTATTCATCAAAATATAATCTCTATAGAAGTTTTTTATTACTTACTTACCTAGTTTGTTAATCCATTGATTGAAGATCCCAATCTTTTTAGTCATCTCTATTCAAGGAATCACCACATGAGTGATTTGAGAAAGTAGTAGGATAAGATTTTACTTGCACTATGTCACCAAGAGAAACTATTTCCACCATATTTTTTTTGATATCATTGTCCACTTGATTTTACATTTAATTGTTGAAGTCATTTCTAGTGGTCCCATGAAATTCAGTTTGATTTATCCAATAGAGTGATACTTAAATACATTGAAATGGTATATGCACAACAAAGATTGTCCGAAAGCTATAATTTCCAAGGGATATTTAAGGGATGACTGTACTAATTTTTGTGCTTAATATATTGATGAGGATAAAATAATGTTAGGTAAACCCTCCCAGAATGACGAGGGTCCAATTGCAGAAGTGAAAACGTTCTATATGCACAATGATGAGTGGGTTCAAGCTCATATATATGAGTTGTTCAACACTCCATTTGTTATTCCATTGATATAATAAGTTTAATAGTTGATCTATTATGTCTTATGTTTCTATATTTATTTTATTAATTACCTTTTATTATTTTGTGATTTAGGATTCATATCATTGATTTGAAACATAAAAGGCCCAATGCAACTGACCATTAATTCCAAAAACATCATTTTAACATATTTCATGAGTGGTTCAAGACTAAAATATGTATAAATATTTGATTTAATATTTTTATAGTGAAACTTTGTTTTATTTTCAAAATCCATCATCCATTGAATTATGTGATATTTACAGATTCAAGATATGTGTTATTTAAGTACTCATACTATGAGTGAAGAACTCAAATAACTAGTTGATGGCCCATTTATTACAACCTGTCACTATAAAAGATTGGATGATAATGGATTCTGATTCCATATTAGTGATGTTTATGTGAACTGATCCACACATAACTATGGTTTTGGTTGTTTATTTTTTGATGCATGTTATTATTATGGATTGCTCATGGATATTATTGAGGTTATTTGTGGTCATGGATTAAAACACATATTGTTAAGGTGCGATTACGTTGATCTGGTTTGTGGAACAAAAGTTGATCACATAAAATTTACATCAGTAAACTTTAACAATATTCCATATAAAGATGACCGAGTAATCAATGAACCCTTCATACTGACATCATAGGTAGAGAAATTTTACTTTTTCAACATTGATTCTAATTGGAAAGTTGTAGTGAAAATGTCTAGAAGATTGGTTTTTATGATTTATCGAGAGGAACCTGATGCTATCACCTTTCCTGATCAAACACTTGTCCAAAAAACTATAGTTGTATGAGAGGAAGATTTACGATGGGTAAGATAGAAAATTGAAGGTGATATGATAGACTTTCATGATCAATGAAAGATCGTAATTGTTTTCACAGTAAATGTCTGTAAAAATATTATGAATTATATGTATAAAAATTTCTTGATTTAACTATATATATTTTTATTATGTAGGTATGTCATAGGGTGGTCATAATGGTTCACCTAATGTTGTCAGTATACATGTTTTCATTTTTCTAAATTATTTTATTGCAGTTTTTTGTGTATATTTCCTTAATTGTTTCTAATTATTAATTATAAAATCAGTTATATTGTAATTATATTATGAATTTTTTTATATGGATCTTGTGGGTCTTCTAGAAAAAACATGGGTCCTAGTATAGGGGTTTGATTCTGAAACTCTAGAGCCCGATTGGATGTGTTATTAGATGAAAACTTTCATTCAGTTGGAGAAGGTGCATGTTTATTGATTCGTCAGTTTGGGTATATGATACAAGACCCACATAGATTCCCTCCGATGACTCATGACTAGACTTATTTCCCCTAGGATATGATTGACATATTATAGAAAGTGGTTCAGGTAAATTCAATGTCTAATTTTTCATGACATTGTTTTTATTATTATCACAGCTACTGACTAATTTTTAATAGGATAATTCGAAATACTATAGAGATGAGTTTTGGGCAGTATGTATCACATAATTCAGAAAATCATGGAAGGATAAAGAGGGAAGGGTGAAGGGAGATCATTGGATACCATTTGTGTGTGTGTCATATATTCTACAATGATTCCCTCCATAAATTCTTCCTGTATAATGGAAGGATTTGGTTGTGTTTTGGTCGAGTGAGGTGACGATGGTAAAATTTATTACTTTTAATCTATAAATGACTAATTTTTAATATTTCTATTAACTGAATACATTGAATGTAGACTGAGTCTGCTTGTTATTCTGGTAATCAGGCAATGCAGGGCATGCCTTCCAAACTTGGTACTCGACACGTGTCATAGCTTAGGAATGATTTATGTTTATAATTCACTATGAATTTATATATTATAAATATTTTTTTATAACATGAATATAAATATGTATTTGGTGGACCTCTTTATTATAGTTACACTAGTGAGGTGATCCAACACATCAGATATCAATATAGGTGAGGACTCGTAGGAGGGGTGATCCTAATGTGTCCAGTGTTATAATAAGAAAATTAGTTAGTAACAAATGTATTTTTATTTTATATAAATTATTCATATTTTTTGATTAATTCATTATGTATATGATACAGGCTTAGTTTGATGCTGAGTTAGTAGAGCTTCCAAAAGAGCAATGTCATAGAACTGCGTGTATAGATGAGATATCTCAGCATATCATGGGGAATAATAGTCATGTTTATTCTTTGACTTATAGAACTGGTGTCCCATGACATGCTGTTGTTAAAGAAGAGGTGATGGGTGCATGAAGATATGTAGGGATGTGCTCACAGACTGAGATAGATGAAACCATATAGGCTATGTAGTGTAGTACAAATGAGCGGTTTCAGAAGTTTCATGCAAATTATGAGGGTAAATTATCACAGATGTTAGCATGCATAGATGAAGTGATGATGCAACATCATTATTTTGGTACAAAAGTGGTGTAATAGGTAAAAAATGAAATAAACCATACTCATATTTACTTTTATTAATATTCTTAGGATACATAATATTTATATATATTTTAGGATCTAGATATAGATGGTGGACATCTTAGTGATATTGTTGATCCAGATGAAGATGAAATTCATGCATGAGGTAATTTACATTACCATTTTAATATCATACATGAATTATGATTTAATAATTATTTATGATCCTTTAGTTCTATTTAAACCTCTTTTAATTTTATTTTTTTAGTTCTTGTGATTTAATTCATTCTTTTAAAGTGCACATGATTCTTAATCATGATATATTACATTACACTTCAATTTATTAATATTTATCTTTCTTTAAGTTAAATTTCCTGGTTTCTCTATTTTTCAATCAAGTGATATTTATAGAGAGATCATATATTCAGTTAAGTAACAATGATAATTTAGTCATATGGGCCGGGGGCTGCTGAGTTAGGGGAATGGGCTAGGGGCTACTGTAGTGGGGAAGGGGGTGATGCATAGGGTGTAGGGGGAGGGGGAATCTACTGTATGGCTGGGGGAGGCTGGGGTAGGGGGAAGGGAGGCTGTAGTATGCTGGGGAAGGGGGGTTGATGCAGGGGTGGGGGAGGCTAGTGTACGGGGCTGGGGGGAGGGGAGGGGAGGCTGGGGTGGTACAGGGGGAGGTTTCTATAGGGGGATGGGGGAGGGGAGGCTCATGTAGGGGGGGGGGGGGGCTAGGCCAGTACAGGGGTGGATGGTGCCGAGGGATGGTGGAGGATGTTAGAGGGGGAGCCTGGTGTAGGGTTGTTGGGGGTGTATGGGGGATGCTGGTGCATGGGTATAGGGTTGGTGACCACACAGGTTGAACTTGCATGAGTAAGATGATCATGCAAGTGAGAAGTATATATGGTACCTATGTGAGGTTTTGGTCACATTTCAGATGCACACAAGGTTTACTTAGGAGCACTTCAAGTTTTTTAGGGAAGAATTCATTTACATTACCTATGACTTCTTCTTTATTTGTTTTATGTAATATTCCTTCAAGATCTTCAGCCTTTTGTTGGGGAACTAGGGAGCACCAAAAAATACAACCCCTTAGGATTTAATCCTATTGGAAAAAATGGATGTAATCATGAGGTAAAAGTAACACTGGTGATAATTGAATCTTTAAAGATGGTCATTTTCTACTCTTTGATTGACCTCAATTTCATTTGTTGTATGGGTTTGTATCCTATGTAATAATTTCATGTAAGTGGGCCATGCATCCCACATAACCTAGTGTCTCACACAACTGTTGTACATTGTTTGGGTGTGCCTATACATAATGGATATGTGTAGCCTATTTGTCTATAATTTTTGGAATTCTATATGTGAAGAATGGTATTTTCGATGTCTTCTTGCTCAATATATTCACACTTTGATTATGTATGAATTCACCAACATGTTTCACAATGCCTTTTAGCACACCAATGTTTTCCACAGGGGTTACATGATACTCTTACAAAAGGTTACCCCTATGTAGTAGTCCATCAAAACAAATTTTAGAGATGTTGGTTGAGAGGAGAACATGAATGAGTGGACTTTCATGTTGTGACTTTAGCGAGCTTTCTTGAATTATCTTCTTACACAAGGTCCACATTCATGAATTTCTTAGGCGAGAAAATTTTTTACATATCCAAATTTTTTATCAAGGGTTCTGGAAAGACACCTGGGTGAGGAAATATGGAATTAGTCTTTTATGTCTTTGAGGATTAGTACCCATACTTATATTTTTTCAAGAATGTTGTCATTTTATATTAAAAATTTGTCTTCAAAACAACCATGTGTGTTTATTTATATATTTCTAATAGTTGATCCTATAATTCCCATTTTAGATAGTTAGGTTTAAAATTACATCTACGAGATGCACTTAGATTCTGAACCCAATTCATTGAAAATGATCACCACATACCATCGAGATCTAGAAATACTTTTGATCTGAACTTTCCTTAGCTATCCATTATTGAGTAAACTTACATTATATTTATTTGGGGGTCAAAACCAATTGAATTACATCTACATGCCATGATATTGGATGAAAACAATTTCATATTGAATGGTGAAATGGTCAAGTAGACGGAATGTCAATCGGAGGTGTTGTTTTCCCGGGACAACAAAAAAGGCACTTTTAGTGTCATAAAACACCAAAATGCACATTTAACAGGTAGATACAAAGAAAATGACCTTTGAACGGCTTGAAAACATATAATACTATTTTATTATTATTCCTGATGTGTAAGAGTAGAAGGAACATTAATCGGATGTGCGGTCTGCCTGAAACTACCGTATATGCAGGTTTTATAGGTTTAACACCCTTTAGAAAGGTGTGTCTAGGGGCCAAAACCATACAAAAACCTCTAAATGTTGTGAAATCAAACAAAAAAAGTCATAGAGTGAATAATAAAATGGTCATGTAGAAGAAATGTCAATCGAAGGTGTTGTTTTCCTGGGATGATCGAAAACACACTTTTATTTTCCTAAAACACCAAAATACGCATATAATGATAACATCCATATATAATGACCTCAGAATGAAAAAATAGTAGGACAATCATCATACTATTACTCTTGATGTTTATGAGTAGATGGAATGTCAATCAGATTTACAGTCTTCCCGAAACTACAGAATATGCAGGTTTTAAAGGTTTGACACCCTTTAAAAAGGAGAATTTATGGGTGAAAACCAACCGAACAACCTTTGAATGCTGTAAAATTAGATGAAAAAAAAATTTAGAGTGAATTGTGAAATGGTCAAGTAGAAATAATGTTAATCAGAGGTGTCATTATCCTAGGATGACTAAAAACGCACTTTTAGTGTCTTAAAACACCAAAATGCACTTTTAACGGTGATATACATAGCTAATGACCACATAATTAAATGATATCATAGGAAAACTATGTTATTATTATTTTTGATGTGTAAGAGTAGATATAACACCAATTTGATGTGCGGTCTTCCTGTAACTACTGAATATGTTGGTTTTAAAGGATTGATTTCCTTTAAAAAGGTGTGTTAGGGGATCAAATGCATCTGAACGACATATGAATGCCATTATATCACTTGATAACAATATTAGAGTGAAATATGAAATGTGAGAGTAGGAGGAACATCAATTGAAGGTGTTGTTTTCCTAGGATGACTGAAAACACACTTTTAGTGTCATAAAACACCAAAACGTGAGTTTAATGGCCAGATCCATAACTAACGAACTCAGAATGATTTGTAATGAAAAGAAAACCATCTTATTATTATTAGTGATTGGTATGAGTAGATTTAATGTTAATAGGATGTGTGGTATTCCTAGAAATACCGAATATGTGGTTTTTAATGGTTTTACACCCTTTAAAAAGGTACGTCTGGGGGTTAAAACCGACTGAATGACCATAAAATGCCATGAAATTTGACAAAAACAACCAAAGAGTGAATTTTTAAATGGTTAAGGATATGAAACATTAATTAGATGTGTTGTTTTCTAAGAATGACCAAAAACACACTTTTAGTGTCATAAAACACCAAAACGCACGTTTAACTATAAAATATACTCAAAAAGACCTCAGAATTACTTGAAATCACAGGAAAAACATGTTATTATTATTTGTGATGTGTAAGAGTAGACAAAACATAAATCAGATGTTTATTCTACTCGAGACTATTGAATATATAGGTTTTAAAGTTTTGACACCCTTTATAAAAATTTTTATAGGGGGAAAAAGAAATCAAACGACATTTGAATGATGTGAAACTAGAAAATAATAATCATAGAGTGAATTTTGAAATGGTTGAGTAGAAGGAATCTCAATTAGAGGTTTTTCCCCAGGGTGACTGAAAACAGACTTTTAGTGTCTTAAAACACCAACAAACATGTTTAATAGTTAGATACATAACTAACGACTTCAGAATGAATTGAAATCAGAGGAAAACCATATTATTATTATTCATTATTTGGAAGAGTAGACAGAATGTCAATCAGATGTGTGGTCTGCCTGGAACTACCAAATATATGGGTTTTAAAGGTTTGAGGCCCTTTAAAAAGGTTCTTCTAGGGGTCAAAACCAACCGAATGACCTCTGAATGCCATGAAATTAGACGAAAAAAAATTTGAAGTGAATTTTCAAATTATCAAGTAGACAGAATGTAGATCGGAGGTTTCGTTTTCCCGGGATGACCAAGATCGCACTTTTAGTGTCATAAAACACCAAAACACCCGTTTAACAGTCAGATCCATATCTAACAAGATCATAATGACTTTAAATCATAGGAAAACCATATTATTATTATTTACGATGTGTATGAGCATATATAAGGCCAATCAGATATGTGGTATGCCAGAAACTACCAAATATGTGTGTTTTAAAGGGTTGACGCCCTTTAAAAAGGTGTTCCCAGGGGTCAAAACCAAAATAACAACCTCCAAATGCTATGAAATCATAAAAAAACAATCATAGAGTAAATTGTGAAATGGAACTGTAGATAGAACATCAACCAGAGGTTCCATTTTCCTAAGATGACCGAAAATGCACCTTTAGTGTCATAAAACACCAAAACACGCATTTAACAGTCAAATCCATAGAAAACGGCATTTGAATGACTTGAAATCATAGTAAAACCATCTTATTATTATTTTTGATGGGTAAAAGTAGACAAAATGTCAATTGGATGTGTGGTCTACCAAAAACTATTGAATTTGTGGGTTTTAAAGGTTTGATGCCCTTTAAAAAGGTTTCTCAGGGGGTCAAAACCAACCAAACAACATCTGAATGTCATGAAATAAAACTACAGCAACTGTAGAGTAAATTTTAAAATTTTAGAGTAGACAAAACCTCAATAAAAGGTTTTTTTTCCTAGGATGACTGAAAATGCACTTTTAGTGTCATAAAACACCAAAACGTGCATTTAATGGTGAGATCCATAACAAATGACCTCTGAATGACGTGAAATCACATGAAAATAATATTATTAGTATTCGTGATGTGTATGATTAGAAATAATTTCAATAGGATGTGCGGTCTTCCCAAATCTACAGAATATGCTGGTTTTAAAGGTTTGAAGCCATTTAAAAAGGTGTGTTTGGGGGGTCAAAACCAATTGAACGACCAATGAATGCCATTAAATCAGAAAACAACAATAATAGAATGAATTGTGAAATGGTTTAGTAGACGGAACATGAATCAAAGGTTCAATTTTTACAAGATGACCAAAAAACACACCTTTAGTGGCATAATGAACCAAAAAACACATTTAATAGTCAAATCTATATCTAACGACCTCCGAATGACCTGAAATGATAGAAAAACCATATTATTATTATTTTCAATGTGGAAGAGTAGACCGAACATTAATCATATGTTTAGTTTGCTCGAAACTACTGAATATGCAGGTTTTAAATTTTTGATGACCTTTAAAATGGTGCGTCCGGGGGTAAAAACCAACCAAATAACCTCTGAATGTTATAAAATCAATAAAAACAATCGTAGAGTGAATTTTGAAATGGTCAAGTAGACTTGATGTCAATAAGAGGTTCTATTTTCTTGGGATGACCGATAATTCACTTTTAGAGTCATTAAACACCAAAACACATTTTTAACCGTCAAATCCATAGAAAACATCATCTAAATGAATTTAAATCACATAAAACTCATATTATTATTATCTATGATGTGTAAAAGAAGATTAAATGTCAATCGGTTTTGCATTCTGATTTGAACTATCGAATATTTTTGTTTTAAAGGCTTGACACCCTTTAAAAAGTTCATCTTGGGGTCAAAACCAACCAAATGACATCTGAATTCCATGAAATCAGACGAAAACATCTGTATAGTAAGTTTTGAAATGGTAGAGTAGACAGAACATCAATCAGAGTTGTTGTTTTTCTGAGATGAATGAAAATGCACTTTTAATGTCATAAAACACCAAAACAAACGTTTAATAATCAGATCCACATAAAATTACCTCTAAATGACTTGAAATCATTGGAAAACAATCTCATTATTTTTTGTCATGTGTATGAGTAGACAAAATATCAATTGGATGTGTGATCTGTCCGAAACTACCGAATATTCCAGTTTTAAAGGTTTGACACCCTTTACAATAGTGCATCCTAGGGTCAAAACTAACCGAATGACATCCAAATTCCATGAAATCAGACAAAAACAATTTTAGAGTGAATTGTAAAATGGTAGAGTAGATGGAACATCAATCAAAGGTGTTGTTTTCCTGGGATGTCCGAAAACACACTTTTACGATCATAAAACACCAAAATGGGTGTTTAACTATCGGATGCATAGAAAATGACCTCATAATGACATGAAATCACAAGAAACCCATATTATTAGTATTCTTGACATGTGAGATAAATTGAAATGTTAATTGTACATGTAGTCTGCTCAGAACGGTAGAATAAGCAGTATTAACTTTTTTTATATTTTATAAAAAATTATTAATATATTTTCAAAATAAAATAACTTATATCTATTATATTAATATTTAATTTAAATATATTTAATTGTATTTGAATTATTAATTGAAATATTTTTTCTATACTAATTATTTTATTATATTTTTTCATGTGGTTTTATTTTATGATGGATTTGGGGCTTGGAAGATGACCAGACAAAGAGATTTTTTGTTGTATTTTTTAAAATATAGTTTTTTATAATGTTTCTATGATTTTTAAAAAATAAAATAAAAACCCCTATAGAGGACACCAATTTACAGATTCTATAGGTATTTCATGGTTGATCGATAGTGACCGATGTTTGGCGGTCACTATAGGTGCTTGAGACATGAGCTCTAGGGACCACTAAACAGTGGTCGCCACAGCTTAACTCCGGACGGTCTATAGAGACTTCCATTTTGTGGTCGCTATAAGTCATATCGATCTCTTCTATAGCATCCTCTAAATGGAGGATGCTATAGGTAACAGTGATGGGCCAAAAGAGTCCATCATTTGGTGAATGCTAGGCGGCTGCTATAGGCGTTTAGTGACGGCTTTTTTGCAGTTTCTAAAAGCCTTTTTTTCTACTAGTTCAAGGAGTTTCTCTACAACCTACAACCTAGAGAGGTCACCACCTAGGTCAAAATTTACAAAAATTTATTCTATAAGTCTTTCATTTCTTCTAGGAGTAATCAATTGAGGAGATAAATATATATGATGAAATAAGAAAGTATAAAAATATTCATGTGTTTTGTGAGATATTTGAGTAGCTAACTTCATGTTTCTCACATAAATATTTTGATAACTATATTTTCATGAAATTAATTTACCAAGGGATGATATAAAATAATATACACCTACTAGATACTTTCTTTATATGAGAAATTATAGACAAATCAAATGATAAAGCAATAGAAATTATAGAAAAAATATATTAAAATTATAAAAAATTCCTTATTGTAACTATAATATGGGTAGTACATGAGGTAAAGAGTTATAAATCTATTTTACATAGAAAATAAAATGAATGAGTCACCACTATTGTGAGATATTTATCCTTGAAAAAAGTTTATGAAATAACACCTTCCACACCCCCAAGAGTGTGTTATCACTTCCACTCTCTATATAATTACACCTATGATTTCCCTCAAGTTCAATGTATTGAATGATGTGATGTCATGTTAAAGAAAGAATACTAGAAAAAACCAACTTCAAATAAAAAATTTAGAGAGAATTAAAATATTCAATTTTTAAATGGAAACCAATAGACCTCAAGACCAATATTTCAATGGGTTTTTCAAAAAACATTCTACCCACTACCTTTTTAATGAAGTAGTTCCTAACCCTCTTGAAGAAACCAATAATAACAAACTCAATAATCATCAGCACAATACCAGAAAAAACATCTTGTGGGGTCTCATCAAATCAAAAAAACTATTATAAACACTAATGGATCAACTCTAAAGAATATTAAATGGATTCATATGAATATATTTATGGAATTTAATGACCTGGAGAACCAAGGTTTAGGTAAACATCCTCTTCAATAAATTTGTAACCCTAAGGGGAATGTTAGTTTCATTTAATTAAAGAGTTTCATGGAGATGAAGAATAGTGAACATCTACCATTGTAGATTGAATCTAGATGTGGAAATATTGAGGAATCTATAGAATCTATCAATTAAAAATAACCAAAAGAATAAGTACCTATATAGAAACACCCAGTGATGAAGGATGGGGGAAATTCCAAGTTGTGATAACTGAATCTTCCCTCAAAAACATTCTCTACAAGGATAAAACTACCATAAACATCCATTTAAGAAACATTATAACAAGATATATTAGAGGTATTCAAAATATTATATATTAATATCCATTTTTTTATACCATCCATCAAATCCCAAGGAATGAAATATTACTCAAATTTATTTATAATGGGAAAATAAAATTACAAGGATACGAAGACATACATTTTGGTAGAAATGTATCTACCCTTGTAACCCCATAAATATATTAGAAATGGTTAGATTTAGGTATATTCCCTATCCCTTGGAACATTGGAGATGTCCCTTTTTCAAATGTGTTATGTTATGTGGGAGCATCAATTAATGAAATATCTTCATTTGTTTTTTATTCCCAATATATAGGAGAGTTAAAACCCACTTGAATAGTTATAGAACTTTCTAAATGCGCCACTTCACACCCATTTTTAGTTCTTGAGGATACTCTAGTGTGTATAGAATTATTTTTTACCTAATAATTTTTACACACTAAACATTCAAGGATAAAGAGGAAAATCACATTACCCCATCATTTTATGTAGTGCATTTCCCAAAAATGATAAAAAATTATAAATACTAATAAAGGGACACATTTAATGACTTTAAAAGAATATAAAATTGATCATTAATTTTCATGATTCAAGGAAATAACAATCATTATGAGAACACTATGTTTACATGGATCCATTTTAAATTTATTCTTATTTTTGAGGAATATATTGAAATGTTTCATCGCATAATTCAATTAGGAGAAAATTTAGAATCATCTAATTTCTCTAATGATTTTTATTTGAAATGAATTAAATATTGAAATAGTTTTATGTGATGATGAAAGTTATTTTTATGATTTACTCAAAACTACCACTGATACAAATGCGTCACATGTGCAGATTGTTAATAAGGAGAATACTGAGTAAAATCCATCACTATAAAATCCCCATAAAAATGAAATAAAATAAATCCCTTATAATTCTAATTTTTTTTGTAAATGAAAATGAGACACTATTAGTTATAATTTTAATTAATTTAATTTCAAATCAATATCATCACCTACATGACATTATGATACTAAAAATTATTGAAATAGGCTAGTCATTAGGATATATCATAGGGATTATCCCTACAACTTGTATATAACAGATTTTCTTGGAATCTGAATATAAACCTACAAGAAATCCCCAAAATTGGTTCAATCAAACATCGATAGATGTTTTGAAAAAGCGATTTTAATGAAATTTATGAGCTAGAATCATCTATCCCATTTTATAATCTCAATTCGTGAGACCCATTCAAATTGTTCCATATAAAATTATATACATAATTATACATAATGAGAAAAATGATTTAGTGCCCAAACAACTCAAGAAAGTTGGATATTTTTCATTCATTACAAGATATTGAATCATGAGACAATAAAAGACCATTTCCCTATTAAATTTTAAACCAATTGTTAGATAGTCTCACAAGGAAGGGTCACTATTTTTCCCTTGATGGAATTTTTGGTATTTCTAGGATCTAATAGATTTTGAAGACTAAGAAAAGATCATATTCACTTATAACTTTGACACATTTTCTTTCCAAAGGATTATCTTTTGGTTATGTAATTTCCCATGAACTTTTCAATGCTACACAACAAGTAAAATTTCAATCCTTATTGTGTGGTTATTCGAGGTATTCATTGATGATTTTACTATTTATGGAACATTTTTTAAATTTTTTCTATAATGTATGGAAAGTTTTTTTAAAAACTAAATTATGAAAAAATGGTTTTAATTTTTGGAGAATGTCATTATATGGAAAAAAATGAAAGGATTTGGGACACAAAATTTATAAATATGGGATTTAAGTGGATAATGCTAAAATTAGCATTTTTTACACATACAAACCCCATCTATTTGATACAAATTAGATATTATTTCGGTCATGAAAAATTTTATAAGAGATTTATTAAAAACTTTAGTAAAATTCCTCCCGATTTGACTAACAAGATGGAAAATGAATTTGAGTTTGTTTTAATGATTAATGAAAAGAATATTTTGATACGTCTAAAGAAAGTATTACCATAGCCCCTATAGTCTACCATCCTATCTAGAACCTCCCCTTTGAGATACTTTTTAAAGTATTAAATAAAGTCGTAAGAGTTGATTTGTCCTAAAAAATTATGGGTAACCACATCTGATTGTCTAAACAACTTAGAACCTGAAAATATCCCAAATAAATCACACAAAAATATAAATAGATTTATTTTAACTTTTTTATTTAGATAAATTGTACCCATATCTCTTATAAAGTTAAATAACTAATTGTTTATCATGTTTTACTAAGTTATATAATAAATAAATCTAAATAGAAGCATAGGTTAGTGAGGTGTATATTTTTTATGTAATAATTAAACTTGGAGATTAAGGACAATAAGGAATGTGAAAATATGGTTGCAAATGACATAAGAAGATTACCCCACACTGCTGAGGTAGAACCACCAACTGAAACAAACCTAGATGATTCCTTCCCTAGTGAGACAGTATAAAAAGTCACCCATGTTTCTAGGTATGTTGATTTGGTAAATTTTCTTATCAAATCCAATATACCTCCCTTATTCACTAAACATAAACCACTTAAACTAAAATACCATTAATAATTATACATCTGGGAGGATGCATACATATGAAAAATTTATAAGGACCAAGTGGTTAGGAGATTCATTTCATAACAAGAAGTAAAGTATTTAATCTCATTTCTCCATACACTAGCATGAGGAGGACATTTTTATAATTAATTAATAGATAGGAAGGTATTATTTACTATTTTATTTTTGAGCTTAATTTTTAAGGATTCACATAAATTATGTAAAGCATGTCTAAATAGTCAACTAAGTGGTGGAATTTCCTAAGTTATAAAATAAACATACAATATTTGATTTTTTTTGTTAAATATTTAATTTGTGAGGATGAAATTTAATGGTTTCATTAACCAACTACTTTAGATTTTCCAACACTCTATTATCTTTAGATTATGTTTCTAAATGTATTAAAGAAAAATCCACCTGAATAAATAATTCCAAAGCTGTGATTGAGTTTCTAAAATAAAATATATTTTTTATGTTTGGAGTTCCTCAAGCCGTAATAAATAACCATGGAACAAATTATTATAATAAGAACATTGAAACACTTATGATTAGGTATGGAGTTAATCATAAGACTTTAAATGATTATCACCCACAATAAATTGGTAGGCCAAGTTATCTATCAAATAGATTAAGAGGATTATAGAAAAGACAATTCCACCCACTCGGAACGACTAGAGTATGAAGCTTTAATATTCACTATGGGCATACAAATATTCTTTCAAAACCACCTTATATTTTCCCTTATAGAATCATTTGTGTAAAAAAAAATTCACTTTCTAGTCGAGGTCCAACAAAAATCATTCTGGGATGTCAATCGCGGTAACTTAGTGTTTATAATGGTTGGGTAATAGTGGAATTTGTAGATGATGGAATATAAGGAGTTGGGGAGGGTGGAATGGGAGAAATAATTATTTTATAAATATAAGACCATATCTATACATTATAGACTCTTACAAATAATAGACTTTATTGATGGAGATAAATTGTTTCTATTGTCTTCCCAGAAGATGCTAATTCTTGGAAAGCTTCATTACATGTGTATTGAACCATATGTAGTGATTAATACATTTCTATTTTTTGAAGTTTAGATTTAAGGGGATAAATCAAAGTTTCAATTTAAGGTGAATAGAAAAAAGATAAATATATTTCCTAAATACTTTTAGAAAAATACAGAGGAGGTGTCCATGATCCTCATTATACTATTGAATAATGGAACCTCGGGTTGTCTCTTTCGTTCACCCTAATATATGTATTATTTATTTTAAATAATTTTCCCTACAAAATTAGCGATTAAATTGATTGGTATTGTGTATGAGATATGTGTAGGGGAATGGAAAATGTAAATCAAGATTTAATTACATTTTATTATTTTATTTTGTCTCTCTATGTATTTGTTCATGAAATAAAATAAATGATAGTGTTCATAGCCTACTTTATTTTGAATATGTTTTAATTTATAAAAGTTTATTTATAGTACTTTAATATAAGAAAAATTGATATATATATATATATATATAATTTATTACATATTAAAGAGTTACATGATAGTGTGGAGGGATTTCAATAGTTCTGAAACTATGAGAGATAGAATATTGTTGAGTGAATTTACTTTTTTTCACTGATATTTATTTATTTAGAACATAGAAAAGAAGTGTGAGTGAAAATATTAATGTGGAATTGAAATTATGACATGATGATACAAGAATTTTGAACATAATTTGAGGTATCTTGTCCTTTTTTAAAAATAACACATCCGGGATCCAACTCAAGATATATTTATATCAATCATTTGATAATTAAATAAAATAGAAAATTCTAATCCCACAATGAAGATCTAGTACATTAGATAATAGGTGTGTTAGTAAATAAAATCTATTTGGATATACCATAAGTGATATTCAAAATTCATGGCTTTGAAAAATAAAATATGTTCCTAGTTTTTCAAAATGAATTCATTATGTGAGGGGAATATTAAATCCAAATAAAGAAGGGGAAGTTAATATATAAAAATATTATTTTAGTTATATCATAAAAGAGAGGATTGGATGTTTTGTTTATGAAACTTAGGAGAGATTGATAAATGGAAGTTCCACTCTTAAAAATTTTATTTCTACTTAAATACATTTATTTCCATCCTAAATATAGAAAGTTTTCTTGAATTAAATTGATGAGGTGAGAATACTTCATAGAGGATCCATGATAATTCAATCAATGAATAAATAAGTGAATTTTGTCCATGATGTCTCAAGTACTTGAGTCTATGAAATACATATATATTTAAATAAATTAAATTCATTATATTACTCAGGAGTGGAATAGTTTCTGTGTAGGGGAGTGATGAGAGAGAAAATTTCCATAATTTTTATCATCTTTTCATAGTGTTTTGATCCCATATTTAATCTAAAACCTCGAAAAATCATTCATTTTTGATAATTTTATAAATATAGACTTTATTTGATAAATGTATTCAAACAATATTTTTAGTGGTCTTAATTATCTTTTGGATTCAATGGAAAATCCATTCCTTGATTTAGAGAATTATAATTTCATTATTTGAAGGATTTTAATTCTGTTTATAAATTTTTCAAACATTTTTTATAATAATATGACAATCCCACACGTTATTTTTATTTCACTATTATGGGATGGAACATTTCAAAGGCTAAAATCTTATGCGTCCATCATAATTTCCAAGAAAAAAATTGACTATGTGGGAAAATTTTGAAAAATCCATAAGTGACAACACTATTGAGTTAAAAATGACTACACTATGAACCAACCAAAAATACCGAAATCAGGAAAATTTCTGAAAAAGAAGAGAAATATAGTGATTGTGTCATCCCATTAACCATGTTTAATGTTTAGTAAAGTCCTCTAGTGACCCAAAGTTCATTTTGATATATTATTCCTAGATCAACTATAATGGTTAGATTGATTTTAAGACGATGTTCTACCATCCATGTCAAAAATGATAAAATGATTGAAGCAACCAGACATTAAAACCAATCGACCATAAATTTCTAATATGTTAAAAAATATTAACCTAAATCTTGTGGAGACTAGATAAAACACATTGAATATTTTAAAATGTATCTCAGAAACCATGAGAATAATTCAAATATCGACTATTGACCTCAATCAACTATGAAACAACCAACAAGAAGAATAGATTCCAATTGATTATATCATCATTACAAGATATCATAATGGATTGAATCATCCACAAGAGTTTAAGCGGTCATAAATGAAGATAAACCAACTATGAATATCAATTAACCATTTCTATCAAGCTACCAAATCATTGACCACTCCATTGAAATGACCACAAATTCAAACCATTCGACCATGAAATTAGTTTTTGCGGTTAATCCAAAACTTATCCAAATTTCATGACCATAGGGATCAAAATATGGAAATTCTTAAATTAAAATATTATGACCTCTAATAAGAACAATACCAATTCATACTTCTTATAAAAATTTAGGATGAATATTTCTAGTGATCTATTATGTATTCATCCAATAGAAGTACGATATGGAGATCATGGGAGAATGTTGAAGAAACTAAAAGATTTGAGATGTCGCATCATGACCCTAAAGATACCCATGTAGTGGAAATCAATGAGGACGGAATTTGGAACTAAAATTGAGGAATTTATCAAAGTAATAGTAGAATCACACTTTTCATAGAGAGTGTGTTTTTATTGAATCAAGACTGATGATTCTAATCATGTTATAAATGGATGACTGCTCACTAGAAGAGGGGTAACCTACCCTAACTATACAATAAACTATAGAAACTATATATCTAGATTTATTTTCATTCTACTATAATGAATTTGAGATTAACACACTAAGATATTACTGGTCGAGCTAAGGTTATTTCCAAGATTCCTTGTTATTTAATTTTAATGGTCAATGTATAATATCTCTTGATTATTTCTCTAGATGTATTTAATTTATTAACCAGTCAATTTTTTTGCTGATAATTACTTTTTATTTACTTCTCGTATTCTTATAATTACACATAAAAAACACTTAGATTCATTCCACTATATGAGATGGTGAGTAGTGGGTTGATCTAAGAGTAATCAAATATATACAACCACTAGGATAAGTAGGATTTTTGGATACAATGATCATTATAATGCTATATTTCAGCTGAAACAACCATGTGAGGGTAATGAATGATCTCTTATTTGATTGGAGAAAAATATGGTAAATAACATAAATATTTATTCAATAAGATAATTATGGGATTATTTATGGTTATGTCACTATTTCTGAAACAAAATTTAAAACAAACCCAATTCAATCACCATTTTTAAACACCAAACCAACAAAACAATATAATAAACAATCTTGAGCTAAAACATCCACATGAGGATAATAAAGGAGATCTCTTTTTATTAGATAAAAGTCATGTAAACAACTTAATAATTATTTAACAAGATAATGAGGAGATGATATATGGTTAAACCATTATTTTCTAAACCCAAAATTAAAACTAAGTCAATTCAATCACTATTTTCAAATACTAAACCCCCAAAATTGGAAAATAAAAAACTTATAACACTCTCCTCTCTAAATAAAGACGGAGTCCCTACTAATAAATTAAACATAGGTTCTTAAATTCATTATTCATGTCACCATAATATGTCTCACATTACCAGTATGGATTATTATGGGTTGTGATGATATTTATATATTAGTGTGAGCATAATCTTATATAAGATATAGAGTAGACACATGAGATAATAAGTGTAGACCTGTGATATAGAGTAACCCACTAAATCATATCAGATTTTATATCATATGGTCATTGATATACATAGGTTTTTATGATTCATATGAATCACAATGATCTAAGTTTAAAAAGTTACATAGCTTTTCGACCTTTATATTTTATTATATTTATTATTACAACCTTGAGTATAAGAAAATAAAGGGGTGGGGGTATGTTGTTGATCATGTCACTTTTTGAGATTAACAAGGATAATATTTTTCACCTTATATGAAAATTACAACATTTTATATCTATATTTAATTATAATTAGTAAAACCATGTATATTCTTAGTTGAGTATTAGGAAATGTTCTAAAATAATTAGATGAATGAAATGTGAAATAATATTTCAAAGTGGTAAGCCAATTTTAGTGAATCGGGAGCTTATGAGTTGGAATATACTATTTTATCACACTCCATTTCTAGTGGTTACTCTATATATTAGAAGAAGGTATAATATCAGCATCTTTATGATTCATAGAGATACAAATTCTAAGTGACATATTAAAATTGATATATGAGTGTGTCTAATTAAGATAAATCAAAATAACATTAAATCTATATTACTAATGATATTTTCTAGGGGATAATATATTCTCAGAATTATGATTTAGATTATTCATAATTTTTTTAAATGATATAAAGTATTAACGATTTAAACATTAGGATATAGAATTAGATTAATTTCAGTATAAAGTGTTTGTCAAAAATTTTAGAGAGTTTATTTGATAATCTTATCCAATGGATTTTGGATAGATTAATAAGGTTTTTTAATGTTTTACATAATGTCTTGGAGGATTTAATACAGGATGAATGATGTTAAAAATATATACTAAAGAATAAACCATGACATATTGATAGTCACCAATTCATAGATTTTTAGAGTCTTGATTTATAATACCTTATTATGGTCCTCTTATTTAAATCATATGGGATATCATTTAGCTAACACTTTAATAATAATTTTATTGTTTCATTTGGATTGTGACATATCAAGTGATGATTTTATAGATGATTTATAAATTGATAATGGGATTTAGAAATCACATAAATAAACTTGGACGATTTTAAATGATATAATTATTTAGATATAAAGACTTGGTTATATAATAAAATTTGAGAATTGTAAATTCCAATGGTATCCTTAATTTAAAAAAGGAGTTTATTATAATGTATTTTATTGACCTTATTTTTGTCAGTACATGATAGTGGATATTATTCTCAAAAAAAGTTTCTCTTTTATGAAATTCACTTCATTTACTCTCAAGGAGGATTTTATAGCACACCTATAAGTGATAAAGGATATTTATGATGTATAAAATGATTCCAATGATAATTATAGAGCATTAGAGGTAAGAACATATTAGTTTATACTATAGGATATAAATAAACCTCACTGTTTTTGTGGATTCAAGATAGATATTGAGGCAATATTTTCTTTATGGTATGTAATTTATTTTCATTTATTTCTATATCAGTATATATTATATATGAGTTTTTTCCTTCCACTATATTTGGTAATAGATACCTCTTGAAAACTATTCAAATTTCTATATTGACATTTTTACTAAAAATTGAGTGGAAACTCCTATATGATTGAGAGGTGATGAGAAAATAAGATATATTTCCACATTTATATAATTGATTAATGGTAAAATTGAATTATGTTTTATAAAAATCGATCCATTATTATAATAAATATAATATTTAAAACGATATTCTAAAGTAAAAAATATTATTTATGGTTTAGGTATTTTTCGTGATATGAAATGGTTTATGAAAGAATTAATTTTCTTGATTATTTAATTGATTATATCATTTTATATTACTAAAATATGGTAAGAATTATATTACTTAATGAATATGTTCTTTGAAATACATTTTTATTTATAGACAGTTACTAATTTTATAGGATTTAAGTTAAATATAACAAAATATGGACTTGAAGCTCTATCCATGTTAGATGAAAATAAATTTTGATTCTATGTGGAGTTATGTTATATCATTGATTAAAAATTAAAGGATGTTAATGGTGATAATTATTAGTTTATTATAGGATATATTCTTGTGATCAATCAAAAAAACTGGCAGAAAATACACACATACACAAACACACACACCATTATAGACCATTTTAGTAAAATTAATTGAATGGTAGAAATTTTTTTTAGGGTGGGTGGATTATTAGTGTACATGTTAATTCATGGCCCGTGAGTAGCATAAGAGTACTATAAAGTGATTATATAGAGAAATGTAAAATTTATAAAAGGGTGTTCTCAAAATTATCTCTTCCACCCAATATATGGAAGAAAAAATAAAAATATGGGAAAACATCACCATTATAAGATTGTGTATTGTGAACATATTTTTCCATTAGTTTCAATTAAAACTTTTTAGATTAAAATAAAGTGATACTAAATAATATATGTGAGTTAAATCTAAAATATTTGATATATTAAAAAGTTATTTTTAGTTTATTTAGTGATAATATTATTTATATGTCTATATTCGTGAATAAACCATTTTAAAAACAAATTTCACTTTTTTAATACCATTAATTGATTAATAATTTAAAAAATTAGAGACAGGTTAAAATTATAATTATTAAAGATAGAAAAAGAATATTTTCTTAGTGATTTAATGTGTTTAAAGTGAAAATAATTTAAATACACTAATTCACCCGCTCTTAAGAAATAAACCCTATAATTGTGACCCATATTTCAAAAAATAATTACTGATGATATAGATAGAAAATGAAGAGATAAAAATTAAAAAAAATGATCATTCACATTAAGAATTTATAGATTCTAAAAAATATAATTTTAAACAAATTAACCATATAATATTTTACCATATTATAATCTATATTATTAATCCCAATAAATTGTTAAAAAATTAGTTGAAATATTTGGATATAAGGTGGTTAAGTGGATCTAACAATATCTAAACATGGTTATTGTACATTCAGTACTTCTCTAAATTCAATGATTTTATCTATTTCTCATAATCCTAAATCATAGTGGAATATTGGTAAGTTTCATGTTTTCATCACTATTATTGAGAAATAAATATTTCTTAGTACTATAAGGAAAAAATATCTTCATTGTTAAGATGTGATACAATTTGGATATCTTTCCACAACATCTAATGAATGTAGTTTATCCTCTATCTTTAGTATCAAATCTATATGTTGGTCTTGAAATTTTATTAGAAAAAGATTCCTCTTAATTATTTTATTAAAAATAAATATTTTTAATATATAAAACTTCATTTTGATATAAAATATTTGCGATTTTATGAATTATAAAAATAATATTACATATTTTTTAAGATATTGAATTAATATACACTTTTCAACATTATTCATTTTTTTTCCGAAGTTGGTCATGTACATATGTTTCACACCCTCAAGTACTTATAAAATAAATCTTGTAATGTTTATAAGTTTATATTTAAAATTTAAAATTTTATGTTTCATTATATGCAATGAGGTTATGTATGAATATAATTGTGTTATAGAGTGAAACCTTTAAAGGAAACCAAAATACAAATAAAAATCATCATTGAACATACATTGTATAATAATTTTTTAATACTACTTTTAATTACATAATTTTATTGTTTTTTCCTAGGGGAGTTTTTTGTGATACTATTACAATCTTATTTATATTTTAATATAATTATTGAAAATATTAATTTCTAAAAATATATCATTTCATAAAATCGATATTAAAAAAATTACATTTAAAACGATTCTTACTTATATTTCAACATAAATATATAATAATATATTTAATGTTATGAAGTACTAAAAAACAGCTAGATAATATTCTAATTTGTTTAAATAGATTTTATCTATAAGATTTAAGAATTCATGAGACCTTTCCCCTATTATAATAAAATAAAAAAGAAATTATAGTAAATAAAGGCCACATGTTTCACATGATTCATAATAAAATGAATCAAATAATATATCTTTATAAAGATCATATTTATGGGTTTCATTTTAATTGTGTATTAAATTTTTTTGGCTATAATTATGATTAAAATAATTAACATTAATTCATTTATATATTAAAATATAGTCTATATTTTCATGATCAAGAATGTATAAACTATAATATAAATTACCATAACGATTTCAGATAAATAAATTTGGAAATTTTTTACCTATATAATAAATAAAAGACTTATATAGTCCATATAATATATAAATATTTTTTATTAAATATATAATAAAGTATTTATCTATTTATAGATACTTTTTATTGGGTAGAAAAGTATTATAATCCCCGATTGATAATGAATCAACCTATAATTAATTCATTACATGGAACTAAAATAATTCATTAACGGAATCTTTTACTTTGTTAGTTAATTAAATATTCCCATATATATTATATAAAAAAGATAATATCCCATAAAAATAAATCAAAATTATATGGATTAACTGATATAAAATAAATACCTTCTATTGACTCTCCATAATAATTATCAGGAATTTTTAGGCAAGCTCGATTATTTCACATCAAAGCCTCATTTTCCTAAAATGAAACCATTTCACTACCATATTCTTTAAACTATAAAAAATATATTACATAGGTGATATTTAAAATTTTAAAACCTTTTCAGTTATAATATATCTCTATTTTCTCTTCTATTATTTATACTACTATTATTAATCCAAGATGAAACCTATTTAAGTATCACTTATTATATCTTGCTACCAAAATTTAGTGAATATTTTTCCAATGGATTTACATTAAAAATAGTTTCATAATTATTAATTTATAGTGCATTAAAAAAATTATAGGATTTTAATATAATTATAAACTTTATAATTTTTATGAAAATTTTGAAATGAACAACCAATAGAAGATGGTGTGGGGGAACAAAAATACATCATGGTTCTCATATAAAATTTAATTCAAAGAATACAACCGTATTATCATGTATGGAATGATGATGTATAAAGTAAAACCATGGTTTGAGTAGATATGAAAAACCACAACATGGTTTAAAAAGATAATGCCATTTTTTTAGTCATTGTTGTTCAAAGATAAAAGGAAATATATTAAAATATTGTTACCATATTCTTATCTTAATATGGAATAAATATTTTAGAAATACTAAGAAATATAAACAATATCCTCCAAAATGAAAGCATCGTATACCACATGGTCATGGGATTGGAGTTCAAAAGGATAATATCTCACCATTTTCTGAGGGGCCATGGAAGAGGATCAAGTTATCCTTAGATCAAGATAGAACACACACATAATGGTTTATAGCACAATTCCGGGGTCTGTTGGTGTTTTTAAATGGTTATAATTTAGAGTGTTGTACATGTTTATAGTTTATTCAAGAGTTCTTTTTCATTTTTAAATTTTATAAGACTTAATTCTAATAATTTTTATTTACGTTTATTAAGATTAATTTTCATTAAATAATTTGTATAGTTCTGGTTATGTCATACCAATAATTCAATTGTTTCATTATTTTATTTTTTCATATAATTATTACCTCAGTGATGACTGAGGATCATTTAGTAATGATCGGATATACTCTGAAAAGTTTATAAGTCAAGGGTATAAGAACAAGTAACTAACTATTTCCCAAAGTTTATTCATCATAAAATTTATTTAATTGAGTATCATCTTGTGAATTAATCAAAATCTGTCATCTGATAATTATTTTAAAGATAAAGTTATTATGAAAATATATATATGATATTTTATAGTATTAAATTAAGAAAAATAATCTAGGTGAATCATTTTTTAAAAGGTTTTAATATTAATAAACCAATTTTGAATTGATTATTTAAACAAATGAATTGAATAAATTTAAGTCATATTTATAGACTTAACTATACTAAATTTAATTTCATTATATAACATTGAGACCAATTAATTTAATGGATTTATAAATTAATGATATTATTCATTTTTATGAAAAAATATCCATAAAAAATGATTTATTATTTCATACTTCATTAATAGTTTTTCTGACGTTTTAGAATTTTGTAGTAGTGACATTAATTATGAACTCTTCATGATTTTTTACTAGGTTAATAATTGTAAAGAAATATCATTCGTATTTTCATAGAGACATAGAAATAATATCACACGTGAGCTATACTACACCTTAATATTTTTAGTATTAGGGAAGAGTAATATAAAGACTAAACATTTAGAAAACTATTTAATTAACAATTAATTGGAGATAATCAAGTTTTTGTAATTGTATCTAGGAAAAAATACTGTTAATTTTCTGATGTTTCTAGTTTATTTATCCATGTAGTTTTTTCATCTATTTTTATTTTTATTCTTATTCTATTTATGTATAGGGTGTGTTGTATATATCTTTTTAGTCCATGGGTACATGATTGAAAAACTTATTATTTGATCTGGGAGTGCCAATTTTAATAAATTCTTATACTATAACCCAAAGACCGATTGACACCTTTTAGGTCTCATATGATCAATAATGGTAAAGTGAAGTTATGTCAATCTAAATAAAAACATATGAAACATGATTCTGATGATGATCCTTAAAACAGATATTAATATGTACTATGATTTAGAACCTTCATGGATTATGGATTATTGTACATTGATATGGAGTCCTTGAAAATATTTCATACCCTATTCAAATGAAATAATTTTAGAGAAATCCTAGTGTACTCTAAATGGTTCAAAACATGGGATAATTTTTTGGAATGTGATATGAGGATCAGGATATCAAATTTTCTTATTTTTTTAGAAATTTTAGACTTGTTTAGATGTAATTAAATTCCATGTGATTCCATAATATTGAGCTCATTCCAATTAATTTTGAATCATTGAGCAAATGAATAGTAAAAAAACCCATTGTTATGTTCTATTAATACTTATTAAATCCTAGAAAAAAATTTCTAGTTAAGTACTTACCACTTTTTATGAGTACAAAATTGAGTAACAAGATAAAAAATTTCATCTTTTGATATGAGGATTCCACTTTAGAGTCTTTAGGTATGTTTACGTAGATTCTAAAAATATTTCCACAACATGTACTAGTCATTTGGATTCAAATGAAGACATTTCCTAAAGTTATACTATAAATATAATGATCCATGATTGAATCCTTTGTGGATGTATTTTTTTATGGTTAGGGAACTAAAAGTGTCAAGGAACCTTCCTGATGAGCTTTTCCATAATAATATCCTATAGAGAAGTGATAGTGGACCACCAAGATGAAAAATTCACTAATTATAATGGAAAACCTGTTTGGATACCCATGTGTATTTATTATCAATGAATATAAAAAAATCCAATTTAGTGATCCCATACTTCATACACCCATTTCTATTTCAAAATATTATAAGATGTGTGGAGAAAAACATGCTTGTAAACAGTGATGAGTTTTTTTAGAGTACAATTAGTCAATCAAGTGAATGTTTTAATGCTTTAAATGATGCACCAAATAATTTTAAAATTATTTCTATGTGGTTGGAAAATAAAAATAAAGGATGTAATCATCAACATAGTTGGAGTGGATTCAATTGAAACCAAGGTTTACTCATCTATAATCTATCAACACAAGGTCCAATAACATTTCTACATTGTTTTTAACCCTTAAGGATTCATATTAATCATATTACATAGTAGATTAAGCCACAATAATAAGTTATATAATATTCTATTGAAGTAATGATCATTTCTTAAATTCAAAACCATAATAAAAGGACAAAAGCATAATAAAAGAGAAAATTGTGAAAAAGAGAATAAAGTAGAATTATAAAATCATGGAGAAAATATGGAACCATAAATGAATAAAAAACCATATAATCTCCCACTTACATTTATCGAGAGGATGAGATAAGGAAAAACTGAAAGTGAATGTAAAAATCTCAAAGAGATCATCAAGAAACACCACATTAAAATAAAAATTTCTAACGTAATTTATAAAATATTTATGTTTGAAAAATACATTAAGGAAAAAATATTCAATATGAAAATGTTATATGATATCATAGTAATATTTTAAATTTATAAGTGATCCATTATATTATAATGGAAAATACCATAAATGGTTGTATATTTTTTAAGGTTATTCATCCCATGATATATTGAATAAAGCTTGTTTTGGAAGGTTTGTTGAAACTGGAGCATAATAGTTGATTTTAATCCTATAAGAACATTCCAAAATATATAATTAGATATAACAAAGCCAATACATGTTTTAAACCAAATCACTAAATGATTGGTAAGATATCTATATGGTATTCCAGAATATTTTATAATAAAGGTGGATAATTTAATTCTTCTTACTAAATTTATGATACTTGAAATAGAGGAACAATGATATTTCACCATGATTATTAGTATACCATTCATTTTAACTGGAAATTTTTTAATTTATGATAATCAAGTAAGGATAAAATTATATTTTTTTAAAAATTCAAATTTGATCTTCTGAAGATTTTGAAATGTGGAGAAAATTATAAGGACTGGCATGCTATACTTGAAACTAAAAACACTCATCTATTATGGGATTATAATGAAGAGAGTTAATGAATAATATGGAACTCGTTGATGATATTTTGGATATGAATAGTTTATTTCAAGATGAAAAAATGCAATTATGATTCCTTTTCTTGTATAGACCTTGATGATCCTATATAGGATTTCTCTTTTACCTTTTCTACAAAGGATCCTGAGTAGGATTCCACTATTGTGTTGTGGTCTGAGAGACCCATGGGGTTCTCATTCTATGAATAACCATAATCTCGTATGTTGGGTTTGGGTGGATATGGTAGTAGGTGTCACGTTAAACTTGTGCCAAACATTTAAGCCCATGGGGTTGTGATAGTAGTGTTGGGTTTAGGTGTTTGGAGACCCTCACTATTTTGTTATACTTTCACTTGTTTATTGTTGATATTGTGATGATAGCCAAAGGTGCTTCTTAGTTGGTGCATATTGAGACTAACATGATGCGTCTTCAATTATATTTGGGATGCTTGGACATGCTTTCCTAGGATCTAGCTTCTGATCCTTGTTATTTCTAAATTTAATTGTAGACCCAAAGGTAGTACCTATGATATGGGTATTAAGACTTATGTTTTTATTACTATATTATTGATATTTATAGTGGTACTTCCTAGTATCTAGAAGTTGATCCTATGACTATTATATTCTATAATGGAATCAAATGTTTTAATACTCATGGATGATTATTCTCTCCTGAGTGATGAGAATGATTAATCTCACCTCTGTTTGAAATGTGGTAGAGAAAGTTATGATCTCCTTGATCTGATGATACTCATGGATGATTAAACTCCTCTGAGGGATATAGAGATTATTCTCTCCCTGATTTGTATTGGATCACAGTGTTGGACATGGCACTCTACGTCATAGATGTGTTCTCGTGGATGATTATTCTCTCTTAAGGGATATGGATGGTTACACTCTCCTTGATCATTTTCAAGATCAAAATGGTGGACATGGTGTTCCTAAAGGTTTATGTGACTTGTAATTGATGGATTATTATTCTCTCCATGAGTAATGCCTAGGATTTCCCCATGTGTTGAATGGATACACCAGTGGTACTCTTCTTATGAATGGATGTCGATCATGTACTTGGGTCTGAAGGGAATTCCTTTTATAGACCGCCTAAGGGTGTGCCTCTTAGGGATTATCCAAGACCGAATTTTTTGACCACCTAAATACTGAGGCCTACAACTCATACATTGGAATGGATTTACATGGCACCATCAACATGGTTTCTAGCTTAATGACCATTTCTAGAATGTTCAAATGTACATCCCTGGAATCATTCCTTATAGTGATTGGAGGAAAGTATGGGTGAACCTAGGGTTAGGAAGAGTTTCCCCTAATGGTGATATAGCTTGTTCATAGATGTTTCTGGAATTGTATGAAGTAGTTATATGTCAATTAGGATTATAGACCCATAGATTGATTTAATGATACATGGCTTGAGTGTCAAAACGTCCAACTCAATTCCCCTGTACACGATTTCTATATGATCAGTATTACAGACCCGAGGATCAATTACTGATGGTTTTTATGTTATTTAATTCACTTTACACACGAATATTCATATTTATATATATTTTATAATTATCGGACTATAAATGTATAAATATTTAAATATGGACATCCATGGTGGTACTTTACTAGTTGATTGGGATTATAGACCTAGGCTTCGACTGTGGTTCGTGTTTATTGGCTTTACTTATCTTTTCAGTTGAGTCTCAGCTAGACTGATCATATTTCATTTGAATGAACTTATGGAAGCATATTTATAGGTTCATCATTAGGGTGTCCTATTTAGATTATTTCTCACCCAAAATGCGCACCTTGGTGTGCATGTAGAGATTTTGTATTCTATTTAGGTTGAGAATGATTTTCATGGTGGATAAAGATGAGGCACAGTGTTTCATGATCGAGCAGAGCCACTCAAGTGGGATCTTTTGATCAGGATGGTGCAGTTAGATGGTGTCTGGAGATTTGGTATGTTGTGTAGATCAGAGTTAGTAGTTGAACCTTTACTTTTATTTAATTTTCTTTTGTAATTTTTTCTGTATGATCAGCCAAGTGGGTGATCAGTGTTCTATGTATGGAATAGCTATTCAGGATTTTAATACATTATTTTATTTATTATGACATAATGTTCTATTTAAATTTATTTACTGCTTCTAGTTACTTATGTGTATGTGTTTCGCGCGGAATCCGGGGATGACCTCCTGGACGGGAGATTCAAACGTTCCGATCGGTTTCTAACGGGTTTGTTCGTAGAACCGGAAACATCCAATGATTCCATGTCCGTTTGGACCTACTTTCCAAAGGCAGGCGCTCATTAGTTTGTGGGCTAATGAGGCTTGGGAATTTTCATTGGTCGAGAGGATGGAAGGTCGGACTCATCACACCTTTTTGAGGGGAATTATTGTATACTCCAGGACTCTCTTTATAGATTTAAGTTATGTTCGTGAATCCTTATTACATTACCAAGTATAAAATGAGCTTTCCTTTAGTTTTAACAATCAATGATTAAATATGCAAGAAATTTAGAGAATATTTTATATGTATTCGAGGTTCTTCATCAATATAGAATCATCTATATTTGTTTAGAGATTCTGGGTCAATGGTATCCTTCAAAACATTTATATAAAAGTCTCTTGGTCATTTTGATGACCAGGCTGGTTTTAAAGCCACTCAGTGGGGCACTTGAAGTTTATCGTCATTCAGAAGGACAGAGATTATTTCAATGTTGGGATCGAACCCATAAATGGGCTACCTACGTATCCTTTGTTTTGAAAAAGGAATCAGAACCCACGTAGTTCGAGGAATGGGATATGATGTTTATGATTGATGGCTCAAAGATGAATGACATAATTACTTTTACACTCTAAGCTCATGTGAGTCATGCTCGGTGTGAGAAACAAGAGGTATTGGTAAAATTTAGACAATTGTGCCATAAAAGATGCAATCATAAGAATTTGTTTTGGGGCTTATGTATAGATGACTGCCCAGATAGACGAAGGTTTAGGATTTACTTTTAGGGAGAAAATCCATGAACAGGGTCCACAAAGTTATATGTGCTTCATGGATATTTGAATACTCTAATCTTGGGGCTTACTCCTAAGGAGGATGCCCAAGTTAGGAGGGGACTTATGATTGGGTTTTATTCCTGAAAAGGAAACCCAAATCAAAGGTAATTTATGACTGGTTAAGAGAAGTTTAAGGGGACTTGGGGCTTACTCCTGAAAAGGAAGCCCAAGGTTATGACTGAGTCTTATTCCTGAAACGGAGACCCAGGTTAAGGATTAAGATTTGGGGCTTACCCCTGAGGAGGATGCCCAGATCAAAGGTTTTATAACTGGGGATTATTCCTGAAAAGGAGACCCAGGTTAACGATTCTCTCATTTTAAAGGATGAGGTTGAATGAATGAACTCTCAAACTTTGGTGACATAAAGATATTTAAATCATTAGACTTTGAGAGATATTTCACAGAATTCCTTTCAGATAAGGATGTCAAATCAAGAAATCATGCCATAAATGGCTTTGAAGAGTATCTTGAAGACTGAATCTTGAATAGGAAAGGTGAAATGGCTTAAGAGGGGTAAAATGGGCAAGATGGGCACCCAAAAAGATAGGGGCGCGCAAGTCTTTAAAGGCGCGCAAGTCCTGCGGCGACGCGCAAGTATTGGTCGCGCAAGTATACTTGCGCGACATGAGTGGTACTTGCGCGATTTTCAACCAGCATTGAAATGCTTGAGCGACTTTTTAGAAAACCCTTTACAATCCTCTTGAGGTTCATCCAGAAAAGGGACGCGCAAGTTATATTAAAGGAATTAAGTTGGCGCGCAAGTGTTTGATAAGTTTCAACACTTAGGCCTTCCTTCTTCTCTTTAGATCTTCCATTCTAGGTAAGAAATTACCTTAGAAGTGTTCTGGAAGCTCTTTGAGAAGAGACTTGGGCGTCAGGAGATTCGATCCGAGTTTCTGGAAAAAGATCTCCCTTGAATGGGGGGCCCACAGGGTCTATTTATAGGCAAATGAAGACCCAGGGCGGTTACCGAGTGGTTACCAATTAGGTCGTGCAAGTCACCTGTGCGACCAAGGTATCCGCGCAAGTATACTTGCGCGGCAGTGGTATCACTTGCGCGGTGGATTTGCTGTTGATCCTTTGTTCATGCCTTTGTCGATTTTTGATGTTTTCTTCAAAGGATGAATCACTTTCAGCTGAGATATTCCCTTTTCCGATCTTTAGATTCTGTGACGAAAGGAGCGTCAACAAAAGTCCCCCCTCAGAGTTGGATCCGGAGAGAAATGAGGATTTGACTATGAGGAAATCGAATCCTTCCAAAGGAAAAGGGAGGCGCGCAAGTTTTTCAGTGCGCAGAGGTCGGCGCGCAAGTTTGCGTCGCGCAGGCCTTAAAGCGCTCTGGGTACGGCGCGCAGGTAGGCTTCCGAGTCTATAAATACCCGGACTCATCTCCGTACAAGTATCCGGATTTCTGGACATCATCCCTTCTTGAGCTCTCGCCGCACAGGTCACCTTGACCACGCAGGTTGCTCTGTTTTCTAGTGTTTTCCTCGATGTCGCGCCACTGTAAAGGTATTTGTACTTGCACGGTTTATACTTGCGCGTCAAAAACTAGAGCGACACACGAATACTTGCGCGCCATGTTTAGACTTGCGTGACTTAAATTCTTTAGCCATTTTTCCAAATTTCTTTACAAATTTTATGAAAATAAACCCATTTATGAGTTAGTTTATTCATCTTTTGTGCAGATTCAGTGGTTCCCAAGGGAATTGAAACGGCTGATGAACTGGCTAGCAAGCGGATTGATGACATGATGAACATCATTGGCCCTGATTACTATACTGTCAAAAACAGCACTCTTCCAGATTTGGCTAAGTATCTGAAGAAATATCATCTTAATTTCCCACAGAGCATCTACCTGTCTCTGTGTGTTCATGGTCACCTACAAGGAGTCAATGTTCCAAATGCAAACAATTATACACCTGAGATGCAGCTGCACTGCTACTTCTCTATTTCGGTTATGCTGTGCATTAAGAGTAACAACAATGGTGTGAACTTTCAAATTTTTCCTCCATGTCATTCCCTTGCAGATATGAAAATGGCAAACCCATGGGCTGAAATGTTTTCCACTGCCGGTTGGTGGAGAGAAGACAAACATGGTATTAGAGAAATATCTGAAAAGAGTACTCTCTCCAAATGGCTCTTTACTTCCAATGCTCCATTCTCAAATCTACGTATCCATCTTCCAAGTCTCTTGGGCAGAAACAGAGTCACTGTTTGATCAGCAGAAAATTTTATCAAACCACACTCAAGAACATCCTTTTACAATTGTTCCAAGAAGAGCTGGTATCACTGCATCTCTTATTGTATCCAGTTGAATGAATGAATTCTAGGTGGTTGCTAATGAAGATCGGGATGCTGTAAATCAAATGAAGTGTTATGTTGAAAGCCACTTGTAATTCTTGAAAGAAAAGAAGAGACTCCAGTCTGTGGATGTCCTTCTAACTCTTGGGTATCAATGAAAAACACTTTTTTCCTCAATCATTTGTACCTGCATTCTTCCATTACCTGTTTCAAATTTACTTAAGCCAATGGGCTTACTAATCATAGTTTGATTTTTACTAGGATTATTACAAATAATCCTATAAACATTGAACCTTTTAACTGCTCAATATTACCTAAATCATACAAAAAAATGTATATTTAGTGAGCTGGAACTTGACTTTTATTCAGAGTTCCTTTGTCTTTTGTGTGGGCAGTTTAAAGTCATGCACGCCGGACATAAAGTGGCTAATGTTTAAGGTCGAAATAGCTTTGACCGAAAATGGATTAAAATGGATTCAATTCCTTGACAATTTATCTGAAAACATATTTACCATACTCAAGTATGAGGGAAAAAATGTAAACTATGGCTTAAGAATATTTGAATCTGAGGAATGATATGAAAAAAGAGCTAAAAGGCATTAGAAGAAGTAGTTTCCAAGAATGAAGTTACTATTATTTAACAAAACCCGTTAGGGGGTTGAAATATGCAGGGCCACCTATGGGCATTGGCTGCATAGTCAAATAAAATAGCATCTTTTGGCTGACAAGTCTGTTATGTGGACTGTTTATGCAAGGCCACCTATGGGAACGTGCTGCATAGTCAGGCAAAAGAACTCCCAGAAATTTACTTTCCTAGTGCTAAAAGCCAGTGAAAGTTTATGGAGATTCAAATTTTCTAAAGCATAGAGTTTGTTGTATGGAAAGAGGTACTTGAATATGGAGAAGATATTTCCAAACAATAATATCGAATAACTGGATGAATATCACTCCTACGAAGGTCTGACCCAAATGTAGGGAAGAAGAATAAACCATAGACTTGAATACTTTCAGATCATGAAAAATGATATGGGACAAATATGTTAAGGATGGCTATTTTTGGGGATCCCAACATACTGTCGTTTAAGACAAATAAGGACAAAAGAGGCATTCTTCCCAAGAATGAAGTTACTATTATTTAACAAAACCCGTTAGGGGGTTGAAATATGCAGGGCCACCTATGGGCATTGGATGCATAGTTAAATAAAATAGAATCTTTTGGCTGACAAGTCTGTTATGTGGACTGTTTATGCAAGGCCACCTATGGGCACGTGCTGCATAGTCAAGCAAAAGAATTCTCAGAAGTTTGACATTTTTGTGACTAGAAGTCATGAAAAGGGTTATGAAGATCTGAAAATATTTAAGGTTAGGATTATAACACATAATGATGGGTATTGTCCAATGTATATAGAGATACATAGGTCAATGATAACCATAATCATGTTGTGGCTGGGTCCTAAATTGAAATTTTGGACTTCACTACGTATCTCATAAGAATGAGAATCAAGCCATACGTAGTTCTTGAAATGCAGTTTAATGTCGTGCAGGACGAAAGTATGAGTGATCTTAGTTTAGGGTCATAGAATTCGGACCATAATAATGAATACACAGTGTGTGTTTTCATGAAGAATTTTCAGCCAAGGGACTGAAAGTGAAATTTGGGGTTAGGCCCAAAAGACTTGGGACTGGATTCGAGGGACACTCGAATGTTCCTACGTATCCCATAAGGATGGGAATCAAGTCCACGTAGTTCTAGAACTACCCTTTGTACAAATTTGGTTCGTACATGTGAAGGGTGAAAAGGGGACTTTAGTGCAATGATGTTTTTAACCTAAAATAAAAAGTTTAGGCATTACCATGTATGTACGTAGTCTTTTGAAAATGAAAACCATGATTGAAAAAGAATCAATGTTAATAATGGTTCCTTCTCAAATGAGGAAATCAAAGAATATTGTAGTTTATTGTCGTACCAGACAAAAGTGTTGTATAGTTTAACGTCATATAACAAGGACGAAAGTGAATCAAATGTAAAGATATTGATTCCAGGGGTGGTTTCACAAATCATCATCATATGAGATGGTGGTGAACCAATGTGAAGAGATTGTTTTTGGGCTTGAACCTTTGGGAGGTTGCCAACATACCCAGCCTGGAGGGCAAGGATCAAAGTCCATGTAGTTCAATTAAAGAATGAATCAATGATCAAGTTGTTCTTGTGGACAATGATCTAATATAAAATATTGTTGGGACTTACACATGGTTAGTGGCCCAAAGGGAGTGTTATGGTTGATGTTCGCTCTAAGCTCGCATGAGTCATACTCGGTGTGAGAAATAAGAGGTAATAACAACCTTAACGATGTACAGTTTAATGTCATGTAGGACCTAAAAAAGGGGACTATGTAGTTTAAAGTCTTGCAGTTAGGACTATTGGTGCTGCACAGTTTAGTGTCATGTAGCAGGGACAATGGGGACAATATAGTTTAACGTCATATTGGACGAAAAGGGGGACTGTGCAGTTTAATGTCATGCAGTAAGGACAAAAGAGTGTACCATTTTAACGTCACGTCGGACGAAAGTGCGAATAGTTTAAGGTCATATGCATGGACCGTGGATGGTGCAGTTTAATGTCATGTTGGACCTTTGATGATTATATAGTTTAACGTCTTTACGGACGTGAGGGACTTTTATACAGTTTAGCGTCATGTAATTTAGGACGTCACAGTTTAACGTCTTGCTGGACATAAGGGATTTGCAAATAGTTTATGGCCATATACATGGACCAGGGATGATGCAGTTTAAGGTCATACTGGACGGTTTAGGGAACTGTTTCACAGTTTAATGTCGTGTGGGACGAAGTTGCAGTTTTAAGGTCATACTGGACCATCGCTGTATAGTTTTAACGTCATATAGCAAGGACGAACTGGTGCTGTACAGTTTAAAGTCATGTAGCTAGGACTAAGGTGAACCAATATGAGGATATCAGTTTTGGGGACTTTTTACAGTTTAACGTCATGCTGGACGATGAAAGTGCCACACAGTTTAATGTCATGTTGCTAGGACACAATATAGTTTAATGTCATCTCGGACAAAATATAGTTTAATGTCATCTCGGACATTGAAGGTGACACAGTTTAACGTCATGTTGGACGAAGTTGCAGTTTAAGGTCATACTGGACCATCGCTGTATGAACTAAATGTAAGAGTCTTGGTTCTGGGAACAATATTTTGTGTTTATACAAAATACTTCTTCAGAAATCTGGCATTAGTTGGAGTCGTGATGTGTTCTCCATCCATTGAAATCAGAGAATACACTCCATTGGAGTAGACCTTATGTATTGAATAAGGTCCTTCCCATTTTGGTTCAAGCTTGGGAGGCTTCTTTCCTGGTATCATTGGTGTTCTGAGAACCAATACCAATTCTCCCTGAATGAATGAATGAAGACGAACTTTTTTGTTAAAAGCTCGTGCTATCCGATTCTGATAGATTTCTAAGTGGTGCAAAGTGCACAATCTCTTCTCATCTAACTGTTCCAATTCACTCAACCGCTTTTGGGATTTCTCATCTGTTGATAACTGATCACAAATGGCTATTCTGAGTGAGGGAAATTGAACTTCAATTGGTAATACTGCTTCTGTTCCATATACCAATGAATATGGAGTAGACTGCGTTGCATTGCGAGTGGTAGTCCGATAAGCCCATAAAGCATGATAGAGTTTATCAGGCCATGACCTCTTATCTTTATCCACCATCTTTTGCAGTATATTTGAAAGAGTCTTGTTGAAGGCCTCTATCTGGCCATTAGCCGCTGCATGATATCGAGATGAATGGTTGGACTTAATGTTGTATTCTTGATACAATTTCTTTACCTCATAAGAACAGAAGTTGGTGTCGTTGTCCGTCAATATGGTATGAGGGACACCAAATCTAGAAATGATGTTAGACTTGATGAAGCTAACTATGCATTTAGAACTGACTTCTTTGAGAGGTACTGCCTCTACCCATTTGGAAAAGAAATCAGTAGCAGTAAGAATGTACTTAAACTGCTTGGTCGTAGCTGAAGGGTAAGGTCCCACCACATCCATTCCCCATGTGGAAAATGGCCATGAGTATTTAGCTGTATGAAGCAACTCTGGAGGTTGATGAATGAAGTTGGCATATACTTGGCATGAATGACACTTCTTTGTGAAATTAACACAATCTTGTATCATTGAAGGCCAAAAGTATCCAAGCCTTCGAATTTGATCAGACAATCTATGTCCAGACTGGTGGGCACCACAGACTCCTGCATGCACTTCTTTTATGACAGCCATTGTCTCTTCACCATCAATACATCTGAAGAGAACTCCATCAAAACCACGTTTGTAGAGAATTTTCTCGAGGTGGTTTGGACCATCATAAAGAGTAAAATTGACCACACGTCGCCGAATTTGTTCTTTCTCGGCTCTATCAGGTGGAAGTGTTCCATTTTGAAGGTATTCCTTGATAGGTGACATCCATCCTGTAGTATGACCATACAGTTCAGGAATGGGACTAATTTCATTAATTTCCTCTGTTCTGACTTGAACATAAGGTGAAATTGCACGACGGTGGGCAATACCGATGGTTGTCTCGTCCCGATTTGGATCTGCTAAAGCTGTGGCTATATTAGCCAGTGCATCAGCTTGAGCATTTTGTGATCTTGGGACATAAGAAAATGTCGGTTCTGAAGGGAATTCCGACATTAACTCTCTGACGTAATCATACAAAGGGATTAATTCTTCTTTTCTGATGGCATAATCCCCATTGATTTGTTTGATTACCAGGTCTGAATCACCTTTCACCTTTAAGTGATTCACTTGTGCTTGAAGTGCTAACTCCAAGCCTGCAATGAGATCTTGGTATTCAGCTTCATTATTGGTACCACCTTCCCACAACAAAAAGGAATAAGGTAACACTGCCTTATCTGGAGAAATGAGCACAATTCCTAAACCAACTTTGTTGAATTTAGGATTTTCCATTTTCTTCCCTGTTGGACTTCTAGAAGCACCATCAAAATACATTTCCCATGTTTGAGGACTCTCTTGAATAGAGAAAATTTCTTCATCAGGGAGTTCGATATCTGAATACGTGTCTTCCATTGAAGGATGTTCAGCTAGGAAATCAGCCAGAGCTTGGCCCTTAATTGCCTTTTGAGACACATACTGGATGTCGAACTGCTGTAGAATAACCGCCCACCTTGCCAGACGTCCTGTAAGCATTGGACGACTAAGGATGAATTTGAGTGGATTATTATGAGATACCAATTGGACCTCGTGATGTTGCGGGTAGTGTCTCAGTTTCTGAACTGCAAATATTAATGCTAGGCAGCACTTTTCAATACTCGAATACCGGGTTTCTGCTTCAAGCATAGTTCTACTGAGATAGTAGAGACTATTTTCATTCCCAGCATCATTCTTTTGAGCGAGAAAGGCACCCAATGATCGCTCTAAAGCTGTCACATAGAGGATAAGAGGCCTACCCTCAATAGGTGGCATGAGTACTGGTGGACTCAAGAGGTATTTCTTGAGAACATCAAATGCTTCTTGACATTCTTTAGTCCACTGGTAAGTGACTCCTTTCTTCAATAATTTGGTAAATGGTAAACTTTTGCCGGCCAAATTGGTGATGAAACGCCGAATATAGGCTAAGTGTCCTTGAAGTCCTCTTAATTCTTTCAAATTCTGAGGAGGTGACATACCAAGGATTGATTTGGTCTTCTCAGGATCGACTTCAATACCACGATAGCGTACAACAAAGCCGAGGAATTTTCCTAAGGTTACCGCAAAAGCACATTTTAAGGGGTTCATCTTCAAATTATGTTGTCGAAGCTTGTGGAATATGATTTCCAAATCAGCCAAGTGATCAAAACGTTGTTTGGATTTAACCACCAAATCATCTACATAGCATTCAACAAATTTCACTAGAAAAGGTTTGAAGATACGATGCATGGCGCGTTGATATGTTGCACCTGCATTCTTTAAACCAAAGGGCATCCCCCGGTAACAAAACACACCTTGAGGAGCTCTGAAGGCTGTATATTCCTCATCTTCTGGGGCCATTCGGATCTGATTATATCCAGAATATCCATCCATGAAAGAAAGTACTTCATAGCCAGCCGTCGCATCAATTAAGAGTTCTGTAATCGGAACTGGAAAATCATCTTTGGGACAATACCGATTAAGATCTCTGAAATCGATGAAAACCCTAATTTGTCCGTTCTTCTTCTTTACAGGGACAATATTAGCCAACCACTTGGGATATTGAACTTCTCTGACGAAGTTAGCTTTGATAAGCTTATCCACTTCAGCCTCGATTTTGGCAGCATAGGTTGGGTGTGTTCTTCTCGCAGCTTGCTTGAATCCTCGATGTTCTTTTGGCAAACCCAAATGATGGGTGGCAACATCAGGATCAAGGCCAGGCATCTCTGTATAATTCCAAGCAAAAATATCTTTATTTTGCTTTAGAAAAGATATATACATCTCTTGTTCTTCAAGGGTCATGGCCGCACTAATTAAAGTGGGGCGTGGATCTTTCTCTGTACCCAGATTTACTTCTCTGAGTTCATCCACAGTGGTAGAGATACCCTCTTCAAATGATGGAGGAGCATCTCTAAGATCTTCCTCTTCCTCTTCATCATGTGTTATTTCTTCCGTTTCTACTTGCAAAGTAGATGAAAAAACGAAATTCTCATGATCATAAGAGATGTCAAAATTTTCACATTTTGAAGAAGAAGCTTCCATTTCCGACCCTATTGATGATAAAGGGCCTTCTTTGGGAAATAAAGAGGAGATGATGGATTGAGAATCGACATCAACATTCACCTCTGGTGTTGCTATAACTTCTTCTGTCCTGATTAGCGAAGTATAGACTTGTTGGATTTCAGCAGACGAAATGAAAACCTCACCACTTATGCTTTCATCACTGCTTGGTAAGTTACCAATTTCTCCCATGTTGTCTGGCTCGATTGCCGTAATTGACATTATGGATCTTTCCATAAGAGTATTTTGATTTGGGCCTATTTTGTCAATTTTACTGATAGGTAACACATAATCTGTACTCACATGTGAAAATGGATTTATTGGAATTTTTTCCAAACCATATGGAGCATTAACTTTGGTAATTTCCTTCATTGTAGATTTTTCTCTTCCCTTCATGTGATAAAATTCCGCCTCAATGTATTGAGACTCACATGTCTTGAACGAGGCCTTATCACCATACAATGTTCCAACTTGACCATCGAAATAGTATTTGAGACATTGATGGTTTGATGACGGAATAGCTGCATGCTGATGTAGCCAGGGTCTTCCAAGCAAGATATTGAAAGCTGAGTCCTGATCAACAATCATAAAATCCGAATTGGAAACAAGATCTCCAAACTGAGTTCTGAGTGTAACTTCTCCCAGTGGTTCTTGTTCATTTTTATCATATCCTTGCAACATCATGGTAGAAGGAGATAAATCAGATTCTGTGAGGCCCAATCGACGAAGTGTACGAATGGGCATGAGGTTGACTCCTGAACCATTGTCAATAAAAGCTCTTCGAACATCTATACCATTGACTTTTCCAGATAAGTACAAAGGTTTTATGTGCCCATGCACAACATCATCTTCATCTTTATCAGTAAAAGATATCACTGCATGACATTCTGCAGGATTATTCTCTATGTGATAAATTTCAGCCGCAGCAATTTCAGCTTCAAACTCCTGAGGACTTGACAAAGCTTCGATGAGTGCTTCCCGAAGATCTTTTGATAGATTCAAAGCATCCAAAATTGATAATTTGGCTGGTACTTGGGCCAAGTGTTTCAATATATCATACTTTTGATCTAGAGGCCTGCATTTCCCAATAGGAATATGCGGTTTAGCAGGTACCTTGGAAGAAGATGCTTTGGAAGCTGATGCATCTTGTATTGAAGTTGGAAACATCTTTGGTTTTGGAAAATTAGACTGATTAGATCCATTTACTTGTTGAGATAAAGAAGATGGAACCTTTAATCGGTCTTCCAAAATAACTGTGCCGAAGCTGAGTTGGCCATTTGCAGAAGAACTTGCTTGTTCTTTTTGAGCTCGCTGAAGGGCTCTACCACGAGTTTCTGCTGCATATACAGTGCTAGCAGGGGTAGAATTAGAGTAGTGGCTTCAGAAAGATCCACGTCTTCCCCTATATCCTGAACCTCTAGAACTTCCTCGGGTTCCCTTATTTGATACAGGGAATTCAGGCTCATCAAGACTGGAATATGAATCTGTTAATTGAATCATATTAACAGAACCAAAGATTAACTCTTCGTCTGATAACGACTTTGCCTGGTTAGCCTGTTTAGGCTGTGCCGTTTGGTGGGACGGTGCCCGTGGCTTTGAAGTAGATGGCATGAAATCTGCCAGAGTCAAAGACAATTTAGGCTTTGATGCATACTCATCTTCTCCTGATTCCTCTTTCTTCTTTGAATTGTGTTCCCTTTTGAGGATTTGTCTTTTGATGGAGGCTTTACTGCAGCTTTTGTAGGAGACACAATTGGCTTCTTCAATTGTGTTCGCAAAATGGAATGGGTCCGATTGATTGTCTTTCTGACCATCCAATCATCATATTTTTTCGCAGTTTTTCTTTTTACTTCCTGCCACTCGCCTCCTTCTTCTGGATCTGTAGCGGTAATACACGCTATATGAGCTGAAGAACCTTTCAATTTGACTTGTCCCAAGTCGACCATCTTTTGCAGGAGGTCTTTAAAGACAAAACACTCCTGGATGGGATGCCCCAACATTTGATGAAAGGGACAATAATTGGGACGGTCTTCATATCCTTCCTTGTTTGGCCTCTTGGGCACTGGTAATTGAACCAAATTATTTTCCAGAGCTGAAATGAAGTAACCAGGAACTTGCTCACTTCGGAAAGAGTATGTTTTACTCTTCATATCCTCAAATTGTTTTCGTCGTTGATCTTTTTGATCATTTGGACGAAATAGCCTTTGTTGTTGGCGTTCAGGAGGTGGAGCTCTTTGAGAAGATGAAGGTTTTGAAGTAGAAATAGGTACAGGTGTCTGTTTAAGCATAACTGTAGCAGTTTCTACTTTACCCATTCTTCTTCCTGGAGCTAATGGAATTACACGAGATTTAACCTTAGCCTGTATAAGGGAATCTTCAATCTGTTGAGCGATTGAAGTAAGGTCTCGAAACCCTCATGTGTATTTCACAGGGATCAATGGCGTGCGTAATTCGTCACGCAAATTTGCCACACAGATTGGCAACAATTCCTCCTGAGGAAGTGATAAACTCAAGGAATACGTTAATCCCTTCCAACGAGCAATGAAATCAGAGACTCTTTCATTCTCCCTTTTCTTGCAGTTTGTAAGATCAAAAACTATCATTTTTGGCAAAGTCGAGCTAAACTGAAGAAGGAATTTTTAACGAAGATCCTCCCATCCGATGACTGGCCGGGATTTCAAGCTTGTATACCAGACAAAAGCTGGTCCTTGCAAGGTTCGCACGAAGCATCTGAGTTTCACTGCTTCTTGCTGCTCTGGAGTTCCCATCATAGGATCACAACAAGATACGTAATGAGTCAAATGTTGTTCAGGGTCGCCTGATCCATTGAAAGTAGGGAAAATAGGGTTTCCAAAAGTGGATGGAGGAGAAATTGAATCTACCCATTCAGGGTAAACTTTCTTTTCATGTTGAACTTGCGCCCGTTTCCCTTCCATAGTTTCTAACCGAGCTGTTAATGACTCAATAGTAGTTATTAACTTTTGAGAAACGTCAGGTTGAACTTGGTTTTGGGTAGGTGCAATGAATGGAGCTTGGACATACGTGGTGGTTGGTGCTGCAACTGATGGTAGTGCTGCCAACCGTTGTTGTGTTTGACCCATAGGATTAGACCTCTGTGGGTGTACTGACAAAGGAGGATATTCTTGATCCATCTCAGTAGTTACAACAAATTCCTTCGGCTGTCGGACTTCAGTATTCTTAAGAAGAAGACTATTCTAAAGTAGTTCTGCATTCAACCTTCTTAATTCTTTCATTTCTTCCTCCTGTTGTGCAAACCTTTTCTCTAATGAGAGCGATTGACCTCCTTCAGAGGAAGGGTGAGAAGTAACCTGATTCTTACCTTTCCCCTTATTGGATCCTTTTCGGAGAGGGGGAAGTGGGCTACTTGAAGGAATACCCAAATTTTGGGTAAGCCATTGATTACGTGTGCGCACACCTTCTTCATTTAGGTCTGTGTGCGCGACTTCTTGAGCAGGAACCTCTTCGTCTGATCCCTCTGATTGAGCCTCATCTGGTGAATCAGCAGCAACGACATTGATGACATTAATGGATGCATATTGCATGGAATCCTTTTTATCAGCATTTCTGTGATATTGTCTCCTTCTATGTCCATGATAAGACATGGAATTCCGTTGACTTGATCCCTCAGGAATTTCTTGGAGAACCGTCACTTGGAGAGAATCTCCTGACAGCTTGGATCTTCGTTCCTCTTGAGGCTTATTCCCTAATCGAGAGAATACTGACTTTCTCTGAGGGAGGGATTGAAGATTTGAAAAAGTCCCCAGTCCGGTGGACTGGGGGTTATCCTGCTGCTTCCGCTCAACTCCTCGAATCCCATTCGTTGATTCTAAGGGTTGGGTTAGAGAAGTCCCCAGTCTGGCAAGCTGGGGTGTCTCTTGACATGCTATGTCTGAGATCTTTTTGAAATTTCTCTTGATCTTACGAATCTTAGTTCGGAAATTAGCTGGATGCATTAACCTGTATCCACTTTTATCACCTGGTTCAACAGACCGTTGGATGATTTCCGAAACTTCTGTCATTTGATGACGTGTTTGCTCCAGACGAGAGGCTTGTACAATATTCTCGCCTGCTTGATGTAGGAGCAATTCAACAACCTGTTCTCTATATACTTGATTTTGAGAGGAACTAGTTGAAGCATGATCTTGAGCAAGCTTTTGATTATGAACAAAGCCCATTGACTGTGGCCGGCCATGGGCAATAACATTGCATGAGACCATTTTCGGCGGGCTTTGCTGACCGGAAAGCACTGTGAAATGTAGTGCTCCGTGAACACCCCATCCTCTGATATGAACATTAGATGGAGCATTGGAAATTAACTGACACAATCTTCATAGTGCGCCAAGGCATGAACGTTGAAGGGTTCTCTGTTGCTTTTCAGCCTTCGGATACCGAGAGACTGATAGAGATGCCAAATCAATCTGGCGTTGTAACCCTTCTATTATCTTAAGATGATTTTCATATTCATCGTAAGATAATACCTTCTTCTTTAATTGACAAAGAGTTTTCCATATGTTGAGACGAATATCATGGATTCCATCATCCGTCAACATCTTTGGAATGTCGTACTGGGAATCAGCCATAGGCCAAAACATGACTGGTACTTCACCTTTTGCCAGTTTTTTCCTCATGTTCAGCATTTCCTCTTTATCATTAAATGAAGATTCTTCTACCTGTTTGGACCAGAGTTGGTGTTTCCTTGTTGCTTCATCGGATTCAACAAGATTGGTAGAGGAATCACTATTCATGCTGGAAGATGAATGACCCAGGGAAGGTTCGGAGAATAACCTGAACCCCAGGCTATCTTCTGATGGAGAAAGAGTTTCACCTGCCGATAGTAAAGAATCAGACATGACTGGTTTTACCTTTGCAAGTGCCTCGAGATAGGAGGGCTTTCTCGTCACTACATTGCCTTCTGACGAATTTTCGAGACAACGTGAATCACTACTGCGGAGAGGACTTTCGCAGCGAAGTTCATCACCATGAGGAGGACCATCATGATGGGTTACAGAAAAAGATGAAATCTCTTGCTCCTTGGCCTTCTGACCACACAGAGGGTTCCTGTGGCTCTCATCTGAAGAAGAAACTTCAAGATTGACCGAATTTTCATGAATCAAGTCTTCATGAGGAAGTGGCTGTTGAAGACCTTCAAAATTAATGTTCCGGTTATTGGGAACTGAGGGAGAAGAATCTTGAATTCCGACAGATAAATGTCGGAGGGCTTCAAGAACTCCAGCATCGAGCAAGGCTTGGTTACAGATTGGCCTTTGATCTCCTGACTGTGCTGGGCGGATCTTTTTCTTAGATGCCTTCTTACTCACTTTAGAAACCACTTGAGGACGAAAGTGATTGCTCTGAGCAGGTTTATGTTCCTGATCAGGAAAGATGGTCAGGTTAGGCTGACGATCATCGCTCAAATCAGGTGTGTGTGCCTGACTTGGTTGTCCATATGATATGGGGGAGTATGCCCCATAACCCTCTTGGACTGGAACAGATGTGTGTGTCTGTTCCGGAGTGAATTGTTGATGTGTCACTCCACTGCTAGGGATAGATTTATGTGTCTGTCCCTGAGATGATGCAGAAGTTATTATGATATCCTGGAAAGCATCCAGAATATGAGCAGGAATTTTCTTCTGCTCTTTCCCCATTGACAAAATATGTTTGGTGACTTCAGCCGCCGGAACAGGGATATACGTCCATTCCGGGCTTGGAGTAGGTGTATGTGCCTGCTCCTGTCCTCCTTTTCCTGTCAGTGAATCCTGACAGTACTCAAGTGTGGAGGCAGAGAGTTTAGTCTGCCCCCTGTTTGTCGTCGGGACTTTCCGACTGACTTCTCTGTGTGCTACCAAGCGAGACTGTTGGTAGACCTGATTAGTATTAGCAGGTGTATGTGCCTGCTGATTACACTTCGCCAAACGCGGTTGACGAGATCCATCATATGTAGTCAGACGAGCCTGCTGACTAACTGATGATGTATAAGCAGGTGTATGTTCCTGCCTATGGTACTCCGCCGGAATTGCCTGGTGGGATCGGCTTGATGCTGTCAGACGAGTCTGCTGGACAGCTGAATTAAAACGGGCAGGTGTGTGTGCCTGCTCGTTGTTTGCCATGAAGTTAGGTTGGTGGACTTCTCCGGAGATGGCAGGGATGAAAACCTGCCTATTGATAACCGGATTCCATCTCTGGCGGTTCATCTTGCCTGCTCGGGTTCGAGGAACCTGAGCTGAATGCCTGGAGTCGGTACCCTCATCATGTTGAGGGCGCACTACCGCACGAGTCTGGCGGCGATTGTTGATGGGATCCCTTGAGAAGGACTCCTGTCTTTTTGAATTAAGGCCCCGAGGGACCTGCTCATTCACTTCCTCGGAATAAGGGAGTGAATGGAAATTGTGTTCCGGGGATAACGACCCGAAACGGTTGGAGACGGTATTCAGCACCGCCTGCTTCTTGATTGCTGGTCGCCATTGTCCGGACGACCAGGTAGAATTGTTAACTTGGAGGGCTTGACGAGCGGCCTCCAGAGTTGGGATAGTACCGTTGCGACGGTACTCCTTAACCAGTGCATTAGAAACACAGCGTTGAAGACGCTGAGTTGGTGATCTCATCCTCAGAGCGGATGACGTTCCAGCAGGAGTAGCAGCATTGGTTTTCACAGCAGCAGACCTCACAGTAGAGGTGTTCACAGCGGCAGTATTCACAGGGGTGAATTTAAGGAAAGCCATTTTTGTAGAAGATCTTTAAAAAAGAGTGCATGTTCCATGTAACAGACATAATCAATATGAATCCGGCTACTGCATCTTTTGGATGATCATATGTCAATGATTTCCTTGTTGGCCCAAAGGGCTTAACAGATAAGAAGAACATCACTTTAACTTGGTTAAGGATTCACGTCGGGTTCACCATTTTTGTTTCGCGCGGAATCCGGGGATGACCTCCTGGACGGGAGATTCAAACGTTCCGATCGGTTTCTAACGGGTTTGTTCGTAGAACCGGAAACATCCAATGATTCCATATCCGTTTGGACCTACTTTCCAAAGGCAGGCGCTCATTAGTTTGTAGGCTAATGAGGCTTGGGAATTTGCATTGGTCGAGAGGATGGGATGTCGGACTCATCACACCTTTTTGAGGGGAATTATTGTCTACTCCGGGACTCTCTTTATAGATTTAAGTTAAGTTCGTGAATCCTTATTACATTACCAAGTATAAAATGAGCTTTCCTTTAGTTTTAACAATCAATGATTAAATATGCAAGAAATTTAGAGAATCTTTTATATGTATTCGAGGTTCTTCATCAATATAGAATCATCTATATTTGTTTAGAGATTCTTGGTCAATGGTATCCTTCAAAACATTTATATAAAAGTCTCTTGGTCATTTTGATGACTAGGCTGGTTTTAAAGCCACTCAGTGGGGCACTTGAAGTTTATCGTCATTCAGAAGGACAGAGATTATTTCAATGTTGGGATTGAACCCATAAATGGGCTACCTACGTATCCTTTGTTTTGAAAAAGGAATCAGAACCCACGTAGTTCGAGGAATGGGATATGATGTTTATGATTGATGGCTCAAAGATGAATGTCATAATTACTTTTACACTCTAAGCTCACGTGAGTCATGCTCGGTGTGAGAAACAAGAGGTATTGGTAAACTTTAGACAATTGTGCCATAAAAGATGCAATCATAAGAATTTGTTTTGGGGCTTATGTATAGATGACTGCCCAGATAGACGAAGGTTTAGGATTTACTTTTAGGGAGAAAATCCATGAACAGGGTCCACAAAGTTATATGTGCTTCATGGAGATTTGAATACTCTAATATTGGGGCTTACTCCTAAGGAGGATGCCCAAGTTAGGAGGGGACTTATGATTGGGTTTTATTCCTGAAAAGGAAACCCAAATCAAAGGTAATTTATGACTGGTTAAGAGAAGTTTAAGGGGACTTGGGGCTTACTCCTGAAAAGGAAGCCCAAGGTTATGACTGAGTCTTATTCCTGAAACGAAGACCCAGGTTAAGGATTAAGATTTGGGGCTTACTCCTGAGGAGGATGCCCAGATCAAAGGTTTTATAACTGGGGATTATTCCTGAAAAGGAGACCCAGGTTAAGGATTCTCTCATTTTAAAGGATGAGGTGGAATGAATGAACTCTCAATCTTTGGTGACATAAAGATATTTAAATCATTAGACTTTGAGAGATATTTCACAGAATTCCTTTCAGATAAGGATGTCAAATCAAAAAATCATGCCATAAATGGCTTTGAAGAGTATCTTGAAGACTGAATCTTGAATAGGAAAGGTGAAATGGCTTAAGAGGGGTAAAATGGGCAAGATGGGCACCCAAAAAGATAGGGGCGCGCAAGTCTTTAAAGGCGCGCAAGTCCTGCGGCGGCGCGCAAGTATTGGTCGCGCAAGTATACTTGCGCGACATGAGTGGTACTTGTGCGATTTTCAACCAGCATTGAAATGCTTGAGCGAATTTTTAGAAAACCCTTTACAATCCTCTTGAGGTTCTTCCAGAGAAGGGACACACAAGTTATATTAAAGGAATTAAGTTGGCGCGCAAGTGTTTGATAAGTTTCAACACTTAGGCCTTCCTTCTTCTCTTTAGATCTTCCATTCTAGGTATGAAATTACCTTAGAAGTGTTATGGAAGCTCTTTGAGAAGAGACTTGGGCGTCAGGATCTTCGATCCGAGTTTCTGGAAAAAGATCTCCCTTGAATGGGGGGCCCACAGGGTCTATTTATAGGCAAACGAAGACCCAGGGCGGTTACCGGGCGGTTACCAATTAGGTCGCGCAAGTCACCTGCGCGACCAAGGTAGCCGCGCAAGTATACTTGTGCGGCAGTGGTATCACTTGCGCGGTGGATTTTCTGTTGATCCTTTGTTCATGCCTTTGTCGATTTTTGATGTTTTCTTCAAAGGATGAATCACTTTCAGCTGAGATATTCCCTTTTCCGATCTTTAGATTCTGTGACGAAAGGAGCGTCAACAGTATGATAATTAGTTATTACCACTATTTTCTTACACTTATATGAGATAATATTATCCACACATTCACACCCTAGGACCTTGCTTCTAGTTGGAAACCTCTAGAATATAGGGAGTCATGTTTGAGGCCTCATAGAAATCTAACTCAGAGCACCAGTTTAGTGGAATTTGGATTGGGACGTCACAAAGTGGTATCACAGGTGTTTCTTTTTAGATATGTACTATTTGGGATTTTGTATATAGGATTATTATATGTGTGTCAAAACCTATGATTGATATCATATTTGTGCCTCAAGAACACTTGATCCTATAATAATTATTAGTTTCCATGGATATGGGATTATTGTTTTGATCAGAAATTTTACAATTGTATATGATTTTGACCTTAAACGACACACATGTTCTGTGTATGTTATTATTTATTATATATTTTTGGATATTTTTCATTTTCAAGAGGTCAGAGATGGATTTTTACTATTGTCCAGCAAAGAAAGAGGCACTTCATGCATCATATTTTCCATATAAGATTCACATCATATCAGCATGCTACTTTGTGATTTTTACTGACTACTTAGTCCAATTCAATTGGGCCTACTTATATATACATATATATATATATATTTAATATTGATGTCCAGTTATGCGGATCTATATTGATGCATTGGTGATGAGTTTGATGACTCACTCCTCATACATGGGAGATATAATGAACCTAGTTGGACGATATGGTGTGTGATGCCCTTCTATTGTACCCCTTTTAGGGTGTTGTTTCTCTACTCATGGTTATCTAGTCGGATCACTAAGTTATATGTTGATAGATACTAGGACCTTTATTGTGAAATTGACCTCCATGGGGTATTACCATATACAGATGCTCGGTGAGTTTCAGTTCAATCTCTCTTCTACGTTGGTATTATGACCTCTATGGAGTAGTCTCAGTGTGGATCAATCCCTTATAGGTTGTGTTTTTAGTGTTGAAACTGATAGTTATTGTGATATTTATCTTATTTTTAGAGGCTCAATTTGTAGGGATAGGGGGTAGAATTAGAGACCCTTAGTTTTTACCTAGACCCTTGTGGGTCGAAATCTATTTTGTTTGAGGGGAAACTACCTATGATAGGTTAGCCCAGGTTTACAAATTCATTTTTAGGTAGTGTTTTTTGATATAAACTAATTTTTAGATCGATTCATGGTAGGTGGTAAAGTTTTTTTTCTATATTCATGTTGATATATTCATATTTTGAAAAAGTACCTATGGTGTTTTGGTAGAAAGACTAGATTCAATGGGCATGACTATTCGGGTGCCTAGTATGGTAGGCCAGTGTTTTTGGTATCACTAATGTAGTCAGATCATGGATAGATTCTCATGATTGGAAAGACATCAGGTGATGGGTGGTCAATAAATAATTATTCGATGGGTGAGGTTTCTGATTTTGAAGAGGAGTTTGAAGGTAGCTTCTTGATTAATGAAACTGATGTGATGTGTCACATAATCAGCTTAGGCTTGTGTTGGATTAATCACTAGAGTATTATTTAGGTGATAAAGGTACATGATGGTTTCACATGGTGCCAATTGAATATCAATTGATGAGTGGATGGATGTGAGCCAATTACTGATTTTTCCAAGTCTTACCGTGGTCATTTTTGGCTAGGAGTTGTTGTTGAGTGATAAATATCCCTTCGCGATAGATTTGAAATAAAAAAATGATTGGTTATCACAAGATGGTCGACCCATGGCTGGACCTGGCCACACATTGTCAGAAGATGTGGTGTCAGGTGTCAGTTAAATCCAAGTGTAGCTTGTTTTTTTATCATGTCTTGGAGAGAGATTTACATTCCTTTCGGTGGAATCATAGTTTACTTCTTGTTAGAGATGATCATAATATATCATGACATCATCTTGAGTATGTTGAGAGAGTGTCAACCCTACAATGAGCTCAATTTATTTTCAAATTTCCTTCACGTTTGGTTGGTGAAACATATTGAGGTTTCACACATGGACTGGTATAAGGTAAGCCGTAAATTGGTAAGTACACCATTGGCTATTAGAGGGTGGTAACTCTCATTTAAGTTGAAATTATGCAATTTTTATGATCTTTTGGGCTTAGAGTTTGAATTAAGATGATGATAAGGGCATTACTATGGTGGGGAGTACAAGATCGGTCGCAGTTAAATATCTCCCATATAGGATACTGTTGTTTACACTATGAAACTCATTGTTGGGAAGTCAAGATATCATGTTTTTACAGATGGCCGGGTTGATATAATGACTTATAATCACACTACATTATTATCAGGGATGAGAAGATTTGTGGTGGAGAGTTTTTAAGGTATCATTTTCTTATAGACTAAAATTTTGAGCAGAAATTTGAATTTTTTCATTCATATTATTATAAGGGGTAAAATGATCTTCCCCCCATAGAATATGATCTTGTATAATTTTTTTAACCACTATGATGGGATTAGAAGATGGTGTTTACCCTAGGAAAAGAGTTTGGTAGAATTCAGAGCAGTTCTAATTTTAGAAGAATAATTAATATTTAATATCTAATAAATTAAATATTAAATTATTCATGAAGGATCATTTGGAAATATCATTTGAACGAAGAATCAGATATATATTCTATCTCATATATTGCATCCAAAATGGGGTGTTTTACCTAGGTGAGGCATAAACTCGAGTTGGGAACCAACATTGATTCGGACCCCCATTTTCTTTTATTTTCTTCCTTTTTTTTATTTTCTTTTTCTTTTCATACTTTCTCCCTTACAGATTATCATGCATCCTAGTGGACTTTACCCTTTCACATGATCGAGATACAAAAAATGATATATAGATAAATATGGAGAGAGAGATGAATATGGGTACTGTTGTGGATCTTAGGATGTGCCAGATCATCATGAGGTAATCATGGACCATGGAAATTGGAGAAGCATTGGAAGATTCCACTCAAAGGCAGTCTATTTATAATTTTCCCTATAAATTCCCAATGTGCAATCATTTTCAAGTTTCCATCCCCTATTATTATTTCTTAGTAAACCCTGAGGGTTGATATACTTATTTTGGGGTTACAACAGGGATTTCAATGCGATTTGAGGGGTTTCTGTTTAGGAAAACCCATCTACACGACATGTGGTTCAAGAAACACATTCCATGTGTTCATCAGTTTTGGGGAATATGACCTTTTTTAATTAAAATACATGTATAAGTCATACATGCCATGTATAGGGACTCAGTTGTGGAGCCAAATACAGAACCAGGCTTCCTATGTAAGTGGATAATGTTGTGTGAAATACACTACCAAACCACATGTGGGTCGCATGCTGTGAAGATATACACGACCAAGAATAATGAAATTCCAGTCCATGGGATATACATGGGAAGGTGTATTATGCATGGTACATATCATGTTCAGGGACAACATGTCATCTACTATGGATTTTACATGTCAATTTTTGATGGAGTACATGCCCTGGAGGGTATTTGAGGGTACATTCCATGTATGAGGGTAGAAATTCCGTGTACTCATCTTTTTCTACCCTTTGAAGGTATTTTATTTTTTATTCCCTGTAGTTGGATTTAGACCCATGACAATTCAATTATATGTATCTTTTTGTGTAGTTTGTGATGGTGAGTCCTGTGGGGTGTTTTGAGGACTCATAGGTGGCATTTCTTGAATGGAGATGTTCTTCCTCTGGTAATCATATATAGTGGTCCCTAATAGTGAGAACCGATCTGTGATGATTCATAAGAAATCTCTTATGACTGATTCCATGTATCTTTTCCCTTGAAGACAACTCCCATGAGATACGTTCCCTTCTGGTCTAAGAGGTCATGAGTTTAGTTGTGTCTGAGGATCCCTTTTAGGATTCCTCTTCTTGAGTTTCAACCTAGGGGATACCATGAAGGATGCCTATATATTCTTCCTGTATCAAGGATCCCTTGTGGGATGCCTTTTCTTATAATATGGCCTATGTAATCCCTTGTAAGAGCCTAATACCTGTATGTTGTTTTGAGGATCCCATGTAGGACGTGTCCACCTACGTACCCTATTGTGAGGGTTCCATGTAGGAGGTCCCTTCCTATGTACCGATTTGATGATCCCTTGTAGGATGCCTCTGTTGACTTTTCATTCACGGATCCTATGTAGGATTCCTCCTTTATTTTAAGATATGGATCCTGAGTATGATTCCTTCACTTTTCTAGTCCTTGAGGATCCCATGTAGGATTCCCCCTTTAACTTTTCTACTAATGATCCCAAGTAGGATGCCTCATTTGTGTTGTGTCTTGAGGCACCCAGGGGTGCCCATTATGTAACTAACCATGAGATAGTATGTTATTTTTAGGTAGATATGGTAGTGGGTATCACCTTAGAACCCATGACAAACTTGTAAGACCATGGGGATATGGAAGTAGTGTTGGGTTTATGCGTTCAACCACCCTGGCTATTTTTTTAATACTTTCACTTGGTTATTATTGATGCTGCAATGATATCCAGTGGTGATACCGGGTTGGGGGATATTGATCCTATAATGAGGTGTCTTTATTTATCTTTTGGATGCTTATACATAATTTCTTAGGATCTGTATTTTGATCCATGTTATTTTCATATTTATTTGTAGACCGTGGGGAACTACATGGGATCTGGATGTTGAGTCGTATATTTTGATTATTATATTATTGGAATATCCAGAGGCACTTCCTGGTATCTATCTTTTGAGACTATGTCTACGATATGTGGGAATGAAATTCCTAGTTTAAATACTCATTGATGATTAAGCTCTCTTAAGTGATGAGGATAATCCCTCACTCCTCTGATTAATATGTGATGATGATGATTGTGCTCTCCTCAATCTGATGATACTCATGGATGAGTACACTATTACAAGGGATAGGGATGATTATTCTCTCTCGGACCATCTACTGGATCATTGTGTTGGACATGGAACTCCACATCGTTGATGTATACTAATGAATTATTAATATTTTCCAAGGGATATGTATGATTACACTCTCCCTAATCATTTGTTAGATCATGGTGGTGGACATGGCGCTCCTCACCATTTATGTGTCTTGTACTTGATAGATGATTGATATCTCCTTGAGAGACACCTTGGATGCCCCCTATGGCCGGGTAGACACACCAGTGATACTCTTCTTGGGAATGCACATCGATCATGTACTTTGGTGAGGAAAGAATTCCATTTACAGATTGACTAAGGGTGAGCCCCTTAGGGTTTATCCAAATCGCAATTTCATGACCACCTACGGACTGTGACCTAGGGCTTAGAAATTTGAATGGATTTACATGGAATTAGCCGTATGGATTCTAGATCAGTTACCATTTATAGGATTTCCAGATGCAATTCCTTGGAATGCTTATTTACAACGATTAGAGGTGAGTATGGGTTAACCTAGGGTAAGGATGAGTATCCCCTTGTGGTGTCATAGTTTTCTGAGAGAAATTTCTAGTGTTGGCCAAAGAAGGTATAGGTGGATTGAGATTATGGACCCAGAGATTGACTTAATGATACATGACTCGTACTACTACAAAACATGCATTTTACAGCATTATACTTTATCAGTTTTAGAAAAATCCCTATGAACGGTTTCATTTATCAGCGTTAAAACAAGAACTGATAAAGAGAACCTTTTATCAGTAGTTTTTTATCACTAATAAAAGGAACCCTTTGTCAACATTAATAAAAGGGGTCCTTTATCAGTGCGTTATTTTTAGTACTAATAAATGGTTCCCTTTATCATCCCTTTATTTTTAGTCCCCGTAAAGGAATAATTTACATTTTCTTTTATAGAATTGATAAATGTCAGAATAAAATGAAATAATTAAATAAATAAAAAGTAAAAAATATTATATTAAAAAAATATTAGAAAAAAATATTAATTAATTCATTATTGATAAAAATGAATTAGTTGATATACTATATAGAAATTATATATACTAAAAAATAGTATATATTATAATATATAGAAATATGTAAAATGAAAATGAAACAAATAAAAATTAAAAATAATTAAATTGAGAAAAGTATTAAACATTGTATTAGTTAAATAATTATAGATAATGTGAATAAATAGTATATACTAAATATATTGATATATATTAATGTATATTAATATGATTTATATAATAAAATATGTTTATACTTTATATTAAATAGTAATATATTTAGTGAATATTGGTTTATAATTAAAATTAAGATGAATTAAAAATACTCACTAATTGCATCGAGTAATGTGCATAATTTAATGTCATTTGTTTTTCCAATTTAATATAGATCAAACATGTGTTATATTGATTTCCCATATACATAATTATAATTCATTTTTATATACAATGATCACACATAAATACTATTATAATAATTTTATTAGTTTTTATTATTTATTTTATATATATTTATTTTGCCTATTTTATTATTTTCAATAAGTATTCATCTTTATTTCAATATATATCAATTTTTAATGATTTATATTTAATTAATCAAAGTTATAAAATTTTTGAATGTTGTTAATTAATGTGTACTCATTTATAATTATTCAATTTTACTCATTTTCAACATTCATTCACTTAAGATTATATATTCATAAATAATGTTAAAAATGTATTTGTAGAAAAATACTTTTAAATTAATTTACTTATAAATGTATATTTACTATTTTTAAACATTTATAATTTTAAATAAATAATAGTTTTTACAATGTATTTATTTATTTATAAATAAGTAATTATATTTATTTATTTAAACAATGAATATATTTACTATATATATATATTAAACATATATACATATATAATTATATAAATAAATAATGATATAAATATTATTTTTGAAAAAAGTATTTATATAATTATAAATAAATAATTATATATTCAAATAAATATAAAATTATTTATTTATAAAAAACTATTATTATAATTAATATAAATATATATAATAATAATACTTTTTAAACAAAATATATTTTTTAAAGTTTTTTAAAAATATTATAAGTATTTATCCTCACTTTTTTAACATTGATAAATATTCCTTTTAAAATGTTCATACAAAATGAAAGCTGATAAAAGATATCCTTATCAACGTTTTTTTGGAAGCACTGATAAAAAGTATACCGATATATTTTAAAAACCTAAACATCACCTACCATATTGTGATATCTGAAGCTCTCCACAGAATCCTCCTATTTTCAATGCTCTTTGTTTTCTAATCTATGCTTAAATATGGGCTAGAATCAAAGTTCTAACTATTCCAAGGCTTTAATTCAAGGCTCTAACGATTTAAGGGTTGAACAAACCCAAGGTTCGAACGAAATCATTGTTTTTTGAAATATCTAATTTCCCTCGATTATCCACTGAACCTTCTCATCACACATATGTGTATCCCAAAAACTCCAATTGCACTATCCTATAATAAAACAACCCAAATTTAATTTTTATATATATTAAATTATTGTCTTCCCTGATTTCATGTGGATCTCCTTGGGAAAACAATGGTAATGTGCGACTTCAAATATATTGAACTCAATGTTGGTTCATATTGTAGTGAGGTATAATTGTCTCCCAATACCTATACTCCATAACATATACCTCTTTGTAACCATCATTATTTGAAAAAATTCATTCATATAGTAGTCGATGTTGTCATTGGTTTGGAATATACCATTACAAATCACTTGAGAACATATTTTTCATATTTTGATTGAGAAATTAATGTGTTGTGATTATCTTGATTCATCTATAAACAAAAGAAAATGTTTCACCAATTATTGAAATCTTGATATCATGTCTCATATTATCCAAAAAAATTACATTGTTCTTTTTCTAATCCTAAAATATTATGTATCACTTCTTCAAGTTTTCCCCAAAACTATCCGATCAACATTGAAATTTTATTCATTTATTTTAGCCTTGCCTGTATCTCTTGCAGTTGATAACCCCTCTTCATTTTCCTCACTATCAATGTCTTATTTCAAGTCTACCTCATCCCCATGTTCTCCCCCCTATGCTACTCAATTCAACATTAATTTCCTCCGATGTTTCGTTATTATTTGAAATATTAACAATCAACCTATTCTAATTAGTCAAATATATTTATTGTTATTGTCTTGTGACCATAAAAACATATCATCCCACACTTTTTAAGTCAGTATTTAATTGTATCATTATCTAATATGATCAGTTTTTCCCTACCAAAAATCAATTTTCTCTTTCAAACACAATTACCAAAAAAATTTACCAACCCCAAATCAAAAAATGGTTTGGCTAGTTTTCTATACCTCTGTAAAAATATAGTTGTCTTTGAAATGATAACCCTCTCATTAATACCTCTTTAAAATCACTTAATTTCTTTCATCACACATTTAATAAACACTATGTATGTTTTACTTTAATTAACCTAAAAATAGATCATTATTTAACATTTTCTTTTGGTTCCACCCTTAAGAATCTCTGATTACCATCCATATAATTCTCACAAATGGGAGGCAATACCCCTTTTGGAGAACACAATGGAGTAGAATTTTCAACCTCATCAGTTTCATCTCCCAAATAGTTATTATTCCAATTTTTTATTTGGCAATCATCCCCCATCACTTTCATGTTTCTTTTAATACTTTTAGTAGTAGTAATCATACAAATGACTAATTCTTCGAGTTTTCAAGAAACATAGGTGCATGTCTCCAAGAGATCGAGGATGAGTTCCAAACAAAAAAATGTAATGAAAAATGTTCAAAAGATGAGCAGATGATGATGAAAAATATCTATAACATTCACCTTTTGGATGAATTCAAAGGATAACACCTGCCATAGTGGATTAATTCAGTTCTTAAATTCAATTAACTATTTTCCTCAAACTATATTGAAGTTATTTAAAATAATCAAGTATTGAGTTTCCCTTATTAGAATTATCTATAACTTTCACCTTTGATAATAAATATATTATGTGTATTTATTTATTTATTGTAAAAAATTAATATTATATGAACCAAAAAGGATATCTCTACTTTATCTCAGATGATTCAATGTTTGAATCAAAGATATATCATTTTATCTTCACCCACCTCACTCTTTGATTGATTATTTGGCAAGATATTTTTTTATCATTATTCTCGTTTTACCATCAGTATATCCCTATGGTCAACAATGTTTCCACTGTAAAATCATTATCTATAAAATTAATTTATTGTTTTAAATATTTGTAATTTATTTTTTTAGTATTACTCATATAATAATTTTTTTCTTATATAGGTGAATTATTTTGTTCAATTTGCGGTTGTTTGTTCAAATCTGATCATACTTGGAGGGATTGATCTTCAGGCCTACAACTGCGATAATGACAAGTAAATATGTCAAGAATTCCTACAATCATTAGGAAAAGGTGAATTCATACTAATTTTATAAAATTTTTCATCATTTTATATACTATATGAATGTTAATTTCCTTATCATTTTTATCTAATACTTATATAGTTGTTTTCATAGATCTGGAATTATTTTTTTCTTTCAATTGTCTACAACAGACCACAAAAGAAAAGAAAATTATTTCTTTCTGCCAATGTTACCATGTTTTCTATTTTCTTTGCATTTCTTTTTCAAACTGCCAATGCTGCATATTGATTCGATTTTGTTAGCTGAAAACTCTTTTTTGTTACTAAAATACAGTAGAGTATAGGAAACTCATGTTCCTATTGTGATTACTTCTCATGATATTATGGGCACATGAGATTCCACTTCTCTTCAGGATTACAAAAATGAGAAAGAGTTTTCAAGTAAGAACGTCGATTCAATATATATGAAATTTTGTCAGTTCAACATACAAAGACAATGGAGACATGGTAATATTAGAAGTTAGGATTTTATGGAGAATTTAGGACATGTATTAATCAGCCACACCTCAGTCTGACACATGGTGTGACCAGTATGAATCCAAGAGTTTTTTATTTAACTTTGATATTAATTTTAGTAAAAAACAACTGACATACTCAAAACAGATAAAACACAATCATATTATTTTGATATTTTAAAGAAAATATACATATGTCATTTTTTATGTTTAAGAATCGGCTACACCTCAATTCGACACACCGTGTGACTGCATGGATCAATGTCTTCGTTATCAGTTTAAAATCGACAGTTTAGTTAAAAAAAATGTCCCTCACTAACAATAGAGAAAATTCACTCATATTTTCTTGATAATTTACGAAGTTGATTCAAAATTTTTTTTTGATGTGTATGAATCTGTATCACATTGAATCAATACATGATGTGATTTGTATGGCTCAAAGTATGTGTTTTTAGTTTAAATTTTCATTTTATTAAAAAAACTGGTGACATAATCAAAACCAAGGCAACACATTCTGATTGTGTTCATAATTTAGTTAAATTATCCATAAGTAATTTGAGATGCATAGGAATTAGCTACATCTCAACCTGATGCATGGTGTGAACTATATGACTCATAGTGCATCTTTTTATTTAAAATTGACATCAATTTTAGTAAAAAGGAAAACGGATCTACTCAAATTGAAAAATGAATTAGGATTTTTTTGATTATTTAAATAAATGATCCATAAGTCATTTTTGATTTTTAGGAATCATCCCCACCTCAATTCGATATACAATGTGCCTGATATGACCCAATGTGTCTGTTATCAGTTTAAAATCGACAGTGTAGTTCAAAACATGTCACTAACTAAAATAGATAAAACATGCTTGGATTTTCTTGATAATTTAGGACATTGATTCAAAGGTAGTTTTTGAAATACATGAATTTTTCTCAGATAAAACCGATACATGATGCGATCGGTATGATTCAAAGTGTGTGTTTAAAGTTTAAAATGACATTTTAGTAAAAGAGACAAGTGATATACTCAAAAACAATAAAATGCATTAATATTTTTTTTATAAATTATTAAAACTATCCGTAATCTTTTAGGGATGTGTAGGAATCAGATTCACCCCAATATGACACACAGTGTGACTTTCATGATTCCAAGTGTGTCATTTTATTTAAAATTAACATTAGTTTTAGTAAAAAAGATAACTACCCAACTCAAAACTGAGAAAACACATTCATATTTTATTTATATTTTATGAAAAATATCCATAAGTCGTTTTTGACATTTAGGAATCATCAAAACCTCAATCTGAGGTACATTGTGAATAATACGACTCAAAGTGCGTATTTTTATTTAAAATTAACATCAATTTTAGTAAAAACGAAAACTAACATACTCAAAACCGATAAAGAACATTCTGATTATTTTTATATTTATGGGAAACAACCCATAAGTCATTTGTGATGTGTTTGAATCATCCTCACATTAATATGATGCATGTTGTGACCGGTATGATTCAAACTGCATCTTTTTATTCAAAATTGATATCAATTTTATATTTTATAGAAATTATTCATATGTAATTTGTGTTTTGTTTGAATCATCCTAACCTTAATTCAATTCATGGTGTTACCATTATGACTTAATTTGTCCGTTATCTATTTAAAATTGACCATTTAGTTCAAAAAATGTCACTCACTAAAAAAGATAAAAAAAATATCAGATTTTCTTGATAATTTATGAATTCAATTCATAATTAATTTATGACATATATGAATCAGTATCACATCAAACCGATTCACGATGTGATCGGTATGAGTAAAAGTGTGTGTTTCAAGTTTAAAATGATTTTTTTGTAAAAGAAAAACAAGTGACATACTCAAAACTAAGGAAGAACATTTGAATTTTTTTGATACATTAGAAAAATGATACATATGTCATTTGAGAATTGTATAAATTTGAAGAACCTCATTTTGACACATAGTGTGACCTATATAACTCCAAGTGCATCTTTTTTATTTAAAATTGACATCAATTTTAGTAAAAATGATAATTTTCCTATTCAAAACCGAAAAACGCATTTAGATTGTTTTAGTACATTATAGAAATGATAAGAAATTCATTTTTTAAATGTAGTAATTAGACACACCTCAATTTGATACATGATGTTCTCAGTATGACTCAAAGTGTCAGTTATTAGTTTAAAATTAATATCTTTGTTCCAAAAATGTCACTCAATGAAAATTGAGAAAACACACTTGTATTTTCTTGATAATTTATGAAATTGATTAATATGTTACGCATGATATGTAGGAATAGGTATCACATAAAAGCAATATAGGATGTGATCTGTATGAGTAAAAGTGTGTCTTTCCAGTTTAAAACAAAATCTGAAAAAAAAAGACTAGTAACATACTTTAAACTAAGAAAACACATTCATTTTGTTTTGATACTTTATTAAAATGATCCATAATCAATTTTGGGCATAATGGAATTGTCCACATCTCAATCTGACACACGGTGTGACCAGTAAGACTCCAAGTGTGTATTTTTATATAAAACTGACATCAATTTTAGTAAAAATGACAACTAACCTACTCAAAAAAAAGAAAACAAATTAATATTATTTTTATATTTTATAGAAATGATCCATATGTAATATGTGATATGTAGGAATCATCCTCACCTCAATACGATGCATGATATGACCAGTATGACTTTGAGTTCATCTTTTTATTTAAAATTGACATCAATTTTAGTAAAAAGGACAACTGACCTACTCATAATTGAAAAAAAAAATCTGGATTATTTTTATATTTTATGGAAATGATCTATAAGTCAATTTTGATGTTTAGGAAAAATTTTCACTTCAATACAGATCACAGTGTGACTGATATGACTCCATGTGTGTATTTTTATTTAAAATTGACATTATTTTTTGTAAAAGGGAAACTGGTCGACTCAAAACTAAGAAAACACAATCAAATTGTTTTGATATTTTACTAAAAATATTAATAATTAATTTTTGATGTGTAGGACTCATCTTAAAATCAATATGATGCATTGTGTGACTAGTATGACTCCAGGTGCATCTTTTTATTTAAAATTTACATCAATTTTTGTAAAAAGGATAACTGGCCTACTCAGAACTGAGAAAACATAGTCAGATTGTTTTTATATTTTATGGAAATGATTTATAAGTAATTTTTGATGTTTTGTAATAAATTGAACTTCAATCTGATACACAATTCTCCGTAAGGACTCAATGTGTCCGTTATCAGTTTAAAATTTTCATTTTACTTCAGAAAGTGCCACTCACTAAAAATAGGGAAAAGACACTTGAATTTTCTTTATAATTTTGGAAATCAATTCATAATTCATTTGTGACATGTAGAAATTATCCTCATATAAAACTGATACATGATATGATCAGTATGAGTCAAAGTGTGCATTTCTAGTTTAAAATGACATTTTAGTAAAAAGACAAGTGACGTACTCAAAACAAAGGAAAAACGTTTGGAGTATTTTTATACTTTATGAAATTGATCCATAATTAATTTTAAATATTTTAGAATCATCCAAACCTCAATTTGATGCATGGTGTGGCCAGTATGACTCCAAGTGCATATTTTCAATATATAAGTGTCATTTTAGTTCAAAACACGCATCACATTACAAAAACCAAGAAAATAAGCCTATATTGTTCTCGTAATTCTATCTAATATTAATAATATAATTTCCTTATCATTTTTATCTTTTAAATATTTAATTTATTTTCACAGAGATAATTCTTGAAAATGAACAAGAAATGGTGTGCCATGAAAGAATCAACCGCAACTCAATCTGATACAGAGTTTTCCTGGTATGTCACAAAGTTTAGTTTAAAATTAATATTTTATGTTAATTTATTTCTTTATATTATTACTAAAATGAGATTTTTTTCCTTATACATGTGTGTTTCTTTCTCAAACAGGTGTTAAGATCAAAAGAAAAATGAAGACTATTGTTTTTGAATGTATGTAATAATTTATACTTACTTAATTATATAAAACATTGTTTAAAATATCTATAATATAGTGCTTTTTCTTGTATTTTTGTTTTAAATTTTATTTCATTTTAATTTTTTGTATTTTTACTTGTTTTTTCTATATTCGTGCTATTTTTTGTGCTGTGGTATGATGTTACAACACACTACACCGGTGCTGTAGTTTGTTGTTGTAGCACACTGCAGTATGACCCTTTATCTATACATTTTTAGCACTGATAAAAGACTAGTAATTTTAATCTAACTGCAGTAGTCAGTGATTTTCCTACACTATTAAAGGCCAATTTTAGCAATGTTAAAGGCATATTTTTATGAAGTGTTGAGTGGCATAACGCCTAACTGAATTCCCTTTCACAGGATGACTAGGCGATCAAAATTACAGACCCATGGATTTTCTACTAATGGTTTTTATGTAATTTCTATCACCATACTCATGAATATTCATATTTATGTATATGTGTATAGATATGAGAGTATACATGTATAAATATATAATTATGGAAATCCATAGTGGCGCTTGCCTAGTTGACTAGGATTACAAACCTAAGGTTCAACGGTGGTTCACATTTATTTACTTTACTTATCATGTCACTTGAGTCTTGACTAGTCAAAGAATGTTGAATTTTCAGGAAATTATGGAAGCATATTTATAAGTTCATCGTTGGGGTGGCCTACTAAGATTATTCCTGACCCTTCATGTGGACCTTAGTTTGTGTGTGTGAGTGTGTGTGTCCATTATGTCTACATTTTAGGTTGGGAAAGGTTTAATTGGTGGATAGGGTTGAGGCCTTCTGTCGCATGTTCAATTAGAGCCGCTCATGAGAGTCCTTCTGACCAGGCTAGTGCAATTCAACGGTATTTGGAGATCGGGTATCGGATCTGGATTAGAGTTAATAGTAGAGCCATTTACTTTTAGTTCAGTTAATTTTTTACTCAGTTATCTGTAGGATAGCCCAACTGGTTACCACTGTTGTATATATGGTATTTATGTTTGGCAATTTATAGATTTTGTTGCCTTTATTATTACAAAATGTTCTATTTCTATTTATTTGCTACTTTTAAAATCTTTTTATTTACTATTGTCTATGATACTTAGTGATTTTCGATGTTTGATTACTCTGATATGAGGGAATACTCTCACCATGGTCACACCCTATTCCCTCGTTTCTATTATGTAGCCTCTGATTTATGGGGGGGCATGTTTGAGGCCTCAAGGTGAACTGGGTCGGAGCACCAGTTTAGTGCCATCTAGGTCAGGATGTCACAATAATTGGTTACAAAAATGTATTTTTACGATTATAATTTATAATATTAGTAATTACATTTGATTACATTTATATGTATATAAAATTTTTTAGATTATATTTAAATTAAATTAAATTTATAATATATTATAGGATGCATAGATAACTAAAATGATTCTAAATAAATATTTTTAGTAAATTATATTATTAATAGTATTTTATAAGAAATAATGTTAAATTTATTTGAATATAATTATATATATATATATATTATAAAATTTATCATGTTTAAATTTAAAATGGGATGTTAATTGATTAAAATTTATATACAATTAATTTCATAGATGTTTAATAATATATATAATTACAAATAAAAATATTATTATTATATATTTACTATATAAATGCATATTGCTAATTGGATAATATATATACCATTAATATTGTTACTATATAAATACTTTTTGTTAATTGAATAATGTATATAAACCATTAATTCTACAAATGTTTTGTATTGTATATAATTATATTTAAATATATTATCATTATATAGTTACTATATAGAGAACATTCATTAAAAATACTTGGTAAGAGTATTGAGTGATGATTATTCAAAGATTACTAGTCAATATATGATTCAAATTTTATGTCACAATTATTTTTTAATTGGTTATATAATTTGAAATAATTTCTTTTTCATTCTTATTTGATGACCTACACGTCATCACTCTCTCTAAGAATGTAAGTGTTTTTGTCTCCATGGTAAAATGTTTTGTATTCTAATTCACAATATTCCCTCAATTTCATGTGACTTATATTTTAATAAAAATAGGCTTTTCATGAAGCATTGATGTTTTAATATGGATGAAGAAACCATGATTGAATAGAGATTATAATCTACTGAAATTCGAGACAATAGAGGCAAGAAGAGTTCCCCTAGGTTTTGGTTGGTTTATTGATTAATGATATACCAATCTGTAGTGAAAGTATCAAGAGAAATTCATTTCTTTTTAAAAATATTAATACTAATATTAGCACACACACACATATATATATTTTTATTATCAATCATAAATAATATTATGTAATGTTATAATATTTTTTTATAATTATAAATTAAATTTTAATGTTTTTTTATTTCTTATTTAGATCACCAATTATATATATGTATATTTTTATTATTTTGAAAAATATTAATATTATATATCTAACTTATATCATTACTTACATAAATGTTCACATATATATATATATTATTACTAAGTATTTACTGCACGCAGAACATAATATCATTCATAAAAAACATGGTAAGATTATTCAGTGATGATAGATATTTAGGTGGCCAGCCAATGTATGACGTAATTGAATGTTTAATTATTTTTCATAAGGTTAGATGATTTATAATAATTGTATTTTATTTCTTCTTTGATGACCTATGTTTTATCCCTATCTATAAGAATGCAAGGGTTTGTGTTTTTAAAGTAAAATATTATGTATCAACCCCTAGAACCCCTCAATTCTATGTGAGTATTATTGTAATAAAATGAGGCTCCATAATAAGAATTGATGCTTGGTTCTAGATTTATGCACCATAAGTAAAATCATATTAGAGTTTTCTGGAATATGGGACAATGGAGGTCCTATGACTTCCCCTTAGTTTTTATTGGTTTATAGATTTATGATAAACCAATCTATATAAAAATCCTCAAGACCATGTCATCAACTTTTAAATGTTATCTGATTAAAAAAAATTAAGTAGATCATAATGCTCTCTCTCTATATATATAATATTTTACTAAAATTTATTTCAAGGTAATCATGTATGCATCCATAAATTGAAATGATGAAGTAATTTATAATAATTAGGGATTTATCTATAGTTTTCCACCTATAATGGTTTTTAACCTTCATGAATGTGTGTAATTAAAAGAAGTTCATTATAAGATTCATATTCTCTTGAAACTGAGGGTTGATCAAGTAATTACTTCAATCATATATCAAAGTATTCAAAATTTTGATCAACTATGGAACACTAAGTATCCTCTTCTCGATGATGAAGATTAACAAGAAACATCATTTATGTTTAAAAAACATTGCATCAATGGTATAATGTAATTAGATATCGATATATCTATTATTGATGAGGTGAAAAAATTATAGTACAAAACCCTTTATAGGACATCCATTAAAGCCAGTCCATAAAAAAATTATCATTACTTGTCTTCTCATAAGACTCCAAAAATAGAAAGTGATTTTATAGAAGATGATGATAATATTAATAGAACTATATGATACATCCTTATCCATACTCATGATTTACTAAATGAGAGTTTCTACGAGGAAAAAGTATTTGATGATGCGATAGGAGATGATGTGGGTGAGAAATATGTGGTCAATAAACCTTCTTAGGTTCATTTGAAAGATAGGAAATATCTATTGAGTGGAAAACACCTGCCCATATTTACTTCCTTAGTGGAGGGGATGTATCATATAGATTAGTTTAAATGGGGTGTCATTACACTAAGTACTAAATTCACACGAATTGTAGGTAATAAATGTGCTACAACTGCTAACACCATGTATGCTGGACAAGAATTTGAAAGAAAAAGTTCATTGAGAAACTTGGTTACAGAATAGAACATAGGGAACAATTTTACATTATTGGTTAATGACTATAATAATTAAAAATACATTAATTGGTGGAATAAATATGGGTCTGAATCTAAATATCACTTGTGTGAAATATAAGATAAATTTTCTACATGTTGTAGGATAGATATGTTGGATGGTACACACACTTTTGTGCACCCATTGCTGTCACGAGACCATTCCGCACAAGACACATAGTCTTATTATGTATTATTGATGATATGATACAAATGTGTCAGAACGTTTAGGTGACACTCATTTAGAAATGAATACAGTAGTTGTACAAATACAAATTTCTCATACCAAATCTTGGACTTCAAAATGAAAATAAATTATAAAATTGTATGGTGATTGGGATGAATTATATAATATTCTTCTGAATCTAATGGAATTTTCACCTATCCTAAAGCAGGATATTAATTATCTTAACTCTATTGAGTTTGTCTCCCATTATAATCAAGTTGATCAAAAAAAATCAAATTTTACTAGGATATTTTGTGCATTAAGTTCATTTATTTTTGAATTTAATTATTGAAAGCAATTCATTCAGGTTGATGACACTTTTATTTATGTAAATTATGAAGGTTTATTACTCATTAATACCTCACAGGATGGTAATCTTGTCCCTCACCCACAAGCATTGGATATTTTGAAAAAGGAGAACATTGAATCATGGACTTGGCTATTAGCTTGTAAACACATAGATAATATGAAATTATAAGGATTTTTCATAATATCTGATCATCATTACGTTATTATAGAGGATGATAACAATGATGGGTTTTAATAGAAAAAACCAAATGATTATTATCGATATAGAATCACACATATTTCCAAAAAAAAATTATTAATTTTAGATATTTAGAAATCAAGAAGATGATCAAAAAATATGGTATGTTTCTTTAAAATGATTTATATTTGAATAATTTTTTTATCTTTTTAAATCCAATTATGTTTTCTACTTTTATCATACAAACCATAACAGAAAAAATATGTTGTGTGGGTGTAATGATTTCAAAGAGTAAATCAATATGTTTGTGATTACATTATGTTTCTTATCAAGGGAAAATGGACAGTGAAATATGATGGTGTTAGGAGATATGACCGTATGAACACTAATACTATGGAGTGAATAAATAGTATCTTCGAGGGTGATTGTAAAATACTAATCACATGATTAATAGATGAGACATTCTATCACTACGTCAAGTACATTTTTAAATGATCTTAATAGGCTCTCAAGGGATGAAATAAGGGTTTAACTTTGGTTACAAGTACTATAGAGTCATTGATAATAATATTATAAGATGGATCATCAATTCATGTTTGAAACTTTGATCAATGAGGGATCCACTTTTAGGTAATTGAGTTCCATGACCCACTCATAGAAAATGGATGTCGAGTACTAGTTGTATTATTAGAGAATAGGTATTGTGATTATGGTTCCTTCCAAGAATTTTTATATCCTTGTACCCATGTCATCGTAGCCAATGCATCGATTAACTTTTCATGTGAACCCTTTTTTGATCCAAAATATCACTTAAGAGCTCCGGTTTATTGATATAGTTCATCTTCTATGCTTGTTGGTGATTTTCATTAATTTCACCATATTAGTTGATCATCCAACTTTATCACCTAAAATTATTTGGCTATATCCCTGGTGGAGGCCAAAGTCTACTCATTTTAAAAATTCAATGTACTTACCTTGGAAACATGGGGTGAAACCACGATGCAATAAAACATGTATTGTAGGTCATACTCATAATAAATATCACAACATGAAAATATAACACTTAAATTCATGTTATCATTAACCATAAATATGTGTATTTTCATTGTTGTGTAAAAATATTACTGTACACTATCTGGTTTCATGTGAGATGTCCAAAAAATGTTGTATAATATCATTTCACAACCAGAATGTATTTTTGTATTTCATGAAATTTTATTTTTTCATATGTGGTTGATACATTTTAGTAAATTCAAGAATATTCTATATATTTTTATTTTATTATACAATAAAACATCATAAACATATCATATAGGACAATAGTAAATCAAAATATTAAAATGTTATTAAAATAGAGCATAATAATTCATTTTTAAAATACAAAGAAGATTGTGCAAAGGTAGAGCTTAGTTTTCATAAATATAAACATAAAATTATATCGGATAAATATAGGTTACATAAACTTAAAAAATGATAATATCTTCCTACATAAATGTAAAATATGTCAGCATAAAGGTAAAAAAAATACCAAATAACCTTAAAAATTTAAGATTCAATGAATTAATACAAAAATAAGTTTGTGGTATTTCATCTTTGAAGACCATATCAAGTATGGACGTGTTCATGTCTGCATTATTCTTGAAAATCAACAAAAAATCATTTTCTTCATAAAAAACTACTTATTCCCCAAATTGAATCTCATACACTTTTAGTGTTTCACTAAAAATATTTACTATTTACACCATTTGTTACTTATATTTAGTCAAAAAGTATTCTAAAAAAAGGTATTAATATAAATATAAATTGTAATTACTATATCAAATTTACATATAGTTAGTGACCATTTACTCTCCATCCAGTAAAAACATTTTTGGAATCTTGTTTTAGAGGGGTGTCATGTTCCTACTCTGGGCGTATGATGGTCACACCACATTCGTCATGTTTCACACCCTCCTACCATCATCCTACATCATAGACGTGCAGGGGTTCTATAGGTAGTTATGTGTGATTTTAAATTCATCGATAACTAGATTTCTAGATGACTTTCAGATAGATAGAGGCATGAGACACATATTTCTATCTACCAAAGGGATAGATGGTGATCACCCTCGAGGATTCCACCCTAATGTTAGGCCTACCTATTGGGGGTGTGTCTATAAGAGGATTTGTCAGTGGTGATTTCTTTGATTTAGTTCAAATGATACTAGGAATTTATGTCTATGTTGATGGTAGGTTTGTCGTCGATAGACAAAAACAAATTCCATGGATAGATCACTACTTTAGACATTCAGTTGATGATGCTGACGAGATCACCATTCTGATATTTTCACAACTATATAATTTGAGACTTATTAGTGGCATGCTCTTCATCGATCATTCTACTACATTTGATCATATGATGTATTTTCCATTAAACAAGGAGTTTGACAAGACATGGTCATAGATTTTGGTATTATATATGTCTTTCTTAAAAATATAGTGTTTATGTATCATATTTCACATAAATAAGATATATATTATAAGATGTGTTATTCTTATCCCGATGTGGGTATGGAGGCACATACCTTGATTTTATCCACATGTGTGCACATTATTTCTTGCTGAAATTTTATAGGACACCCCAAGTGAATGATGTTATGTTTTTCCCTATGTTAAAAAGAAATATGTAAATTTTTATTAGGAAACTATAACTTTAAAAATGTTATTTATAGGTGGATTCAGGCCCATCAACATTCCGATACTAGTAAACATGATTTTCACACTTACAGATTTATATTGGATTATATTTGACCAGATGACGTGTGTGATCATTAATTATTCAGTAAAATGGAAATTATTTTTTTTACATTATATAATTTATTAATTTCATGTTAATTTTTTTTGATATTCTAGGTTTTATGGTTTCCATATGGCCTATACTCTAGAGTCTCCCACCTTATTGTATGGTGATGCATGCTATCATCACATGTTTCGTACCTCTTATTCATTTTCTCATTGTTGAGTGTAACCACGTTGATGGAGTTATGATGTATTTCAGTTTCTATCAAGCCCATCATCACACAACCTAGTCAGGTTCCTTCACTTTATTCCCTGAAGATATTATGGAAATGAGACTTTGATGGGAGGTGGTATCATGCACACTATTTTTGGACGTGGGAAAGTCATCATGGGTCTCATTTATGACTGGAAGTCACAGTATACATGAATCAATCATATCAATTAGAATATAGGAATTATTACTACATATCCTCATTGATATATCTTATGTTACATGGATGATAATATCAATAGTTTTTAATAATTTTTTATTCCACTTTTGAACATTTTTTTATTTACCTTTAGTTAACAGTATAATTTTTTTTGAGGATGCTCATATCACACCCCAAATTCACATCTCAGTTCCCACAGAGGGAGGTACATTTTACCAAACCTATTTTCATAGAGCAATGACAAAGCTGTATCTTCGCATGGATGAGATTTATCATGGAATTTTATTCCATGTATGGGGTAATTATGAGGATGATGAAAATGATATAGATGTGTTAATGTGTGATGGTCCTAGTATGGATGATCCACAATATAATGTCTCACAATTGAAGCATATCCATCATGATTAGTAATATGCTCCTCCACTTCCATTCACAGACCTTTCATAGCAATAGACTATCCCTATATAGTTCCACCACTCATCTGCTAGTGATTTTGCTTTACTTTACCAAATATTTTTAGATTATTACACAATAATTACTAGAAACTAGAGTTTATTACAATGAAATGTGATTCACAGTTAAGATATATCAATTACAAAAAATATACCTTCTTCATATGTGGGAGATCATACTGGATAAAATCCACTTTTCACCAAACTAGGATAGGGTATGGGTGATGAGTAATTTGATCCACCACCTATCACACATGATGATGTGGTGGCAGCTACAATAGATGATTCACATTAGGTGAATATTCCAGAGCATACAAATCACGAGACATGGATAACTTTTACCAAAGATTGAAAAGAATGTTTATTTTTAACATTTACATTATGAACAGGTTTTACCAATGCTATGAGAATTATTTTATTTAGAGCATCCTATATATGTTTCCAAGGTTATTTTTAAATAAAATAAATTTTCATAATATTTTGTGATTTTATTTTTTAAAGTGATTTTCAATGCGTAAATAGCATTTTTCTCAAGAATATTTTTAATGACATTTTAATGATATTTATATTCACCAACAACAACAACCCTTGATGATACATAGGCTTAACTAGGGATATTTTTTAATGATACCATCTTAATTATTTATTTATATGGATAATGATTTTTTCAAGGATATTTTCATAGAAACCATTTTTTCTATTAGTTAATCAAGTTATAAAAGGAATAATGGTTGTTTCAATGAGTTTTATGATGGAATGAATGAACTGTATACATTATTCATGTTATGGTTCTTTAAAATTATTTATAATGGTTGGTGGATATTTTATAAGATATTTATGGGTGGTTTCATTATAAACCATGGACCAGTGGTAAAATTATAAACCGAGGTTGGGTGGGTCCTTTATTTCCCTCCAATACATTGGGTAAAGAGATATATTTAACCAATTACAGTTTTCTTAATATATTTTTTGGAATTTACTAAGTAGTTTATTCTATTTGTAAGAGTGATTTTAAGAGTAATATGATAACAACTTTCCAAGATACAAACATGTTTTATGCATTCTCTTGGTTTCTAATGGATCATTTCCCTAATGATTATGTTCAAATAGCTTAGGATTGTTGCCTTATATAACTCTTGTCCTATGATAAAGCATTATACCAAGTGTCATGAATTTTGATCAAAATTTTGAAGGGTATGAATTAGCATAGGTTATACTTATGTACTTTGATTATGTAATCATACCCTTATTCCCATATTATTCTCATTGATGAAATTCAATTGTTAAATCTTCTATTTACCCTTATTGATTGTTTGATCTCACAATTCATATGTTTCTTTTCCCCAAGTTATAGAGAATTGTGTTAAACGATTTTTTTCTATAATGGTTTCATGTTTAATGAATTTAATGGGAGATTATGAAGACATGATGTATAATAATAATAATACCTAGGTATAGTGGAAAAATACTCATTTTAGGACATGTGCATTGTGATGTAAGAGTTTTTCCTATTCTCTAAAACTCTAAACCTAAAATGTCATTAGATATGTAAGTGATCCAATATTTTTATTTGATGTTGAATTTTTTGGAGAAATAAATTTGGGTCATATTTATCTGTATCAAATACATTAATATAAAGATGATTTTTTTTCACTGGATCTGAGAGTGCGACCTGGGACTGTTATAGGTTGTATTAGTGGAAATAAAAGAATCTGATCCTTGGGAATTCTCATGTGAGAATGGTGTTTGAAACCTTGTTGTCCACCAAATGGATTCAAGAGAAAAAAATCATCCACTATGTATGAAGGTAAGAGTCCAACCTAGGAGGTTTAGCCACCCATGGATTACTCTAATAGTAATCAATTATAGCCCACTAGTAATAATTTCATATTATTATAGTTTTTATTAGAGAAAATGTTTAGATAAATTTAAATTTTAGGATATTTTTTGTGAGGTTAACTTTAGAATTATAGATACCATCATGGGTTTATAAGTTTAGGGTTGATCGTATGTCTAAAGGATTAGACCCCCCTTTTGAAATTTTAATTGATTGGATTTTGAGGAGAGTATTTTGGGAGAAGTTCTATTGCATGTAGGTATACATAACCCTTAATATTAACAAGAAGTATTATTTCAAAATAATTCTTTTAAATTTTTGGATATGTGAGATGAAGGTTATGATATAGCATTTGAGGTTAAAAAATTCTTCAATGTAGAGGTAATTGAGGTTAACTGGGATATATGGTAATTTATTTAGGGAATGATCTATGTTTTATATTTGGTTTTATTTTTTTAATTTTGGTGAGTAATGTATTATTTCTTCATAAAACAATTTAAATATTTTGGATATTGTCTAAAATTGTGATATCCATTTCGGTTTTAGTTAATATCTAAATAAAGGTGGAATAAATTTTTAACCTTTTTTCGATTTTGTGATTGGTTATAAATTTATTTTAGTTCTTTAGGTATGAAAAATTCATCTTGTGTAATCATCATTGGGAGAAAAAGATGATATTATGGTGGTAATTTATTAAAGGATGAGATTCTAAATTCTAAGTGTTTATATTCCCTTATGTTATTAGTCAATATTTTAAAGTAATTACTCAAATATAGTAAAATAATCTTTAAACAAAAATGTTATCCTATTACATTCTTTTTTGATGAACGAACATTATATTTTGCACCTTGTGACTCTATGGTTTTGTGTTAATTTTTCTCATTGTTTTCTATCACTCTCCATCATTATTTTTAAATTAATTTTATCTTCCATGTTCAAATTTTTTCATCCCAATAATTTTATCCTATTTTGAAACCTAGTTATGTTTAATTATAGATGACATACAACTTTTCCTTTCCTTCTTTTCAAGAGGAAGATTTTCAAAACATTTTTACGATGTGGGTTTTCAATAAAGACTTTTTCAAATTTAAAATGATTAATTAACAAGATCAAGTTAAAATTTTAAGGATTAATTTTTTTAACTGGGGGATAATTTAGAAACCAAATATTTTAAAATTAGTATATTATATTTTATAGGATATACGATAAGAAAAACTGAGAATAAACTAACAGTGAAATATTATTAATTAATAATTATTATTATAACATAGCCATTTAATTGAAAGGTATGAATATGAATAATAACTTTATGAAATATATATAAAGGTACTACTCAATAAAAATTTATTAATTAATTCTTATAAAATTGAAATTCAATTTTTAGTAATGTCGTTTTATTCTAGTCATCATAATTAAAAAATTGATTCAATATTTTTAATCATCATAATTAATATAATTTAATATTTTCAACTTATTTACTAGTCATACTGAATATTAAAAAATGTAAAAATGTGTTACCATATCTAAGGTAAAAACATGTTTACTAAGGTATTAAGCTAAAGGGATAAGGGTAAAATTTACCTATAAACATGAATTTATCCTATTGGATGAGTTCTTTTCATCCAAATGTATATTTATGGAGTTAAATAATTCATTTTAATATATTACTTTGAATTTGGGAACCTGGTCATGAATTTTGAGAAGATAAGTTATATTTTAATTCAATTAAGAAATATTTTTATGTCATTGAAAATAATGGCATGTTTAGAATATTACATTAGTTATGAATTTCTAAAAAAGTACATAAATTTTAATTTTTTATTTATCCAAAAAAATTGGAAACAAATTAATTACTTTATTTCAAGGTAAAATGATTTTCATGCTTAAATAAAGTATTTTCCTAAAAAATGTTTTTCATGCATTTTGTCTTCTTATATTAAATGTAAATTATTAAAAATTTACAATTTTGGACTAATAAAATGGATTCAAAATTTTGAATCATTATGAAATTTTTTTTTTAGAATTTTACTTTTATTATGGGTCAAATAATCAAGTTGTCATTGTAAAAAGTTAAGTTATCATGATTAAGGTCTAAATGATTTTAAAGTAGTTTAAATAAGTAAAAAGTATTAAAATGTGTCAAAAAATGTATTAATATGTTTGGTTGAGTTTATTTTGACCCTATAACAACTTAGAATCTAATTTGGGGTGTCTTGGTTCCACTTGACTTAATTATGGTATATATATTATTTTATCTTTTAAGTAATTTCATGTGTGTCCTTCCCCTCACTTTTAAAAGGGAACCACCTCTCCTCTCTCATTCACAAATTTTCAGCACACTATATCATCCAAGAACTAAAAAAATACTTTAATATCCCTTATTATATCCTATATGTATTATTTTGGGAAGAATACTAACCATATATGGATTAAGGTGGAATGTAAAGGGGGTTTTCCAAAGAAGAGGTATAGATTTTAACTGAATTTCTTAGTTTAATTTCTTCTTCTAACACTTTCTGAAATATTATTGAAATTATGATATAATAGAATAATTATCTACTATATACATAGATATTATGTTTATTACATAACCTAAATTCATCTCCTTTATCATCAAATGGTAAAAAAATCATTATTTGTGTGTACAGTGGACTACCGCCTCACAAACGGATGTAATATATTTTACATTACCACCTCCCATATATATTTATAATGATTAATTATATATATATATATATATTATTAATGAAATATTTATAATTATGAAGAGATAATATGTCATCTACATTTTTACCTTTCCATCCGTTGAAAAATAATTATACCATTTGTGTATATGTGTGGATTACAACCTCTACGAAGTGATGTGATTTAATTATCATCACTGAATCACTTGGATGGAAAATATAAGTTTATTGAAATAAATAATAGGATATTTATGATAAAATCATAAATATTTAAATTTTAAATAACACTTACCTTCTTTCCCTTATTCTATTTTAAAATTGAAAACGATACATATGTGCATATACAGTATACAATCTATGTGATTGTAACATAATTAATTTTTCATAACCATATTGCATGGTTAGATTTAAAAGTATACTTAATGCATAAAAATTATAATTATTTAATTATTATTTGTCTATTTAAGATGGTAAAAAAATATTTTTGACCGTGTTCAACATACTGAAGTCAATTTGAAGTTATGAACCAAGCATTCTAAAAACACTTGACATGGAATTAACTAGTTATGTAATTAAATATTCCATTAAAACAAAGTAAATTAATGTTTTAAGCATAAGTTTTTATTCCTAGAAAACTTTCTTAGGAAATAATATAACTAATATAATATTATTATGTATGTGTTAAAGAACATATAGAGAAATTCTTCCCTCGAGGTAAGGGATTTAGTCTCAATTTCACTTTATTAAGTTATGTTTTATTATTATGAACCTAATTTATTTTATATTGTGTATATACTACACTATATACATTTTATATCATTAATTGATCATAATTCATAATAATTTAAGTTCCATTCAATTTTCAACCAAGGTAATTTGATTCGAAAATTACCATGTGGTAAGGGGTTTCCTAACTCATTTTATTTTCATTCAGTGAAAACTATTCTTCATTGAATTTGTAACTCCATGATTATGTGTAAATAAATATTTAATTTTTTTTATTTAATTTTTTACGTGGATATAATTATGTTAAAATAATCACTTCATGGATTAATTATTACTTTAAAAGTTATAATCTTTGCAAGGGTTTTTGTTGTCCCAATTGCATTTTCTTGAAACATGTTTCGTATTGTTCAATATTATTTCCTTATTTGTTGTATGTAATTCCTTTGAATGATTTTTTAAATATTAACTCTTTAAATTAATGTAATTTATAGATCCATATCATACTCATGCTTTCGATGGATATTTATTTGAATGTTACCAAAGTGGTAAAGTATTTATGTTAAAATATCATTTTTTCAAGATTATTTATATTCAAGGTTACTTTATAGAAAATCATGTGCTATTATTTTATTAAGACAAATATTTTTTCTTTTCCTATTTTTTTAACATTTGGTTTACCTTTTTTTTCATTTAGACCATTATTTATTATTAAAACATCAAGAAATTTGTTTGTAAGTAATATTGATCTTGTATATTCTTTTTATAGGGAATAATTCTACTCTACATCCATGTTTTCTAAAATAATTTCAAGAATCTTATTTTGTTAACATAAATTATTTTTGAAATTTATTTGGAATGAATGTTTACCTCATTTTAAATGGTTTTAAATGTAAATTTCTCAATTTTTTCAACATTACTTTCTTTTAATTATCTTTACCAAAGTGTGAAAAGAATGGTTTTTTAAAATTTACATCATATGAGTATTTTATCACTATCATGATATTTATTTTCTTTAAATATTAATTTATAATATTCCATGGTAAATTTATATTTCCACAATATTTTATTGTATTTTTAGTTTTTCAAATTTGTTTTTAATGAGGAGTGTGTATTTTACTAAATAATATTTTTAATGGTATTTTTCACCAATAAAAACAAACATTGATATTAATTTTTCTCCATAGAGGATATTTTGTAATGATATGATCCTAATTCTTTCTCTAGATCGATTATAAATGTTTCATAGTGATTTTCATGGAATACATTTCTTTTCCACCGGTGAATCAAGTTATAAGAAGAATAGTGGTTGTTTCTATGAGTATTTTGATGAAAAGAAAGCTCTATGTACTTTTTTCATGTTATGGTTATTGGAAATTATTTTTTATAAAGTTTGGTTTCATTATAATCCAAGGATGGGTGGTACCATTATTAACCAAGGATAGGTTGTTATTTTATAATACAAGGATGAGTGGGTTTGCTATATCCCACTAAAGAATTGGGTAATGTGAAAAAGTTAAGAAGTTATAGGTTTCTCCTAATATATTGTTTTAACTTCAGTAGTTAGGTTATTAAATCTATAGGAATTATTTTTAGAGTTATATGATAATTATGTTTCAAGATAGAAACATGTTTTATGTTTAGTATGAGTTTCTAGTAAATCCTTTTCTAATGGATTATCTTTTCACGACTCATGATTATTGTCTCATATAAAAATTATCATATGTTAAATCCATAAGATACATCACATGAATTATAAGATATAATTAAATTTTTACGAATTATATTATGTTATGATCATGTACTTTGATTATGTCATCATACCCAAATAATCATCTTATACTCATTGATGACATTTAATTTTTAAAGCTTATGTTTACCATCATTGAGTATTTGAGCTCACCCTTCTTATGTTTCCTTTGCCCAAAGTTAGGATGCATAAAGTTAAATTATTTGTTTTTATAAATGTTTCATGTATGGATAATTTTATGAGAGACATTTAATAAATAATGTGAAAAATGAAAAATTGGGTATTGTTGAAAGAATTGTCATTTAAAGACATAAGTATTGGTATGTATGAGTTTTTTGTAATTCTTACAAACTCAATACTTAAAATTTACATGGTTATATAAGAGATATAATATTTTTCTATTATGGTTTAATTTTTAGGTGGATAACATTGGGTTAAATTTATCAGTATCAAATCCAATACTAAAAAGATGATGTTTTCACCCTGGATCTGAGAGCGGAGGTCTAGGGCTGTTATCGTTATTTTCAGAGTCTTCTTCCAACAAATTGCTTCTGGTGACCTTAATAATGGTGGTAAAATATTGGGGTTGGATTCTAAAAAATTGGTATCTGAGAATAGGTTTTCAAAGGATCAATAGTTTACTCTTAAATATCTCATGTATCACTCTCTCTTACTCAGTTTTTTTGTCTTTTATTGGTAGTTACTATATTTTGAAGGATGGAGTCAAAAAATGGGACAGTTTGGATAAATAAATTTGATGGAATTAATTTTGAGTTTTGAAGGATTTAGTTAGAGGAAAATCTCATCTAGAAGGACCTAGACATTCCATAAATGGGTTTTCATTCAGAGGGAATGGAGAAAGGGGAATGGGAACGGCATAATAGAAAGTTGTTGGGTTTTGTTAGAAAATAAATAGAGAAAAATATGTATTTGAACATACTAGAGAAGAATACTACAGTAGTTTTGGTCATAGAATCAGTACATGTGTTTGATAGTCATATTGGATGGGCTAGACTGAAGGGAAACAATTTTTATTTTCATTTTCTGGATAATACCCTTCTTAACTGGGTTGATAGGGAACCCCTACATGACCCAAAGTCCCATAGGCACAAAGCTTAAATCACATTTCCTGGAGGATTTGAGGCATGAATATTGATTTACATAGACCATACCCCTAGATGTGTAATACATTAAACCTTTTTAATGGCCCAAATAAACTAGAATAACCCCTCCCTATCACTTCTTTTAGTGTACATCACTCCCACCACGTTGACATTGCTACCAACTTGCAGTTCCCAAGTGCAGAGATATGGATGCTGATGAGATAACCTATATATCACTCCTTCAATCCATGGGTTCAGTTGGATCCACCTTGGGGACTACTTATTATTTGATCCATATACTTCAGGATCCTCTAGTAAGCTAGTCTATATTACTTAGAGGCTTATAGGACCTATGGAATAAAAGAATTTTATGGCATAAAGGGTTAATTTTGTGGCTTGCAATACCATTAAAGATGAATAGAACATTTAATATAATAACCTCCCTACTACATTGATACATTACTAATGTAATCCCTAAAAAATACCTAAGAAAATTCACTCTCTCCCAGATTTGAACTCAGGTCTGATGTAGTATTACAAGGAGTTTTTACCACTCAAGTAATCCCCCCAACTACACAAGAATCTTACTGCGCTTAATAAAGTCTGTTTGATGTGATGAGAAATCAAAATGAGTCTACTGACAATGGATGACAAGATTTATTTCAACATGAATTGGAGCCATCTCGATTCCATGAATTTAACATTCATATATATTGTTTGGTCTATATTATTGTTTTTATATTTGTAAGAATATTGGGATACAATGGTAACTATAGTGAGAAAATCCAATTGAAAAATTGACTTTATATTAGAGGATATCCAGAAATTTATTATTAATAAATATTATTAAAGTAGGAAGATTCAATAACCTCCTAAAAATACATTGAATATAGAGGAAATAGGGTGATCACATCATCAAAGAAGTCAAATATGGTTGCATGAACAATCAAGAGAAATGATTAGAGGAAAACATGAAGGTTTGAAGTGTAATGGAAGCACTTGGCGGGAAAATAAAAATAATGTTTTTTTTTTCAGATTTGATGGATCAAATTATAAAAGGTGTAAAATTATTGACCAATGTATTTTTTACATTGAATTTTGATATAATATATCCTGGAACCCATAGATGATCTTTTCATGTTAAATTTAAATTTAATTTAATTTAGATTTGAAGAATGATTACATTGTCTTTCGAACTTTCTTTGATGATTGTGTTTCTCGTAGAAAAAAAATTTGGATTACCGTTTTTTCAATTATAGGATCTAGATATAGAATCCCTATATTGGTGATCCATATATACTCATTTTATCTTTAAAAGGAACTGAGGGAATATCCAGGGATTTTACAGAAAATCTATCATATTATTTTGTTCATCTTGATCACTTATAGTTCGTTTGGGATTAAAGGTTTCATGACCCGTCCAAGAGGGGCCCGTTGTGTGACTACCCCACGAATGCCTCTAATTGTCCAGGGGTTAGTGACTAGAATCGAGTAGGTATATACCAAAAAAGTGATGCATTATCCTAAGTACCTGTAAACATGCACAAATTTCCAGGACACAAATTACAAAAATGTAAAACCCACTAAGTAAACAAGTCATGCATACCACTAAGATCTCACAAAAGAGTACGACAATAAAAATAATGGATGTAAACATGGCCAAATACATAACCACCACAATTATCCTATAACAAAAGTCCAACATGGAAGTAAAGGTACTAGGACCGCTATATGAAAGCTGTAGGAACACACCTTGATATGTCTTGTTTCACTAAGAACCATCTGGTCTTGGTCCACCCATGTCTCTATCAAAAGGTTGATCATATGTATAAGACACAAAACCTGTGAGAAAATACCATGTAGGGGTGAGTATAACAATACTCTGTAGGACACCCCAAAACCAAAAAGAAACACCGTAAAGGAATACAAAAGATGAATACCACAAAGGAATACCAAAAAATAATTCCACAAAGGAATAATATAAAGGAATACCATAAAGGAAATTATAGTCATATCTACATAGGTATATTTTAATAACACATATAAAAAGAACAATAAGATATACTCATGAGAAACACCACACCATCAAGTTATCACAACCAACTGCCAGCCTCAAGATTTTGCTCGAAGAACGCTCATTCCGAGAGAACTCACTCTTCAAGCCTTGATATCATCGAAGACACTCACAAAGAGGTATAGCTCATTTGGGCCCTTCCCAAAGAGGATATATTGGTCAATAAAGATTATGATACATAGATAAGTGGTTACACCCATAAATGATAGGGGACAACAAAGATTGCACCTAGACTTACAGGGGGGACCACGTACCCAATCTGGATCAACCCGCTACCTAGGGGATCATGCCTAGAACCTATCGGGGGATGCTACAAACCCTAACAATTCATCCTGCTAAATGGAGGATCAACACCCTATTCATGGAGGTTACATGATTTTGCAGACCCCACTAGAGGTGATAAAGGATTTTACTCTAGTATCAGGGAGGGGTGAAAAAACTCTATCTGAGACTCGACCTACAGAGGGGATTACAATCTTGTGATGTGGGCATAAAACCATTTTAAGCCCTGGAGAAAAAGACCAAGGTAATGCTCTCAACCGATACTAGTCCAAAGTAAAAACTCACCACTTTTCATAAAATGACCGGATCAATGTCAAGGTCTTAACATTGTAGATGGCTCGTCGATTGGGCGGTTCATTTAGAGGATATAATCATTTGAGAGAATCTAACCACAAGCCTACCAGGGCATGCAGACCTACAATCGTTGTAGGTCCAACCTACCTATACAGTAGGTCCAACCTTCAACTGTGGTCAGTCGGTTGAATGTGCGAATCGACCACACAGTCACTGCACCCCCAGTCGACCGTCGTGGTCGATCGCGTGGTAGTTGTGCCTCATGACAAATCAAGCTGTCACATATCATGATCGACCATCATAGTCAAATGTGGTCTCCATCATCTCAGCAACCCTAAGTTTCGACCAGTGTCTAACCAGGTTCTTGGACAGGCCCACCAGGCGTGACCCACTTCACCTGGGCCCGCTCCGCTCGGCACGCTCCGCTTAGTCCATTCTGCTCAGCCTGCATCCCATGTGGCGTCCCACCACGTCTGACTCTGTCTTCCCTAACATCACCGCCGATCCCACACTTTCACCATCTCCACATCTCCATCACCACCACCATCTCATGTGGCCTCCACCGTGTCCATCACTGGCCACACCCACCGCACATGGCACCACCGCCACGCACAGTTGTCGTTCGCCGATACTACGCCTGTGGTCCCTTTCATGGACCACCAGTCCTCCTCAAATGTATTAATAGTAAAATAGTGGAAAATATGAGCTCTTTGGATCCCAATATACACAGATCCAACCTCAGTTGTTGATTCTCCATGAATTTGGGGGTTCAGTCAAGCTTGTAACCTTCTCGCAATATCGAATCGGGTACCACGGGGTTCCAATGGAGAAGAACATGATAAACAGAGGGATAAAAAACACAAGAACGAAGGTTTTAATCATCATTGGCCAAGAATTATTGGAAAATGATTAGTATTGGAGAATTTAGTTTTTGAAAACACGTCAAATAATTCCAATAATCCCACACATGTGACCCATCCCAATAATAAGACCAAACCGCTGAGCAATCTGTGTGTTTATTGGGCTGCATTCATCATATACATTTAAGAACGAAGAAAGGAAAACAAGATAACAAGCCATACCTCAATCTGGATCAATTATTAATGAATAAAAGTCATTTTTTAATTATAATAGGCATGATCCTTTGAATACGAAGTGCATCGGTCATCAATCCATGAACCATCACTAACGCCTAAGAGAGAATCCTCAATGATATCTCTAATTCTTATCCAAGGATTCCATGGTTATGTGGTTAAACATTTAAATTCTCCATAACAATTATTTTTATATATTTTCAGCCTATGCATCAACAAAATAATTTTTATTAAATTATTTTATTCTCATTACGTCCCGTGATAGATTTTTTACAAATGAACTACACCAACTAAAGTTAATTCATGTCTAGGGTAAAGCCACCATTCTGAGATGAACATGCCCTCTTATTTTTGATCAGGTCACCCATTTAGAATTCATTTCACTTTTTCAAAGAAAAAATGCACGCGTGCTATTAAAAGTTTATTATTTTTAAAACATTTTTTCCAGGAACAACAGATCCCAGTATCGTCCTCCATACCAGTTTCTGGTCTCAAAATCAAACCACATAATATATATAAATAGTATATAGAAAAATCTGAGATGTTACATTCTCCCCAACATAGGGATTTACATTCAATAAATACAAAACAGAGGCTATTTGAAAAAAAAGATGAGGGTACGGAGTAGGAATCTGAGTTTCTTGCTCCCATGTGCTCTCCTAGAGATTTCTGTGATGCCACCAGACAAACACCAAAGGAATCAATCACCCTCGAAGGATCCTCTCCTGCAAATATACTATAACCACTGGGTACTCAGCAATTTTCTCTCCATATTCGATTTCTATCTCACCCTGGTCAATGACGTTTGATGGATCATACACATACCTCCTCATCTATGGCACTTAGAAGACATTATGTACCTGATATAACTATCATTGTAGATTGAAGCAGTACACCACCTCACCAACTCTATGAAATATCCGGAAAGGGCTGATGAACCTTAGAGATAGTTTTCAACCCTATCCAAATCTCCATAATCCCTCTCGAGGTGAAACCCAAAGGAAGACATATTCTCCTTCCTTAGACTCAAAAGGCCTCAACCGTATATCAACCCAAGAATTCTGATGGATCTGTGAAGTTTTCATCTTCTCCAGGATTATCTACACCTTCTATGTAGTAGCTCGCACAAACTAAGGGTCTATGAGTACTGAATCTCCTGGGTCAGTCCAGTTAAGAGGTGACCTACAAGGTCTCCCATACAAACCCTCAAACATTGTTATACCAATGGTGGAATGATAGATATTATTTTATGAATACTCTGCTAGTGGTAGGTGATCATCCCAACTACAGAAAACATATAACATGCAAGACGACATCATGTCCTCCAAAACCTAAATGGTCTACTCAGTATAGTCATCCATTTGTGGGTGATATGTTGTACTCAAGTGTAACTGTGTTCCAAATGCATTTTTTATTCCATTCCAAAATAGGGATGTAAAGCGAGCATCACGATTTGAAGAAATCAGTGCTGGAACTTCATGGAGTCGAAATGTCTCCCATATATAGAGGTGTCTCAAGGTCTCTACTTAACTATTCTCTCAAATAACTAGGAAGTGTTCCGACTTGGTGAGTTGGTAAAAAATAACAAAAATGGAATCACGTCCCCTAGAAAAATGTGGTAAACCTGTCACAAAGTTTGTCGATATCCCATCCCACTTCCATTTTGGAAACTCAAGGGGTTCAGCTAAACCTGTTGGAACCTGCTCCCCGACCTTCACATTCTGACAATTAAGTCATTGAGAGACAAACCCTACAACTCATTTCTTTATCCCTAGCCACCAAAAGTAACATCAAAGGTTCTGGTACATCTTCTCCAGACCTGGATGTACCACCAAATGGGATGTATGAAATTCCCTCAAAACCTCCTCCAACAATTCCATTGGTACTACTATGCATCCTATGAAAATAATGACATTATCCCCACCTTTTTAATATCCATAAAGAGTATTCCTTACGGACATATGATCACATATGGTCTTTTAGTCAGTATCCCCAAGGTGTTCCTCCTTGAATCGGTATAAGAAAGGATGGGTGAAAACCATCGACTATAGGTATTCTTTTCGATATCCATCCACAAAAGATAAATGTAATGAGTCTAACTACTCTGATTCCCTATTCAGAAAACTGAAAACTAGATCTCCTACTGAGAGAATCTAGCACCATGTTCCCCTTCTTAGGAGAATACAAAATATCAAAGTCACAGTCCTGGAGGAACTCTAGACATCACCTCTGTCTCAAGTTTAGATCCTTCTAAGACAAGATATATCTGAGACTCTTGTGATCATAGTTGATGATAAACCATTCACCCATCAGGTGGTATATCCATATCTTCAATGCGGAGACTACCTCTATTAACTCAAGATAATGGGTCGCTTAATTCTGCTCATGCATCCTATAATGGCATGAACCATATGCAATCACCACTTTCCCCTGTATCAAGACACAACCAAGCCATGTCCCCAATGCATCGCAAAATACAACATACTCAATGAATTCCTCTAGTAACATTAGGATGGGAGTGGTCTTCAACCTATTCCTCATATCCTGGAATCACTGCTGGCGCTTTTATGTCCACAAAAAGGCATTCCCCTTTCATGTCAAATCTGTCAATGGTGATGCTACTCTGGAGAATTCGGGTACAAAACACTGATAGTTACCCTACCAATCCAAGGAAACTTTACACCTTAATAACAATATTGGGTGTTTCCCAGTCAATAACTACCTCAACCTTCATTTGGATCCACTACAACTCCAGCCTCTAAGATGACATGTCCCAGAAAATGGAGATATTGAATCCATAACTGACACTTCGATATCTTCTCATTAAATTGGTTCTCTTTAAGTGTTTCCAATACCATTCTCAAGTATCTTTCATTCTATTACTCAGATGATGAGTACACTAGGATTTAATCAATGAAAACCACCATGAAATGATATAAGTAAGGTTTAATGATCTAGTTCATGAGTCCCATGAACACTTTTGGGGAGAATGTTATTCAAAACAACATCACCAAGTACTCATTGTGAACGTAACAACATCTGAAGGTTTTCTTTGGTATATCCTCAACCCTTACTCACAACTGCTGATAGCTTGATCTGGGTTCGATCTTTAAGAACCATCACGCCTCTTTCAACTGACGAAAGAGATCATCGATCCTCAGTAGTGGATACCTGTTCTTCACGATCGGTTGGCTGAAGCATCAGTAATCCACATATAATATCAAGCTCCCATCTTCCTTCTTGGAAAGAAAAACAGGGGATACCTAGGGTGAAACACTGGGTCTCACGAAGCCCTTCCTCTATAAATCCCCCAATTTTATCCTCATATCACGAAGATTCATGGGATCTATCCAATATGAAGGTGTAAATATCAGGGTCGTACCATGGTTTAGATCAATGCATAAGTCCATATGCCTATAGAGAGGTAAAATTGGAACATCTTTAGGGAATATGTTTTCATACTCTTCCACCACTGTATGTAAATGATGACTTATATCATCCATTGCAAAGAGGGTGAGGCCTTTCGACTAATGAGTAATCGGCTGCATCCTCCTATCTATGAGTTCATCTTGTACTTCCTGTGTTTCTTTTTCACCAAAAAAGGAAAAAATGGTTCCATCACTTCTGACACACCGTACTCTGCACCTAAATCAGTCAATCTAAACATGAACAATAGATAAAAAATCCATACTAGAAATTCCGTTGTAAGACCCTGATGCCACTACCAAGATATCCCAACTGAAACTCTCACATCTAAGAGTCAGGTCACACTATCAACACCAGTGTGTGATCATCAAATCTCCTCTTGTACAAGTCTACAAGCGTAAGGGTCAAGTCAAAGGTTTAATCAAAATCTTCAAGTCTCAAACAAGTTTCAAGGAAAAAAAGGAATGACTTGCATCTATGTCTATCAAAACTGCTACTAAGTTGGAAAATATTCATATCGTACCTCATATCATCCCTAGAGAACTGGGTTCATAATCCTTCATCGGCTATTTATGGTGTCATCCTTTTCCACCAAATCTCTAAGCCCAGTGTATACCACATGAAGGTGTTGGTGGTAATAGGTCAAACCTCAGACCAAATCATAATTCCTTGCCTTCCACTATGACGCATCCACTACCTTGTGGACCACTCTACTCCTGTCTCTATATTTACCTCGACGTTCCCTCAACCATCTTCCGATCAACTGTATGATGGTTTTGGAATTCTCAGGACAGATAACCCCAGCCACCGAATGAGTAACATCGGATGTCCCTAGGCTAATTAGAGCCACTATGGGATCCCTACAACACTGACCCTGGGTCCTAAGATCATCCCTTGAAGCACCTGAACCACTTAGATCTCTATGACTACCATCTTCTTTCTGATTTCGAGGTCTCAACTACTTGATGACCACTACTATCTCCCACTACTGGTGTCTACTGTTCTAGAAAACTCCCCGCTAACAAGGATTGTTCAAGTACCCCAACATAGGTAGAAATGATAAGGGACACCACAGATTCCATGATGTCCTGGTGTAATCCCTACTTGAAGGTCTGGTCCCTAAAGAACTGATCTCATACCATGTACATGGAATAGCATGAATGGTCTGTAAACTTCATTTAATACTCCGCCATTGTCATTCTACCCTACCACAGATACATAATCTCATATATTAATAATGATCTCAATGTGTCTAGATAGAACTCATATCGAAAGAGATTCTCAATGTTTATCTAAGAGAGTCTTGTCTCGTCGTGTGACTGAGTCACCAAGCTCCACCATCACCTTATAGAACCCTGACGAAGAATCACAGTGATGAATACCACATGTTCAACATAAATCCTCAAAAGTCATAAAAAATGGGTGGATGTCTCTAGGAAATCCTCGACCATATAGGGGTCTAGCTCACCCCGAAACCTAGGAGGTCTCTTCCTCGGAATCTCCTACATTGCACTCAGCCTTCACGCATCCTCAGCTGGTAGTGCTATTAGTATCTATTGTTCAACAGGTGGTGTTATAGCTTGTAAACCACCTATAGGTTCTATCTCTGGTACATGCCGCTATATCGATGCCTCTTCACTTGGCAGATCATCCTCATGATCACACAAATGAATCATGGATGGATATCTAAGTGGGGGAATCCTAAAATAAAACAAGATATACCGTAGTCAATAGATTATATATTGAGAGATGAATCAAGAAGGACATGAAAAAAACCATTCCTATATGATGCGTGTACCATTATTTTTTCCTATTAACAGTGTTTTCATGAACCAAGTTGAAAACAAGGTAATCAATGTCCTGTTGTTTGGATACATTGGCTGTTGTACCAACATTGGAGTCCCTGGCTTAAAAGAAGAACTTGAAACACTTAACACTATTACCCCAAAAAAACCTCACAGAATCTTGGTCATAACGTAGAACCAACCAGATCTAATACCACTATATCCTGAATGGTCAAGGAGTGGCCCATTATGTTACTACCTGAAGCCTGTCTCTAATAGGCCAGGGGATGGTGACTAGCACTGAGTAGGAATATCCTACAAATGGGAGGCATTATCCTATGTACCTGTACACATGCACACATATCAAAGCCACAAAATGCTGAAATGTAAAAACCATTAAGTAAACAATTCTTGCGTAGAACTATGATCTCATAACATAGAATGACAATAAAAGTACTGGAAAGAAAACATGGCCAAATACAATCCCACCACAAAGATTGTACAACACAAATCCAACCTGAAAGTAAAGGTATTGGTACTACTGTCTGTAAGCCGTAGGAAAATGCCTCAGTCTTTCTGATCTCACTAAGAACCATCTGGTTTGTGTCCACCTTGGAATCCATCAAAACATAGATCATCTATATAATATCTAACATGTGTGTGAAAAACCTATGATGGGGTGTGTATAACAATCCTTAGTAGGATACCTCGAAACCACAATAAAATACCACAATGGAATACCACAAATGAATAACACAATGAAATAAAACAAATGAATAACACAAAGGAATGCCATAAATTAATACCAAAAAGTAATACCACAACAGAATACCACAATGGAAAGTACAGTCAGCTCTATATAGGTATATGCCTAAAACACATATAACAAGAACATCCAAATATACTCATGAGAAACACCACAACATTAGGCAGTCACAACCAACTTTCAGCCATATGATTCTACTCAAATAATGCTCATTATAGGAGAACTCACTCCTCAAGCCATGTTATCATTGATGACACCCACAAAGAGGTCTAAGTCATTTGGGACCTGCCCAAAGAGGATATATTGGTCAATGAATTTTGTGATACAAAAAGAGGGGGTCACACACAAAATCGACCAGGGGACATCACCGATCACACCTAGACTTACTAGAGGATACTACGTACCCAATTTGGATCAACCTACAACATAAGTGATCATGTCCAAAACCAATCGGGGGATTACACAGACCCTACTAATGCAACCCTCTAGATGGAGGATCAGTTCATTGTTCGAGGAGGTTACGAGATTCCAAAAACTCTACTAGGGGTGATATAGGATTTTACTAAAGTCTTGGGGAGGGATACCAAACTCTATATGAGACTCAACCTATATAGGGGACTAAAATCCAGTGATCTAGACATAATACCATATTGAACCCTTGAGTAAAAAAAGGGAATGCTCTCAACCTATATTGATACAAAATAAAAACATAACACTTGTCCCAAAATGACTATCTCAACGTCAGGGTCTCAATTCCGCAGATGTCTCATCGATTGGGTGCTCTTTTTAGAAGATATGTGCATTCGAGGGAAACTAACCACATGCCTACAAGGACTTGAAAACCTACTGCCATGTTCAACCATCGTTGGGGAGATTCATTTTCGACCGCCGTGGGGGATCCTCGTGGTTGGTCAACTGACTGTGCAGATCATCTACATGGTTGTGGTGCCCGCGATCGACTATCACAGTCATTGTGCCTCACGGAAGCTCACGATTGACCTTCGTGGTCGACCGTGGCCTCCTTTGTCCCGGTGAACCAGGGTATGACCTAGGTATCACCAATGTCTGACCTGAATCCAATACGGTTCTTATCTTAGCCCACCTAGCCCAAACTGACCCACCTTGACCTAGCCCAACTCTGCCTGGGACTGCTCTACTCGACTTGCTCCGCCTAGGCCCACTCCGACCGGACAACATCCCATGTGGCTCACTGCCTCATCCTCCTCTATCGGCCCCACAGACACTTACACCTTTGATCCTATGCTGCTGATACCATTGTTTCCCCATCACCACCACCGTCTCACACGGCTATTGTTGGATGCTCCCACCATACGCGGCATTGCCGTTGCACACTATCGCCATCCACCCCTCACCGATGTCGCACTTTTGGTTACTTCTGAGAACCACCAAGCATCCTATAATGCCCAAAAAAATCGAACGGTCCTAGATTTGAGCTTCTTGGGTTCTGATATACATAGATCCAGCCTCATTTTTTGAGTTGCCTTGAATCTGGGGATCCGATCATTCTAAGAACCTCCCAATGATGTCGAGCAGGGAACCACGAGGTTCTAATGGAAAATAACCCAAAGAACAGAGGGAGAAAATGAATACGAATTATGGTTTTAATTATCATTGGCCAAACATTATTGACCAAATATCAAGATTGGGGATTTTAGGTTAGAAACCACATCAAATAATTCTGATAATCTTGTAAATTTAACCCATCTAGAAAATATGACTAAACTGTGGATCAATCTATTCATTGATTTGTCCACATTCATCATGGAAATTTAAGAACAGGGAAATAAAAATAGGATTACAATCCATACATTGATCTGTATCACTATTCTATGAAAAATGGTCATCGCATAATTGTCATAGGCAAGATCCTTCAAATTCGTGGTGTGTCGGACGTCGATCCATGATCCGTCACCGTTTCCTAAGAGAGAATCCTCAAAGATCTCCCCAATGGTTCTATAGGGTGTCCAGGGTTAAGAAGTTAACCCTATAAATTAACAATAACAATATTTTTGAATAATTTAAGCTACTATGTTAACAAAATAATTTTTATTAAATTATTTTATTCCCATTACGTTCTGTGGATGATTTTTCAAAAACGACTCATGCTGACTAAAGTTATATTGTGCCTAGGGTAAAGCTCCCATTATGATATCAATGGCACCCTATTATTATTGATCCTAGAACCCATTTAAGAGTTATTCTAATTTTTTAGAAAAACCATTCACATGTTCTATTAAAAGTTTAATATTTTTCAAACATTTATTACAAAAACATCAGATTTCAGGATCAAGCGTCGTCTCAATGCCTGGTCCCACAATTAAACCATATAATATCTAAAAATAATATATGGAAAAATCGAACATATTTCAAAATAATTGTCTAATTCTTGAGAGGATCAGATGTGGAGGAATCAATGGAAATTTTTTTTATGTGCAACGATATTTAATTCTCGATTAACTGTACATAATGGACACAACAATATTTTTATAAAGTTAGGTTTTAGGTTAAAATATTATTTTATTTTACAATAACACTTAAATAATATAATAAACCATATACTAACCCAAGGAATATGATAATAATTTTTTTATTATAATTTTATGGATTACCCTAACCAGAATAACAAATAAATATTATTTTAATGGTTTGTAAATTATTATTAATCCCTAGAAAAAATCTCAGTCCACTGATTTTTCCTCATCATTTATCAAATATGCAAGTAAATATTTATAAAATATTTATTCAAAAATACATATTCTATTCAAAATATGGGAAAAAAAATAATTATTAAAAATTTATAAAATAAAATAAATATATTTTATTAAAATTATTGTGAATAAATATTTATTTAATTTATACGATCAATAAAAATTTTATAAAATTATTCTTTATAATTTAGAATAATATTTATTCTAATAATGAAATTAAAATATAATTTAATTGAGATCCGTAGACATACATAGTGTGTGACCCTCTTGGATTAATTCTATTCAATATCATGAAAACTTTACTAAAACTTAAGAATACTATCTAGGAAAATCTCAAGGCACCCAAGAAAAAAAATTAATGTTGAAATTTTGATAGCCACATATCACATCTCACTGTGTAATATAATATCTTTATCATAACATCTCATCAAGAAGGTTGAAAAATTATGTCATGAAAAAATATTATTGATATGAGTTTTTTAACTATAAGATATAAACTCATTGTTAAACCATGACTATGAAATTTAATAAGATTATTCTAATTTAATAAAATGGATGAGATGTCATCTTCTATAAATATGGAATATATAAATCCTTACACGATTTATTCATTAATAACAAATAACATTGGGTACATTGAAGATTTCTAACTTCACCATGAAATATATCATCAATGTTTATGAAATACATCTAAGTGTCCTAGTCATAACATGAAATAATAACAATATAAAAGTCTAAGGATCATTACATGTGATTTTATATAAGAATATATAATGACACTTAAACACATTGAATTATTATAAGTAGGTCCATTCTCGTAATATCCCATATTGGATATTACTAAGTGTGGACATTATAAGAAGTGGTCTCATCTTCTTATGAGTACTCTCACATGAAATAAAACATTCTATGTGTCCCATAATTGTTATTAATTTAACTATACAATAATATTTAAGAATATATTTATGGAATTTCAAGGTTCTCATCATAGTGAGGAACTGCTATGACCTTATCAAGGCGACATATACTCTAGGACATTACACCATTAATGTAATGTAGAAAAAAGGAAAAATATATAAAAATATGTTTTATTAACATTTAAATATTTAAATATACATATAATTCAATATAAAAAAAGTTTTTTCTAACACCAACTTCAACAAAATCTACCAAAACTAATACTATATGTTAAAATTATTATAAAAGGGTCTATATCAATGAAAAATGTTGTACATATAATGGAAATTCAGGATAAACAGCTTCTGGAGGTATAAGTTCCCCAAACACTATTGCTGAAGTTAATGTTATTTCACTATTGAGTGTCAAAACTCTAGTTGAATCATGGATTATAGATTCTTGAGCATATTTGCATTCCATTTTTTAAAATGAATTCATTTAAAATTATATATTTAGATTTTTTATAAGATTATATCTTGTATATGATGAAGATATTGACATTATGGGGAAAGGGTATGCGAAATTCTAGATTAATAATAGTATAATCCAAGAGTTGAAGGATTTCAAATAAATTATTGATCTTTGGAAGAACCTAATTTCATTAGGATGGTTGGATGGAGTATTTTATGGAAGAAAACCATCATTAATAGAGTATGGAAAATAACTCGGGGTCCCCTAGTTATAGAGAGAGGTGTAAATTATAGAAAATTTTATCTAGATGAAAGGTTAGAGGGAAAAAATCTTACCAGTGAATCAACTTTTGGATGTATAGTGTGGTGGATATGCCTACATGGTAACCTCATATGAAAGATTATGATGATCTTAAATGAAATGATCCTGTTGAATCTGTATCATATAGTGTTCAAATTTTTTTATAGTATATTCATTAATAAAGATATAAATTCTTTTCATTTGAATAGAAGTACACTGAAATTATAAAATCTTAAAATCATATATAGATATATATGGGGACCCAACCCAATCAAATATATTAGTGGACCAAAATATTTTTTCATATTTATTTAAAAATAAAAATAAAAATTATGTGTATAATTCCCAAAACATAAATTTGATGTTACTGGACTGTTTATTCAGTGAAAAGATATTGTAAAAAGTGAAACAGAATGTGAGATGAAGAGATTGATGGTATACAATGGTGTTAAAGCTACCCAAATAAGTTTTAAAAACCTCTTAAATAATAAGTGTATGAAACATGATAAGATTTTATTGGGGACACATGAAAACAATTTCCCAACTAAATGTATAAATCATATATTGATGGAAAAAGTATTCATTATATCACTACATTCTAAAATTCCAATGTAGTTTTGGGAAGAATCAATTAACCTTGTATTTTATGCAATTGATAAAATTCACTTGACACCAATGGGGTAAGAGTTATCAAAAACACCATGGAAAAGTAAATCTACAGATTTATCTCACTTTAATATATTTGGATGTTTATCTTATAAAAATGTGGATGCGAAAGATGGAGATAATCTTGAAGAAAATTCTTATAAATGTCTCTTCATGGGCTACGAAGAAGAAAATATCAAATATCAAATTTGGTATCGTCAAAAGAGATAGGACATCCGAAGATGAAATGTGTTATTTAATGAACATGTATTTTGGAAGGGAAGTAACTTATTGGAGAAGTAGAATATATTTAAACAATCATCTTCATAAAAATTTGATCTATACAGAGTATATGGAGGGATACATGTTTTTTATAATTTATATGGCTATAAATATTCCCAAAATTCATGAATTCTAGGAGAAGGTTTGATGTCTAATGAAATGAGTTCAAAAGTTTAATCAATAGAAAATATACAAGATTCTATAGAACCGATGATACTCGATTAATAGTTCCGTATGATGAAATTTCAGTGGATTCCATTTTGTAGAGGTCAAATCCATAAGAAAAATTATAAAGGTCAACAAGAGTCATATGACTTATAGAGAGTTATATAGCCAACTTGATATTCCTACATTTAACTATTTGTGGAGAATCAAAGATCCCAAGATAAGTGGATAATATTATTTATTTCCGTAAGTGGTAGGTACCTATGAAGGGTTATTTAGATTCACTTCATGTCAACAACACCTGGGATCTAGCAAAACATCCACCAAAAAAGAGGTAACTTGAAAACAAGTGGGTTTTATGGTTAGAATAAAAGGATTAAATAAGAATAATGTATAAATAAAGGTTGTGTTACATATGATATTAAATTATAATATGTAATATTTTTCTTTCTAAAGAAACAATAACATAATGCACATTGAATTATTAAATAAAGTGATTGAAACATGAATTATCAAATTTTATAAATTTAATTTTATGAAATTAATTTAATTTTTGAAATCATAATGTCAAAATTATATTAGTGTGATATTTTTAAATTTTTACAATATAGTTGATCTTTACATGAATAGTGATAAATAAAGATTTTTTAAAAAAAATTATGAACTTTTAATGATATAAGAATAACCTGAATTTTTTTCAAAACGTTTTTCTAGAAAAAATATATTTTTATGTAGTATTATAATTAACATAAAAATATAATTTTCAACTCTGAAATATATTCTTAACAAATTTAAAATCTATGTAATTTTTTTATTTAAATACAAACTTTTTTTAGTTATTATCTCTTAATAAAGTATACACAAGGTTCATTTTAATTTTGGGATGGTTTGAATAAAAAAATAAATCAGATTGTTTTTATCATTATATAATTAATTACGTTGTAATATATATTATATTTTTTTTGTAAAATAGTATTTATGATTGATACTTTTTTCTAAAAACAATTTAAATTGAATTTTGGGAACTTATATTAACATCAATATCTACCACTTCTAGGAGTTCAATCATGTCAAATTAATTCCATTTTATAATCACAAAAATTAATATTAGGTAATATGTTTATCTTCGTTTTTGTCCATAATAAATATTAAACATGGTAAATATGTGTCACCTTAGCTAAGGGTAAAATGAGTTAAAAAAGGATAAAAATAAAGGGAGAAGGATTCAAGAGAACAAAAAAACATTATTAGACCACATTGGGTTGTTTTATTTCAAAAATAACCTTATTATATTTTAATCTAAGATAATTTTTCACCTCTTGGATAATAAAATGACTTTATATTAGTTAAATATTTTATGTATTATCTATTGTGTCCCTTCTCTCACATATATAAGGGAACCCATTCTCTTCATTTATTCACTGACTTTGAGCCCTAGATATCAGAAAATACCTACCCATAAAACATCATGGAATCATTTCCTTCATTCTTGATCTCTTATACTTATCCTAGGACCATCCTAATAATTCTTAAGGAGGGCTCCAAAAGGAGTCTCCCAAATAAGTGATAGTCATCCTATCAGACTCTTTAAAAGTTCATTTCATCTTCTAATTCATTTAAATATATTATTTTTATCCTAACATAATGAATCTTGTATCACCAATATACTCACATGTTATTATTATTTTGTGAAAACCATTTTTAAGCTTCGTTTCATCTAATATAAAAAGAAAATATCATTCATGCATATGTTGGACCCATCATCTCCACATTGCGGTGTATTTTGTTTGTCATAAAATATTTAATTGGGTAGTTATAAAGGTTTAATTAATTAATATATATGATATTTATGACATAAGTGTGATTAGTTAAATATATCACAACATCTATTTTATTACCCTTCAATCTATTGGAAAATGATAACATCATTCATACGTATGTGTGAAGAACCACTTCCTTGAAGGAAAGTGAATCATTTTTCTATTAACAATATATGTGAAAGATTATAAAACTGTATTTAATGAATAAAAATTATATTCATGAAATTATTAACATTTTTTAGATAATGGAACCATTTCAGAACTACTTTATCCCTGAAACATACATCAAAGTAATTTTAAATAAATTAATTGAACAACCTTAAATAGTCAACATAAGAAATAACTATTAATTGAATGGATCTCAAATGATTATAAAAGGAAAGTAAAAAATGGAATATAGAGTAGAAAGTTTCTTAGTAAAGTATCTAAAAATTTAAATTCATTATATAGAAGGATCATATAGGTTTGACTAAGTGGAGACCCAATGTAAGGGATTTTGTTAAAATCTTATTACATTTCATGATTTTTTATGTTCAAATTTATTATGGGAAAACTATATAATCTTAATATAATAATCACTATATATTTTCTTATCATTTGGTTATGACTAGGGAGTTAATTTTTATTTACTATTTTATTCTCTTTTTGGATTAAGAATAATTATGTATGTTACATGTAAGAGACTTTCTTTTAAAATATTGTTTTACTTTTTTCTTTCCAACCATTTTTCTTCCATGTATAGGTTATTTTAAATTATTAATGGATTTTATTATTTATAATTATAATTTTTATAAATTTTAATTTTAACAATTTATTACATTCTACATAGATTATTAAAAATGAATCTTTTCAATGAATGTCATATGGGTTATTTTCAACATTTTTAAAAAGAATAAAAATAATGATTTTAACATGAACATATTGATTTTTTGTAACAAACCTAACCCGATTACCCTTGATCCGGAGGCTTAATTTATTATATATGAATAAGATACAATAAATTTAGTATAGTGTTATTTAATATCCTCTTGTATATCACCTCCTTAGAGGACCCCTTTAGGACATTTGATTTGGTATTTTGGTGAGAACAGTAGAACATATATATGGGGAGAGTAAGGAGAGGATGGTTTAGTAGATATTTTAGGAGATTCAATGCTTTTGGGTCAAAATGGGGTGGTGATGGGTGGTATATATACTTGATAATAGGTTGGATTAAGTGATTAAAATAAGGACAATTTTATATTTAAAGCCAACCACATGGAGGTGGAATTAATTTCCATAAAATGGCTGAAAATTAAGGTTGTAGATTCTTGTTAGGGTCTATAATTGCATAAACCAACCATTAAATGTTGTGGTTTTTAGTTATTTTAATCCTTTAAGTTTTTTACCTTGACACATTTCATTTTTTACCAATACCTCAATAAATACTTTTTTTACCATGGAAACTTTTTATGAATAAATATAGAATTGAATTTAAAACCTAATTTAGAAGTTATGATTAAAAATATTGAATCCATTTTTCCCAATTATTTCCATAATTGAAAAAATTATATTTAAAATCTATCCCGTAGACATAATGAACAATCATTTTTTGAAATGAAAAGTTTAAAAGTTTGAGATGTTTTAATATCAAATTTCAATGTGAAATTGATTACACTGACCTAAATTGGTTTGATTGATGTATAATTAAATTAATTATACTTTAAAAAATTTAAATATATTTAAACTATGTAAATAAAATTGATGAAAAAGTAGTTTTTAATTAAAATTCAATATTTATCACTATTCATCAAAAAATGAAACTTAACCCAAAAATTCCAAAATTTCATTCTAAGATAATTTTGATATTATAATTTAAGAAATGAATTTTAATTTAAAAAATAAATTTTATAAAAGTATAAAAATTCAGTATTAAAATAGCTCATCCACTAAAAGGAGAAAAAAATTCCCTTTTATAAAAATATAGCTTTTATGCTTAGAATTGGACTTATTCTTATCTTAAGAATATAAAACCTTTTATATGAATTTAAAGAAATGTTTGAATATATAACATATATATTTAGTAAAGATATTTCAGTAATAGTGATTAATCAAATTCATTATGATAACATTACATTATGAGCATAACAATAGTTTTTTAAATAGAAACTTTATGTTCAATTGTTTTTTATTTTAATTTGTAATGAATTCATTTTAATAAACATTTGTAAACTATATTTTCATTACTTTTTTATTCCCATTCATTATTTCCATTCCAATGGCTAGGTTATAACTATCACAACTAAATAATAATATTTAATCATTTTTAAGCTCAACATTCTGTGTGATGTAAGTGTTGAGTCAATAAGGTTTTCCTTATGACTTTTCCATTCCTTTTTATTTTGAAAATCACAAAAAACCTATACTTAAGAAAATGTAGGTTTTACCTCCATAATGAAATTTATCCTAACCCAGAGTTTCTTATACTTAGCAATATTTTTCTTAATCGAAAAACCTGGATTGTTAATCAAAATCCCGGAATCATGTAATGACAAGTTTTGGAGAATTCTGTTTTAACGATCTGAATTATGGACTCCGAACTCTTAAGTAATTCAACTCCGAACTCTTAAGTGGTTGTACTCTGAACTCTTAAGTGTTTTGACTCCAAACTCTGAAGTGGTTCGACTCCGAACTCTTAAGTAGTTCGACTCTGAACTCTTAAGTAGTTCGACTCCGAACTCTTAAGTAGTTTGACTCCGAACTCTTAAGTAGTTTGACTCTGAACTCTTAAGTAGATAGACTCCAAACTATGAAAGTTTAGATTCTAGTATCTGGTAAAACCAGACTCCGAATCCCTATAAAACAAAATCCGAACTTTTCTTAACATAGACTCTGAATTTTATTTTGTATAGAGTCTGAAATCTTAATTTAATTACACTCCGAAATGTTGATTAGTTTTTTTACTTACATATGATCCATTTCAAAACAATGTCATGCATTCAGTTATACATGGTTTGTTATAAAACAATGCCATCTATTCTGTTTCTAATTAACCGTTGGCTGAGTTACACATGTACAGGTCCCTCCAAATTTCATGGAAAATATGACCGTTGGAAGAGGGAGCTGACCGTTGGATATTTTACTATAAATATGAGCTCATTTGAAAGAGCTCACAACACATACGTGTGATAGAAGAAAGAGGTTGATCGATCTAGAGACCACACACTGTTAAGGTGATTTCTAGGGAGAGAAACGTTTCATGCCATGTGCGTACTGAACTGCTCATTCATATTGCTTCGTGAGACTCTGAATGTTGGTGATTACATTCGAGGACTTCCGGGGATAGGAAGACAGAGGTTCCGACTACCTTGATGTTCGAGGTCTTCTTTGATGAGGAAGATAGAGTTTCAACTACTTTGAAGTTGAGGGCTTGTGGGGATAGCAAGACAGAGATTCTGATCTTCGTATCGAGGGCTTACCCTAGTGTGGGTAAGAAAGACTTGCTTGAATGTATAAATCAAGGGACCTTTATCCAAGGTTGTTGGATACCCTTCTCTTTGGGTTAAAAGACTTCTATCTTTTTACTTGTAGTTTTACTACTTGTTTGTTTCCACTGCATATTGTATTGTAAGGAAAGTATAACCTTCTTATATTTCCTTACACTTGTACTTTGATAAGTTTAGATTCTATACGCTTTAAGTTATAATCTCATTTTGTAAACCTTGTTCCAATTCTCAGGTTGGTGTTAGAGGTGTTGTGAATTTGCTTAGTTTAACATTGTTAAACTTCTTTCCTTGTCTACGGAAAACATAGTTATCAGTATCTAACTTTAAAGGTTCCAAAGGAACTTTTAAAGTGTACAGTTCACCCCCCTTACGTATATTGAGCATCTACATTGTTATTTAGATCCTACAATTAGTATCAAAGGAGGTCTCCGAAATACTTATACTCACATATAAGTTTTTCGTTCCAAACTTTTTCATTCCGGATTATTTTCGTTCCGAACTTTTTCCCATTCCGAACTTTTTCGTTCCGAACTTTGCCATTCCGAACATTTATATTCTGAATTATCATTCCGAACATTATAGTTATGAACTTTTTCTACTAACTAGTTTGGTTGGAAAGTTTTTATAAGTATGGTAGGAATCAATGTTGGCTCCATTGATAATCTCTATCCTACAAGACCACCAATCTTTGATGGTAATGACTATGAGTACTGGAGAGATCGAATGAGGACTTTTTTTATCAATACCGGAGTGGGTAACTTCGTTATGATTACTGGTGATTATAAAATTCCTGATAAGGAAGTTAGAACTTTCATTAACCAGGAAAAGCAAAAGTATCAACTCAATTATAAGGTACGCAATACCTTACTTTGTTCAATGACTAGAAATATATATATCCAAATTTCTTCTTGTGAAGCAGCTAATTATATCTGGAAGAAGATCGAGGTTACACACTTTGGCACTTATAAAGTGATTGAGACTAGGGAAGCTATGCTTAGAGCTAAATACCATGGATTCAATCTCCCGTATGGTGAACCAATTTGTAAAATTCAACAAATATTTATGACTATAGTCAACAGCTTACACTCTATGGGAGAAAAAGGTTTAGATCATGAAGCTCTTGTGGATAAGATAATTGATATTATTCCCAATGAGTGAGAATCCAAAAGAACAGCTATAGATGAAAACAAGAAAGTCACTCAAATTTCTCTTGATGAGCTATTCAGAATTCTTCTCCAACATGAGACAAGAATGAAGAGAGATGCTGAAAACATCAAAAAGAAGAATGGGAATGGTACTATTGCTTTTACAACAACATCAAATCATATGAAAGCTAAGACTCCAGAGAGAGTAACCAGATCCAAGTCTAAGAAGATGGTTATCCAATCAGATTATAGTGAAAGTGAAATCTCAGAAAATGAGTTAGGAAATCTTGCTCGAAGGATGAACAAGATAGCTGGCCAGAGAAATTTTCTAGTCCAAGTATAAGAAAAAGGAAAGGAACGATAGGAAAGATGGAGAAGTCACTTGTTATGAATGCAATAGAGCTGGACATATTAGACCGGATTTCCCTTCACACAAAAAGAGAGAAACGAAAGAAATACATTCTGAAAGGAGCAGAAAGAAGTTCTGCCAAACCAAAGCTAAGAAAGTATTGAAAGAAAATGATACCTAGAGTTCCAGTGGTGGTGACTCTTCAGATGAATCTTCTAATTATGAATCTTTAGGACAGAAGAATCTTGTTTTTATAGCCAGATTACCGATTAACAATCATTGTTTTATGGCTATGGTACGAAATTCTGAATCATTGACCAATGTTTCTTTAAATTATAATGATAAAGATTATTATAACTCTTCTGATGAAGAATCCTCTTCTGATGAAGAAAATACTTTACCTACTTATGAAGAAGTTTCTAGGTTTGCTGAACTTATTGGAATTAAGAATTCAAAACTCAATAAAAAACTTGATAAGGAAAAATCTATAAATTCTATTCTTATGAAAGAAATATCAGATCTTTCTAAAGATCTTGATAGGAAAAATGCTGATTTTATAAGTATTTCAAAAAATCACGAGGAAGCAAGTTCTGAGAAGAACAAAATTTCTAAATATTTCGAAAAAGTAATTTCTAAGAAAAGTATTTTCGAGCCTATCTCTAGTTCTAAATCTAATGATTTTGAAGACAAAAACTTGGTTATAAAACTCAAGTCCGAAATATTTTCCTTAAATAAGTGTTTATAAAACATTACCCATGGTAAGGAGAATTTTGATAAAATGTATTCCCAAATACGACCTTTAAGAAACAAATCTGGATTTGGTTATACCCATGTAAAACCAACTTTTAATAACAATTACATTGTTCCACAATGTTCCCCATTTTGTACCAAGTTTCAATGTGGTGGTCACTGGGAAAAAAATTGTTCATTAAACAAAACCCAATCTCCAGGTTTTCATAAAACCTATTTCTCAAAGAAGATGTGGGTGCCTAAAATTTTGTTATCAGGAAATCTGGGATCCAAACAAGTTTGGATTCCGAAAGTCTAATTCTTTTCTTGATTCTAGGAAAATAAAGGGATTACCAACAACAACACATGGTACATGGATAGTGATTGTTCCCGGAACATGACTTGTAACAAAATCTATTTTGAAAAGATTATCAAAACGAAAGGAGGAAAGGTAACTTTCAGAGACAATGCTCAAGGAAACATTGTTGGTATAGGTAATATTGTTCTTTTAGGTAAAACTATGACTTCAAATGTTCTTTTTGTTAAGGGTCTTAAGCACAACCTCATTAGCATAAGTCAGTTATGTGATAAAGGATGCCTTGTGAATTTTAGGAATGATAAGTGCTTAGTTCACAATTCCAAGGAAGAATTTATTCTCTTAGCAAATAGGCAAGAGAATGTTTAAATTTTGAACCTAGAAGACCTTAGAAGCCAAGATTTACCTTGCCTTAGTGCAACAGAAGATCTTTCCTAGTTATAACATATAAGATTAGGTCACTGTAACCTTAGGAACTTATGTAAACTCTCTAAGAAGAAACTAGTTAAGGATCTACCAGAGCTTAGGTTTGATTCTTCTAAAGTTTATGATCCTTGTCAATATGGTAAGAAACATAAATCTAGTTTTAAATCAATCGGTGAAGTCTCAACAACTGATGCATTACAGTTAGTAGACATGGATCTTTTTGGTCCAACACAAACCGGAAGCATTGGAGGCAAATACTATGTATTTTTTCTAGTGGATGATTACACTAGATTTACATGGGTCTATTTTCTAGCAAAAACTTATGAAGCTTTTTCTTATTTCAAAAGTTTTAGATCCCAAGTTAAAAATGAGAAAAAGCTTCCGCTGAAAACTATTCATAGTGATCATGGAGGAGAATTTCAAAATTCTGATTTTGAAACTTTTTGTAGTAGAAAAGGTATTACTCATAACTTTTTAGAACCTAGAACTCCTCAACAAAATGGTGTAGTTGAAATAAGAAATATAATTATTCACGAGATAACTAGAACCATTTTGAGTGAATATTCTATAGCTAGACATTTCTGGGCTGAAGCTGTAAGTACTTCTTGCTATACTATAAATCGAGTTTTGATTAGACCTTTTCTTAATAAAACTCCTTTTGAGTCATGGAGTGGTAGAAAACCAAGACTTTCCTACTTCAAGGTTTTTGGTTGCAAAGTGTTCATTCTTGAATACTAAAGATAATCTACATAAATTCACACCAAAATCTGATGAAGGAATTTTCTTAGGCTACTCTACAACTTCTAAGGCTTACAGAGTTTTCAAAAAAAAATACTTGTACTGTTGAAGAAACAGTGCGTGTAAAATTTGATGAGTCGGATCCTTTTGTTTTTAAACCATCCCAACCTACATCCTCGGATGTGTTTTCAAAAACAGATTTTCAATCTTTGATAGAAGATCCTTATGACAAGGAAAATGTTCAAGAAAATATTTCTGAAACATTTACCCCAGAATACTTTCTACCCTATATTGATGAAAAGGTTTTACAAAACCCAAATCAGGTGTTTCTTAAGAATCATCCCAGTGATATCATCATTGGTGATGTAAATCAACTTATAAGGACTAGAAGTTCCTTAAGAAATGAAGTAGAACATCTAGCATTTCTTTCCCAATTAGAACAAAAAAGCACTGATGAAGCTTTAGGTGATGATGATTGGATCAAAGCCATGCAAGATGAACAAAATGAATTTGAAAGGAATAAAGTCTGGACCTTGGTTGAAAGACCTAAGGAAACTTCTGTCGTTAGGGTAAAATGGGTGTTCAGGAACAAATGTGATGAAAATGGATTCATAGTAAGAAATAAAGCTAGACTTGTTGCTAAAGGCTATAATTAGCAAGAGGGAATAGACTATGAAGAAACCTATGCTTTATTAGCTAGACTTGAATCTATTCGTATTCTACTTGCCTTTGCAGCATTCTCTAATTTTAAACTCTTTCAAATGGATGTGAAATGTTCTTTTCTTAACGGTTATGTTCAAGCGGAAGTTTTTGTTGAACAACCTCCTAGATTTGAAGATACAAAACATCCTGATCATGTTTTTAGACTTACCAAAGCTCTGGATGGTCTTAAGCAAGCCCCATGATCTTGGTTTGATAGACTCACAGGATTTTTGCTTCAAAATGACTATGTTAGGGGAAATGCAGATCCAAGACTTTTTATAAAGAAAGATAATAAAAATGTTTTGATTGTTCAAATTTATGTTGATGACATCATATTTGGTTCAACTCAGTAATATTTAACCGACTCTTTTGCAAGTCTAATGAAATCTGAGTTTGAAATGAGTATGATGGGTGAGTTAACTTTTTTCATTGGTTTTCAAATTTCCCAAAAACCAGAAGGAATCTATATATCTCAACATAAGTATATTAAAGATCTTCTCAAAAATTATGGTTATGACAACACTAAGATTATAAGTACTCTCATTGGTACCTCAAAATCTTTAGATCTTGATGAAGATGGGAAACCAGTAGATCAAACATCTTCTAGAAGTATGATAGGAAGTTTACTTTACGTAACAGCTAGTCGACCAGACTTAATGTCCTTAGTATGCTTATGTGAAAAATATCAATCCAATCCTAAGGAATCTCACTTAAAGGCATTAAAAAGAATTTTTCGCTACCTTAAGGGAACCATGGATCTAGGATTATTTTATACTTCTGGAAATGATTTTGTTTCAAAAATATTTTCAGATGCTGACTTTGGTGGGTGTAGAATGGATAGAAAAAGTACATCCAGAAATTTTCATTTCTTAGGAGATTCATTAGTCTCTTGGTCATGAAAGAAGCAACATTCTGTAGCACTTTCCACTGTTGAAGCTGAATATGTAGCAGCTTGAAGTTGTTGTGCTCAAGTGTTGTGGATGCAACACACAGTCATAGACTATAACCTGAGTTTTACTAAGACTCAAATTTTGTGTGATAACACAAGTTCCATTTCCCTAAGTAAGAACCCTGCACATCACTCTCATGCAAAACACATAGATATTAGACATCACTTTCTTAGGGATCACACACTTAAAGGATATATCATTCTTTAGTTTATCAGAACACAAGATCAACTTGATGATATTTTCACAAAATCATTACCCTCCGATAGATTTGAATACATTAAACAGAAGTTAGGAATGATAACTGTAAGGTAATCATTCTTCATTAACTTCTTGTTGAACAATTCTTCTAACAGCAATAAACTCATTTTCATAGGAGGAGTACATTTGAATGTTAGTGTAACTAAATTTTTTTAGAATCTGTTTTTCAAAAATTAGTATAACCAAATTTTTTGTAATAAGTTTTTCAAACCTATTAGGAACTAAAGTTTTTGGAATGGAAATTTCTTAAACTAAAATTTCTGGAATGGGAATTTCCGGAACTGAAATTTTCAGGATTGAAATTCTCGGAGTAAGAACTTCTGGAATGGAGATTTTCGGATTGGAGGTTTCGTAACGAGATTTTTGTACTGGAACATCCGGAATAGAAATTTTCGGACTGGAGTTTTTGTAACGAGATTTTCGTACCGGAACTTCCGGAATGGAGATTTTCGGACTGGGGTTTTCGTAATGAGATTTTCGTACTTGAACTTTCGTAATGAAGTTGTTTTTAAATTTCTTTTTTTACAAGAAGAATTTTACCAATTACAAAAAATGTTTCTACCCAATCCGAGAGTTGTGATTCCCTTACTTATAGTTTCGTACTCATATTTTTATTGCTGGTATTTTCCTATGTTTTTAAAAGATCGGGTTCTAGTTTTTTTTCAAATCCGAATGTTTTCTTTAAAAAACCTCAAAAGATCAGAGTCAAGTTTTTTGCGGGATTGTTCTCAACCATCAGATCAGTTCAAGATGTTTTTCAACCGTTAGATGGATTTTGGAAGACCAACGGTCACTTCCATTGCCTATATAAAGGGGACTTTGAGAATCGTCCCACATCGGTTTTTCAGGCTTTTGCGTCTCGAAGCCCTGCTTCTCTTCTTAAGGTAGGTTCCGAACTTTGAAAAGCCGATCCGAATCTTTCAGATTTCTTCACTCCAAATGTCTGTTGAAGCAACATCTCAAGATATGTCGACTGTGAAACCAATCTCTAAGTGGTTAGTCTTTAGAGAAAGGTTAGTTCATCCAAACTTCTATAAGCTTGATTCTCTTATTTCCATGAATATAAAGCTGAATGGATGTGAAGATGTCTGCATAGAAAATCCAGATAAATAGGATCCAGTTTATACTGATTTGCTGATCAAGTTCTACGAGTATGTTTCCTTCCTGATGGAAGATGGCAGAGAGTGGTTTTCTTTCAAGTCTTATGGTAAGACTTATAAGCTTTCCTACACCAAGGTCGTGAGCTTGGTTGGTTTGTTATATGAAGGAGAAGCTGAATTCTGCTCACACAAACTTCCCGATGTGCAAGGAAGTTTCCACTAGGAGAAGGCACTAAAGTTTCTTGGTCTTAAGGATGATTCAACTATCAAGATTTCTTATCTCACCCCGAACAATAGAATTCTTTAGCTTTGGGTGAAAGGTTTCCTCATTCCAAGAAGAGGTGATAAAGACAATCTGAAGAAAAGTGATATATATGTCTTAGATTTTTTTTTATATTTAAGAATGATAAATCTGATGAGGCATGTATTGGTTACGATCAAGAACATCAAAGAAGGTAATTTGAGAGCTCAGATTATCATGTTTCTTTCCTTACTCTCTATGTTGATAGTTCGCTTCTTAAAATCATTTAAGATTGCTTGCAAATGAAAAGTTCATAATTGCAAGCTTATGCTAGTCAGTGGTGATACCCTCAAGAGGATGAAGATGAGTTTTTCTAGTGAATCCGGAGAATTTTACCCTCTTTATGTGGAAGAGGTTGAAGCAACTAAGATGGAATCACAGAATCTGGAACCTTCCAAAAAGCAAAGGAGGAAAAGAAAGGTTAAGGAAGTCGTTACTGGTGAAGAAATTCCTCAGGCTAAGGAAACTCAATCTGCTCCCCCCAAGCTGAAGAAACAGAAAACATATACAGATGAAGTAGTAGCTAAGTGGAGGGAAGACAAAGAAAAAAAGGAAGCAAGGGGATCCACAAATCAGATTGGACCCTTCAGAGGCTAAGGCCTTGAAAGAAAGAACTGCTGAAGAGTTAGAGAAGCAAGCGAAGGAAAAGAAAATGAAAAAGAGAATGTCTGAAGCTCAGGTGCTGCAATCTGTGCTGAAAGATACAGAATTGGCTTCCGGAATGCTTCCAGTTCTGGAAACTTTTTATGTTGAACCTTCTTTAGCAGAAACTCTAGCCAAAAACTATGTCATTCAGGAAAAGGAAAAGGGTAAAAAAGTAGTTGAAGAGGCCTAAGAAGAAGTTTCTAAAAAAGTTCAGGTTTTAGAGGAAAGAGTTGAGGAAGAAGAAGAAGAAGAAGAAGAGGAAAATGAAGATTTGGAAGCCTTAATAAAGTAGGTAGAGGAATATAAAGAAAAGGATGAATCCGCAAAGATAGTATCTCCAGAGAAGGGAGATGAAGAATCAAGTAAGAAACAGCAGGAATAAGAAGAAAATGTTTTGTTTGATGAGGAAGAATCTTATGAAAGTAATTTTCTTGAGGAAGGTCATGAAAAACAAAAACTAGATGAAAACCAAATTGTTTATGTATCTGAATCTGAGGAAACATCCCTTAGTAAAGAACCTGTTCAGAAAGATTATAAGGGAAAGAAAGTTCTCATGGAGACACCTATAAAAGATGTCATCAGAAAGAAAGAGGTTGGTGGTACCTCTAGAAAGAAGTTGGTGCAAGAAGATCTGTCTCTATGCAAAATTTCTGATTCAGAATCATCATCTCATGGGCATGATTTTGTGGTTCAATCTCTGAGGATGTTGGTGGACACCATTCTAATTTTTCCAACAATAGATTCCAGATGCCAGATGCTGTAGCAAAGTATGAATCAGAAATTAGATTCTTTATCCATGGTCATGGAAAATTTTGTAAAGTTGGAAGCCGAACAGAAAAGTTTTCTTATCGATCATGATGTGCATAGAAAGTCTTGCAGGAAGGTAACCAATTGGTCTAAGAGAGTTGAAGAAGATTTGGTTGTGTTCGATAATTTCCAGAATGATGTGAAAGAATCCTTTGACACATCTGATAAAAAGATTATAAATCTTCAAGATGATTTTATTATTGAGCAGGGTTACCAGAATCAAGAAGTAAAGGAAATAAATGACAAGGAAAATTCTCTGGCTCAAAATCTAATAAATGATAGAAATCTCCGGATTGAGCTTGAGAAGTGAGTCGTTCAGAAAGATGAGTTGGTCAAGATGCAAGAAGAAGCTTTGAGAGTTCAGGCAGAAACATTAAAACTTCAAGGGGAAAGGATCTCAGCCTTGGAGAAGCAAGCTGAGGAGGATCAAAGAGATCTAAAGAAGCTCAAATCCTTGTTGAAAAATCTGATTCCAAAGGAAAAAGAAGACAAATGACTCCACTCAGATCTTTTGTTGTATTTTTCTTTCCTTGTAAAAATGTTTTTAACTCTAATGATATTTTGGTTGTTTGTATCTTGTGCTTCTACAAACTAATGTTTCAAGTACATTAATTCTTTCCATTATCATTAATTCCTTTCGAAAATCACAAAGGGGGAGAAGGATAAGAACTTATCAAAAGAGTGAGAAAATTTCTATGTCTAAGAACCATCTCGAAGTAAGGAGGAGTTTATCTAAGGGGAAGACTTTCATTTTATTCTCACAATAATGAAAACCCCACTCCGGAAATTTAGAATACAATCTATATATTTTCAATGCCTTATGGGGAGTTAGTTTTATTCACTTTCATTCATGAACAAAGGGAGATATGTTTTAATTTCAAAGCCTAATGAAATTTTTCTCTTTTTCGTAAGGATGTTTGTGCTTTCCAAAAAGGGGGAGATTGTTGAGTCAATAAGGTTTTCCTTATGACTTTTCCATTCCTTTTTATTTTGAAAATCACAAACACCTTATACTTAAGCAAATGTATGTTTTGCCTCCATAAGGAAATTTATTCTAACCCAGAGTTTCTTATACTTAGAAATATTTTTCTTACTCGAAAAACCTGGATTGTTAATCAAAATCACGGAATAATGTAATGACATGTTTTGGAGTATTCTGTTTAAAGGGTCTGAATTCTGGACTCCGAACTCTTAAGTAGTTCGATTCCGAACTCTTATGTAGTTAGACTCTGAACTCTTAAGTGGTTTGACTCCGAACTCTTAAGTCATTTGACTCCGAACTCTTAACTCGTTCGACTCCGAACTCTTTAGTGGTTCGACTCTCAACTCTTAAGTAGTTCGACTCCGAACTCTTAGGTAGTTCAACTCCAAACTCTTAAGTAGTTCGACTCCGAACTCTTAAGTATTTCGACTCCGAACTCTTAAGTAGGTCGACTCCAAACTCTTAAGTAGCTCGACTCCGAACTATGCAAGTTTAGATTCCAGTCTCTGGTAAAAGAAGACTCTGAATCCCTATAAAATAGAATCCGAACTTTTCTTAACATAGACTCCAAATTTTATTTTGGTTAGACTCCGAACTCTTAATTTACTTACACTCCAAAATGTTGATTAGTTTCTTAATTACATATGTTCCATCTCAAAATGATTTCGTGCATTTAGTTATTAATGTTTTTTTATAAAACGATGTCGTCTATTCTGTTTCTAATTAACCGTTGGCTGAGTTACACGTGTACAGGTCCCTCCGAATTTCATGGAAAATATGACCGTTGGAGGAGGGATCCGACCGTTGGAAATTTTCCTATAAATAGGAGCTCATTTGAAAGATCTCACAACACATACATGTGATATATGAGAGAGGTTGATCGATCTAGAGACCACACGCTGTTAAGGTGATTTCTAGAGAGAGAAACTTTTCATGCCTTGTTCATACTAAACCGTTCGTTCAAATTGCTTCGTGCGACTCTGAATGTTGGTGATTACATTTGAGGACTTCCAGGGATAGGAAGACAGAGGTGCCGACTACCTTGAAGTTTGAGGGCTTCCTTGCTGAGGAAGACAGAGGTTCCAACTACCTTGATGTTGAGGGCTTGCCGGGATAACAAGACAGAGATTTCAATCTTCGTATCGAGGGCTTACCCTGGTGTGGGTAAGACAGACTTGCTTGAAAGTATAAATCAAGGGACCTTTATCCAAGGTTGTTGGATACCCTTCTCTTTGGGTTAAAAGACTTATATCTTGATACTTGTAGTTTTACTACTTGTTTGTTTCCACTACATATTGTATTGTAAGGAAAGTATAACCTCTTTATATTTCCTTAAACTTTTAATTTGATAAGTTTAGATTCTATACGCTTTAAGGTAGAATCTCATTTTGTAAACCTTGTTCCAATTCTCAAGTTTGTGTTAGAGGTGTTGTGAATTTTTTTTGTTTAACTTTTTTAAACTTATTTCCTTGTCTAAGGAAAACATATTTATCTGTATCTAACTTTAAAGGTTCCAAAGGAACTTTTAAAGTATACAACTCACCCCCCCTCTTGTATATTGAGAATCTACATTGTTATTTCGATCCTACAGTATGATATCAATGAAATTTAATTTATTTGAGAAGAGACATACTGTAAAATTTTGTGGTGTTAAATTCTCCCCTATTTTAATGAATTGCATCCTCACAATTTGAAATTTCACTAATAAAATAAAAGTTTGATACTTTAAAACACCTTTTTGGGAAGTCCACAATATAAATAGGCTTAATAAAACATCCTCTTACTAAGAGGGACATGGACATTAGAAGGTCACCAAAAAACTAGGCTTTTAAATAGGATAAAATTAGTAATAAGTTAAAATTGGGACATGAAAGAGATATCTAACAATAATGTTCTAATGGATAATGATATATTTCATGGTCATTATAAATTTATCCATCATGAAACCATGAATATTTTGATCGGTTAAAATACAGTTGATTTCATAATAAGAAAAGTAAATGGATGTCATTTTTTGTTCCAAAATAATTTTCTGACAGTTGAGGAATTATTTGACAATATATATAAAGGACTTGATAAAATAAAATTACATGATTAATTACCATTTCATATGAATATTCTTATCCCTTTTTTGTGATTCAATATATTTATACTTCATCTCTTACACCAAGTAATGGATATTAAAGAAGAATTTTAAGCCTATAACACTTTTATCAAAATATCCATAAGTATATCCTTTGGATTTTAAATATTTACCAAAATAAAACTATTTTGTACATGTTATCCAATATGATAAATAATACTTTAACCTCAAAAAATAATCTCCAAATTTAAACTTAATCCATTCCATAAGTATCTAATCTTAAGACACATTCAAGATAAGTCTCTCCAAATTTAAATACCAAAAATTTATAATGAAGGTCACTAATTTTAAAAAATCATCATATTTTAAACATAATGTAGATTTTATTGTTACATAAAAAATATATGAATACTTTGATCTCCTTTAAACCATAAATAAAAAAATCATTCTTCTAAAAATAAGACATATGTTTGTTGAATATATTCCTTACATAAAAACATGTAGTAAACCTAGAAATTTGCTAACAAATTTGATGGTCACCAACACTATTCCATAAATATATGTTTTCATTATTATATCAAATACAAACATATATTAAGGGTTATATAACCTTAATCATGTGTTTTCCAAAATACAAACTTTCTACTAAACCACTTTTCTAGGTTATCGGTACCATTCAAAATGTGCTCTCAAATCCTTAAAGAAGAAGTACTTAAGAATAATACTTACATATCTCATTATTTTTATAAAAAATCATAATTGAAAAAATAATTCTATAATTAAAATAATCGTGAAGTTTAATCATCCTACTCCATTCTACACTTTATCATATTATTCCTCAATACCTCTTTATGGTCATTTTTAGTCTCTTCATCACCAGCCATATAATTATTTCTTGTATAAACTTGAAAATTCTCTTCATGAGTTTCCCCCCTTGGACAAAAATTTTCATAATTCCATTACTTTACATATTTAAAACATTAAAACATCAATGATACTTTAGTGACACCATTATTCTCATCATATTTCACTAACTGAACTTTTCAATTTTTCATGGAAATTACTTACATTGTGTCCTTCTTTTCTATACCCAAAACAACTTTCCATTTTCCAAGAAAACAATTGGGTTTTTCATCTCACATTATCAACATATAGGAATCTAAATCATATTTATATTATGGTATCCACCACACAAGCACATAGAAAACTTCATCCTTCTCTTATTTAATGCATTTGAGAGTTTTTTAAGGTGTATGGTTTTAATAATATATCATTCCAAATGTTTATGTATAATCACACTATTCATTTTTCGAGTCATTATCCCAATTGGCATCACATTCATCATTAACCTAGTTCCTTCTAGTTTTATAAATTTACATAAAATAAATTATATTGTGAGCCACACTAATCATAGTGATGAATCAAATAGTGATGAAGAATCATTTATTGGATGTCTAAATCATGACACACTCTCAAAAAATGAATCCATAGTTTTAACCTAGATTATCCATTCTCATTACAAAGTTTATAGGATGATATCCAATATATTGAATTATCCACAATTTCAGTTATTGGTTTATATTCTATATTCTATGTTTTCCTTAATCTAATTCACAAGGTTTATACTAAACATGCTCTGATACCAACTGTAATGACCCCAACCCAAGTATCACAGAGAAGGTTACTTAGTTTATTACATTGGCATAAAATACAAGAAATCACATAAAAAAGGACTGAATTTTTTAGAAGTCTTGGTAAAATTAATACCTACATGAAATCCATTTTGGATTGAGAAGATAAAATAAAGCATAAAAATGAAAATAATTTTAATTATTGAACCTATTCAAGATCTATTCTTCATAACCTCATCCTTCCCTTTAGTTTAGAATTCTTTAAAATCCTCTTGTATATTACCTCCTTAGATGAACCCATGGGGACCTTAGATTTGGCCTTTTGGTGAGACCATCAACTCTTAGATGTTAGGACAGTGAGGAGGAGAGGTTTTAGAAGCTATTTCATGATATTCAAGTCTTTTGGGTTAGAATTGGGTAGTGAGGGGTGGTATTTATAATTGAGTAGAGGTGGGTTTAAGTGATTAAAATAATTATTATTTTTGATTTAAAGCTAACAACATTAAGGTGTCATTACTTTCCATGAACTTGGATAACAATTAATAATATAATTTCTTTTTAGTTTTTATAAATAACTAAAATAATAATTAATTTTTTTAGTTTTTAGGTATTTTATTCCTTTCACTTTTTAAATTCAACTTGTCTCATTGTTTACCTATATCGCGGTGAATATATATTTTTACAATGTTAAATGTTTTTTGAACAAAAGTGAAATTGAAGTTACAAAATAATTTGAAAATTATTATTAAAATTATGGAATAAATTTTAACAAATTCATCTAATATAATTGGAATAAATATATTTAAAATTAATCTCATAGACCTAATGGGAAAGATAGTTTTAAAAGTGAAAAGTCCAAAATTTTGAAATGTTTTTATATCCAATTTAAATGTGAAATTGATTACAATGAACTAAATTGGTTTTATTTATAAATAATTAAACTATTTATACTTTGAAAAAAATTTAAAATATAATTTAACTATATAAATAAATTAAATAAAAAATATTTTTTCAATTAAAATTCAATATTTTTCAATATTCAGCAAAAAATTCAACTTCTCCAAAAAATGCCAAAAATTTGATTCTAAGATAATTTTTATATTATTATTTCACAAGATAAGATTATTATTTAAAAATAAAATTTATAAAACTGTGAAAATTTTGTTGTAAAATAGGTTCTTCATTAAATGTTAGAAAAATTTATTTTTAGAAAAATATAGATTTTATACTTAAAATTTGATTTATTTTTATATTAAGGATTTAAAACTTATTAGATTAATTTTGAGACATTTTTTGGAATATTTTACATATATATTTCATCATGTTCTTTCAATAAAAGTTATTAATTAAATTTATCATGGTAAAATTCAATTATGAGTATAAAATAGTTTTTTATAAAACACATCCTTTATGTTCAATTAGTTTTTATTTTCATTTCAAATAAATTAATTTAATTAAACTTGTGTAAACTATATTTTAATAAGATAGTTAATATAATTAATTCCCTCTATTACAATGTATATGTGATAATTATTACAATTAAATAATAATATTTAATCTTTGTTTAAGCTTGGCGTTCTGTGTAACATAAGCTATCAGCGAAATTGAATTTATTCTAGAAGATACGTAATGTAAAATTTTAGGGTGTTACATTTCCCTTTACTGCCATAATATCCATTATACATTATAAATATTTATTTATAATTTTCCATGTTTATTTTCAAAGAAAAAAATTTTCTAAAAAAATTTGTAAATTTTATTTAAAATGATATCAAAATAAAAGGGTAATATTTTCTTAAAGGAATGAATTTTTTTTAAAAATATATTTATAACTCTATTCCTACATAAGTTTATACTGATCTTATTTTTATTCCATTACATATATATTTTTTATAATGGATTGGTTTTTCCATAAAACCTTAATTTCATAGGAATATATGGTATTTATCATAAATTAGGGATAATGGATTGTACCTTATTTTGATATCATTCGCTTTTTTATGATCATGTTCTATATCACTCTTCATTATTCATTATAAAATATTTTTCTTATTTATGTCCATATTTTCAATACCATGGATGAATTTAGTATCCTCTCTATTACTTTTATGATATATCAACCATATACCATGTCTATATATAGTATTAGTTGAAGGAAGTTTATTAAAAATGTTATTTCATTCACTGAGTAAATATTTCATATTCTTAATCCAATATTAATAATTTTTGATTTATGAGGAATTATGATAATGATTTTTTTATCACTCAATATATAAGGAATTATTGGACATAAAATTAATGGAGAGTCCTAGTTATAGATGTACCCTCGATGAATCGAAAGGTATAATTAGAAAAAACAATAGGCATGCCTTATTAGAATCATATCTAGTTTACACATACCAATATATTAAGAATGATGTACTATTCAAAGATTTTATTTTAAGACTCATAATAAATTGGAGAATTCTTTGATTAAAATATCAATAATGTCACAATATATACATTTCCTTTTTTGAGAGTTAAATTTCTATTTCCCATGTGATTGCTATATTGATATTATCATGGATGTTCATTGAACTAATGTTATTGATTGAATGACATGTGTTTTTATTATCCTCTCTTCCATATAGAATATGCCTTATTTACTAATGATATATTTCTCAGTATGAAAATCTTACAAAGATTCTAAGAAAAACCTTTATTATATTTTCCTCTCCTCAATATAAAAGGAAGAATATTTTGAATGATTTCAGGATTTTGGGAATTTTTCAGGTTTCATTTTTATATTTCTTATATAATATGGTAATCATTTATATATCTATTTTTCCATAACCTATAACCTTATTTATATTGGGAGGTTTGATTCCTTGTATCTTGTATAAATATAATAAAGTCAACACTGGCTCTGGGTTACTGGAGTTAGAGTGTTATTGTTGTCATCGAATAATTTTTTTATGAAACTTGGGAACTAAATTTTTAATGATTATAGATAAAATGGTAATTATGATAATACCTTATGGTAAATGATAACTTTTACAATTATAGGGTTCTTAATTTTTATGGTTCAATATTCAGGATGATTATGAACTGACTCAATGTGTTCCATTGTTTAGAGATAGTTCATAGTATAAGGGATGGAATCACCTCTCATAGTAAATGTATGGATTTCCATGTTGATAAAGGTAATAAATATAGTGTTTTAACTGACTATATCATGTCTATAATAGGATTTTTACTCTAGTTATAATGAATAACCATTCCTAAATAGAGAAACAATTTCTTCCACATCATGATTCACTGATATTGGACCGGTTCATGCATAATAAGACTTCATAATTTAATGTAACTACTAATCCATTCATATGTTAACAATGAATAAAGTCCCCCAAAAAGATATTTCAAGTATGAGGAGGTAATAAAAGGGAAAAAATTATTTTGGAGGTGTATCATTTGAAGGGAGGTGCTGATCAACAGAAGTCATTGATCCATAACACTAAAGTGGTTGATAAAATAGAAAGTATGGAATATAGAACATTTAATGTTATATTATTTGAGAAATACCTACCTTGATATAAATTTGATGAAATGGAGAGGATGTCCCACACTTTAAAGAACATGGGAAAATAAAAAAGTGTTGTAAATTATAAGGATAAATATACAATATTATCTAAGAATTTTATGGTCTATATACCTAATCTAGAAATAAATATTGGTTTATTCTTTGAAGAGATTAAACTGAGTATGCAAAGAGAAGTGGTTTCTAAAACATTTTCATCATATCATAATATAATAACAAGTTCCTTAAATATAGATAAATATATTTCATGGTATTATATATTAATGGGAAATCAAGAAAATAAAAGTTCAGTTGAGCACAAAACAATGTGTAAAAGTGGATGAAATGAAGGATTGCATATCTAACATGATATTATTTTGGAATGAAACACTAAAGTAATTTCTTAATTGGAAAAGAAGTTTATTTAGAGTGCGGAGAAAGTGGTTTTATGTCTCATAAATGTAGGGGAAAAATCAACATTCATCCCTTGATTTCATTGTAATGAAATTGGGTATTGTTCAAGCCAATGTCCCAATCAACAAGAGAATTTGTCTCAGAAGAGGATAATAGGAGAAGTCTAAAATTATCATATTAAAACTACTAAGATTGAAATTCTTAATGATTTGGTGGAATATAAATTTACACTAAACTAAAACTTATCTAATGATTTATTTGATTCTATATCTTCAAACTCTTTTAAAATTATTATGTTTTCTTAAAAAATTAGATATTTCCATAGAACATTTAGAAGGGAGTTTTCAATGAAGACTCCTAATTGAAATCATATTACAACAAATATGTGTTAATAATATCCCATTATAACACACAGACATACCCAATTTGAAAACTTGATTATTAAACCCAGGGTGAACTTTAACATAATCCTTGGTATTGATTGTATGTAAAAATATATTGTTAATTTTTTTTAATAGAAATATATTGTGATACATGATAAAAATATAGAATAACTTATCTTCATATGGTATATGACATCATCTGATTCATGTATAGGTTCACCCCCAATGGACCTATTTAATGAAATTCTTTAAGAGAGATATTTTAATCAACCTATGAATGAGAAAGGTATCCTTAGAATAGAGGATCTAGCTATTGTGCATGAATAAATTGATGTGTTTATTCTAAAACTACCTAGACATCCACTATAGCATATTGTTGAGTTTTCCATTGACATCATCACTGATTAAAAATATATATTTAAGACTCCTTATAGTATAGACAAAATACAATTAGTGTAACTAAAGAAAAAACTATAGGAGTTATGTGATAAAGGATTTACACAGCCCAGTATTTCACCATGGTGAGCCCCTTTTCTTTTTTAAGAAAAAATATTGGTCTATGAGGCTGTATGTCAATAATAGGGAAATAAATTCCATTAAATTAAAGAACAATTATCCTCTTCCCATTATTAATGTCTTATTTTATCCACTAGAAAGATATCAATACTTTTAAAACATTGAAATATTTGTTGGGTATCATAAACTATTACTAAATAAGGAACGTATTACAAAAAATGGTATTTTGTGTAAGGTATGAATATTATGAATTTTTAATAATTAAATTTGGATTAACTAAGTTACCCTTTATTTTTATTGATTTTATAAAAAATGTATTCAAGTATTATCTTGATAATTTATTTTATTTATTGATGATATATTGATATACTCTATATGTTTCTATGAGAATAAGATTCATTTGTGAATCATTCATAAGTCTCTTAGAGAAAAGGAGTTATATAAAAAAATTTAAAAATATGAATTCTAGATTTAAGAAGCTACTTTTCTTGGTTATGTATTCTATAAGGATAGAATATTAGTTGGTCATTCAAAGATAAATGAAGTGATGGAATGTATGAAAACAATGAATATAACATTAGTATATAGTTTCCTTGGATTACTAGGTTTATATCATTGACTTTCCCAAAATCTTGTTGCATTATATAACTTATTAACTAAGTTAACAGATAATGAATTTATATTTAGATTAAGGTGATTAATTTTTTGAAGAATTAAAGAGTATATTGTTCAATGAACTAATAATATTCTTAACACCAGGAATAGATGTTTTTTTGATATCTAGGGATACATCAAAGAAGCGATGGGATTTTTTTATACAAAAAGATAGAATTATTTCCTATGCATTAAGGTAGTTGAGGATTCATGAATAGAATTATCTATCCCATGATCTTTAGTTAAAATATTTAATCATTTCATTTAAGATATAGAGGAAATACCATTATAGTGAAATTTTGAAATATATATGGTTCAAAAAAGTTTAAAATACAAATTCTCACAAAAAGAGCTCAACATGAATCAATATTGATGCCTAGAATTACTCATTACCACCAAAGGAGGGGAAATAAGGTGGTCAATTGGTTTAGTAAGAATGATCATGGATTTTTCACTAAAATGGGGCTAAAAAAGATCATATATATATATATAGTAACGTTATATATAGTTATCATTAATGAATGGGGAAATAAAATTTCTTCCAAATTATTTCCAAAATATTCTTATTAGATAAAATAAAAAGTTCCTAGATTTTTTATAAGAATTTTCAAAAATAAAATAAATGTCTGAATGATAATAATTTGGAATACTTCAAATATGAATATGGTATAATGAAATTTCTAAAGATGTTATGTGTTCCATCCATGCATGAGATAAAAATATAACTATTCAATGAAGATTATAACTCAAATTTATCTATACACCTTGGTAGCATAAAAATGTATTGGGATTTGAAGGGAAAATTTTGGTTCGGTGATATAAAATACGTCAAGTTTATTTTTTTCAATTGGTAAAGGATATTAGAAAATATCCTAAAGTAATACTTAAACTTCTACATATTCTTTCCTGAAAATGGGATGATGTTATTAGGGATTTTTTAGCTAGATTTCTGAAGGCTTTTAGAATTAATGATGGCATATGGGTTATTATTGATCAACTAACCTACTCTAAAATTTTCTTATCTATATGGGAAGATCTGAATCTTTATCATCTTATGTAGTTATATATTAATGATGTTGTGAGTCTTCTTGGTTCACCTCTTTTGATTATATCTGATCATGACCCATAGTTTTCATTGAAATTATAGAATAATCTTTAGAAAGATATTGAATCTGATCATAACTTATGCCTTACTAAATTCTACACATTTGAGCACTATTATCATCATCAGGTAGATGGAAAATCCAAAATTACTATTAAAATATTTGAATAAATGTTTAGGTTATGAATACTTGACATTCAGGGTATATGGAATTGATATTTACTTCTGGTGGAATTTTATTATAATAATATATTTTATTTGAGTATTCAAATGGAATTGTGTAAATAACTGTTTGGGAAATGTTTTTTTCACCCACATATTGGGATGAAGTTGGTTAATTGATGATTTTAGGGCCATAACGTTTTGATCAGATAATGTTGAATGTAAATATTATTCAATGTAAAATCTGGATAACTCAATGCAGCCAAAATAGTTATACCAGTAATCTAAGGATGTATATGAAATTTCATGTTGGGGATCATTTTTTCTTGAAGTTATCTATGTGTTTGGTTTTTATAAGGTTTTAACCAAATTTAACTAAGTTTCAGCTACATTGGAGCTTTAGAAATTCTAGAAAGAATTATAGTTGTAGCTCATCGTTTAGAAATTCAACCTAGCCTCTTTATAGTTAATGATCTGTTCTATATCTATTTATTTATGAAGTACATGATAGACAAAAAAATGTAATAAAATATTATGAAATATAATTGGAACCTGATTTATCTCACTGTTAAGAGCTTATAAAAATTCTTTACACTATATAACAAGGGTTGTAGAAGCAGACTACTCGATTAGTGAAAGGACATTGGAGAAATCATAAGATATAAAATGCAATGTGGTAACCTAGATAACTTTTGATGTTGAAATACACTAATATATTCATGAGGTTAAATTATATATATTATGAGGACTAATTTTTTCAAGTATGTAATAAATTTACAAATAAACTTTAATTATATTAATTAATATTTTCTTTCTAAATAAATAGTATCATAATGAACAAAGATTAATTCATGAATGTCATTAAAAACAAAATTATTAATTTTATAAATATAATTTGATAAAATTAGTTTTATTTCATAAATTAATAGTTCAATGTTAATTTAAGATTAATTTTTGATATTTTACATAAGTATATTATTTTTTGGATAAATAGTGAAACATATCGATTTCACAAAACAAACTATCACTTTCATGATATTACAATGATATAAGAATAACATGAATTTATAATAAATTTTTTCCTAGAAAAAATATATTTAATAATTAATCTAATTCACATAAAAATGTAACATTTAACATAGAAATATATGATTAAAATTTTGTAAATCTAAGTAATGTTTTTCTTCAAATGAAACCTATTTTTTGTGTTTTTCTCTTTGTAAAATAATTTAAAGGTACCTTTTGGTTTTGGTTTCATTAGAATGAAAAATATGTCCAATTTTATTTAACATAAACCCATAAATCCAATTGAAATTTTAATTATACTTTGTTTTTTTGTTAAATTGTTTTTGTTCTTATAATAAATTTTTCTCTAATAATAGTTTTTATTATGTTTTTTGAACTTATATTTAATATAACTTCCTAAAATTATATTAGTTGAATCATGTAAAATTGATTTCTTATTTTGAACTATCATGATTAATATTAGGTAATAAATTCAAAGTAAATTTTTCTCATAATTAATAGTAACCACTACAAATATTTATCACTTTTTTTAAGGGGAAAATAAATTAAAAGGGTGAAAAATAAAGGGGTAAGGTTTTAAGATAACACAAAACACTTAGTTAATCCTAATTAGTTGGTAATATTTTGACCTAAATCTTACCATATTATATTCTATGAAAATTTAGTACCACTTTCACAATAAAATTAATTTATATTATATGAATATTTTTTTGTAATTTCATGTGTGTACCTTACCTCACATATAAAAGAGGACTTATACTCATCCATTATTAGAAAACTTTGATCCCTATAGCACAGAAAATACTTACCAAAAATCCATTATATATTACATCTATTTTTTCTTGATCTTCTGGTCTTAACCTAATAACATTATATGAAGGCTTAAGCTGCAATCCAAAGGAGGTCTCTCAGAGAAGATGTAATCATCTTACCTAACTTTTGAAAGTTTATTTGTTATTTTACTTACAAAAAATATATTTTATCAATCCCAAACTAATTAGTTCTATTAAAAAAGTATAATGAGATTTTATTATGATTATTAGAAAATAATTATCTTCCACCTTTCTATTATATGAAAAATAAAAACATCACTCGTGTTTATGTATGACCTACCCTCTCCCAAAAGTGGTGTAATTTGATTTCCATCACCTATTTACTTGGATGGTTATAATGGTGTAATTAATGATAATATATTATATTAATGAAATACTTATGACTCTAAAAATATAATATATCATCTAAATTCTTACCCTTCCATCTATTGAAAAATCATAATGTCGCTTGTGCGTATATGTGGACGACCACATCCATAAAGTGATGCGATTAATTTATCAATTATATCTATGAATATATGATTTTAAAATTGTATATAATGAATAAAAATTATAATAATGACTTTATTAACATTTTATAGATGATTTAACCATTTAATAACTCAGTTTTAAAAGAATAATATACTAATGAAATTTTAGAGAAATTAATCGAACAACCTTAAACTATCAATGTAAGAAAAAACTATTCAATTAATAGATTCTAAATGATTAAAAATGAACCATAAAATTATAATATATCTAACAATTGTTATTAAGAAATTATATTCTAAATTTAAATTTATAGGATCAAACATGTATGACTTAGTTTAGTCCCAAGGTAAGGGATTTTTGTTATAATCTCATTTTATTTCAAGATTGATGTGTTCGGAATTTCATTGGGAAAATTATACAATCATAATATGTTAAACCCCATATATCTTCTTATAATGTAGTAATTTTTTTGATTTGCACGTGTATTTTCTATTTTATTCTATTTTTTAATAGGAATCAATAAGTATAATACATTTAAGGGACTTTCTTTTAAAAATATTATTCTAAACTTTTTCCTTCTAACTCATTTTGTTCCATGTTAAGGTTCATTTAAATGTTTCAGGAATGCTCTTATTTATTCTTAAATGGTCAATAAATTCCATTTTAAACTATTTTTTAATTTTATTATAATGGATTAAAGAATAAATTTTTTATTATTTACCATATTCCCTATTTTCCACTTTTTAACGAAGTGTGAAGAAAATTTTCTTAAGATATATGGTTCAAAGAACCTTTCTTGGCATCATAGTCATTAATTGTTATCAATATTACTTTACATGTTTCCATGGTTATTTTAAAAGAATATATTTTTCTCAATATTTTGTAAAATTTTATTTTGAATAATATAAAAATAAAAGGGTGTTATTTTAATAATGGAATGAATTTAATTTTGAAAAGTTATTTCTAAATCCATTCTTACACGAGGTTACTTGGAAGTTATTTTTAATTTATTTAATTTATTTCTATTTTAATGGATTTATTTTACTATAATACCTTTATTTACGATGAATTAATGATATTATATCATCCTTTACTGGTAATTGATTATACCATATTTTGACATCATTCACTTTATTATGATCATGTTCTCTATCACTCTCTGTTATTAATTGAAAATTATTTTTCTCCATCATATACATATTTTCAAAATCAATGATGAATACAATATTATTTATATTACATTGATTATGTCTCAAATATATTCCATTTTTATATATAATATTAGTTGACGAATGTTTGTTTGGAATGTTATTTCATTTACTAGTGAAATATTTCATATTATTAATTCTATAGGGATAATTTCTTGATTTATAAGGAATTTTGAGAATAAATTTCATGAATCATCCAATATATACAGAATGTATTGGAATTGAAATTGATGGGTGGGGTATGATTATAGATATACTCTTGATTCATCAAAAGGTCTCATGATACAAAATAGTAGGCATTCCAGGTTAGATGTGTATCTAGTTTACACCTACCCACTTATAAATAATAATGACTTGGTAGAGGCCTTGATGGAAATATTAAAGATAACATGGATGATTCATTTATGTAAAGATCATAAATGTCAGGATTTATGAATTTCCTTCTTTGAGAATTTAGTTTCCATTATCTATGTATTTTTTTGTTGATATTACACATGGATATTCATTGAAGTAATGTTGTTGATTGAATAACGTGTGTTTTGGTTATCAAATATTCCATATTTATTATTCCATACATATTCAAGATTTATTCTATTGTACATTACCCTTAATGAGCATCTAATATAACCTTTTATTATGTTTTTCATTCCCTTGGATATGAAGAATTATATTTTGAATGATTTTAAGGAAGAAACAATGATTCTCATGCTATGTTTTTATATTTCCAATGTAATATGTTAATAATGTATGTATATAGTTTTAAAAGGTTGATAAACCTATAGATAATATGTGGTATGATCCCTTTTATCTGATACCAATTTAATAAAGTAAAAAAACTAACTATGGGTTACTGGAGTCGAGGTGTTATAGGATGGTACTTTAAGAGTTTCTACAGAAGAAATAAATAAATTTCTATGAAACATTTTATTTACTAGTAAAAAAATCTATCATTTAATATGAGATAAGTTTTATAGATTATTGTGGATTAAATTTGGAATAAATGAATGTGTATGTGGACTTTATTTAGGGGAATCTAGAGGAATAATTCTATATAAAGTATCCTTTTGGTTTTATGGACTGGGAGAATCGAGGATTTGTGTTTAAACATAAGAGTATTTTTTTTAAATATGCATCAAGGTAATGGAAATTAAAATTTAAATCTTTCATAAAGGAGAATGATTGATCAAAATAAACAATTTCAGTTACTAGAATTTTTTTAGTAATGGGGACTTTATCATTTTTTTACTATACAAGTATGAAATGCTATTGGAGGGTCTAAAGATTCAATTGATTTAGAAGATGAAGAAATAATTTTCTAGAATTTTTTGAATAAAATATATTAGATAATAAATAAAGATCTTAAGCATGTATATTTAGGGAGATAGGATGACTATAAGTTTAGTTAAATTACATAAGAGCTACACATGGAATAATATTTAATAGTTCAACATGAGAGAATAAAAGATTGTCTTAATACATCTGTTTGGTCACATTACAATTCAGAAGTAATAAGAACCATAGATGAAGGAAGATGAAAATCACATAGAGATATTTTAATATGAATAAAGGGTATGATTTATCATGTATTCCATAGAGTGCACTCATTGGGACAAAACTCATACAGTGGGAGTGGTCATCTGGTACATGGAGAATCTAGGAAATGATAATTGTGAGGCTGTGAAGTGAATTATTTGATATCTCAAAGGGTTAGAAGATACTATTGTTTATTTTTTAAAAGGATGATCCATTTTTTGTGTGTGTTGTTGAAAAAAATTGGGGTGACTCATACTCATAATAGTATACATTAAGATATGTTTTTCCATTTTATGTAACCATGATTGGTTGGATATTATGGATTTCATAATGATTGTACTCTCTATAACTGAATCATTCTATATTGTGGAAATGGAAGAGAAGAAATGGTATGGTTTAGGCAATGGTATGAGGAGATCAAATGCATCCAGTCATGTGTAATTATTTACTGTGACAATCATAGTACAATCTACATTACTAATGATGTGTTGTTTCATGAGAGGAAAGAAAATATTGGCCTAAAGTTCCCTATTATCCCGATTATGTTGGAATGTAAAGAGATTGAGTTATTAATTATTTTTGGAAGGAAACGTCCACCCTAAATGTTCACCAAATTGTTATTCTAAGAGATTCTAAGGTATTATTGTTCCTTAGTCGAACTTGGGTGATTGGAATGGAAGAGGAAGAACATTTCATGCATCAGAAGTCAAAGTATTTTGGTTTAAAAGTGTTAAAGGAGTTTTGGAAACCTTGAAGACTTAAAGTGGAAGATTTTTGGGATTTTATCCCTCTTCATGTGAAGGATTTAGTTGAAAATAATAAGGAACTCTAGAAGTCCCTTTGGTCTCATGGGGGTTGTGAAAGAAGGGCTGTAATGATGTTAGTTAAATACAAGGATGATGTGGTGTTCATTTTAAATAACTCTTGGAATGGTTTTATAGTAATGGAGTGAGGTGATGATGAATTTCTCTTCTACTAGTGATTGTAATCCTTAACATGGAGATCTATAGGTGTTTATTAGTTACCCAAATCTAATATATAGACCCCATGAATGTAGGAGTTTGGAAGAATCAATTGAATAGTTGGGACTGTAAATATATAGGTGGATGTGCCTTTATTGTAACACCCCAAGCTTCTATGGTACACTTCTCTTTGAATAATGCAATATCGTGTGTTGTACGCAACATCGAGTTCTAACACACACCACAGCCAATCAAACTAGCCGTTATGAATAGTAATACCTACTTTTTAAAATATTATAAATTTTATCTCTCAAAATGGACTTCATTTTTGGATTCATAGTATCGAATTTAGCCTAAGGTGAAATTTTGGTACTTTTCGGATAACTTTAATATTTTGATGAATAGTGAAAATTACTAAATTTTTATTAAAAACAACTTTTTTTAATCAAACTAATTAATAGTGATAAATTATTAATTTGAGTGGTTTTAAAGTATATTTAGAATATATTTTTACTATTTAATACAATTTTGGTCATTGGACATTATTTCAAAATTAAACCGGAAATAAACAAGTATCAATCTTTTGATAGTTATTATATCTTAAAAACACGACTTTTGTTTCGATAGCGGGAATTAATTTTAAATTAATTTTTTAAATTTCTGTGTATTGAATTTGGAAAAATGTATTCCATATTTGGAATCAGGATTTCCAAATTGTGTAAATAGATATCTTTTATTTTTAGACATTTTGAATAATTACTTCGGTAAATATTTTATTTACCATGGTTAAATGGTAAATCTGGTAAATAAGGGTTAACAAATATTATTATAATAATACTAAATTACCCTAAAACGTGTCCTAACCTTATTTTTGGATACATGTCCAACCATGGGCATCTTTGTGTTGATTTTGGGACCCCATGGAGCCACTTGTAGGTGATAGGGACACTTTATTTTAATTAAGTTAAAATAAATACAAAAATGACATAAGCATATATCCTTTAGAAAAACAATTTTTACATAGGGTTATATATGTTGTATTTTCGACTATAAATATTAATTAAAAAGATAAAAATATTTCCTACATAATGGTATTTTATTGATAATTTTAAGACATTATATAATTTAATTTATTTATCACACAATGGTGATGCAATAATAACCTAATTAATGAAAAATTAGAATAATTGATATTATAAATACCCAAATAAATGTAATATGAGACTTTTCATAAATAAAAATAATTTTATAAGATAATATGACATGATAGGATTTATTTAATTTACTTTTTTAGAAGTAAACATTCTTTAATGATTTTTACAAAAAAATCAATTATTGAATAGTGTCAAAATTGACATAAAATAGTTTTTAAAACTCATATTATATTATTAATTGATATTAAATTCCTAAAAATCTAATATTAAGGCAATAGACTTATATCATGATAGGTGTATCATTAATGGAGCACTTGGGGGTCTCTTAGATGTATATAGTAAGTTTATTAACCATATAATATAAAAATACAAAGAGACATTGTAAAAGTGAAACTAATTAACTAAGAGTTAATACTTAAAGATAAGGTTAATATAGTAACCCAAACCTGTATAAATCCTATTTATTGAGTGGTTTTAGACCTATAACCACCTTAACCTTTATATAATCCACTTTGGATCCATTATAAACCGAATATGAATTTATTATAAAATAATATTTCTAGCTTTTCCAAAGGTGCCCCTCACACCTCTTATAAAAGGGCACTCCCCATTCTCATTATTTCACACCTTCAAAGCCTTTTGGATCGGCCCAAACCTACCCAAATACTCTCTCAGTTTCCCTCAATTAATCTTAGAGGCCTTCCTTTAGTCATAAAGCTAACCTAAGGAGCCGTTTTGATCAAATCAAAAGGAAGAACCCGAAGAAGAGGTAATGATTTCACCACCCCATTTTCAGGTTCCTTTATTCTTCCACTTCATCTATCTTTGTTATTACAATTCTAAAATAATAAATCCAGTATATTATATATACATTGATGTTATTATAAATATGTTACAACCATATTCAGTATTCTATCCATCATTTGAATGACATGTCACCATATGTGCATACGTACGGCTTACCATCTCCACATCGTGGTGTAATTGTTATTCAATATATTATTATTTGGATGGGTATAATAATGATTTTTAATTCATGTAAATAATAAATATAACATTATAATGATTCGGTATATATTATATACCATCCAATTATATATTATTTTAATATCAAAAGAATGATATTGTCGCTTGTGCGTACGTACGGACTACCGTCTCCACGAACACGATGAGATTCATTCTCCATCGTATCCATTCAAGTATAATTATCATTTTATGATTTAAAAATAATGTTTAAGGACTTGATATCATTCTGGATATGAATAAGATACAACCTATCCATAATAAACATAGCTTATGTAACAAAACATATTAAACAAAAGGAGTAAGTTAACACCTGAAACGACGATAATACTAAGATATTATTAACAAAGAAATGTTAAAAGATCATATATGATAACATATTAATGTATATTATTCTTGTATAATTTAATAAAAATTATTTCACCATTATACAAGAGGTTAATCTACCCCCAACCAAGGAAAAGTACAAGGTAAGGGTTTATTTTGCAATCTCTTCATTATCCGAGGTTGTTTATACGTGATAATCTACTGAGATTTCTTTATCATCCACATCCATGTTTCTTTAAAATGTATTTCAAAAAAAATTTAATATTTACAATAATATGGGTTAAAGTCATTTATACCCTTTTTTAATTTTTATAAGAGGTTTATAAAGGAATCTTTCCATTGTTTTCCAAACAAGGTGCTTTTTAACCTTTCGACAGAATTAAGGTAAGATTGTTTTTTTAACTTATACAGCAGGTGCAGATATTTTATACCATTATAAAATCTTCGAAGCTTCCCTTACAATCTTATAAGAAAATTTTCAATGTAAATGTTTTATTTTATAATTATGTGACTTTTAAATGATTTCAAAAAAGGGATATTTCTCTCAAATAGTTTTGATTTCGTCTATGTCAACATCCTTTGATAGATTTTAAGCTTATTTGAAGTTGATTTATTATGATACAAAACTTCCATATTGTATTGAAGGTTTTGTTATTTGTTAGACTGTGGATGTTTTATTTTTATACCATTCATGGTTTATGGAGAAAGTATTGACATTTCATATGCTAGTTTTAATACGAATTTTTAGGTTATGTTTAATCCTAATCATAAGAGGAATACATTGGACTTATTATGTGATGGGTGGAGCTCGCTATAGCTCCTCGATGCATCGGTAGGTCTCATGAGTCAAACTAGTGTCTTGGAACAAGGCCTTGACAAAATCTTATTTTTAGTCTTGGCACAAGGCCTTGACTATGTGGTTATGATAGTCTGGCATTATGCATTCCATCATTATGAAAGTGGTTATTGATATTGCATGTGATTATTTGATTAGTAGAATATCCATGTGAGTAAGTAAATGGAATTATTTCATTTTATTTTTTCCATACTATGTCAAAGTTCAAGTTTAAAAGGCTTTTGTTTTAGTAATACACTGCCTTAAATGTTTATCCTTATTTATGAAAGTTTCCGATATATTGTTATCCTTACTGGGCATTTCAGCTCACCCTTTTTCTATGTTTTATTTTTTCCCAGGATGTGAAGAAGTAAATTATGACTGACCTACAGGGATAGCATGAGGGGATATTAGTGTGGAATATGGATACTATGTTTTTGTAGTTTTCATTTTATGATGTAATGTAAAACTTTATGAATATATCTACTGTTTATAAGGATACTAAACTAATATGTCTTTCAAGATTTGATCTTTCTTGTGATCATGACAATGTTATGTAATAATGCACCAACTCTGGGTAATGGGGGTCGGGGCGTTACATATATACTAAGGAGTAATTTTATTATCAATTTTATAGATCTACATGGAACTAAGACCATATTATTATAAAAAATTTAAATTTTTATTGATTAAGAGTTTCAATGTATCCCCCATGGTTGTAGGGAAAAATTATGATCCATGGAAAACAATGTTGTGTATTTACTAACTTTCATTTCTTATTTTTAATTGAATGTATACATGAGTTATGGGTGAGTGATATAGAGTAAATCAGATTCATTTTTTTGATTATAGTGAGGTAATTCCTTTTAATTTCATTGCATTAAAATTTAATAGAGTTCATTCAGATTTCTTCTTTGGATGATGTTATTTTCATTACCATACTTATGATGGTTGAAGTGTGGGGTGGGATTATCAACATGCGTTACCGTAATACATAATTATATCAATGCCTAATAATTATTATCAAGTAAAGTTACTAGTCTCTGAATTTATTTCTATTTACCTTCCTTTTTTAGGAATAAAAAAACAATAAAAAGTGAAAAGAGAGTAGGTGCTTTGTTGAAACCTTCTTTTCACTAAGAAGGCCCCTACCCAAATATTAAAAACAATTGTTGAGAAAATTTAATGATTCTGAACATTTCTTTCACACTGAGAAATATTTATTTACATACACAAATATATATATATATCAATACAAATCATATACGAGTGTTTTTTTGTATATTTTCATTTATATTTATTACAGATATATATATTAAATATTAAAATAATCACACAGACATGTTTTTATAATATATCAAATCTAAAATATTTAAACTAAATTTATATTTTAAATGAAAATTTAACTTAATTAGTAATTTTTTGTGTGTGTAATATAAATTTCACAATTAAATTTAATATAGTTATATAATATTTACAAAAAACATATAAATTGGATTTTTAAATATAAATTTATATTAATTTTTTATATTTAAATAATATAATATTTTAAATTAATATCAAAATCAAAATTACATTGAAATTTTAATTTAATAAAATATAAATAATTTATGTTAATGAAATTTATAATTTATACATTTTCATACAAATATGATTTATATATGTAATTATAATTTATAATATGTTTATTTAAGAAAATACATATTAATATATTTATTTATGTAAATATACATTATTTATCGAGCTTATAGTATATTTATTACACACACATGTAGTATTTATATAGATAAATATAATGTGCATATATAATGTCTGTGCGTCAATATTGACAAATAATTTGAATTTTAAATATGTATTTTTATATTATTGTAATTGATAATACTAAATCAAATTAAAAAAATTAAATTACTATATAAATATATATATATATATAAATATATATATTAACTGAAATATCTCAACCCAACATGAAAATTTAAACTTGATGTCAAACTGAATTATAATGTTATTCAGCCATTGGTTTTGTTCCCCAATGATCAAAGGTTCAATAAAAAAATATGATTACCAAAACAACCATGAATAAAATTTTATAAAACCTACTCATATGATGACTGAATCCCTATAAAATAGTTCATAACAGAATCATGACTCTAAGGGCATTGAAAATTTACATCTAATAAAACAATAATCTCTACATTAAAATTTTCAAACTCATAAAAATAACCAATCTATAATAATTGAATCATCCGCCACTAGTCTCCACTTTTCGACCTTCATACACTGCTGGAATTTAGGTTTTTCCCAACGGTAGTATACCAACGGTTTACTTAAACTGTTGGTATAGGGAGCCTTTGCCAACGGTTTAACAAAACCGTTGGCAAAGGGAATTTTGGTGGACCCTTTCCCAATGGTTCACTGGAACCGTTGGGAAAGGGGTGCTATACTCACACCTTTACCAACGGTTTAGTGGAACCGTTGGGAAAACTCACGCCTTTCCCAACGGTTCCAGTGAACCGTTGGGAAAGGGGTTCTAAAGTCACACATTTCCCAACGGTTCACTGGAACCGTTGGGAAATGTGTGCCTTTGCCAACAGTTTTTATAAACCGTTGGAAAAGGTTTCCCCCAAATTCCAGATCGGGATCTCCTCTCCCCATTCGAACAGAGCCCTAATCAGCTTCGCTACTCTCCCGAACCCCATTCGACTCCACTTCTCTCGCGAATCTGAACACCAGCACCCCCCATCCCAACAGGTACACCCCCATACGAATAGGTAAAATTTGATCTCAACCATATTGTTGTAGTTGTTTTAATGAATAGATTTTTCCAAGTGTTGGTGGTTTAATTTATTATTGAAATTAATATCTAAATAGGATATTGTTTGTGTTTGTGAAGACTTATTTAATGTTTTTGTATTCTATGTTTGGAAGGAGAGTGTTCAAAACATGTAAATCAGAGTTGGGGGAGGCTATCGTGAACGTTTACATGTTTTGGATAATGGATTGTGGGAATTATGGATTGTGTTCAAACCAATTTGATATGTTTTGGATAATGGGTTGTGGGGGTAGGGGTTTCCACGGGGTGGGTGGGTTGTCCACGGGGGTGGGCGGGGGTGTTCACGGGGGTGGGAAAGGCTGTCCACGGGGGGTGGGCGGGGCTGTCGAGGGGGAGTGGGATGTCCTGGGGGTCTGGGTGGGGTGTCCTGGTGGGGGAGGGGTGTGTGGGGGTGTCCAGGGGGTTGGTATGTCTAGGTGGTGGTGGTGGGGTTGCAGGGGAGGGGGGTGTGGGCTGTTTGGGAGGGTGGGTGGGGCTATCCAGGGGGGGTACGGGGGTGGGCGAGTTGTCCACAAGGGTGGAAGGGCTGTCCACGGGGGTGGCCGGGCTGTCGAGGAGGGGTGGGCGGGCTATCCAGGGGGGTGGGTGGGCTGGCCACAGGGGGTAGGGGTGTCCAGTGGGGTGGGTGGGCTATCCAAGGGGGTGGGGGGCTGTCCATAGGGAAAAGGGGTGTCGAGGGGGGTGGGTGGGCTGTCCACGGGGGTGGTTGGACTGTCTAGGGGGTAGGGGGCGTCCACGGGGTGGGTGGGTTGTCCACGGGGGTGGGCGGGGCTGTCCACGGGGGTGGGAAAGGCTGTCCATGGGGGTGGGCGGGGCTGTCCTGGGGGGTGTGGGCTGTCCTGGGGGTCTGGGTGGGGTGTCCTGGTGGGGGAGGGGTGTGTGGGGTGTCCAGGGGGGTTGGTATGTCTAGGTGGTGGTGGTGGGGTTGCAGGGGAGGGGGTGTGGGCTGTTTGGGAGGGTGGATGGGGCTATCCCGGGGGGGGGGGGTACGGGGGTGGGTGGGTTGTCCACAAGGGTGGACGGGCTGTCCACGGGGGTGGCCGGGCTATCAAGGAGGGGTGGGCGGGCTGTCCAAGGGGTGGGTGGGGTGGTCGTGCTCTCACAAACCCCCCGTCCGAACATCATCGACCCCCGTGGACAACCCACCTTTTATCCCAAATTCCATAGATTTATACATTATTTTATTATATTATGTCTCAAATTATCTAAAATATATGTTTGATGTTCTTCACGTGACCTATCATAATTCCTTCTCATAATCTATAATGATCATGGGAAGATCCCATGCATGATTCATGATCACTCAAATTATTCTGCAGATCATACATAATGGAAGCCTTAATGGATGTGACATGATTATATCTATGAAATCTACTCAGGTACCTGGTGAGGAAGTGCATATTAATTCAAAAAGGTAAATCGCATATGAGGATACCCTACTAATATGGTTATGGGATGAGGCATGCTCTGATGTGATAACACATTATGTTCTTGTTGGTTTTACATTTTTTCAATAACACATTAGTATGTTTTTTTTCACATGTGTAGTTGATACCATGATTATTTTCTTCCTTTATCATTTACTTAAATGTATTTTCTATTAAAGTTCAATCCTATTGAATTGTTTATGACAAAATGACTTATATGCATTTTTTTACAGAATGGACAGAAGTTGGATGTATGAAACCGATCGTATCTCAAGCGATTTTCAAAACAATTTGGAGAGATTTATAGATTTTTCATTTCACAATGCTTCAGATAGTGGTCGCATACACTGCCCATGTTCCAATTGTGTTGGTAGACCTTGGTTGAGTCGTGAAGAAGTCAACTACAACATAACCAAAAATGGTTTTCAAGCAAACTACTTTTTGTGGTATCACAATGGGGAGAAAATGAAATCTCAAATTGGTGATGATCGAAATGAAAGGACTGGAATGGAGAATTTGTTAGATGATCGGTTTCCGTTTATTCGTCATCATGAAAAAGAAAGGATTTCGATTCAAGAAGACGTTGATATGAGGATAACTGATGCATCTAGTGAAAATGATGATATTGATAGGGTGAAAAAATTGAATGATGCTGCCATGACTCCAGTATATCGACAATGCGATAAAATGAAAAAGCTGGAATTTTTTATCCGATTGTTTCATGGAAAAACTATGTATGGGATTTCTAATACAGCAATCGATTACATTCTTACCCTCTTGAAGTATTTACTTCCAGATGATGCAGATATTCCCTCAAACCACTATATGGCATGGAAGTTAGTTGAAGAACTTGGATTTTCCAGAAACAAAATACATGCTTGCCCGAAAGATTGCAGTTTATTCTGGGAAGAAACCGCTGAACGAAATGAATGTATAAAATGTGGCACATCCCGCTGGAAGTCAAAATCTGATGGAACACCATCCCGCGTTCCACATAATGTAATGTGGCACTTTCCATTGATCCCCAGACTCCAGAATCTTTTTATGTCTGATGACATATCAATAAAAATGAGATGGCATGATACCGAGAGAAAGAAGACTAATGATGAGTTGGTTCATCCTGCAGATGGATTTGCATGGCAGAGATTTGATGCTCGACATCCTGATTTTGCAGCTGACGTGCGTAATGTGAGGCTGGGTCTTTCATGCGACGGTTTTAATCCGTTTGGGCAGATGCTTACTTTGCACAGCACATGGCCAGTTTTTATACACATTTATAATCTTCCCCCATGGTTGTGTATGAAAAAATCTTTCACTTTCATGAGTATACTCATATCTGGTCCTTCTGATCCCGGCATTGATATTGATGTATACATGAAACCTTTAATAAAAGAGTTGAAACTTCTTTGGGATGTGGGTGTGCGCACCTACGATGCATGTTCGAAAGACATATTTCAGATGCGTGCTGCGCTTATGTGGACGATGAATGATTTTCCGGCTTATGCAATGATGTCTGGATGGAGCACGAAGGGAAAACTGTCATGTCCAGTTTGTATGAAGAATACACGATCCAGAAGACTGAAACATCGTTGTAGTTTCAGTTTTATGGGACATCGACGATTTTTGCCAAAGGATCATTCATACAGAATGAATCGTCGAAGATTTGATAATACTATAGGGACTGATGATCCACCTCAGCGTATGTCTGGAACTTATGTGCTTAATGAATTGAAAGATTTCTGTTTTTTGTTCGGGAAGGGTCAAATAAAATCTGGAAAGAGAAAGAATGTTTCCACAGAAACCTGTTACAATTGGAGGAAGAGGAGTATATTTTTTGATTTGCCTTATTGGTCAACCAATTTGCTATGTCATTGCTTAGACGTAATGCATATTGAAAAGAATATATGTGAAATGTTTCTTTCAGTTCTTCTAAATGTCAAGGGGAAGACAAAAGATGATTTACGATCTCGACGTGACTTGGTGGATTGGGGAATCAGACCAGAATTGCATCCTGTGCGTATCAGTGAAAATAAATGGAAACTTCCATGTGCTTCTTATGTGATGACACCTACTAAAAAAAACAATTTTTGGAAGTATTAGAGACTATTAGAGTTCCTGATGGCTATTCAAGCAACATATCTAAACGGGTCAACAGAAGAGAGTTGAAGCTAAAATCTTTGAAGACTCATGATTATCACGTTCTACTGCATGAGTTGCTTCCAATAGAAATCCGTCATCTTTTGTCCAATAATGTAAGGGTGGGTGTTATTCGGTTGTGCCATTTGTTTAGAGATCTTTGTGCTAAGAAGTTGTCCAAGTCTTTCTTGCAAAAAATGTTTACAGATGCCCCATTAATTTTGTGTGAGTTGGAGAAAATATTTCCCCCATCATTTTTCACAAGCATGTTGCATCTGACTGTCCATATTCCAACTGAAATACTTCTCGGAGGACCTGTTTCTTTTCATTGGATGTATCCAACTGAAAAAAATATGTTCACATTAAAGTCTTATGTTCGAAACAAGAATCATCCCGAAGGTTCTATCGTGAACGGTTACATAGCTCAAGAATGTATGGATTTCTGTTCAATGTATTTGTCTGATCTTACTACAAGAATGAACAGAACAATGAGAAATGAAGAAGAAAAATATGAGCAAATTGAACCCAGTTTTCCATCACTTCCTCAAACAGGAGGAATTCCTGGATCATATACATTGAAGACATTAAACCTTGAAGAGCGGGAGATGGCACATCGCACAGTTTTGTTCAACATTGATTTGTTCGATGACTATATCAGGTAACAAAATTGAATATGTATATCTTACATATATATCTGTTAAACTATTAATATTTTTTTATCTATAGGGAACATAAAACAATGATAAATAGGAAGCATCGTTCTTTATCTTTGAGAAGGAGAGAGACTTTTCATAACAAAGAGTTTTCTGCTTGGTTAAAATTGAAGGTAAAAATATTACTGTTTAAATTAATTATTTCAATATTTACTTAAGTTTAACTGTCATTTATATTGCAGGTATTGAGTTTGTCTGCTGACTCTGTCTCTGAGGAAATAAGAGCTTTTTCTTTTGGTCCTAATACCGTGGTTCGTGACTGTAAATCAATTGTTATCAATGGGTATAGATTTATTGTCACTGAACAAGCCAAAAACATGAGAACACAACATGATGGTATTATGGTTACTACCACAACAGATTGTTATGCCAGTGCATCAGATAGTATACCGCGACATGAAAATGTGGGTTATTATGGAGTCGTTGAGAAAATAATAATATTGGATTATTACTCTCACGGACGAGTCACAATGATGAAATGCCATTGGTTTGATTCGATGACGAGACATGGCACATTTATTGATGATTGTGGATTTCGAGTAATTAATATGACCCGCACTCATGCAACCGAAGAACCATATGTGTTGGCATCAATGGCTAAACAAGTTTTTTATGTCAAAGATCAACTTCAACCTGAATTTGGTGTCATAGTTGAAGTAATTCCAAGACATATTTTTGATGATGTTGATGATGGAATTGACACTGTCCCTATTGCCATTGGAACCAATCCATTTATTTCTTTTGATGACTCCAATAGCTCAATTGTCAGAGTTGATTGTCAACTTGAAGTTGTGGTTGGAAATATATAGAATCATTCATCCATGTTCTCAATTCTTTTGGTTTACCTCGATTTGGGTTGTTAAGGTTGGTAATATTCATATTTATTTAGTATTGATCACAAATATGTTTTAGCTGACTTGGCCGTTATGTGAATTTTCAATGTTTATTGGTTGCTGTTTTATTTGAATTTCATTTTCTAATTTGGAATTGAACTGTATTCAAACCAAATCAAACAATATTTCTAACTTGGTAAACATTACAACTTGTATGTTTTATTAAATTCATTCAAGATCATCTAAAACAATTGATAGCTAAATTACCAATAAATCCCCTCATTCCCTCATATATTTAGTTTTTTAATTTACACATTAATTTTCTTTTTCTAATTAATTACATATTTGTTTTCAAATGCAGGAAATGCAGCCAATTGAAGAGAGACGGAGAAAAGAAATGGCGGAGAACAATCGTCGGATGAAGGAGATGGGCATTCCACCATTAGTTCCTACAGTGAGTACTTTATTTCAAATATATATATATATATATATATATTTACAGAATATATAATGTCATGTGATTAATTTTTTTTGTAAAATTTTTTGTAGGATCCACCATTACGTCGACAGTTATTCGACGAGGAGCCTAGTACTGGTCCTAGTACTCAGGCCGGTGGTACGAGGAGGGTTCGTACCAGAGGTGGACGTAGAGCTGCGCGTGCCCGACTAGACCCTGCCCCTCCCACTGACATTTCAGCCTTCCCACATTCTGATCCCGGTGTGTCGTTAGGGACACACGGGGTATTTAGGCCTCCCATGTTTTCGCTACCTTCTGCATCTTCTGCCCCATCATTTTCACATCCCATGATGATTCCCACTCCCGAGTCAGCATCAGGTCATATAGCTGTTTCATCTTCTTTTCCATCTACTTCTGTCTCTCCGAGCTTTTATATTCCATCGTCTTCGACTCCTGTTCCACCAGAGGGTGTTCCATCAGGTTCTGTGGATCTGGCGCCACTCATTGATCAGACTAGCGCAGGTATATTTATAAAACCCTAACAAATTTTTTATAGCAATATTTATTTTCATTATAACATGTTTTGATAAAATATTTGTTTTTCTTTCATGAAAGATACATCTACTGACAGGAGGCGGGGCGGGGCCGTACACGCATGCATTCGGTGTGGAACCGGCGCACACAGGTTATGGTGGTATATAATGAAGACAATCAGATGGTTGAGAAAACAGGGCAGCAATGTCGGAGTTTTCTGGCGACGCTTTCCAAATACTCTGACATCATTCCCGTCAGCCCGCTATCATGGAGACATTTGCCACATGAGGTCAAAGATAGAGCTTGGGCAGATATATGGGTAAAAAAATCTGTTGTATTTAATGCCATGAATTATTTTTGTATTTATATGAATTAATATTTTGATTTCAGCTTCGATTTAATTTTCCTGATGGTGAGGGTGCACGACTGGAACGTCTAAAGGATTTAGGCGAGCTTTGGAGAGCCTACAAGGATGAGCTGTATATTGGCTGGCGTGCTAGAGTTGGCACTGAGTTAGAGGCAGTACCAGTCGTGGATGATTATCCTATAGAGCAGTATCGTCAGATGATTACTCATTGGACGAGTACCCAGTTTAAGGTATGAATTACATTTGAGGTATTTAAATAATAACTTTCAAGTTTTTCATTAATATTATCCTTTGCATTATATAATTTTATTTAGGAATCATCTGGAAAAAATAAAAAAAACATTGATGCAAAAAATACCTCCATACACTAGGACGCACGACGATGTCGGATCATGAGAGGCAGCAGGTATGACAATTGTTTATAAGTTTTCTTTACGACTTACATTTTCTTTTGTTTCCTCAATTATTTAATAATTTGCTAAAGTTTTTATATAACTTTTGTTTTCAATGTCATTGTAGAGGCAAGTAAAAAATATTGAAGGACGTGTGCCTCGAGCAAAACTGTTTTGCTCGAGTAGACGAAAAAAGGATGGAAGTGCTGTCAATGAAGCGACTCAGCAGCAGATTGTAAGTTTTAATCTGTTGATTTTATATTTTAATATCTATTTCGTAACTTAATAATATATTTATATTTGTAACAGGATGCTTTAGATGCCCTCGATGACCAAGAAGCAGACAATTTTGGGCCATCTGATCACTTACATTAGGTGTTGGGAGAGGATCATTCTGGCAGAGTACGCTGCCGACCTAGGATAGCCCCGACGAGGTATTGGCCTGCCTCAGGTACGAGTTGTAGTGCCACCAAGCTGCAGCAAGTTAGGGCACATGCAGAACAGGCTGAGAAAAGGGCCACAGAGACGGCAGAACAGTCTGCTAGGGAAAACAGTGCATTTATGAAATTTATTGAAGTTCTACGTCCAACACTTCCAGTAGAGGCCAGCCCAGCGATTGATGAATACATGTCGTCGATACATTCTATATATGGTGCACGAGGTGGCAGTTCCAGTGGTGGTTAGGCCGATGTCCAGCTTGAAGATGATGATGGTGAGGAGTCTGATGTGGAAGAGGAGGGAGATGAGGAGGGCGAGGAGGAGGGCGAAGGCAAGGAGGAAGGCGCTGTGGAGGGTGAGGACGATGAGAAGGACGATGACGAGGGTGATGATGATGATGATGATGGTGATGGTGATGCTGATGTGGGACATATTGATCCGTTACATTTTTGACTTATATTACTGAGATTTGATGTTTAATCTATTCTAGTTGTTGGTTTTATCTAGACTCGTAATATAGTATTGGAGTTGAGTTATTTTTATATATTGTATGTTTTTATGGATGTTGTTGTCTTTTAGTGGTTGTGTGTTTGTGAACTCCTTGGACAACCCCCCTCATTCTTGGACCCTGGACAACCCCCCCCCCCCCCCCCCCCCCCCGTGGACCCCGAACACCCCCCAAACACCCCCCGGACAGCCCCCGCGGACAGCCCCCTGTACAACCCCCAACCCTCCACCCTGGACCCCGGATAGCCCCCCGGACAGCCCCTCGGACAACCCCCCCACCCTCCCCCTTGGACCCCAGACAACCCCCCAAACACCCCCCGGACAGCCCCCTGAACAACCCCGGACAACCCCCTGAACAACCCCTGAACAACCCCTGAACAACCCCTGAACAACCCCCTTAACAACCCCCGGACAGCCCCCTGAACAACCCCTGAACAACCCCTGAACAACCCCTGAACAACCCCCTGAACAACCCCGGACAGCCCCCTGAACAACCCCGGACAACCCCCTGAAGAACCCCCAAACACCCCTCGGAAAGACCCCGCACATCCCCCCCACCCTCCTCCTTGGTCCCCGGACAGCCCCCCGGACACCCACCGGACAGCCCCCCCGGACAGCCCCCGCGGATAGCCCCCTGGACAGCCCCCCGTACAGCCCCCAACCCTCCACCCTGGACCCCAAATAGCCCCCCGGACAGCCCCCCAGACAACCCCCCGGACAACCCCCCCACCCTCCCCCTTGGACCCCGGACAACCCCCCAAACACCCCCCGGATAGCCCCCTGAACAACCCCGGACAACCCCCTGAACAACCCCTGAACAACCCCTGAACAACCCCCTGAACAACCCCCGGACATCCCCCTGAACAACCCTGGACAACCCCCTGAACAACCCCCAAACACCCCCCGGACAGACCCCGCACAGCCCCCCCACCCTCCTCCTTGGTCCCCGGACAGCCCCCCGGACAGCCCCTCCACCTTCCTTAATTTCATTAGCTCTGAAATGTTTCATAGCACGATCAACTAAAATATAATCCATACTAAATATGATATAAAAATATTCTATAAGAATTTCCATAAGATTTTAAGTGAAAACAAAAAGTGAAATACGAAAAACTGACCAAACGCATTCGAAATGTGTTGGACGCCCGTTTTGGCCGTTTATGACACCAGAACTGCGTTGTCGGTCACCACGGGCACACGGCACGTCCGACTGACGTGCCGTCTGCTCGACCACTTCATAAATCACTCACCCGTATTTGTCGTCTGATTTCAAGCCATTCCGACTTCGTTCGGCCCGTTTGGACCCCCCTCACGCGTGTTTACGAAGCGCGCGCATCACTTAAAACACGAATATTGAGCCGTACCGCGCAAACCGCACATCCGATTGACGTGCCGTCTGCGCGTACACGTCACGAATAATAATTAAAATATTGCACGGTGTTTTCAGCTCAATCTGAGGTCGTCCGCTATGAATTTAACCGTTGGACGCCCGTTTTGGCCGTTTATGACACCAGAACTGTGTTGTCGGTCACCGCGGGCACACGGCACGTCCGATTGACGTTCCCTCTACTCGCCCACTTCATAAATCACTGTCCCGTATTTGTCCTCTGATTTCAGTCCATTCCGACTTCGTTCGGCCCATTTGGACCCCCCCTCACGCGCTTTTACGAAGCATGCGCATCACTTAAAACACGAATATTGAGCCGTACCGCGCAAACCGCACGTCCGATTTATGTGCTGTCTGCGCGTACATGTAAAGAATAATAATTAGAATGTTACACGGTGGTTTCATCTCAATCGGAGGTCATCCTCTATGAATTTGACCATTTGACGCCCGTTTTGGCCGTTTATGACACCAGAACTGCGATGTCGGTCACCGCGGGCACACGGCACGTTCGATTGATGTGCCGTCTACTCGACCACTTCAGAAATCACTGTCCCATATTTTTCGTCTTATTTCAGTCCAGTCCGACTTCGTTCGGCCCGTTTGGACCCCCCTCACGCGCGTTTACGAAGCGCGCGCATCACTTAAAACACGAATATTGAGCTGTACCGCGCAAACCGCACGTCCGATTGACGTTCCGTCTGCGTGTACACGTCACGAATAATAATTAGAATGTTGCACGGTGGTTTCAGCTCAATCTGAGGTCGTCCGCTATGAATTTGACCGTTGGACGCCCGTTTTGGCCGTTTATGACACCAGAACTGCGTTGTCGGTCACCACGAGCACACAGCACGTCCGATTGACGTGCCGTCTACTCGACCACTTCATAAATCACTCTCCCGTATTTGTCGTCTGATTTCAGGCCATTCCGACTTTGTTCAGCCCGTTTGGACCCCCCTCACGCGCGTTTACGAAGCGCGCACATCACTTAAAACACGAATATTGAGGCGTACCGCGCAAACCGCACGTCTGATTGACGTTCCGTCTATGCATACACGTCACGAATAATAATTAGAATGTTGCACGGTGGTTTCATCTCAATCTGAGGTCGTCCGCTATGAATTTGACCGTTTGACGCCCGTTTTGGCCGTTTATGACACCAGAACTGCGTTGTCGGTCACTGCGGGCACACGGCCCGTCCGATTGATGTGTCGTCTGCTCGAACACTTCATAAATCACTCTCCCTTATTTTTCGTCTGATTTCAGGCCATTCCGACTTCGTTCGGCCCGTTTGGACCCCCATTACGCGCGTTTACGAAGCGCGCGCATCACTTAAAACACGAATATTGAGCCGTACCGCGCGAACCGCACGTCCGATTGACGTGCCGTCTACGCGTACACATCACGAATAATAATTAGAATGTTGCACGGTGGTTTCAGCTCAATATGAGGTCGTCCGCTATGAATTTGACCGTTTGACGCCCGTTTTGGCCGTTTATGACACCAGAACTGCGTTGTCGGTCACCGCGGGCACACGGCACGTCCGATTGATGTTTCGTCTGCTCGAACACTTCATAAATCACTCTCCCGTATTTTTCGTCTGATTTCAGGCCATTCCGACTTCGTTTGGCCCATTTGGACCCCCCTCACGCGCGTTTACGAAGCGCACGCATCACTTAAAACACGAATATTGAGTCGTACCGCGCAAACTGCGTGTCCGATTGATGTGCCGTCTGCGCGTACACATCAAAAATAATAATTACAATGTTGCACGGTGGTTTCAGCTCAGTCTGAGGTCGTCCTCTATGAATTTGACCGTTTGACGCCCGTTTTGACCGTTTATGACACCAGAACTGCGTTGTCGGTCACCGCGGGTACACGGCACGTCCGATTGACGTGCCTTCTGCTCAACCACTTCAGAAATCACTGTCCCATATTTGTCGTATGATTTCAGTCCATTCCGAATTCGTTCAGCCCATTTGGACCCCCCTCACGCGCGTTTACGAAGCGCGCGCATCACTTAAAACACGAATATTGAGCCGTACCGCGCAAACTGCACGTCCGATTGATGTGTCGTCTGCGCGTACACGTCACAAATAATAATTAGAATGCTGCACGGTAGTTTCAGCTCAATCTGAGGTCGTCCGCTATGAATTTGACCGTTTGACGCCCGTTTTGGCCGTTTATGACACCAGAACTGCGTTGTCGGTCACCGCGGGCACACGGCACGTCCGATTGATGTGCCGTCTGCTCGATCACTTCATAAATCCCTGTACCGTATTTTTCGTCTGATTTCAGTCCATTCTGACTTCGTTTGACCTATTTGGTCCCCCCTCACGCGCGTTTACGAAGCGCACGCATCACTTAAAACAAGAATATTGAGCCGTACCGCGCAAACCGCACGTCCGATTGACGTGCTGTCTGCGCGTACACGTCACGAATAATAATTATAATGTTTCACCGTGGTTTCAGCTCAATCTGAGGTCGTCCGCTATGAATTTGATCATTTGACGCCCGTTTTGGCCGTTTATGACACCAGAACTGCGTTGTCGGTCACCGCGGGCACACGACACGTCCGATTGACGTGCGGTCTACTCAACCACTTCAGAAATCAATGTCCCGTATTTTTCGTCTGATTTCAGTCCATTCCGACTTCGTTCGGCCCGTTTGGACCCCCCTCACGCGCGTTTACGAAGCGCGCGCATCACTTAAAACACGAATATTGAGCCGTACCGCGCATACCGCAGGTCCGATTGACGTTCCGTCTGCGCGTACACGTCAAGAATAATAATTAGAATGTTGCACGGTGGTTTCAGCTCAATCTGAGGTCGTCCTCTATGAATTTGACCGTTGGATGCCCGTTTTGGCCGTTTATGACACCAGAACTGCGTTGTCGGTCACCACGGGCACACGGCACGTCCGATTGACGTGTCGTCTGCTCGACCACTTCAGAAATCACTGTCCCGTATTTTTCGTCTGATTTCAGTCCAGTCCGACTTCGTTCGGCCCGTTTGGACCCCCCTCACGCGGGTTTACGAAGCGCGCGCATCACTTAAAACACGAATATTGAGCCGTACCGCGCAAACCGCACGTCCGATTGATGTGATGTCTGCATGTACACGTCACGAATAATAATTAGAATGTTTCACGGTGGTTTCAGCTCAATCTGAGGTCGTCCGCTATGAATTTGACCATTGGACGCCCGTTTTGGTCGTTTATGACACCAGAACTGCGTTGTCAGTCAACATGGGCACACGGCACGTCCGATTGACGTGTCGTCTGCTCGACCACTTCAGAAATCACTGTCCTGTATTTTTCGTCTGATTTCAGTCCATTCCGACTTCGTTAGGCCCGTTTGGACCCCCCTCACGCGCGTTTACGAAGCACGCGCATCACTTAATGCACGAATATTGAGCTGTACCGCGCAAACCGCACGTCCGATTGACGTTCCGTCTGCGCGTACATGTCACGAATAATAATTAGAATGGTGCACGGTGGTTTCAGCTCAATCTGAGGTCGTCCGCTATGAATTTGACCGTTGGATGCCCGTTTTGTCCATTTATGACACCAGAACTGCGTTGTCGGTCACCGCGGGCACACGGAACGTCCGATTGACGTGCCGTCTGCTCGACCACTTCATAAATCACTCTCCCATATTTTTCGTCTTATTTCAGGCCATTCCGACTTTGTTCGGCCCGTTTTGACCCCCCTCACGCGTGTTTACGAAGCGCGCGCATCACTTAAAACACGAATATTGAGTCGTACTGCGCAAACCGCACGTCCGATTGACGTGCAGTCTGTGCGTACACGTCACGAATAATAATTAGAATGTTTCACGGTGGTTTCAGCTCAATCCGGAGACGTGGTGTGGCCGGCACCACTCAAAGTGTCCGTCTTTTGTTTCAAAAGGACGTCATTTTAAGTGAAAATCATCAACTGACATACGGAAAACCAACCAAACGCATTCCGAATCTGTTGATAATTTATCTCAACAATCCATGGGTCATATGTGACGTGTAAGAGCCATCTCGGGATGAATCTGAGTCACGTTGTGGCCAGGATAAGTCTAAGTGACTCTCTTTTGTTTAAAATGGACACCATTTTAAGTACATACGGAAAAATGACCAAACGGATTCGGTTTCTGTTGAAACTTTAGGAGAACGATCCATGGGTCTTATGTGACATGTACGAATCATCCCCGCTTCAATCCGACATGCGGTGCGGCTGACACCACTCAAAGTGTCCGTCTTTTGTTTCAAAAGGACGTCATTTTAAGTGAAAGGCACCAACTGACATACGGAAGAACGACCAAACGCATTCAGATTCTATCGATACTTTAGCACAACGATCCATGAGTCATATGTGACGTGTACAAGTCAACCCCGTCTTAATCTGATACACGGTGTGGCCTACACCACTCTAACTCTATCTCTTTTGTTTAAAATGGACATGATTATAAATGAAAAGAACAACTGGCATACGCAAAATCGACCAAACGCATTCGTAATATTTTGATAATTTATCACAACGATCCATGGGTCATATGTGACATGTACAAGCCAACCCGGGATGAATCTGAGTCGCGGTGTGGTCAGGATTAGTCTAAGTGTCACTCTTTTGTTTAAAATGGACAACATTTTAAGTACATATGGAAAACCGACCAAACACATTCGGTTTCCATTTAAACTTTAGGAGAACTATCCATGGGTCATATGTGACGTGTACGAATCAACCCCGCCTCAATTGGAGACGCGGTGTGGTCGGCACCACTCATAGTGTCCGTCTTTTGTTTCAAAAGGACGTCATTTTAAGTGTAAAACATCAACTGGCATACGGAAAACCGACCAAACGTATTCGGATTGTGTCGATACTTTAGCACAACGATCCATGGGTGAAATGTGACGTGTACGAGTCAACCCCGCCTCAATCTGAGGTTCGGTGTGGCCGGTATCACTTTAGGTGTATGTATTTTGTTTAAAATGGACATCATTTGAGGTAAAAATATATGGTATAGAAAAAACCGATGAAATTATGAATTGAATTTTGGATTCCACATATAATTGTCATCTAAATTTTAAAATGAATTCTAAATGAATTATGTATGTTTATAATTATGTTATGAATTCTACTTTAATTATGGATGTGTATATTTTCAGGATGCATTATATGTGTTGGTTGGTTGGTTTTTATTATTTGTATGGGTTGGTTTGTTCTCTATATGTATGCATTATATGTGTTACAGGTACAATAATTGGATTGAAAAATGAATTGAAAACGAGGGCATAATTGTATTGAAAATTGAATTGAAAATGCCCAAAAACCAGACCTGCTGTGCAAATTGCAGGCTGCTGTGCAATTTGCACAGCAATGCCTATGCCAACGGTTTTCAAACCATTGGCATAGGCTCTATAGAGCTATTTTTACCAACGGTTCAAGGAACCGTTGGTAAAAACACCGTATCCCAACGGTTTCAAACCGTTGGGATATCCTGTTGTAAGGTTGTTTTTACCAACGGTTCATAGAACCGTTGGGAAAGAAAATTCTTTGATGATTTCCCAACGGGCCAAACCGTTGGGAAAGGCCTTTCCCAACCGTTTGGCAGAACCATTGGGATAGGTTGATTTTTTCTAACCTATCCCAACGGTTCTCTGTAAACCGTTGGGAAAAGCCTTTCCCAACGGCTTACTTCCCTACGGTTTGCAGAACCGTTGGTATAACATATACCAACGGTTCTGCAGCCTTTCCCAGCGGTTCTAAACCGTTGGGAAATGCTGGATTTCCAGTAGTGATATCTATGTCTAACCCAGTGAAACAATAATCCCTACACTATTGTAATTTACGCGTTTTGCAACGGGCTATTTTTAACGGGATCCCGTCGTAAAAACACTTTTGTGATGGGGTCCATTTGCAAATATCCTATTTTAGAAAACAACATCGCAATTAGTATTTTTTGCGATGGGGTCGCTTCCTGTCATAAATAGATCTCCGACTAAATACATTATATCCACAAGAAGCTATTGTGATGGGCCCATCACAACTACTTGTTGCGACGAGCCCATCGTCCCGTAACAAATAGTTCTCTGTTTATACATGTTATATATACCTTAACCTTTTGTGATGGGCCATCACAAAAAATTATTTGCGACGGTAAAGTAACCCATTGCACATAATTTTTAATATATATATATATATATATTCTATTTGCAATGGGGTCCCATCGCAAAAGGCCCCATCAAAAATACTTAATAAAATAAAAAAATAATAATAAAATTATGATTAATGAAAAAATAATATTAATTTTATTAAAATAATAATAAATATAAACAATATTAAATTTCTCAATATCCTAAAAAATATAAAAAAATCATAAAATATTATTATTATTATTATTAGTAAAATAAAAAAACATTAAAAAATAATACTAATAATAAATAATATAATAATAAAATAATAATAATAATAATAAAATTAAATTATGCAATATTCGTACCAATATAAAAGACAAAAACTATAAATAGTTCATATTACAATGTTGAATTCAAATGTTTTTAATAGAATAAAAAAAATCACTGGGGCAGTCTTCAAGAGGAGTTAGAGGTGCTACAGGAGATGGTGGAGAAAAATCCATCCCTAAACTATGAGTCAGACGATGCATGTACTTCATCTGCTCATTTTGATGCTTCTTCCATCGACGCATGTCCTCCTCATGTTGTTGTTGTTGTTGTTGTTGTTGCTAACGCACCTCTTCCTGCTGCTTCTGCAAACTCCCTATAAGATTAGTTTAAGCTCACAACTGCTCCTGATACTATGATCCAGAAGATGATACCTGTCCATGAGCTCCCCTCAAGCTAGACCTCGATATCACAACAGTACCATAATAAGTCCCATGATTCCAATGAGAGTTGATTCCAACTACTCGGCCCTTCTCGAAGGCATACTGGGTTGCCTGCATCCAGGCCGTCCCATCAAAAGGGTGAGTGCTAGTCTGATCAACCGTCTTGCCCTGACTATCAGCCAGTGTATGAGAGGTCGTGGCCTCATATGCCTCCTTTAGTTCCAATTTTAAATAAAAATAGTTAAAATATATATTATATGCAGTTAATTTTTAAAATTAAAAGTAAATAATACTGATCAAAATCTGACGCTGGCGATCACCTGTAATTTCTCCAGTGGATGGATCATTGTACATTCTCCGATAAATGTCGTACTCTGTAATATCAGGATACCCGACTGCCTACATAAATATAAAATAAATTGTTTATATTTAATTTTATATAAAATATTTAAAAAATGGTACTTACCAGATGATCTATATTCATACTGAATGTACGACTACTAGCTCGATGTATCACCTCCTGTCTCCTCCGGTTCTGTCGGCCCAATGATGTACTCCTCTAAAATCCACCACTCAAACAGTGTGAACATCATCCATCCCAAATGTGAGATGAAATGTACTTTGGTTGGTGGGCTCTACATCACTTATCAAATACTATCACTCCTGCTTTCTTAATAGATTTCCTTCTCAAATTTTGCAAAAACTGATAGAAATTCTCACGCATAGACACCTCCCATGCCTCGTGGATAGCATCAAACATGCTATCATCAATGTGATACCATAACCCTAAAATTAATTTATAATATCAAGTTATTAATTAAATAAATTTCAAAATAAATATTATTTATTTAAATACCATCCAATGATTGAATATTACAAGATATACATCAACAGGTATCTAGTCTCATGTGATCCATGGATGAGAAAAATAATTGTGAAAGATAGTGCTCCCCTGTCCAATTGCTACATGCGCGGAGCTGTAAAAAAAGATCAAATAATCAAATAGTTAGTATATAAAAAAATTAATGAAACCTAACTAAAATACACAGATTACCTTACCTCTGCATGTGTGGATCGAATCCAAGACATGGACGTCGCTTGGGGATAGGGCCAAGAATCATCAGTCGCGCAAGACCGCACCCCCTCTGCGTACCTCCTGAACTACCAGTAGGCTAAGGTTCAAATGATCCCAAATCCTCCTCATCCAAAGGTAGCTCAGCCTCCTCCAAATCACGAAATAGATCAGGTTCCATCTGAAACTCAAAATTATTGTTGTTAGTAGATAGTTGAAAATAACTATTACATATAGATATATATTAGTTATGATTATAACTAGCATTTAACTATGTCAATGTTCACATTCATAATCATCTTCATATCCGACGATGTCAATGTCTTCATATTCATCATCGACATCATCAATATCCATATGAGTTTTAGTTTCATCATCTCTTTTCATTTTAAATTCATTTGTAACATTATTAACATCATCCTCACCATCGAACCTTAATTGTGGGGTTTCATCATTGATATTCATGTTAGTTTCTAAGAAATATGGATTTTGAGAAGCCACTTTAAAATTTTCAATTCCTTGTAATTCATAAAAACCAAATTTAGTTTGAGTAAACTGATTTTCATGAGATTTAATTTTTATTATGCTCCAAAAAGCACCAGGTCTCTTAAAGTAGCACAGTACATTGCGTAATATATTTTATGTTCATGTTGAGCTAGTAAAAATGATTCATTTAATGTAAGAAGACTTTTATATTTAATATCGATGATTCCATGATTTAGATGAACACCCAATCCTCTCTTAGTATCCAACCACCAACACTTAAACATTGTTATGTAATTTTTATCTAGATAACACAATTCTATAATTTCATCCAGCATGCCGTAAAAGTCAACTTCAGTTTCTCTATAATGAGATCCTCTCAAAAAACACCATTGTTCATTGTTTTTTTATTTCCCATATGCACGTGTATGAAATCGAAAACCATTCACTACATTTGAATTATAAGATTTAACCATTTTTTATAGTGGGTTACTCAATATACAAAGTTGCTTATCAGTTTTATCAGTATGTTGAGACACCTGGAATTTTTTAAAAAAATTATCAATATATAAAATAATATCCTGAATTGATATTGTAAACAATCAATAATTTATGTGACCATTTATTTAAACAATTGAGAAAAAATAGGCATTCTTCAAGAGCAGCTGCTATAATTTGTGGAAGATATTTCTTCATATGATTATCATATAACCTAAAAATAAAATAAATTTACATACTATAACATAAATTATATAATAAGATATATAAGCACTTACAGTACAAATGATGTCATTTTTTCAGAGTTAATAAGAACATATGTATGATCTCTATGATGTTCATCATCTAGAATCTATCATTCCTGAACTCCACCAAAGCCAAGCTCTGGCTGATTAAAAACTAATAATTGATTTTCCATTTTATCATCAACATTCCCCTCATTCCATACCATGTGTTTTTTTAGGGATATTCATATTAAAAATAATGAGAGCATAAAAAAGCAATTTCCTCTTAAAAATAACATTCATCAATTGAACCTTCAACTGATGCTTTGTTATTACTTATTTCATCTATTTCTGGATGCATCTCTCAAATGATTACATACATAAAAACTGTACTAGACCTCCACATTTAGCTTCATGTGGAAAATTTAATATCATATATTCATTTGATTCAAAGAAAGCTGATGAGAATATTTTTTCTAGTTTACATATAATTACAACGGCATCTTCTTCCAGTTTTCTTAGTGTGTCATAGTCTGTTGTCTCCACATAAATGTATCGGAAAAATATGATATGTCTGTTATCTAATCCCAAATTATATAATTCAACAAACCTCTACATCGAATTTTCATAATTATTTCCATTATAACATGACAATCAGGACTTTTTAATCCAGTAATATGACCATTTTTAACACATCTTCCCAAATTGGAAGCATAGCCATCTGGAAGTCTCAAATATTCAATCCTCTGGAAAAATAATCAGTGAGTCTCTTTGGACAGTGTATAAGATGATTCTGGATTCATTTACCTTAGTGATTTTACATTTTAAAACAGTTTAAATTCCAGTCGTATGCAAATTTGGGCAAGATCTAATCGTGCTTTTACATTATCTTTGGTCTTACTTGGTGTATCAAAAACAGTATGAAATAAATTATCGAAATAGTTATTATCAATATGCATGATGTCAATCATGTGGCAGAACAACAACTCAGACCAATATGGAAAATCCCAAAAAATGCTCTGCTTTATCCAATTATGTTATTTCCCAAAGCCATGAATTTTTTCTGGTTTACTATTGGCCAAAATATTATGTGTGGTAATGAAAATACAACTAATTTTAACTCTGTACATGAGATCATTTTTGGAGGTTTATCCCTTTCAATTATGCCATTTCTGAAATGAGATTTGTTCCTCTGAAAAGGGTGATCGGTTGGAAGAAATCTGTACTGATAGTAAAAATATCAAGGTTTTTTTCCGTTGCTGAGGATAAAGGATTTTTTTGACTTTCATACAGTAAGGACATGATTTTAGATCATGTGTACTCTATCCAGATAACATGCCATATGCCGGTAATTTATTAATCATCTTCATCAATTCATATTTTAATATGAAATTTTGTTTCACAGAAACATCATGTGTACTAACACCATTACTCCACAATGAATTTAAATCATTAATTAATGGTTTCAAACAAACATTAATTTTTTTTCGGATGTTCTGGGATTAATAAGGTCAAAACGATATATGGCTCCTTCATCAACATCCTTGAAGGTAAATTGTACAGAGTTATAAAGACATGCCAACATGAATACTGACTACCATAAGAACCAAACAGACATAAATCGTCAGTAGAAAGACCCAATCACATTTTTCAAGATTGTAAAGAAAAATATGGATGCAGTTGGTCCAAATATTTCCATGAATCACCATCAGATGTATGATTCAAGATTTTATCAGTTGAAATCATGGTTTTGTTCTATGACCTCATTGATGCTGTGTTCTGAGACATAAATAAACGTTGCAAACTGGGTGTAAGGGATACATATCTCAACTGTTTTACCGGAATCAATCCAGACATCCCTGACTGAGCTTCATTATACCTCGATTATCCACATGTGGGACAACTATCCAATGACTCATTTTCACCAGATTATAAGAAGCAATAATTTTCACATGCATTAATCTTCTGATAACTAAGGCCTAGATTACGATCCATCCTATTGCTTTTATAGTAATTTGTGAGCAAAACATTTCTTTTAGGTAACAAGGTTTTAACTAAAGAAAATATCTAATGAAAATAGTTTTTTTAACATTGCATAATCTGATCTAATAGGCCTAAATTTTTCAACCACTTCTAGTTTTCTTATCTTACAACCAGGATATAATGCATCTTCAACAGACCTCAACAACTCATAAAATTTGTATGGTGCCAAATCAAGAGTTAAATCAACATCATCTTGAGTTTCAGTTTGTTGAACAGATAGACCTGTAACATCATGTACTAAATTTTGAAACCATGATAGATCTAGAATCAAGTTATTAGTATCTTCTATAGAACTGCATTCACCATGTTGATACCAAAAAACATAATCTGGTTAAAAACCAAATCGCAAGAGATGTCCCCCAACATTTTCAAATTTTCAAACGTTCTCAGAAAACTTTTTTTATAAGGACACTTAATAGTTCCTTCTAAAAAAATTCAGTTTATGATGATTCAAATGATAAGAAATCTTCAACACCCTCAATATATACAGGATTTAAACCAGAACTATTTGGATTTCAGTACTAATTTATCCAAGTGCGACCATCTAATAATGATTGTTTTTTACTTCCTTGTTCAATATTTTTCTACAAAATATAAAATCATTAATATTTTTTAATAATTTGAAACTAGAAAAAATATATCCAAAAAAAGAAGATTAATAATTACAAATAATTCTTAATAATTACCATTAATTATGAGCGACACAATTTCCAGTGGATTGACAACTACTCTTTTCTTCAACGGCTCATTTACATGCATCTTTCTCACACTAAAATCACAATGAAGAATCTACTCGGAGGAATTCATATTCATTCTTGTGCGTATGAGAATGTATAAGTATATCTCTGAGAAGATTCTTCATTCTAATTTCAGTGTAAGAAAGATGCAGGTAAATGTGTCATCAGACAAAAGAGCCCCCTTTTATCTATGAATCATCTTCTTGCAACTATCACTGCCTAAAAAAATTATGAAAAATGCGGTCCTACGAATGTACATTCAAACTCATGAATACGATATTAGATATGCATATGTAGAAGCATACTTTTCATAATGTTTTTAGTTGGTGAGAGTTGAAAGTATAAGAGTCATCGAGAAAAAGAATTTTTTTCAATCCACTGGAAATTATGCATAGTTTTTTACAATTTTTCACAATTGATTTTATTCCTAATTATTCCTCATTATTACTAATTCTTCCCAATTAATCCTAATTATTTCTAATTATTCTTAATTATTTCTAATTATTGCTAATTAATCCTAATTATTGCTAATTATTTCTAATTAGTCTCAATTAATCCTAATTATTGCCAATTATTGATAATTAGTCTTAATTATTGCTAATTAATCTTATTTATTGCTAATTATTTCTAATTATTACTAATTAATCCTAATTATTGATAATTAATCCTATTTATTTCAAATTATTCCTAATTATTTCTTATTAATCACAATTATTCCTAATTATTCCTAATTATTGCTAATTGTTGCTAATTATTCCTAATTATTCCTAATTATTCATAATTATTTCTAATTATTCCAAATTATTCCAAATAATTCTGAATTATTCCTAACTAATGCTAATTATTCCTAATTATTCATAATTATTCCTAATTATTACTAATTATTCCTAATTATTACTAAGTATTCCTAATTATTCCTAATTATTACTCTTTATTACTGTTTATTACTATTTATTACTATTTATTACTATTTATTACTATTTAATACTGTTTATAACTATTTATTACTATTTGTTACTATTTATTACTAATTATTACTATTGAATACTATTGATTACTAATTATTACTAATTATTACTGTTTATTACTAATTATTATTATTTATTAATAATTATTACGAATTATTACGAATTATTATTAATTATTACTATTTATTACTATTTATTACTAATTATTACTATTTATTACTATGTATTACTATTTATTAGTAATTATTGCTAATTATCACTATTTATTACTAATTAATACTAATTATTACTATTTATTACTATTTATTGCTATATATTACTTATTATTACTAATTATTACTAATTATTACTATTTATTACTATTTATTAATATTTATTACTAATTATTTCTATTTATCACTATTTATTACTAATTATTACAAATTATTACTATTTATTACTATTTTTACTAATTATTATTAATTATTACTAATTATTATTAATTATTACTAATTATTACTAATTATTACTATTTATTACTATTTATTACTAATTGTAAATATTTATTACTAATTATTACTAATTATTACAATTTTACACTAATTATTACTAATTATTACATATTATTACTAATTATTAATATTTATTACTATTTATTAGTATTCATTACTATTAATTACTAATTATTACTAATTATTGCTAATTATTCCTAATTATTCCTAATTATTACTAATTATTACTAATTATTAATAATTATTACTATTTATTACTATTTATTACTATTTATTACTATTTATTACTATTTATTCATAATTATTCCTAATTATTATTATTTATTCCTAATTATTACCAATTATTACAATTTATTACTAATTATTACCTTTCATTACAAATTATTACTATTTATTACTATTTATTACTATTTTATTACTATTTATTAGTAATTATTTGTAATTATTAATATTTATTAATATTTATTTCTTTGTATTACTATTTATTAATATTTATTGCTATTTATTACTATTTATTACTATTTGATACTATTGTTACTATTATTTACTACTTATTACTAATTATTACTATTTATTTGTAATTATTACTATTTATTACTATTCATTAGTATTGATTACTATTTATTAGTATTTAATAGTATTTATTACTAATTATTAGTATTTATTACGAATTCTTAAGATTTATTATTAATTGTAAATATTTATTACTATTTTCTTAATTATTACTATTTTTTAATTATTACTAATTAGTGTTAATTACTGCAAAATACAGCTACTAATTACTAATTATTGCTAATAATTTATATACATTACTAATTATTTTTAATAATTATTAACTATTACTAATTACTAAGAATTAGTACTAATAATTTATTTTTATTATTACAAATAAATATTGATGAAAAAACAATTTAAATCTAACTTAATGACAACTAATCAACAATACTTAAAATTAATATAAAGAAATAAAATAAATACTAAATTAAATAAAACATAAATACCTTTAAACTTGATCTCTTATAATTGTAGACGGCTTCACAACTTCTTCGTAAAAAAAACTAACTCTGATAAATTTTCACTCTAAAATTAGAGTTTAGAGATATAAGAAACCAGCTCTTCTTTTGAGGTATGTTTTTCATTTCTGGTTGTTTTTGAGAAAAAGAGGAGTTTTTGGAAATTTCTTGAGTACACTTCGTGTGCTTATAAGGACACGTCGTGTACTCAGTTGTTGCGGGTGACCGTGTACTGGCCGTGTAACTGCCGAGTTCAAGCCGTGTGTGGTGACCTGGAGAGCGCCTAATATGGGTCCAGTTAAGGAAAGTACACGTTGTGTATTCATGATGTACATGACCTGTACTTTCTTTTTTATTTCATTTAACGGACTCGGGTCGCGTCTAATTGGAAGAATTCACATCTTCTTCGTTCGTCTCATCCAGGAGCGTTCGTACGGCCGTGAATCTTCGACAATCCCCCGACCCACTGTCCGTTCTCCAAATCAAACTCTGTCGGTTGCATTAGAATCACATCGGTAAGTTCTCCCTTCCTCTTGAACTTCATCTCTTGATTTATCCTCTTTCATGAGATATCATCGGTTGAATGTTTTGATCGTTTTTGTAAATCTACGGCATTCTAGGGCGATTAAAGGCCTGAGGTTCACGTATATCGATCTCATAACGCCGAGGTAGGTGGTTTGTGCCTTTTAGTAGATAGTATTTGAGTTATATATGCAAAAGTGCCCAATACCCTTGAACGAGGTATTGCTTGTTTATGGTTTTTAGCCATGTTATTGCCTGTTATGCCTTGTTTGTTTGGAATGTGGATAATTGTTTGTGAATATGGTTAACATTTCCTTGCTATGGATGTTTGTCCTATGTTTTCTTGTTTTGACCGTTTGGTCCAGCTTGCCTGGTAGGCTGCTTTGCTTTCCATTCCTAGTGTTGTAGGATGGAGTGATGTTATCTGATATGTTGTTATATGTTGTAGACTGTTTAGCCAAGTAGTTCTGAAGATCTACTTTGGCTGCCACATATTGTTTGTGCACGATTGACTTACACAGGGCTGTGAGAAACTGGTGTAGTAGACCATAGGGAGAATAGACGATGAGGGCTTCTCCAGAGTGTCTGTTTACTTTTACTTTGTGAGACCATTGGAGGGATGGACTTTGTTCCCCCTCAGAGTGTCTGTAGTTTCATCGTCACGGGCCATAAGTGGAATTGGGCGTTGAGTGCTTCCTCAGAGTGCCTATTAGTTACCGATACGAGACCACAAGGGGAATTGATGGTGAGTTCTTCCTCAGAGAGTCTATGTTAAAGCTGAACCAGAGGGGTTAGAATGTGTGTTCTTCCCATAGGGTTTCTTGTAGTTGTTTGGTTGAACTATAGGGAATATGCTGTGAGTACTTCTCAGTGGGTTACCTATTTGTGATTATCTTCTTACATGATATATGAAATTTAATGCAATTGAAATTGTATGATTGTTTACTTATGGGAACTTCCTTGTCCACTACTTCTTCTTTCCTATTCTCTTCCATATATATTTACTGACTGTTCGGCACAGATCTTAGGGTGGTTTCCTACTATGATTAGTCTCACACCCTGTTGGGGCCATGCTTTTGGGCCCAAACAGATTATATTGTTGCAGGTTTAGATAAGGGTAAGCGCCCTTCTTTATCAGGTACTTGACTGCTTTGGAGCTAGAGAGCATTGGACCAAGTTGAGGCTTGTGATGCTGTGGAGTTGTTTAGTTTCTTTTCTTTTGTACTTTGGTTTAGTACTGTATTTCATCATTGTGACGTGTTTGACTAATTTCCTAGACATATGTACCATGCATCATTATATATGTGCTCCAGTTTATTTCTTTTAGTCTTCCATTTTTTACTGTTGTATGGTATTATTATTTCTTTTGCTGTTGAATATCTGTTTTACTTCCGCTATGTTATTCTCTCAATGAGGTAATAGTTTCCCCACTATCAAACCCAAGGCCTTCGCTGTTAGTCGGCAGCCACTAGCATTCGGGGAAATGCGCTTGAGGCCATGTGACCAATCAGGTGTGGGGAGCCTCTAGGTGGATTCCGAAACCGGGACATTACAAAGTGGTATCAAAGGAAATCTATTCTTCTGGACTTACTATTTGGAGCCTATAGTCAGGGATATGATAGAATAGGTACTTGGTAATAATTTGTCCCCGAGAGTAGCTAACCCGCGTATAGGGAAAATACAATTTACCTCATTTATTGCTATTTTTTTTCTGGTTTTTCATTTTTACAGTTGATTTGATTTCACCATTGGGTGATTCACATGTATTGTTCTCTTATTGTTGATCTTATTTAGGTTATATTTCTATTACAACCCGATGAGTTGAGGGTATGACATCTCATGCATCATATAGGCACTTTCTATAAATAACATGTCACACATTTTTTCCATGACATTTAGGGTACATTAGCGGTTGAATGTTGTTATGATAGATGTTGTGTTAGATATGCATGTTGTTGTTATATATGTCTTGATAGACTATATACTTTTTGATGGGCTATTGTATTGCATAAGGTTTTATTTGAATGAACGCCAAACTTTGGTTCTTGAGGTGTTATGGGCCCTCATGGACCAAAATTTGGTGGATCATTGCACTGTTAACCTTGTATATGACATGTATAAGATGCCATGCTTTGATTCTCAGAGAGTATGGGCCCTCACAGATCAGAATTTGGCACTTTAATGTTCATTTCAGTGTTTTCTGGGCTTTCGGAGTAGTTTATGAGGCTTACTATCTGGAAAAACCCATAATACATGGTGTGTAGTGATGAATACATGTCATGTGTTCTTCTGTTTAGGAAAGAACCTTTTTTCTTAAGTACACACCATATACCTATGTACACACCGTGTAGTCTCTAACCGTGTCATTGGATGCGTAGGAGGAGACACGGGGTTGGAAAAATCTTGGTGGAACACACTGTGTGCCATACGTACACGCCGTGTTGTGAAGACCATGTGTTCACCTGTGTGATTAACGACACAGATGGGTAAAAACCTATGTTATACATGTCGTGTCAATATTGAACACGACGTGTAGTGTAAACCGCGTATCCAGCTGTGTAACGAACCACACGGGTCAGTGGAACCTTCATAGTACATGTTGTGTCCATCAGAAACACGCATTGTAGAGTTAGCCATGTATCTAGTCGTGTCACTAAAAACACGAGTCAGTGAAGTTCGTCTAGTATATGTTGTGTCTAGTACGAAAATGCCATATAGTCTTGTTTAGGAGAACAGTGTGGGTTATTCATGTATAAGAACTGAAGAAGGGGAAAAGGATTCAAGTACACAACATGTGTTAGTAAAACATGCCGTGTGTTCGGGGTGTTACATGACCAGGGTTGGCAGGAGAACATGCCCATGTGAAGGCTTAAGGGAACACACTACGCAATAATTATACACAGTGTGTAAGCATGTTTTGAAAAACATGATGCTTTGTTTCTACCGTTACCTTCTATCAATTCTAAGTTTCAGTCCTTGATAATCTTGACCTAAGGTGTGCGCTTGACCTTGTAGAGTCATGCCACTGAGACTTCCTCTGGTTTTATTCTAGTTACAGGGCAGTTATCAGACACTAGAGATGGATGACTGGGGACTACTAGAAGATCCTCTAGTTGTTCTAGTCATGGAACCAGCTGTCATTCTAGACACAGATACTGTCACAGAGTTCTAAGAGGGGTTTATGAGGTTCATAAAAACCATCTATGGAATACGGCATCCTTCCCCTTCTATGGAAGAGCTGACATGGGTTTTCTTGCAGCAACATCCTCCCACATTCCTACGGGATAGAGGACTGCAGGCTACTGAGTCATGGTTAGAAGCCATGCTATCTATCTTCAAGCATCTAGAGATGCCTCCAAAGAGGAGGGTGAAGCTCTCTACATATATTCTTTGGGATTCGACCAAGAAATGATGGGACGTGATCTCACAGGCGGGACTCCAGCAAGTTATGGATTGGGATGAGTTCCAGCATGCCGTCAATGACTACTTCTATCTGGAGACATTGAGGGCCGATCGAGCCCGAGACTTCATGAGTATAGAGAAGGTTACTCTTTTAGTTATAGAGTATTCTTGTCACTTTCACAGAGTCGTAGTGCTTCACGCGTATTCTAGGAGGTGATGAGTTATTCCTGGCAAGGAATTTTGAGGATGGTCTCAGGCATGACATCTGATCTCAATTGAACATCTTCTGGACGACTTCTATCACTTATATAGTCAACTAGGAGCTGATCACAGAGCACAATCATAGGGATTCTGGAGCTGTGAGCTAGGGTGGACCGACATCCAGAGTTAGTATCCCTCCTACTGACAGTAGGAAGCGCCATAGGGAATCTATGCGCGGGGATCCAAGAAGGCGAGATACATCTTCTGGTAGACATGTAGTGTGATAACAGTGTGGAAAGAGTGGGAATATGAGGTCACATTGCCCAAGAGACCTAGAGGATTGATGATCATGCAGTAATGTGTTTCATCTTCAACGCTTCTGTCAGATCTTCTCAACAGAAGCTGGTGACAAGGGTTCTTCTATGACTCCCCATTCGGGAGCAGCACCACTAGTTTTTCACCAGTTTGGGAACTGGAGTCCTTCTGGCCATTTAGGCCAAGGTGGAGGTCACGGTCGTGGTAGTTAGTCCCCAGTATTTCTGTGACAACAGGTTGGATCCTCTCAGAGTGGTCAGGTAGGGTCACGGGGCTGCGGTACAGGTTAGAGTTTTGCAGTGGAGCAGACCCAACATGAGCAGGATCCTGAACCCTCTATAGTTTGAGGTACGATCCTAGTTGCCTCAGTTTTAGCTTCTGCACTTTTCAATATGGCATATTCACATATATTTATATTTTTTGCTGTTGTGGAGAGCCTTGGGATATGTATCTTTTCTTCTACAGATTTATTGATGCTAGACACTACGTTTTGGACAAGAAAAGATATTGTGTGTGACAGTGTAAGGAGTGCCCTCTTGATGTTGGTGGGTCTCACTTCTTATAGGACATTTATGTCTTAGAGATGACAGGATATGATGTTATTTTTATAATGGACTAGTTAGTTCCCTTCCAGGCTTTTGTTGATTTCTATCATCGTAGGGTGAGTTTCATGTTAGCCGAGGGCATGTATTTTCTAAATAAGCATGAATAGGATGTCCAGGCGAGCAGAGCGGGACACTAGCATCATTGGTTTGGAGGAGTTATAGCCCAGATTGTTAGTCTGTATCTGGATGACTAGGGGAATTCAAAGGTGGACTTTCCTCCAGTGGTGGATCATTTTAGGGATGTATTTCTAGAGGACTTTTCAGTTTTCCCTCTAGATCAAGAGGTAGAATTTTCTATTGATCTTGTGCCAGGTGAAACACCGGTGCCCATTCCTCCTTATAGGATGGCTACACCAGAGTTGCAGGAGCTCAAGAAGCAGTTGGAGGAGTTTTAGGCAAAGGGTTTCAATCGACCCAGTACATCTCCTTGGTGTTCGCCTATCCTGTTTGCGAAGAAGGTGAATGGTACCCTTAGGCTTTGTGTGAATTATCAGAAGTTGAACCAGTTCATGGTCAAGAATCAATATCCCTTTTCAATGATTGATGATATCTTTGATCAGATTCAAGGATCCCGGGTGTTCTCAAAGATTTATTTGAAATCTGGTTATCATCAGTTGCGCGTTAGACCATCTGATATACCTCTTACAGCCTTCAGGAGCAGGTATAGTCTATACGAGTATGTGTTTATGTCATTTGGTCTCATGAACATGCCTTCATTTTTCACGGCACTAATGAACTGAGTGTTCCATCCATACCTGGATTCTTTCATGGTAGTCTTTGTGGATGATATCTTGGTGTACTCTCACACTCGACACGACCATTACACATATCTTGAGATAATTTTGATTACACGGAGAGAGCATCATTTATATGCCAAGATCTCAAAATGCCACTTTTGGATAGACCAGATTCACTTATTAGGTCATGTTATCTCAAAGTTAGGATTATCAGTAGACCCATAGAAAGTGAGAGCAGTAATTACCTGGGAGCAGCCAAAGAATGTCTTTGAGGTACGATGTTTTCTAGGGATGGTTAGATAATACAGATGTTTCATACATGACCTATCACGATTTGTAGTGCCACTGATGGGCTTGAGTAGGAAGAGTTTGAAGTACTTGTGGTCATATTATTGTGAGTCAGCCTTTCAGGAGATGAAAGTGAGGTTTACTTCAGCACCGATACTAGTTTTTCCAGATCTGAGCAAGAAGTATACTCTTTACTGTGATGGTTTATGTATCGGGCTAGGATTAGTTCTTATACAAGGAGAAGGATTTGTTGCGTATGGGTCTCTGAAAGAGGACTTTCGTGGGTGCCCTCAAATGATTAGTGTGATTTTGGGGTACTTAGGTGCAGCAGAGTGGCTGACCAAGGTCGTCTCTCAAAGGAGGAAGTGAATTAAAAAAACTTCTTAGAGGTATACTAAAAAAAAGAGAATAAAAACACTAATTGAATGGATGGGGGTTTTTAATAGTTTATAGATCTAGAAGAAGTTTTCTGTAAGAAGATTGCATTTTTTTGTTTGTAATTTTGAAATGATGTTTGACTAACAAGACACAACAAGAAGATGTTTTTTTAGAAAATATTTTAAAAGGCGTAATCGATCTAACTCTACCTCTTCACTCTATTATTAATCATTATCATTTAAACTAACATTAACTTAATTATGATCCCTTAATTTGTTAAATCCCTAACCCTACGAGAATTAACTTTACCATGAAGATGAAGTGAATTTAACCCTAGGCTAACTTCGGAACATGCAATCGCAACACCCTGCTTTGATTGATGTTCTAAGATTAGCGTATGGTCTGTGATAAATTAAGGCACATAACCACTCTGGAAATGAGGATTAATTGAGTTTAGGGATTGTATTTGAACTCTACAAATTGATCCCGTGTGGTCTTGTATTACCGATTAAGATTACGCTCTCACAATTCACACAAATCCCGACCTCGTGCATTTTGTGTTTATTGTTCAATTGCTTTCTTAGTTTCATTTAAATTGAAAACTCAATTAATAGATCATATTTAGTGAATTACAATATATCATTGATTCAAAATAAATTAATGAAGAAGGTGAGAGGTAGATCGATTACTAAAAGACTACTCTTCCATGGGTGGCGTAATCATCGTAGAAGCGTTTTGCATGTGCAAGCGTTTATAATGGGCATAACCCAATAACGCTTCTACTCAAGAATTCAAAACCAATTAGGAAGATTAATAGAAGAAGAAATTTAAACAAAACAGAACAAAAGAGAAGAAATACAAGAAGAACAAAGAATTTTATTACACAAATGAAAACATTACAAAATGAAGAAGAGAAGGAGGCTTCGATGAGGGGATCCTTGCTTCAAGAGCTACCCCTATTACAATGGTTGGATAATTTAGGTGAAACAAATTCTCCTATGCTTAAAATCTCCTAATGCACGTCCCAACCCCTCCAAATTATGAAAACTCCAATTTATAGAGTGGAGGGGAGGCTAGGTTTAAAGAGGTTTCAAGTGTGAATGGGAAATCTCGGCCAAATATTTTAATAAAAATTTCACCGCCCATTTGACCTCGACAACACGTGAACCAGCTCTCCTTCCAGAAGGATGATTTGTGGGAAAATGAATCCCCAAGATCCTATCAATATACGGGCTTAATAAAAGACCGGATGAAGAAGATATGGCCCAAATACAGAACCCATGTCCATTCTGCCGAGTCCATCCCACCATTGGATTAATGTCCCATTTACTCCATCCAAATGCCCTTTTTAGATCTAGTGTCTTGAATCAAAGTTGTAGAAAAGTAAGTTAGGAACACTATTAAAAAATTTCAAATTACAATAATAAAAATAAAAATATATATCTTTGAAATACTACAGTGCACTATAAAGGGTAAAACTAGAATTTTCACCAAATTTTCAAATGAGTGATCAAATCCCAAATATTTTATAAATAAACATATTTAGCACAATGTGGGGAAATTATATCATTTATTATCAATAAAATATTCAACAAAATAGTGTTTTATCAAATCCCCTGCACTTACCCTTTTGCACTCCTGAGGAAAATCTCATATTTAGTAATCATCAATATCAAATCAAAACCAATTTTAAAACACATATCCTTGAGATCAATCAATTTACCACCAAGAATAAAAAGATATCATGACTCATAAAAAACCTTATTTCAAGTTCCCCATTTATATCATTCAATATATTTCCACTTCATTTATCATCCCATGCACAAAACACTTACCTCGCTTGAATTTTCTCTCATCACTCAAATATCAATTTTTTTGCAATGTCTTTCTCATCCAAACTCATACAAGGGTCACCATAGGCTTGATAGATTCCTAAATCGCTACCCGATGTGATTCAAGGACATATGTTTATCATGAGGACTTTTCAGGGTTGTTCTGTGGCTTTCGGTTGGTAGGATTAAGATGTGAAAAACTCTGAGGTTGAATGAGGAGGGCTTGACTCTTTTGAAGCAAAATTGCATTAATCAAATTTTCACTTAAATATGGTCTTCTCTTCAATCCCCATAGTATCAATTCAGATCCATCATCATGAAAAGTCATGAAAAGTTTAAACCATTCATTATTTCAGCATCAAAAATGTCAATCTTCTCAAACATGATTTTTTTGAAAGCTCCAGATGGGCACAACTTTCCACCTCAATTAGAAGCTCTAGAAAAGGCACATCGTTCAATATAATGGCTTTCTTCAGTAGAAAACATATCTCTTCAGAATTTAATTTTCCACCCAATGTATCACAGAATGTGGTGGCACAACACAAGACAACTTCCCCCACACTTAAGCTCAACTATATTTTTCAATTTCACTTAAAGAGTTGGTTGGATAGGGAAAGTTGGCTTGTAATGTGGATAACCTAACAGGCTATGCGTGGCTTCTAAGGGCTACAAGGATTAAATATTCAAGGTAGGCCATTATAAAAAAAGATTCTTTGAAATAGGGGCTTTAATACCAAACAAATGCCTCAATCATTTAAACATATGTACCTCAAACCCTCAATTTTTGACACGAATAGATCAAATTATGGTTAAATCAAGCATGGTTTGGTTCTCTCAAGAAGTGAGGTAAATGTAAAGAATATGAAAATAATGGTTCAGAAGCCTCACAGGAAAGTGATTTCAAATATAAATACCGTGAGATGTGGCATGGGATTCAAAATTCAGTGTACTTTTCATGAAATTACTAAATATTTGAACTTGAAACAAAGTTATTTCAGCATTAATTTAAGCTTAGTCTCAAGGGACAAATTATTTCACTCATTGATATGCATTTCAAAATTTTTATGAGAATCATTTCAACTCAAAAATTTCAAAAACACAAAGAAAATTGAAAAATAAACACACAAAATTTGAAAAAACACACAATTTTTTTTTGTTTTATCAAGAAACAAATTGAAATTACTAAACTAAAAGGTTCCCTCCCCCACTCTGAAAATATTGCATTGTCCTCAATGTGAACCCATGAGATGATATATGCACATGAAATGCAGAATTTTTAAATAGGACAAATAATATAAAAGTGAAATGGTTAGGAACAGCCTGATGTGATCAAGCGATGATGGGGTCATGCAGTGTGACAAAATCCACTGCATTAGTAGGAAGTCCCTCAATGTATCTCTTCAAACGTTACCCATTGACTGTAAAGCTCCTTACAGTGTCCTCTTGTGTGATCTACACTGCACCATAAGGAAAAACATTAGATACAATATAAGGACCTAACAATCTGGAACGCAACTTACCAGGCATCAACTTCAGTCGTGAACTGTAGATAAGGAATTTCTCTCCAACATGAAACTCCCTTTGTTGGATCATTTTGTCATGAGCTTCTTTTGATATTTCCTTGTAGAGCCTTGAGTTCTCATGTGATGATAGTCGAATCTCCTCAATCTCTTGAATTTTCAACTTTCTTTGAATTCTAGCGTGGGCCAAATCCATGTTGCATTTCTTTATAGCCCAATATGCCCGATGCTCGTCTTCCATTGGGAGATGACATGCTTTCCCAAAAACAATACTAAATGGGGACATACCAATGGGTGTCTTGTATGCCATCCTATAAGACCACAATGCATCATCCAAGCTCTTGCTTTAATCCTTCCTATTTGGCTTCACGATTTTCTCCAATATTTGTTTCAACTCACGATTTGAAACCTCAGCCTGGCCATTTGTTTGGGGGTGGTATGGTGTTGGTGTTTTGTGTGTCACCCCATACTTTCTAAGGAGGGAAGAAAAATTCCTATTGCAAAAGTGTGTCCCTTGGTCACTGATGATGGCCTTTGGTACTCCAAACCTGCAAAAAATATGTGCTTTGACAAAGTCCACAACAACATGAGAATCGTCAGTCCTGGTGGCCTTGGCCTCCACCCATTTACTCACATAATCAACAGCAACCAAAATATACAAAAATACAAATGAACTAGGAAAAGGACCCATAAAATCAATGCCCCATACATCAAAAATCTCATAGAATAGTATGGGTTGTTGGGGCATCTCATGTCTCCTAGAAATATTCCCAGTGTGTTGGCAACGAGAGTATGACTTACAAAACACATGGGCATCATGGAACAAGCTATGCCAATATAATCCAGATTCCACAAACTTCCTCGCTGTCCTTTTGGGTCCAAAGTGTCCACCACAAGCAAGTGTAAGACATAAATGCAAAACAGACTCAAACTCATGATCGGGAACACACCTCCTAATGACTTGGTCACTACACATGTGCCAGAGGTAAGGATCATACCACACATAATACCTAGACTCTCTTTTTAATTTTTGGACTTTATTTCTTTAAATTTTCAGGTATTTCAGAGGCAACAATGTAGTTCACTAAATCAGCATACCAAGGATGCGTATCTGAGATGGAATAAAGATGCTCATCAGGAAAAGTGTCCCGAAGTGGTACCTGGTCCAAGGTGTCATCCTCTAGTGTGTGAGTAAGCCTACTCATGTGGTCTGCCACCAAATTCTCTTACCCCTTCTTGTCCTTTATCTCAAGGTAAAACTCTTGAAGAAGGAGCATCCAACAGATAAGTCGTGGCTTTGCATCTAGCTTCTTCAGGAGGTACCTCAAAGCTGCATGGTCAGAAAAAACAACTACTTTAGAGCCCAATAAATATGAACGGAATTTATCTAAAGCAAATATGATATCAATAAACTCCTTTTCCGTGGTTTTGTAGTTTGATTGGGCTGAATCCAATGTCCTTGATGCATAGGCAATCACATGTGAACGTCCTTCCACCCTCTGAGATAAGACAACTCCAACCACGAAGTTGGAGGTGTCACACATAAGCTCAAATGGAAGGTCCCACTGCGGGGGCTGTATGATAGGTGGAGTGGTCAGACGTTGTTTTAACTCATCAAATGAATTCCTTCAAGAAACATCAAACACAAAATCAGAATCCTTTTGAAGTAATATTGACATAGGAAGAGCAATCTTACTAAAATATTTGATGAAGTGCCGATAAAACCCTACATTCCCTAGGAAAGATCTAACATCATGCACACATGTAGGATATGGAAGGGATGAAATAATTTCTATCTTAGATCTATCAACCTCTATCCCATTTTTTGACACTACATTCCCTAAGACAATGCCTTTCTCTACCATGAAATGACACTTTTCAAAGTTCAGGACCAGATTCTTCTCAATACAACGATTCAATACCTTTCCCAAACTCTTTAGACATTCATCAAATGAGGATCCATACACTGTAAAATCATCCATAAATACCTCCATGCAGGTCTCAATAAAATCAGAAAAAAATACTCACCATGCATCTCTGGAAGGTACCTAGGGCATTGCAAAGTCCAAATGGCATCCTCCGGTAGGCAAATGTGCCAAAGGGACAGGTGAATGTAGTCTTCTCATGATCCTCTGAAGCTATAGGAACCTGAAAATATCCAGAAAATTGATCCAAGAAACAATAGTGTGTTTTCCCAGCTAGTCTCTCGAGCATTTGATCAATAAATGGGAGGGGGAAATGGTCCTTGCAAGTGGTTTGATTTAGTTTCCTATAATCAATACACACACGCCAACTATTTTGCAACCTCATTGGAACTAACTCATCTTTCTCATTTTTAACAACAGTAAAACCAGATTTCTTAGGCACAACCTGAATTGGACTTACCCACTGAGAATCTTAAATGGGAAAGATTATACCTGCCTCAAGCAATTTCTCAACTTCTTTTTTAACAACTTCTAGGAGGGTGGGATTGAGTCTCCTTTGTGGCTGTCTCACCGGTTTATCCCCATCCTTCAAGAGAATCCTATGCATGAAAATGGAGGGGCTAATACCTGATATGTCAGCCAAGGTCCACCCAATCGCCCTGATGTTCTCCCTCAAAATATTCAAAAGCTTTTCTTCATGTTCAAAAGGGAGATTGTTAGCAATGATAACATGTAATATCTCACCACTAAACAAGTATGAGTATTTCAGATTTGGTGGCAATGGATTGAGTTCTAATGAAGGAGGATGATGTATGTATGGAGAAATTGATGCAACAGACATATCTTCACAATGAACATTAGTATCAGAATATAAATCATCACAATCAGAGAATAAAGCACCAAATCCATTAGCATACTCAATAGCCATGTCATAATCAGAGTTCACATGATCAAAATCATAATATGATTCCATTTCAAAATCAAATCTTACAGAGTCTTGTTCCTTAAAAATGGGTGTAGAAGTACTCATAGACATCAAACTAGAACCAATACTCATAATCTCCCTAAGCATAGGACAATCCAATTCCATGGGGTTTTTACTTGGTGGTTCAAAATGGGAGATAACAAAAGCAGAATGGTCCTCAGAGGGGTACTTCATGGAATCCATAACATTAAATATCACAACTTCATCTCCAAATTCCATGGAAAGTGTACCCTCATTGACATTTATGATAGTTTTTGCAGTTTTGAGGAAGGGGCTACCTAAGATAATGGGGGCATGAGAACTTACCTGATCATCTTCCTTGTTAAGAACATAGAAATCCGCTGTAAAGATCATGTCTCTTACCCAAACAAGTACATCCTCAAGGACTCCCGCTGGATATGTCGTAGATCTATTCACCAATTACACCACTACTCTTGTTGGCTTCAACTCACCAACCTGCAAGGAAGAGAATACAGAGTGAGGCATCACATTTATTGAAGCTCCTAAATCACAAAGAGCATCAGAGAAGTGAAACTCCCCTATGGTACATGGGATGGTGAATGTCATGGGATCCTTTCACTTTGTTGGCATTGCTAGAATTGGTGTAATGAGTGCCAAGACATTCCTTCCAAGATTGATCCTATCATTTCCCTTGAGCCCTCTTCGATTGGTGCAGAGTTCTTTTAAGAATTTGGCATACCTTGGGATTTGCTTAATGGCTTCAAGCAGAGGAATGTTGATCTCCACACGCTTGAATGTGTCCAAAACCTCCTTTTTCATTGCTTCTTCATCCATATTCCTGGTTTGAACAACCATGTTGGGAAAAGGAAGGGGTTTAGAAGGAACATCATCAATCTTTTTCTTACCTTTATCTTTCTCCTTGGATTGCTCATCAGTTGGTTTGGAATGCGACTTCTCCGGAGTTGAGGTGAATCCCGATGGGATGGTAGGTACAAATGTATTGTTCATTTGCTTCCCACTTCTCAATGTGATGGCACTGACATTACCCTTTGGATTTAGAGTGGGTTGGGAAGGTAGATTTCCAGAATTCTTACTCACAAGTTCATGGAGGGCGGTGGCAATCTGGCTCATTTGAGTCTTCAACTCCCTCAGCTCCGAACTTTTACTCTTCAGCTCATTCTGTTGATTAAGAACAATTTTCTTTAAAAGATCATTAGTATTAGAATCTAACTTTGGTGGAGGATTCCCTTGTTGCTGACTTGTTGATGTTTGAGCTTCAAATCTCCTTTGGGGTTATTGGAAACCCTGTTGGTAAGGTGGATGCTGCTGGAAGTTTGGTTGAAAAGGGGGCCTTTGTTGTTGTCCAGAGCCATACCTCATGTCCGGTTGATCTTTCAACCCTTGGTTGTATGTTGGAGAAAATGAATCAAACTTCTTTTGGGGATATGGTTGTTGTTGCTGCTGAAACGGTCTCCCTGGGAATACTGCTGCACAATCCTCTGTCTCTTGTAGTTGTGGGAAACAGTCAGTTGGGTGGCTTGTCTCAGTGAAGATGACACAAGGCCTTGAAGGAGGGGGTAGATATGTCTTTTGTTCCAAATAAATTTTCCTCACCATAGTTTTCAATTCTTCTAACTTGGTATCAATCAAATTACTCTCAAGAGAAGAATGACTTACCTGATGTACTCCCCTGATATGTGGTGTACCTCGATCACCAAATTTTTGGGAGTTTTGGGTCATTTTGTCGATCAATGCTCATGTAGTTAATGGTGTCTTGTCCACCAATGCTCCTCCAGCTGCATCATCCACCATGCTCCTCTCCATGGGTGTGAGTCCTTCATAGAAGTACTGAATGAGGAGTTGCTCACTGATTTGGTGATGCAGACAGCTTGCACACAACTTCTTGAATCGCTCCCAGTACTCATACATTGACTCCCCTTGTGCTTTCTTGATCCCCGATATCTCCTTTCAAATGTAAGTGGTCCTTGATGCTCGAAAAAATCTCTGCAAGAAAAGATGTTTCAAATCGTTCCAACAAGTTACATCTTCGGGTTGTAAATAATACATCCAGCCTTTTGCGGCTCTATCAAGTGAGAATGGGAATGATCTTAATTTGATTTGATCTTTAGAAAAATTTCCTGGTTTATGGGTTGAGAAAACCACATTAAATTCTTTCAAATGTTTATTGGGATCCTCACCAGAGAGGCCATGAAACTTTGGAAGTAAGTGAATTAACCCAGATTTCAGTTCAAAGTCCGATTCGAGATTTGGGTATGCAATACAATTTGGTTGATAGTTAATATCAGGTGCAGCCAATTCTCGAATGGTTATATTATGATCATTTCCATTTTTAAGCCATTGTTTCTTATTTTATGTGTGAATTTGAATAACTTCCAATTCCAACGTTTCCAGAAGAGAGGAATTCACCAACTGGTTGAATATTGAAACTTCCCGTAGACTGAGAGTGTCTGATTCGTGCCCTAAGGCTACGTTCAATCTCAGGGTCAAGATCTAAATGATCTTCGAGATTAGTTCGTGTCATAAATCAAATAAAAATTAAAAGAAAGTGAGTGGACCATTGTAAAATAAAAATGAGAAGTCGAGTTGATGGTCTAAAAAGAAAATATGAGGATGAAAAAAAATGAAAACTTGAGAAAGGGGAAAGATGAAAGAGAGAGGTGAAGAAAATAATAAAATGAAAAATAAAATAAATACCTCTAAATGGTTGAATAAATTACTTGCCTCCCCGAAAACAGCGCCAATTTGAAAGAGCACTGTCGTGGGTGCCCTCAAATTATTAGTGTGATTTTGGGGTACTTAGGTGCAGTAGAGTGGCTGACCAAGGTTGTCTCTCAAAGGAGGAAGTGAATTAAAAAAACTTCTTAGAGGTATTCTAAAAATAAAATAAAAGAGAATAAAAACACTAATTGAATGGATGGGGGTTTTTTATAGTTTATAGATCTAGAAGAAGTTTTCTGGAAGAATATTGCATTTTTTTTGTTTTTAATTTTGAAATGATGTTTGATTAAAAAGACACAACAAGAAGATGTTTTTTAAAAAATATTTTAAAAGGCGTAATCGATCTAACTCTACCTCTTCGCTCTATTATTAATCATTATAATTTAAACTAACATTAACTTAATTATGATCCCTTAATTTTTTAAATCCCGAACCCTACGAGAATTAACTTTACCACGAAGATGAAGTGAATTTAACCCTAGGCTAACTTCGGAACATGCAATCGTAACACCCTGCTTTGATTGATGTTATAAGATTAGTGTATGGTTAGTGATAAATTAAGGCACATAACCACTCTGGAAATGAGGATTAATTGAGTTTAGGGATTGTATTTGAACTCTACAAATTGATCCCGTGTGGTCTTGTATTACCGAATAAGATTACACTCTCATAATTCACACAAATCCCGACCTCGCGCGTTTTGTGTTTATTGTTCAATTTCTTTCTTAGTTTCATTTAAATTGAAAACTCAATTAATAGATCATATTTAGTGAGTTACAATATATAATTTATTCAAAATAAATTAATGAAGAAGGTGAGAGGTAGATCGATTACTAAAAGACTACTCTTCCATGGGTGGCGTAATCATCGTAGAAGCGTTTTGCATGTGCAAAGGTTTATAATGGGCATAACCCAATAACACTTCTATTCAAGAATTCCAAACCAATTAGGAAGATTAATAGAAGAAGAAATTTAAACAAAATAGAAGAAAAGATGAGAAATAAAAGAAGAACAAAGAAGTTTATTACACAAATGAAAACATTACAAAATGAAGAAGAGAAGGAGGCTTCGATGAGGGGATCCTTACTTCAAGAGCTACCCCTCATACAATGGTTGTAGAATTTGGGTGAAACAAATTCTCCTCTGCTTCCAATCTCCTAATGCACGTCCGAACACCTCCAAATGAGAAAAACTCCAATTTATTGAGTGGAGGGGAGGCTAGGTTTAAAGAGGTTTCAAGTGTGAATGAGAAATCTCGGCCAAATATTTTAATACACATTGCACCGAACATTTGCCCTCGCAAACGCGTGAACTAGCTCTCCTTCCAGAAGGATGATTTGTGGGAAACTGAGACCCCGATCTCCTCTCAAAATATGGTCTTAATAAAAGACCGGATGAAGAAGATATGGCCCATATACAGAACTTATTTCCATTCTGCCGAGTCCAGACCACCATTGGATTAATGTCCCATTTAATCTATCCAAATGCACTTTTTAGCTCCAGTGTCCTGAATAAAAGTTGTAGAAAATTAAGTTAGGAACACTGTTACAAAATATAAAATTACAATAACAAATATAAAAATATATATCTTCGAAATACTACAATGTACTATAAAGGGTAAAACTGGAATTTTCACCAAATTTTCAAATGAATGATCAAATCCCAAATATTTTATAAATAAACATATTTAGCACAATGTGGGGAAATTATATAATTTATTATCAATAAAATATTCCACAAAATAGTGTTTTATCAGTCTCAGTAGTTAAGGCCACATGAGAGGAATTACTCGACACACGATCTCTATTTGGATGTAGTTGTTCATGTTTTATGCTGTTGGAGACATTGTCTTCTGGGAGAGAATTTTGTGGTTTTCACCGACCACAAAAGTCTCAAGTACATCGTCACTAAGTGTGATCTGTATTTGAGATATTAAAGGTTGGTTGAGTATCTTTGGTCCTTTAACTTTGAGCTTTCCTATATGCTTGGGAAAGGCAACATTGTGGCTGATGCGTTGAGAAGGAGGACTCAAATACAGGTAGTTCAGGAGGCCAGTAGTGGGTGGAATCTTATGGCTCTATTCTCTGAGAAGAATTTAGAGGTGCACAACACACAAGGGCAGACGTTTCTTTCTTCTGTAGCTGTTACCACTAATCTACTTGATCGAGTGTGAATGAGGTAAATATCAGATTTTGAAGGCCTAGTCCTATGGGAGAGTGTGTCAGGAGAGAACCATATTCCTAGATGGACTGTAGGCAAGGACGAGATCATGAATTTTCATGGGTGTGTATGGGTTTCATTAGACATACGTTAGGAGTTGATGCGGGACTTTCATTCCTCAGTTTGGACAGTTCATCCTGGTGTCACCAAGATGTATCGAGATCTACACCATCTGTATTTGTGGCCAGGTATGAAGAGAGATGTTTTTGGTTTCATAATGATATGTTCCACTTGTCAGCAGGTGAAGCTTGAGAATCTGTGACCAGTAGGGCTTTTGCAGTAGTTACCCATTCCTGAGTGGAAGTGGAATGATGTCGCAATGAATTTCATGACAGGTTTTCCAAGGTCACCTCAAGGGAATGATACAGTATGGGTAGTCATTGATAGAATCACTAAGGTTGTTCACTTCTTGACAAATAAGGAGACCTTAAATGTTGATGATTTGGGAATGTTGTAAATCCGGAAGATTGTATTCTTACATGGGGTTCCACACTCCATTGTTTCAGACCGGGATGCACATTTTACATCTCAGGTCTGGTAGGGACTTCAAAAGTCTTTGGGTACACATGTAATTTTGAGTACATCTTACCATCCCCAAATAGATGGTCAGTTAGAGCATACAATTCAGGTGCTTTAAGACAATATTCAAGCATGCATCTTGGAATCTGGAGGTTTGTGGGAGAAGCACATAGCTCTTGTGGATTTTTCTTAAAATTATAGTTTTAAATCAGCTATTCAGATATCACCTTATGACTCTTTGTACGGTAGGCCATTCCGATCACCCTTATGTTGGATGGAGGTTGGAGAGATAGCTATGCTGAGACCTCATCTTGCCCAGGATACCACAGAGCAAATATAGTTGATACGGAAGAGGATGGCTACATCCAAGTCTCGACAGAAGTATTTTGCTGATCAATAAAGATTACCTATGAATTTAAAGGATGGATGTCAGGATTTCTTGCGTGTCACATTGAGATTGGGACACATGAGGATTAGAAGACACGAAAATCTTTCACCAAGGTACGTCATAACATTTTAGGTTTTGGAGAAAGTCGGTCCAGTTTCCTATCGGTTGTAGTTACCTCAGAGGTATCAGGATATGCATGATGTCTTCCCCATTTCTAAGCTCCGACATTACTTCTCAGACCCATCTCATGTTTCCCAACCCGAGGAGTTTGAGTTAGAGGTGGACGCGTCATTCGAGGAGCATCCTATCTACATTTTTTATCGAAGTTTGAATGTTCTCTGTCATCAGTCAGTTCCTCTGGTACGAGTGCTATGGTAGCACAGGTGAGTACAAGATGAGACTTGGGAGAGAGATGCTGATGTAAAATCATAGTGGGCAGAGCTGTTTTAGGATTATTTGTCTACGCCACCTTTCTAGAGAAATTTGGGGACAAATTTCATTAAGGGGGGAAGTTTTTAAGAACTTGGATCTTCTTTTAAGGTATGTTTTTCTTTTCTGGTTGTTTTTTAGCAAAAAGAGGTGTTTCTAGAAATTTATTGAGTACATGCCGTGTAATTATAAGTACATGTCGTGTACTCGTTTGTCGCAGGTGACCGTGTACTGGCCGTGTAACAACCGAGTACATGGCCGCCTGTGGTGACCTGGAGAGAGCCTAATACGGGGCAAGTTAAGGCAAGTACACACTATGTATTAATGAAGTACACACTGTGTACTTTCTTTTTATTTCATTAAATGGACTGGGATCACGTCTAATTGGCAGAACACACTTCTGCTTCATCTATCTCTTCTAGGAGTGTCCTTACGGCCACATATCTTCGACGATCCCCCAACCCACCGTCCATTTTCTGAATCAAACTCCATCAGTTGCGTTGGAATCACATCAGTGATTTTTTCCTTCTTCTTGAACTTTATCTCTTGATTTATCCTCTTTCATGAGATATCCTCGGTTTAACATTTTGAGTGTTTTTGTAGATATACGACATTCTAGGGAGATTCAAGGATTGAGGTTCACGTATATTGATCTTATAACGCTGAGGTAGGTGCTTTGTTCCTTTATGTAGATAGATGTTGAGTTATATGTGAAAAAGTGACCAATACCCTTGAATGAGGTATTGTGTGTTTATGGTTTTTAGCCCATCTATTTCATGATATGCCTTGTTTGTTTGGATAGAGGTTAATTGTTTGTAAATAACGTTAACCTTGACTTTCTATGGATTTTTTCCATGTTTTATTGTTTTGAACATTTGGTCCAGCTTGCCTGTTATGATGCTTTGCTTTCCATGCCTAGTATTGTAGGATGGAGTGATGTTATCTAATATGTTGTGATATGCTGTAGACTGTTCATCCAAGTAGTTATTGAGATTTACCTTGGCTTCCACATACTGTTTTTGCATGATTGACTGACACAGGGTCATGAGAACCTGGTGTAGTAGACCATAGGGAGAATGGAAGTTGAGGGCTTCTCTAGAGTGTCTGTTTACTTTTACATTGTGATACCATATGGGGGATAGACTTTGTGATCCCTTATAGTGTCTGTAGTTTCCTTGTTACGGGCCATATGGGGAATTTGACGTTGAGTGATTCTTCAGAGTGCCTATTACTTACCGATATGAGACTATAAGGGGAATTGATGGTGAGTGCTTCCTCAGATAGTCTGTGCTAAAGCTGAAATAGAGGGCTTAGACTATGTGTACATCCTATAGGGATGCTTGTAGTTGTTTGGTTGAACCAGAGGGGTTATGTTATGAGTAATTCCTAGAGGGTTCCCTATTTTTAATTATCCGCATACTTGATATATGAAATTGGATGCAATTGAAATTATAGGACTGTTTACATTTGAGTACTTCCTTGTTCACTGCTTCTTTTTTCCTATTGCCTTCCATATATATTTGTAGACTGTTAGGCATAGATCATATGGTGGTTACCTACTGGGATTACTCTCACACCTTGTTTGGGCCATGATTTTGGGCCCAAACATATTATATTGTTATAGGTCTAGATAAGGGAAAGGTCCCTTCTACTTCAGGTAATTGACTACTTTGGAGCTGGTGAGGATGGGACCAAGCTAAGTCTTGCGATACTATGGATCTGTTTAATTAATTTTCTTTTGTACTTTGGTTTAGTACTGTATTTAATCATTGTGATGTGTTTGGCTGATTTCCTAGACATATGTACCGTGCATCATTTTATATGTTCTCTATTTTATTTCTTTCAATATTCCACTGTTTTCTGTTGTATGGTATTATTATTTCTTAAGATATTGTATATCTATTTTACTTCCATTGTGTTACTCTACCAATGAGGGAAGGTTTTCCCCACTATCACACCCAAGGACCTCGCTTCTAGTCAGAAGCCTCTGGCATTCGGATAAATGCGCTTGAGGCCATGTGACCAACCGGATACAGGATGCCTCTGGGTGGCTTCCGAAACTGGGACATTACATGAGAAGGAGAGAAAGAAGGAATTTTGGAGGAAGAAATAAAAAATGGATAGGGGTATATACAGTTTATATTAGTTGCCACATGAGTATTTGTGATGGGGATCCTGTCACAAATAGTATTTTTTTGCGACGGGACCCATCAAAAATACCTTCGGCCGCATTAATTACTATCGACGGTTAAAAGGTTATTTGCGAAGGGACACATCACAAAAGGTAATATGCCGACACACCATTTGCGACGGGAAAACATCCTGTCACAAATATGATTTTATCGCCTCCAGTTATTTGTGATAGGACCTGTTGTAAATACCCTCTCGGGGTCGAACTAGTTTCGAGGGGGGATCCCCCATCGCAACTAGTGTTTACCGCATCCCAGTATTTGTGACAGGCGGTGCCTACCCATCACAACTACCCTTTCGCATGGTCTGAAGCACAGACCGTGCAAAAGTTTTTGCGATCGGGTGCCTCAGCCCATCGTAGATAACTAGTTATTTGCGATGGGTTTATTTTCTCATCGCAAATAACCTTTTCGATGGAATATTTGCGATGAGATTTATTTCCATCACAAATTGTCCATTGCAAAAACCACTTTCTCTCGTAGTGCTATAACCATCAACTATTTTAAATATCATCTACATGTGTATCAGTATTAAAATTGAAGGGGTGAATATAATAATTCATATGTATTTCACATATAAATCTCCAAATAAGTCATCTATGTGGAAACCAAGTAGCTCATATATGATTTTTTTGAAATTATTCCCCAACCCATGACATTGGATAAAATAAAATGAAACCTAAAAATCAATCAGTTTTACAATTTTTTTATAAAACTACAAACCAAAATTTTATAACATCATGACCTCCAATTCCACACATTTTTATACACCTATCTACCTCAATACCATGATAATTCTAAGGTTGTAGAAAAACCATCTAGGTAACTCCCATTAAATTATATCCATGTCTTAATGATAATCTTCTTATTAAAGAGAAATTTAAAACCTTCCCCACTTAACCCAAAGAGCTTCCATACCTCCAAAGGTAAGTACAATCCCATAATAATGTTCATCCCCCAACCAATAATCTATATCAAAGCTTAAAATCCATTTCATCAATAATAAATAACATTCTATTTTGTATAATATCAATCATATAATAATCAAATATACATTCCACATTTCCCCAATACATATTTAAAAAAACACTCACACACTTTGAAAATATTCATTTCTTATCCTTGAACATTGTACACATGAAACCCCATATCATGATTCAAAAATAAGCATTTAAAAAAATTAATCTAATTAAATAGATTTTTCTAAAAGAATATATAAGCATATCAACCTACATTATCATTGAATAGAATAAATAAGAATCCTCTTATATCCATCCTGCTGCCATAAAAAATCAACATTTCATTACCATGATCTTGTCACCCTCAATCCTTAATTGAAATATAAACCGTAAATCCTCAATATAAATCTAAAAATAAAATATTATAATCCATAATGGATAATAAATCGAGAAATATTTAATATTTACGAAGTTTACATGAATATTTCCATCAAATACATGAAATGCACCCCCAATAGACTCATTTAAACTTCCTAATAAAACTCCTTAACATTCGATATGGTTTCACTATGAAATTATAAAAACCCATACCCATACATTCTTAAATATGGACACCAACATGAGATGAAACTAGAAAGAATAAGAAAATGAGAAGAAAAATTACTTTACCAAGATCCATAGGGAATAGTGGGGAATGAATCACCTAAAAACACTTTAAAAATAACCCAAGAAGGGAATCTGCTGTGAGGGTCATTATGATACAAATAAATACAAATTTGATAAAAAATAATGATTTTTAGGGCACCTTTTGAAAGATATATGATTCGAATAGATGGTCTCCCGTACTTTTCTAGGGACCAATAATTTTTGACTCCCATAAAATAAAAAATATATTGATTTTTTATGGTCTCATGCATTATGAAAATGATAATGTATTTCCTATGTTTTCAAAAAAATTTATCCCGATTCAATTACAAACTTCATCGAACACCTAATAACCACTCTAAACAACTATAAGATCCTCTAAATACATTTAAATATAGATTAATCCCATAAATCCAAATCCTTTTATTTAATCTAAAAATTATGACTTACTGTTAAAATTTCCTTAATGTTTTTTCATCCTTGAAAAAATATATATTAACTAATCCATTGACTAATAACCAAAAAGGCTATTATGAAAATTCTCTTAATCATTTCACTATTCACTATTGAAAAGTAAGTTTGAGTAATGAGGTGACCATCTCCATCATATGAGAATGAAAATCATTTATAAAATCCCCACTATAAAGGATTATCATTTACTACTAAATATATCTAATAATTTTCATCTACCACCTTGTTATCCTCCATCTATGAAGAAAATTTCTCACTATTCATAGCATTACATGGTCTAATGCCCCTATACATTTCACAATGAATTTCATCACATACTTAAACAAATACACAAAAATTTATACCGAAATGTACTCCCAAAAGAATAAATACCACTAACACATTGACATTAATCTAAAAAAGGCCTTCAAATATGATAATTTAAAAATTAAACAAAGATAAATACCAAAACCACACGATCCATAATTTTGAAAACTATTCATGTTAACACCCTTCAGTCATACTGGCTCATTTTTCAAAATAAAATCAAAAAATAAACATGTAAATCCCATTCAAGACATCACTATAGTTAAATAAGATTTATGGAAATTATCCCCCATAACCTAGAGTATTTATCCAAACTCTCTACCATCATTTCTTTCATTAATAAAAAATATCAATAACTCACAGCCAAAACTCCCCCAGGAAATTTATAAAAATTAAATCCTCCTTATGATGATTTTTTCTGGATATAAAATCAATATGAATTCCAACATTATAATCATACTACAACCCTCTACCACTAAAGTTGGGTACTTATCATTATATACATTCGTTTGTACCATCTCCTTTCCACCAAAGTATTAATAATAAAATTAAATAAAAAACAATCCATGGAGAATGGTTTATAACACCGACTCAAACAATGAGTAAATATCTATAAAATAAAACATAATGGAATCATCAATGTAAATACATAAACATAAAACCCATATGAGATTACCACAATATCCATAATAAATACAGGACTATAAAAAAATACATGAAATACAATAACAAATTCATCCTCATTTAATCTTTACTAGATGACCATTACTAATCTATCAAATCTAATAAAGAAATAATCCATGTAACCTATAACTAAATCAAATAAGTATCTACATGTATAATGAGATTAACATGTAGGGAGTGAGTACAATAACTCAATAGAATTTCAACAAGGACTTTCCATGCAATCCATCCATCATAAATAAAATTATGTCAAATGTATTTTGTGAAGACATTCCCTAACTAATTACATTAGATTTAATTTAATCAAAAATAATAATCAATCAATATAACATGTTTTTTATAAAATAATAAAACAAACAGACCATAAATCATTAAATCAAAGTTATATCATTATAAAATACTTATCCAACTTATTATCATGGTAAATCTAAGTCCACATCACAACCATCCGGGTAACTCCCCCTTAATCCAATCCTTGTCTTGGAAACAAGTTCCCCCCACCAAAGAGAAATTTAAAACTGTCCTTATTTAATCCAAAGAGTACCCCCACACACACATAAGCTGAAACCCTAAACCATTCTAAAATCATATTTAATAATCAACATCCAAACATATTATCCGTTTAATTAATAAGAAAAAACATGACATTTTATATATTATAAATCTAACTATAAACCAATACACATTATTTATTACCTTAATTCATATTTTTCATAAAATTTCCACACACATGAAAAATATCAATATTGTCTCCTTAAATAATACACACATGAAAACCCCTTATCAAGATACAAAAATTTATATTTATAAAAAAAATTAAAAAAATTAAAAAAATTTATTTTGAAAACAATAGTCAACACCTACCTATTATATAAAGTTATATAAATAATGAGAAAACACCGGTATAAATCATGATGTTAGAAAAAAATAAACCATTCATAGTAAAGATATTTTTCTCCTCCACCCTTTATCAAAATATAAACAAAAAATCTCTAAATTTAATCTACCATAAAAATACCCAAATCCTAAGTTGATAAAAATCTGGGAAAACATACAATCCACTAATACATAATGATTAATACAACAATTATTATATAATAAATTCACCGTGGGATAATTTAGTCTTCTAATACAAAATTGCTAAAATTTAGTAGTGTTTTCCTTGCCTTAATGAAACCCATATGCCTAAATCCAAAGATCTGGTCACTACTATAAGAGGAAACGTAAGGAGGAAAAAAATTATGAATGAGGAATTACGCTAGATTTATAGGACTTGGATGGATAGAAATCACCAAAAAACCTTTAAAACATCACCCAAGTGGATCCATTCCTATGTGATGGTTGAAGTTATAGAGATATGGGATCTTTTGGCTAAAAATACTATCTTTATGGGCACTTTTGAAAAGAATCATGACTCAACTACAGAAACTACTAGTCTAATCGATGTACCATTTATTTCCCTATGCCTAAAATCATATAATTTTTAGACATTTTACCCATTATCATAGACTATATAGGTGACCATTTATTTATTTATGTCTCCCTATTTTACGAATATTAGAGTCCAAATTTCAATGGATACCTTGAACCACCACCAAACACATAAAAATATCAATAAAACTAGTTTAACCCCACCAAACCCAAATGTTTTTATTTTTCCCAACAACTAGGTCTTATCTTAATATAATATAAAGGATATGTTTGTGTGTGTGTGTGTGAAAATAGTATATTATATATATATATAATAATTTAACTATAAATAATTAATCAAATACAAATTTTTATGTGTGTATGTATTAATATGGATATATATATATTTAAATTATTATATATCACATATGTTTTCTTGGATAAGTAGTCATATAACCACCCCATATATCGATCGACATGTGTTAGACCAATATCAGCCTATCAAGTACTTCTTTTCCCATTGGAAATATTATTGTAATTACTAGAATTTTTAACATCAGGAATGGTTACCTCAACACTTCAACTAGTATCACTTGTAATGTTTACTCATTATTTTTTAAAATCCTAGACATGGATTTTTTTATTCTAATTTTATGAGATTTTTTTATCATGTGATGCTATGAAGAATTTTTATTAGGTCTTATGATCTATATAATTATTATAGAATATTCATTTTTTGATGTTTATAATAATATAATCATTTTTATGGCGATAAAAATTGGTTTACATTATATTTTATATTTTATCCAATATTTTTTATATATGATTCTTATTGGAAAAAAATCACTCAAGGTAACATTGCTATGTTTTGGGATTTATTTTTCTTTTGCTGAAAAATTTGGTTGACATAGTCAATTGTGGAGTTACAACATGATTTTTTACATGGAATGTTGAAAAGTTCAATTATGGAGTTTCATGAATGGAAAATTACCCTGAATGTTTCATGAAGATAGAGAGTTTTGAAAATAGTTATATAAAGTTTAATGAAAAGGTGATAGTGATCTTGAATGTTTTGAAAAAGAGAGTAAACACCAATAGAAAGGTTTCTATCCACCTTAATCTATTATATTAATCCATAAAAAAATGAAAATCTTTGAATTCACAAAATTGTTTCACAAAGTATTTTTTTGTAGGAAGGTTTTAAAAAATCATTATTTTTGTTAAGAAAAGAAGTTTTAAAAAATCTATGAAAGTTTTATGAATGTTGTTAGTTTTATGAATGTAATGTGTTTTTGGGAAGTTATGGGTTTCATGAATGTATTTAGTTTTTTGAATAATTTTTATGTTTCACGAAAGTTGAAAATGTGTTTCATGAATATAAATAATATGCGAACTAGAAAGAATTTCCCAATACATCACTGGTAAACTGTTATTCATCAAGAGGATTAAAATGGAACTTAATAGTACACTAAATGAGTTGTAAAACAAATTGATTAAAGTGATGAAGAGAAGAATCTTGTGAAAGTGATGTAATCCCACTTCTTTTGAAATAACATTTAACATTTCAATTGTGATTGGTTGTAAACAAAGAGGGACAGTGAGTCCACTATAAACATTGTAATAGTAAATTTCTTTAGTGCATTTGGAACATATCCACATTCCCTTTGTATGATCCTTCGATATATCCCATTGAGGTTGAACCAAGTAAAATTGTTGAGTCTCATGCATGCTTTCATTTCTGTTCATACATTTCTACAAGTAAGGGATAGAAAAGTGTTTTGTTTAATGGAGAAAAAAGATCTAAAGGGAAATATGTTTTCATATTTGATACCCTGATTCCCCCCCCCCCTCTCAAAGAATTTAAGAAAGTTGGGCTAAAATATCATCCTATTTTTTATGTGTGTGTGTGTGTGTGGATTCACTTGTGTGTTATTGTTTTTAAAATTTAAACATTATATATGGACATATAACAGGTTTATACATTATGTGTATTCTTCAAATACATTATATGAAAACTCAAAATGTGTATATATTTTTTATGTGTTTATACATGTATGTATATATGTATGGATAAACGTATTCATGTATTTATGTTTACATGTAAGTAAGTATGTATATATTTATGTTGTTATATATGTATGTGTATATATATATATAGATGTTTGTAAATATGTATGTATCTATGTATTTATGTATTACCATTTCATGTATATATATATATATGTATGTATATATATATATATTTCATTATATATGTACATACGTATGTATGTAGGAAAGTAGTTATATATATATATATGTATATGCATACATACATACATTGTATATATGTAGGTGTGTGTGTGTGTGTGTCTATAAAGGTAGGTATGTACATAATATTGTAAGTATGTATATATGTATATATGTATATGTGTGTGTCGGTGTCTATGTTTCTATATGTATCTATGTCTATATTTTTGTGTGTTTTATGAATTCAATACATTTATGAATTTTTTCAGAAGATTTATTTAGTAAGATATGAATAATTTTGAACTAATTAGGATGAATATGGATTAAAAATTAATTGATGTTAATATTATACTGAAATCATGTGAGGATGTTGCCAAAAAGTTTAGAAATTGCAAAAGACTATAAAAACAACCCTTTATAAATTATGTGTTCATGTTTAACTTATTTTTACTCATGGTATATTAGTCTAGATGAGTTGTAAGTGTGTGAAAATATAGAATACGATCTTATCATTATTATAAGAGACCACCCAAAAACCCTTCTTTGATAATTTTTTCAAGTTTACATTATTAATAAACATTGAGAATTAGTTTAGATAAGTTGGAAGAACACATGATCTTATATATAATTGATCAATGTTATAATATTAGTAGTAAATATGTAGAATAAATAAATTTACCAAGTGATTAGAATTAAATTATGGTGTATAGATTATTTAATATTATTATAAGTGTTTATGATAATGTAGTTCACTTTGAGGAAATGAAAATATTGGTTGAGAATGAACTCTGATATTGTTAAAAAAAATTAAGAGGTTACTTTTTTATTATAAAATATGTCATTATATAAAGGTTATAAAAAATATAAAATAATACCAGTTGTACAACAACAATTTAATTTTAAATTGATCATTGGATAGAGTGAATACAGTTTTGTAGACCTCGGTCACTCTAAAATGTTATTTTACTGGATGATAATGTTATTACTTATCAAATATATGAATCTAAAAAATTATTATATTCTATGGATATGAGCTATGAAAAAAATAAATTCATGTCCTCATAGATTCATGTTGTTCCAAAACTAATACTATCCATTGAAAAATTCCACAACTATGATGTTCCTAAATACAAAAAAGGATCAAATCCGCGATTGTTTTTGGGTAAATTCCAATAATTATATGATTTTTATTTTTTTAAAGGTTGGGGCTGAAGCCTCATTTTATTATTAAAGAAAATCAAATACCACTTTTAACTGGGTAGAGGGAGACCCATTACATAGCCCGAAGGCCCAATGGGCATGTAGCCCATTACATAGTCCGTAGGCCCAAATATACACATCAGTGGAATAAAATTGACCATTAGTATCCCAAATTTGTAAGCACAACATGAAAATTTTATATTGAAGAATATATGGATATCAAGAATCGTTTTAGCGTATAGAGAAAAACTTATAGTACATGGACAATTATGTTAGAATGTTATAAATTACTAGTGTGGTAATACATGCATCACATATAGATTATATTAATTATTCTTATTTTAAGGCCAGAATAAAATAGTAATGTTATTAATATTTAATTGTATCAATTAATTAATCAACTAAAATTGATATTGGATATGATTATTATAACATATCTTGCTCAAAACAAATATGATTTCACAATGAGATCCATGTTATGTGATCTGATGCATTTATTCTCTAGTTATAATTATTTGAACATTAAAGAATGTTAAGGGAATCCTATATGTGAAGACAGTACACACTATATTTGATTAGAATATTTTATAAAGACCATGTTTCTTTGACATTATAAATTCATACCAAAATGATATCAACAAAGATCACAGACAAAAGCATTCAATGGAAATTAAAAAGAAGGTATGTCACATTCTCTTTTAATAAATGATGAATAATATAATTTTTGGAAGGATATTATAACTATTATTTACAAACATATACATACAAAATTGAGTTGGAAAAAAAAAGATTAAAATTCATTAAACTATCATGTCATAAATTTTCTAGATTTCATTTTTAATAAAACAAATCCATTTGATAATGTCATTTATATATTACTAAATCTAAATTTAAAGACCAAAAATAGTATCAAGGAAATGTTAGACATGATTTACATGAGAATAAGGGAAGATTCATTTCCTATGATGTAGGCAAGATGAACTTTTCTTCCTTCAACATCTTACACTCTTTAAAAATAAAATTGATTTCAATTTTACCACTTTTTAAACAGTATAATAGTTCTGAAGGGGTAATTATAGAATCTAAAGGATATTTTATCAATTAATGAGTTGTATTCAAAGGATTTATAATCTCATTAATTTATTATTCAAATTAAATATTTAATACATTCATATACAGATTTTATTTTGTTCAAAAATTTTAAAAATAAAATTTATAGACTTTACTTAGTTTTTAAATCAATATATATTCAATTTATTAATGAATCAATGTTTTTAGAAAAAGTAAAAGTGGTTTTTTACATATTATGTAATATATATATTTTTTTGACCATCATCCATGATATTATATTTTACATAATGGTTCACTTAGTGAGATAGATCTGAATTTTTAGTCCTATACATTTCATATTGATGCAGTGATTGATTAAGAGATTATAATGGTTTATAAAAAATCAACATATAGTAGAATGTTTTCTTAGGAATAGGTATAGTGTTGAATAATTGTTGATTTATATAAAAAATTCTTATTCAGTTTAAATAGAAATACCACCCAAAATATCATCAAAACATATAAATGGTAAATAAATTATAGAAATAGATATCCTAACAATACCCTCTATAGATTGGGAGAAATATCACATTTATATTTTATATAATATTAAATTGGTTAAACTATAAATTTAAAACCATAAAGAAATTATTAGTAATTTTAAACCAAAATGGATAAAAGGTATATGTCAATTATATATATTTAACAATTTATAGTTTGGTTTCAAGAAGCCATTTTTAAAGAGTTATGTAAAAATGAAATATAAATTTCTAGAAGAAAATGATGGTTCAACAAAGGACCATGTGTATATTTAATATATTACTGTGGTATGAAATTAACAGTTATAAGTTAAACACATAGGAATATAATGAATATAACATGATGAAAAATAATAAAGTTAATCAAGTAGCAAAAGAAATGTTTGTATCTATTGGAAATGACATACAACCCATTTATGTGAATATTTTTTTTGGATTAATCAAAAAATATTCAATTTTCATTTCATTGGATTTCAAGTGCTAATTTATCAATCCCATTAATTTATAACAATTTAAAAGTTAAATTATATGAATTATGATTAATAAAAGTGAATTTTAGTAAAAAAGGGTATAATAAAAATCCCTTCAAAATGGTATCACATGCAGGGAAAATATTTTAAACATGAAATCTTGTAAAAAATGATATATTTTTTCAATTAAAAAAGTACATAAAAAAATTATACCAATGGGGTGATTGAGAAGTTGTCACCAATACCTCATACATCATAATTTATTCAAGGGTCCTATGTTCAACCCTTAATGGCCCCTTTTTGGGGATTTCTTATCTAATGGATTTGGTTCACCTTTAATTTTAGGTGGCATCAGTTGATGGTAAGGATTCTAATGGGGTATGATCATTCCCAAGCGATGAATATTTCCTGAGGGATAATGGAGGTGTATTGGACGACCACCACAATAGTGATGATCTATGAGCTTGGTTTAACATCTGAAACTATAGGGTTGTATGGGTTGTGGCGTAAGGGTGACTCTGGCCTTAGGAGAGATCCTGCTAGGATCATTGGACCACTGGAGGATTAATATCGATGGTGGAGGATTGTTGGAGTGTCTAATGATGGGGAGCCCATGGGAATGTGGAATTGTGTGGAACACAGTGAGAGGATCTACTCATAGGCTGGTAAGTTGGGTCATAAGGTTTTGACTATGTTCTTTTCTGATAGTTTATGGGACTTCAAGCCATGTCAGTAAGAATTTATACCATGGACCTATGGGCCAAGTTAGGGGTCTTTCTCTACCCAGATCAAAAGGGGTTATTTATTTGTTTAATAATAGGCATTGGCCCTAATTTACAAAAATACATAATCCAAGGACAATTATGTAAATAGTTATCCCTTCATTGGGACATCAAAACTTTTTCATAATTATCCCAATGAAGATGGTGTCTTGTATTTCATAGGTGGCCAGATAGAGAGGATTTGGATAATTGATAGAGGGGTAAAAACCATTAACTATTTAAAATGATGAATATTTTAATAAAACGTTTTTATGTCTCTCAGTTGTTTTATGTATATTATGTTTTCTATATATATTTCCAATGATTAATAATAAGTTTATTTTAACTTATTTATCTAAATTTTTGTGTCATTAATGAATCTCCCCTACTAGAACTACCCACATCGAGGACTACCAATAAAGTCATTGTGAAGGTGGGAAAAGTTAAAATGTGGTAAAATGGAAGAACAATGATTTCACCGTATGATGGTTTTGAAATAATTCATCAATACAATAATTAGTTTTCAAAAAATTTGGGTTGGATTGAATGTGTATGGTAATCCTATTGACCCAAAATATAAATTTTTAATATTTATATTATGTTTAGTACTAAATTGAAGGTATACACTAACATAGATTTTTGAGATACTTTTGTGACTAAAATGAATAAAATCATTTTAGATTACATTAATATATCATTTTATTATACTTTATATATTATTTTTAACGGTAAATTCAAGAAATTCTATTTTTTTTGTTTATTTAATAATAAATTTGTACTAGAATACTACAACAGATCTTAAAATTATATATTTCAAGAAATATTCATAAATAATTTTTAATGAATAATTCCATAGAATGCCTTAAACATTCTAATGGGAATGTTAATCCTCAACCACCAATTATATACTCAATTATCATAAACCTTGAAACCAGTGATTCTTTCTGTATCCAACATGAAAAAGTGTAAATTTTAACTAATTTTAATTTATTTTTTAGGACATGTCCAATGATTCAAATTAATTATTGTAAATTTTTAAAATAGAAATGGAGTTCAAATATTATTTTTTGGCCCCAAATTCACTATACCCCTTCTATAAATCTGGGATGAGGTAAGGTTCACTTGATAAGTAACAAATATGTAAATTGAATTTATAATAAAACATTGAATGATATAAAATAAAAGGCGATTAATGTTTTTATGATAATATAAATATTCATCAAATAGATCTTACCACTTCCACTATCACACTTCATGTATTATGAAGGTAGGATTATGTAAATAAAAATGGAAAACATATAGATAAAAAATTAAAAAAATATTGGAGTTGTGTATAAATATGTAATACTTGGAATTCCTTTTAATTTAATATATAAAAAATATAATATCAGCTTTATAGTTTTTACTGGGTGTATAAAAAATATGAGTTAGCCACTATGGGTAATAAGGAACTAGAAATAGGGGATTTATAGCTTCCAAAATAGTATAATGGTGTTATAAGGATGAGTTTTAGAGTCTCACCAAGAGTCTACTATGAGAAAACACAAGTATTGATTAATTTTGACAAGTAATTAAAATAATTAAATAATAAGATACAAACATTTTAGGATAGAGTAAATACACAAAATAAAATCTAAGGAGGTAAAATTAATTAATAAAAAGTGTCATTTGAAGAGATTAAAAACAAAAATCAGTGTACTAATAACAACATCACACAAAGTCTTGGACTCACAGTTTTGAGGGTATATTTTCACCTCAAATGTAAAACCTACCAATGGTAATGAATTCTATCTCAAAATTTTATAATGTTAGTCAAGTTAATAGATATTGATTGTTTTTTATTTTTAAAATATCTTAATTTGAAAATTATTATGATATATACTTATCAACACCCACACATCGCACCAATTCAATTAGTATCTTATAGATATTTAAAGGTGATATCCTTCAAAATCTACCATTAATTTCATATCCTTTTATATTTGGGATATAAGTATATTATAAACTAAAATATACCATGTTTTAGGAGTTTTAAAAATGTATATGGAAAATCCATTAATGTGACACTTGGAGGTTATGAAGTGGGTGATGATATAAATGATAGGAAGAATGGCTATTTATATCTGTCTCAAACTAGTGATTTCGTTATAGGGATATGTTGATATAAACTTGGGTGATGATACTAGTAGTATAATAAGTACAACTTGTTATATTTATACCTGTGGTGAAATATTTATGAGTCGGGTCAAATAGTTATAGAGGATTATTACATTAACTATAAAAAATATAAATAGTGTATCTTCATATAATTAAAAAATGAGATAATTTTCATTAAGTGTTTGTTGATGGATTTATAAAGGAAGAAATAATATAATTTATATTTATATAGTCAGAGTTCAAAACCCCTTACAAAGAATATATTTTTATATGATTTGATGGGGAATAATCATATTTAATATTATTTTATTAGAGATATTTTTAAAAGTCATATCATTAAAATTAATAAGGATTCATAGAATCCAAAATCCAGAAAACAAAATAAAAAAATGTGATGGTAATTGGAGAATTGATGAATTTTTGTTCCTCAATTAGGCTTTAAAGATAATAATGGTTTGAATAGAGAAACACAATAAGGTTTATTAAAGTTGGTGAACATCATAAAAGAGTATATTTAGAATAAGTATCCAAGTGGGAGATTATTGAATTATGTATTGAGCTTGATTAGATATGGTCCACATTATACACCAATCTAAATTATTCCATTTGAAATAAAAAATGCCAATTCCACACAAGGTTCATGTACGGTCATATAAATATTTTTCCTTTTGGTTATACATGAAAACACAAAAGTTGATTTTTTATTGATGTTCAAGTAGATACACTAAAAATTTATTTTTTTGTGGAATGATGTTTCAATGAAAAAATAAAATAGCGTCATTATTTTCAAACATTAAATTCATAATCCAGATATTTAATTTGTGTAACTATATTTTAATTCATTATAATTCTATTCATAAAATAATTAATTTTTTCAATTTCTCTAGGTGTAGGGTATCATACCTTAACCATGTAAATATATTTTTTTTTATAAATTTAATTCATATATTTTTTTATTCTCTTATCTTCAAAATAATACCATTCCCATATCAGGATAAAATAGAAATAGAAATTTTTGAAAAAGGGACTAGATTCCTCTTATGTATAAAAATATGATATTAGAGAACACAAATGAGAATGAGTGAAAAAGGTAATCTAAAAAATAATAATGTTTCACAAAAAAAATATGAAGCATTTAATAATATCAACACTAATTTATAATATGGGTAAAAATGATCAAAAAAATTTAATCAAATAATCATGTTGTGCGATTTGTAATAGAGAAAATTTTATCAAATGAGTTCAAAGATGAAATTCATGTTTGAATTTTTTTAATTTGTGTTTGGAATGAAATGATAAATTAATCCAACAAATGAAACAATTAATTTTTGAACTATAGATATACATGTGGATTCTATCTTTAATTGTAAATTCTCAACAAATGATATGCCTATAAAAATATAATAGAGAATGAATATACCCACATCATATCTTGAATTTAATATCATATGAGTAGAATCATGGTGATGATAAATGTATATATAATAACATCAAAACCATTTTTATGTTATGATAAAATATAAATAATCTATATATGATAATTTATATTTGATAAATAAACTACAAACCATAACAATAAAAACATCTAATAATGGGTTGCCTCTTATTAAATGAAATGTTTAAGATATCTATCTAGATGAACAAATGTAATCAATATTCCATGATATATTTATTTTCCATTTTCATAGACTTATTTGGATTCTTTTCCTTACTCATTGTAGTGTCATATAAATAATAAGATATTTCATTGACATTAGTTGCATCAACATTTCTACAAAAAATCACACAAAGGGTATCTTGAATTTATTCTTCGGAAAAACATAGAAAATATTATATGTAAGCATGATATTAATATATTACTAATATTAATATATTATATTGTTCAACAATACCCATAAAGTTAGAGTCAATGTATAAATATCATAAAATTTTGAATTAGTTGGGATTCCTCTTGATCCTCTCAAAGTTTAATATATTCATAAAAAATCTCTTATTTTAAATTAAAATATATTATATATTCAATTTATAAAAATAATATTGGGGTCATATTAAATACTACACCAATTACACTAAAATTCATTAAAGTGACAAACCTAGGTTATCTTTCTTAAAGAGGTTCTTTTTTTGAGGCATCTTATTTATGTTACATTTTATATATACCTTAAAAGAATGAAAACATAAAATAATTATTAATTTTTTTAATGATAAAATGAATGTAATGTGATTCAAATGAAATAATATGTTAAATAAAAAAATTTAATCATTGATAGGGTCTCCAGTTGTGTTTTACCATAGTTTTATTAATATATATCTCTCTCACATATTCTCACATAGAAGTGTGACTCAATATAAATCATCACACAACAAATCCTATTTATCAAATGTAAACACAAACACACATTGATCTATAATGTGATAATATTTTTATTCCCTATCAAGTGGTAAACAACATACATCGATCATGTATATGAAATATTATAAAATTATCTTAATTGGAAAAGTTAATAGGGAACTTCACTGTATGCGGACCACAATCATGAAGTCATACCCCATTATACTATTCAACTCCATCATATAATAGATAAAATAGTGAAGTTAATAAATGATCAATTATGATATAGGTAAAATAAAGTTAATGTGTAGGGGAATGATGACCATCACCATGCATAAATAGTTTAACTATACACTATAATAATTCATTGTAAAAATGAAAAATAAATGAGAAAATCATATTCAAATATCATAAAACCACATATTTCTTCCACTTCCTTATAATAATAAATATATTTATCTTTCTATGATTTTATAGATAAGAGTTTATAAAGGGATAAAAAATAAGGACTCAAAAGAGAAGGGATATATAGAGTGTAACTAATAACAATATTAATTGACCAAGAATCCAAAAATAGTTATTATTTGAGTAAACACTTAACTTTGTAATAAAAAACATCCCTCTCATGTAGTAAAGATAACTTCATGTGGAATATGATGGTTAGATAAATTCTTCCCATGGTAGTGAAACTTTCAATACATTTTTCATGTTCGTAATATATTTTAGAAAGATAGAATTTTTTCCCATCATTATTTATTCCCCTATTTGTAGTAAAAATCCACGTGGATTTGTTATTAAGGATTTACACAATTTAGGTAGAAAATTTATCTATAAATATTACTATCCTTTTAGGTGAATACATGTAATCCACATTTCATTCTACTTGCATCAATGATTAAGGATCACCCATAGAATAATCCTCATATATCTTCTTATCTTCTTAATTTTATATTTTATCCTATCTAAATTCACCAAGGAGGCACTAGAGATTTGGATTGATGGATTTATAATGGGTTTAATGAGTCTTGGATAATTTCATTGAGTTTTATAATATCATTTTATTATATTGGAAATAAAACCTTGGATGAGTGTATTAGTCTATTTCCTTCGCTAAGATATATAAATCATAAATGATATTATTTATATTTACTAGATCATGAATTAAAATATAATGACACCTCATTGTATTTAAAAATCATCATCACATATATAACTTGTATTTTCATGATAATTATGTTTCCATTGATCTTGCACACCAACCAATTTTTTTGTATTATTGATTGGATTTTCACAGGAGGAGATATAATTAAAACATTAGTTATAGTCACTAATATGCGGATATCATTGAATATGAATTTATTGCATGTATGTTGTAGCTCTAAGATCCTAAAATTGAGCATCGTAGATGATTTTTGACATCCATATATCATCTTTGATGAATTTTTTATATACATGGACATGGGACATCATTAACCATGATAGTCACTCTCCTTTTGATTTCTTTTTCTAAATTAAAAAAAATATGTGAGTTATATAAGGAAACATAAATCATAGATTTTTATATCATTTAATCATATTAAAATGGTATCCAAATACTTACATTTTTGGAATTAGTTTACACTCACATGAACTATCTCATTATTTATGACATGCCTCCTCAACTAATAGTCCGTGGAATTTTACTTCCAAATGGATTCTCTTATGTTCCAATCATAGACATATAATTAATAAACATGGAATAAGGCTCAAATAACCAATTAAAAAACTAAATAATAATAAATAAATTAAATTTAAATATTACGTTTTTCTATATTTAATTCTAAAAGGCACCAAAATACCAATATTATAGTAAATGGTTATTTATTATGAAATTGAAGGAGATATTTTCAATCAATTGCATATTAAAAACAGAAAAAAAAATATATTCCATCACCCTTACACACTTATCCATTACACACCCACCGGAAACTCTCAATGAATTAAATTATTATTACCCCACTGTATTTAAATATATAATTCACGATGAGATAATTACTCAAATAATTGTTTAAGAATATATCATCCCTATAATGACTACAACCTACGTTATCTGAGTTTTACCCAGATCAGGATTTTACATGACCATAGGTGCACCTTCCAAACATAAGATCCTTGTGAATAGAATGGAGGCTCTGAGAATCATTGGTGGAAGGTAGGTTTCCCATTTGATAAATAAAACTATGAATAAATAAAATGAGTACTCTTGATATAATATGATTTCTATAAAACCAAATAACTTATCCTTAAAAAGATACAAATAAAAAAACAATCTTAGAGACAAATGAAAAATATACAAAAACAACAACCCAACCCATATACACAGTGATCATGACATAAAGAGAAAAATAACCTATAAATCTACTATTACATGTGGGTACCTTCATGATAGACTATGAAACTACATATCCACCATAATACTCATGAAGTGTTTGATCCTAAAATACTTATCCGATATTAACCATAATAATAACCATCTATATTTTAATGATCCATATCTTACATAAATTCTTTGAAACATAGATGGGGGTCAGGAATGAGTAGTATTAGAAAATATTGCAATCATTCATACTAAATAAGAATAAAGAAGTTCATGTGAAATACAGTTTCCTTAAGGGATAGGGAATTGTGTATAATATAGTTTGGTGAATATTATAGATCATCAATTTGGAGGATAGAGTAATAATAATAATAGATTTAGGGAACCATAATCCCATTCCATCGAGTCTCACATGATATGGTCTAGACATTGTGAGCCTTTTTCATAAATCAATCTATCTACTAGGGTTATGCATACCTGTTCAAGCAGTCTATAGAAATAAAATATAATAATATCCTCATGTAGATTCAATTTCACTCTAATAGACATTATATATTTTAAGGAATGACACATTCTTACCTAATATAGTGGTAGTAACAATACTCATGTCATATTATTAGTTACATAAATTAAAATTCTTGGTAAAAAAGTAGCAGTCACATTAAACATAAAAATGGTAGTTATGATCATATGACCATTCCATTATAATGAATGAAACTCAAAATATGGTAAAAAAATAGTCATAATTTCATAAGTCCTACTATCTATAAAATATCATAATCAATATTCCATGTCACATGTGTTTTTCAATATAATAGGGGTACTCCTTAAATATTAAATTATCGAATCCAAACAAGTAAACAACGTCAAACTAATCATTTCATGAGTATGTTATGACATTCTCTTCATTTCATTTCAAGTTGTTATAAGAGATTAATAAGTTATAGATCAAGTGTAGAGTTGGTTATTCCCAATATACAAATATAACCAAATAATCTATGTTTTATATTTTTATGACGGTGTAAGTAAAAAATTGAAAACAGTTTCTTTAAAAGAATGTTACATCTCAAATTAGGGTTTTCACCATTAGAATTTACTTCTAAAGACATACCAGTTTGATTTTTAATGTTATTAAAAATATAATTTACACATTATACCCTTGAATAAAATAATAGTTAGATTTTCTTTGAGAAGGGGTGGTTTTACAAAATGAGATTATAATTAATGGTTTGGTGTAAAACCAAAAACAAATTTATAAAATTAAGGAAAATAAATGATTAATTATTATCAAAATAAGGTAATTTGATTTGGGTCAATACATAGTTGATTTAAAAAAACATTTGATACCACATCATTCCTTTTTATTCAAAGTAAACTCATCTCTTACTTTTCTACTAATTAATCTCTTATCCAAGCTTAATATTGGATTATAGATTATAACAAAAATATCTAAAAGCATGTCAGAATGTTTTCTTTCATAATTAAAGTTAAAATCACAAGAAGGGAAACTTATATTTGAATATAGTCATAGTTACCTTGTTTATCAGTTTACTCTTTTGAGAAGAAAACTTTATTAACCATACAAGTCTATATGATCTCAATAGGATCACTATAAGTTATATACAGAACACAATATCCCTCACAAGGGTTAATTTAAAAATATAGAATAAAATAATTTTTCACAATCCTATGTTTATAAATGATGTATCCCATATTACTAAAAAATTTGGGCAAGAATAACCGGTACCTATCCTTTGGCCACCAGGTACCTGGTGTAACCTCAAGCCTAGCTATCCTCTGTTAGTAAAAATGGGTTCTCGATACCCCCTAAATGGGTACTTGGTTCCAAATACAGCTTTAATTTATAGGTGTTTAACCATGAAATTGTATTCAAACCCCAAAAATTATGTCCCACCCTCAAACCCAATATTAATTTTACTATAATTATATCATGATACCACAAATTCAATTCCCAAATTTAAAAAATACCCCTTATTTAGAATAAAAAATCATATTCTATCATAATTTCATAACAAAATATCCTAAAAAATATAATACAAAAGTCTGGGGTCACTAAAAACTCCTCACTAGAGAATTTTGCATCCCCTAAATGTAAAATAATATAAACCACTAATGATTAATCTTCAATGACACCATACTATAAAATTCATTGGGTTTACTCTAACTTGAAACCTCAAGAGTTAATCACATATGAAAACAACTAACCCAAAATTATACATATCCACAAGGGTTGACATGGAATCATAACAATTCAATAATTCTATGCGTGAAACCCTAATATTATAATATATTAATTTCTTTAAATGATCAAAATGTATATTATGGACTAATCTATATAAAAAAACAAACATAAACAAGGTTGTGATATATTTACATAAAATATAAATATTTTTGAATGATCCTTAAAAACAATCCATTGAATTAGCTGGAATGAATATCATTAACTACTTTTTGAAATATATGTATATATAAAATAAATTCAATTTTTAATATGAATTAAATTCAATTAATTTTCCTAAAATGACTAATAAAATCATTTATTGTTTAGAGAATTATATTTTTAAAAAATTACCTTATATGCATTAAAAATTTCTAATTAAAGAAATATGTGATTAATTTTGATAAATTATTTTTGATATTAATAATTGGTTATAACCAATTTAGTTGTTAAATGATAAGATATAAGAATAATAACTGTTAATATTTGAAAATTTCATTTTCCAATAAAGACGTTTTTTCTTTATATTATATGATTTTATTCAAAAATTGAATTTATTAATTTTAAGAATTTAATTTTAGAGAGATAAAAATCATTTTTCCATTTATAATATCAATATTATCTTAAAATGATTTTTTTGGATTTTTCTGAAGCAATTGTTTTTTAGGTGAATAGTTAAAAACACTTATTTTACTAACACTTTAACTTTTATAAGATTTATAATTTGCTGAAAGAAATTTTATATAAAAAATATATATTGATAATTTAAAATATATATTTGAAATAAAAAATATTATGTTCAATTTATAAAACCAATGAATAAAATTTTATAAAATTAGGGAATGGCGTTCAAATAATAAATTTTGGCACTTTATTCACTATACCCGTATTTTGAATCAGAGATAGGCTATGGTTCACATGAAAAGTAAAAAATATGTAAATTGAATTTATAGTAAAACATTAAATGATATAAAATAAAAAGTGGCAAATGTTTCAATGTTTATATAGATATTGATCAAACATATATTATAATCTCCACTATCACACTTAATGTATTATGGAGGGAGGCTTGTGTAAATTAAAAGGGAAAGTAGTAGATAAAAAAAAATAAAAAGTATTGGAGTTATGAATAAGTATGAAATACTTGGAATACCTTTTAATATAATCTATTAAATTATAATAAAATCTTAATAGTTTTTTATTTGTTTTATACAAAATATGAGTTAGACACTATGAGTTTTGAGAAACTAGGCATAGGGGATTCGTAGTTTACAAAATAGCATAACGGTGTTATAAGGATGAGTTTTGGAGTCTCAATAAGAGGCTAATATGAGAAAACATAGGTATATATAGATGAATTTTGATAATTAATTAAAATAATTAAATAATAAGTTATAAACCTTATAGGATAGAGTAAATACACAAACCAAAAAGTTAAGGAGGTAAAATGAATTAATAAAAAGTTTCATTTAAAGAGATCAAAAGAAACAATCAATGTACTTATACCCATATCACAAAGAGTCACAGACTCACAATTTTGAGGGTATTTTTTCACCTCAAATATCCAACCAACATATGGAAATGGTTTTTCTACCAAATTTCTATAATATTAGTGTAGTTCATAGATATTTATTATCGTTTAAAATATATCTATTTGAAAATGATTATGATATATATCTATCAACACCCACTAATCACACCATTTTAATTAGAATCTTATATATCATTCAACGTGATATCCTTCACAAAACACCATTAATATTAGATCCTTTGCGATTTTAAATATAATTAAATTACGAATTAAAATATCACATAATGTAGAAGTTCTCAAAAAGTAGATAGAAAATCTGGGGAACATCATAAAAGAGTACCTTTGGAATATGTATTCAAGTGGGAGATTATTGAATTTTGTGTGGTTTCTGATTTGATATGGTGCACATTATACACCAATCTCAATTCTTCAATTTGAAATAAAAATTTCCAGTTCTACACAAGATTCATTTATACTCATATAAATATTTTCCTCTTGTTTATAAATTAAAAGAGAAATGTTAATTTTTGTATTTATTTTTAAGTTGAGACACTAATTTTTTTATTTTAACGATGTTTAAATTTAAAAATACAACAGCATCATTATTTTATAACATTAAATTCATAATTCGAACACTTAATTTGTGTATATCTATTTCATTTCTTTGTAATTATATTCATAAAATAATGAATTGTTTCCTACTTCTATGAACATAGGGTATCTTACCCTAACCATATAAATATTTTTTTCTTAATTAAATTTCAAATTTTTTTATTCTATTATCTTCACAACAATACCATTCCCATATCAAGATAAAAGAGAAATTGAAATCATTGAAAAAATAAATAGATTCTTGTTATGTATAAAAATATTTTATTATTGAACATGGATGAGAATGAGTGAAAAGGGAGTCTATAAAATAATCAAGTTGTATAAAACAATTTAAGAAGAATTTAATAATATAAATGATCATATATAATATAGGTATAAATGATCAAAAAAATTAAACAATCAATCAGGTGGTGTGATATGGAATAAAGACAAGTTCTCATATGAGTTCAAAGATGAAAGTTGTGTTGGATTTTTTAAATAAGGTTTTTAAAATATAAATATTTTAATATTTTAAATAAAATAATTTTTTAATTTATTGATATACATGTACATTTTATTTGTAGAAACTCGGGTTTTTGGCCCTGTCAGACATTGGAATATTTCTATGAATAATTCCAGAGCTAGGCGCGAAGACGGCGTGCGATTCCGAGGCCCGGTGTGCCCGGAATTAATTTTATAAAAATATTAAGTATTTTTATACTATGCACGTGGCGGGGGTGTGATATCTCTTAAACGGTAGCTCAAACGGGAATCTGAGGGCACGGTTGCGTCCGGAACGAGCCGTTTACCCTAGGCGGGGTGTAAACTTTGCGGGCGCGGGCCTGCGGTGAGAAACGCCACCAGGGGCGTTTCCGTAAATAAGTAGCAACTTAGTGGGCGAGCGTCGGCTCGAATAACTTCTGAACGGAGTCTCGGATGGAAAATCTGAGACCGTCGTTGCGTTCAGAACGGTGCGTTTACCCTAGGGGTGACCTTACTTTTGTTCGCATCAGGCGTCGGGTCCGAGGCGGGTTCGGTGCCGGTGATGTAGAGACTCGGGTTTTTGGCCCTGTCAGACTTTGGAATATTTCTATGAATAATTCCAGAGCTAGGCGCGAAGACGGCGTGCGATTCTGAGGCCCGGTGTGCCCGGAATTAATTTTATAAAAATATTAAGTATTTTTATACTATGCACGTGGCGGGGGTGTGATATCTCCTAAACGGTAGCTCAAAACGGGAATCTGAGGGCACGGTTGCGTCCAGAACGAGCCGTTTACCCTAGGCGGGGTGTAAACATTGCGGGCGCGGGCCTGCGGTGAGAAACGCCACCAGGGGCTTTTCCGTAAATAAGTAGCAACTTAGTGGGCGAGCGTCGGCTCGAATAACTTCTGAACGGAGTCTCGGATGGAAAATCTAAGACCGCCGTTGCGTTCAGAACGGTGCGTTTACCCTAGGGGTGACCTTACTTTTGTTCGCATCGGGCGTCGGGTCCGAGGCGGGTTTGGCGCCGGCGGGTCGCTGATATAAATATCAGCCCCCCCCCCCCTTTTAATCGTTCTTCGTCGTTTTTCGCCGCCACTCCGCCGAATCGAGCAAACGGAGCGCCCACGAGCTCAGAATTCGACGACAGATGTTCCAGGAGCGCGCAACGGAAGCTCTGGAGCGCGGATCTGAGGCAGAACATCGGCGTTTCGCCCGCGAGGTAGGCGGTTTTGAGTTTTAACCCCCCAATCCCGTTTTTGCTGCGTTTTTCTGCAAATTGAAGCCGTAGCAGTGTAGATCGGGTCCCTAGGGTCGCGTAGATGCCTCCAGATCGCAAAACAGACCACCGGGGTGCCCCCGGCGGTCCGCGGAAGATCCGCCGGCGCTCGGTGGAGCGCCGCCGGCCAGGGCGGGCTGGCGGCGGCGGCCGGTCCGGCCACTTTTCGCATACGGGGGTCTTAAAACCCCCGTATCTTGCACTCCGGGAGTCGGATTCGCGCACCGTTTGTGGCGACGCGACCCTAACGACGAGGCTAACCCTCCGGTGTGGGTTCGAGGGTTTAAAGGTTCAGGATCGTGGCCCGGGAGCTGGAAACGTCGTATAAAAAAATATTATTTTATTATTTTACGACTTCGGGCCGTTGTAACTTCTACCCGGAGCGTCCATTTTACGTGCCGTCAGTGGCGTTGGGACCCTGATATTATGACGGACTTTTTGAGATGGTTTCCGGGTGTTGGGACTGCGAACGGGGTGCGGGCCCCACGAGGCCGGGTTTTGGCGTTTGCGGGGAAACGCAGCTTTTGCACCAGGAGTCCGATTTTGACGGATGAATAGTTGATCCTGTGTGTTTTTCCGAGAGGATCGCAATGGTGCGATCCGTTCGATGAGATTCGTAATCCAAGCATGGGCCCCACCCGAGCTGGCCTTCGGTGAATAGTACCTTTTTAACCGGGAGCCCGTTTTGGGCGAGCGAGTAGTCGATTCCACTTGTTTTTCCGAGGGGATCGCCGTGGTGTGATTCGCTCGATGGGTTTCGGGATCGTAGCGTGGGCCCCGCGCGAGCTAGCTGCGGTGAATAGTGCCTTTTTCACTGGTGCTCCGTTCCGGGTGAGTAAATAGCCTATCCTGCGTGTTTTTCCGCGTGGAACGCGATGGTGGCCTCAGTTTTGGCTTCGGAGGTGCGCAGTGTGGATTTGGGGCAAGTCGCTCGGGTAGCGACGTTTGGACTAGCAATGGTTGAGGGTTATCCCTTGGTTCGTTCCTACGCGGGTTCGTGTGGTATCACAACCTTCGTATGGGTTTGTGATCCTCTCGATGGGATGTTTAAACTATTAGAGTTGTGGTATCCCTCCGGTGGGCCCGAAGTGGATCCTCTAGCATCATTACCCTAGATCGGGTTCTTGGTATCGCTGTGACCGCTTATTCATGGGCAGCGATCCCCTATCTAGCAGGTTAACCCCGTAGGGTTTGTGGCATCATCGGGAATATGATCCCCTACGTGGTGGGTCGTGCATAGTAGGGTTGTGGCATCGTCGGGTTTACGATCCCCTACTCAGTATGATGTTTATAGTAGGGTTGCGGCATCGTTGGTTATACGATCCCCTCCTCAATGCTTGGTGACGGTAGGGTTGCAGTATCGTTGGTTATACGATCCCCTACTCAGCGCATGGTTTCGGTAGGGTTGTGGCATCGTCGGTTCGATCCCCTACATCGCGAGTTATACCAGATAGGGTTCCGGTATCGTCGTGACCATCTTTATATGGACGATGATCCTCTATCTGAGTATGGAGCTTCTGTCGAGTGCAGATCGGGTTGTGGTATCCCCCAGCGGATCCTGGGTGTGATCCCCCATCTGTGAGAACTAAGTATGCTAGATCAGGTCGTGGTATCCCCCAGCGGACCCTGGGAGTGATCCCCTATCTGTGAGCTACGTATACCGGAGTGGGTCTTGGTATCCCCTAGCGGACCCTAGCGGCAATCCCCTCTCCGAGGAGTTTGGTGGTTATGTTGTTTCAGCGATGTTTCCTCAGAGATGCTATCCGACGAGCGTGGTCTCTCGGGTGAGTGTCTGTGATTTTTGCGAGTATCTCGATGGAGTGTATCTCTCGGATGAGTGTCATCTGGTATGACAGTGTTCGTGGTGTACTCTCCTTGTTGTGGACAGTTGCTGGTGACGAGGTCGGTACCTCTTGTGGCTTTGTGGCATGAGCTGTGTATATCTGGATTGTTCAAGGTGTATGTATGGGCATACACCTGAGCTTAGCTGAGATGACTAGTTGTGTTAGCCGAGGATGGTCACGAGATGGAGTGTCTCTCTCTTCCGGGTTCCCTCTGGCTGGGTTGAGCAGACTGTTGCCTTTCTGTTGCTCCCTTGGGTTTTGGGTTTTTGGGGTGCCTACTGGGTATGTTTATACTCACCCCTGCACGGGCTTTGCTCGCACATGTTTGTGTCTTGTGCAGACCACAGACCTTTTGACGGAGTCCTAGGAGGACCCGGAGCAGGCGGAGCTTAGTGAGCCAGTGGACCGGGGTGTTTACCGGAGCTGTGCCGAGGGAGCTTTCCGGCGGGTGTTGTGGCAGCGTTCCCCTTCTTCAGAGCAGGTCGGACACGCTTTGTAGTTTTCTTTTGGTGGGCCCTGTTTTTCCCTTTGTACTTTTATTGTTGCTCTCTGGTTGTGGGATAGTGTATGCATGCATTTACTTTCCAGTTTCTATATCTCTGCACTGTTGCATGGAGGTGTTTGTGGGTGCGTGTGTACAGGTACCTTAGGCTAATGCCTCCCATGTGTGTGATAGCCTACTCGGCGCTGGTCGCCAGCCCCTGGCCTATTGGAGGCGGGCTTGGGGAGTCACGGCTCGAGCCTCGTTGGGTCGGGTCGTGACAGAGTGGTATCAGAGGAGGTTCCACCTTTGGGCTCTCAGAGCGTAGCTGGTCTAGCTGTCAGCTTGGTTGGGTTTCATAGCGGCAGTGTTAGGATGTTTCGAGTTCGACTTTCAGGCCAGGGACTCCAGTGTTGGTGTGGCGGCCGACGTATCCATACACCAGGACTCTGATAACCTGACTTTTTACTCAGGACATTCGTCCACTGGTCGCGGGGACATAATGGTACATGCATCATATAGGACTGGGTTTTGGGTTTTCCTTGTCCTTATTGAGTCAGCTCTCCAGATATACTCTTTGACTGTGGTGTGTCTTGAATGTATTTCAGGATTTCTCCACGACGAAAACCAGCAAGGGTTCCGCAGCAGGATTGTGCTGATGACACGCCCCGTGTAGTGGCTGTGGAGTAGGGCGCAGGTTCTGAGGTTGCACCTCCAGGTGGTCTTCCAGTTGAGCCACCACCTGTCGAGCAGCTGGTTGTGCCGGCGGGGCAGGACGAGGTTGCACACAGGCTGAGTGCGCTGCACGAGTTCCAGAGGCAGCGACCTCTGAGGTTTCGGGGTGATCCAGACCCCCAGGCAGCTGATGACTGGCTTGAGGCAGTCACCCGAGTTTTCCGCCTAGTGAGGACACCTCCAGATCAGATGGTGGTCCTAGCGGCGAGCCTTCTGCTTGGTTCTGTCGGGCGATGGTGGAGTTTGGTGACGCAGTCCCATGATGAGGAGACGCTCACGTGGGCAGAGTTTGAGCGGCTCTTCAGGGAGGAGTTCAATCCGGTGACGCTGAGGTCAGTGCGGATCCAGGAGCTTCTGCAGCTTCGTCAGGAGAGCATGACTGTGTCGGAGTACTCAGCGAGGTTTACAGACCTGTCGCGCTACTCCCTGGATATGGTTCGAGACCCGTTCTTTAGGGCTCAGACCTTCGAGCAGGGCTTACGCAGGGATATCCGAGGAGGTGTGGTTTCCTTGTGCCTGGCCACCTATGCTGGAGTACTGGAGCGAGCGCTGGTGGTGGAGTGATTTCTGGCCGAGCAGATCTCACCTGTTAGTGCTGGGCACTCGAGAGCTGAGACTTCGACGGTCGGATCGGCATCTGGTAGCCGATGTCAGACTCATGGGTCTGGACGTGGCCGATGATATAGGAGGCGACCCCAGGATGGAGGATCTGAGCCTCAGGGCTCACAGGGCTCGCAGGCCAGTTTTGGTCAGCCGCAGGAGAGGCGGTGTTACGCTTGCGATGGTCGGGGACATCTTGCTAGAGATTGTCCGACCCGACGTGCTGCTGAGAGGGAGCCGGTCGATGGGCCGCCTTGGCAGAGGCAGCGTCTCGAGCAAGGAGGTCCGCATGGCGGCGGACGTGGCGTCGGAGCTGGTGCAGCGGGAGGCGGTGGTCGACAGTACCAGTTGCCACCACCCCCACCCCCAGGTGGTGCACGCCAAGCTCAGGGAGCTGGTGGTCGGGGGCGAGGATAGCTGCATGCCCTGGAGGCTGTTGACCCAGAGGCACCGCGGATGGATAGAGGTACGCCTTGTGTCTTTCTACTTACTGAAGTAGTTTATCAAACACTATTTAGCGGTACTCTATCCTTTTTTTGCTTGCTCGAGTTTTGTTCAGGGCGTTGGTAAGACCCTGAGTGGTTGTTTGTTGGTGATCTCGCTGGTGTGTGAGACCCAGTAGAGCGTCCAGTCGCTTTCCTTGTGCTTAGGGCTTTTCGGGGACGAAATGTTCTAAAGGGGGGAGGATGTAGAGACTCGGGTTTTTGGCCCTGTCAGACTTTGGAATATTTCTATGAATAATTCCAGATCTAGGCGCGAAGACGGCGTGCGATTCCGAGGCCCGGTGTGCCCGGAATTAATTTTATAAAAATATTAAGTATTTTTATACTATGCACATGGCGGGGGTGTGATATCTCCTAAACGGTAGCTCAGAACGGGAATCTGAGGGCACAGTTGCGTCAGGAACGATCCGTTTACCCTAGGCGGGGTGTAAACTTTGTGGGCGCGGGCCTGCGGTGAGAAACGCCACTAGGGACGTTTCCGTAAATAAGTAGCAACTTAGTGGGTGAGCGTCGGCTCGAATAACTTCTGAACGAAGTCTCGGATGGAAAATATGAGACCGCCTTTGCGTTCAGAACGGTGCGTTTACCCTAGGGGTGACCTTACTTTTGTTCGCATCGGGCGTCGGGTCCGAGGCGGGTTTGGCGCCGGCGGGCCGCTGATATAAATATCAGCGCCCCCCCCCCCCCTTTAATCGTTCTTCGTCGTTCTTCGCCGTTCTTCACCGCCACTCCGCCGAATCGAGCAAACGGAGCGCCCACGAGCTCAGTATTCGACGGCGGACGTTCCAGGAGCGCGCAACGGAAGCTCTGGAGCGCGGATCTGAGGCAGAACGTCGGCGTTTCGCCCGCGAGGTAGGCGGTTTTGAGTTTTAACCCCCGATCCCGTTTTTGCTGCGTTTTTCTGAAAATTGAAGCCGTAGTAGTGTAGATCGGGTCCTGAGGGTAGCGTAGACGCCTCAGGATCGCAAAACGGACCACCGGGGTGCCCCCGGCGGTCCGCGGCGGAGCCGCGGCTGCCGGCGGCCCAACGCGGCGGCGGCCGGTCGGGGCCGGTCCGACCACTTTTCGCATACGGGGGTCTTAAAACCCCCGTATCTTGCACTCCGGGAGTCGGATTCGCGCGCCGTTTGCGGCGACGCAACCCTAACGACGAGGCGAACCCTCTGGTGTGTGTTCGAGGGTTTAAAGGTTCGGGATCGTGGCCCGGGAGCTAGAAACGTCGTAAACAATAATATTATTTTATTATTTTACGACTTCGGGCCGTTGTAACTTCTACCCGGAGCGTCCGTTTGACGTGCTGTCAGTGGTGTTGGGACCCTGATGGTATGACAGACTTTTTGAGATGGTTTCCGGGTGTTGGGACTGCGAACGGGGTGCGGGCCCCACGAGGCCGGGTTTTGGCGTTTGCGGGGAAACACAGCTTTTGCACCAGGAGTCCGATTTTGACGGATGAATAGTCGATCCTGTGTGTTTTTCCGAGAGGATCGCAATGGTACGATCCGTTCGATGAGATTTGGAATCTAGGCGTGGGCCCCACCCGAGCTGGCCTTCGGTGAATAGTACCTTTTTCACCGGGAGCCCATTTTGGGCGAGCGAGTAGTCGATTCCGCTTGTTTTTCCGAGGGGATCGCCATGGTGCGATCCGCTCGATGGGTTTCGGGATCGTAGTGTGGGCCCCGCGCGAGCTAGCTACGGTGAATAGTGCCTTTTTCAGCGGTGCTCCGTTCCGGGCGAGTAAACAGCCTATCCTGCGTTTTTTTCCGCGTGGAACGCGATGGTGGCCTCGGTTTTGGCTTCAGAGGTGCGCAGTGTGGCTTTGGGGCAAGTCGCTCGGGTAGCGACGTTTGGACCAGCAGTGGTTGAGGGTTCTCCCTTGGTTCGTTCCTACGAGGGTTCGTGTGGTATCAAAACCTTCGTATGGGTTTGTGATCCTCTCGATGGGATGTTTAAACTGTTAGAGTTGTGGTATCCCTCCGGTGGGCCCGGAGTGGATCCTCTAGCATCTTTACCCTAGATCGGGTTCTTGGTATCGATGTGACCGCTTATTCACGGGCAGCGATCCCCTATCTAGCAGGTTAACCCCGTAGGGTTTGTGGCATCATCGGGAATATGATCCCCTACGCGGTGGGTCGTGCATAGTAGGGTTGTGGCATCGTCGGGTTTACGATCCCCAACTCAGCATGATGTTTATAGTAGGGTTGCGGCATCGTTGGTTATACGATCCCCTACTCAGCGCTTGGTGACGGTAGGGTTGCAGTATCATGGGTTATGCGATCCCCTACTCAGCGCGTGGTTTCGGTAGGGTTGTGGCATCGTCGGTTCGATCCCCTACATCGCGAGTTATACCAGATAGGGTTTCGGTATCGTCGTGACCATCTTTATATGGACGATGATCCTCTATCTGAATGTGGAGCTTCTGTCGAGTGCAGATCGGGTTGTGGTATCCCCCAGTGGATCCTAGGTGTGATCCCCCATCTGTGAGAACTACGTATGCCAGATCGGGTCGTGGTATCCCCCAGCGGACCCTGGGAGTGATCCCCTATCTGTGAGCTACGTATACCAGAGTGGGTCTTGGTATCCCCTAGCGGACCCTAGAGACGATCCCCTCTCCGAGGAGTTTGGTGGTTATGTTGTTTCAGCGATGTTTCCTCAGAGATGCTATCCGACGAGCATGGTCTCTCGGGTGAGTGTCTGTGATGTTTGCGAGTATCTCGATGGAGTGTATCTCTCGGATGAGTGTCATCTGGTATGACAGTGTTCGTGGTGTACTCTCCTTGTTGTGGACAGTTGCTGGTGACGAGGTCGGTACCTCTTGTGGCTTTGTGGTGTGATCTGTGTTTATCTGGATTGTTCAAGGTGTATGTATGGGCATACACCTGAGCTGAGCTGAGCTGACTAGTTGTGTTAGCCGAGGATGGTCACGAGATGGAGTTTCTCTCTCGTCCGGGTTCCCTCTGGCTGGGTTGAGCAGACTGTTGCCTTTCAGTTTCTCCCTTGGGTTTTGGGTTTTTGGGGTGCCTACTGGGTATGTTTATACTCACCCCTGCACGGGCTTTGCCCGCACATGTTTGTGTCTTGTGCAGACCACAGGCCTTTTGACAGAGTCCCAGGAGGACCCGGAGCAGGCGGAGCTTAGTGAGCGAGAGGACCGAGGTGTTTACCGGAGCTGTGCCGAGGGAGCTTTCCGGCGGGTGTTGTGGCAGCGTTCCCCTTCTTCAGAGCAGGTTAGACGCGCTTTGTAGTTTTCTTTTGGTGGGCCCTGTTTTGCCCTTTGTACTTTTGCTGTTGCTCTCTGGTTGTGGGATAGTGTATGCATGCATTTACTTTCCAGTTTCTATATCTCTGCACTGTTGCATGGAGGTGTTTGTGGGTGCGTGTGTACAGGTACCTTAGGCTAATGCCCCCCATGTGTGTGATAGCCTACTCGGCGCTGGTCGCCAGCCCCTGGCCTATTGGAGGCGGGCTTGGGGAGTCACGGCTCGAGCCTCGTTGGGTCGGGTCGTGACATTATTTATAATATAAAAAGCTTAAAAATGATATACCTGTAAAAATATATTAGATAATGAATATACCCACATCATATCCTAAATTTAATATCACATTAAGAGAATAATGAGGATGATAAATATATGGATAATAAAATAAAAACCATTTTTATGTTTATATAAAATATAAAGAATCTATATATGCTAATTTTTATTCTATAAAAAAACTAAAGACCATAATAGTAAAAAACAACTCAAAATTGGTCCCATCATATTAAATACAATGTTTAACATCTTCATCTAGATGAATAAATGTAATCAATATTCTATGATATATTTAATATCTATTTTCTTAGACTTATTTGGATTCTTTTACTTACTCATTTCAATGTCATATAAATCATAAGATATATCATTGACATTAGTTTCATTATAATTTCTACAACATATCACTCAATGGGTATCATGAATTTCTTCTTTTGACATATATATAAAATCTTAGGTGGAATTTTTATCTTCATATTTTATTCATTTTAATGTATTATATTGGTGAAAAATACCCATAAAGTGAGAGTCCATGTACAAAGATCATATAATTTTTAATTAGTTGGAATTCCTCTTGATCCTGTCAAGGTTTAACACCTCCATAAAAAAAATAACATCTTATTTTAATTGAAAATATTTAATTTATGTAATTAATAAAATTAATATTATATGTTCATATTAAATAATAATTCAATTATAGTAATAATGCACTAAAGTGAAAAAATAAGTTATCATTCTTAAAGAGATGATTTACTCAGCGTATCTTCTTTATGTCACTTTTTATATATACCTTTAAAAATAATTAAAACATAAACTAATTGATAAACTTTGATTAATTAAAATATGAATGTAATGTGATTCAAATGAATTTCAAAGTTAAGTTTTTTTTAATCAATGATAGGGTCACTAGTTGTTTCCTATAATGGTTATATTACTGTATTTATCTGCCAAATATTCTCACTTAGAAGTGTGACTCAATATAATTTTTTACACAACCAACTCTATTTTTAAAAAGTAAGCACAAACACACTCTGATTGTAACACCCGAGACTTTTATGTTATATAAATCATCAAAGGAATCTTTTTCTACACAACACTTTCTTGGCTTGCTTTACACGCAATCGCGACCTTCCTCGATAGCTTGCGTCGTACGCAATACCGAGTTTCACTAAACAACAATATGCTATTAAAACTAGCCGTTATGAATAGTAATAACCACTTTTTGAAATTTTATAAATTTTATTTTTCAAAATGGACTTCATTTTTGGACTCAGAATATCAAAATTAGCCTAGGGTGAAATTTTGGTATTTTTCTGAAAACTTTCAATTTTTGATGAATAGTGAAACCACTAAGTGGTAGGTTAAAAACTGAATTTTGCATAAAACTTAATTTTACCGCTTCTGTGAATGGAATTTCAAAAATCCGAGAGACACGGTTAATATCAAGGACTAAAATGTGGTTCAATGAGATGAAAATAATTTTTTGGTGAATAGTAACTTTTTACTTTTTTTACCGCGGTTAATAGTAAATAGGGTAACTAAGGGTAAATATGATATTAATATTACCCTAACACATGTCCTAATTCTATTGGACAAGTGTAATTCGACCAAAAACAAACTTAGGAATAAAATATGACCATTTAGGCCCACTTGGATTAGATTAGGACATTTATTATTAATTTATTTAAAGAAGGGTTAAAAGAGTTAAAATCAAAGTATATTTACTAAAACATTTTTAATATGGGGTTATACATAAGATAAATTCGATTGTAAATATTCATTAGAAAGCTAAAAAGAGTTCCTACATGATGGTATTTTATTTGTAATTTTTAGACATCAAATAATTTAATTTATTTATGACACAAAGATGATGCAGTAATTATCTTGTTAACGAAATATTGACATAATTGATGTTATAAACACCAAAATAAATGTAATTTGAGACTTTTTATGAATTACACTAATTTTCTAGGTTACTATGATATATTAATGTTGATTTAATCAACTTGGTTCGAACATTTAATTCTGTTATGACTTTCCCAAAAATCATATATCAAATAGTGTCAAAATTGACACAAAATAGTTTTTAAATCAAATATTATATTATTAATTGTTATTGTATTCCTAAAAATCTAAGGTTCGGCCAAATGATTTAGATAAGGATATATATAATAATAATAAACAATTTTGGGTTCGTTTGGCATGTTATTGTAAGTGTATTAACCATATAGTGAAAGAAAACAAAAAGACATGATAAAAGTTAAATTATTTAACTTAGAGTTAAATCTAAATGATAAGGTTAAAATAATATCCTAAACTTGTCTAAATTCTATTGGTTGATAGGATTTCGACCCCTCCCCACCTTATCTTCGAAATAAGACCCTTTGGAACCATTATAAACCGATTTTGACTTTAATATAAAATAATATTTTGAGATATTCCTAAGGTGCCCCTCTCCTCCCTTATAAAAGGGCACCTCCTCCCCCTCCTCCTCACACCAAATTGAGCACTCAAGCTCGGCCAACCCCTGCCATTTTCCCCTCTACACTTCCCTAGAATATTCCTAGAGGTCCTGGTCTTCTCCAAAGACCACTCTTAGTTCCCTAAGTGGAGGATTCAAAGAGGCGTTCCAAAGAAGAGGTAATATCCATTACCGATCTTTTCAATTTCTTTCATCTTCAACTTCTTCTTATTTAGTTGTTTCATGATAAAGTAATAACATCAGTATTACTTACATACTGATATGTTATTATAAATATGAAACATCCCTAATTCACCTTCTATCCATCCTACGGAAAAATGAAATCACCGCGCGTGCGTACGTACGGAATACCGTCTCCACGCCGTGGTGTAATCTATTTTCCACCATCACCTTACAAGGATGGGTATAATGGTGTAATGAGTAACTATATATGATTATTATTAAGTAATATTGATACTGAAATAATATATATATATACTCCAATACAATTCCACGATCATAGGAACGATATCATCACTCGTGCGTACGTACGGAATACCGTCTCCACGATGTGATGCGACTCGTTCTACATGATCTTCATTTCATAATGATTGTATAAATGAATTGAATGAATGAATATGGTATATAATACACTAATACCATTCTGGAAATGAATTATCTATAACCTAAAGATAAGAATAAGAATTTATTCGACAAAACACGCATAAGAACAAAAAGTTATAAAGACCCGAGTAACAAGTAACAATGAAATATTACTAACAATAAGCTAATAATATGACCATATATGATCTCATATCAATATGTATGATTCTGGAATAAGTCAATAACATTATTTAAACCATTATACAGGAGCTTCGGACACGAACAAAGCAAATCGGACCTAAGGTAAGGGAAATATCACAATCTCATTTTTATCCGAGATTGTTTATTCGTAAGTATTTACTGGGGTGTATTTTATCATCCACATCCATGTTCCCTAAATATGTAATATTGTTTCCATCCACTTGAAATAGTTTAAATCCAATTTTACCCTTAGGTGAGTTTTTAGTAAAGAATATGAAAGGAATCTTTTGTCGTTTTTCCGTACGAGGTACTTTTTGACTTTTCCGACAAAAGTACGAAGAATGTTTTTTTTAACTTATACGGCATGAATGGATTTTTAAAACATTACTTCAAAGAAGCTTCCTTTACAAGTTTTCAAGTTTATTTTTAATCAACTTCTTTTATTTTAAAGTTGTATGACATGTTATGAAAGGAAAAATGTTTTTGAAGAAGAAAGGATATTTTCCTCAAGAATTCAATTCAAGTGTTTTATCAAAATTATTTTCCATCTAAGATAATAAAGGGTTCTGTTTCTATCCATAATTTTACATTGGTTTGACTATGTTGTGATGGAATTATGTTTATGAATTCCTTTACCATATATGAATTGATTTATGATGTCATGATGTTTCAAGAATCCCATTTTTGTTATATGTGTTATGCGATGATGTATGTTTTATGATTATGTGGCACACATAAGAAAGGATTCATTATAAGATGGGTGGGACCTATATCTCCCTCCAATGCATTGGGTAATGATTTTATATCTCATGAGATAGACATGGCTGGAACGGAAGGTTATTTCGGTTCAGTGATACAAGACTGAAACGAGGAGTGAACTCGGTTCAGAAAGGGACTTTGTCCACTAAGATAGTCTTGGCAATGAGTCATGACTAACAAGAAATGATTTTCCATGATTATGTGTGCATGCCACAAAGATTCAAGTTTTATGTTATGATTATGGGGATCTCATTTTCACTTCTATGATTTATTTCATGTTAAGATATTATGATCTCTTTTGCAGGTTTTGATTTTCATAAAGATATGATATGATTTTTATTTCCTTTATTTGCCCTTGCTGAGCATTTGAGCTCACCCTTTTATGCTTTATTTTGCCCAGGTCAGGAAGATGGATATTAAGTAGAATATGCTAAAAGGGACCCTAGATATGATGAAATAAATGGGAGACACTGTAGAAGATTTATGAACCAGTTGTTTATGTTTCCCAGTTTCTAAAGACACTATACCTATACGGTCCTTTGTGGTTTTGTCATATGTTGTAATAAGAGTGCTTCAATTTTGAAGTATTAACAATGTATGTAAAGTGTGGGTCGTTATAGTTGGTATCAGAGGAAAGGTATAGTCAACCTTTGGAAACTAGGATGTGAAAGCCTTAGTAAGAACCCTAAGGATAAGTCTAAGCATAGAACACAATCTTAGTGTTTTAGAAATGGCCTTGAATAACCTAGGATAAGACCTTAAGCATGAAAATTTTACTCTTGAATTATGTGGTTTCCTATTATAATTAGTGTTGCTCACACTATTCTTCTTGGTTTTAGTCAATGGCTGGAACCCGAAGGAACCGTGTTAATGCGGAATGCGATGGGAAATGCAATGATTGTCCCCCTGAGCAACCAAACGATATGGGAGCTGGAATGCAAAATCTTGTAGCCATGCTCACACAACTTTCTCAAGCTATGAATCATGCAGGATTTCCAAACGAACAAAGGAGGGAGCAACATTCTGTTGAATCCTTCATGAGGCAGCGTCCACCATCTTTCAGCGGGTCTACTGATCCATTAGTTGCTGAACAATGGATTAGTACTACTGAAAAGATATTTTCAGTTCTTCAATGTTCTGAGCATGATAAAGTCATCCTAGCAGTGTATCGTTTGGAAGGAGATGCGGATCAATGGTGGAATCTTGTCAAGAATACGAGGCAAAGGGATGAAATTGAGTCTATGGAATGGGACGAGTTCAAGAACTTATTTTTCAATAAGTACTTCCCTCGTATTCTCCGAACAAAGATGGAGAAAGAGTTCCTTGAACTGAAGCAAAGGGATGATGAATCTGTTAGTACCTATGAAGCAAATTTTACAAGACTTTCAAGGTACGCTTCTGGTATTATTATCCAACCTGAGAGTAAGATCGATCGATTCTTTAGTGGCTTAAAACCAAGTCTTCGAAGGGCGTTAGCCATAAGGGACTTCAATAGCTACGAAGAAATCGTTCGATGTGCTCTCAAAGTCGAGATGGAGATTGGAGTAACCCATCAGTCACATGGGTTTGATAAGAAGAGGAAGATGGAGTTCAAAGAAAAATCTAAAGAGCACACGGAAAAGAAGATGAACTTTCCCTTATGCTCAAAGTGTGGAAAGAAACATGGAGGGAGTTGTCTTAAAGGGACAAGTAAATGTTTTAAATGTGGAAAGGAAGGTCATCGGGCATTTGAATGCCGTGATAATGGGAAGAAGATGTCTAATGATGCAAACAAAGGAAGGGATACACAGAATGAACCTGCTACACTTCAATGTTTCAAGTGCAAGGAGATGGGGCATTATGCCAATCAATGCCCAAATCCAAGGGTTGATGATGATGGTCGACGTCAACAAACTCTTAAGGCTAAAGACAAAGGAAAGTCACATGCAATTTCTATCAGCGATGTGGAGTACGATAACGATGTGGTGAAAGGTACACTTACCATCCACTCTAAAGTAGCAAATGTTTTATTTGATTCTGGATCCACCCACTCTTTTATTTCTGAAGACTTTTCTAAGGGTATCACCGTACTACCTCAACAATTAGATGTTGAGTTAGCTGTGACAACACCTAATGGCACATCAATCGCATCAAAAGTTTATAATTCTTCTCCGATCGAAGTTTGTGGGAAAGTGCTTCCTGCAAATCTTGTGATCCTTCCTTTAGTGGAATTTGATGTGATTCTTGGCATGGATTGGCTTTCTCTACATGGAGCTCATATCAATTGCCAAAGAAGGGAAGTCACATTTCATATTCCAGATCAACCTACGATCGTCTATCAATGCAAGGATGAACATAACCTTCCAGTGGAAATTTCTTCCATCTTATGGGTATTGATTCCACTAAATGAAGGTTATTTATCTCAAATGGTTGGTGAGAAACTCACGATTAAGAATATGCCCATTGTACGGGAGTTTGATGATGTCTTTCCGGAGGAATTGCCAGGTCTTCCACCAAATCGTGAAGTTGAGTTTTCAATAGAACTCGTACCGGGTGCTTTGCCTATTTCAAAGACACCTTATAGAATGGCCCCAATTGAGTTGCAGGAATTGAAGAAGCAACTCCAAGAGAATCTTGATAAGGGATTCATACGCCCTAGTGCGTCACCTTGGGGAGCACCTGTTCTATTTGTTAAGAAGAAAGATGGATCAATGAGACTCTGCATTGATTATCGAGAACTTAACAAGATCACTATCAAGAACAAATATCCTCTCCCACGCATTGATGACTTATTTGACCAACTACGCGGAGCTCAATACTTTTCCAAGATTGATCTTCGTTCAGGGTATCATCAATTAAGGGTCAAAAGGGAGGATATACCAAAGACGGCTTTCCGTACAAGGTATGGACACTATGAATTTATAGTGATGCCATTTGGTCTTACTAATGCCCATGCTATCTTCATGGATCTAATGAATAGAGTCTTTAGAGACTATCTTGATCAATTTGTGGTAGTCTTTATAGACGATATTCTTGTCTATTCAAAGAGCAAGGAAGATCATGAAGATCACTTGAGAATTATATTAAAGACCCTGAGAAAAGAGAAGCTTTATGCCAAATTTACCAAGTGTGAATTTTGGCTTCAAAAAGTTGCATTTTTGGGTCATATAATCTCAAAAGAGGGGATATCTGTGGATCCAGCAAAAACAGAGGTTATCGAAAGATGGTCAAGACCAACAACAGTAACTGAGATCCGAAGTTTTCTTGGTTTGGCTGGATATTATCGACGTTTTGTAAAAGATTTTTCACGGTTATCTAATCCAATCACCAAGTTGACTCGGAAAGGAGTTAAGTTTGTCTGGACAGAGGAATGTGAAGAGAATTTCAAGGAGTTGAAAAGAAGGTTATCCAGTGCACCTGTGCTCACACTGCCTTGTAGTGGAGAAAGGTTTGTGATCTACAATGATGCATCCAAGAAGGGATTGGGGTGTGTTCTTATGCAAAATGATATGGTGATAGCTTATGCCTCACGACAGTTGAAAATCCATGAGCAAAATTACCCAACACATGATTTGGAGTTGGCTGCGGTAATCTTTGCATTAAAGATTTGGAGGCATTACCTTTATGGTGAAAGGTGTGATATTTATACTGATCATAAAAGTTTAAAGTATATTTTCACACAAAAGGAGTTGAATATGCGCCAAAGAAGATGGTTGGAGCTGATTAAGGATTATGACTGCTCAATCCATTACCACCCTGGGAAAGCAAACAAGGTGGCAGATGCATTAAGTCGACAAGACCATGCTAGTTTATCCATGATGAGGATCACAAAAGATCCAATATTTATGGATTTACAAAGGATGGATCTTGGAATTATAATGGAAGGGGAAAAATCTTATCTTTCTCAAATGAATGTTCAACCATCTATACATGTGAAGATTAAAGAGGCACAGAAAGAAGATGTCGAGTTACAAAAGAAGGTGAGAAATGTTCCTGAATTCAACCTTGATTGTGATGGGATAATAAAGTTCAGGAATCGGGTTTGTGTTCCTCCCATCCCCGAATTAAAGAAAGAGCTGTTGGATGAGGCTCATAGTTCTTCATTCTCTATTCATCCTGGAAGCACGAAGATGTATAGGGACCTGAAAGAGTACTTCTGGTGGGATGGCATGAAAAGAGATGTTGCTGAATATGTCTCTCGATGCTTGGTTTGTCAACAAGTTAAAGCTGCGAGACAGAAGTCTAAGGGGATGTTACAACCATTACCCATACCCGAATGGAAATGGGAAAACATCACTATGGACTTTGTCACAGGACTTCCTAAAACATCCAAAGGCAATAATGCTATCTGGGTCATAGTTGATCGTCTTACAAAGTCCGCACACTTCATTGCTATTAGAGAGGATTTCTCTCTAGATCAGCTTGCCAGGATATATGTAAAGGAAGTGGTAAGATTGCATGGAGTACCACTTTCTATTATATCTGATCGAGATCCGAGATTTACCTCGAAGTTCTGGCGAAGTCTTCAGCATACTCTGGATACAGAGTTGAGTTTCAGCACTGCTTATCATCCCCAGACAGATGGTCAGTCTGAGAGAACAATTCAAACCCTAGAAGATATGTTGAGAGCTTGCTCTATGGATTTCAAAGGAGGTTGGGATCAACACCTACCTTTGGTGGAATTTTCTTATAATAATAGCTTTCACTCCAGTATTCAGATGGCTCCTTATGAAGCTCTCTATGGAAAGAAATGCAGGACTCCAACTTTCTGGGATGAAGTTGGGGAAAGAAAGCTATTAGGACCTGATCTCGTTGATGAAATGGAAGAAAAAGTCAGATCTATTCAACAACACATAAGAGCAGCTCAGAGTCGACAGAAAAGTTATGCCGACAACCGAAGAAAAGACCTAGAGTTTGAAGTGGGCGATAAAGTGTTCTTACGAATATCTCCCTGGAAGAGGGTTATGAGATTTGGAAAGAAGGGGAAGTTGAGCCCTAGATATATCGGTCCTTTTGAAATACTGGATCAAGTTGGGAAGGTAGCTTACCGATTGGCACTTCCACCGAATCTCTCTCAAGTTCACGATGTGTTCCATGTATCTCTCCTGAGAAAGTACATACCAGATCCTTCACATGTACTCAGCTCAGAAGTTGTACCACTGGAGCAAGATCTTTCTTATGAAGAACAGCCGATAGAGATTCTGGATCGTAGCGAAAAAGTCCTACGAAACAAGACCACTCGCTTGGTGAAAGTTTTATGGAGAAACCACCAACTTGAAGAAGCTACATGGGAGCTTGAGGATATGATGAGGGAGAAGTATCCTCATTTGTTTGTTGCAAAGTGACGAATTTCGAGGGCGAAATTCTTTTTAAGGGGGGTAGAATGTAACACCCGAGACTTTTATGTTATATAAATCATCAAAGGAATCTTTTTCTACACAACACTTTCTTGGCTTGCTTTACACGCAATCGCGACCTTCCTCGATAGCTTGCGTCGTACGCAATACCGAGTTTCACTAAACAACAATATGCTATTAAAACTAGCCGTTATGAATAGTAATAACCACTTTTTGAAATTTTATAAATTTTATTTTTCAAAATGGACTTCATTTTTGGACTCAAAATATCAAAATTAGCCTAGGGTGAAATTTTGGTATTTTTCTGAAAACTTTCAATTTTTGATGAATAGTGAAACCACTAAGTGGTAGGTTAAAAACTGAATTTTGCATAAAACTTAATTTTACCGCTTCTGTGAATGGAATTTCAAAAATCCGAGAGACACGGTTAATATCAAGGACTAAAATGTGGTTCAATGAGATGAAAATAATTTTTTGGTGAATAGTAACTTTTTACTTTTTTTACCGCGGTTAATAGTAAATAGGGTAACTAAGGGTAAATATGATATTAATATTACCCTAACACATGTCCTAATTCTATTGGACAAGTGTAATTCGACCAAAAACAAACTTAGGAATAAAATATGACCATTTAGGCCCACTTGGATTAGATTAGGACATTTATTATTAATTTATTTAAAGAAGGGTTAAAAGAGTTAAAATCAAAGTATATTTACTAAAACATTTTTAATATGGGGTTATACATAAGATAAATTCGATTGTAAATATTCATTAGAAATCTAAAAAGATTTCCTACATGATGGTATTTTATTTGTAATTTTTAGACATCAAATAATTTAATTTATTTATGACACAAAGATGATGCAGTAATTATCTTGTTAACGAAATATTGACATAATTGATGTTATAAACACCAAAATAAATGTAATTTGAGACTTTTTATGAATTACACTAATTTTCTAGGTTACTATGATATATTAATGTTGATTTAATCAACTTGGTTCGAACATTTAATTCTGTTATGACTTTCCCAAAAATCATATATCAAATAGTGTCAAAATTGACACAAAATAGTTTTTAAATCAAATATTATATTATTAATTGTTATTGTATTCCTAAAAATCTAAGGTTCGGCCAAATGATTTAGATAAGGATATATATATTAATAATAAACAATTTTGGGTTCGTTTGGCATGTTATTGTAAGTGTATTAACCATATAGTGAAAGAAAACAAAAAGACATGATAAAAGTTAAATTATTTAACTTAGAGTTAAATCTAAATGATAAGGTTAAAATAATATCCTAAACTTGTCTAAATTCTATTGGTTGATAGGATTTCGACCCCTCCCCACCTTATCTTCGAAATAAGACCCTTTGGAACCATTATAAACCGATTTTGACTTTAATATAAAATAATATTTTGAGATATTCCTAAGGTGCCCCTCTCCTCCCTTATAAAAGGGCACCTCCTCCCCCTCCTCCTCACACCAAATTGAGCACTCAAGCTCGGCCAACCCCTGCCATTTTCCCCTCTCCACTTCCCTAGAATAGTCCTAGAGGTCCTGGTCTTCTCCAAAGACCACTCTTAGTTCCCTAAGTGGAGGATTCAAAGAGGCGTTCCAAAGAAGAGGTAATATCCATTACCGATCTTTTCAATTTCTTTCGTCTTCAACTTCTTCTTATTTAGTTGTTTCATGATAAAGTAATAACATCAGTATTACTTACATACTGATATGTTATTATAAATATGAAACATCCCTAATTCACCTTCTATCCATCCTACGGAAAAATGAAATCACCGCGCGTGCGTACGTACGGAATACCGTCTCCACGCCGTGGTGTAATCTATTTTCCACCATCACCTTACAAGGATGGGTATAATGGTGTAATGAGTAACTATATATGATTATTATTAAGTAATATTGATACTGAAATAATATATATATATACTCCAATACAATTCCACGATCATAGGAACGATATCATCACTCGTGCGTACGTACGGAATACCGTCTCCACGATGTGATGCGACTCGTTCTACATGATCTTCATTTCATAATGATTGTATAAATGAATTGAATGAATGAATATGGTATATAATACACTAATACCATTCTGGAAATGAATTATCTATAACCTAAAGATAAGAATAAGAATTTATTCGACAAAACACGCATAAGAACAAAAAGTTATAAAGACCCGAGTAACAAGTAACAATGAAATATTACTAACAAGAAGCTAATAATATGACCATATATGATCTCATATCAATATGTATGATTCTGGAATAAGTCAATAACATTATTTAAACCATTATACAGGAGCTTCGGACACGAACAAAGCAAATCGGACCTAAGGTAAGGGAAATATCACAATCTCATTTTTATCCGAGATTGTTTATTCGTAAGTATTTACTGGGGTGTATTTTATCATCCACATCCATGTTCCCTAAATATGTAATATTGTTTCCATCCACTTGAAATAGTTTAAATCCAATTTTACCCTTAGGTGAGTTTTTAGTAAAGAATATGAAAGGAATCTTTTGTCGTTTTTCCGTACGAGGTACTTTTTGACTTTTCCGACAAAAGTACGAAGAATGTTTTTTTTAACTTATACGGCATGAATGGATTTTTAAAACATTACTTCAAAGAAGCTTCCTTTACAAGTTTTCAAGTTTATTTTTAATCAACTTCTTTTATTTTAAAGTTGTATGACATGTTATGAAAGGAAAAATGTTTTTGAAGAAGAAAGGATATTTTCCTCAAGAATTCAATTCAAGTGTTTTATCAAAATTATTTTCCATCTAAGATAATAAAGGGTTCTGTTTCTATCCATATTTTTACATTGGTTTGACTATGTTGTGATGGAATTATGTTTATGAATTCCTTTACCATATATGAATTGATTTATGATGTCATGATGTTTCAAGAATCCCATTTTTGTTATATGTGTTATGCGATGATGTATGTTTTATGATTATGTGGCACACATAAGAAAGGATTCATTATAAGATGGGTGGGACCTATATCTCCCTCCAATGCATTGGGTAATGATTTTATATCTCATGAGATAGACATGGCTGGAACGGAAGGTTATTTCGGTTCAGTGATACAGGACTGAAACGAGGAGTGAACTCGGTTCAGAAAGGGACTTTGTCCACTAAGATAGTCTTGGCAATGAGTCATGACTAACAAGAAATGATTTTCCATGATTATGTGTGCATGCCACAAAGATTCAAGTTTTATGTTATGATTATGGGGATCTCATTTTCACTTCTATGATTTATTTCATGTTAAGATATTATGATCTCTTTTGCAGGTTTTGATTTTCATAATGATATGATATGATTTTTATTTCCTTTATTTTCCCTTGCTGAGCATTTGAGCTCACCCTTTTATGCTTTCTTTTCCCCAGGTCAGGAAGATGGATATTAAGTAGAATATGCTAAAAGGGACCCTAGATATGATGAAATAAATGGGAGACACTGTAGAAGATTTATGAACCAGTTGTTTATGTTTCCCTGTTTCTAAAGACACTATACCTATACGGTCCTTTGTGGTTTTGTCATATGTTGTAATAAGAGTGCTTCAATTTTGAAGTATTAACAATGTATGTAAAGTGTGGGTCGTTATACTGATCAATAATTTGATAATATTTTTATTCCCATATCAAGTGGTAGACAATATATATCGATCATGTATATTAAATATTAGAAAATTATTATAATTAAAAAATTTAATAGGGAACTTCACTATATGTGGACCAAAATTATGAAACCATACCATGTTATACTATTAAACTTTATCATATTATGGATCACATAGTTAATGGAATAAAAGATCCTTTATAATATAGGTAAAATAAGGTTACTGTGTAGGGTAATAAGGACCATCACCACACCAAGATAGTTTAGCGATACACTATAACAAATCATAGTAAAAATAGAAAATAAATATGTAAATAATATTTAAATATAAAAAACCAAAAAAATGGTTCCACTTACTCAAAATAACAAGTAGATATGGATCTACAATATTATATATATAAGAGCTTATAAAGGGAGAAGAAACATGGACTCAATAGAGAATGGAAATGAAAAATTTAACTAATAAGAATATTCATTAACCAAGAATACAAAAAATACTTATTCCATGAGTTCACACTTTAGTTTGTAATATTAAATATCACTCACATGTAGTAAAGATAACTTCACATGGAATAGTATTCATAGACAATTCCTTCACATAGTAGTGAAATCTTCAATACATTTATCATGATCATATTCAAATTGGGGAAGATGGGATTTTGTGCCCATCACTATCAAATAATCTATATATAGTCCGAATATACATGGATTTGTTATTATGGATTTACCCAATTTAGGTAGACAATATATCTATGAATATTACTATCTTTTTAGGTCCATGTATGTAATCCACCTTTCGTTCTACTTCCATTAACGACTAAGGATCACCCATAGTGCAATCCCCCTCTATATTTTTGTCTCTGTATTTTACCTTTTTATCGTATCTAAATTCATGTAGGATGCACTAGATATTTGGTTTGATGGATTTATAATGGGTCAAAATATTTTTTGATAATTTCATTGAGTTTTATAATATCAGTGTATAATATTGGAAATAAATCCTAGGATGAGTATATCAAACTATTTATTTCAATAAGATACATATATCATAAAAGATATTATTTACTTCTACTAGATAATGACATAAAATATAATGATATGTTTTTATATTTAAAAATAATCATCACTGATATCACTTGTGATTATTCATGATAATAACTTTTCCATCAATCTTGACCAACAACTAATTTTTGTATAATTGATTAGATTTTCATAGGAGGAGATATATGGAAAATTTTAGTCATATTCACTAATTTGTAGATATCATAGATTATGAGTTTATTTCATGTATTTTTTAGCTTTAACACCACAAAACTAAGCATCATATATGATTTTTGACATCCAGATATCATCTTTGTAAAATTGTTTATATACATGGATTTCGTCCAACATAAACCTTGATAGCCACTCTCCTTTTGATTTATTTTGATAAATTCTAGAAACCTAAGTGAGTTATATAATTAAATATCAATCATACATGTTCATATCATTAAATCCCCTTAAATGATATCCAAATCCTTACATATGTGGAATTATTTCAAACTCACATAAACTATCTCATTATTTATGACATGCCTTCTTGATGAATAATCCTTGGAATCATTACTTCCAAATGGATTCACTTAGCTTATGAACATATAAATATAAATAAGTAACATTAATTATGGTTAAAAAAATTAAAACACAGAATAATAATAAATCAATTAAATTCAAATATTATTTGATTTCAAATTAAATTCTAAAAACCACCAAAAAAATTATAGTATATAGTTATTTAATATGAAAATTTAAGGATATTTTCAATCAATTATATATTAAAAATAGTAAAAATATATGTTCCATTACTCTCCCACACTTATCCATAACACTCCCACCCAAAAATCTTAATGAATTAAATTATTATTACCCTACTGAATTAAAATATATATTTCATGATGAGATAATTATTCAACTCATTGTTCAGGAATATATCATGATGGTAATGACTACAACCTATGTTATCTGAGAAAAACCTAGATTAGTCTATCACATGACCTTAGGTGCACCTTTCAACCACCTCATTAATAGCATAGAGTCTCTAAGAATCATTAGTTTATTGTAGGTTTCCCCTTTTATTAATACAACTATGAATAAAGAAAATATGTAATCTTGAGGAAATATGGTCACCATAAAACCAAATATCATATCCTCATTAAGATAAAAAATATATCTCAGACACACATAGAAAATTTTCAAGCACAATAACCCACCCCATATACACAATTACCATGGCACAATGAAAAAATAACCCAAGAATATACTATTACATGTGGGTACCATAAAGATAGACCATGAAGCTGCATGTCCATCGGGGTACTCATGCAGTGTTTGATTATAACATACTTTGGATGGAATCAACCATTATGACAACCATTTATACTCTGAGGATCCATATATTACAAACCTTATTCGAACCATAGATAGGGAAATGAAATGAGAAGTACTATAAAATAATACAGTCATTCCTATAAAATAATAATAAATAAGTTCAGGTGAAATAATAGTTCCATAAGGGATAGGGAATTGTGTATAATTGAGTCAGTGAAATATTTCATCTCATACCTTTGGGGGATAAGGTAATAATAATAACAGAGTTGTGGAACCATAATCTCATCCCATCAAGTCTCACATGATATGGTCATGACGTTGCGATCCTTTCCCATACATTAATATATCTACTAGGGTCATGCATACCTTTTCAAGCTTCCTATAGTAACAACATAAAATAATATCCCCATGTGCATTTGATTTGAAACAAATAGACATTCTATACATCAAGGAATGGAACAAGATCATATTATATTGAGGTAGTATCTATACTCAAGACACATTGTTAGCTACATAAATTAAAATTCTCAGTAAAAAGTAGCATTCACATTAAACAAAAAATAGTGGTAGTCATGATCATGTGAGCATTCAATTATAATGAATAAAGAGAACAATATGGTAAAAAAATCATAATTTCACAATCCCTACTATATATCATATAGATTAATAAAAATTCTATTCCATGTGTTATTTTTAATATAATAGGGGTAAACGTGAAAAAAATTATGCAATCCAAAAAGTAAAAAAATTCAAGATAATCATTCCACGAGTATGCGATCCCATTCTTATCATGTTATTATAGAAGAATATTTTTTCAACTTCAATAGTTAAAGTAAAAAGTTGTTTAAGAGTCGTTATAATCCTAACCAAATAAAGAATTACTTACACATGGAAAAAACCAATGGTTTCTAGGATATTACTAAGCAATAGAACAAGTGTAGAGTTGGTCATTCCCAATATACATATATACCAAAGGTATCCATGTTTAATATTTTTAAGAAGGTATAAGTGAAAATTTTAAAACATTTTCTTTAAAATAATTTTATACCTAAAATTACGATTTTCACCATTGGAATTTACATTTATAGACATACCATTATGAGTTTTAATATTTTTATGGTTTTATTAAAACATTATACCCTTGAAAAAAAATCAAGCTTTTCTATGAGAGGGGGTGGTTTAAAAAAAGTGATATTATAGTTAAAGGTATTGGGTAAAACAAAAAAATACTTTATAAAATTAAAGAAAATAATTGACTAACACTTTTAAAATAAGGTGATTCATTTTGTGTCAAGACATAATTGATTTAACAAATCTAGTTTTGATAAAACATCATTCCTTCCTACTTGGAGTCAACATATCCATTAATTTTCCACCAATGAAAATCTTAAACAAGGTTAATATTGGTTTATATATTATAACTCATACACTTTAATGTGGGGAGAAATTATTCCTTTTACAGTGAATGATAAAATCATAAGAATGGATACCTATATTTGAATATAGTCATGCTTCCATTGTTTATTAGTTTACTCTATCAAGGATGACACTTTATTATCCATAGAAGTATACAAGATCTCAAAAGGAAAACTATATGTTATATCTAGAATCCAACAACCCTCATAATTTTTCATTTATGAATATTGAACAAAATAATTATACACACTCCTAATTTTATAAATTATGTTTCACAGATTAATGAAAAATTTGGGCTAGACTAATTGGGTAACTGACCTTCGACCACCATGTACTCGGTGCCTTCCCAGGCCTACATGGCCTTTACCAAGAAAACATGGTTCTTGATAACCCCAAAATGAGTTCCTAGTTCTGAATACAACTTTAAGTTATAGGTGTTCCACTATAATATTGTATTCGAACCCCCAAATTTATGTCCAACACTCAAACCCAATATTGTTTACCTGTAATTGTATCTTGATACCTCAAATTCAATTCCCAAATTTAAAAAAATACCCTTATTTGGAATCTGAAAATTCATTTCTATCATAATTTTATAACAAAATATCCTAAAACATAATGGAAAAGTTTAGTGTCATTAATAAATCCTCAAAAGAGAATATTATGTCCCCTAAAAGTAAAATAAATAAACCACTAATGTATAATATTCAAAGTCACCATAATATCAAATTCATCGGATTCACTCTAATATGAATCCTCACGAGTTTATCACATATCCAAAGCACTAAATCAAAGTTATACATATCCACAAGGGTTGACATGGAATCATATAAAATCAGGAATTCAATGTGTGGCACCCCAATAATTTAATATATGAATTAATTTAAATGATCTAAATGTTTTTGATGACTTACTCTATATACAACACCAAACACAAACAAGGTCATCATATGTTTAGATAAAATATACATATTTAATTATGATCGTTAAAACCAATCCTTTGAATAAATAGGAATTAATATCATTATTGTTTTTGAAATATATGTATATAGAAGATAATGGTTATTTTTAATATAAAAGAAACTCATTTAGTTTACCTTAAATGAAAAATAAAATAATTTATTGTTTACAGATGTATTTTTCAAAAAAATTACCTTATATGGATTATGAATTTATATTTTAAGAAACATTTGATTAATTATGATAAATTTTGTTTTATATTAATAATTTATTTTCACCAATTTAGTTTTCAAATGATATGATAAAATAATAATAACTGTTAATAATTGAAAATATCATTTTTTCAAGAATAATAATTTTTTAATTATATTATATGATTTTATTCAAAAATTGAATTTATAATTTTTAGGATTTTAATTTTAAAAAGTGACCATTATTTTTGGATTTATAATCTAAATATTATCTTAAGATGTATTTTTTGTATTTTTTTGAAATAGTTGGTTTTAGGTGAAGAGTAAAAAATACTAATTTTTTAATACATTCACTTTTATTTAACTTATAATTTTTTGAATCTAATTTTATATAAAAATATCTATTTATAAAGTAAAGTAAATATTTATAGTAATACTATGTTGAATTTAAAAAACAAATGAATAAGATTTTATAAAATCAAATAATATTTTATAAATTTTTTTTTCATCTGTTCTATAATTAAATTTATGCATGGAGAAATGAGGTTTTGGATTTATTTTAATTTCATGTAACTCTTCTTTGAAAAAATATTAATCTTCTTAATATCACTGTAAATAATAATTTTTATAATTTGTTTTGATACATAAAATAAAATTTTTCAAAAAATGGGCTTTCGCACGTTATATGAACTACCATGAAAATCAATTTTCTTACTTATAGAAATTTAATTATGGTAAAATTGACCTAATATTTGAGTTCATCGAGTTAAAAAGACACCACTTAAACCCTTTAAAATTTAAACTTCACCAGAAAATACCTGCATTAAGTTAATCTATTTTCCCCCAAAATAATGTAATCCGACTTCATAAATTCGATTTCAACACTCCATTTTCCCATTCCCTTGAATTCTTATGAGTATTCCAAAGAGATATCTAGTGTCCAATGTAAGTATTATCTCTTTCATACGTTTTTATTCTTCACCTCTCTCTTCTAAATGTCTCATAACCATAATAATATAATGAATTTAGGTTCATTATTATACTAATATATATTTATATTAATGGTTTAAAGATTATTTTTTATTTTCCATACAATTAAAAAAACAAAGGAATGCCAATCTTGTGTGTGCACGGACTATCGTCTCCAAAAAGAATAATTTTTTTGTTTTTTTTATTTTCATTATTATTTATCTAATAATTATAATAGATGTTTCAAATTCATAAAATAAAAAAAATATCCTTATAAATATTCTATAATTATTTTCTTTCAAAATAAACACCTCCTTAACCATACTCACCCATCATGTTAAATTGTGTTCATATTTGGGTCAGTCTAACCACCTTTGTGAACAATGTCATAAAAATTATCATGGATGACTGTGGAAAATAATATTATTATAATATAATAATAAAATATTTATTTTTATATAGTTTCTAAATATTATACTATTTATTTATTATTTTATTAAATAATAATATTTGTTCGCTAAAATCACTAAAATAGGCCAAAACTACTTCCATTTTCACAGAACAGAACTAAAACACATGTAGAATGATATAAAGGATTTATAAATAAGTTTTTTTTATATATAATATAATATAATATAATATATTAATGATGAACTTTGTATCAATTACCAGGTGATGATATCAACACTATGTAACATGCACAAGCGGTTAAAGTAATTTACACATAATGGTTGAAATAATATATAACTAACCAATATAACCATAATAAATAATATAAATTAGAGATATAAAAGGTAATATATATGAATAATTTTATTATGTATATTATTAATGTATTTTTTTTATAGGAGGATAGATTTACATCAACTAATCATGGAAATAAGATAAGGGTTTTCATCTCAAATTCCTCTTTTTGAGACTTGTTTGGTATTATTAACCTAAATAAATTTATATGGTATATATACTGCCTATGTGAGATGAAATATCGTGAATTATATTTTAATAATGGTTTCAATTTCAATAGAATTACATATATTTTAAGGGGGTTTGATTAAAAAATTTCTAATTTAATAAGGGTTCTCTTTGTCTAAATTCTGATTCTTTGGGACATAATACATTTTGTGCACCATGTTTTGTTTCTATGGTGTGTTAAATTTTGATGTATATATTTTTATAACACCCATTAAATTTAATGGTATTTAATAGACAAATCATGTTCCCTTATTTACATGGTTATTTATTTAGTTGTTTCTATATTAGTAAGGATTTTCTGTAACTCAATTTTTTTTCATTGAGTTATAATTTCTCTATTGAAAAAACATCATATAGGTTTGGTAAATTTCACCATTTGATTTTATTATGTGATATTTGCACAAATAAAATACATATATTCATTCCAACCACATAAACCCTTTGAAAAATATTTTTCACATCTATTGATATGTTCCTCGTATGGAATATTGATAAGTCAAGTCATCTTTCCTTAATTTATAGTGTTTCATTATGTACATAATTATTCCATGATTCAATTATCCCACCCTAACATTTCATTATAAGGAAACTTTTATTAATATATTGGGAAAAAAAATATTTTGATACAAAATAATGTTTTTTACTCTTTTACTTTTGAAGAAAGGTATCTTTCTAGAATATTTAATAATAGGTTGTCAATATTAAAAACGAGGTTTCATTTAACTTTAAAATGTTTTGTATTACTATAAACTTTTATAAAAGATAAAATTTATGTTATATAAAAACCCTATTATTGAAGATTCTATTTTAAAAATTGGTTTTAAATACTTTTTAACGTCACCTTTTGAAAAATGTTTTTTGAAGTGACTTGTAACTTAATCTTTTACATAAATGTTAAAAATATTTTCTAAAATAAATCTTTAGTTTCCAATTCCATTTCCCATTTCACTTTAAAAAAAATCACCCTAATAGGATTTATATTTCAATATTTATACACCAATATATATTTATAATGTTTTGGCTTGAACTCAATGAATCAAACAAGTCATTCTTGATCCCTTATTTTGTGATAACATTTGAAACATTCTTTTATAATGGGTTTTATCATTTAAGAGAGAACACTTTTAGGTTTAACTTATTTCACTTGGGTTATATTATTTTACAATCATCCACATACTTTCTTCTAATGGGTTGTGATCAAGTTATCAATTTTATTGACACCGGGAAAAGTATTAGCATATTATAAATTGTTATTACAATATGGATGATTATTGGAAAGTGTACTATGCCTTTTTTCACCATTCAACTTATTTCTTGAGGAGAGTTATGATCATGTTATCGTTTTTATATTCATGGGGAAAAGTATTGGTGTATCATATATTATTATTTCATATAAATTATTTTTATATAGTTAATTATATATTGTATGAATATCCAAATTCTTTCTCTGGATGAGTTATGATCATGTTATCCGTTTTATTGACAAGGGAAATAATATAGAAATTCATGATTATTATTGACTTCTAGAAAAGTTTGATCATGAATTGGTATTCATTAATCTTTATTATATAGATAAATATTTTTTTATCCATCCAAAGGTTCCATTGGGATGGGTATGAAATATCTTTTTGACTCTTATGGTGAATAAATTGGACATAATCAAGTGATGGGTGAGTCTTGAAATTATATATCCCCATGATACCGCAACAGGTCTCATGAGACAAAAGACCTTAGGTTTTTGTGTATACCCATCCCTATATTAGTATAGTACTTTAGCATAAGGCCATGATAGCATGTCTCTCATGTCAATAAATCTACATTTAATTACTATAAGGTCATTTTTACAGTTATACATGTTTTCATAGAAATAAAATTATATTTGTTTTAGTTGATTACCAAATTATTGATAATATATTTTACTACTATATTATTTATCCCATGATTATGATTTTTACATATTCAGTAATATATTTCCCATACTGAGTGTTTGATCTCACCCATTATTATGTTTTCATTTACCCATGTTATGAAGAAATATGTTACACCTGATATTTCTAATGGGATAGATGTATGGATAATATTTTGAATTTGTTAAAGTCTTATTATGGATTAATTAGTATTATATATATTGGGAAAAACTCCATCAGTTGAGAAAGTTATGGGCTTTGTTAGTTTATGATTTCTATTAACTATAAAAATATATAAACCTAAAAGCTACTGCGAATATATGTAATGAAGTATTTTAATTATTTATTTTAAATATGGAAAATTATGTCTAGGAATAAATAATTGGTATCAAATCCAGTTTATAATGTATGTGTTTTTGGAACTAGGATTTGGAGTATTGATATGGGGCACTATAGTTTGTATCATAGAAGTGTTTAGAAAACATTGGATATTGAGATGTATTTTGGGGTACTTTAATGGCTGTAAGTTTGGTTTGATCACAATTTTAAGGGTTTGGTTAGAGATTTGGGATATTATATGATTTACATCAATGGAAATAAATAACTTTTTTTATTTGGTGATTAGGATAAGAGAACTTTATTGAAATATTTAGTGAAAAGTCTACGAGTGAATTATAGGTATTGGATAACATCCCAATGTTTTGGTAAAGTTAAGAATGTGTAGTTTTATGAGAAATTACATCCCTTTATACATGTTATAAGTGTATGTAGGCTTCATAATAGATGTGCCTAGGGTTAAGATCCTTGAAATGGTCAGATTGGGTATTAAATTCCTCATTACCTAATATTCCCAACGGCACACCAGATTTTACACTCACAAGGGATATTGTTTGGTTTACTCACATTAATTTATGAACCACAATGAGGTATTTGAATAGGTTTAGGTTAGATAACCTAATATAATACCATTAAAATATATCATATATTGAAATGTATATATTCCTATGTTAATGTACACATTATTTGATATGTGATTTCCTAGATAAAGAATATTTTGGACATTGAGAGTATATATTCTAAATTATTATTAGGATTATAATATTTTAACAATGTTCAAAGTAATTTGTGATATTTATTTTAAGGATTATGATAATAATTTTGAGATAATACCGATCAATGTAAACAAGGATGAACAAAGAATGATATATGTTAAATTGAGGGTGATTTAGTTTGAATCAAATCTGATAAAAATTGACTTATAAGAATTATAGGCTAACATATTAGTGTTATAAATTGAAAATTATTGATATTAAATTTTCCAATGGTAATTTATGATAATTATCTTATAATAATACTTACTATTGTTAAGAATTTTGGTTTTAGTAATGGATGATGGCTGAAGGAACCAAGGTAAAAATGAATTCCATGGATAATGAAGAAACTATCCCAATGAACAACCTAATAAGATAAGGGTTAGAGTTTGAAATATTGTAATTATTAAAAATCAGTAATTCGGAATTCTGACTAATAACATAAACATAGTTGACACCATAAGAAAAAAATAATAGAATGATGGAATCTCATAGAAATTCAGGTGACAAATATAATAAAGTAAAGAACATTCAATTTTAAATATCTCAAAAATTGTGGATTGAAACTTGGGGGTAATAGCCTTAAATGGTTGATTAAATTCTATATGTTTTAAGATGAAGGTCAAAAGACTCCCAAGTGAAGGTTAAAGAGAGGGGGTACATAAATTCATTTATTTAATTGTAAGAGAGTTGGGAATTAAGTGGCTCAATGTAACAATATGAGGTCCAACAAGGGAGATAGTCACAAAAAAACATGAGAATGAGGAAAATACAATAGAACTACTACCAATGTATTGGAGATTTAGTTTTCACTTTATACTTTTTTTATTTTCCTATTTTATGTAAGATTTCACCAACTACTAGATATTGAGTTTTTAATAAAAAACAAGTGGTAAAATTATCAAATAAATCATTTTCAAGGTTAGTGTAAATTTATACCTATGGATTTCGATCTTTTCCCTTAGTATAATTCTATTTGAAATTTGAAATGTTTTACCTCTCCTTAAAATGAACTTATATTAATTTTTTATATAGATAAATCTCATTTCATATCCGAAATAAGCCCATGATAATCTCATGGTATATGGTTAATTATGAGTTCCCTATAGAAATTACTATTGTTTTATAAGATTAATTGGCCAACAAGCTCGTACCAGAGTGGTAAGGGCTCTTGCTTGGCATCCAAGAGACCCAGGTTCAAAACCGGGTTGAGGTGAGTTTAAAGGGTACTCTAGTAGTACTGTAGCATTACTGTAGTTAGTAATGTTTAGTATTGTAGCATCCAAAACTATTCACCTGATTTGGGCCTTTGGGCCACCGTTTTGGGCATACGGGTCTCAAGGGACTTCAGGTCATCAAAGGCCTTCCAGCCTCAGGGCCTTCGGGCCACAGCGACCATGGAGTAGCCCAGTTCACACATAGTAGGCCCCATAGAAGGATCAATAGGAAAAATACTAGAAGCCACCAAAAGTAGAGCTACCGCATTGGCATAAAAAAAATTGGGTATGGCAATCGCCATCAGGACCAGGCGCCATACAGCTTTGTACGGGGCAATGCTAGCTGATCAGCAATGTAAGGTGGGGAGCTAGGATATCAATGATGCATGAGCTAGAGAGGGGCAGTTCATGTGGGTGTGGCCTACATGTCATGTATTGGGAATAGTATTCCTCAGGGCCTTCAGGTCATGTATTGCGAGTCGTGTCGGGCCTTATGCCTTGGGCCTACGGGTCATGTACGGGTTCCCCTTCATCCCTTAAAATGGGGATTATCTATAATAAAATAAAAAATAAGGCCTTCGGGCCATTCAGGTTAATCCAAATTGTGTGGATGAAATATATTGGGGGGGGGAGGATGTAACACCATAATATTTTAATAAAAAACTTCCTTCAAATGAGAAAAATGTGTTCGAAATATTTCAATGCACAAAACACCAAGAATAATTGAAAATATGATATAGATATAAAAATATAAATATGTAAGTATGACTATTAAAACCTAACTGTTGAATTAACAAGAATTAATAAGAGTAAGTGCTTGATGAAATATATGTGTAAATAAGATAAATGCTTGTTTTACTATTAATGAAATTTAATTAGTTTATTTGAAATGAATAATAAGATAATTTATTATTTAGAAATGTTTCTTCAAAAAAATTACGTTTTATGAGATATGAATTTATATTTAAATAAATATGTGAATAGTTGTGATAACTGAAATTTAATATTATTAATTTGATAACACCAATTTAGATGGTAAATATTAAGAAATAATAATAATAACAATGGTAATATTTGAAAATTTCATTTTCCAATTAGAATGTTTTTTCATTATATTATACAATTTCTTTAAAAAGTAATTTTTTAATTTTTTAATTTTAATTTTAAAAAAAAATTAAAATTAATTTTTTATTTATAATAACAATACATTCTTAACAAAAAATTTTGTAATTTTTCTGAAATAATTAGTTTTTTATCAATTGTGAAAAGTATTTATATTTATAATACCTACACTTTTATATGACTTAGATGATTTTTAGACCTTTTTTATATAAAAAATATATTTTTATAAAGTATAATAAAACATTTAAAAAATTTATTTCCAATTTGTAAAACCCATAAAAATTATTTTATAAAATCAAGTAACACTTTATAAAAACTTTTTTTTATATTTTTATTTAATTAAATTTATGCATTGAGAAATTAGGTTTTGTATTTTTTTTAAAATAAAAATAAATATTATTTCAGAAATAATATTAATATTAATATCATTATTATTAGTGATGTTGATAATTATTTTTTATAAATAAACTTTATGCATAAAATAAACATTTTTTTAGAAAATGTTTCTTCCATGTTATATACATAAACATCAAATTTGATTTTCCTACTTATAGAAATTTAATTTGGTGAAATGGAAGTAATATTTTATATCATCACATTAATATTATTTATTACATAAAATTTCATTTTAGGCATAAAAATTTTATTACCATAGTTAATGCTAATTACCACATTAATAGTTAAAAGGTTACTTTTGAATAGTTTTAAGGATGTAACAATTTTTATCTAATAATTACATTAATATATTCTAAATGAAGAATATAATTTTATATTTAAAAAAAATTAAATAAATTAACACTCATTTAATGTTTAATAAATAATGTATAATATTAATAACACTTAATGGTAAAAATAACATTTTTATACAAAAATACTTTTTCTATATATATCTATTTTAATTTTAAAGTTATTTTTATATCATTTATAAATTTAAAAGTATTATATGGATATTAAATTTAGTTTCATAATATAAAAATTAGGTAATATGAGTTTCATTTAATATTTAATTAGATGTAAAATTACATATTTTAAAACTAGTTAACATAATGAAGGTAAATTAAGGTAAACGTTAAAATTAAAATAAAATCCTTAAATCAATTATTTCCTATCTCAAAATGAATTTATGAGAGTTTTTCAATGATATATTATCTAAAAACCCATATTCATCATATTTGGATGCATTTACCCATGAAAATTATCATGGAACTATTGAAAAAAGATGTGTTTTTCAAAAATTGAATTTTTCAAAATGTTTCTTTTCAAATTAATAAATAACATTATAATTAAACCATAAAAATCTTCCATTTAACTTAGACTATAATGGTCCAAAGATTGCAGACCATTACTCTACCAAAAATCTGATAATTGAGTTGTCTAGGGGGAAACGTGATATTTTGGAAGATGTGAGTCTTTCCAACGACATTTCATTTAGAACAGTTTACCAAATTTTTAGTTTTATGGTTTTCTAATGGTGTGTCATTTTGGTGGCATGTCGTTCTGGTGGCATGTCATTCTGGCGGCGTGTTGTTATGGTGGCATGTCATTCTGGCGATGTGTCGTTTTAGAGGCGTGTCAATTTAGTATTTTTTCTTTCTGGAAGCGCGACATCCTAAAAGTGTCTTATCCTGACGGTGTCTCATCCTTAGAGTGTTTCATTTCCAATAATTTTCCATTTTCCCATAATTTTGATGTTTTCCCAGTTTTTTCATTTTTACGTATTTTTTTACAAAAAAAATGAATTTAATTACATAATTAATCAATTTTTAATCCATTTCAAATGAAAATAATCATATCATTAATTTTCTGAAAGTTTCAGAGCATTCTAAATGGTGAAACTGCATGGTGTTATTGTGATCCACCTTTAATGGAGATTCAAAACTACATCTAATTTCAAGCATTCTAAATCAAAACTTTCTAAAGAAAATATCCTTCCTTCTCCCTTTTGGTCTAGCTTTATATTTTGGTTAGATGTCCCAAATCCTTATTCCTTGGAGTCATGTAATCAGGCTGTTGTAGTTGGTTTGTGTTTCCCTAGAGAGTTTCCTATTGTATACACTCCTTTTTAGTTCAACAAGGCTGTTTCAGTAATCTTTTCTCCAAGTAGGACTTACTTTATCTTTCTTAATTATGTATCATGTGTAATGGTTATATAAATTTTTATCCTTGTGTGGATAGTTTATTCTAATTAATAAAGATACCAAATCAATTAATATTGAATTTAAAGGGGTGGGTAAATGTGAATCATTATCGTAGAGCATCTTCTTGATTGTTTTGATTTGATTTTATATCAGGTTTGTAAGGGACTACTTTCTTGATGAATATCATATCTGATGGTGGATTGACCTTTCTGTAGCAACATCCCCTTGAAACCTCTATTTTTATGATTCTTTGGTCTAATGATGAATAATTGGATAATTATGTATATTGAGTTAATGAATTAAATTCCCCAGGATCAAATTCTTTTTGTTATAATAACCTTAATTAACAAAGTGTAATTGAATGTAGTTGCCTTTCTAAATTTGATAATATGTTTTATGAGATATGATCTGTGTAGGGGAACTGGAAACAATATGGTTGAGGAGTGGGGTTGCATGTGGTTGTTGGGCTGTTTAAATGTGATGCTTGTTGTATGTTGTTTTTTTAGGTTCCCAGTTGGTATGTATAGAGAAACGAATGATAATCATTAACTACAATTATTACATGATAATGATTTAATAGCATCTTAAATGGACGAATTGATAATGTGAATTAATTACAACTTGAACTACATGTTTAATGGAACATGTTGGTAACATTGAATATAGGAAATGGTTAGATATTAGCTAATGACTAAAAATGAACAGTGTCTTTCCTTATACTTGTGTGGGGATGTGAATTTAGTATTGGTAACAGCCATGGGGAACCTTGTGAGTTTGTTTGTGATCTGATTGTAAACCCATAGGTTGGGATTGTGTGAATTTATATATATATGTATTTATGAATTATATTTTTTCATATGATTTATATACAAACCCCACCCATGTAGAGAAATATGTGTCAAAAACCTATATAGTCACACGAGGGTGTCTTTCCCAAACATATTGGTGAGAGGATGGCCGGCTGGGCACCCACTCTTCCCCGCTCCCTCTTCCAGGTTATAGTGGACCAGGTATCATCGGGTGAGTTGTAATGTGTGGTCCCAAGTGGCTTTAGGATGAGATGTGTTGTTCTGTACTAGGTGTCTTTGGGATAATATGTGTTGTGTTATCCTAGGTGTCCTCGAGATGGGATGTGTTATGATGGATCAGTCATGTTTAGGTAGGATGTGATGTGTGATGATGGCCCTGGTGTGTGCGAGTGGGAAATAATTTATTATATTCAGGGGAGGTGGGAGTGCCATGATGTTTTCTTTTAAGGTGTGAGAACATCTAATCAGTGTGAAAGTAGTGATAGGTTCTCTATCATCAATTTTATTTATATAATATTATAATACATTCCTTGTATGTGTTATTTGGTGAGCTATCCTTAGTGAGGTTGGGGTTATGGTTAGTCTACATGTTAGGTGTTGTTTGGTTCTACTATTTTTTCAGAGTTGCATTAGTATGCTCCTATCACTTGTGTATGAGAGACGTTGTATTTACTACTGATTATATTTATATACTCAATCTATGTATATAAAAAATACTTTTCGGTTTCTAGTAGGATTATGTAGACTGTACTGGGTGTTACTATCCATACCCTTGGATAGTTTCTGTGTTTTTTATGTAGTTTTTTTTTTGGGTATTTACTTTGGAAACTTTTATTTGTATATGTTTTATTTATACATGAATCATGGGATGACTTTAGATTTTTATTATATATATATAATGGTTTTTTATGTTTAATACATCATATCTCCCAATCTGGTTTACTTATAAAGGGTAATGCCTCTCAAATTGGGGTATTTTTAGACCCTTTGTTCTAGTCACCAACCCAGTTCCTACTGGAGGCAAGAATCAATGTGTCATTATCTATCTACCCAAATTTTTGTATATTTTGTGAGAGGGGATCATGATAGAGTGGTATCAGTGGATGATGGTTAATCGATATGGTGGAGTTCGAAGTTAGGAATAGTGTAGAATGCATGGGTTGGTTTGGAAATTCTTTCAGTTGATCTTGGTCCATGATATAGGCTAGGTAGACTGGCTAGGACATGGGATTTTAGGGTCCCCATGATCTAGTGCATGGACTTGAGCTTATTGAATGACCAAGTGGGATGGGACAGATTTCACCGTAGAGACTTAAGAGAGGTAGGTGCATCATAATGACTTGTGCTCTTGTTTGAATTGTGTTTATTAGGGTATGTTAAAATATATAAAATGGATAAAATGGAGTAATTATAGTTAAAATATATTATTATTAAAATCCATAATTCCTAGATTAGTAAATCCATGTATCTCTTGTAGTTATGGCTCCTGGTCATTGTCCATGTGTGGATCAGGTAGTGGAGGTTCTGTAGGCTGACCCTATTGATCAACAAAGGGTTGATCCGACTGAGGATGATGATTGGTGGAAGAATTTGTTGTATTCTTTTTTTAGTAGGATTTGGAAAATTATGAGGGAAGAATTTCTAATATGGAAACAGTGAGTTGGATAGAGGAGCTATAGATCACTTTTGGTTTGATATGAGCCCCGACGAAGTATAGGTTTCCATTAACAGTTAGTCATAAGATAGGAGTTGTGCAAAAGTGTTGGACGTTATACCTTGGTTATCAGAGGGAGGAAGATGATTCATGTGTTGAATTGTAGAATTATTTTTGGGTAGAGCTCCTCTCATTAACCATGAGGGCTGAGAAGAGGCAGGAGCTTCTCTCCTTTCAGAAGGAGAGTATATCTGTGTGGGATCATGGGTTCATGTTCAAGGACCTTCTATTATTTTCCCATGATATATTTTCAGATGAGGAGTCTCAAGTGAGGGTTAATGAGTGGATTCACTCATGAGGAGGTTTTCTATGATAGGGGAACCGGAAGGGTTTCTTAAGGGGTAGAGTTATTAGTGGTAGGTCTCTACTCCAGGGCCTTTGAGGTTTCAACTAACCAAGAGTCAACCTTGGTAGCTTCCCTTTTGACCTTCTGATTTTTGTACCCTTCTTGTGAGGTTGGGTCTAATGTTTTTATTATATGGGGTTCGCGACCATATTCAAGACAAGTGTTGAGTGGCTGCTCGATCTCAGTTTGAAGGAGGCAGATATGTTCATCATCAACCTTAACAGCAGTTACCAGTAAAGAAGTTCTGACAGTAAGGGGAACATGATTATTGTTTGTTTAGGGTATATGAGGTGGGTAGAGGCTATCCTCAGGATGTTCCTAAATCTCGGGGACCTCAAGCCGAGGGTGGTCATGGAGGCGGTCATCAGCAAAGAGGAAGGGGTATGGGCACAGTCAGTTGCATGCAGCAGAGGTAGTATCACTATACGGGCTAGAGATTTTTAGAGGTATGATCAGTTTATCATCTACCCTTGTTTGTTCCTTGTTTTATTTATGAGATTTTCATTACTTTTTTACACCCTATCTATTCCATTCTATAGGATGATCCATAAAAGGCCTTCCTTGCCCCTGGTGTTAACTATTCCAATTAGAGGCCGGAGCAACTTGTTTGATGTGTACCGAGGGTGTAGACTAATTATGGGGATGCATTAGTCCCATGAGAATATTTTAATTCTTAAAACACAACCATATGATGTCATCCTTATCATTGAATGGTTTAATTATTTTCATTCTGTTATTGAATTATTTTAGAGAAGAATCATGTACATGGACATGGAAAGCCAATGGGTAGTTTTCATTAGTGAACAGAGATTTCAGGTGGGAAAAAGATATATTGAGCCCCTTATTTCATTGATGGATTAGTTTTCTAATGAATCGATAAACATGGGGATAAAATATTCTCTCAAAGTTTTCATTGAATTATTGGATGTTTTCCCCAAGGAGGTCTTTACTCTAACTCCTCAACGCATCATTGAGTTTTGGATAGACTTGAAACCGATTGCTTCTTCGATTTTGATGCATCCTTATTGGATGGATCCATCTGAGTTGTGGTATTTAAGGATTCAGATAGATGATATGATGCAGAATGGTATTATCTAGCCTAGTGTGTCTCCACGGGGTTCTCTAGTGTTGTTCGCTAAGAAGGTGGATGGTAGTATAAGGTTGTGGATAGAATACTGGAGGTTATATCACACGATGAGAAAGAATATCTATCCTCTTCTAGGGATAGATGATATTTTCAACCAATTGAGAAGAGTAAGTTTTTTCTCCATGATTGATCTATAATTTGGGTATCACCAATTAAGGGTGAAAGATGGAAATATCTATAAGACTACCTTCAGATGCAGCTATGTGAAATTTGAATTCATGGTCATGCCTTTCAGTGTTACGGACAGCCCAACTATATTAATGGGGCTTATGAACTCTGTGTTCAGCAAGTTCCAAGACTAGTTTTTCATTTTATTCATCAATGACATTCTGATTTACTCAAAGTCGGAATAGGTACATGTTGATCATTTAAGAACTATTTTTTAAGTTCTTCATCCCCCCCAGATATATGGTAAGTTGGACATATCCGAGTTTTGAACATGATAGGATCATTTACTCAGACATGTGGTGTCTTAGAAAGTTGTTACCATGGAAAAAAATAAGGCCGGGGCTATTTTTTATTGGGAATCTCCCACGAATCTAGCATAAGTTTATTTTTTCTTTGTTTTTGAAGGTTATTATTAGAGGTTTGTGCCTGACTTCTCTCGAGTTGTATCCCTGTTGATAGAATTAACCAGGAAATGCCAATATCTTCTATGGAATCACCAATGTCAAGAAGCATTTGGTTACCTAAATGGTAAGTTGGTCAGCACTCCAATTCTTCAACTACCGGAGGAGGGTGTGATATTTGAGGTGTTTTGTAATACTTCCTGTCTAGGATTAAGGTGTGTCCTAATGTAGCTGAAGTAGTGATATTTTATGGGTCAAGGTAGTTACTTCCCCACAAACATAACTATTACACCCTTGATCTAAACATATTTATGATTGTGTTTGTGCTAAAGTCATAGATACATTACCTCTTTAGGGGATATATTTGTCATTCACAGATCACAAGAGTTTGAGGTATGTATTTTCTCAGTGTGATTTGAATTTGGGATAGTGAAGGTGGATGCAGTTTCTTTAGGACTATTACTTTTTGATCTCCTACACCTTAGTAAAGAGGAATTATGTGGCTGATTATTTGAGAATAAAGTCACAAAAGGATGTTTTTCGGGAGTCTGTGGATGCTTGGAGAGCAATGGAGGAATTGTATTCCTTACACCTCAATGAAAGGGTGATCGATGGAGGAGGTTTCATGTTCCAGATGATGGTGCAGTCTTCTCTGATGGTTCATGTTGAGGAGTCTTAGTGGGGAGACCCTGAGGTAGAGGTGATGTGTGATCGAGTTGGACATAGTGATTCTCTTTAGATATGGTTAGAGGTTAGTCAGAACCAAATGTTGTTTTGAGAAAGGTTTTATGTTCTGATAGCAATGCATATTGGAGTTATTCAGGAGTTTTTACCTCACCTTGGGGGTGCACCCGAGAATTTATAAGATGTACCATGGCATGAGGCTGCAGTTTTGGTGACCTAGGATAAAGTGGGAAGTGGCGTAATATTTATCCATGTGCTTGGTTTTCCATCAAGTAAAGGAAAAAAATCGTGTTCTTGGTGTTTTTTGAAACCTGTGGATTTCCCCGAGTTGAAATGGGATGAAGTATCGATGGATTTTTTCATAGGTCTACGTAGAGCTGAAGGAGGTTGTAATGCTATCTGGGTGATTGTTGGTCAGTTGATGAAATCGGCCCACTTCATGATGATAATGGATCTGGGACCAGTGGATGCTTTGGCTAAGAGGTAAATGGATGAGGTGGGGCAGTTTCATGGATAACCAAGGTCTATTGTCTTGATCTGATATGAACATTTTACCTCACGATTCTGGGGGGGATTGTAGTATTCTTTTGGCACCCAATTATTCCATAACACTACTTTCCACCCTTAGACATATTGACAGACAGGACATACTATCTAGATGCTGGAGGATATATTGTGGTCATGATTCTTAGACTTCGAAAATTCATGGTCACAACACCTGCCTTTAGTCAATTTTTCTTATAATAATATCTATCACTCTTCCATTGTTATGGCTCCATTTGGGGATTTGTATGTATGGACGTGTTATTCACCATTATTATGGACTGAGGTTGGGGAGGCAACAATTTTTTGGTCTTGAGGTGGTGTAGATCATGATAGAGAAGGTTCAGTAGGTTTGAGAGAGGATGAAAGAAGCACAAGATTGGTAGAAGTATTATGTTGATCGTAGGAGGTGGCCCCTAGAGTTTGAGGGTGGAGACCATGTGTTCTTGATAGTTTCCCATAAAATGGATAGTGGAGGTTCGGTAAGGGGAGTAACCTTTCAACCCAGTTTTTTGGACCTTTTGAGGTGTTGGGGGTGAGTTGGTGAGGTGGAATATCAGTTGGCATTATCACCTCGGCTGGTAAGGATCCATGACATTCTACATGTCTCCCAGCTCTGTCAATATCTTCACGATGAATCCCATATCATTGATAGTGGAGATTTGGATATCGAGGATGATGAAACCTTCATGGAGAATTTAGTGGATATACAAGACCATTAAGAGAAGTTGTTGAGAGGATGGACCATTCCTTTGGTTTGTGTGTTATGGATTTGTGGTATTTTATAGGAGAGTACTTGGGAGCATGTGATGAAAATGTGAACCTATTATTTAGAGTTTTTAGCTTTCCCTTCCCTATTATCATAGTGATTTGATGTTCTTACATTGGTGTGTTATGATATTTTTTGTTTTATCCATGATTTTATGTGTGTTTTGTGATGTTTCAGGATGTCCCGACATGAGAAAAATGGAGTACCAGATTCCTAATCAAGATTCATTTTTATATGATGTGATCAAACCCATGTGGGTGACTCAGTGCTAGCCCTAGTGAATAATATCATGACATAAAGGATGATACCCCATAATTATTATATTTGGGGTAGTACATCTATTTAACCATTATGATATTTTGGTATTGAATGTTTCGTTTATATTAGTGTTTTAGGAGTAATGAGATCCTTGAGAGGTATCTCAAGGGTGGTTTTTTGGACCCTTCAACTCCTTCCATCTACTTTGGTTATGAATTATATAGGGAGATAATAGTTTGAGAGGTATCTATTGTAATTACCCAAACCTTCTAGACTGTTAATTTACCAAAAATTTTATAATTGAGGTGTATAGTGGAAAATGGGGTGTTTTTTTGGAAAAGTGAGTCATTCCAATGATGTTTCATTTCTAACAGTTCACCAAATTTCCAGTTTTCCATTTTTACAATGGTGTGTCATTAGGGAATAATGTCATTCTAAAGGAATATCATTCTGGTAGAAGGTTATTCTAGTGGCCTTTCATTATATCAGAATTTCATTCTAGGGGTGTATCATTCTGACAGTGTGTCGTTCTGGAAGTGTGTCATTCTAGTGGTGTCTCATTTTGGAAGCGTCTCATTCTGGTGGTGTGTTGTTCTCATGGTGTGTCATTCTGGTAGTTTATCATTCTAGTGGTTTATTTTTTAGAGGTGTGTAATCCCAGTAGTGTCTCTCCTAGTGGTTTCTAATCATGGAAGTGTTTCATCCTAGAGGTGTATTATTTCAAACAGTTTTCTATTTTTCTAAAATTTTCCGATTTTTCTATTTTTTCCCTTTTAACATTTTTTTATGATAAATGAGTTTGATAAAATAATTAATGAATTTTAAAGATATTTCAAATTAAACCAATCATATCATTAGGTTTATAAAATTATGGGAGCCTTATAAATTGTCAAACCTCGTGGTTTTGTTAATATCCTCCTTTATTGGCGATTCAAAATTGTATCTAATCCCAAGCATTCAGGATCAAAACTTTCCAAAGAAAATATTCTTCCTTCTCCCTTTTTGTCTTACTTTATCTTAATACTGAATGTCCCAAATCCTTGTTCCTTGGAGTCATGTAACGTGGCCATTTTAGTTGGTTTGTGTTTCCCTAGATAGTTTCCTACTATACGTGCACCCATGTTTTTAGTATAACAAGGATGTGTCATTCATATTTCTTCCAAGTAGGATTTACTTTATCTTTATTAATCTTGTATCATGCAGGATGGATATATAAATGTTTATCCTTATAGATATAATTGATTTTTAATTAATAAATATAACGAATCAATTAATATTGAATTTAAAGGGGTAAGGGATTGTGAGGCATTATCTTATGGCTTTTTCATGATTGTTTCGATTTCATTTGATATTATGCTTGTATGGGAATAATTTCTTGATGAATATCAAATATCATGGTGTCTTTCCCTTACTTTAGCAACTTCCTCTTAAAACCTATGTTTTTATGATTGTTTGGTATCATCATGAATAATTGGATAATTATGTATAGTTTGTTAATGAATTAAATGCCCCTAGATCTAATGGTTGTTGTGATAATACCCTTGATCAATGAAGTGGAATTGAAAAGATATTCCTTGATAAAGATGAAAATATGTTTTATGAGATATGATGTGTTTAGCGTCAGTGTACATGATATAGCTGAGCATTGGGTTGGCATGTGGTTGGTGGGCTGTTTAAATGCGCTTCTTACTATATGTTGTTTTGTTTTAGGTTCCTAGTTGGTATGGATGGAGAAATGAACAAAAATAGTGAATTGGAATTATTACATGATAATGATTAAATGTCATGTTAAATGAATGAATTAATGATGGTGTTTAATTAGATTTCAATGTACGTGTTTAATGGAATAGGATGGTAATGGATAATCTGGGAAATGATTTAATATTAGATAATGACTAGAAAACAACTGTGGATTTCTTTTTTTCTTATGTGGGGTTGTGAAATTAGTGTTGAAAGAAGATGTGGGGGACCTTTTGAGTTATTTGGCGATCTTATTTCAAACCCAGAGGTGGGGATTGTGTGGATTTATATATATGTATGTTTTCAATATATTTTTATTGAGATTTATATAAGCACCCTACCCATGCTAAGAACTATATGCTGAACACCTGCATAGTCATGTGAGGGTTCCTTTACCAAACATCCCAATGGGAGGATGGATGACTTGCAGCCCAATATTCCCTAGTCCCTCTTCCAGGCGATAGTGTCCCAGGTGTCTTCGGGTGAGTTGAATGTGCGGTCCCAAGTGTCTTCGATTTGAGATGAGTTGTGTTGTCCCAGCTAAATTTGGGATGAGATATGTTGTGTTACCCCACGTGTCTTATGGATGAGATGTGTTATGATGGACCATGTGTGTTTGAGTTTCATGTGTTGTGTTATGATGGACTAGGTGTGTGTGGGTAGGATGTGATGTGAGGTTTGGCTTATGTGTGTGCGGTGGGGGGGGGGGGGTGATGTGTTATATTCGACAGAGGTGGGAGTGCCAAGATGTTTTCCATTGGGGTGTGAAGGAAGATAATTAGTGGGAAAGTTGTGTAGGGTAGCCTATCATCGATTTGATTTATATTCTATTATATTATATTACTTGGATGTGTTATCTTGTTAGTAATCATTGGTGAGGATGGGGTTATGGTTAGTCTACTTATTAGGTGCGGTTTGGTTCTGATGTTTTCTCACAGGTACGTTAATATGCTTCTCACACTTGTGCATGAGAGACTTTGGTTTTCATACTGAGTACACATGTATTCTCACCCTGAAAATATAAAAACTATTTTTAGGTTTCCATGTGAATTACATAGACCGTACAGGGAATTACTATTGGTACCCTTGGACAGTTGTTGTGTTGTTGCTCTAGTTTTGTTTTTGGGTATTTACTTCAGAAACATTTATTTTTATCTGTTTTATTTACGCATGAATCATGGGATGGTTTTTAGTTTTTATTATATATATGTAATGGAGTTGTTTATGTTTGATAGATCCTATATCCTGATATTTTTTACTTATAAATTGTAATGCCTCCCATATCGTGATATTTTTACACCCTTGGTGCTAGTCGATAACCCATGGACTATTAGAGGAAGGGCTCAAGGGGTCATTATCTCCCTCCCCTCATTGTAGTATCTTTTTTTCGAGGTGGTAATTTCATATAATATAATTTAATCCCAATTCCTAAATACCCATGTTACACTAAGTTATCCTAAGCTCCTTAATTCCATCGAGTATTCTAAATAAAGATCAAGTCTTGAATGTAAGTTTTATCAGCTTCTTAAGTTTTTATTCTAATTATTAATCACCTAAATATATCATCATCCTAATAATATGAGGAATTTAGTAAAATTATTATAATTATATGTTTTCATATTATTTTTATACCCTTTACTCATTAATTCCCATTAACTTATAAAAAATAGACGTCAATCCTGTGTGTGTGTGAACTATCGCCTCTATAATGAACCATTTTTTCATTTTTCATTTTTTTTATTTATCCAAAAAATTTGAAATATGGTTCAAAATCATAAAAACAACAAAATAATATCTTTATTCATATGTTATAATGATATTATGTCAAAAGAAACACATCCTTAACCATAGTCACCCATCATGTTAAAGTATGTTCATGTTTAGGTTGGTTTAACCACCAATATGAACAATTATATAAAACTCTATCATGGATGATTATGGGAACATAAAAAATATTATTATAATTTTATAATGATCACATCAAAATTTTTATATATTATATTATATTAATAATTTAATATATTATTATTGTATCATCTTTATTCTCTAAAATCACCGAAATAGGCTAATGTTGATTCCCTTTTCACACAACACCACTAAAATACATATGAAATAATATAATAGATTTATAAATGAATATATTATATATTTATTAAATTATCTTAAATTACTTGGAATCAAATAGTGGTTAATGATATCAATATTATAAAACATTAGCAAATGGTGACAGTTATTAACACATGATAGTTAAAATAATCTAATACTAACTAATATACCAATAATAGATAATTTTAAATGAGGTATATTAAAGGTAATATATATATATATATATTAATAACTTTTTCAAATTTATGATTAAGGTAGATAAATTTGTTTTATAGAAGGATATGCTTCTATTAGTTAAATAAAGAAACATGGTAAATGTTTTCATCTCTAATTCCTCTCTTTGAGACATGGTTGGTATTACAATGCTAAATTCATTTAATTAGTGTATAAACCATTTATTTTAGAAATATAATCTTAAATAATATTTTAATCATAATATTTTATACTCAATTAAAAGACCTCCCTTTAATGTAGTTTTTATTCAATGTTTTCTGAAGTTGTAAGAGTTCTCTTGGACTCAATTCAGATTCCTTGAGACATAATACATTTTGTTCACCTTCTTTTCATTTTATGTAATATTCAATTCCCATGGATATATTATTATCATAGTATTTTTATTTAATATAATTTAATATAAAAATCATGTTACCTTATTCATGTGGGTATTTAATCAATCATTTCCCCATTAGTAAATATTTTTAGTAACTCAGATCTAATTAATTGAGTTATATTTGTTCTCATGAATTTATTTCATATATGTTTAGTAATTTATACCATTTCATTGTATTATGTGGTCTTATTTGTTTTTTTTTTGAGTTATAAATTCTTAACACATAATCCTTTTGAAAAATATTTCTTTCATCTTCAGATGTGTCTCGTAAGGAATATGGATAACTCGTGTCTTATTTCTATAAGTTGTATTTTTTCATCATAAACTTATTTATTCTATGATTGGGTTATCCCACCCTAAAATTAGATTTCATATTAATTTATATAATTCTATGTGGAAGTAGATATTTGTATAAAAATTATTCTTTTACTCTTTGAGTTTTGAACAAAGGTGTATTTCAAGATATTAAAAAATGGTTTCCATTTCACTATCACTTGTTTTGCCTTCCTCTCCACATTTATCAAAGAAAAATCATATGTCTTTTAAAATCCATATTATTGAAGATAATTTTTAAATAATAAATGATTTTCAAATATTTTCCACTTCAACATTTGAAAAAAATTACTTTTGGAAGTAACCCTTAACATCGTCGTTTACGCTAAAGTTAAAAGAAGTTTCTAAAGGATCTTTTATGTTTTAAATTACATTTACCTATTATTTTCCAAAAGTATTTACCCTAATATTGTTTTTATTTCACTATTTAAACTCTAACATATATTTATCTTTTAAAGGGTTGGACTCAAATTATCAAACAGTTCAATTCTTGATCCCTTTTTTGTGATACTATAAGAATTATTTTTTCTGTGGGTTTTTTACATTTATTCCAACACACTCATAAGTATACATTGTTGTATTGGGTTATATTATTTTGAAACAATCCATATTATTTCTCCATATGAGTTATAATCATGTTATCAATTTTATTGACATAAGGAAAAGTATTGGCATACTATTTATTTTTATTCCAATGTAGATGATTATTTTCATGTTAAATAAGTATTATTTGACCATCCAACTTCTTTCAATGGATGAGATATAATCATGTTAACCCATTTATTAACATGGGGAAATTTTGGGATACTTTACATATTTATATCATATATAATATTATTGGAAACTGGACAATGTAATGTTTGACCATCCACCTTCTTTATCAAATTGGTTATTATCTTTTTATCTAATTTATAGACATGGTAAAAATAATTGAATTTATTGATTATTATTTACTATTAACAAAGGTAGATAATGTATTGATATTATGTAATCTTTATTATATGGATATGAATGTTTTTATTCAACCAATTTTCCATAGGAAATGATGTGAAATATATCGTTGACTCTTAGAGGGAATGCATTTTACATAATAAAGTGATGGGTGGGGCCAAAAATTATATAGTGGAAAAAAATTCCATTTCTTGATAAATACATGGGATTTATTAGTTTATAATTTTCCATATTATCTAAATAATTAAACCTAAAATGTCATCAAAATGTATGTATTAAAATATTTTCACTAATTAATGTAAATAAGTATATATTTGTCTAGGGATATATAGTTTGTATCAAAACCATCATGTATTGTATGTGTTTTTGGAACCGAGCTTTGGAGTGCATGTCCTAGGTGCCATAGTTGGTATCATAATTGGTATTGGATAACATTAGTGATTATGAATGTTTATTGAGGATAATTTAAGGTTTTATAAGTTAGTGTTGATCAGAATTTCATGGTTATATGTAAAACTTTAGGATAATATAATATATACTAAAAATTAAGTAAATCACTTTTTATTTGGGGGTTAGGATTAGATAATATTAGTAATTATCATAGGTATATGTCTAAATGAATAATCTAAATATATGATAACATCCTAAATCTGGGATCAAATGGATATGTTTTGGTTCTCTTAAAAATTAAATCCATGAATATAGATTATAGGTGGATTCAGGATCTCTAACATATGTACCTAGGTGTAATAACCCTAAAAATGGGGGAATGGGTATTAAATTTATCATCACATGATCCAAAATTAATATGGATAAATATACATCTATTTTGAAACTCCTGATGGATATTCCAAGGTTGAATCAAATTCTCTTCTTGAACCATTTTGAGGGATTTGAGTATGGTTCAATTAGATAAACTATAAGGAAAGTGTCCATGGATAACATATATTTAAATATAGAGATTAATATGTTAGGTAAATATAAAAGGATATCTTATTTATTGGATAAAGTATTAATAGGATTTTTAGAGTATATATTTCAATGATTATTATTATTAGACTGTTTTAAGAAATTTCATGGTAATTTGGGATATAAATTTTAAATTTTAGGTTAATAAGTATGAGGGAACCTGACATTAATTTACCGATGTTGAACCAAAAATGATATATATTAAACTGAGTCTAATATAGGTTGAACTAGGTCTAATACAAGTTGATTTGTATAAACTATAAGCTAACATGTTAGTGTTATAAACTAGACATCTCAGGGTTAAATTTTCTTATGTTTATCTGGGATAATTATCTTATAATGATCATTACTCATGTTAATGGTTTTGATATTAGTAATAGATGAAGCCCAAAGGAACCAAGTTAACAATGGTTTCCATGGACACTGTGGGAATTCCCCCAATGAAAAACCTAATGGGATAAGGGTTGGAGTGATAAATAATGTAATATTTACAAATCCGATGTTATGAATTTTTATTAACAACGTGAAGATAGTAAAAATATAAAACACACTAAATAAGATTGGGATGGAATCTTATAAAAAATTTGAGTGACCAATATGATAAATAAAATAATATTTAATTTCCTACTTTCTAAAAATGTGGGAAGAAACATGGGTAAATTTTCATAAAGGGATGGTTAAATACTATATGTGTGTAGATGTAGGTCATCAGACACACATGTGTAAGGTAAATGAAAAATATACAAAAATATATTTCTTTAATTCCATTAGAGTTGGGAAATATCCTAATCAATGTCCCAATTTGAGGTCCAATAGGGGATACATGAACCAAAAACAATGAAAATAATGAAAATCCTATGATACTACTTATAATGTATCAGATAGTGCATTTTATCTTTAGATTTTATGTGTCCCATGTCATGTAATCTTTCACCAACTACACGATATTATGTTTTAAATAAAAACACATAGTGTTGTGATTATCCTATAAATCATTTTAATAGTTTGTGAGAAGTTATTCCTTATAGATATAGATCTTATACACTTATTATATTTCTATATGAAATTTTTAATGGGTTAGATCTATTTGTAAATCAATTATTATATTTTTTTCATATAGATAATTCTTGTTTGACCTCATAAATAAAGAAATGATAATCTCGCGGTACGTGGTTTATTATGGGTTTAGTATATACATTACTATGAACATATGATTCAAATTTCATAGATGAAATTTTGTAATGGCATAGAATGCATTACCCCATGATTTTAATATACAAAATCCTTTAAATGGGCCAAATGTGTTCGACAGATTACATTAAACACAACAGAGAACTTCAATGAAGATGAGATATATTTAGATAATATATAAATATTTATGTTTGAATATTAACACCCAATAATTTAATTATTAGTAAGGAATAAAAGAAAATATTTTATGAAAAAATGTATAAAAAATAAGCATACTATTATTATAAGTTAAATTTAAATAGTTTAGAAAATTACTAATAAGATCATTTATTGTTTAGAAAAGTATTATTCAAAAAATTTCCATGTATGTGATATTTATTTCTCTATAAAGAAACATGTGATTAGTGATTATAAATTATGTATGATATTAATAATTGGTTAACACCAGTTTAGTTGGTATATGATATTAAATATGAATAATATTTGTTAATATTTGAAAATTTCATTTTCCAATAAAGGTATTTTTTCATTATATTATATGAAATAATTTAAAAATTCTATTAAAAAGTTTTAGTATTTTAACGTGATGAAATGAAAATAAATTTTCTCTTTAGAAAAAATTATTATTTTAGGTGAAGTTTTTGTATTTTTTGAAGTAATTGTTTTTAGGTGAATGGTGAGAAAAAATGATTTTGCCAATACATTCACTTTTACATAACATAACAGTTTTTGAAATATTTTTATATAAAAATAAATATTTTTATACAAAAATAAATTATTAAAAAAATATAATTTTAAATTAATAAAACCCATGAATATCATTTTATAAAATCGACAAATATTTTATGAATAATATTTTTCATCTATTTATTTAATTAAATTTATGTATGGGGAAGTTATCTTTTTGATTTATTTTAATTCATTATAAATATTATTTGAATGGAATAATATTACTAATATAATTATAATTAATAACATTGATAATTTTTTTCTATATATAAACTTTATGTTTAAAAATACGCTTTCTCTAAAAATGAGTTTTTACTCATTATATGTGCTCACATTAAAATTAATTTTGATAATTATAAAAAATTTATTTTATTAAATGGATATAATATTTGATATCACCATGTTAATAATATTTAATAAGTAAAATATCATTTTTAGGCATAAAAATTATATTATCATGGTTTATGCTAATTATCATGTTAATGGTGAAAATGTTACTTTCAAATAGTTTTAATGATGACGTAGAAATTTTTATATAATAAATTATTTTAATATATTTTAAATTATGACTATAATTGGATTTTTAAAAATATATATAATTATAATAACACTCATATAATTGATAATCATTACTAAATATCATCAACAACACTTAATGGTAAAAACAAAATTTTCTTCCAAAATGTTTTTTCGGTATATAATTTATTTTATTTTAAAATTTATTTATCACTAATTTAATATTTTTATTTTATTAAAGAGAGATTAAATTTTGTTTTTTAAAACTATAAATTATTTAGTATGGTTTAACTTTTATATTCAATTAAATTTAAAATTTCTATTTTAAAAACTAGTTACCATTGTAAAAGATTATTTGGGTAAAACTTTAAAAGTAAACAAAAAAAATTCTAGAATCAATCATAATTTATCTAAATATTAATCTATGAGAGGATATTAAAAATTTTATTTTCACAAAAACCATATTTTTACATATTGTTTCCATTTACCAATGAATAGTTTCATAGAATTATTGAAAAATGATGGCGATTTCCAAAAGTTCTCCTTTCTTCTCTTATAAACATGTTACACTTCCACTATTTCAAAGATAAAATTAAAATTATAATATCTCCATGAAAATATACCATTTTATCCTTATATAACCAAATCACAGTTTTTTAATCCCCTGGTCGAACTAGGTTATCCTATGTTCTTTAATTGTAAGGATTATTCCAAAGAAAGATCAATTCTACAATGTTTGTAGTATCTAATTCTTAAGTTTTTCTTCTTAATATTACTCTTCCAAATATCTTATCAACATAATAATATGATAACTTATGTATGAATATTATAATTATATTTTGTTTTAGAAATTTTAACACCACTATACATTAATTTCTATCCCCTAAGAAAATCAAACTAATGTCAATCATGTGTGTTTGTGGACTACTACCTCCGCGAAAGACTGTTTTTCATTTTTCATCATGTTTTTAATTTTTTATCAAAAAATATTAAAATACGGTCCACCATCATAAAAACATAAAAATTATATCATTATATTTCTGATATAATGATATTATATCAAAATAGACTCCTCTACAACCATACTCACCCATCAAGTTAAAGTGTATTAATGTTTTGGTCAGTTTAACCACCAAAATAAATGATGCTATAAAAATATAGCATGGAGGAATATGGGAACAATAATAATAATATTATTATAATATAATAAAAAATAATTATTTATATGTGTTTATGGAAATATTATATTATATATTTAAGTTGTTATTAAAGTATCATCTTTGTTTGCTGAAATCATCGAAATAGGCCAACACCGATTCCATTTCCACACAACATAAGTAAAAAACATATGGAGTCATATAAGATATTTATAAATAAATATAATTTAAATATTATATTTTATTAAATGATATATTAATATTTAACTTGGTATCAAGTATTGGGTAATGATATCAACATTATAAAACACAGGCAAGCGGTGAAAGTTATTAACACCTGATGGTAGAAATAAACTATAACTAACCAATCTACCCATAATAAAGAATTATAAATGAGAGATATTAATGTTAATATATAATATTATGGTTATTAAATTTCTTATTAACGTAGATATTTTTGTTTTATAGGAATCTAGACTAAAAATAACCATGAAAGGAAACAAGGGAAGGGTTTTCATCACAAATTATTCTCTTTGAGACACATATGGTATTATGCACTTAAATTAATTTATGTGGTGTATATACTATATAACACCCCAACCTTGGATTTTCATTTATTTTATTATTTTATTTATTTTGGATCTTTTGGATGAGGTTTGGGTTGAGTGTCCAACAAGAGTCTTTGGATTTTGGTGATTTTGTTTTGTTTTTGTCCCTATGCATGGTTATTGTGAAAGGTATTGGGAGAATGTGGCATGGTGATGAGTTTATAACACCCATGATGTCCATAAATTATGTTTAAATAATTCATGGATCTTTGGGTGTGCTCTCATAGTGTTTCAAGTGTAATTTGAGGGCTTTGGTAAATGTTTTAGGTCACACAGTATGAGCACTATTTTCCCAAACCGTGTAACTTAAATATGGAAGTTTAAAAAATGTTTCTAGTCACATTCACATGGTCTGTGCATGTTTTATAAAGCCATGCTGAAAAATAAATCGTCCCATTAAAACCTAAGTAACATTTATTTTAACAACCATATTTAAGTGATTCCACATCCAATTTGACCCCCTCTCTGTTGGGTATTGACTAGAGGGAACCCCCTCATTATTCTTCATCTTGGAACACTTTTTGGGAAATTTATCACCAAATGTTGGTGATTATTAATGTTTTATTAAAAAAATAATCCCATTTCCTCTTCTTCTTTTCCTCCTCTCATGGTTTCCTAGTTTCTCTTAGCTTGGATCCTTCTCATCCAAACCCTAGGATGAGTGTCGACTGATACAGGTTGAGTTATTTAGTGTTAGGGTGTGCGGTTTGTTTTTATTTCTTTCTATTCCTTATCCCATAGTTTTGTTGCATTATCGCATAATTGATGTAGGTGTCTCCATCCATTTACTTGAATGACTTCAAAATGTTATATTCTTGTTTACTATGTGTTAATATAAATTGTTATGGTGTTTCCATTTTATAAAATTGGTGAGAAATGGTTTTCAAATGGTTTATTTAATTATGACTATATTTTAATGTATGTAAGGTGTTTGATAAAATTTCAATTGAACCTTTAAAGTAAAATTGTGTTTTTTGGGTTCTATATTCCCTTGGTTATATTTTTTTAATATGGGTGGATTTTAAATTACATTTTTATGTGAAAATTTGGGATTTAAATGTTGTGAAACTTATGTGTGGATTATTTTTTTGGTTAAAAGGAAAATTATTTTTCTTCAAAAAGGGTTTTGGGTTATTTCATAGATACATGAAGAGTTCCATTGAATTTTGGTTTGGTTTTTATAAAATGTATTATTAAGTGGTTTTAAATTTTTAAATGATGTATTGGGTTCATTTGGAAATGTGTGGGTTCTTAATGTTTGATTGAGGCTTGTTTGGCACCTTGATAAAATTGGTTTTCCTTGAACTGTGGTTTCTCAAATGCTTATATGTCCCACACTCTTCCTTTTTCTAAAATGGTTTTTTGTTTTTTCAAATAGAGTGTTGGTGCTTCATTTCACTTTAAATGTGGTTTAAATTTTTTCTGAAATCTTATAACATTTGGTATTATGAGTTGTTTTTTTTTGAAGAATTGGTATAAAGGATAGTTTAGAACTTTAATACATAATTGGTAACTAAGTGGTGTAAAGGTCCCAGTTCACACTTTTCAGATTTTTGCATGTTTTCACATTTTCTTAAAAACGGTTTTAGATTTTAAATGTAAAGGTCTATTAGTTAGTTCATAGATTAAATTGGTTTTTTATGTTGACTTTTAAAATGGTGTGGAAATGGATTTTCATGATAATTTGGATTCGAAATTTTAAAGTCTTGCTTTGAACTTTTCTTCTTCTTTGAAATGTTGGTTTTGATGTGAAGTGATTTGAAGGCCTGATTGGTACCTTGTGATATTTTGGAATTTTTTTTGAACTCATGTGACATATGGGCCTGATGGTAATCTTGGAATGTTTGGAAAAATGGATTGAAATATTGGGTAGTGTGAAGTATCTATTGGTATTTTAAAATGTTTGGGAAAGTTTTTTCTAAAAATCAAATAGTGCGATGACTTGATTGGAATGTGTGAATGAATTATTGTGAGACTAACACCTCAATGGAGGATTCCCCAAGGAGAGGGAAATCACATAGGTGGTGTCAGTGTTTGTGCTAGTAATGTATGGTGGTAGTGGGTTTAGTTGATCCACAAATGTGAGGACATTACCACTCACCATATTCTATTATCATGGGATTCCTAGGCATTATCTACTAGTTCAAGTGAAGGTTTCTTGTAAACCTTTATTAAATGGTTTGGTACCCCATGGATTGACTGAGAGGCCATATGGTACGTTCCAATAGATTGGATATTTAGATCATCTAGTTGGTTATCGAATGTGGAGACGCACCATACACCAGCAGGTGAGTCCGAAATGAGTACATCTAGGTATTTCCTCTATAGATGTTTAAGAAGTTCCCATGATTTACTATCTGTATGTTATTTTTATTTCTGATGCATGTAAATATTATCCTTTCTAGTTTATATCTACATGTTTTTTCCTTTATCTCTTTAATAGACCCTTTTTGTTCATTTGGTATGCATTATTATTATTTTTAAATGTATTTTGGAGACTGAAACCATAATTAAATAGGAAATCTAAGTGTGTTTTTTGAATAGGGAACTCTTGGAAAGCATTGATTGGTTGTTTAAAATGATAAAAATATAATTTAATGACTATATTTTAGACTAGTGTTTATAGAATATGTTGGGAATGTAAATTCACGGATTCTGTGGTGATTTATAACTGACTTGTTTAAGATCACACCATACTTGTGCCACTCAACATCGGTAGACCCGATCAATTTTATAGGTTCAAGTTTCTAGTTCGGGTTTCCTTTTTATTTTTTTGGTCTTGAGGTTGGTGGTTGTTGAGTCAATAAGGTTTTCCTTATGACTTTTCCATTCCTTCTTGTTTTGAAAATCACAAACACCTTATCTTAAGGAAAATTGATTTTATAAGGAAAATTGCTTTTATAAGGAAAAATGCTTTCTTAAGGAAAATCGCTTTTATAAGAAAAATTATCCTTACATATATTCTTCCATATTTTTCTTAAGTATAAGTTTCGGATTCATTTTCTCGGAATCATTGAAACTTTGATATAAAGCATGCTGTTTTAGGGTTCGGATTCTGGACAAGAACTATAAGGAAGATTCATTCCGAATTCCGGATATGAACTCTGACTAAGTTCTATTCCAGATTCAGGATACGAATTCTGAAGAAGAATTCTCATTATGAATTCTAATGAAGAAATCCCATTCCGAATTCTCATTTCGAATTCTGAAGAAGAATTCTCATTACGAATTCCAATGAAGAATTCCCATTACGAATTCTAATGAAGAAATCTCATTCTGAATTCCCATTACGAATTCTGATGAAAAATTCTCATTACGAATTCTGATGATGAATTCTCATTACGATTTCTGATGACGAATTCCTATTCCGAATTCTCATTCCGAATTCACCTATTAAACAGAATCTGATTATCATTGTTTTATACACTCTGAATTTATTCACTCCGAACTTTCACTCTGAAGTTTTCATTCCGAACCTTTATGTTAGAGTTTAAAACGATGTCGTACATTCTGTTACACTTTTTTTGTTATAAAACGATGTCGTCTGTTTTGTTATAAACTAACCGTTGTCTAAGTGACACGTGTACAGGTCCCTCCGATCTTTAAGGAAAATATGACCGTTGGAGAAGGAGCCGACCTTACCTATAAATAGGAGCTCATTTGAAAGAGCTCGTGGCTGTTGGAAAAACGACTGAGTTTTGTGCCTACATGCTGTTGAAGTGAATTCTAGAGAGAGAGGCTCTTATTAACTCTCAAAGCTTCGTGCGACTCCGAATGTTGATGATTACATTCGAGGGCTTCCGGGGATAGGAAGACAGAGGTGCCAACTACCTTAAAGTTTGAGGGCTTCCTTGCTGAGGAGGACAGAGGTTGCCAACTACCTTGAAGTTGAGGGCTTGCGGGGATAGCAAGACAGAGACTCCGATCTTCGTATCGAGGGCTTACCCTGGTGTGGGTAAGATAGACTTTCTTGAAAGTATAAATCAAGGGACCTTTATCCAAGGTTGTTGGATACCATTCTCTTTGGGTTAAAAGACTATTATCTTGTTACTAGTAGTTTTACTACTTGTTTTTATTCTGCTGCAATTTGTATCTTAAGGAAAGTATAACTTTCTTATACTTCCTTATTTGTACTATGATTCATTTAGATTCTATACGCTTTAAGGTAGAATCTCATATTGTAACTTTTGTTAAGTTTCAAATTCCGGAACCATATTTCCAGAACCTACTTTTGGAATCTCTTTCCAAGTTTAGTTCGGTGTAAGAGGTGTTGTGAATTTACTTAGTTTAACTTTGTTAAACTTAGCACTTTCCTTTTCTTAAGGAAACTTTAGTTATTCATAACTAACTTTAAAGGTTCCAAATGAATTTTTAAAGTATACAATTCACCCCCCCCTCTTGTATATTGAGCATCTCATATTATATTTCGATCCTACAATTGGTATCAGAGGTTGGAAACCTCTTACTATATACCATTCTTACATTTGGTATCAGAGCAGGTTACTGAAATACTTGTACTCACATACAAGTTTTTCTTGCTCACTTTATCATTCCGAACTTTGTCATACTGATTTATCCATTCCGAACTTTTCTCATTCCGAACTTTGTGATTACGATTCTGAGCTGCTAACAAGTTTGTGTGCAAAGTTATCTTTAGTATGCCAGGAATTAATGTTGGATCTATTGAAAATCTGAATCCTACAAGACCACCTATATTTGATGGTAATGATTATGAATACTGGAGAGATCGTATGAAGACTTTTGTTATCAATACTGGAGTAGACAACTTTGTTATGCTTACTGGTGATTATAAAATTCCTGACAAGGAAGTCAAAACCTTTACTAACCAGGAAAAGCAAGAATATCAACTCAATTATAAGGTACGCAATACTTTACTATGTTCAATGACCAGAAATATATATAGCCAAATTTCTTCTTGTGAAACAGCTAACTGTATATGGAAGAAGTTAGAGGTTACACACTTTGGGACTTCTAAGGTGATTGAGACTAGAAGAGCTATGCTTAGAGCTGAATATCATGGCTTCAATTTTCCTTATGGAGAACCTATCTGTAAAGTTAAACAAAGGTTTATGACTATTGTCAACAGTCTACAATCTATGGGAGAGAAATGTTTAGATGATGAAGCTCTTGTGGACAAGATAATTGACATTATGCCCAATGAGTGGGAATCCAAGAGAACAGCTATAGATGAGAACAGGAAGGTTACTCAAATTACTCTTGATGAATTATTTGGAACTCTTCTAAAACATGAAACAAGAATGAAGAGAGATGCTGACAACATCAAGAAAAAGAATGGAAATGGTACTGTTGCTTTTACTACAACTTCGAATCAGATGAAAGCTATGACTCCTGAGAGAGTAACCAGATCCAAGTCTAAGAAAGTCATTTTCCAATCCGAATCTAGTGAGAGTGAAGTCTCAGAAAATGAATTAGCCAATCTTTCTCGAAGGATGAACAAGATAGCTGGACAGAGAAACTTTCAATCCAATTATAATAAGAAGGATAGGAAAGATAAGAAAGATGGAGAAGTAACTTGTTATGAATGAAAAAGAGCCGGACATATTAGACCAGATTGCCCTATGCTCAAAAAGAAAGAAAGAAAAGAAAGGCATTCAGACAGAAACAGAAAGAAGTATTATAAAGCCAAAGCTAAGAAAGTTCTGAAAGCTAATGACACCTGGAGTGCCAGTGGTGGTGACTCTTTAGATGAATCTTTTGATTATGAATCTTCAGGACAGAAGAATCTTGGTCTTTTAGCCAGATTACCTGTTGATAATCATTGTCTTATGGCTAAGGTACGAAATGCTGAATCATTGACCAATGTTTCTTTAAATTCTAATGATAGTAAGTATTATGACTCTTCTGATGAAGAATCATCTTCTGATGAGGAAAATACTTTACCTACTTTTGAAGAAGTCTCTAGGTTTGCTGAACTTCTTGAGATTGAGAATTCCAAACTCAGTAAGAAACTTGATAAGGCAAACTCTAGGAATTCTATTCTTACTAAAGAGATATCAGATCTTTCTAAAGATCTTGATAAGAAAAATGCTGATTTTGAAAATATTTCAAAAAATCTTGAGGAAGTAAGTTCTGAGAAGAACATACTTTCTAAAGAATTAGAAAAAGTAATTTCTAATAAAAATGTTTTCGAGCCTAACTCTAGTTCTAAAACTAATGATTTTGAGGACAAAAACTTGGTTGTAAAACTCAAGTCCGAAATTTTTTCCTTAAAGAAGTGTTTATCAAACTTTACCCATGGTAAAGAAAATTTTGATAAGATGTATTCCCAAATACGACCTTTAAGAAATAAATCCGGATTTGGTTATACCCATGCAAAACCAGTTTTTAGTAACAATTATTTTGTTCCTCAAAGTGCCCCATTTTGTACCAAGTGTCAATGTGGTGGTCACTGGGAAAAAAATTGTTCCTTAAACAAAACCCAATCCGTAGGTTTTCATAAATCTTATTTTTCTAAGAAAATGTGGGTACCTAAAATTTTATTGTCTGGAAATCTCGGATCCAAACAAGTTTGGATTCCGAAAATCTAACTTTGTTCTTAATTTCAGGAAAATAACGAAAGTTCCAGCAACAATATATGGTACATGGATAGTGGATGTTCCCAGCACATGACTGGTAACAAAAGGTTTTTCGAAAAGATTATCAAAACGAAAGGAGGAAAGGTAACTTTCGGAGACAATGCTAAGGGAGAGATTATTGGTATTGGTAATATTGTTCTTTTAGGTAAAACCTTGATTTCAAATGTTCTTTTTGTTAAAGGTCTTAAGCACAACCTCATTAGCATAAGTAAGTTATGTGATGAAGGTTACCTTGTGAATTTTAGGAATGATAAGTGTTTAGTTCACAATTCCAAGGAAGAATTTATTCTCTCATCCAATAGGCAAGAGAATGTTTACACCTTAAATTTAGAAGACCTAAGAAGCCAAGATTTACCTTGCCTAAGTGCAATGGAAGATCATTCTTGGTTATGGCATAGAAGACTAGGACACTGTAACCTTAGAAACCTATGTAAACTCTCTAAGAAGAAACTTGTTAAGGATCTACCGGAACTTAGATTTGATTCTTCTAAAGTTTGTGATCCTTGTCAATATGGAAAGCAACATAAATCTAGTTTTAAGTCAATCGGTGAAGTCTCAACAACCGATGCATTACAGTTGGTGCACATGGATCTTTTTGTTCCAACACAAACTGGAATTATTGGAGGAAAATTCTATGTGTTTGTTCTAGTTGATGATTACACTAGATTTACATGGGTCTATTTTCTAGCAAAGAAATCTGAAGCTTTTTCCTATTTCAAAAGTTTTAGAGCTCAAGTTAAAAATGAGAAAAACCTTCCATTGAAAACCATTCATAGTGATCATGGAGGAGAATTTCAAAATTCTGATTTTGAAACTTTTTGTAGTAAGAAAGGTATTACTCACAATTTTTCAGCACCTAGAACTCCTCAACAGAATGGTGTAGTTGAAAGAAGAAATAGAATTCTTCAAGAGATAACTAGAACCATGTTGAGTGAATATTCTATTGCTACACATTTCTGGGATGAAGCTGTAAGTACTGCTTGTTATACTATAAATCGAGTTTTGATTAGACCTTTTCTTAATAAAACTCCTTATGAGTTATGGAATGGTAGAAAACCAAGACTTTCCTACTTCAAGGTTTTTGGTTGCAAAGTATTCATTTTGAATACTAAAGATAACTTTCATAAATTCGCACCAAAATCAGATGAAGGGATTTTCTTAGGTTATTCCACAACCTCTAAGGCTTATAGAGTTTTTAATAAAAATACTTGCACTGTTGAGGAAACAGTACATGTAAAATTTGATGAGTCAGATCCTTTTGTTTTTAAAACATCCCAACTTACATCTTCGGATGTGTTTTCAAAAACTGATTGTCATCCTTTGATAGAAGAACCTTCTGATAAGGAAATTATTCTAGAAGATACTTCTGAAACATTTACCCCAGAAGACTTTCTACCCTATGTTGATGAACAAGTTTTACAAAACCCAAATCAGGTGTTTCTTAAGAATCATCCCAGTGATAGTATCATTGGTGATGTAAATCAACCTGTAAGGACTAGAAGTTCCTTAAGAAATGAAGTAGAACATCTAGCATTTCTTTCCCAACTAGAGCCTAAAAGCACAGATGAAGCTTTAGGTGATGATGATTGGATCAAAGCAATGCAAGATGAACTAAATGAATTCGAAAGGAATCAAGTCTGGACCTTGGTTGAAATACCTAAGGAAACTTCTGTTATTGGAGTAAAATGGGTTTTCAGAAATAAATGTGGTGAAAATGGAGTCATTGTTAGAAATAAAGCTAGACTCATTGCTAAAGGTTATAATCAGCAAGAAGGAATAGACTATGAAGAAACCTATGCTCCAGTAGCTAGACTTGAATCTATCCGTATTCTACTTGTTTTGCAGCATTCTTTAATTTCAAACTTTTCCAAATGGATGTAAAATGTGCTTTTCTTAACGGTTATGTTCAAGAGGAAGTTTTTGTTGAACAACCTCCTGGCTTTGAAGATAAAAAACATCCAGATCATGTTTTTAGACTTACCAAAGCTTTGTATGGCCTTAAACAAGCCCCACGAGCATGGTATGATAGACTCACTGGATTTTTGCTTCAAAATAACTATGTTAAGGGAAATGCAGATCCAACCCTTTTTATAAAGAAAGATAAGAAAAATGTTTTGATTGTTCAAATTTATGTTGATGACATTATATTTGGTTCAACTCAGCAATCTTTGACTGACTCTTTTTCTAGTCTAATGAAATCTGAGTTTGAAATGAGTATGATGGGTGAGTTAACATTTTTCCTTGGTTTTCAAATTTCTCAAAAACCCGAAGGAACTTACATATCTCAACATAAGTATATTAAAGATCTTTTTAAAAAGTATGGTTATGACAACACTAAGAGTATAAGTACTCCCATTGGTACCTCAAAATCTTTAGATCTTGACGAAGCTGGGAAACCAGTAGATCAAACATCTTTTAGAGGTATGATAGGAAGTATACTTTACTTAACAGCTAGTAGACCAGACTTAATGTTTTCAGTATGATTATGTGCAAGATATCAATCCAATCCTAAGGAATCTCACTTAAAGGCAGTAAAAAGAGTTTTTCGCTACCTTAAGGGAACCATGGATCTAGGATTATTTTATACTTCTGGAAATGATTTTGTTCTAAAAAGCTTTTCTGATGCTGACTTTGGTGGATGTAGAATGGATAGAAAAAGTACATTCGGAACTTGTCATTTCTTAGGAGATTCATTAGTTTCTTGGTCCTGCAAGAAGCAACATTCTGTAGCACTCTCCACTGCTGAAGCTGAATATGTAGCAGCTGGAAGTTGTTGTGCACAAGTGTTGTGGATGCAACACACACTCACAGATTATGGCTTGAGTTTTACCAAAACTCAAATTTTGTGTGATAACACAAGTGCCATTGCCCTCAGTAAGAACCCTTCACATCACTCCCGTGCAAAACACATAGATATTAGGCATCACTTTCTTAGGGATCACACACTTAAAGGAGATATTATTCTTCAGTTTATCAGAACGCAAGATCAACTTGCTGATATTTTCACAAAATCTTTGCCTTCTGATAGATTTGAATATATTAAACAGAAGTTAGGAATGATAACCGTAAGGTAATCTTCCTTAATTAACTTTCTGTTGAAAAAGTCTCCTTACAGTAATAAACTCCTTTTCATAGGGGGAGTACATTTGATTGTGTGATTGACAAAGTTTTTCAAAATTTGATTTCAAACTTTTCGGAACGAAGATTTCCGGAATGAAACTTCCGGAACTACAATTTTCCAGAATGGATATTTTCGCACAGAATACTTCTGGAATGGAAGTATTCGTATTGAAAATTTCCGGAATGGACAACTTTCGTACTGGTACTTTCATAACCAAATTTTCGTACCAAATTTTTTTTTAGTGTTTACTTTTTCATAATTACTTTTTCGTATTGAGTTTTTCGTATTTACTTTTTCGTATTTACTTTTTCGTATTGAGTTTTTCGTATTAAGTTTTTCGTATTGAATTTTTCGTAGTCATCTTTATATTACCCATTACGAATAACTTTCCTAAGATAATCCGAAAGGTATGATTTCCTTACTCAAGTTTTTACTTGCTGGCATTTTCTTTATGTTTTCGGATTTTAGATTTATTAATTCTTTGTTTTAATAAAACCTCAAAAAGATCGGATTCGAGTTTTCAACCGTCAGATCTGATCGCAGCTCATTCCAACCGTTAGATCAACTTTGGAATGTGAACTGTCATCTTGTTGCCTATATAAAGGGGACCTAATTTCTAGTCCCACATCGGTTTCAAGCTTTCGCGTGCTGAATCTCTGCCCCTCTGATTTAAGGCCGTTCCGAATTCTAGTCTTCTCCTTTCCGAACTTCCCAGAGAACTTCTAATCCGAATGTCTGCAGAGTTAGCATCTCAAGAAATGTCTTCAACCAAGCCTATATCTCAGTGGTTAATTTACAGAGAAAGGTTAGTTCATCCGACTTTCTTCAGCAACTACGATTCTATCATCTCAAAGAACATCAAGTTGAATGGTTGGGAGGATGTTGCGGTATCTAAAACAGGGAATCAAGATGAAGTATATTCTGATTTGCTTGTCGAATTTTATGAATCCGTTTCTTTCTTTAAGGAAGATGATACAGAGAAGTTTTCTTTCAAATCGTATGGCAAGACATATAAACTTACTTACACCAAGGCTGCAAGCTTGGTAGGGTTAAGTTATGAAGGTGAAGCTGAGTTTATTTCTCACGTATTGCTAGACTCTATGGGTAGTTTCAACAAGGAAAAGGCCTTAGAAACTCTCGGATTGGCTGATGACAAGGCTCCGAAGATTGCAACTCTATCAACAAACTTTCGGATTTTGGAATTATGGGTGCAAGGACTTATCGTACCGAGAAAAGGTGATAAAGATAGCTTGAAGAAGAGTGAGATATATATCTTATATTTCCTGATAAATCTAAGTAAGTTTAACCTGATGAAGCATATTCTTCTTAATATTGAGAATTTGAAGAAGGGGAATCTGAGAGCTCAGATTATTATGTATCCAGCAATCCTCTCCAAGTTGATTGTTAGGTGTTTTGAGTCTTTCAAAGAGGCTTGCAAATCTAAGACGAGAGTTTTCAAGATAATGCTGCTTAGTGATGGCACGCTTAAAAGAATGAATATAGCTTTTGACAAGAAGTCTGGAAAGTTTATTGATCTACCTCCTCAAGAAGAAGTAGCTCCGAAATCTGCTGATCCGGAATCATCCAAGCCAGTAAGGAAGAGAAAGCTGAAAGAAGTGGAAGAACAAGGAGAAAATCCCAAGTCTAAGGAAGTCCACTCCGCACCTCCAAAGCCTAAGAAGAAGAAGACCTATCCTGATGAGGTTGTTACAAAGTGGAGAGCTGACAAAGAGAAGAGGAAAGAAGGGGATCCGCAGTTCAGATTGAACCCTGCAGAGGCTAAAGCTTTGAAGGAGAAAACTGTTGATGAGCTTGAGAAACAAGCTAAGGAAAAGAAGCTTAAGAAGAAAATGTCAGAAGCTGAGGTAGTCCAAGCGTTGTTGAAGTTCAATGAAATGGTTTCAGCAACAATTCCAGTTCTGAGATCTTTCTCCCTGGAATCTCTACCTGAGACTCCAGGAAGAAATCTCGTTGCTCCGGAACAAGCTGTTGCTACTAATACTGAGCAAGTAGAGCAAGTGGAGGAAATAGAGCAAGTGGAACAAGTAGAAGAAGCTGCTGAAGGAAGTAGTGAGACAGGAGATGTGCTAAAACAAGTAGATGAGTATAAGGGAACTCCTTCGGAACACTTATCACTCCGGACTTCAGAAGCTCAATCTTCAAAGCTAGTTACTCCTGAATTGGAAGAAGAGAAAGGAGAAGAATAAGTTGCCTATCATGGAGAAGAAGAACAAATTTTACATGATATTGCTCAGATGAAAAACGTAGAGGTTGGTGTTCAGGAAGTTGCTGATGAGGAAGATATTGTCGTTCAAGTTTCTGACAGTGAGAAGAGAACTCCGGAACAGGATTCAATTCCAAAAAAAGATAAGGGGAAACAAATTCTTGCTGATACTCCGAGTTCAAAAAAGAGGATGAGAAAGGCAGCTGGTAGTTCTTCTAAGAGGAAGTTGGAGCTTATTGAGGAAGAAAATTCTCCGAGCAAGATTTCAGATTCGGAGTCATCTTCGTTGGGGCATGATTTTGTTGTTCAGTCTTTGAAGAAGTTGGTGGGAACCATTCCGACCTTCTCAAGTATTGATTCACGATTCCAGATGCTCCAACCTGCGTTGAAACTGAAAACAGACTCCGTATCCATGGTTATGGACAAGTGTGTTGATATTGAAGCCCAGTTCAAAAACTTCTTTATTGGTTACGAAGCCCATAAAAGATCTTGCAAGAGGATGACAAGCTGGTCTAAGAAGACTGTGCAAGAGATGAGGATTTTCGATGAGTTTCAAGATAATGTTAAGGATGCCTTTGAAACCGAGGACAAGAAGTTTAATGAGGTGACTGCATCCTTTGAAGAAAAGTTGACAGAGGAAAAGAACTTCCGGATCCAAGAAGTCAGGGATCTGAATGGGAAGTTGAATTCTGTTTCTCAGAATTGGAAATTTGAAAGGGATCATCGGATCGATTTTGAAGTAAGGATGAAGGCTCAGGAAGAAAAGATCCAAGATCAGGAAGAAAAACTGAAGGCTCAGGAAGAAAAAATTGAAGCTCAGTCCGCAAGAATAGTCGCCTTAGAGAAGCAAGCTGAAGAATATCATAATGACTTAAAGAAGATCAAGACGATTCTTAAGGGGCTCATGTCGAAGGAGAAAGATCTGAAATAACCCAATCCGATCTTTTTGTTGTAATTCTTTTGTTGCTGACATTTCAAATCTAATGAGAATTGTGCTTGTTGTTTCTATTGTTGTCATTACTAATCTTTCAGGTACTTCGTTTTTTTTCCATTCCCTCCAATTCTTTTTGAAAATCACAAAGGGGGAGAAGGAAAAGATCCTTAAGAAAAAGAGGAATTCTAATAAGAGTTTATCAAAGGGGGAGAAAGAAAAAATATCCAAGAAAAAAGAACTCTAATAAGAGTTTGTTTAAGGGGGAGTTTTTCTTAAAGAATACCTTCTTATGAAATATCACTCCGGAAATATGAATACGATCCTTAGAGTTTCAAAGCCTAAGGGGGAGTTAGTCGTATTCATCTATATCCTTAAAACAAGGGAGATAAGCATTAATATGTTTCTTTCTTCTTAGAATTTTTTGTTTTTCGTAAGGATGTTTGTGCTTTCCAAAAAGGGGGAGATTGTTGATTCAATAAGGTTTTCCTTATGACTTTTCCATTCCTTCTTGTTTTGAAAATCACAAACACCTTATCTTAAGGAAAATTGCTTTTATAAGGAAAATTGATTTTATAAGGAAAAATGCTTTCTTACGGAAAATCGCTTTTATAAGAAAAATTATCCTTACATATATTCTTCCATATTTTTCTTAAGTATAAGTTTCGGATTCATTTTCTCGGAATCATTGAAACTTTGATATAAAGCATGCTGTTTTAGGGTTCGGATTCTGGACAAGAACTATAAGGAAGTTTCATTCCGAATTCCGGATATGAACTCTGACTAAGTTCTATTCCAGATTCAGGATACGAATTCTGAAGAAGAATTCTCATTACGAATTCTAATGAAGAAATCCCATTACGAATTCTCATTACGAATTCTGAAGAAGAATTCTCATTACGAATTCCAATGAAGAATTCCCATTACGAATTCTAATGAAGAAATATCATTCCGAATTCCCATTACGAATTCTGATGACAAATTCTCATTACGAATTCTAATGATGAATTCACATTACGATTTCTGATGACAAATTCCTATTCCGAATTCTCATTCCGAATTCACCTATTAAACAGAATCTGATTATCATTGTTTTATACACTCTGAATTTATTCACTCCAAACTTTCACTCCGAAGTTTTCATTCCGAATCTTTATGTTAGAGTTTAAAACGATGTCGTACATTCTGTTACACTTGTTTTGTTATAAAACGATGTCGTCTATTTTGTTATGAACTAACCGTTGTCTAAGTGACACGCGTACAGGTCCCTCCGATCTTTAAGGAAAATATGACCGTTGGAGAAGGAGCCGACCTTACCTATAAATAGGAGCTCATTTGAAAGAGCTCGTGGCTGTTGGAAAAATGACTGAGTTTTGTGCCTACATGCTGTTGAAGTGAATTCTAGAGAGAGAGTCTCTTATTAACTCTCAAAGCTTCGTGCGACTCTGAATGTTGATGATTACATTCGAGGGCTTCCGGGGATAGGAAGACAGAGGTGCCGACTACCTTAAAGTTTGAGGGCTTCCTTGCTGAGGATGACAGAGGTTGCCAACTACCTTGATGTTGAGGGCTTGCGGGGATAGCAAGACAGAGACTCCGATCTTCGTATCGAGGGCTTACCCTGGTGTGGGTAAGACAGACTTTCTTGAAAGTATAAATCAAGGGACCTTTATCCAAGGTTGTTGGATACCCTTCTCTTTGGGTTAAAAGACTATTATCTTGTTACTAGTAGTTTTACTACTTGTTTTTATTCCGCTGCAATTTGTATCTTAAAGAAAGTATAACTTTCTTATACTTCCTTATTTGTACTCTGATTCATTTAGATTCTATACGCTTTAAGGTAGAATATCATATTGTAACTTTTGTTAAGTTTCAAATTCCGGAACCATATTTCCAGAACCTACTTTTGGAATCTCTTTCCAAGTTTAGTTCGGTTTTAGAGGTGTTGTGAATTTACTTAGTTTAACTTTGTTAAACTTAGCCCTTTCCTTTTCTTAAGGAAACTTTAGTTATTCATAACTAACTTTAAAGGTTCCAAAGGAATTTTTAAAGTATACAATTCACCCCCCTCTTGTATATTGATAATCTCATATTATATTTCGATCCTACAGTGGTGACCAAGAAGTCATCTGGATATCGTGTTTCATGGTTTGGTTTTTGTTTTGTATTCACTTTTCATTTTATCAACATCTACTATATCTAGATTGGTTTTTATATTTATTTATGTCCAATTGTTAGCTGTGTTGCATTGTTTGGTTTTTATTTGATCCTAACTATATTTGGGATAAATATTTCCCATCTTGATTATTTTGATGCCTAACACAAGTTTCCAACCTGTGGGGATTAGGAACACCCTTTTGGCCTTGTCTCAGACTAGGTCATATGTCGGGTTGGATGGAATCACGGATTGGTTCATGAAAAATGGTATCGGAGGAGGCCCTTGTTATTTGGGGTGTTAGGTATACTAGAGAATAGGACTATCAGGACTTGGGAAATAGGTATGGGAATGACGTCATGAACCCTTTCTCATTCTAATTCTCGAGTTCTCAAGGGTAGTCTGAGATTTGAGTATTTTTTTTGGTTTTTTATGATGGTTGAAGAATTATAATGGAAGTAAGACGGTGTCATGTCATGATATCATGTGAAGTAACAACCCAAGTTGAATAATAGTACATGGTTCAAGGACCTCTTAGTTGTTTATGTTCACTTAGGTAATGGTATACTAACCACATCATCAGGTTATGCATGACCACTACCTCCTCATTAGGAATGTATAGTGTAAGCTCTGTATTGATGTTTTTCATGTTGGTGTGAGTGTGTCTCTAAAGGAAAAATTATATTTGGAGTTGAAATTTTTTTTCAAAATGAAAATGATTTTAAAAATTGGACTCATATTAAAAAAATATATTTATAAAGAGAAAGTGATTCAGATTTTTGAAAATTTTGGAAGAATATGTATAGAAAATGAATTGAAATTTAGTAAATTTATGGGTTTGATAATAAAATTGTATGTGTGACCCTTGGTACTCTTTATAGACATTCATTTATGTGAGGGTTTGTATATAAAGTTTAGTTTTTCATGTGTACATGGATTATATAAGTTGAAGTGGGATGAAAGTATATGTGAAGGTTCATAGGATTCCATGGGTGAGTATTTGAAATAGAAGGTTTGTCTTGGTTTTTCCAAAATGGGTTTTGAAATGTAAAATGATTTCGAGAATTGGTTTTGATTTAAAATTTGGGTTTTTTTGTTAAAGTGGGTTTCGATATTTGAATGGTTGTCTTAGAAGAAGGTAGTTTTTGAAATCAGAATCAAATGTTGATTTTTCAGAAAAAAGGATATTTGTTGTGTTTGGCTTCTTTGGCTTGTGACATTGTTGTTTTTTATTGAGGTGTTATTTTGGTTGAGTTTTGGGTGATGTTGATTTTGGTTATGTGTTTTTCTTCTATTCAGAGTATGCCTCCTAGAAAGGTCTCCAATGTTTATAGTGAGTTTCCTATTGTTGTTGGCTTTGCCCAAACTCCTAGTGGAGTGGTAGAGTCAAGTTATTGTTATTTCTTTCCAGTACTTCATGGTTATCATGATATATTGGAGTATGTAGAGTGTATTGAGTAATTTGAAAGTGTCTTTAGTGGGAACTCCCAAATATGTTAGGGACTGTGTTGTTCTTATTTCATTTGAGGGATCATCCAAAAATTAGTGGAAGATTATCGTATGGACATCATTATGTGTTGGGATGTATTGGGAAGTGTTTAAGACCACTTTCATCTAATGTTACATACTTGATGAGGTGAAGATGATGAAGGTAGAATAGATCTTGAGTATTCAAAAAGGTCAGTAGATGGTAATGTCATATGTTTACCATTTTAAAGATATGGTTCTTTTATCTACGAAGATATTGTTGGAGGATCAGTTGAAAGATCCACTCTTTCTTTGGGGTCTTTGTCAAGAGATTAAAGAGTGACTCCTTTTTTCTGGTGAAGTCCATTTCGAGAAGTTGGTGGACATGGAATTATTAGATGAATTGGTCCCCAAAGTGTAATTGGTGGCAGTTTTTGTCCATGAAGCTTCCCCATCTGGTGAAGGGTGTGTGCCAAGGGATCCTATTTCTATGAATCCTCTTTCTTCGGCTCTGAATTCACACTCGTCGGATAATTTATTTGTGTGTTTATAGTGTATCCATTTTTTTCATTTGATTTTGTATTATCATAATCCTCCAAATATTTGTCATCATTGTTGACATTTAGTTCATTTGGAGAATATTTTTAAGAATTGATTCCTGAGGAAAAATTCCTGATTAGAGGGTGTCATCTATTGATTGTGGGGAAGAATATGCTTCCGGACATCAGGGATCTAGACATAGGCCCAATAGTGAATCTTTTCACATATTCAGGAATCCTTGAGGGTGTGGGAAACCATAATGTAGGAACAATTTGAGTTCCTCTTTTGTGGTTCACTTAACAGTTTTAGTTTCCTAATTATTGTGAAATGTTGGGTGGACTAGGTATCTTAGAATTATAATGATTGTGTATTTTGGTCATGATTATTTGATTTTTTTTCTATTTTTTGTGTCATTATATTCATCGTGGATGGGTTATGGTTTCCAATTATGGTAAATTTTGAGATTCTTTGATCCTATGGAAATAATTAACTATGGTTTTTTTCAATGTTTGGCCTAGATATCTTCTTTGAGTTTCCCATTTTGTGTTGGAGTTTTTCAGTTAATGTTGAGAATTACCATGTTAATTGGAACATGGTGGCATTGTTGAGATTTTTTGGTTCTTGTGGTGGTGTTTGTATATATATCATGTAGAGGTTTGGGTATGTTTGTGTTGGTATTTCATGCATTAGGTCGGTCCGAAGTCATGCCAAGGTGTGAGTTGGGTTCTTATGGTGTGTAGAACCCTCCCTCTTATCATGGTCCATTCCATTATGGTTTCTCTTAGATCTGATTGGGTGTTACTAGTTGAGTTAAAGGTCACCCTATGATTTATGGTTCCGTTCATTTTCATTCAGATTTTAGATTAAACTTTGTTCTTTTTGTGGATAAGTGAATTTATGGGGGTATAAAGTGTTTGTGGTGGGAAGAATTGTCACACCTGACCATCTACTTTCCTTTCTATAATTTTTTTCTGGATTTTTGGATTTTTTTGTTAAGGTTTGGGTTAAGTGTATAGGAATAGTCTTTAGGTTTTGGTGGTTTCAGTTTGTTTTTTTACCCTATTCATGGTTATTTTGAATGGTATTAGTAGAAAGTGGCATGGTGGGGATTTTATGACACCCATGGTGTCACTACATTGTGTTTAAATTATTCAAGAATATTTGGGTGGAATGTCATACTATATTTGGGGTCATTTCAGGGGGTTTGGAAAATTTTCAGGTCAGACAATTTGATCATGGTTTCCCCAAACCGTGCAACATAAATCTTCACGTTTAGAAATTATTTCCATTAGAATTCACACGATTTGTGCACTATTTAATAAACCATAAAGAAAAACCATACATGTCATTAGGTATTTGATAGAAGCACTATGAACAATGTCATGTTCCCTGGTCAATGTTTCCAAAAGGAAGATGGAGGCTCACGGGAAGGCGACGCTCTCAGGTGATAGGCGTAACCCTAACTTTGCCGATCAGGGGCTCCAAGATGAGCGATCCTTCACAGAAGTGGTATCGGGTAGAATCCCTCGCACAGATTCGAAGGCCTCCAGATTTATTACTCCAAAAACATACCGACACAGAGGTCTATCGGCGATTAGTTTCTCCAAATATGAGGTAATCGAACTCACTTCAGATCTTCGATTTGTTCTTGTTGGCCGATTTATCAAAAACCGACCTTCTCTATTCTTCTTACGCAAAACTCTTGAGAACATAGGTTTTACAAACTTCCAGATTGGACTTCTTAACTCTCTAAATGTTGTATTTCGGTTCTCCTCAAATAATGACTATTATCGATTTTGGATTCGCGGTTATTGGTCTTTTTGGGGGGCTTCAATGAAGGTTTTCAAGTGGTCTCCTGATTTTGAACTTGGTTCTGAGCCCCCTATTGTTCTCCTTTGGATCGGTTTCCCAGGTCTGCCTCTGCATTTCTTTAAGCAGCGTGCTCTTACTGCCATTGCAAGTCTTTTTGGAACTCTGATTAGATTAGATTCTGCCACCTTGAATTTATCTCATCCCTCAGTTGCTAGAATCTGCACCGAGATAGATATATCTCAACCATTGCCTTCCAAATTTTGGCTTCAGAATGGTGATAAAGGCTATTCTCAAGAGGTGGTTTTTGAAAATGTTCCACCTTATTCTAATTCCTGCTACAAAGTTGGACATTCTATGGGAGAATGTGAGTCAAAAATTTCTGAACCACTTCAAACTCGCTGCAAAGCAGTTTGGGTAGAAAAAGTCAATGCTAAAATTAACTTGAATCCTACTAAATCAATCCTTGTTGATGTTACTAAGACTCCTATTTCCAATGATGTCCCCGGGAATTCTAATGTGCCTCTAGAACATTGTGATTCACGGAGGGATCATGAAGTCTCTTCTCTGGATATGGGTGAGAAGGGGATTTTAACCTCTGTGGTGAATGCAAATGTACCTCATAACCCCACACCCCCACTTGACGATAGGACGATAGTGAAAATACAAGAAGGCACTCAGGAAGATGAGGAAAAGGAGAGGTGTGATGCATCTGAAGATGGTCTCTCACAAAGCACTGAAGAAGATAAATCTACTGATATTGAGGAAAAATACTTAAGGGACATGGCCTGAAAAGGTAAAAAACCAATAGTAGATGCAGATGGGTTTGTCACACCCAATCCAAAAAAAACTAGAAAACGTAGGGATTTTTCCCATGTGGAGAGGACTATTGTCACTCATTCTTTGGAAATTTCTAGACATAATGTTTATGACCCTATCGAAAATCATCATGTAGAGAAGGAGAAACAAGCTGAAAGGGATGATAATCACACTATACCAACTTGTGAAGCTCCTGATTCTTCAGAGGGACTCAGTGATGAAATCCTATATAACTCTTTTAAGAAAGGAGAGATCACTAAGAGCGCCTATTGGGATGCAAAGCAGGAAATTTTCAATGAAAGAATCAGGAAAGATTTCTTGAACTGATTATGTTTTGGATTTCTTTGTCATGCTGTCTATTGTGCTTCTGGATTTTCTGTGAAAGCATGCAACCGGGCTGCACTGTCTGTTGGTTTTCTTTCTTCACTTGATGTCTGATTTTCTCTTTGGATCAAAATGGAGCCTGTTTTTTCTGATTCAATGTTTATTGAGGATCTTGTCCCCCCTTTTTAAAGTAACAGTTTGAGCTTCAGATTATTTCCCCTTTTTGGTTGAGGTTGTTCTGGCCTTATTCTGCTTTGAGCTGGTTCTTACTTCTACTTGGTCATAGTATTTTGATTTTACTGTCTTTTGGAGTCCCCCTTTTTTTTGTTGTTTCTACTCTATTATGACATGGGATGGAGAACCCCTCTCTCTGATCTGAACAACTCTTGTACTATTGGTTGTTGCATAATTAGTTCTTTTGGAGGCTGCTAGAATTTCGGGCTTTGACTTTCTTGCTAGCCTGCAATTTTTCAGATAAAAGTGGTTCTTTAGATGCTTCTAGTTCTGCTTGCTCTTTCTGTTAAGTAGACTGTTTGGGATGCATGTGACACCATGTTTGGATTTCTTTCCAGATATTCACTCTGGTTTCTGGACTGTTCGAGTTATGTTCTGTTCTCTGGATCTGTTTGTTTCAAGAACGCAGGGTGTGCTGTATATGCTGGATCTTTTGGTCTATTCCAAGTTGTTATACTATAAAACCTTTGCATTTTCTCTGTTCTGCATTTTTCACTGCTGGATTTCTGGATTAGATACTCTGGATTTTCATGTTCCTAGAAGATTGAAGTTTTGATGCATGTTCTTATCTGATATGGAGTCATCTCTATTTTACATAGGTTGTTCATACATATTGGAGCTATCTGGCTTTGATTTTCAGTTGGGCGATGTTTAATTCTTTTCAGAGATGCTCTTAAAAATGTGCTTCAATATCTTGACCGTATGCTGTCTGGATCTGAGTCTTTTGGAATTTGTGGCCAATTTTGGGAGTACTGGTTTTTCTTTTGAGCCGATCCTGCATTTCTGTGTGAACATTGCTGTTTTTCAGCCGCCTATATACTCTCTATACTCTGTTATGTTTGGCTGGCCTTGTTTGTATCTATGCAGAACCATTCTGATATTTCTCATTTGTTGTGTTTTGAGATGAGGTGTCTCATGGAAAATCATTTGCAGGCTTTATGCAAGCTGGACTGAGATGTGTGGATGACCGGTTTGATGAAGGATCTTAAAAAGGTTTGCAGAGCTACTGCTTCTGTTAGAATCAGAATCTCCAGCCTATTTTCACGGACTCTTGACATACATGCAGCAGGACTGAAATTTTTCTCAGCAGGGATGATCGCTTGAGGACATCAACAAGGCTGTTTCTCTAAATTTCTATTTAGTTTTCAATGTATTTTTGTCTGTTTCATTAACTTTCAGAGGGTGTAAGATCATTACACCTCAAGATTACCATGTAACACTTTTTTGTTTAATAAATTCCTTTAAAATGAACTGGGAGACCAGTTCATGCCAACTTTCTTAAAAAAAAACCATACATCCCATTAGAATATAAATAAATTTTATTTTAAAAACTATATTTAAGTGATTCCCCCTATCATTTGACCCCCTCTCAGTTGGATATCGAGAAGAGGACACCCCCTTCTTTTTCCTACATTTTGGTCCACTTTTTAGATGATTTTCCACCAAAGGATAGTTAATAATCCTGATTTTTTCATCAAATATTTCATTTTAATATTCTTATCTTCTCACTCTCATGGTTTCTTGGTTTATCTTGGCTTGGATCCATCATGGCCAAACCCTAGGATGAAAGTTTGCCGATGTGCATTGATTTATTTGATGATACAGTGTGTGGTTTGTTCCTTTTCCCTTATTCTTCCTTCCCCCAGAGTTTTATTTCATTCACACATCCTTGAGGTAGGTTCTTTGATTAATTTCCATTCCGACACATTTTTTTAATTTTTGTACTTTTGTTAAATACATTCAAAATGGTATAATACTTCTTGTGTTGGGTTAGTATAAATTGTTATGGTGTTTTAATGATGTAAAATGGGTGTGAAATGGTTTCCAAAGGGTTTCTTTAATTATGACTATATTTTAATGCATTCAAGGAGTTTGATAAAATGTCAATTAAACCTTTAATGTAAAATTGGGTGTTTTTAGAGGTAGTATCTCTTGGTTAGGTTTTGGTAAATGAGTGGATTGTGAATTAAATGTTTGTCAAATTTTGTGACTTTTAAATTGTGATGCTTATGTGTGGATTGTTGTGTTAGTTTAAAATCATGTGATATTTCTTTAAAAAGGTTTTTCAGTTCATTTAATGGATCCTTGAAGAGTGTCATTAAATGTAGGTTTGGGTTTTCCTAAAAATATTTTAATTCTTTTTGGGTTTGTAAATGTTGTATTGTATTATTTTAGAAACATGTTGGTTATTAATGGTTTCTTGAGGCCCATTTGGAACCTTAATAAAATTGGTTCTTCTTTGAACCATAGTTTTTCAAAGGCTTCTCTACCCTTCCCAATTTATTTTTCCAAAAGGTTATTTGATTTATGAATGAAGGCTTAATGCTTCTTGTGACTTTGAAAGTGGTTTCAAATGTGTTTTAAAAATAATGGGCTATTTTTAATTTTGAGAAGTTGTTTGGTGATGAATTGGTATAATGTATCATTTGTAACTTTAAGAAATACATGGTAACTAAGTGGTGTAAAATGCCTATTAGATTCTTTTCATGTTGTTTCATGTTTTAAACTTAGCATGGGAATGATTTTAGATTTGAAATGTAAAGGCTCATTTGGCATTGATCATGTGAAAGTGGTGTTATATATTGACTTTGGAAATAGTGTGGAAATGGATTTGAATATGAATTTGGATTATAAATGTTAAAGGAATGGTTGGAACTTTTTATCGTCTTTGAAAAGTTGGTTTTGATGTGATGTGATGCGAAGGACCGATTGGTGCCTTTTTTTGTTTTTAAAATTGGTTTTTGAACTCATGTAATATATGGTAATAATGGTCATCTTGGCATGTTTTGGAAAATTGATTGAAATCTTGGGTAGCATGATGACCCAGTTGGAATTTTTAAATTTTTGGGGATGCGGTTTCTGAAACTCAAATGATGTGATGGCCCGATTGGCACTTGTGAATGGATTATTATGATACAAAAACTTATATGAAGGATTCCCCAAGGATATGGGCATCACATAATATAAGGCCCCGGCCTTAAACATTACTTAATATTGAATTAAATGAATAATTCACATTGAGGATCTTTTCAGGTTTAGAGTTTTAGAGAATTAGTACATAACTATTACATCTCAAAAGATTACAATGAAGACACTTCTACTAAGATTCCATAAAATAAAAACTCTTAAAAAGGAACATGTCTAGTTCCATGTTTTATATAGCATGAATTTCCCTTGATCCTATCCCTGACCCTATTCCACATTATGTCCTGTGAAAAACATTTCAAAAAAACTTGGGGTGAGCATAAAAAGCTCAGTAAGGGATACACAAAGAATGAAAACTGTTAGTTTTTCAAACATCAAGTAAACCATATATAACTTTATCAAAGTAATACCTTCACCTTCATGAAGTAGTAAAAACTCTTCACTGAATAAAATATAATTACTTACCTTTTTGTAACCAAAGGAATACCATAAAACCCATATAAAGAACACATAACATATAAAGGTAACTTGGGGCATAAACATACTTTAGTGGAATAACCATATAGTCGACTTCCACACATATCACTTAATGGAATAGCCATACAGCCAACTTCCATACATACTTAATGGAATAGCCATACGGCCAACTTCCATACCCAATGCATTGGAGGTTATAATGTAACCACCCGTCCTGGTATTCACAGCACCACCCGTCATATGGTTTATCACGTAACCACCCATCAAATGTCCATGTACCATTATAAAAATCATAAGACATAAAACAAATATAATGGAAAGAAAAAATTTCAACACTTTGATCACAATGTATCCCATAAATATATTGACATAACAAATCCATTATAAAAACCATTTTCAATACCAAAATACATAAAAGAGCATATGGTATTTATTTCATTTTAAAAAAAATATTACGGATTGTTTAGGAAGCCAAAGACCAAATAATACTCGCAGCGGTGGAAAAGGTCATTGTCACCGCGTACGTTAAAAGAAACATTCCTTTTTGTCGTTTTGTAAAACACTTTGTAGAAAAAGATTCCTTTTGTATAAAAGTAAAAGTCAAAGGGTATTATACACCGTATAGAAGAAAGTTGTGTATAAAACGAAATATGCCTCAATGAAAGGAGATTGAGACGAAGTCCCTTACCTCGGGTCCGACTTGACTCGGTCATTCTTTAATCTCCTGAATAATAAACTTGAGTTAATTTATACTTGTTTAAGAACCTTTTTAAAGTTTATTATTCCTTTTATATCACTTATTGGCATGTCATGAACACTATGTAATTATTTAAGTTAATAACGGTCATTGGTACTTGAGTCAAAAATAAACCCTTTATAATAACAAGTTGTCCATGTATCCATTATATCCAGAATTATAATCATGATGTATATATAATATATATCATATATATCCAGTATATACATTCATTTATAATATTACATAATCATTTATAGGTAAGAAATGAAATGCACAGTTCATGGAGACGGTAAGCCGTACGTACACATGAACACTACTTTCATTTCTATTTCGTATTTTATAGAATGGAATCATAATGATATAAAGTTATATTATAATTCCATTGTAATATCATATATAATATCATAACTTCAACCTCTATACGTCCCACATATGGTATTAACGAATCAAATCACTTTGAGGGGGCGGTAGTCCGCACTTCCTTAAACGAAGATATCGCATTTACCCATAATGGAAACCATAAAGGAATGCCCAAAATGAAAAATACAGAAGCATAAGGAAAACATAAACATATTATATATCATATATAAATATAGTTTCATCTTAATGGCCACCTTTGAAGGTGTTAAAAGAATGCTGAACAATCATCGTTTCGGGAGGTAGAAAGTCGCCATCCACGGGAAGAGTATGTTCTTTAACCATTAGATGTAGGTGTGTGTAAGTGTAGCTCGAATCCTTCTTATAACAACATCCTAGTGTATTTATGATACTGGAGTTATTACAAAAGAAATGAATAAAAAGAATTTAGGGGGTTGGAGAAGCAAAATAAAACAAAAGGACTCAAGTGAAGACATTACCTTAAAATCGGGTAACTCCGTTTGGTTTGAGCTCAAAGGATTCCTTGGGAAGACTTCTTCCCAAAGTGAGGCTTCAAAGAGTAATATAGAGAAGTGGAGAGACAAAATGGGCAGAGGTTGGACGATCCAAAGGCTTTGGAAGTGTGGGTAAAGAGGTAGAGGTGGGGGCCTTTTTTAAGAGGAGAGGTGGGGCAATCTTGGAAAGTAAAGTAAAGTTACTTTATTTTAAAATGAGTTTCGGATTCAAAAGGTCCCACATTGATATAATTCGAGGGTAAGGTGATAAGGGTTATAAATCCACCCATACAATAGGTTTTGGACATGTGTAGGTCATATATTTTATATTATCTTTTCATTTTATTTAAATCCTTTATTAATGAGGTAGTCGCTGCATCATCATGATGTCATAAATAATTTAATTTATTTAAAGTCTAAAAATTATAAAAAAAAATTCATGATGTAGGAAATAGTTTTATCTTTCTAATGACTATTTATAATAAGAAATCTTACTTGTATAACCACATGTAAAATTTTTTTTAGTAAAACATTTCATGTTTGTGTTATTTTTACTTTAACATTAAATAAAATGTTATTTATGTCATTTCCCAACCAAAGTGGCTCCATGGGGTCCCCAAGTTGACCCATGGCTTGTCTTGGTCGGACATGACACATCCATTAAGGGTAGGACATGTGTCTAGGAATTTTCATTTTATTATAATATCATTTTTGCCTTAAATTGCACTAATTACCTCTAATCGCGATTAAAAACTTAATAAGTTACTATTCACAAAAATATTATGTTAATCCCATTGAACCACATATTACTTATTAATGAAAACCATGTATGTCAGATTTTTTAAATTCAAAACTCAGAGGTTGTAAAATTTCATTTAAACGAAAAATCAGTTTTCTAAGTACCACTTAGTGGTTTCACTATTCATCAAAAATTGATGTTTTTCAGAAAAATACCAAAATTTCACCCTAAGATATATTTGATATTCTGAGTTCAAAAATGAAGTCAATTTTACAAAATTCAAAACATATAAGTTGAATTAATTAATTTAATAATTAATTCATGCTGTCAGAGCTAATAGCGCGTTTTTATGAAATAATAAGTATCAAAAGATTAACACTAGTTTAAGTCCAATTTCAAAGTAAAATTGATTCCAATGACCACAATTGGATTAAATGGTAAAAATATATTCTAATTTAACTTTAAAACCAATTCAAAAGATAATCTAATCATATAAATAAATTAGATTAAAAAGAGGTTTTGAATTAAAATACAACATTTTACACTATTCATTAAAAAATGAAGTTTATCGGAAAAATACCAAAAATTTACACACAGTAAGTTTTGATGTCCCTATTCTAAAGAAGAGTTTTATTTGGTCCAATAGAATTTATAAGAGTGAACAAAACTATATTTAATAACGGTTCTCCATCAAAAGGTGATAAGTGAACCTTTAGTGAAAACTAGGGCATATACGCCTAAAATTGAATTCTTTCCATATTTTAAGCCTTTATCTTTTATTAGATAAAAGTAAAAACATTTAAAAAACATATATAATCATATTTTAGTTATTTATATCCATTCCCGCCAACACAACGGAAATGTGTTAACTACCATTTAAAATAATATTATTTTATTACTAGTGTGCAACGAAAGATTTCAATGAAACTCTTTGTTGCGTATCGGGTACGCTATAGAACATAGCAACCCTTTTAAAGTAAAATTAATATTTCATTCGTAAATATTAATAAATATAAAAATGTTTTATTCATTATTTACCTGGGATGTTACATCCTTCCCCCCTTTTGGGAATTGCGTCCTCGCAATTTTATTCACATATCAAAATAAGTGGGGGTATTTATCCCTCATAGAATTTTCCGGTTCCCACATTGCCTCTTCAACAATATGGTTTTTCCACAAAACCTTTACCTGGTGAATTACCTTATTTCGCAACACTTGCTCTCTTCGGTCAAGAATCTGGACTGGTTTCTCTTCATAAGATAGGTTCTCCTCCAGTTGAACTATCTCTGGACTCAAAACATGAGATGGATCTGGCATATACTTACTCAACATCGAAACATGGAAAACATTGTGTACCTGAGATAAACTCGGAGGTAAAGCCACTCGGTAAGCAACTAATCCAACTTTCTCCAGAATTTCATATGTTCCAATGAACCTTGGACTCAACTTACCTTTCTTACCAAATATCATCACACTTTTACATAGAGAAACTTTGAGAAAAACATGATCACCTACCTTGAAAGATAGATCCTTCCTCCGGTTATCCACATAACTCTTCTACCTTCTCTGAGCTGTTCTCATGTGTTTCTGAATCAACAGAACTTTTTCTGCCATCTCTTCTACCAATTCTGGTCCCATCAGCTTCCTTTCACCCACTTCATCCCAAAATGCTATAGTTCGACACCGCTTCCCATATAATGCCTCAAATGGTTCCATCTATATACTGGAATGAAAACTGTTATTATAAGAAAAATCAACCAAAGAAAGATGTTGGTCCCAACTTCCCTGATAATACATAGAACAAGCTCATAGCATATCCTCCAAGGTCTGAATTGTTTGTTCTGACTGCCCATCTGATTGAGGATGATAAGCAGTACTAAAATTTAATTCAGTACCCAATGACTTCTGAAGGCCTTTCAAAAAGTTAGAAGTAAACCTGGGATCACGGTCAGATACAATGGAGAGAGGAACTCCATGTAACCTGACTATCTCTTTAAGATACAAACGGGAAAGTTGATCTAGGGAAAACGTATCTCGTATGGCAAGGAAATGAGCAGGTTTAGTCAAGCGATCAACAATAACCCAGATTGCATTATTACCTCGAGATGTCCTCGGTAATCCCACAACAAAGTCCATGGATATGTTTTCTCATTTCCACTCTGGCACTGGTAAAGGCTGAAGCATCCCTTTCGGTAACTGCCACTCTGCTGTAACCTTCTGAAAAGTCAAACACTTCATAGTAAAATCAGAAATATCTCTTTTCATTCCATCCCACCAGTAATACTCCCGCATATCTCTGTACGTCTTAGTACTGCCAGGATGAACTGAAAACGGGGAAATATGTGCTTCACATAACAACTAATTCTTCAACTATGAATCACAAGGCACACATAATCTCTTCCCAAACCTCAAAACAAAATCATTATCAACGTTGAATTCAGACAGCTTACCCTTCTGAACCAGCTCTACCTTTTTCTGCAACTCATTGTCTTCTCTCTATGCTTGCTTAATTCTGTCTGATAGGGATAATCTCACTGATACCTTAAACAAAACAGAAGAACTTACTACACCAACAACTTCTATGCCAAATTTCATCAAATCAAAAACCAAAGGATCTTATTCCAAATATAGCATGGTTAATGAAGCATTACTTTTTCGACTCAAAGCATCGACCACTTTATTTTCTTTTCCCGGATGGTAGTGAATTGTACAATCATAATCCTTGATTAATTCCAGCCATCTCCTCTGTCTCATGTTCAATTCTTTCTGAGTGAATATATTCTTTAAACTTTTGTGATTAGTATATATTTCACACTTTACTCCATACAAATGATGCCTCTGAATTTTTACAGCAAAAACAACATCAGCTAATTCCAAATCATGTGTAGGGTAATTTACCTCATGAGTTTTCAACTGACGTGAAGCATAAGCAATTACCTGATCATTCTGTATAAGGACACAACCATGTACCTTCAACTAAGCATCACTGTATATAACAAACTCACCATTCCTGGAAGGAAGTGCCAAAACTGGAGCATTCACCAATCTTCTTTTCAACTCCTGAAAACAATCATGACATTCCTTTGTCCAGATAAACTGAACACCCTTCCGAGTTAGCTTAGTCATTGGACTAGATAACCTTGAAAACTTTTCAACAAACCTTCGGTATTAACCTTCCAAACCAAGAAAACTACGGATCTCGGTTACATTTGTGGGTCTTGGCCATTCTTCAACAACTTTTGTTTTAGCAGGATCAACAGTTATGCCATCTTTTGAAACAATGTGACCGAGGAAAGAAATTTGTTGTAACCAAAACTCACATTTGCTGAATTTTCCATATAGTTTATTTTCTTTTAAGGTTTGAAAGATAACCCTTAAATGACTTTCATGCTCCTCTTTACTTTTAGAAAACACCAAAATATCATCAATGAAAACAACCACAAACTTATCCAAGAACTCATGGAAAATTCCATTCATAAGGTCCATGAATACAACGGGTGCATTGGTTAACCCAAAAGGCATAACTACAAATTCATAAAGGCCATATCTAGTACGGAACGCAGTCTTCGGAACGTCTGCTTCTTTTACTTTCAACTGATGGTACCCCGACCTCAAGTTAATCATCGAAAAATACTAAGCTCCTTGGAGCTGATCAAACAAATCATCGATATGAGGCAATGGATACTTGTTATTAACAGTAATATTATTCAAGGCTCTATAATCAATCCAAGTCTCATTGAGCCATCTTTCTTTTTAACAAACAAGACAGGAGCACCCCATGGTGATGAGCTAGGTCGAATGAAACCTTTATCTAATAACTCCTGCAATTGCTTCTTTAACTCTAAAAGTTCAACTTGAGCCATTTGATAAGGGGGTTTTGAAATTGTCTTAGAATCAGGAACTAAGTCAACAGTAAATTCAACTTCCCGATCATGAATAATACCAGGCAACTCATCAGGAAAAACATCAAGATACTCATTTACCATTGGCACATCATTAATCTGAACATTTCCTTTATTTTCTATAATATGTTCAAGGTAACATTCATTTCCATCTTTTACTAGTTTCTCAACTTCTTAATATGTTATCAAAAGAAAGGGTTCATTCTTGTACACAAACTGAAAATATTTCTGAAAACAAACCATTTTAGCTCTGCAGTCAATGTTAGCATGAAAAACAGAAAGCCAATCCATGCCCAAAATAACATCAAACTCTACTAGAGGCAAAACAATAAGGTTTTCTGGTAGATTCCTTCCACACACAAGGATAGGAAGGTTCTTATAATTCCTTTTTGTATCAACGTTCCCTCCGGGTGTTTTTACCATAAGTTCAGGATTCATATCTTGAGATGGAATTTACAATTTACTATAAAACTTCTCAGAAATGAAAGAGTGTGTAGACCCTGAATCAAACAACACACTGGAATAATCTGAACAAACAAACAGTGTACCTGATACTACTTCATTTGATGACCCAACATCTGCTGAAGTTGTTGCAAAGGATTTCACCGCCCCTTTCTGCTTGTAGTCTGGCTACTTTCCCCCAGTTGAGTTGTTCTTTAGACACTCATTTGCATAATGACCCATTTCATTACACTTAAATCATCTTACCGCTAGCTTTTCATTGCCTGCTTGATAATCTTCCTTACAGTTACGAGCAATATGACCAGACTTACCACACCGAAAGCACTTACCAGAGTTGGACAAACATTCTCCAGGATGCATTTTACCACACTTCTCACATGATGTATATTTGTTTTTCTTACCTCCTTGCTTCTTTGATGAATTATTCCCCTTTTCCTGCCAACTGTACCTTTTATTCCATTATTTGTCATAGAACACCTGATCATGGGCAAACTCCATTTCCACCTTCTCCGCACATCGAACAAGTTTTTCATAACTTCTGAACTCACGAGAAGCTAAAGCCCTTCGATACTTTGGCTTTAACCCAGAGTAACAATGGTTTATTTTACTATCAAGATCTCGTATGATGTTTGGAGCATACCTTGCCAATCGAGTGAACTTTGCTTCATAAGTAGCCACTGAATCATCCTCCTGCCTCAACTCTTGGAACTGTTTTTCCATCCTAAGACGAACCACCTTAGGAAAATATTTCTCAAGAAACATACCTTTGAATTCATCCTAGTGAATATCCTAAATCTCATCACTATCCCTGATATTTTTCACCATCGGCCACCACTGATCAGCTTCACCTTCAAAACAGTAAACAACAAGACTAGCCTTTTGATGTTCTGAACACCCCATGACATCAAAAATCTTCTCCAGTGCTTTAATCCACCCATCAGCTTGCACGGGGTCTGATGATCCTCTGAATGATGGGGGATGTTGCCTCATGAAATGTTCCACCACTGACATGTTCCTCTGTGGTTGATCTGGCTGATCTCGTGCATGGATACCACAACCATTTATAGCCTTAGTCAACTGTGCCATCACTGCAATAAACTATTCAGTTCCAATTCTGACCATCTCATGTTGCTGATTTGGAAGGTTGTCTTCCTCTTGATGTCATCCCAACATAGCTGCTTTGTTTCCTCTACGGAAAACCATTTTGAACACAGAAATATCTTAGGCGAAGCAACATGGTAATCTTTAAATGCTATATCATTTCAATCATACCATAAATTAACTTATAATTTAACAATTTTATAACTCCTAAAGTTGTCTAAACCGACCTCTGATACCAACTATAAGGCCACAGCCTTAAACATTACTTAATATTGAATTAAATGAATAATTCACATTGAGGATCTTTCCAGTTTTAGAGTTTTAGAGAATTAGGACATAACTATTACATCTCAAAAGATTACAAAGTAGACACTTCTACTAAGATTCCATAAAATAAAAACTCTTAAAAAGAAACATGTCTAGTTCCATGTTTTATATAGCATGACTTTCCCTTGATCCCATCCTTTACCCTATTCCACATTAAGTCCTGTGAAAAACATTTCAAAAAAAAACTTGAGGTGAGCATAAAAAGCTCAGTAAGGGATACACAAAGAATGAAAAATTTTAGTTTTTCAAACATCAAGTAAACCATGTATAACTTTATCAAAGTAATACCTTCACCTTCATGAAGTAGTAAAAACTCTTCACTGAATAATATATCACTACATACCTTTTTGTAACCAAAGGATTGCCATAAAACCCATATAAAGAACACATAACATATAAAGGTAACTTGGGACATAAACATACTTAAGTGAAATAACCATACGGTCGACTTCCACACATATCACTTAATGGAATAGCCATACGGCCAAATTCCATACATACTTAATAGAATAGCCATATGGCCGACTTCCATACCAAATGCATTGGAGGTTATAACGTAACCACCCGTCCTGGTATTCACGGCACCACCCGTCATATGGTTTATCACGTAACCACCCGTCAAATGTCCATGTACCATTATAAAAATCATAAGACATAAAACAAATATAATGGAAAGAAAAAATTTCCACACTTTGATCACAATGTATCACTTAAATATATTGACATAACAAATCCATTATAAAAACCATTTTCAATACCAAAATACATAAAAGAGCATATGGTATTAATTTCATTTAAAAAAGACATTACGACTTGTTCAGGAAGCCAAAGACCAAATAATACTCGCGGCAGCGAAAAAGGTCGTAGTCACCATGTACGTTAAAAGAAACATTCCTTTTTTGTCGTTTTGTAAAACGCTTCGTAGAAAAAGATTCCTTTTGTATAAAAGTAAAATTCAAAGGGTTTTATACACCGTATAAAAAAAAGTTGTGTATAAAACTAAATATGTCTCAATGAAAGGAGATTGAGATGAAGTCCCTTACCTCGGGTCCGAATTGACTCGGTCGTTCTTTAATCTCCTGAATAACAAACTTGAGTTAATTTTTACTTGTTTAAGAACCTCTTTATAGTTCATTATTCCTTTTATATCACCTATTTCCATGTCATGAACACTATGTAATTATTTAAGTTAATAACGGTCATTGGTACTTGAGTCAAAAATAAACCCTTTATAATTACAAGTTGTCCATGTATCCATTATATCCAGAATTATAATAATGATGTATATATCATATATATCCAGTATATACATGCATTTATAATATTACATAATCATTTAGAGGTAACAAATGAAATACACCGTTCATGGAGACGGTAAGTCGTACGTACGCATGAACGTTACTTTCATTTATATTTTGTATTTTATAGAATGGAATCATAATGTTATAAAGGTATATTATAATTCCAGTGTAATATCATATATAATATCAAAACTTCATCCTCTATACATCCCACATATGTTATTAACGAATCAAATCACTTTGAGGGGGCGGTAGTCCGCACTTCCTTAAATGAAGATATCGCGTTTACCCATAATGGAAACCATAAAGGTGTGCCCAAAATGAAAAATAAAGAAGCTTAAGGAAAACATAAACATATTATATATCATATATAAATATAGTTTCATCTTAATGGACACCTTTGAAGGTGTTAAAAGAATGTTGAACAATCATCGTTTCGGGAGGCAGAAATTCGTCATCCACGGAAACAGTATGTTCTTTAACCATTAGATGTAGGTGTGTGTAAGTGTATCTCAAATCCTTATTATAAAAAAATCCTAGTATATTTATGATACTTTATTTGTTACAAAAGAAATGAATAAAAAGAATTTAGGGGGTTGTAGAAGCAAAATAAAACAAAAGGACTCAAGTGAAGACATTACCTTAAAATCGGGTAACTCCATTTGGTTTGAGCTCAAAGGCTTCCTTGGGAAGACTTATGCCCAAAGTGAGGCTTCAAGGAGTAAGAGAGGGAAGTGGAGAGACAAAATGGGCAGAGTGTTTCTGAGCCAAAGGCTTTTAACTGTGGGTAAAGAGGTAGAGGTGGGGGGCTTTTATAAGAGGAGAGGAGGGGCACTCTTGGAAAGTAAAGAAAAGTTACTTTATTTTAAAATGCGTTTCGGATTAAAAAGATCCCACATTGATATAATTCAAGGGTAAGGTGATAAGTGTTATAAATCCACCCATCCAATAGGTTTTGGACATGTGTAGGTCATAGATTTTACATTATCTTTTCATTTTATTTAAATCCTTTATTAATGAGGTAATTGCTGCATCATCATGATGTCATAAAAAATTTAATTTATTTAAAGTCTAAAAATTATAAAAAAACTATCATGATGTAGGAAATCATTTTAGCTTTCCAATTACTATTTATAATAAAAAATCTGACTTGTATAACCCCATGTAAAAATTGTTTTAGTAAAACATCTCATGTTTGTGTTATTTTTACTTTAACATTAAATAAAAAGTTATTTATGTCATTTCCCAACCAAAGTGGCTCCATGGGGTATCCAAGTTGAACCATGGCTTGTCTTGGTCGGCCATGACACATAGAATAAGGGTAGGACATGTGTCTAGGTATTTTCATTTTATTATAATATCATTTTTGCCTTAAATTGCACCAATTACCTCTAATCGCGATTAAAAACTTAATAAGTTACTACTCACAAAAAACTTATTTTAACCTCATTGAACCACATTTTACTTCTTAATGACAACCATGTATGTCGGATTTTTGAAATTCAAAACACAAAGGTGGTAAAATTTCATTTAAACGAAAAATTAGTTTTTTAAGTACCACTTAGTGGTTTCACTACTCATCAAAAATTGAAGTTTTTCAGAAAAATACCAAAACATTACCCTAAGATATATTTGATATTCTGAATTAAAAAATGAAGTCCATTTTACAAAATTCAAAACATATAAGTTTCATTAATTAATTTAATAATTAATTCCCACTGTTAGAGCAAATAGCGTGTTTTTATGAAATAATAAGTATCAAAAGATTAACACTAGTTTAAGTCCAATTTCAAAGTGAAATTGATTCCAATGACCACCATTGGATTAAATGGTAAAAATATATTCTAATTTAACTTTAAAACCAATTCAAAAGATAGTCTAATCATATAAATAAATTATATTAAAAAGAGGTTTTGAATTAAAATACAACATTTTACACTATTCATTAAAAAATGAACTTTATCGGAAAAATACAAAAAAATTTACACAAAGTATGTTTTGATGTCCCGATTCTAAATAAGAGTTTTATTTGGTCCAATAGAATGTATAAAAGTGAAAAAAACTATATTTAATGAAGGTTCGCCATCAAAAGGTGATAAGTGAACCTTTAGTGAAAACTAGGGCATATATGCCTAAAATTGAATTCTTTCCGTATTTTAAGCCTTTATCTTTTATTAGATAAAAGTAAAAACATTTAAAAAACATATATAATCATATTTTAGTTATTTCTATCCATTTCCGCCAACACAATGTCTATGTGTTAACTACCATTTAAAATAATATTATTTTATTACTAGTGTGCAACGAAAGATTTCAATGAAACTCTTTGTTGCGTATCTGGTACGCTATCGAACATAGAAACCCTTTTAAAGTAAAATTAATATTTAATTCGTAAATATTAATAAATATGAAAATGTTTTATTCATTATTTACCTGGGATGTTACATCCTTCCCCCCTTTTGGGAATTGCGTACTCGCAATTTTATTCACATATCAAAATAAGTGGGGGTATTTATCCCTCATAGAATTTTCATGTTCCCACGTTGCCTCTTCAACAATATGGTTTTTCCACAAAACCATTACCTGGTGAATTACCTTATTTCACAACACTTGCTCTCTTCGGTCAGGAATCTGGACTGGTTTCTCTTCATAAGATAGGTTCTCCTCCAGCTGAATTGCCTCTGGACTCAAAACATGATATGGATCTGGCATATACTCCCTCAACATCGAAACATGAAAAACATTGTGTACCTGAGATAAACTCAGAGGTAAAGCCACTCGGTAAGCAACTGATCCAACTTTCTCCAGAATTTCATATGGTCCAATGAACCTTGGACTCAGCTTTCCTTTCTTACCAAATCTCATCACACTTTTCAATAGAGAAACCTTGAGAAAAAGATGATCACCTACCTCGAAAGATGGATCCTTCCTCCGGTTATCCTCATAACTCTTCTGCCTTCTCTGAGCTGTTCTCATGTGTTTCTGAATCAACTGAACTTTTTCTACAATCTCTTCTACCAATTCTGGTCCCATCAGCTTCCTTTCACCCACTTAATCCCAAAATGCTGTAGTTCGACACCGCTTCCCATATAATACCTCAAATGGTGCCATCTGTATACTGGAATGAAAACTGTTATTATAAGAAAACTCATCCAAAGAAATATGTTGGTCCTAACTTCCCTGATAATCCATAGAACAAGCTCGTAACATATCCTCCAAGGTCTGAATTGTTCGTTCTGACTGCCCATCTGATTGAGGATGATAAGCTGTACTAAAATTTAATTCAGTACCCAACAACTTCTGAAGGCCTTTCAAAAAGTTAGAAGTAAACCTGGGATCACGGTCAGATACAATGGAGAGAGGAACTCCATGTAACCTGACTATCTCTTTAAGATACAAATGGGAAAGTTGATCTAGGGAAATAGTATCTCGTATGGCAAGTAAATGAGCAGATTTAGTCAAGCGATCAACAATAACCCAGATTGCATTATTACCTCGAGATGTCCTCGGTAATCCCACAACAAAGTCCATGGATATGTTTTCCCATTTCCACTTTGGCACTGGTAAAGGCTGAAGAATCCCTTTTAGTAACTGCCACTCTTCTTTAACCTTCTGACAAGTCAAACACTTCCGAGTAAAATCAGCAATATCTCTTTTCATTCCATCCCACCAGTAATACTCCCGCATATCTCTGTACGTCTTAGTACTGCCAGGATGAACTGAAAACGGGGAACTATGAGCTTCACATAACAACTCATTCTTCAAATATGAAATACAAGGCACACATAATATCTTCCCAAACCTCAAAACACAATCATTATCAATGTTGAATTCAGGCAGCTTACCCTTCTGAACCAGCTCTACCTTTTTCTGCAACTCATTGTCTTCTCTCTGTTCTTGCTTAATTCTGTCTGAGAGGGATGATCTCACTGATACCTGAAACAAAACAGAAGAACTTCCTGCACCAACAACCTCTATGCCAAATTTCATCAAATCAAAAACCAAAGGATCTCATTCCAAACGTAGCATGGTTAATGAAGTATTACTTATTCGACTCAAAGAATCAGCCACTTTATTTTCTTTTCCCAGATGGTAGTGAATTGTACAATCATAATCCTTGATTAATTCCAGCCATCTCCTCTGTCTCATGTTCAATTCTTTCTGAGTGAATATATACTTTAAACTTTTGTGATCAGTATATATTTCACACTTTACCCCATACAAATGATGCCTCCAAATTTTTAAAGCAAAAACAACAGCAGCTAATTCAAATCATGTGTAGGGTAATTTACCTCACGAGTTTTCAACTGACGTGAAGCATAAGCAATTACCGGATCATTCTGTATAAGGACACAACCAAGTCCCTTCAACGAAGCATCAATGTATATAACAAACTCACCATTCCTGGAAGGAAGTTCCAAAACTAGAGTATTCACCAATCTTCTTTTCTACTCCTGAAAACAATCATCACATTCCTTTGTCCAGATAAACTTAACACCCTTCTGAGTTAGCTTAGTCATTGGACTAGATAACCGTGAAAAAGTTTCAACAAACCTTCGGTAGTAACCTGCCAAACCAAGAAAACTACGGACCTCGGTTACATTTGTGGGTCTTGGCCATTCTTCAACAACTTTTGTTTTAGCAGGATCAACAGTTATGCCATGTTTTGAAACAATGTGACCCAGGAACGAAATTTGTTGTAACAAAAACTCACACTTTCTGAATTTTCCATATAGTTTCTTTTCTTTTAAGGTTTGCAAGATAACCCTTAAATTACATTCATGCTCCTCTTTACTTTTAGAAAACACCAAAATATCATCAATGAAAACAACCACAAACTTATCCAAGAAATGATGGAAAATTCTATTCATAAGGTCCATGAATACAGCAGGTGCATTGGTTAACCCAAAAGGCATAACTACAAATTCATAATGGCCATATCTAGTACGGAACACAGTTTTCGGAACATCTGCTTATTTTACTTTCAACTGATCGTACCCTGACCTCAAGTCAATCATCGAAAAATACTGAGCTCCCTGGAGCTGATCAAACAAATCATCGATATGAGGAAAATGATACTTGTTCTTAACATTAATATTATTCAAGGCTCTATAATCAATGCAAAGTCTCATTGATCCATCTTTCTTTTTAACAAACAAGACAGGAGCACCCCATGGTGATGTGCTAGGTCGAATGAAACCTTTATCTAATAACTGCTGTAATTTCTTCTTTAACTCTAAAAGTTCAACTTGAGCCATTCGATAAGGGGGTTTTGAAATTGGATTGGAATCAGGAACTAAGTCAACAATAAATTCAACTTCCCGATCATGAATAATACCAGGCAACTCATCAGAAAAAACATCAAGATACTCATTTACCACTGGCACTTCATTAATCTGAACAGTTCCTTTATTTTCTACAATATGTGCAAGGTAACATTCATTTCCATCTTTTACTAGTTTCTCGACTTCCTGATATGTTATCAAAATCAAGGGTTCATTCTTGTACACAAACTGAAAATATTTCTGAAAAGAAACCATTTTAGCTCTGCAGTCAATCTTAGCATGATAAACAGAAAGCCAATCCATGCCCAAAATAACATCAAACTCTACTAGAGGCAAAACAATAAGGTTTGCTGGTAGATTCTTACCACACACAAGGATAGGAAGGTTCTTATAATTCCTTTTTGTCTCAACGTTCCCTCCGGGTGTTTTTACCATAAGTTCAGGATTCATATCTTTAGATGTAATTTCCAATTTACTAGAAAACTTCTCAGAAATGAAAGAGTGTGTAGACCCTGAATCAAACAACACATTGTCATAATCTGAACAAAAAAACAGTGTACCTGATACTACTTCATTCTATGGCCCAACATCTGCTGAAGATGTTGCAAAGGATTTCACCGCCCCTTTCTACTTATAGTCTGGCTGGTTTCCCCCAGTTGAGTTCTTCGTTAGACACTCATTTGCATAATGAACCATTTCATTACAATTAAAACATCTTACTACTGGATTTTCATTGCCTGCTTGATCATCTTCCTTACAGTTACGAGCAATATGACCGGACTTACCACACCGAAAGCACTTACCAGACTTGGATAAACATTCTCCAGGATGCATTTTACCACACTTCTCACAGGATGGATATTTGGTTTTCTTACGTCCTTGCTTCTTTGATGAATTCTTCCCCTTTTCCTACCAACTTGACCTCTTATTCTGTTGTTTGTTATAGAACACCTGATCATCGGCAAACTCTATTTCCACCTTCTCCGCACATCGAGCAATTTTTTCATATCTTCTGAACTCACGAGAAGCTAATGCCCTTCGATACTTTGGCTTTAACCTAGAGTAAAAACGGTTTATTTTACTATCAAGATCTCATATGAAGTTTGGAGTATACCTTGCCAATCGAGTGAACTTTGCTTCAGAAGTATCCACTGAATCATCCTCCTACCTCAACTCTAGGAACTGTTTTTCCATCCTAAGACGAACCTCCTTAGGAAAATATTTGTCAAGAAACATACCTTTGAATTTGTCCCAGTGTATATCCACAATCTCATCACTATCCCTGATATTTTTCACAATCGACCACCAGAGATTAGCTTCACCTTCAAAACGGTAAACAACAAGACTAGCCTTTTGATGTTCTGAACACCCCATGACATCAAAAATCTTCTCCAGTGCTTTAATCCACCCTTCAGCTTGCACGAGGTCAGATGATCCTCTGAATGATGGGGGATGTTGCCTCATGAAATGTTCCACCACTGACATGTTCCTCTGCGGTTGTTCTGGATGATCTCGTGCATGGATACCACCACCATTTATAGCCTGAGTCAACTGTGCCATCACTGCAACAAACTGTTCAGTTCCAATTCTGACCATCTCAGGTTGCTGATTTGGAAGTTTTTCTTCCTCCTGATGTTGTCCCAACATAGCTGCTTTGTTTCCTCTGTGGAAAACCATTCAGAACACAGAAATATCTTAGGCGAAGCAACATGGTAATCTTTAAATGCTATATCATTTCAATCATACCATAAATTAACTTGTAATTTAACAATTTTCTAACACCTAAAGTCATCTAAACCGACCACTGATACCAACTATAAGTCCCCGGCCTTAAACATTACTTAATATTGAATTAAATGAATAATTCACATTGAGGATCTTTTTAGGTTTAGTGTTTTAGAGAATTAGGACATAACTATTACATCTCAAAAGATTACAAAGTAGACACTTCTACTAAGATTCCATAAAATAAAAACTCTTAAAAAGAAACATGTCTAGTTCCATGTTTTATATAGCATGACTTTCCCTTGAACCCATCCTTGACCCTATTCCACATTAAGTCCTGTGAAAAACATTTCAAAAAAAAAAACTTAGAATGAGCATAAAAAGCTCAGTAAGGGATACACAAATAATGAAAACTGTTAGTTTTTCAAACATCAAGTAACCCATGTATAACTTTATCAAAGTAATACCTTCACCTTCATGAAGTAGTAAAAACTCTTCACTGAATAATATATCTTTACTTACCTTTTTGTAACCTAAGGATTTCCATAAAACCCATATAAATAACACATAGCATATAAAGGTAACTTGGGACATAAACATACTTAAGTGGAATAACCATATGGTCGACTTCCACACATATCACTTAATGGAATAGCCATACGGCCAACTTCCATACAAACTTAATGGAATAGCCATACGGCCGACTTCCATACCCAATGCATTGGAGGTTATAACATAACCACTCGTCCTGGTATTCACGACACCACCCGTCATATGGTTTATCATGTAACCACCCATAAAATGTCCATGTACCATTATAAAAATAATAAGACATAAAAAAAATATAATGGAAATAAAACATTTCCACACATTGGTCACAATGTATCACTTAAATATATTGACATAACAAATCCATTATAAAAAAAATTTTCAATACCAAAATACATAAAAGATCATATGGTATTTATTTCATTTAAAAAAAACATTAAGGCTTGTTCAGGAAGCCAAAGACCAAATAATACTCACGGCAACGGAAAAGGTCGTTGTCACCGCGTACATTAAAAGAAACATTCCTTTTTTTCGTTCTATAAAAGGCTTCGTAGAAAAAGATTCCTTTTGTAAAAAAGTAAAAGTCAAAGGGTTTTATACACCGTATAAAAGAAAGTTGTGTATAAAACAAAATATGCCTCAATGAAAGGAGATTGAGACGAAGTCCCTTACCTCGAGTCTGACTTGACTCGGTTGTTCTTTAATCTAATGAATAATAAACTTGAGTTAATTTATACTTGTTTGAGAACCTTTTTAAAGTTCATTATTCCTTTTATATCACTTATTGCCATGTCATGAACACTATGTAATTATTTAAGTTAATAACGGTCATTGGTACTTGAGTAAAAAATAAACCCTTTATAATTACATGTTGTCCATGTATCCATTATATCTAGAATTATAACCATGATGTATATATCATATATATCATATATATACAGTATATACATGCATTTATAATATTACATAATCATTTAGAGGTAAGAAATGAAATGCACCGTTCATGAAGACGGTAAGCCGTACGTACGCATTAACGCTACTTTCATTTCTATTTCGTATTTTATAGAATGAAATCATAATGATATAAAGGTATATTATAATTCCAGTGTAATTTCATATATAATATCATAACTTCATCCTCTATACGTCCCACATATGGTATTAATGAATCAAATCACTTTGAGGGGGCGATAGTCCGCACTTCCTTAAATGAAGATATCACGTTTACCCATAATGGAAACCATAAAGTTATGACCAAAATGAAAAATACAGAAGCTTAAGGAAAACATAAACATATTATATATCATATATAAATATAGTGTCATCTTAATGGCCACTTTGAAGGTGTTAAAAGAATGTTGAACAATCATCGTTTAGGGAGGCAGAAATTCACCATCCACGGAAACAGTATGTTCTTTAACCATTAGATGTAGGTGTGTGTAAGTGTAGCTCTAATACTTCTTATAAAAAAATCCTAGTATATTTATAATACTTGATTTGTTACAAAAGAAATTAATAAAAAGAATTTAGGGGGTTGGAGAATCAAAATGAAACAAAAGGACTCAAGTGAAGACATTACCTTAAAATCGGGTAACTCCGTTTGGTTTGAGCTCAAAGTATTCCTTAGGAAGACTTCTGCCAAAAGTGAGGCTTCACGGAGTAAGAGAGGGAAGTGGATAGAAAAAATGGGCAGAGTTTGGCCGAGCCAAAGGCTTTGTACGTGTGGGTAAAGAGGTAGAGGTGGGGGCCTTTTATAAGAGGAGAGGAGGGCACTCTTGGAAAGTAAAGAAAGGTTACTTTATTTTAAAATGATTTTCTGATTAAAAAGGTCCCACATTGATATAATTATAGGTTCAGGTGATAAGGGTTCTAAATCCACCAATACAATAGGTTTTGGACATGTGTGGGTCATATATTTTACCTTATCTTTTCATTTTATTTAAATCCTTTATTAATGAGGTAATCGCTGCATCATCATGATGTCATAAATAATTTAATATATTTAAAGTCTAAAAATTATAAAAAAACTATCATGATGTAGGAAATCTTTTTAGCTTTCAAATGACTATTTATAATCAAAAATATGACTTGCATAACCCCATCTAAAAATTATTTTAGTAAAACATATCATGTTTGTGTTATTTTTACTTTAACATTAAATAAAAAGTTATTTATGTCATTTCCCAACCAAAGTGGCTCCATGGGGTCCCCAAGTTGACCCATGGCTTTTATTGGTCGGCCTTGACACATACAATAAGGTTAGGACATGTTTCTAGGTATTTTCATTTTATTATAATATCATTTTTTCCTTAAATTGCACTAATTACCTCTAATCGCGATTAAAAACTTAATAAGTTACTATTAAAAAAAAATATTTTAATCTCATTGAACCACATTTTACTTCTTAATGAAAACCATGTATGTAGGATTTTTAAAATTCAATACACAGAGGTTGTAAAATTTCATTTAAACGAAAAATTTGTTTTTTAAGTACCACTTAGTGGTTTCACTATTCATCAAAAATTGAAGTTTTTCAGAAAAATACCAAAACTTCACCCTAAGATATATTTGATATTATGAATTCAAAAATGAAGTCCATTTTACAAAATTCAAAACATATAAGTTGCATTAATTAATTTAATAATTAATTCCCACTATCAGAGCAAATAGCGTGTTTTTATGAAACAATAAGTATCAAAAGATTAACACTAGTTTAAGTCCAATTTCAAAGTGAAATTCATTCCAATGACCACCATTGGATTAAATGGTAAAAATATATTCTAATTTAAATTTAAAACCAATTCAAAAGATAATCTAATCATATAAATAAATTAGATTAAAAAGAGGTTATGAATTAAAATACAACATTTTACACTATTCATTAAAAAATGAACTTTATCGGAAAAATACCAAAAATTTACACAAAGTAAGTTTTGATGTCCCGAATCTAAAGAAGAGTTTTATTTGGTCCAATAGAATGTATAAAAGTGAACAAAACTATATTTAATTACGGTTCTCCATCAAAAGGCGATAAGTGAACCTTTAGTGAAAACTAGGGCATATACGCCTAAATTTGAATTCTTTCCGTATTTTACGCCTTTATCTTTTATTAGATAAAAGTAAAAAAATTTAAAAAACATATATAATCTTATTTTAGTTATTTATATCCATTCCCGCCAACACAACGACTATGTGTTAACTACCATTTAAAATAATATTATTTTATTACTAGTGTGCAACGAAAGATTTCAATGAAACTCTTTGTTGTGTATCTGGTACGCTATCGAACATAGAAACCCTTTCAAAGTAAAATTAATATTTAATTAGTAAATATTAATAAATATGAAAATGTTTTATTCATTATTTACCTGGGATGTTACATCCTTTCCCCCTTTTGGGAATTGCGTCCTCAAAATTTTATTCACATATCAAAATAAGTGGGGGTATTTATCCCTCATAGCATTTTCAGATTCCCACGTTGCCTCTTCAACAATATGGTTTTTCCAAAAAACCATTACCTGGTGAATTACATTATTTCGCCACACTTGCTCCCTTCGGTCAAGAATCTGGACTGGTTGCTCTTCATAAGATAGGTTCTCCTCCAGCTGAACTACCTCTGCACTCAAAACATGAGATGGATCTGGCATATACTTCCTCAACATCGAAACATGAAAAACATTGTGTACCTAAGGTAAACTCGGAGGTAAAGACACTCGGTAAGCAACTGATCCAACTTTCTCCAGAATTTCATATGGTCCAATGAACCTTGGACTCAGCTTTCCTTTCTTACCAAATCTCATCACACTTTTCCATAGAGAAACCTTGAGAAAAACATGATCACCTACCTCGAAAGATAGATCCTTCCTCTGGTTATCAGCATAACTCTTCTGCCTTCTCTGAGCTGTTCTCATGTGTTTCTGAATCAACTGAACTTTTTCTGCCATCTCTTCTACCAATTCTGGTCCCATCAGCTTCCTTTCACCCACTTCATCCCAAAATGCTGTAGTTCGACATCGCTTCCCATATAATGCCTCAAATGGTGCCATCTGTATACTGGAATGAAAACTGTTATTATAAGAAAACTCAACCAAAGAAAGATGTTGATCCCAACTTCCCTGATAATCCATAGAACAAGCTCATAGCATATCCTCCAAGGCTTGAATTGTTCATTCTGACTGCCCATCTGATTGAGGATGATAAGCTTTACTACAATTTAATTAAGTACCCAATGACTTCTAAAGGCCTTTCCAAAAGTTAGAAGTAAACCTGGGATCACAGTCAGATACAATGGAGAGAGGAAATCAATGTAACCTGACTATCTCTTTAAGATACAAAAGGGAAAGTTTATCTTGGGAAAAAGTATCTTGTATGGCAAGGAAATGAGCAGATTTAGTCAAACAATCAACAATAACCCAGATTTCATTATTACCTCGAGATGTCCTCGATAATCCCACAACAAAGTCCATGGATATGTTTTCCCATTTCCACTCTGGCACTGGTAAAGGCTAAAGCATCCCTTTCAGTAATTTCCGCTCTACTTTAACCTACTGACAAGTCAAACACTTCACAGTAAAATCAGCAATATCTCTTTTCATTCCATCCCACCAGTAATACTCTCGCAGATCTCTGTACATCTTAGTACTACCAGGATGAAATGAAAACGGGGAACTATGAGCTTCACATAACAACTCATTTTTCAACTGTGAATCACAAGGCACACATAATATCTTCCCAAACCTCAAAACACAATCATTATCAATGTTGAATTCAGGAAGCTTACCCTTTTGAACCAGCTCTACCTTTTTCTGCAACTCACTGTCTTCTCTCTGTGATTGCTTAATTATATCTGATAGGGATGATCTCACTGATACCTGAAACAAAACAGAAGAACTTCCTGCACCAACAACTTCTATGCCAAATTTCATCAAATCAAAAACCAAAGGATCTCGTTCTAAACGTAGCATGGTTAATGAAGCATTACTTTTTTGACTCAAAGCATCAGCCACTTTATTTTCTTTTCCCGGATGGTAGTGAATTGTACAATCATAATCCTTCATTAATTCCAACCATCTCCTCTGTCTCATGTTCAATTCTTTCTAAGTGAATATATACTTTAATATTTTGTGATCAGTATATATTTCACACTTTACTCCATAAAAATGATGCCTCCAAATTTTTAAAGCAAAAACAATAGCAGCTAATTCCAAATCATGTGTTGGGAAATTTACCTCATGAGTTTTCAACTAACGTGAAGCATAAGTAATTACCTGATCATTCTGCATAAGGACACAGCCAAGTCCCTTCAACGAAGCATCACTGTGTATAACAAACTCACCATTCCTAGAAGGATGTTCCAAAACTGGAGCATTCACCAATCTTCTTTTCAACTCATAAAAACAATCATCACATTCCTTTTTCTAGATAAACTTAACACCCTTCTGAGTTATCTTAGTCATTGGACTAGATAACCGTGAAAAATTTACAACAAACCTTCAGTAGTAACTTTCCAAACCAAGAAAACTACAGATCTCGGTTATATTTGTGGGTCTTGGACATACTTCAACAACTTTTGTTTTAGTAGGATCAACAGTTATGCCATCTTTTGAAACAATGTGACCCAGGAAAGAAATTTGTTGTAACCAAAACTCACACTTGCTGAATTTTCCATATAGATTGTTTTCTTTAAAAGTTTGAAAGATAACCCTTAAATGACTTTCATGCTCCTATTTACTTTTATAAAACACTAAAATATCATCAATGAAAACAACCAAAAACTTATCCAAGAACTCATGGAAATTTTATTCATATGGTTCATGAATACAGCAGGTGCATTGGTTAACCCAAAAGGCATAACTAAAAATTCATAATGGCCATATCTAGTACAGAGCGTAGTCTTTGGAACGTCTGCTTCTTTTACTTTCAACTGATGGTACCCCGACCTCAAGTCAATCTTCGAAAAATACTGAGCTCCCTGGAGCTGATCAAACAAATCATCGATATGAGGCAAAGGATACTTGTTCTTAACTGTAATATTATTCACGACTCTATAATCAATGCAAAGTCTCATTGAGCCATCTTTATTTTTAACAAACAAGACAAGATCACCCCATGGTGATGTGCTAGGTCGAATGAAACCTTTATCTAATAACTCCTGCAATTGCTTCTTTAACTCTAAAAGTTCATCTTGAGCCATTCGATAAGGGGGTTTTGAAATTGGTGAAGAATCAGGAACAAAGTCAACAGTAAATTCAACTTCCCGATCATGAATAATACCAGGCAACTCATCAGGAAAAACATCAAGATACTCATTTACCACTGGCACATCACTAATCTGAACAGTTCCTTTTTTTTCTACAATATGTGCAAGGTAACATTCATTTCCATCTTTTACTAGTTTCTCAACTTCCTGATATGTTATCAAAAGCAAGGGTTCATTCTTGTACACAAACTGAAAATATTTCTGAAAAGAAACCATTTTAGCTCTGCAGTCAGTCTTAGAATGATAAACAGAAAGCCAATTCATGCCCAAAATAACATCAACCTCAACTAGAGGCAAAAAAATAAGGTTTACTGGTAGATTATTTCCACACACAAGGATAAGAAGGTTCTTATAATTCCTTTTTGTCTCAACGTTCCCTCCCGGTGTTTTTACCATAAGTTTAGGATTCATATCTTGAGATGGAATTTCCAATTTACTAGAAAAATTCTCAGAAATGAAAGAGTGTGTAGACCCCGAATCAAACAACACATTGGCATAATCTGAACAAAAAAACAGTGTACCTGATACTACTTCATTCGATGGCCCAACATCTGCTGAAGTTGTTGCAAAGATTTCACTGCCCCTTTCTGCTTGTAGTCTGGCTGCTTTCCCCCAGTTGAGTTCTTAGTTAGACACTCATTTGCATAATGACCCATTTCATTACACTTAAAACATCTTACCGTTGGCTTTTCATTTCCTGCTTGATCATCTTCCTTATAGTTACGAGCAATATGACAGGACTTACCACACCGAAAGCACTTACCAGACTTGGATAAAAATTCTCCAGGATGCATTTTACGACACTTCTCATAGGATGGATATTTGGTTTTCTTACCTCCTGGCTTATTTGATGAATTATTCCCCTTTGCCTGCCAACTGGACCTCTTATTCTGTTGTTTTTCATAGAACACCTGATCATCGGAAAACTCCATTTCCACCTTCTCCGCACATCGAACAAGTTTTTCATAACTTCTGAACTCATGCGAAGCTAAATCCCTTCGATTATTTGGCTTTAACCCAGAGTAAAAATGGTTTATTTTACTATCAAGATCTCGTATGAAGTTTGGAGCATACCTTGCCAATCGAGTGAACATTGCTTCATAAGTAGCCACTGAATCATCCTCCTGACTCAACTCTAGGAACTGTTTTTCCATCATAAGATGAAACACCTTAGGAAAATATTTCTCAAGAAACATACCTTTGAATTCATCCCAGTGAAGATCCTCAATTTCATCACTATCCCTGATATTTTTCACCATTGACCACCAATGATCAGCTTCACCTTCAAAACGGTAAACAGCAAGACAAACCTTTTGATGTTCTGAACACCCCATGACATCAAAAATCTTATCCAGTGCTTTAATCCACCCTTTAGCTTGCACGGGGTCAGATGATCCTCTGAATGATGGGGGATGTTGCCTCATGAAATGTTCCATCACCGACATGTTCCCCTGCGGTTGATCTGGCTGATCTCTTGCATGGATACCACCACCATTTATAGCCTGAGTCAACTGTGCCATCACTACAACAAACTGTTCAGTTCCAATTCCGTCCATCTCAGGTTGCTGATTTGGAAGGTTGTCTTCCTCCTGATGTCGTCCCAACATAGCTACTTTGTTTCCTCTGCGGAAAACCATTCTGAACACAGAAATATCTTAGGCGAAGCAACATGGTAATCTTTAAATGCTATATCAATTCAATAATACCATAAATTAACTTATAATTTAACAATTTTCTAACTCCTAAAGTTGTCTAAATCGACCTATGATACCAACTATAAGGCCATGGCCTTAAACAATACTTAATATTGAATTAAATGAATAATTAACATTGAGGATCTTTTTAGGTTTAGATTTTTAGAGAATTAGGACATAACTATTACATCTCAAAAGATTACAAAGTAGACACTTATACTAAGATTCCATAAAATAAAAACTCTTAAAAAGAAACATGTCTAGTTCCATGTTTTATATAGCATGACTTTCCCTTGATCCCATCCTTGACCCTATTCCACATTAAGTTCTGTGAAAAACATTTCAAAAAAACTTGGGGTGAGCATAAAAATCTCAGTAAGGTATACACAAAGAATGAAAACTGTTAGTTTTTCAAACATCAAGTAAACCATGTATAACTTTATCAAAGTAATACCTTCACCTTCATGAAGTAGTAAAAACTCTTCACTGAATAATATATCATTACTTACCTTTTTGTAACCAAAGGATTACCATAAAACTCATATAAAGAACACATAAGATATAAAGGTAACTTCGGACAAAAACATACTTAAGTGGAATAACCATACGGTCGACATCCACACATATCACTTAATGGAATAGCCATACGACCAACTTCCATACATACTTAATGGAATAGCCATACGATCGACTTCCACACCCAATGCATTGGAGGTTATAACGTAACCACCCGTACTGGTATTCACGGAACCACCCGTCATATGGTTTATCACGTAACCACCCGTCAAATGTCCACGTACCATTATAAAAATCATAAGAGATAAAACAAATATAATGGAAAGAAAAAATTTCCACAGTTTGATCACAATGTATCACTTAAATATATTGACATAACAAATCCATTATAAAAACCATTTTCAATACCAAAATACATAAGAGATCATATGGTATTTATTTCATTTAAAAAAAACATTACGGCTTGTTCAGGAAGCCAAAGACCAAATAATACTCGCGGCGGCGGAAAAGGTCGTTGTCACCGCATAAGTTAAAAGAAACATTCATTTTTTTTGTTTTGTAAAATGCTTCGTAGAAAAAGATTCCTTTTTTATAAAATTAAAAGTCAAAGGGTTTTATACACCGTATAAAAGAAAGTTGTGTATAAAACGAAATATGCCTCAATGAAAGGAGATTGAGACGAAGTCCCTTACCTCAGGTCCGACTTGACTCATTCGTTCTTTAATCTCCTGAATAATAAAATTGAGTTAATTTATACTTGTTTAAGAACCGTTTTAATGTTCATTATTCCTTTTATATCACTTATTTCCATGTCATGAACACTATGTAATTATTTAAGTTAATAACGGTCATTGGTACTTGAGTCAAAAAAAAACCCTTTATAATTAAAAGTTGTCCATATATCCATTATATCCAGAATTATAATCATGATGTATATATCATATATATAATATATATCCAGTATATACATGCATTTATAATATTACATAATCATTTAGAGGTAAGAAATGAAATGCACCGTTCATCGTGATGGTAAGCCGTACATACGCATGAACGCTACTTTCATTTCTATTTCGTATTTTATAGAATGGAATCATAATGATATAAAGTTATATTATAATTCTAGTTTAATATCATATATAATATCATAACTTCATCCTCTATACATCCCACATATGGTATTAACGAATCAAATCACTTTGAGGGGGCGGTAGTCTGCACTTCCTTAAATGAAGATATCGCGTTTACCCATAATGGAAACCATAAAGGTATTCCCAAAATTAAAAATACAGAAGCTTAAGGAAAACATAAACATATTATATATCATATATAAAAATAGTGTCATCATAATGGCCACCTTTGAAGGTGTTAAAATAATGATAAACAATCATCATTTCGGGAGGCAGAAATTTTCCATCCATGGAAACAGTATGTTCTTTAACCATTAGATGTAGGTGTGTGTAAGTGTCGCTATAATACTTCTTATATCAAAATCCTAGTATATTTATGATAATTTAGTTATTACAAAATAAATTAATAAAAATAATTTAGGGGGTTGGAGAAGCAAAATAAAACAAAAGGACTCAAGTGAAGACATTACCTTAAAATCGGGTAACTCTGTTTGGTTTGAGCTCAAAGGCTTCCTTGGGAAGACTTATTCCCAAAGTGAGGCTTCAAGGAGTAAGAGAGGGAACTGGAGAGACAAAATGGGTAGAGGTTGGCCAAGACAAAGGCTTTGTAAGTGTGGGTAAAGAGGTAGAGGTGGGGGCCTTTTATAAGAGGAGAGGAGGGGCACTCTTGGAATGTAAAGAAAAGTTACTTTATTTTAAAATGTGTTTCGGATTAAAAAGGTCCCACATTAATATAATTCGAGGGTAAGGTGATAAGGGTTCTAAATCCACCCATACAATAGGTTTTGGACATGTGTAGTTCATAGATTTTACATTATCTTTTCATTTTATTTAAATTCTTTATTAATGAGGTAATCACTGCACCATCATGATGTAATAAGTAATTTAACTTATTTAATGTCTAAAAATTATTAAAAAACTATCATGATGTAGGAAATCGTTTTATCTTTCCAATGACTAATTATAATCAAAAATCCGACTTGTATAACCCCATGTAAAAATTGTTTTAGTAAAACATCTCATGTTTGTGTTATTTTTACTTTAACATTAAATAAAAAGTTATTTATGTCATTTCCCAACCAAAGTGGCTCCATGGGGTCCCCAAGTTGACCCATGTCTTGTATTGGTCGGACATGACACATCCAATAAGGGTAGGACATGTGTCTAGGTATTTTCATTTTATTATAATATCATTTTTTCCTTAAATTGCACTAATTACCTCTAATCGCGATTAAAAACTTAATAAGATACTATTCACCAAAAAACTATTTTAATCTCATCGAACCACATTTTACTTCTTAATGACAACCATGTATGTCAGATTTTTTAAATTCAAAACACAGAGGTGGTAAAATTTCATTTAAACTAAAAATCAGTTTTTTAAGTACCACTTAGTGGTTTCACTATTCATCAAAAATTGAAGTTTTTCAGAAAAATACCAAAACTTCACCCTAAGCTATATTTGATATTCTAAATTAAAAAATGAAGTCCATTTTACAAAATTCAAAACATATAATTTTTATTAATTAATTTAATAATTAATTTAATAATTAATTCCCGCTGTCAGAGCAAATAGCATGTTTTTATGAAACAATAAGTATCAAAAGATTAACACTAGTTTAAGTCCAATTTCAAAGTGAAATTGAGTCCAATGACCACCATTTGATTAAATGGTAAAAATATATTCTAATTTAACTTTAAAACCAATTCAAAAGATAATCTTATCATATAAATAAATTAGATTAAAAAGAGGTTTTGAATTAAAATACAACATTTTACACTATTCATTAAAAAATGAACTTTATCGGAAAAATACCAAAAATTTACACAAAGTAAGTTTTCATGTCCCGATTCTAAAGAAGAGTTTTATTTGGTCCAATAGAATGTATAAGAGTAAAAAAAACTATATTTAATGACGGTTCTCCATCAAAAGGCGATAAGTGAACCTTTAGTGAAAACTAGGGCATATACGCCTAAAATTGAATTCTTTCCGTATTTTAAGCCTTTAACTTTTATTAGATAAAAGAAAAAACATTTAAAAAATATATATAATCATATTTTAGTTATTTATATCCATTCTCTCCAACACAACGGCTATGTGTTAACTACCATTTAAAATAATATTATTTTATTACTAGTGTGCAATGAAAGATTTCAATGAAACTCTTTGTTGCGTATCTGGTACGCTATCGAACATAGCAACACTTTTAAATTAAAATTAATATTTAATTTGTAAATATTAATAAATATGAAAATTTTTTATTCATTATTTACCTAGGATGTTACACATAAGTTGTATCAGTTTTTTGGGATATGAAGGAACAATGTTAGTGGGTTCAGTTGATCCATGTGTGTGAAGAATTTCCCACTCATTATTCACTATTATCATGGGATTCCTGGGATTCATCTAGAGGTTAAAATGATATTTTATTATAAACCCTGATTATAATGGTTAGTAACCCCTATATTTCCTTAGAGTCTAGGTGGGATGTGAATCTCGTTGGCTAGTTTAGAGTTCTAGTTGGTTATTAACAATAGAGTTGCACTATATGACAACAGGTGAGTCCGAACTAAGTAATTGTTGGTATTTCCTCTAGAAATGTTTAGTAATTTCCCATGATTTAATATATTTATCTTATTTTCATTTCTATTTCATGTGTATATTATCCCTACTAGTTTATATCTACTTTTTATGTTTCCTTTACTTCCTACAAATCCCCTTTTTGTCATCTGAATTTTTTTTTATTTGGGTTTTTGTTTTAAATTAGGTTTTGGAGTGTATTTTTAAATAGAAAGTTATGTGTGTGTTTTTAAAATATTAATTCATGGAATGCTATGTTTGGTTTTTTATAATGATTAAAATCTTATTTTATGAATGTATTTCAAACTAGTTTTTGTAGACTGTTTTAAGAAAGGATATTCATGGACTTTTTCTTGATTACCTATTGAGATGTTTAATCTCAGACCCTACTTGTGATAGTTGGTGTTGGTAGACCTAAGATATTTTGTAGGGTCAGGTTTCTTTTTTGGTTTTCCTTTATAGGAGTATGGCCTTGTGGTATATGGTAACCGATAGGCCATATAGAGATCATGTTTCATGGTTCAGTTTTTTTTGTATTCCATTTATATTTGTTCATCAGCTATTGTATATGAATTGGTTTGTATATTTATTGATGTAAAATTTTTTGTTGTGTTGTGTTCTCTATTTTTTTTATTTTATCCAGGTCATATTTTGGATAAATTATTCCCATCTAGATTATTTTGATGCCCGACACTAGTTTCCAGCCCTTGGGGATCGGGAATGCCCTTCAAGCCTTATCTTGGACCGGTTCAGATGTTGAGTTAGATGGAAGCCTGGCTTGGTTCGTGATATACTACCCATTTGAGATATAATATCATGAATTGTATATAATTAATTGTATTTTATGTTCAGTTACAATCCCTATATTTCTAGCAGTTTTGATTCAAAAGTTTATAAGGCTATATGGGTTATTTTTGTCTCATTTCTAATTATTTGATACGTAATACATTTTTCACACCATTGTTTCTTTATATTATGTATTCACTACCTCTAGATATATATTTATCTCATTATTTCTATTTCATGATATTTACTATCCAAATCATGTTCCCTTATTCAAGTTTCTATTGATTCAATTATTTCCCCGATAGTAATGATTTTTTTAAAACAACTTTTGTTAATTGAGTTGTGATCATTATCTTAAACTTTTTTATAGAAGTTTGATAGATTATACCATTTTATGATATTATGTGTTATTCTATCAATGTTTTCTTGATATATGAATGGATACCACCTAAATATGATGAAAATATTACTTACTTATTGGGATATATTGCGCATAAGGAATATTGATAACTCAAGTATCCTTTCCATAAACTTATTTATTCCATGTTTGGGTTTTCCACTATAATATTTACTATATAGTAAATTCTAGACAACTATAGAGAAAGAAATATTTTAATAAAGAAAATATTGTGTTACTCTTTGAATTATAAAAAATGTATTTTTTTAATATATTGAAAATGGGTTTTCATTTCACTTTTATATTTTTTTTTCTTTATCCAAATTTATCCAAGATAAATATTATGTATTTTCAAGGGAATATTATTGATGATTATTTTTTTTAAAAAAATTGACCGTTTTTAAAAGAGTTTTTACTTAACCTTTTGAAAAATTACTTTTGGAAGTGACCTATAAAATTGTAATTTATGTCATTGTTAAAAATATTTTCTAGAATCACTTTTAAGATTTCACTTATATTTTCATATTCATTTTCAAAATTATTTACCCGAATTGGGGTTTTTACCTATTTATAATCTAATATATTTTTATCTTTTTGGAGTTTTAAATCATGGTATAAAAAATTGATTCTTGATCCCTTATTTTTTTATACCATACGAAGCATTATTTTGTGAGGATATTTTTCATTTATGTCGACCCCCATCTATGTTTCCTTTATTTTAGTGGTGTTATATTCTTTTTCAACTATTCAAATTTTTTATCTAGATGAGTTATAATAATTTTTTCACTTTTATTGGCATGAGGAAAAGTATTGGAGTATCCTATATTGATAATTTAATTTAGATGATTCTTCAATTGTTTACTATGTACTATTTAACCATCCACTTTATTTATTGTGATGGGTTATGGGTATGTCATCCTTTTATTGAAATCAAAAAATTTATTAGTGTATTGAATATTTCTACTTTATATAGGTGAAAATTGGAAAGTTGACTATGTATTGTTTGACCATCCATCTTCTTTCTCTATATGGGTTATGATCATTGGGAAAATAATTGAAATTATCAATGATTATTGATTTCCAACATAGTTTGACCATGTATTGATATTTCAAAATCATCATTATATGTATATACTATCTTTATTCACCCAAATGTTCCTTAGGGAATGGTATGAATGTTCTTATTGACTCTTATTGTGAATTCATTGGACTGAATCTAGTGAAAGGAGGGCCCCAAAATTATACATCCCCTTGATGCATCAATAGGTCTCATTCAAAAAAATAAGGTTGGTTTTTTGTATACCTCTCCCAATATAATTATAGTGTCTTTGAACAAGGCCATGAAAAAGTGTTTTGATGTACGACATTATGAATTCCATTTGTAAGAGGTCAGTATTATTTATATCCCTATTTTCATTTATTTTTATGGATATAACATGCTCTCAATTTTATTTGATTATGGAAATATTCAAATAATTTGTTCCATATATATTATGTATACCGTGAATATGTTTCTGACAGCTTCAGCTATATGCTTCCTTTAATGAACATTTAAGATAACCCTATTTTATGTATATATTTTCATAGTTTATGAAGCAATTTGTTACACATGTTATTTTTAATAGTATTTTTGTTTGGAGAATTTTTGGGAGATGTTGAAGACTTATTATTGATTAACTAGTTTTGCATACAATGGAAATAAATTATGTTAGTTGAAAAAGACACAAAATTTGTTAGTTTATGATTTATCTTAATTAGCCAAATATCTAATCATAAAAGGTTATAGTATTTTATGTAATGAAATATTTTTATTAATTCATGAAAATATTGATAGTTGTGTCTAAGATAATACTCTTGGTATCGAAAAATATATATAAAGTATGTGTTTAGGGCGCCATACTTAGGAGTGTGGGTCTAGGAAATCACACTATGACACCACAATTAAACAAAATTACAATTCTATAATTTCCAAAAATAAATCCACCAAATGAAATTGAACTTAGTAAATTGATTTCGTCAACCATATGATTCCAACCATCATTTATTACACATATATAATTCCGAAAATACATAAAAATTATAGCCATAATCTAAACACCAAAATAAAACTAACTCAAAGAAACATTATCTTATGGTTCTCCATAATGATAAAATCAACATGGAATTTATCCAACATATTTTTCGCTCATTAATATTTTATCAAATATTTTTATTTTCCAAGATCATTTTTAAATTCACATTCAAAATCCCATTTCAAAATATCATTATTCAAGAAAACCATTTAATTTTTTAAACTAACCAATTACTAATTATTTTATGAGATAAAATTTTAATTTCATTGAAGATTCCATTTATAAAATAATGTAAATATGGTTTAAATACCATTTTGGATTACATTTCGACCTTTAGTACAAAAAATTCCACATGAAAAGAATTATTTCCAAAAAAATGGAAAAAACACATCCTACTAATTAATTTAATAAAGTTATACAATTATATATATAAATTTCCTAGTGAAACCCATCCTTTAATTATGGAAAACATATGAGTATAGAACAATTATAAAGATGCATATATAAATAAAAAAACTTCTTAAAAATGTAAACAAATACCAATAGAACTCATCCTACAAATAAGCACTTAGTATTAAATAAAACCATGACTCAATAAATAGAGTCTACAATTATAGTAACAACATCAAGAAAAAAATATATGAATGCATTATAATCAATAAAATTGAAAAACATAGAAACAATATGAAACATGATTTAATTATTTTTTTGACAAGTAATAACACTTTTTTATTTTATAACATGTAAGACATAATATAAGAATGCCTAAAAGTATAATGTAAAAAAATAATAATCTATTAGAAGAAAAAACACCACTATGATATCAATTGGAGTCATTTTTTGAATAATATTTCAATAATAATCCCCAATATATCTATATAGAATATATATATATATATATTATTTCAGTTAAAATGGATATCTAGTTGATTTGAGCTATTGAAAATAAAATAAAAAAGAACACACAATATGTTATACTACCCTAATTTTTCCACCCTAGTGTATTCACTAATTATGCATGAACAATAAGTGAAGTTGGCTCTTGGTTAAGGCTTATTAAATTTAAATGTCCTTATTTATTGATAGCTAGGGTATTAAAAGTAATACAACATCTATTTTACTGGTTCTTACCTATAAACAAAAATCAATGGTAACTCGAGCATCCTCTGTAAGGATGTTTATGATTCTTTATATTGTCTAATTTTCAAGTCTTAATTATCCTTAATCATGTTTCCTCAAAACAATAAATGATAAATAATATCATTTATCATTCTTTGATATGACTTTGTGACAACCGTGACATGAGTCATCTAAATGGTATATAGAAAAGGTATCCATATGACCTAAAATATTCCTTCCAACCACCAGAGTCTAGTGACTAACATCAAGACTCTAAGTACCATTAGTTGAAATACATTTTCCCCTATAATAAGTAAAACTATGAATAAATAAAAAAAATTACTATTTAGAGTAAAATGAATGTCAAACAACTAAAGAACACATCCAAGATAATATAAACTATAAAAGAAAAATCTCATGCACACAAGGCTATGTATCCAACACAAAATCTAGTATACAACTCCAATACATGGTAGAACTCTACCCATGCACATAAAAATAATTCAGAATAGAAAATTCACCCTATAATCTACCAGTGCCCATGAAAACCTATAACATAGACCATGAATCTATATGTCTTCCAAAGTTCACATGTAGGGCGTGAGCATAACATAGTCATTACAAAACCACCAGGATTCAAAAATATATGAAATAAAATTAGGTGTATGCTTCAGATCAATAAAATCATTTACATATGTAAATAAAAAAAGGGTTTCCATGTATTTAATAGTAAATGCGTCAAAATAGTATATAACAAATAACTCCAGAGACTATTATCAACTATAAATAAAAACCCCTTATATTGGTAGGATTCACACCCAAAATAGTTGTTTTAAGAAATAACATGGGATCTGAGATGAGTAAGACTATGAAATATTATGGTCATTACAACTAAATATGAATAAAGTAGTCCAGGTGGAAAAATCATTCCATAAGTGATATGTAATTGTGTATAATCTAGCTAGGGTGATCATGTAGTTTATCCCTTCAGGAATAGGGGTGAGAATATATATTTAGGACACTATGAGCTCATACTATCAAGTCTCACATAAGATGTATAGGGAATTGTGAGCCCATAATACACTTTAATCATTACTCTAAGGATATTAATACATACTCAAGATGTTTACAGTAATAATATACAGCAATATCCACATGTTTCTCTAATATTGATGAAGTAGACATGACAGTGAACATTAGTAAATACAAAAATGAGCATGATCGATAAAAAATAAATTAAGTATAATAATGTGTAATTCATGATCATTTATCAATTCAATCCTAATAAATTCAATTAAAAACATGGAATACATTCATAATATATACTAGATATCATATTTCTTAAAAAAAATTCCAAGACATGGTTGATTTTCAAATATAGTATAGGTATCCCACAATAACAAACAATAAGAATCTCAAAAAGTAAACAATATAAATCCAAACATGGAATGAGTAAGTGATTACATTCTATTCATGTTATTATAGAATAATATTATTCCAACTTCAAGATATAAACTAAGAAATAGTTTATGTTTTCTATCATCCTAGCCAACCAAGGCTTTACTTATGAATGGGTAATTAAATGTGTTCGACACTATTACGAAGTGATAAAAAAGTATATATTTGATAATTCCCAATATATATATATATATATATATATATATCAGAATCAACCAATTTTTAAAATTTTAAAAAGGTTTAAGAGTATAATTTAAAATATTTTATTTAAAATAGTACTATACCCGAAAATGGATTTTTCACCATTAGAATATAATTTTATAGGAATACATGTTTGAGTTTTATGTTTATGAAAACTATAAATTGAAATGTATAACTTCGAGAAAAATTATATGAAAATTTTCTTTAAGAATGGGTGGTTTTAAAAAATTATATTATAACAAAATGGTTTTATTGTATAACAAAATATTACTTTAGATCTTTAAGTAAAATAAATGAATGATGTTTTTTTAAAATGTAATTTAATTCGGTTTAAGAATTAAATTTACTAAATTAACTATGTTTCAATACCACAACCTTTTTTCTCCCCTAGAGTTAAACCAACCACTACCTCACCACTGATGTAAGTATTAACATAGTTTATGATTGGATCATGGTTTTAAATCATTCAGGTTAAAGTGGGAATAAATGTTATATTGAATAATAAAATTCTAATGTAACAATAAGTGATAGTTCTATTTAAATAGTCATACTACCCTTGTTTCATAGCTTACTCAACCATGGATGACAATTTGTTATCCATACAAGTCTATAAGGGCACAAGAGGGATGGTAGAAGTGATATAGAGAATATAATAACCCTCATAAGGGTTCATTCTAGAATCTAGAAAAAAATAATTCTACACACTCCCAAATATATAAGTGGTGCTTCCCAGATCCAATTTTTTTGTTATTAAAGGTTACAAAAACATATAAGGTATCTAACGACAAGGAAATACATATCCTCATTTCTTATCTTGGTAAGTATCCATGTTACCTCTACTTATTTATATCAAAATTCCTAATTATATGTTGAAATTTCATCTTTACTTTACCTTTCTAGTATCATAAAAAGGGATGTGAAAGAATCCATATCATACATAAATCATGTATAAAAAGAAATTCTAAGTATAAATGAATTCAATATAAAAAAATCTAAATAATTATAAATTGAAAAATTAGAAATAATAAATTTATCTAATGACATTTAGAGTAGAACATGAAACTAAAATTTTTGTTTAACTTCCTATTCTAATTATTAAAAGTTATTTACATAGAAAAGAAATATTAATTTATAAAAAAGGTATTCATTATGAATTTTGGTTAATATTATTATAAAATTATTGGATTTTGATATATTATTTAAATTCAACTAAGAGTATAAAATACTAAATAAATTCCCAAGATGTCCCATATGGGTTAAAACCACATAGAAATGAAATATACATAATTATTCCCCACCTATAATCTAATTTCATACTAAAACACCTATAAATAACCAAGATACAATCCGCAATGAATTAAAATCAATTACCCATGATACCAAAACATCTATATTGAAAAAACAAATAAAACTTTTCCAATAATAGGAAAATAAATAAAATAAGAACACATGTCGCTAATTAGAAGAAGCACCCTAATAATTAAAATATAATAACCCTAAATAAATTCATAGAAATATTAAATCACCATTGAAATCATAATTCAATTTAATGATACCAAAATAATATGAAACCATTCTGGTTACCCTCAATAGGACTTCTTGATCCAAAAATTGTTAGGAAATGGACTGAAAAGGATTTCATCAATAATTTAATGAAATAACTATTTAGAAAACCCATCTATAGTAAGATGGTAATATGAAATAAGTAAGATAGGAAGAAGAGAGGGGATTGAATGATTTACATTTTGTTTCTCTTGAAAAACTCCTTTAATTCATCTAGAATAAAAGTAAAATATAGGGAGTAATATCACCAAAGAATGAAATTTAAGGGCCTCATAGTTGTCGAAGAAAGGATGAGCTTGAATGTGGAAAATAAGGGTGTTAAATTAGAGATTGGAAACAACCAATCAGAACTTATTTAATGAAAAAAATGTTCTAAGACTACTAGGTTCATGACCTAAGGCCACTAGGCACCTAGTTCAAACCTCAAGGCTACCTATCCTATACTAAAAAAAACCAAGTATCTCGTACCACCAAACAGAGTACCCAGTTCCACCGATAGCTTTATATTGCAGGTTCTACCTCCATGAAACCATGATCAAACCCCAAAACTTTTATCTGAACCACAAACCCCATCCTAAATGACATATAGTTCCATTACAATACTTCAAATTCAATGTTATAATTCCAAATGAGAGGTTATCCCTATCATGAATCTAAAATTCATATTACCTCATAATTTAATAAATCAATTTTCTCCAAAAAATAATAACCTAGGTTGAGGATATTTTACAACATCCATCTTGTTTCTAATATTCCTAATATTAATTCCCTTACAATCATATGTATAAACCTTGTATTATAATTCATAATCATTAATAAATTACCATACTAAAAATTTATCTATCATCAATCTAGGATCAAATATTTGGAGTTTTGATCATTACCTATGTTTAGGAATTATATAATATGAATGAAATAATATTAAGTTCTATAAAATTAGAGTAAATAAACACAAATGATGAGGTATTTAGAGACGAATTATTTGGTAATAAGGTTAGGTTGAAATTATATCAAAAACCATAGTTAAATAATGTGTATTTTATCTACAAATCATTATATATGATATATAAATAAAAAAAGAAAATAATTATATATAATTCCCTTTCAAATAGACTACCCGCCTTATCAGTTATTTCCATATTAATCCTTTATAAATCAAAAATAGAAAAACATGAATGTTACATCACCTTATCCCCATTTTGAATAAATTTATTTTATTTTATTATAAATTTTTGTCACATATATATTTATATTCTATTATAGAATCATAGGGAATAATATTTTCAATTTTCAAATTATTTATTATCACATTTCATATAATCAATGATAAGACTCCACATACTCATCAGATAAAAGTTTAAATCCTCTAAAAGGTCCCATGAAACAAACCTCAACCCCATACCAAAAACATTTAGATGAAAATATATCATGAAAAATAATAATGTGTAGGAAAGGATATATTTCCTGGGAATGTGTCTTACTTATGAGTCATTTAATGGTTTTAAAGGTCTTAAAGAAAGGTAAAATGAAATGGTGGTCTCATTATATTTTACATGATTTTCAAAATAACATTGAACTCAATCATACTAGTATACTTGACAACTATTATATTGAACCAGAATCAGGGAAAGATACTATTTCCTATATGACCCAAGACTCTTGTGAATTAAGAGATTGTAAATAAAATATTAGGGAGAATTATAATACCTCTTAAGTATGAGTATTAAAACATTTAGTAGTCATTTTCTAGTATGAATATAAAATATCCAACTGATTAATTTAATATTCAATTATTTAAAATCAAGGAAAGGAAAACATATTAATAATATTATTTGTTAAATATTTTTACAAACTTATAATTTATCATCAAATAATTTTTTTCTTAACTTAGTAGGGTATTTTTTGAGAATATATATAAATAAATATATAATTTTTTTTTATAAAATACAATTAAAACACCTATAATAGATTATTTTCCTTCACCAACACTTCAATAAAACTAATCCTCAAGGAATCCAGGATGCATTAAATATATAGAAACACTCAAAAAAGAGTGATTTTGAGATAAAACTTGATTTTATTTCACTAAACAACTTAAAAAACTCATACTCAACTAGATCTCTACATGTCCTGAAAAAAATATCAACATCAGATATTTATTAAAGAAAAATAAACAGAAATAAAATAAACTTTATAAATAGAATGTAGATTCCAAAAAAAAGAATTATATTTTTACTATATAACGATATAGAATTTTAGTGGTTATCCAAATCAGAAAGGATATGTAACTTTATTGATTGGAACCACCACACATGATTATCTTGAATTCTCTATATGTAATGGTATTTGTTCTAAAGGCACCCTAATATAGAGAATTTTTATGGGGTGATATAAGGTATAGGTGAACCTTATATTCATAATATTGGGTAAATTTATATTCTCTTTATATTATTTTAGGAATATCAAAATAGTGGATCTTCTTAGTTTTTACAAGTAATATATTCTTTATTGTTTATTTCCTTTTACCAATTTCCTCTATTTACTCAAGGATCCACAATAAATAATCATTAATAGGAGATTAACTTTTTTTAAACACAGGTAATCATATAAATAAATAAATATTATGATGTATAATTATTCATTTTATATATTCATATTCTCATATTTTTTATAAATTATATTATATAATTTATCAATAAAAAAGAATAATCTTATTTAACTAAATTTTCTTTCCTAGTATTACATGGTTTTATTTAAAATAGAAATTTATTTATTTATAAATGGAATTTTATAAAATAGTCTTTATTTTTAATATCATAATTTAAAATATATTTTAGGGTGAATTTTTAAGATTTTTCAGAAAATATTAGTTTTTGGGTGAATAGGGAAAAACCTCACTTTTTTAAAAATTTATATTTATTTTCAACATTTTAAAAAGTTAAATTTGTTGGATTGTTTTATAAGTTACATTAGTCCCTTTTGAATAAAAATAAAAAAATTAATTCAATATTTATTAAATATTTATTTTGTATTTGTATGAAATAATTTTATAATTAAAAATGATTTTTTTTATAAAAAAATCATTACTATTTGAGTTTTTAAAATTGAAATTAATTTCTTGCACATATGAAATTTAATATTTAAAAAATGTATTTCATAAATGGAATCAAGAAGAATTTTTTTATAATATTTTTAAAATTCATTTGTATTTATTATGAATAGTAATATTGATAAAACTTTATCATACCAATAATGGTTAAAATGGTAGAACATGTTAATTAATATAAAAACTAAGTGATAAAGATGTAAAAATTATATTAATTCTTATAGTATTATTTTATTCCGACCCTTATCACCTTATGTTTGAAATTATACAGTTTTATAGAAACTTTCCCTTGATTAATGATTTATATTATTCTAAAACATTGAAAAATTATTAGAGTACCACTCCACTAACTTATAAAAGTACACCTCCACTTCCAACTTCTTTATACATTTTGATCCATTTAGATTGACAAAAAATTACCAAATAAATTTAAAACATCCCTCTATATAGCCTATGGGTATTTTTATTCTCAAAAGATCAATCCTAGAAGTATTAATATGAAATACCATTGGAGATATCTAAGGATTATATATAAGTCTTAACTTAAATATTTCAACTTTATTTATTCTTATAATACTTAAAATATATTATAACTATTGTATCATAATGAAATAAGTATATTTAATATAATAAAAGTTTATTAGTTTTATGAGAAATCTATTTTGATATCACTTTTCCATCTATATAGAAATGAAAACATTTCATGTACGAACATGTGGACTACCACCTCCAAGATATGATGTGTTTTGTTATCCATAAATGCATAAAAAATAGTTACAAAGATATAAATAATGAATATTTATGCTTTTTATTATATAATTATGATTTTATAAAAATAATATATTACTTACCTTATAACCCTTTCCATGTTTTGGAAATTAATAATGTTGCTCCTGTGTACTTGTAGAATACCACCTTTATGAAGTGATGTGATTTATTTTTTCATTACTGTCACACATGGTTGGTCATAAGGATATAAAATATAAAATTTATAATATAAAATGATATATACAATATTTATTTTCATGTTAGTAAAAAATAATAATGATTTTAATGTTTACTTATGGACTACCATCTCCATGAAATGATGTAATTAATGCTTAATGAACAAATTATATAGTTTGTTTTAAAAGTGTATTTAATGTATAAATATGATAATTATAAGAATTTTAAGATTATAAAGGTAATGTAACTATAATTTCTTTGACCACATAAAATTATACAATATTTTCTTGAGGTTATAAACCGAAATAACACAAAAATAGAACGTGAACTAACTATTTTAATAACTATATAAGCCATGATAATAAATTATAAAATGAATAATAACAATTAAATGAAAAATATAATTGTTGTTAAGAAAGTATAAAAATGATATTATTTAATTATTTATAAGATAGAAAAACTATGATGTTATTTGGGACATAAGGTAAAGAATTTTTTGAAATAATGTTTTTAAAGTATTCCGTTCAAATATTTCTCATCCATATCCTTTTTCTCAAAATATTCAAATAATTTTCTTTTTTATACATAAAATATTGTTAAAGTTCATTTTTGAATACATTATAATATATTTTAAAAGGTTTAAAAAATATTTTTTTAATATTTTCCAAATGGGTAATTTTTATTTTTCTATAAAAGTGAAAAAAGAATGGTTTTTTAACATATTTGGTTTTCCCTATTTTCCCACCATCAGATCCAATATTAATTATAAGGTTTCCTATACAAGTTTCTATAAATATTTTCATAGAAATTATTTCTCTAAATTTTTAATAAAATTTTAGTTTTAAAAAAAAATCGAAGGAAAAAAGATTTCTTTTCTCATATTTATGAGAGAGACGATAATGTTATTTCTTATGGGCTTAAAATCCAGTTCTAATGGTTTTTATTAATATTAATGACATATTTATTTTATTCATTATATGGTGCTTATAAATTTTATATAAATTATGTGTGAACACAATATATCTTTAAAGGTGGGTAATCTCGATGTAGCACTCCAATGTATTGGGCAACGTGATGAAGTTTTCCAATTATGAGATACTCCTGAGAGATATAAGAATTATCTTGTTAGGTCACTGTAAGGATTATTGTATGGTAGAATGTAAGGATAATTTCAAAAGGTACCCACAAAATATTATTACATTTTTTATAAAGAAAATATTTCTAATTCCAAAGATGATCAAATAAGATTATTTTTTTATGAAAGTTTATAATTTTATTAAAAGTAAAATGATAGATTTTCATGGAAAGGTAATCAAAAGACTTAATGTTTTATATGAAACCATTATGAATATAATTTTTAATTTATGGTCATATAGTAAATTCTTCATGAAATCAATAAGTAAACCAAGTTTTTTTTTCTTGTAAATGTAAGAAAATATTTCAGGTCAAATGTTTATTATGAAAAATGAAAACATTCTTATGATTTTTTAGGATTATAAATGGATCAATGGGTTTATTTTATTTTATATCTTTTACTATTATTTTTTTCATCAAATTTTTTTAAATTATTTTTCATATAGACTAAGGATGAGTATAAATGTTTATAAATTTATAGTTCATGTTAGAGAGTTACCTTGAACGAAGAAAGTCAGCCTTTATAAAGAACTTATTTTTTAGAAAAAATTGATATTATTGTGAAATTTACACCTTTTTATATAATGTGTTTATTAATTCACTAAAACTATAACCCAAAAAGATCCTAGAAATGTACAAAAGTGAAAAAATTATTATAAATAATGTATTTATGTGTTAAATAAGGTATAAGTCATTATAATTGAAATTAGTGGAAAGTATTAGATAAATATATATGTTAGGATGGTGTTATGAGAAACAATTAATAGATATCACGAGTTATATTTTCATTTTTTTTATAAAATATATGTTTTTACATAATGGTTTTCTAGAGACGAAATAGGGTGGCTGAAGAAGAAAGACACCAAGAGGATATTATCCCTCCAAACTAGAAACATGGATTTGTTGGAATATGAATATTTTTATAGTATAAATTTAGTTGACTCAAGATATTAATGGTGGAAGCCATGGAATATCTTTAATGGATTATCCAAAGAGAAACATGTCTATAGTAGATAATTTCATGAAATAAAACCCCTCAGTTTTTGGTGGATACTCTAACCAAGTGAAATTTAAAGGATAGATTAATACTTTAGAAAATATATTTTTTGTTTTGGAATGTTTAGAACATCAAAATGAAACCCTAGATATTTATTATTTTCAATGTGGATCCAATCAATGGTGGTATTTTATTAATAATACTAAGGAAAAAGAAGAAATCAATTCCATGAAATATATAGTATTTAAAGACATCTACCATGAAAATTATTTTCCATAAGTCATTTGACTAAGAGTAAAAAAGAAATTCTTGGAGTTGATGGAAAAGAAGTATGGATCTATTTTCATATATGAAGCTAAAGTTACTATACTGGTTAAGATCTTATAGAATTTTTTTTGTAATATGAGACTAGAATTGATTAATTTAATTCAAGATTAAATATGAGTTTACAAATCATTTTGGCTCTTCATGACTTTGAAAGTTATGGGGAAATTATGTGGTGTGGTGAGAAATTTGAGATGGAAATATTGTGATTTTATAAAAATAAGGATTTGAAATGTTCCATGTGGAAATAAATGGGGAATAATTCACTAAAGAAATATAAAGGTAAGAAAATTTAATTACCATATTTTGATAAGTGTGAAAGGAAGAAATTTGAAATGTATTATAAAATCCAAAAAGTTTTACTAATGTATAAGGCATAGAGACATGGATCATGATAGAAAATAAATGAAAAATATTAATGGCCATACTAGTAAAATGATAATACAAACATATTAAATGAAGTTAGAACTCATGTTAAAAAACTCATGTGGTAGTATAAATGAAAACAGAATTTATGGAAATATCCCTCTTTTAATCTATGGAGTGATTTATCCTGCAAAACGTTTTTTCCTCCCATTAAGAGTTTGATTTAATTATGATTATAGAATGGAATTAATTTTATCATGATAAGATATATTTCGAAGGTAAATAAGTTATTTTGTAGAATTTTATTCAATTTTATATAATTATCAATTCATTCTTTTGATAAAATATCAATAAGTTGAGAAACTGATAAAAATGGAATTTTTAGAAATTATACTAATATTATTGAAAAGAAAATAACTTTTCAAATTAGTACTTTTATTGTAGTAAATTAATATCTAGACTTATTTACCAGTTATTTATTGGTGTTATTCTTAATCGAGAAGTTGAGTTTACTATGGAATTAGTTCCTAATTCTAGTCCGGTTTCAAAACCTCCCTATAAAATGGATTCATTTGAGTTGTTACAGGTGAAAAAATTGTTACAATAATCACATGATAACTAATTAATATTCCCTAAAACTTCACAATAGGGTTCCCCTATTCTATTAGTTAAAAATAATTATGGTTCATTGATACCTTCCATTGATTAGATATAACTAAACAACACCACTTATAAGAAAATTTTCATTGTCCTCATATTAATGGTTTTTTGGATATAAAGAGCATAGTATTTTTTGAATAATGATCTCATGTTTGGGTACCATCAACTAAAATTGATGGAAGCGTTCATTTTATAGATTGATTTTCACACTAGGTATGTCCATTAAGAAGTTTCTGGTTATTCTTTTCTGCTTAACAAACACACCCACTATATTTATGGTTCTAATGAAGTGAGTATTCCATTAGTATTTGGATAAATTTATTGTTCTATTTATCGATGATATTTTAGTATACTCTATAAGCTATACAAATTATGAGAAACGTATAAGTATTTTTATATATACATTTAGATAAAATAATTTGTATGGAAAATTTAGTAAATATATGTTTTGGTTAGATTAGATTCCATTCCATGAGAATATTGTTTCAAATAATGGAATAACGATTGATCCTATAAAAACTAATGTAGTGGAAGAGTGTACAATGTGTAAAAATGACACTTATATTAGAAGTTTTCATGGATTTTGGGGTTACTATAAAAGTTTGATGAATACCTTTCTAAATTATCTTACCCACAAAAAAATTTATCCTGAAATGCTGTAAACCTTATCTAGAAAAAAGAATTTGATGAATGATTCCAAGAATTGAAAAGAAAATTTATTCGTTATCTAGTTTTATCCTTTCTAATAATAAATTATGAATTTTTTATTTTTATTGGTGCTTCTTTAAATAGGATTTTTTTATTGGTACATAAAGAATGGGTTATCATGTATACATTCATTTAATTGAATCCCCTTTATTATAATTATCATTCACAAGAACTTGATCTAGATTTATATGTTTTTTCTTTTAAAATATAGAGGCATCATATATATAATGATAAATGAGAAATATAAATAGATCATAAATGTTTTATTTATATATAAACTTGAAAAGTGTTCAATATGATCCATATAAGATAGCAAAAACTAATTAAGGGTTATTATTGCACAATTCACTATCATCTTGGTTAATCAAACAAGGTAGTTAATTCATTGATTTGAGAATATATTGTATCATTAACCATGATATGTTTAGAACATGATAATTTATTTAATGATTTAATAAATGTGGTCTAGGAAATTATATATCATGAAACAAATTTTATTTTAATGTAGGTATTGGTGTAGTAATATTTTTTTAAATATAATTATGCAGTCTTAGAAGGAATATTCTTTTTTATAAGAAGGAATATAATTGGTCAAATATTGTGTGTTTCTAGAGTTAAATGTCAATAAAGAAGGTTTTAATAGATTTGGAAAGATTTAATTTACTACAAGTGATACATAATTTAAGAATTAATTATTATGTGTATCTCATATCTCTTAATTTTTATTCATTTTAAAAAAACTAAGATGTACATAGACTATTAGAAAAAAGTGGGAAGGTTTGAAGAAAGATATAACTGATTTTTCTATGAAATTTTTGAATTTTCAAATAGTTAAAGTTGAATGAAAAATACTAAATGGGATACCTCATCCATTTTTAGTTATGGAATGAAAATGAGATAGAATAACAATGAATTTCATGGTGGTATTACCAAATGCATCTCGAGGTAATAATTCAATTTGTGTTATAGTTGATTGATTTTCTAAATCTTCACATTTTCTTCCTATTCTGTATACTTATCCTTTTTATTAGTTTTAGATAATTTATCTTAAGGATATAGTCAGGTAATATGGAGGTTCCCTCTCTATTATATCTAACCATGATCCCTTTTTTACCATAATTTTTTTGAAATGACATTAGATTTCAATGGGTACTAAATGAAATTTTAACACAATTCTTCATCCTCAATCTGATGGAAAATCAGAATATCGAATTTTGAATTTATAGGATATTATTCTATCTTCCTCACCAGATAATAAACGAATTTGGAATAAACATATGTATTTTGTTTCATTTTCTTATAATAACTTTTTTTATTCAAGTATGCAGATGGCTCCTTTTGAGGCATTATATGGAAAACAGTCTCATAATCCAACATATTGGGATGATGTCACTGATAGAAAATTATTGGTATTATAATTGGTAGAAAATATAGTTGAGAAATTGAATATGATTCATTAACTCATGATAAAATCAAAGAGAAGTCAAAACAGGTATTAATATAATCGAAGTAAATCCATTTTATTGAGGTAGGTGATCATGTCTTTCTTAAAATTTCTCCTTCGAATGGTATAATAAATTTTAGTAATAAAGGAAAATTGAGCCCATGATTAATTTAAAACTATTAAATTTTATAGAAATTGGGATAATTTACTTACTAGGTTTCATATCATTCGAGTATCTCTCATGTACAATATGTGTTTCATGTCTCTTTTCTTTGGAAGTACATACTTGTTGCATCTCAATTTTGACCCCTAAACATATACAGTTACAGAAGAATCTCTCTTTTAAAAAAAATCTAGTACATATTTTAGATCATATAGATAAATTAAAATGAGAAAATTTGATTCATCGGGATAATTTTATTTTTAAGAATCACAATTCTGAGGAAACGACAAGGAAATCTAAAAAAGTTATAAGGAAAAAATGCCTAAACTTGTTTAAGTAATGAATAATATTTTGGGGATGAAATTTTTTTAAGGGGGAATAATGTTAAAAAACATCTAAAATCAATATTATTACTTATAAGTATTTATTTTTTGGATTAGTAATCATCATATTTTTAAAAATGAATTTATATAATTTATCAATCGAAAAAGGAATAGCTTTATTTTACCAAAACAAAATTCCATGTATTATGTGGTTTTATTTTTAAAAGAATTCTTGATTTTAGAAATTAAATTTTATTAAATGGAAGTAGATTTTTATTTTATAATAAAGAAGTTTTATGATGGTAAATGTTTTGCATATTTTCTGAAAATATTGATTTCTAGATGAATAGTGGAAGTACCAAATTTTTTTAAAATTGACATTTTTTTCATGTATTAAAAAGTTAAATTTTATTTTTTGTTGTTTTAAAATTTTAAATTTAGTACCATTTTAATAACCACAATAAAATTAATTCTATATTAATTAGCATTATATTTTATGTTTTGATAAAATCATTTTTTCTTAAAAGTGGCATTTTTTTAAAATTGTTTTTGTTAAAAATTTTATTTTTGTATTAAAATTAATTACTACCCCTTCTAAAAATTTAATCCCAAATATTTTTTATTCATATTGAAAATTAAAGGATTAAAATTTTATAATGTGGTCAATTTAAATTTTGGTCATAATGAAGATTAACTTTGGTAAAACATTGTCACAACAGTAAAGGATAAAACGGTAAACCATATTAATTACGGTAAAGACTAAGTGATAAAGCCACAAAATATTATTTTAGTTATTATAGGATGATTAAATTTATATACTTATAACATTATATATAAAATAAGATAGTTTTATATCCACTTTCCCATGCTTAATATTTCACATTTTTTTAAACAATGAAAAATTCCAAGTGTTAATGTTTCCTCACTTATAAAAGGGAACCTCATATATTCACTTATTCACAAACATTAATCCATTTATATTAAACAATATATACCAAGATTCGTTCCCAACATCCCCCCTCATGTCCTAAAGGTCCTTGTTCTATAAAAATAATTCTTGTAAGTCTTAAGGTGAAATCCAAAAGGAGACTTCCAAGGAGGACATATAAGTCCTAAAAACCATATTTCAAGTTCATTTCCACTTCTAACTCAGTAAAATATGTTATAAATACTATGAAATAATGAAATAATTTCCATATATATACTGAAATATTATTATTTTTAGGGAAAAAATCTTTTCTATCTCTCTTCTAACTTATTGAAAATGAAAACATTGGTCGTGCGTACGTGTGGACCACCACATCCAGGGAGTGACGTGATTTTTTCATAAATACCTCACATAGATGATTGTAAATATTGAATTTATTTATATATATGATTTTTATGAAATTATTATGATAATTGAATGATAATAGAATACACACCTACTTACCCTTCCCATTTTCTTTGAAATTGATATCATTGCTCGTGCGAACGTGTGGAATATGACATCCACAAAGTTATGTGATTCATTTTTCATTACCAAATCATAATGACAGATCTATTGAATTGGTTTTAAATTTATACAATATTAAATACTCTATAAAATCAAAATATTATCTTATTTATGTTGGGAATGTATTTTCTCAAAAATACTCTATAATTTATGATGATTTTTATGTTCATAAATACCCTTGTTTGTTTTATAATGAACTTTTGTTGAGTAAGTTCTAGAGGAATTTATATTTTGTTTTAATGAATTTTAAATTATAGGAATGAATCTAGAAATACCTTTAACAACCCTCTAGTATGCTGAGAATTGAAACACTTGTGTATGGTATCAATCCTATGATATGCTAAAATAGTTTGTGTTTGGATCAATATCCTTACGTTCAGAGAATCGTCAAACATATGGATCATCATCCCTATATTGTATTCTGTATTTACTGTTCATACCCTACATGTTGAAAGGTTAAACATTTGGTTAATGAGTGCTACATTATGGATTTTACGCTAACAAGGATAAATGTATGGATTATAAATCCTACGATACACAAAGGAACTATACGCTATGCAAAGGAACCCTACTCCACGCAAAGGATCCCTACGCTACACAATGGAACCCTATGATACAGATATCAACCCTAGATCGTGTTCTTAAAGGTAAAGTTTTTCAAGCTATGTTTTCAATCTAATATTTCTATAATGGTCAAGTTATAATTAAAGACAGATTACTAAATAATTTTGATTGTTTCAAAGAACTGTGTTCATTAGAAAAAATCAATCCTATTTCTATGGGAAGTGACAACTCCCCTAGACATTTGGAATTTGAATTTACTAGATTAATCAAGCTATTATTTTGGATTTGTAATACCAAATTATGTTTTATGTTCTATATTTTTATTAGATTATATCTTCAAAAATATATATATGTGTGTGTGATAAGTGATTCATAAATGCAACTATATTATTGAAATTATCTTTTATAATTCAACTGTAATGAATGATCGAATATAAAAGTAGCTACGCTTTGGATAAAATATGTTAAATATTTTACTACTGTAAGATTAATAATTCTATTTAAGTTGCTACCTTGTTGAATTTTTTTTGAAACAAGGCTCACATAAAACTATTTCATTCATAAATTTATTATTTTTTGAAGAATAAGAACCATAATTTGTCAGTTGCTTACTACTAAAACTGTGAAGATCAACCTGAACCATTCAAATCAAACAATTTTGATTTATTGGAGTTTAATCCAATTGTACTCATTTTTGGTGGGGTATCAACTTCTTGATCTATTTTTTGCTTAACTAGTTCTCTATTAATAAACCATAAGACTTAGTTTTTTTTATTTTTGTAAAGGTTTCAACTACTTGAACTCAGTTATGGATTCTTGGTCTTGTGATAAGATTACTAGTCTAGTGAAATTTACCAAGATTGCAGAGAGAGTGATTGGTATAATCTACTAGGGGATATTTATGCCACAAACCACTATAAAAAGATGTTTTCTTTATTTATGTTTATCAACCACATTTTTATACAAAATAAAGACACTTCAGATTCTCATAATCATAGTAGGTGTCAAAATCCATAATTGTGGATTATTTTTTGAAAAAAACTCCCCACTCTTGTGTCAATTTGTATATTCTGACCTCACAATTGGAATCAAAGGAGATATTTTTCATAATTCTATAGAAATATGAAAAGTATATGGTCTATAAAAATATAGAAATTGATGATCCTAGAGAAGGAATGTAAATGGTACGTAATCTATATTTTAATGGTGAAAATTATGGATACTGAAATCTAGAATGATTATCTATCTAAAGAATCTGGGATTCAGTGCCTACTCAAAAATTATAACTCCTTATGAGATTTCTGAAAAACAATAAACTTGGGATGCAAAAATATAAGCCAAATATGATATGAATTCAAAGGAAACGAATGCTATTATTTTTTGTCTTCGACTAGATGATTTCAATAATGTATCACAATGTCCAACTACCTATGAGATGTGGAAAACTATTGTAGTTTCTTATGAAGGAACATATAATGTCAGATAGATGATATATGCTATATCCATGCTAAAATTCAACACATTTAGAATGGTTGACGGTGAAAGAATCACAATGATTATTGGAAGGATTACAGAAATTATCAAAAATATTATAGCCTTATAAGAAACCATCAAAAAAGATGACCAAGCTTTAAAAGTACTCATAGTACTACCTTCAAAATGGAATGTCACATCTACTGGTATTCACCAATCGTTAATGGTAAAATATCTAACAATGAAAGAACTAATTGGGTCATTGATGATGTATGAATAATCAATGTAGGATGAAGATGAAGATCATAAATTTATAGCAAAGGAAGAAAACACCGATCTAAATGTGACATCTCGGAAACATAGCAGAAGATCAAAGCAATAAGTCAAAATAGAGAATAATTCAGATTCATTTGATTCTGAAATAGAACGGTCTCAACTGGACAAAATGTTTTTCAAGTTTTATAAGAAGAAAATAGGATTTAATAAATCCCTTATGAAGGATATGAAAAACTAAAGAGAAGTTAGATGTTGTGAATGCAAGAAATTGGTTCATAACAAACCTAATCATCATTAACTGAAAATGAAAAAATGAAATAAAATAGATATCATAATAATGATGATTATGATCACAAAATAAAATAAGAAATTAAAGCTACATAGATTTTATATTAAGACTATATAATCCCTTCAAATTCAAATTCATATAATGATAAATCAAATCTAAAATCCAATAAGTGCTTTATGGAATAAGAGTAAAAGGTACAAACTTATTACTCTTATGATTATGATACTATTAGTTGCTTAGATGATAAATTGGAAGCCTACTATTCTATGCCAGAAGAAAAATATCATTCCTTGTTAAAGATACATAAATATTTGAAAAACATTCATAATGATGTTTCACGTGAATGAGACACTATGTTAAAACAGCATCAAGAGTTGATTGAAAAATTCAACTAATCTACTATAAACTGTGATGATCATGAAAAGAGGAAAAAATATTATATGATGAATTAGAATCCTATAAGAGTGATGCTCATGTTTTTACAAGAGAAGAAAATACTTTAAATGAAATTATTGGAAAGAATTTCATTAAAAGATAAAGATTTGGAGTATGGAGTAACAGTGATAAATCAAAATTTTATAAAAATTACATTGTACCCAATTCTAAAAATTTTATCTGTTATCATTGTGTGAAAAATGGACATGTCACTAAAAATTTATTTTTGAAAAATAATCAAATTATTGGTATTAAAATAGCCTTTATATCATAAATTGTTTTTAAGTAAGTGATACAAGTTTTGGAAACATAATGAAAATATGGATTCCAAGATCATTACTATATAACACTACTGGATCCATGAAAACATGGGTACTAAAACCAACATATATTTATATACGTTTATAGGAAACATGCCACATGAACAAAAATTATATATCGTATATAGACATTGGATGTTCTAGTCATATGATTGGAGATCCATTAAACTTTCATACACTGACTCTAATGGATGGAGGATTAGTCACATTTGGTGATAATGCCAGTGGAAAAATATTTGGAGTTGGAAAAATTGGAGATTCAAAAACTATCTCAATCAAAAAAGTAATGTATATCAAAGGGTTAAATGAAAATCTAATAAGTACCTCCAAAATTTTTGCTAATGGTTTTTATGTTGATTTTTCTAACAATTATTTCTCTATATTTAAATATAAGTTATTTAAATTCCGAGCACATAGAACTGAAAATGATTATACTTTGGATTTAAGTTCCATATGTAAACAAAAAGTGAATTGTTTAACTACTGAGAAAAATAAATCACAGATTTACAACAAAAGACTTGGAAACTATAATATATATGCTTTACATAAATTATCCAAGAAATAGTTACATTCTGATTTTCCTAGTCTTAAGTTTGACAATGAAATATTTTTTGATGTATGCCAAATTGGAAAGAAACACAAATATTCTTTCAAATCAATTTAAACACTTGCCACATCTAAAACGTTAAAACTTATATATATGGACTTTTTAGACCATCAAGGGTAATAAGTTTGGATAGAAAATAATATCATTATGTTTTAGTATATTATTATTCTATATTTACTTGGGTTTATTGTTTAAAACACAAAAGTGATGTTTTTACAATTTTTGAAAGTTTTTGTAAAATTTTTCAAAATGAAAATGGTTTTAAAATAATTTCATTAATAAAAGATCCTGGTGGAGAATTTTAGAATCATAAATTCACTTATTTTTTCCCAAATATAGGTATTAAACATGCCTCCTCTGCACTATGAACACCCAAAAAATGAAATTATTGAAAGAGAAATACGTAACATATTTTTTGGTAGATCTTGTCACCATAGAAACACTTTGAATGTTGGGACTATGAAGAAGATTGGTTTTTTTGGATAAATTCACGCAACAGTATTATACCAGTTAGTGAAAAAAACCAACAAATGTTGTTGGAATATGTTCAGGGGGACAAAAGGATGATTCTTTTAGTTTTCTCCGTTTGAAGGAATCCTAAAGAAGAAGTAACTTCTAGTCCAGAAGAATACCTTGTTCAGAAAAGAAGAATAATTTCAGTCAATGTTCCAAAGACTATAGTTGAGTAGCTATTGTAGGTGATTATTAGAATCCATTGGATGAGAAAGTCGAGAAAGAGGTTCAAATTCATGAAAATATAAGGGAAGATTCCCCAAATCCTTGAACTATTGTTCTTCCTAATTATAAAGGTGCTAAAATTTCTGTCTTAAGAGACATTATAGCTGATAATGAAGAGCCTAGTTTGGACTTGGTATAAGTTCATCACAGGGAAGTTGTTCTAGACCCTTGAACTCCATATTCTGAATCTTATGATTCCCTTTCTAAATCCTTAGTTGTAAAATTAAATCTATTGGATGCTTAGAACTTGTTTCTTAGGGAACATTTGGAGGTTGAGAAAAAGAAATTTTCTAGAATACAAGGTTTCTTCAGTCCCAAGATTTGTGTTTGAAGAGTAAAAGCTTTATTTAAGAGAATTAAAAGAAAATATCATTTCTATTGGAGATCTTAAAGAGATTATAGCCAAAATTTCAAGAGAATATTGTTTTTTAAAGGATAAGTCTATCAAGAAGGAATAGTTTGATGAGTTTAAGACGATGATAGGGGGAGAATTTCAATCTCTCATGGAAAGAAATCAAGTATTAAACTATTCTCAATAGACACTTCCAGAACTTCATAGAAAGTTTGAAGCTATTACCTCTATATTGGACGAGTTCAATGATAGAATAAATACTGTTCAATGTGATATTTCTCATTTAAATGTTATTTTGGAAAATAAAATACATCTGATAAGTCAACTGACATCAAGGAATCCCAGTTGGGACCAATGGTTAGTGAAGTTAAAGACATGTTGACATCATTCATTCAGTCAGAGGAAGCTATGAATTAATTTGTAAAGGTCAATCTGGTTGTGAATTTTAAGGATGGAAATGATTCAAGGATGCTACTTTAGCAATGTTCATAAGTATTCAGTAACCATTTCTAGAGCCTTATTTTAAAGCTTCTTGATATAAGTAGTGTATTTCAAGAACATACTCATGTAGTTGATCCATCTGTCCCAACCATTTCAGACCAAATCCCTTCATTTTGAAGACCCTTTCGTTGATAGAGGATTGTACTTTAGTTTTCAAAACATTAAAATTAATTTTACATTCTTTTAATGATTTTAAGTATCTTTTATTTTAGATCAATGTTTAAACTTACAATCCTAGATTTATTTTTTCTTATGCCAATTTTTATAACTATAAATAAATTTTCAATGCTATATTAAATGTGGTTTATATCAGTTATTCATTCAAACCATCTTTTTGATATCAAAAAAAGGGGGAGAAAATTTATAAGGGGAGAAGGGAGAATATCTATGAATACCCTTTGGGGAGAATATTTAAAAATCTAAAAATTTCATTAGATAAAATATTTAATTTTTAAATATCTATTTTTCTTTATATAAATAATACTATGAAATAACAATATAAAAATATTTTATATATCTAATTTTATATGTTTATAAATCCTACATTCTCTTTAAATTTTGATATTAATTTTGTTATGGGTTTTGTTATCATCAAAAAAGGGGAGATTGTTGGTCTTATATTGTTTCAAAAATACTCTAAAATTTATGATGATTATGATGTTCAAAAATAACCTTGTTTTTTTTCTAATGAAGTTTTTTAAGTAAGTTCTAAAAAAATTTATATTCTCTTTTATGGAATTTAGCATCAATAGAATGAATATGGAAACACTATTATGAACCCTAAAATACACTGATAAGTGAAAAATTGAATATTGTATCAACCCTATGTTATACTAAAACAATTGGGTTTGGATAAACATCCTCACATTTGGAGAATCGTTAATCAGATGTATCAACAACCCTACATTAGAGTCTAGATTTACTTTTCATACCCTATATGCAAAAAATTTGAATGTATTGTTAATCAATGATATGTTCTGAATTTTATGCTGACAAGGATAAACATATGTATTATCATCCATATTCTATGAAAAGGAACTATACGCTATGAAAAGGAACCCTACGCTACACAAAGTATCCCTACGTTATACAAAGGAACCCTAAACTATTCATTTCAACCCTAAATTGTGTTCTCAATGATGAATCTTTTCAAGCCACATTTTCAATCCAAGAATACTAAAATGGTCATGTCAGAATTAAAGACTAATTCAAGAATCATTTGGATTGTTTCAATGAACCGTGTTCATCAGAAAAAATAACTCCTAATTATATGGGAATTTACGATTCCCTTAGTCATTTAGAATTTGAATTTCCATGATCAATTAGGATATTATTTTGGATCTTGAATACTGAAGCAAGTTTTTTGTTCTATATATTCATTCAAAGTATATCTTAATATATATATATATGTGTGTGTGTGATAAGAAATTCACATATGAGACTGTATTATTATAATTATCTTTTATAGTGCTTCTACAATGAATGATTGACTGAGAAATAAGTTACACTTTGGAGATATACATGGTCAATCTTTTATTGATATAGGATTACTATTATTGTTTAAGTTTCTAAATTATTGAATATCTTTTTAAAACAAAGATCACTTCAGAATATATCATTATTAAAGATATTCTTCTTTTTGAAGAAGAAGATCCATCATTTGTCAGTTTCTTGCTACTGAAATTGTGAAGATCAACTTAAAACATTCAAATCAAACACTTTTGATTTGTTTAAGATTCAACCTATCCTACGCATTTATAGTGGATTAGTAGCTTCCCGATCTAATTTATGTATAATCATTTCTCTATTAAATAACTAGAATACTTTTTTTAGTCATTTTTGTAAAGGTGCCAACTGTCTGCACTCAGTTGTAGATTCTTGGTCTTATTATAAGAGGACCATTCTTGTGAAATTTACCAAGATCACAGTGAGATTTATTGGTAGAGTAGACTAGGGGATATTTTTACATCAAACCACTATAAAAAGTTGTGTTCTTTGTTTCTGTTTATCTATTGCATATTTTCATATAGAAGAAAAATATTGTATATCCCTATAAATATTAGTGGGTGTCAAAATCCAAAATTGTGGAATATTTTGGGAAGAAAACCATTGACACCCTATTGTGTTACTTTGAATATTACAACATAACAATTTATTTCCTTTCCACTCAGTAGAAAAATAAAAATTTCATTCATTAATACATATAGACCACCATCTCCATTAAACGATGTGATTTATTTTTCATGACCATCTTATATAGATGGTTCTAAAAGTGTATTTAATGTAAAAATATTACAATTTTAAATTTTTTAACAATTTTTAGGTAATGATACCCAAACCCATTTTACTATGGTAAACTCAGTGATGTTGTTTTGAGGTTATAAACATGAAAACCCCAAAAAATCCAACATGAACTTACCCATTTTAGTAAATACATATTTCATGATAATAAATGATGTAAAAATAATAATAATAATGAAAAAATATTAAAAATGTTATTAACCATGTATAAAAATAATATTATTTTATTATGGAGGATTTATATAATGTAAAAATATAGGTGAGACTTAAGGTAATATATTCTTTCTTTAAAACGTTGTTTTAATGTATTCCATTCAAATATTTCTTTTTCATATCCATGTTCTTCAAAATGTAACAAGAATATAATTTTTTATATATAAAATATTGTTAAAATTAATTATAAACTACCTTTTCCTTTCATTTTAATTTTTTTAAAATTAATATAATAAACATTTATCATATGGTTCATTTTAACATTTTTTTACCAATGTGAAAAAAGAATGTTTTCGAGAATATATAGATTGACTGATTTTTCCCAACATCATATCTATTATTTGGTGTCAAGATTCCTCTAAAAGTTTGAATGAATATTTTCAAAGAAAATATATATCTAAATATTCTTGTATTTTTTAATTTTAAAAAGGATTATATAAGGAAACATAAACTTTTTTTATCACCCTTATGTGATAACTGAATGTGTAATTTCTTATGCACTTGAATACCAATTCAAATGGGTTTTATGATTAATGTTCATGATATATGTGTTTTATTCTTTAAATGGTGTACTTAAAAATCTTTTGAAAATGTTTTTTGGTTCTTTGATAAATCATAGTTGTTTAAGAGACCTTGAGGCCCGTTTAGAACCTTTATGAAAGCAGTAAATGGATATCAGGAAAACCCTCCATGGATAATTATCTTTCCTAGTTTATGTGAATGGGTGGGATATCCTCACTGTTGAATCCTTGAGACACATTTATTAATTTATGAATTGTAAGGAAAAGAGGTTTCTCATTTGAGTCATTAGGGATGATTCCTATTGTGTAAATTATTATATATAATATATGTGAATGTGATTGGATGTTCATTTGGCATTGGTTGGCTCATCCCCTTTAAACATGAGACATGGGAACTTGGAATTATGAGAGAATTTTCCAAGAATGATTGATGTACTGGTTAGATTATGAACTAGGTAGTGGTCCATAACACGAGGATATATTGAGTTTTATTTCTATGGGATTGGGCCCCTCGGTCCATGCCATATGGGGTGTGGCCAAGCATATTAGGTAATTTGACATCATCGAGTGAGGCATGCTTTCTGAGATGGGTCATAATGTTTTAGTATGTTCTTGATTATTCACAATCTCCTAGGTTCACCCATGTCTATTGGCACTTATCCAGTAGCAGTGATGATTGATATACTTGGTCACATGTATGTTTATTTCGATTTCCCTATTTATGTCTTTGTTTTAGTTCTCTAATGTGTGTTTATTATCTTAGAAAGTGATGTTTTAGATTCATAAAGTTTATGAAAAAAATTTAGAAAAAGTATTTTATAATCTATTATTATTTTTGAAAATGAAAGCATCACTTTCCCCTTGAAATGTTATTGTCTGAATATTGGAAAAAAACTTCATTTTTAAATGAAGTGAGGAAATAGACTGTACTTTTGTGTATTTATAATGTGTATAAAAGAATACTTTTATATATTTTATTTCAAACTTGATTTTTATGTTTTCTTTTTTAAAAGGAAGTGTAGTAGGAACAATTTTATCTAGGATTAACTACTACGTTTTAATAATCACAGCTATAGTCTTTTCTTGTTTTTAGTTTCTGGTGTAGGTTCCAGATTCGGTTTGATCACCTTGGGAGATAGTTGGTTATGGATTGGAGAGTGACCCTCATGGTCACAAAGAGGTGTATTCGATTTTAGGTCCAGTCTGGTTGTTTTGGTAATGTTTTTTTGTCATTCTTTTGTTTCATTAATTGTAAATGTATAGAATGAAGTGTTTGGAAATCATATTGAGTTTGGTTTTTTCCTTTATATATTCAGTTTCCTTATCTATTTTATTGGGATAAATCATTCCCAGTGTCTCTTATGATGCCCTTAGAGCTTGCCTCTAGCTCAGGAGGATCAGGAATACCTCTCGGGCCTTGACATGGATCGGCTCGGGTGATTGGTTCAGGGTCGACCCGAGCTGTTTTGTGACATCAAAAGTGTATTGATTGTTTAAGTCTTCATTTTTCTTTAAAATTCCAATTCTATTTTCCCTTGAGATGTAAATAATCCTCTTAAATTAGACATTTCTTCATATATGTAATGGGATTCTTCTCGTTTGAAGAAAAAAATTTCATTCTTCACAACATGCTCTTTTTGTTTATCCTTTTACAATTGATTAGGCCAATTGATCAAACACTCTTTAGACACATGCCAAGAATTATTCTTTGGTGTGGCATCCTTCTTTAGAGAAACTTTTTTAGTAGTAAGATTCATTGGTTGTTTCCTTTTATTTTTAAAAACAATTTCTATTTAGTAAATATTCCATACAATTGGTAGCTTTGTTTCCTATTTTTTAATCTTCTATAAACCTCTTCAATAGTCATTGAGTTTTATTTATTAGGAAAATTTTCAAACTCATCATCTTTTATTCTTTCAAGTATCCCAGTCATCTTATTACTTTATTTTATTAAATACCCTAGTAGTTTAAAATTTCTCCCTTGATAATTGATCTACATTTATTTTTTAATGGTCTAGGATGTGTACTCTCATACCAAATTAGAACCATATTCTCTTATCTTATGGGTTATTCTTATCAAAATTCCTCATATAAGTAATATTCTTAACAACTTTGTTCATTTATTTGTATCCTAATATAAACTTTCCTTCAGTTTGTTATTTATTTTGATTTTATGGGCTCTTCCCATAAATATAAGAATTGTGTTGGGTTCATTCATACAATAATTATTTAATACAATGAGCATGTCTCTTGCATCATTCAAAATAAATTCTTGACAGAAAAATCTATACTTATAAAAAAATTATTCATTTCTTATGAATTCAGTTTCATACTAACAAGATTTATTATATTTTTATCTTCACTCCCTCTTAGTTTAGGACTTTCATTTCTTCCATTGATTAAAATATTATTCAAATGATCAATATCCATATGCCCAACCCTTCAACAATACCAATAGTGTTGTATAATTCATATTATTCTCAATTTAGCCTCATGTTTTTTAGATTTATATGCTTCTTATTTTTGAGTTGGAACCCCAATATTTTGGGATCCAATTAGAGGTATTTTTTGTACACTTACTCACATTTTCCATAAATACTTTTTTGGTGTTTTTATTATTTTATCCATCAAAATTTGTCTAGGTTTTGACTTTCTTGTAGTATTAAAAATGAAAGATTCTGTAAAAACAATTCTACATGACTTTGAGAACCATTTTCGAGGAGGTTGAGGTAGTGGATTATTTATATATTATCAGTCTATCTTTACCACCAACATGAATAAATTTTTGTGGAAAAAATTCTCAGAAACATTTGTGGGAGAACTATTTCTTTCCACATCTTTGGAAGTTCCATTTTGTGTCACTTCTCTACTTTTCATCTTTACCACCAGCTGTAGAAAAATTATTTTGAGGGAATATTTCTCTTCCAAAAGTGATTTAATCCTCCATCCCCATTCATTTTTTAAGCTTCTAAATTTTTTCATAATGAATCATGGTAATATTTTGTAGTGAATTGTCAAGATATTTCATATTTTTTACTTTCAAATCCTATAATAAATCCATGAGATTCAATGTAACTTTTGTATATTTTTTAATGAATAGAATACATCAATATTTTTTTAAGTAAATCCTACTCCAAAACTATTCTTTGTGATTCTTTATCAATCATTAAAAATTAATCATTATAAAGTTTAACTCTCTATCCCTTAGCCTTAACCAATATTGATATTTTGTTTAAATAGTCTACCTTCATAGATAATGAATCCTATATTACATTATACTATTATTAAAATTGTGAATTTTAATCTTATAGTCTCTTAACATGTTCTAATATGAGTATAAAAACATTAATGGGGACCATTTTGAGATAATAGTTCACTTGAGAGTAAAAATATCAAACTAAATTTGCGCGGATGTGTTCTTTGGATTAACCATAACATGAACTTGATTCATTATTATTGTAATAATTAATAGATCCAATTATACACTTAACCCTCTGGGAAACTTTAGGTATTATTTTTCCTCTAATTTGAATGATATTTATTTTATATATTTCAACCTTGTTTTTCAATCTATTTTTCAGGGTCTTGACTGGGAATTCATATTTTGTAGTAACTAGAATAAATATTGTTTCTTCCATATGAGGATCTATATAAAACAACTCAAATATTCACTTAATCATATTTTAATAAAAATATCAGTGAAAGTAATATTAAAATCCACCAAGAGGAAACCTCTTTTTTATATCAATTGAAATATCCCTAATGATCGATGAACACACCTGAGGGGGTGAATAAGGTGTTGCATATATTTACCAAAATCCAAATATTCACTAAAAATTTAACCCCCTTTGGTTATGAACCTTAATTTTTGATAATTCACCTAGATCATTTTATGTTTTACCAATAATTCATCAACTGCAAGAAAAAAAAAGAACGTAAGAAAATAGAAGTACGTAGTATTTTTACAAGGCTCATCTATAATGTCTACTCCTTATTATGATTGGTTATTGATTTCAGTCATGGATTATCCACTGTATTAAATCTTGGAATAATTTTTTTTGGGGTATCCTACACTTACACGAAGTCTTAGTATATATATAATTAACAACATCTAACTAGAATTCTCAAAATCATATTCCCATTGAAATCATAGCTTCGTACTGTATTTTCCATACATACCCAAATTCCAAATATGTCCACATATTACTATAGTGAATACAAAAAATATTTTTTGCCATACATTGTGATGTATATTTTTTATCATCATAGGGATGCAATTTAATCCACAAAATATATTTACTTCTGCATCATAATAGAGGCTTCGAATTCCAGTAACTCTTCAAATACAATGCATGAAACCCATTCTCTATTTCCACATTAGCATCATAAATATTCTACCAAACCTAATCACTTATATTTTTTATACTGAACTTGAGTTCTTGTAATCCTCAATAATCTAGTAGCTCCTCAATATCTTAAAGGAGTGTCACATAGATCATAACATCAGTAGTGCAGTCACTCAATCCTATGTTTCTTATATTTAAAATTTTACAATAATGGTTATCACAGGATACTCTCCATACATCCTATTTGATACCCAGATGATATTATATTAATTTATATATTGATTCTTACTTCCTATTATTCTTCTACTTTGATAGTTTCACTTTTTGTTTGTATCACACAAGCTCTCTAATTTCAAACACAAAACACTCTTTTATCATTTTAATTTTATAAATTGGTCACTCAAAATGTATCTTATATATTAGTTGAATATTGAAAATATTATCAAAATAGTATTTCAATCCTCATAATTTCTCAATGTCTTATACATGGGAGTTCTCCCACAATCTCCAGGATATTTTTCTCCTCAAGGGATTTCTTCTATAATTTTATAAGAATGACTTCTCTTCTATTTTATATATTTTTCTATAAAATTTATCTCAGCCAAATTTATATTCCATATACTTCCAACATTATCAATTCTCTTCTTACATTATCATCTTCTCATAGATATTTGTGAAAAAAATATTTTCTATGGTTTTATTAAAATCACACAACATTCAAAATTCCTTCTTAGCTTATTTCAATTTGGAATTAAAACTTTTGAAAATATAATACACATTAACATGAATTATTATTTTTAAAACACTATAAAACACTCATATTATAATTTATCATTTTGAATAATAATTCACAATGTGTTATTTAAAGCTATAAATACTTTCTTGGGAACCTTCACTTTTTAGTTTTAGATTTAATTAATATAAAATTTATCATTTTCAGATTCATTCACTTTCTAATAAATTCAGAAACTCTCATCTTATCTTTCACATTCGACCATGCTGGAATAAATTTTTTTTATATTTAAACCAATTAAATTCATCTCTTGAAACATGTAATTTAATTCTATTTTTTAATTACAAATAATGAATTTCAAATATTCTCATTTAACATTCCTAAATAAATAATAGTGGTTTTCTCCATCTTCCATACCATTTATCTTATCCAAATTAGGATATGAACATAGATAACCATAACTAAATGGTGTATAGAACATGTGAAAATATATCAATAATCTTACCAAATTAAAAAATTTTAAAATAAAAAAAAATTTGATAATAAAATTTATCATCGAGAAGAATTCATGAATTTTCACTAAGGAATGAATCATATGAAAATCCCTAGCCACCCATACACAATATAATTTCTTCATAAATAACTCATAAAAATTATATATGACTCATATATAAGACAACATGACTCATACAAAATATTATAGTCACTTATACAAAGTTCATACAATTACTAGATTTCACATCTTTTTAGAATGAATTTTGCCTAGACTGTCAAATGGCTCATACATTGCTCATATTTACTCTTATACATCACTGTAATGACTCTTGTGTAGGTAAATTTTCCTTGAAATGATTCATATGTACAATAGAAATACACATACATCACTCACTGAGATGAATCATATGTATGACTTAGCCATTCTTCACATATAACTCCAAAATTTAATTTTAAATTTGGTTTAATAAAAATCACCCCAAATATTCTTTAGGTAATATAAAACACAATAAAAACACTAGAACAATTTTAAATGACCTTAATGAAATTATAAACCATTCTAAAACTCTTTTTCCTCGTTCATAAGAACTTGTGATACCTTAAATAATAAAATTTTGTATTCCCAAAAGTTGAACGATACTTAAAATTCTATACATAATTTTATCCTTCAAAAAAGAGTGTTCAATAATAATTTGAATTTCCTATATGATCAGTTCTTTTATAATTATTTATCCAACAACCTATTTCTTCAATTTCTCTAAATAGATACATATTTTAATGATAAATTTTAATGTTATACATTGCAGCCATCTCCTTATCTTCTAATAATTGTTGTTGACATGAGATCCTTCTTCCATCTGTAGTAGTCACTTATGTTACTCACCTAACCATCATCACATAGAGGTGGAGGGTTATTTATTACATGGTAATTATATTACAAGATATTAAATTCCCAATATCATGTTTTCATAGTCTTTAAGAAACTAGTTAACAAATATTACATTACAACATGATGCATTACAAAATTTAATTTAAAGTATTTATTCCTTAATATTATTCGTAATGATTATCATATATGTTATAAAAAAAAATTATTAGGGGAAATGAGAAAAAATTAAATGGTGGCATCAAATTATTAGTACAGGAATGAATATGGTAGAAGCCAACATGGAATAATAATGGCATAAGAAATAGATAGATAAATTATGCAACATAAATGTTTACATAAGCACAATAAAATTCATGAATGAATAGAGGAAAATATATGTAACACCCCGAGAATTTATGAAAAATATTATTTTGATTTCATTAATGTCTTGTGTTGTATTCTACACCAAGATTACCTTGCGCTATATGCAACACCGTATTAGCTTGCAGTATACGCAACACTATTCTTGGATCGTGTTACACACAATTTTGATAATAGTTATTCTACGCAACATTGAGTATATATATATATATATTCAATTTATAAATGAAATATGGTTGGATTATGTTATACGAAACAACTAAGGATTCTTTCGCAACATGCAACCCTGACTTGGCTTGCATTACACGCAATCGCGACCTTCCTCGATAGCGTGTGTTGTACACAATACCGGGTTTTAATAAACAATGATATATTATTATAATATTGTCATGAACTAGCCGTTATGAATAGTATTAACTAAATTTAGAATTTTATAACATTATTATTCATCTTACACATTTTCTAGAACAAGTTATATGAACAAAATAAATTTTTCGGGTAAAATAAGTATTTTTCAAAAAATGCAGTTTTGTCGCCTTTTGATGGCGCACCTACTTTAAATATAGTTTTTGACATGTTTATATGTTCAATTTGAAAAAATAAAATTCTTCTTTTGAATCAGGATATAAAAATTTACATTAGATAAAGTTTTGATATTTTTCCGATAACTTTCATATTTTAATGAATAGTAAAAACACGCTATATTTTAATTAAAAACAACTTTTTTCATCATAATATATTATGACGTTAAATTATAATATTGAATGGTTTTAAAGTATAAATAGAATATATTTTTACCATTTAATATAATGTATGTCATTAGCATTGATTTTACCTTGAATTCGTAGGTTAAATCAATTCAATCTTTTGCAATGTTTTAAAGAAAACCCCGTTTTCTTTCGACAACGAGATTAATTTTAATTTAATTTCTGCATCTTTTGTGTATTGAATTTGGAAAAATGGATTCCATATTTGGAATCAGTGGGTCCAAATTATGTTAATAAGCTACTTTTTATTTTTTGAATAATAACTACGGTAAATTTTATTTTCTATAGTTAAAGGTAAATCGTGTAATTAATGGTAAATATAAGATTATAAAATTACCCTAAAACTTGGAAAAATCCTATTGGATGGCTAAAGGTAGACCCATATAACCTAAGGGTCGGATTAGATTCATTTTAGGGACTTTTGTTCATGAAAATAATTTAATTATTATTAAAACCAAAGAATGTGACAACATGTCAATTTCTTAAAGCTTATAAGTATAATAATTTTAATTTAGTGATAAACATCATGCAAATTCGAACCAAAATAGTCTCCAGAAATCTAAAACAATTATCTACATCATAGGAATTTATTTAGAATTCTTAGGGATTAAATAATTATCATTTATTATGACACAAAGATGATGCAGTAATTGTCTTATTAATGAAATACTGACATAATTGATGTTATAAATGCCCAAATAAATGTAATTTGAGACTTTTTATGACTTAAATTAATTTTATAGGTTAATATGACTTGTTATTGTTTATATAAGTAACTTGGTTCGAACTTATCATTCTGTTATGAATTTCATAAAAATCATGTACCAAATAGTGTCAAAATTGACATAAATTAGTTTTTAAAACAAATATTATATTATTAATTGTTATTTAATTCCTAAAAATCTAAGGTTCGTCCAAATGACTTATATAAGGATAGATATATTAATAATAAACAACTTGGGGTTATTTTGGCTTGTTATGGTATGTTTATTAACCATATAGTGTAAGAAAACAAAAAGGCACGGTAAAAGTTAAATTATTTAAAATAGAGTTAAATCTAATTGATAAGGTAAAATAAGAACCTACACTTGTCTAAATCCTATTGGATGAGAGGATTTCGACCCATCCCCACTTTTTCTTCTAAATAAGACCCTTTGGAACCATTATAAACTGAATTTTACCTTAATATAAAATAATATTTTGAGATTTTCCTAAGGTGCCCCTCTCCTCCCTTATAAAAGGGCACCTCCTCCCCCTCTTCCTCACACCACTTTGAGCCTTCAAGCTCGGCCAAACTCTGCCAAAATATCTTCTCCACTTCCCTAGTATCATCCTAGGGGTCCTGGTCCTCTCCAAAGACCATCCTTAGTTCTTTAAGTGGAGGTTAAGAAAAGACGCGTCAAAAAGAGGTAATATCCATTACCGATCTTTTTCAATTTATTTCTTCTTAAACTTCTTCTTCTTTAGTTGTTTTATGATAAAGTAATAACATAAGTATTTCTTATATACTTATATGTTATTATAAATATGAAACAACTCCAATTAACCTTTTATCCATCCTACGGAAAAAGGAATTCACCGCGCGTGCGTACGTACGGTATACCGTCTCCACGCCGTGGTGTAATTTATTTTCCACAACCACCTTAATTGGATGGGTATAATGGTGTAATTAGTAACTATATATGATTATTATAAAGTGATATTGATACTGAAATAGTATACATACACTTAAATACAAGTTCACGGTCATGAGAACGATATCATCGCTCGTGCGTACGTACGGACTACCGTCTCCATGACGCGATGCGATTCATTATCCACATTAACAAATAATGAATGATTATAAAGTATATATAATGAATAATAATGAAATATATGAAATTTTAAATCTACTGGATTTATGTATATATATATATGTATGTCATCTACTTACTTCATTCAAGACAATAAGGAAAGGAAAACAGCGTTCATGTGTACGTACGGACTACCGTCTCCATGAACGGTGTGTTTCATTTCATTTATCTATCTATTATATATATATATATACTGAATATATATGATATATAAATCATGTTATATATTCTGGAAGTAATTAAATCATGATATAAGTAATAATAATGTCAAGAACAACAAGTCCAAACACCTACGATAAATGAAACGATTTTACCCAAAACGCTTTTTTAACATGGAATTTACAAAAGAACGGGTAATATAAAGTCATAAGTGAACCATATATGATATCATAACAATGAATATGATTCTTTAATAAGTTAATGACATTATTTAAATCATTATACAGGAGGTTCAGACACTTACGAAGCAAATCGGACTTAAGGTAAGGGAAATATCACAATCACATTTTTATCTGAGATTGTTTATACTTTGGTATTTACTGGGGTGTATTTTATCATCCACATCCATGTTTCCTCAATATTTAATGTTATTTCCATCCACCTAAAATTGTTGAAATCCAAATTTACCCTTCGGTGAGTTTTTAGTAAAAGATATGAAAGGAATCTTTTGTCATTTTTCGTACGAGGTACTTTTTGACTTTTCCGACAAAAGTACGAGAAGAATGGTTTTTTAACTTATACGGCATGAATGGATTTTTAAAAAATTATTTCCAAGAAGCTTAATTTTCATGTTTTCAAGTTTATTTTTAATCAAATTCTTTTAGTTTAAAACTGTATGACATGTTAAGAAAGGAAAATGTATCTGAAGTAGAAAGGATTGTTTCCTCAAGAATGGAGTTCAAGTGTTTTATCAAAATTATTTTCCATATAAGATAATAAAGGGCTATGTTTCTATCCCTATTATTACATTGATTTGATTATGTTGTGATGGAATTATTTTTATGAATTCCTTTATCTTATATGAATTGTTTTATGATGTCATGTTGTTTAAGAATCTCATTTTTATTACATGGGTTATGAAATGATGTATGATTTATGATTTTGTGGCACACATAATAATGGTATCATTATGAGATGGGTTGGACCTATATCTACCTCCAATGCATTGGGTAAAGATTTTATATCTCATGAGATAGACATGGCTGGAATGGTAGGTTATACCGGTTCAGTGAAACAGGACTGAAACGAGGGTGACTCGGTTCAGAAAGGGACTTTGTCTACTAAGATAGTCTTGGAAATGAGTCTCGACTAACAAGAAATGATTCTCTATGATTATGTGTGTATGCCACAAAGTTTCATGTTTTAAGTTATGATTATTGGGATTTCATTTCACTACTAATATTTATCCCATGTTATGAAATTATGCTCTCTTTTGCAGGTTAAGATTTCCAAAATGGTATGTTCTTATAAATATGATGTGATTGATATTTATTTTGTTTACCCTTAATGAGCATTTGAGCTCACCATTTTATGTTTTATTTTCCCTAGGATATAAAGAAAGGTTTTAGGTAAAAAAAGGTAAGATCTTTATGAGATATTTTGAAGATCTTTCACCACGATTAGAAGATTATATTCCGAGATTCCAAAGACACTAAACTATTACGGTCCTTGTGTGTGTGTTTTTGTTATGTATTAAGTATTTCGCAAAAGTAATGTAATTTCCATGTACATCAGGCTTTAGGGCTCTACAGTTGGTATCAGAGGAAAGGTTTAGTCAACCTTTGGAAACTAGGATGCGAAAACGTTAGTGAGATCCCTAGAGATATTTCTAAGGTATGTCTAGGGATGTCCCTAAGGATAAGTATACGAACTACGGTAACGATCATAGAATTTAACCTAAGATGTTAGATACTGAGGGTACTCCCCCTTTACTATTTTTTTTTCTCTAGCATGATTTTTGCCTCTCACAGAATTATTTTTGTGTTTTAGTTAATGGAGGGAACCAGAAGGAATTTGGTTAACATTGAATCCAATGGACAAATTGGTGACTATGAGAAACAAAATTGTGTAATGCCTAGAGAGAAAGATATTGTGATTATGCTGAATCAGTCATCATGATATATGATTAACAAGGTGAAATTTAGTGGTATGCCTAATTCATCAAATAAGAGGAAGATAGACTTTTATACATGTTCTCATGTGGAGGAGCATAAAGAAAGGAAGATTGAGATTTCTAAAGAAGGGAAGAAGAACCTCGAGGAATACCTAAAATGGAGGGACATATGTTATCTGTGTGGAGAAAAAGGTCATAGAGTGACAGACTATTATGGAGTTCAATGTCTTATTTGTGGAGAACATGGGCATTACCCAACTCAATGCCCTGACCTAAAAAGTTACTTCCAAATCAAGGAAGGAATTATTCCAAGACAATCATTGAAGAGGATGGATTGAAGTGTTTATGTATTGTTATTCAAGAATAATGTCATTGAGGTACTTTTATGGATTATTAGAATATTTTTGTATTAGTCTATTGTGGTTTTCAATAATTTTATGGTACCGGTAACCATGGAAAGTGATTGAGATATTTTTAGAAAAAAGATGATATGCTCATAATGAAGGGATAAGGAAAAAAATGAAATGTTTGACAGTATTAATGAGCTCATGATTGATATAAGGACTAAGTATATAGAATTTTGAGGATTTTGGTATGTGGAAAGAGTTATCTTTTGACAGCACTCATGTTTTCACTAAGATTCAATGGGTATTCATTTTTCAATAGATTACATGATTATGGTGTTCACATGACTGGAATGTGACGAACAAGATATATGAGGGATAAATGATGGCATTCACGTGATCATTTTCTCTATACTATGAGCTTGGACCAAAGTATTTTAGAGAAGCCTAAAGATTGGAATGGATTATGTTGGACATAAGTTAGTATTGTTTAAGGATAAAACTTTTTTTGATATTGTTGATGGGATGTTATAATAATGTAGTTTTAGAAAAAGGACAACCTGCAGGATGTGCGACAACCCATCGCGTCGGCCAAGGCTGTGGGAATCGAACCCACAACTAAAGTGCGATGGGCCTTTATCGCATACCACTAGCCTACAGAAAGTCCCTGGTTAGTAGAAACTAGTTTTATTTTATTAATCGGTATGATATATGAAGTTTAAGTTCATTTTTGGAATTGTATATGATTAACCTCACCAAAGACGGACTTATGTATATTTGATAACTATTGTTAAACTTTGGTTTGAAACAGATGGAATGACCCATCATTCTATCACATGATCTGTTAACACTTCACGAATAACAAATTCAACTTCATTTCTTTAAGAGATGAAGTGGAAATTGTTCAAAGCACGAAAAAGAGTGATATTGTACCAAAATCAAGTAAGTATTTCTTCTAATTCCAAATTTTCAACTTTAGGGAAATGATATTGAAAACCAAAAATGTTGTCCTAGTGATCTTATATCTGATGATTCAGATGGTACCCTAGATCATCACAAATATATGGCTTTGCGATTGTTGGCTTTTTTATAGCCATGTTCTCTACCACTCTCCATCAGAACTTGATGGTTATATTTTTCTTCCATATCCATATTTTCAACTATGTTCTCTTACGTGGAAACCCAGTGATGAGTTAATTTGGGTAACCGTTACATTTCATACTTTACTTTTTAAAGCCATATTTTGGTATTCCTTTTTACGATGTGTGTTTCTATTAAACAAACTTTCGAGTAGTAAACCATTTATAACCCCGATGAATTTCGAGGGAGAAATTCATTTTAAGGGGGGTAGAATGTAACACCCCGAGATTTTATGAAAAATATTCTTTTGATTTCATTAATGTCTTGTGTTGTATTCTACACCAAGATTACCTTGCGCTATACGCAACACCGTATTAGATTGCAGTATACGCAACACTATTCTTTGATCGTGTTACACACAATTTTGATAATAGTATATATATTCAATATATAAATGAAATATGGTTGGATTCTGTTATACGAAACAACGAAGGATTCTTTCACAACACGCAACCCTGACTTGGCTTGCATTACACGCAATCACGACCTTCCTCGATAGCGTGTGTTGTACGCAGTACCTGGTTTTAATAAACAATGATATATTATTATAATATTGTCATGAACTAGCCGTTATGAATAGTATTAACTAAATTTTGAATTTTATAACATTATTATTCATCTTTCACATTTTCTAGAACATGGTATAAGAACAAAATAAATTTTTCAGGTAAAATAAGTATTTTTAAAAAAATGCAGTTTTGCCGCCTTTTGATGGCGCATCTACTTTAAATATAGTTTTTGACATGTTTATATGTTCAATTTTACAAAATAAAATTCTTCTTTTGAATCAGGATATAAAAATTTACAGTAGATAAAGTTTTGATATTTTTCCGATAACTTTCATATTTTAGTGAATAGTAAAAACACGCTATATTTTAATTAAAAACAACTTTTTTCATCGTAATATATTATGTGGTTAAATTATAATATTGAATGGTTTTAAATTATAAATAGAATATATTTTTACCATTTAATATAATGTATGTCATTAGCATTGATTTTACCTTGAATTCGTAGGTTAAATAAATTCAATCTTTTGCAATGTTTTAAAGAAAACCCCGTTTTTTCGACAACGAGATTAATTTTAATTTAATTTCTGCATATTTTGTGTATTTAATTTGGAAAAATGGATTCCATATTTGGAATAATTGGGTCCAAATTATGTTAATAAGCTACTTTTTATTTTTTGAATAGTAACTACGGTAAATTTTATTTACTATAGTTAAAGGTAAATCGGGTAATTAATGGTAAATATAAGATTATAAAATTACCCTAAAACTTGGAAAAATCCTATTGGATGGCTAAAAGTAGACCCATATTACCTAAGGGTCGGATTAGATTTATTTTATGGACTTTTTTCCACGAAAATAATTTATTTATTATTAAAACCAAAGAATGTGACAACATGTCACTTTCTTAAATCTTATAAGTATAATAATTTTAATTTAGTGATAAACATCATGAAACTTAAAACATGAATAGTCTACAGAAATAAAATACAATTATCTACATCATATAATTTATTTAGAATTTTTAGGGATTAAATAATTATCATTTATTATGACACAAAGATGATGCAGCAATTGTCTTATTAATGAAATATTGACAGAATTGATGTTATAAATGCCCAAATAAATGTAATTTGAGACTTTTTCTGACTTAAATTATTTTTATAGGTTAATATGACTTGTTAATGTTGATATAAGTAACTTGTTTCGAACTTATCATTCTGTTATGAATTTCATAAAAATCATGTACCAAATAGTGTCAAAATTGACATAAATTAGTTTTTAAAACAAATATTATATTATTAATTGTTATTTAATTCCTAAAAATCTAATGTTCGTCCAAATTACTTATATAAGGATAGATATATTAATAATAAACAACTTGGGGTTCGTTTGGCTTGTTATGGTAAGTTTATTAACCATATAGTGTAAGAAAACAAAAAGACACGGTAAAAGTTAAATTATTTAAAATAGAGTTAAATCTAATTGATAAGGTTAAACTAATAACTTAAACTTGTCTAAATACTATTGGATGAGAGGATTTCGACCCATACCCACTTTATCTTCGAAATAAGACCCTTTGGAACCAATATAAACCGAATTTGACCTTAATATAAAATAATATTTTGAGATTTTCCTAAGGTGCCCCTCTCCTCCCTTATAAAAGGGCACCTCCCCCCCCTCTTCCTCACACCACTTTGAGCCTTAAAGCTCGGACAACCCCTACAAAAATCTCTTATACACTTCCCTAGTATCATCCTAGAGGTCCTGGTCTTCTTCAAAGACCATCCTTATTTCTTTATGTTGAGGTTAAGAAAAGGCGTGTCAAAAAGAGGTAATATCCATTACCGATCTTTTTCAATTTCATTCTTCTTCAACTTCTTCTTCTTTAGTTGTTTTATGATAAAGTAATAACATAAGTATTTCTTATATACTGATATGTTATTATAAATATGAAACAACTCTAATTAACATTCTATCCATCCTATGGAAAAAGGAAGTCACCGCGCGTGCGTACGTATGGAATACCGTCTCCACGCCGTGGTGTAATCTATTTTCCGCCACCACCTTAATTGGATGAGTATAATGGTGTAATGAGTAACTATATATGATTATTATAAAGTGATATTGATACTGAAATAGTATACATACACTTCAACACAAGTTCATGATCATGAGAACGATATCATCACTCGTGCGTACGTACGGACTACCGTCTCCACGACGCGATGAGATTCATTCTCCACATTAACCATTCATGAATGATTATAAAGTATATATAATGAATAATAATGAAATATATTACATGTTAAATCTACTGGATTTATGTATATATATATGTATGTCATCTACTTACTTCCATTCAAGACAATAAGGAAAGGAAAACAACGTTCATGCGTACGTACGGACTACCGTCTCCATGAACGGTGTGTTTCATTTCATTTATCTATCTATTATATATATAAATATATACTGAATATATATGATATATAAATCATGTTTTATATTCTGGAAGTAAGTAAATCATGATATAAGTAATAATAATGTCAATATCAACAAGTCCAAACACCTACGATAAATGAAACGATTTTACCCAAAACGCTTCTTTAACATGGAATGTACAAAATAAAGGGTAATATAAAGTAATAAGTGAACCATATATGATATCATAACAATGAATATGATTCTTTAATAAGTTAATTACATTATTTAAATCATTATACAGGAGGTTCAGACACTTACGAAGCAAATCGGACTTAAGGTAAGGGAAATATCCCAATCTCATTTTTATCCGAGATTGTTTATACTTTGGTATTTACTAGGGTGTATTTTATCATCCACATCCATGTTTCATCAATATTTAATGTTATTTCCATCCACCTACAATTGTTTAAATCCAAATTTACCCTTATTTGAGTTTTTAGTAAATGATATGAAAGGAATCTTTTGTCGTTTTTCGTACGAGGTACTTTTTGACTTTTCCGACAAAAGTACGAGAAGAATGTTTTTTTAACTTATACGGCATGAATGGATTTTTAAAAAATTATTTCCAAGAATCATAATTTACTAGTTTTAAAGTTTATTTTTAATCAACCTCTTTTAGTTTAAAATTGTATGACATGTTAATAAAGGAAAATGTATTTGAAGTAGAAAGGATGTTTTCCGCAAGAATGGAGTTGATGTGTTTTATCAAAATTATTTTCCATCTAAGATAATAAAGGGTTCTGTTTATATCCCTATTATTACATTAATTTTATTATGTTGTGATGGAATTAATTTTCTTAATTCCTTTATCTTATATGAATTGTTTTATGATGTCATGTTGTTTAAGAATCCCATTTTTATTACATGGGTTATACAATGATGTATGATTTATGATTTTGTGGCACACATAAGAATGGTATCATTATGAGATGGGTGGGGCCTATATCTCCCTCCAATGCATTGGGTAAAGATTTTATATCTCATTAGATAGACATGGCTAGAATGGTTGGTTATACCGGTTCAGTGAAACAGGACTGAAACGAGGGTGACTCGGTTCAGAAAGGGACTTTGTCCACTAAGATAGTCTTGGCAATGAGTCTCGACTAACAAGAAATGATTCGCTATGATTATGTGTGTATGACAAAAAGTTTCATGTTTTATGTTATGATTATTGGGATTTCATTTTACTACTAAGATTTATCCCATGTTATGAAATTATGCTCTCTTTTGCAGGTTAAGATTTCCAAAATGTTATGTTCCTATGAATATGATGTGATTGATATTTCTTTTGTTTACCCTTACTGAGCATTTGAGCTTACCCTTTTATGTTTTCTTTTCCCCAGGATATAAATAAAGGTTTTAGGTAAAAAAAAGGAAGATCTTTATGGGAGAATTTGAAGATCTTTCACCATGATTAGAAGATTATATTCCGAGTTTCCAAAGACACTAAACTATTACGGTCCTTGTGTGTGTGTTTTTGTTATGTACTAAGTATTCCGAAAAAGTAATGTAATGTCCATGTACGTCAGGCTTCAGGTCTATACAGTTGGTATCAGAGGAAAGGTTTAGTCAACCTTTGGAAACTAGGATGCAAAAACGTTAGTGAGATACCTAGAGATATTTCTAAGGTATGTCCAGGGATGTCCCTAAGGATAAGTATACGAACTACGGTAACGATCATAGAATTTAACCTAAGATGTTAGATATTAAGGGTACTCCCCCTTTACTATGTTGTTTTCTCTAGCATGATTTTTTCCTCTCACAAAATTATTTTTGTGTTTTAGTTTATGGAGGGAACCAGAAGGAACTCGGTTAACATTGAATCCAATAGACAAATTGGTGACTATGAGAAACAAAATTGTGTAATGCCTAGAGAGAAAGATATTGTGATTATGCCGAATCAGTCATCGCGATATATGATTAAAAAGGTGAAATTTAGTGCTATGCCTAATTCATCAAATAAGAGGAAGATAGACTTTTATACATGTTCACATGTGGAGGAGCATAATGAAAAAAAGATTGAGATTTCTAAAGAAGGGAAGAAGAACCTCGAGGAATACCTAAAATGGAGGGACATATGTTATCTGTGTGGAGAAAAGGGTCATAGAGTGACCGACTATTATGGACTTCAATGTCTTATTTGTGGAGAACATGGGCATTACCCAACTCAATGACCTAACCAAAAAAGTTACTTCTAAATCAAGGAAGGAATTATTCCAAGACAATCATTGAAGAGGATGGATTGAAGTGTTTATGTATTGTTATTCAAGAATAATGTTGTTGAGGTACTTTTATAGCTTATTAGAATATTTTCGTATTTGTCTATTGTGGTTTTCAATAATTTTATGGTACCAGTAACCATAAAAAGTGATTGAGATATTTTTAGAAAAAAGATTATATGCGCATAATGAAGGGATAAGGAAAAAAATAAAATGTTTGACAGTATTCATGAGGTCATGATCGATATAAAGAATAAGTATATAGAATTTTGAGGATTTTGGTATGTGGAAAGAGTTATCTTTTTATAGAACTCATGTTTTCACTAATATTCAATGGGTATTCATTTTTCAGGAGATTACATGATTATGGTGTTCACATGACTGGAATGTGACGAACAAGATATATGAGGGATAAATGATGGCATTCACGTGATCATTTTCTCTATACTATGAGCTTGGACCGAAGTATTTTAGATAAGCCTAATGATTGGAATGGATTATGTTGGACATAAGTTAGTATTGTTTAAGGATAAAACTTTTTTTGATATTGTTGATGGGATGTTATAATAATATAGTTTTAGAAAAAGGACAACCTGCAGGATGTGCGACAACCCATCGCGTCGGCCAAGGTTGTGGGAATCGAACCCACAACTAAAGTGCGACGGGCCTTTATCGCATACCACTGGCCTACAGAAAGTCCCTGGTTAGTAGAAACTAGTTTTATTTTATTAATCGGTATGATATATGAAGTATAACTTCATTTTTGGAATCGTATATGATTAACCTCACCAAAGACGGACTTATGTATATTTGATAACTATTGCTAAACTTTTGTTTGAAATAGATTGAATGACCCATCATTCTATCACATGATCTGTTAACACTTCATGAATAACAAATTCAACTTCATTTCTTTAAGAGATGAAGTGGAAATTGTTCAAAGCACGAACAACAGTGAGATTGCACCAACATCAAGTAAGTATTTCTTCTAATTCAAAATTTTCAACTTTAGGGAAATGATATTGAAAACCAAAAATGTTGTCCTAGTGATCTTATATCTGATGAATCAGATGGTACCCTAGATCATCACAAATATATGGCTTTGCGATTTTTGGCTTTTTCATAGCCATGTTCTCTACCACTCTCCATCAGAACTTGATGGTTAGATTTTTTCTTCCATATCCATATTTTCACCTATGTTCTCATATGTGGAAACCCAGTGATGAGTTAATTTGGGTAACCGTTACATTTCATACTTTAGTTTTTAATGCCATATTTTGGTATTCCTTTTTACGATGTGGGTTTCTATTAAACAAACTTTCGAGTAGTAAACCATTTATAACCCCGAAGAATTTCGAGGGCGAAATTCATTTTAAGGGGGGTAGAATGTAACACCCCGAGATTTTATGAAAAATATTTTTTTTTGATTTCATTAATGTCTTTTGTTGTATTCTACACCAAGATTACCTTGCGCTATACGCAACACCGTATTAGCTTGCAGTATACGCAACACTATTCTTGGATCGTGTTACACACAATTCTGATAATAGTTATTCTACGCAACATTGAGTATATATATATATATTAAATGTATAAATGAAATATGGTTGGATTTTGTTATACGAAACAACGAAGGATTCTTTCACAACACGCAACCCTGACTTGGCTTGCATTACACGCAATCACGACCTTCCTCGATAGCGTGTGTTGTACGCAATACCGGGTTTTAATAAACCATGATATATTATTATAACATTGTCATGAACTAGCTGTTATGAATAGTATTAACTAAATTTTTAATTTTATAACATTATTATTCATCTTACACATTTTCTAGAACATGGTATAAGAACAAAATAATTTTTTCGGGTAAAATAAGTATTTTTCAAAAAATGCAGTTTTGCCGCCTTTTGATGGCGCACCTACTTTAAATATAGTTTTTGACATGTTTATATGTTCAATTTGACAAAATAAAATTTTTCTTTTGAATCATGATATAAAAATTTACATTAGATAAAGTTTTGATATTTTTCCGATAACTTTCATATTTTAATGAATAGTAAAAACACGCTATATTTTAATTAAAAACAACTTTTTTCATCGTAATATATTATGTGGTTAAATTATAATATTTAATGGTTTTAAAGTATAAATAGAATATATTTTTACCATTTAATATAATGTATGTCATTAGCATTTATTTTACCTTGAATTAATAGGTTAAATCAATTCAATCTTTTACAATGTTTTAAAGAAAACCCCGTTTTCTTTCGACAACGGGATTAATTTTAATTTAATTTCTGCATCTTTTGTGTATTGAATTTGGAAAAATGGATTCCATATTTGGAATCAGTGGGTCCAAATTATGTTAATAAGCTACTTTTTATTTTTTGAATAGTAACTACGGTAAATTTTATTTACTATAGTTAAAGGTAAATCAGGTAATTAATGGTAAATATAAGATTATAAAATTACCCTAAAACTTGGAAAAATCCTATTGGATGGCTAAAAGTAGACCCATATAACCTAAGGGTCGTATTAGATTCATTTTATGGACTTTTGTCCATGAAAATAATTTAATTATTATTAAAACCAAAGAATGTGACAACATGTCACTTTCTTAAATCTTATAAGTATAGTAATTTTAATTTAGTGATAAACATCCTGAAACTTCAAACCAGAATAGTCTCCATAAATATAATACAATTATCAATATCATAGAAATTTATTTTGAATTTTTAGAGATTAAATATTTATCATTTATTATGACACAAAGATGATGCAGTAATTGTCTTATTAATGAAATATTGACATAATTGATGTTATAAATGCCCAAATAATTGTAATTTGAGACTTTTTATGACTTAAATTAATTTTATAGGTTACTATGACTTGTTATTGTTGATATAAGTAACTTGGTTCGAACTTATCATTCTGTTATAAATTTCATAAAAATCATGTACCAAATAGTGTCAAAATTGACATATATTAGTTTTTAAAACAAATATTATATTATTAATTGTTATTTAATTTATAAAAATCTAAGGTTCGTCCAAATGACTTATATAAGAATAGATATATTAATAATAAACAACTTGGGGTTCTTTTGGCTTGTTATGGTAAGTTTATTAACCATATAGTGTAAGAAAACAAAAAGACACGGTAAAAGTTAAATTATTTAACATAGAGTTAAATCTAATTGATAAGGTTAAAATAATAACCTAAACTTGTCTAAATCCTATTGTATGAGAGGATTTCGACCCATCCCCACTTTATCTTCGAAATAAGACCCCTTGGAACCATTATAAACCGAATTTGACCTTAATATAAAATAATAATTTGAGATTTTCCTAAGGTTCCCCTCTCCTCCCTTATAAAAGGGCACATCCTCCCCCTCTTCCTCACACCACTTTGAGCCTTCATGCTCGGCCAACCTCTGCCCAAATCTCTTATCCACTTCCATAGTATCATCCTAGAGGTCCTGTTCTTCTTCAAAGACCATCCTTAGTTCTTTAAGTGGAGGTTAAGAAAAGGCGCGTCAAAAATAGGTAATATCCATTACCGATCTTTTTCAATTTCTTTCTTCTTCAACTTATTATTCTTTAGTTGTTTTATTATAAAGTAATAACATCAGTATTTATTATATACTGATATGTTATTATAAATATGAAACAACTCTAATTAACCTTATATCCATCCTACGGAAAAAGGAAATCACCGCGCGTGCGTACGTACGAAATACCGTCTCCACGCCGTGGTGTAATCCATTTTCCGCCACCACCTTAATTGGATGGGTATAATGTTGTAATGAGTAACTATATATGATTATTATAAAGTTATATTGATACTTAAATAGTATACATACACTTCAACACAAGTTCACGATCATGAGAACGATATCATTGCTCGTGCGTACGTACGAACTACCGTCTCCACGACGCGATGAGATTCATTCTCCACATTAACCATTCATGAAAGATTACAAAGTATATATAATGAATAATAATGAAATATATGACATGTTAAATCTACTGGATTTATTTATATATATATATATATATATGTATGTCATCTACTTACTTCCATTCAAGACAATAAGGAAAGGAAAACAGCGTTCATGCGTACGTACGGACTACCGTCTCCATGAACGGTGTGTTTCATTTCATTTTTCTATCTATTATATATATATATAATGAATATATATGATATATAAATCATGTTTTATATTCTGTAAGTAAGTAAATCATGATATAAGTAATAATAATGTCATGAACAACAAGTCCAAACACCTACAATAAATGAAACGATTTTACCCAAAACGCTTCTTTAACATGGAATTTACAAAAGAACGGGTAATATAAAGTCATAAGTGAACCATATATGATATCATAACAATAAATATGATTCTTTAATAAGTTAATGAAATTATTTAAATCATTATACAGGAGGTTCAGACACTTACCATGCAAATCGGAATTAAGGTAAGGGAAATATCACAATCTCATTTTTATCTGAGATTGTTTATACTTTGGTATTTGATGGGGTATATTTAATCATCCACATCCATGTTTCCTCAATATGTAATGTTATTTCCATCCAACTACAATGGTTTAAATCCAAATTTACCCTTCGGTGAGTTTCTAGTAAAAGATATGAAAGGAATCTTTTGTTGTTTTTCATACGAGGTACTTTTTGACTTTTCCGACAAAAGTACGAGAAGAATGTTTTTGTAACTTATACGGCATGAATGTATTTTTAAAAAATTATTTCCAAGAAGCTTAATTTACAAGTTTTCATGTTTATTTTTAATCAAATTCTTTTAGTTTAAAATTGTATGACATGTTAATAAAGGAAAATGTTTTTGAAGTAGAAAGGATGTTTTCCTCATGAATGAAGTTCAAGTGTTTTATCAAAATTATTTTCCATCTAAGATAATAAAGGGTTCTGTTTCTATCTCTATTATTACATTTATTTGATTATGTTGTGATGGAATTATTTTTATGAATTCCTTTATCTTATATGAATTGTTTTATGATGTCATTTTGTTTAAGAATCCCATTTTTATTACGTGGGTTATGCAATGATGTATGATTTATGATTTTGTGGCACACATAAGAATGGTATCATTATGAGATGTGTGGGACCTATATCCCCCTCCAATGCATTGGGTAAAGATTTTATATCTCATTAGATAGACATGGCTGGAATGGTAGGTTATACCGGTTCAGTGAAACAGGACTGAAACGAGGGTGACTCGGTTCAAAAAGGGACTTTGTCCACTAAGATATTCTTGGCAATGAGTCTTGACTAACAAGAAATGATTCTCTATGATTATGTGTTTATGCCACAAAGTTTCATGTTTTATGTTATGATTATTGGGATTTCATTTCACTACTAAGATTTATCCCATGTTATGAAATTATGCTCTCTTTTGCAGGTTAAGATTTCCAAAATGTTATGTTCTTATGAATATGATGTGATTGATATTTCTTTTGTTTACCCTTACTGAGAATTTGAGCTCACCCTTTTATGTTTTCTTTTCCCCAGGATATAAAGAAAGGTTTTCGGTAAAAAAAAGCTAGATCTTTCACCACGATTAGAAGATTATATTCCGAGTTTCCAAAGACACTAAACTATTACGCTCCTTGTGTGTGTGTTTTTGTTATGTACTAAGTATTCCGCAAAAGTAATGTAATGTCCACGTACGTCAGGCTTCAGGTCTCTACAGTTGGTATCAGAGGAAATGTTTAGTCAACCTTTGGAAACTAGGATGCAAAAACGTTAGTGAGATCCCTAGAGATATTTCTAAGGTATGTCCAGGGATGTCCCTAAGGATAAGTATACGAACTACGGTAACGATCTTAGAATTTAACCTAAGATGTTAGATATTGAGGGTACTCCCCCTTTACTATGTTGTTTTCTCTAGAATGATTTTTTCCTCTCACAGAATTATTTTTGTGTTTTAGTTAATGGAGGGACCAGAAGGAATTCGGTTAACATTGAATCCAATAGACAAATTGGTGACTATGAGAAACAAAATTGTGTAATGCCTAGAGAGAATGATATTGTTATTATGACGAATCAGTCATCACGATATATGATTAACAAGGTGAAATTTAGTGGTATGCCTAATTCATCAAATAAGTGGAAGATAGACTTTTATACATGTTCGCATGTGGAGGAGCATAAAGAAAGGAAGATTGAGATTTCTAAAGAAGGGAAGAAGAACCTCGAGGAATACCTAAAATGGAGGGACATATGTTATCTGTGTGGAGAAAAGGGTCATAGAGTGACAGACTATTATGGAGTTAAATGTCTTATTTGTGGAGAACATGGGCATTACCCAACTCAATGCCCTGACCTAAAAAGTTACTTCTAAATCAGGGAAGGAATTATTCCAAGACAATCCTTGAAGAGGATGGATTGAAGTGTTTATGTATTATTATTCAAGAATAATGTTGTTGAGGTACTTTTATGGCTTATTAGAATATTTTTGTATTAGTATATTGTGGTTTTAAATAATTTTATGGTACCGGTAACCATGGAAAGTGATTGAGATATTTTTAGAAAAAAGATGATATGCACATAATGAAGGGATAAGGAAAAAATGAAATGTTTGACAGTATTCATGATCTCATGATTGATATAAGGACTAAGTATATAGAATTTTGAGGATTTTGGTATGTGGAAAGAGTAATCTTTTGACAGCACTCATGTTTTCACTAAGATTCAATGGGTATTCATTTTTTAAGAGATTACATGATTATGGTGTTCACATGACTGGAATGTGACGAAAAAGATATATGAGGGATAAATGATGGCATTCACGTGATCATTTTCTCTATACTATGAGCTTGGTCCGAAGTATTTTAGACAAGCCTAAATATTGGAATGGATTATGTTGGACATAAGTTAGTATTGTTTAAGGATAAAACTTTTTTTGATATTGTTGATGGGATGTTATAATAATGTATTTTTAGAAAAAGGACAACCTGCAGGATGTGCGAAAACCCATCACGTCGGCCAAGGCTGTGGGAACCGAACCCACAACTAACGTGCGACAGGCCTTTATTGCATACCACTGGCCTACAGAAAGTCCCTGGTTAGTAGAAACTAGTTTTATTTTATTAATCGGTATGATATATGAAGTATAAGTTCATTTTTGGAATCGTATATGATTAACCTAACCAAAGACGGACTTATGTATATTTGATAACTATTTCTAAACTTTTGTTTGAAACAGACGGAATGACCCATCATTCTATCACATGATCTGTTAACAATTCACGAATAACAAATTCAACTTCATTTCTTTAAGAGATAAAGTGGAAATTGTTCAAAGTATGAACAACAGTGAGATTGTACCAAAATCAAGTAAGAATTTCTTCTAATTAAAAATTTTAAACTTTAGGGAAATGATATTGAAAACCAAAAATGTTGTCCTAGTGATCTTATATCTGATTAATTATATGGTACCCTAGATCATCACAAATATATGGCTTTGCGATTTTTGGCTTTTTCATAGCCATGTTCTCTACCACTCTCCATCAGATCTTGATGGTTAGATTTTTCTTCCATATCCATATTTTCACCTATGTTCTCTTACGTGGAAACCCAGTGATGAGTTAATTTGGGTAACAATTACATTTCAAACTTTAGTTTTTAAAGCCATATTTTGGTATTCCTTTTTACGATGTGGGTTTCTATTAAACAATCTTTCGAGTAGTAAACCATTTATAACCCCGACGAATTTCGAGGGCGAAATTCATTTTAAGGGGGGTAGAATGTAACACCCCGAGATTTTATGAAAAATATTTTTTTGATTTTATTAATGTCTTGTGTTGTATTCTACACCAAGATTACCTTGTGCTATACGCAACACCGTATTAGCTTGTAGTATACACAACACCATTCTTGGATCGTGTTACAGACAATTTTGATAATAGTTATTCTACGCAACATTGAGTATATATATATATATATTCAATGTATAAATGAAATATGGTTGGATTCTGCTATACGAAACAACAAAAGATTCTTTCACAACATTCAACTCGGGCTTGGCTTGCATTACACGCAATCACGACCTTCCTCGATAGCGTGTGTTGTACGCAATACCGGGTTTTAGTAAACAATGATATATTATTATAATATTGTCATGAACTGGCCGTTATGAATAGTATTAACTAAATTTTGAATTTTATAACATTATTATTTATCTTACACATTTTCTAGAACATAGTATAAGAACAAAATAAATTTTTCGGGTAAAATAAGTATTTTTCAAAAAATGCAGTTTTGCCGCCTTTTGATGGCACACCTACTTTAAATATAGTTTTTGACATGTTTATAAGTTCAATTTGAAAAAAAAAATTCTTCTTTTGAATCAGGATATAAAAATTTACATTAGATAATGTTTTGATATTTTTCCGATAACTTTCATATTTTAATGAATAGTAAAAACACGCTATATTTTAATTAAAAACAACTTTTTTCATCGTAATATATTATGTGGTTAAATTATAATATTGAATGGTTTTAATGTATAAATAGAATATATTTTTACTATTTAATATAATGTATGTCATCAGCATTGATTTTACCTTGAATTCGTAGGTTAAATCAATTCAATCTTTTGTAATGTTTTAAAAAAAACCCTGTTTTCTTTCGACAACGGGATTAATTTTAATTTAATTTTTGCATCTTTTGTGTATTTAATTTGGAAAAATGGATTCCATATTTGGAATCAGTGGGTCCAAATTATGTTAATAAGCTACTTTTTATTTTTTGAATAGTAACTACGGTAAATTTTATTTACTATAGTTAAAGGTAAATCGGGTAATTAATGGTAAATATAAGATTATAAAATTACCCTAACACTTGGAAAAATTCTATTGGATGGATAAAAGTTGACCCATATAACCTAAGTGTCGGATTAGATTAATTTTATGGACTTTTGTCCATGCAAATAATTTAATTATTATTAAAACCAAAGAATGTGACAACATGTCACTTTCTTAAATCTTAAAAGTATAATAATTTTAATTTAGTGATAAACATCATGAAACATCGAAAATGAATAGTATAAAGATATCTAATACAATTATCTACATCATATAAATTTATTTAGAATTTTTAGGGATTCAATAATTATCATTTATTATGACACAAAGATGATGCAGTAATTGTCTTATTAATGAAATATTGAGATAATTGATGTTATAAATGCCCAAATAAATGTAATTTGAGACTTTTTATGACTTACATTAATTTTATAGGTTAATATGACTTGTTATTGTTGATATAAGTATCTTTGTTAGAACTTATCATTCTGTTATGAATTTCATAAAAATCATGTACCAAATAGTGTTAAAATTGACATAAATTAGTTTTTAAAACAAATATTATATTATTAATTGTTATTTAAATCCTAAAAATCTAAGGTTCATCCAAATGACTTATATAAGGATAGATATATTAATAATAAACAACTTGGGGTTCGTTTGTCTTGTTATGGTAAGTTTATTAACCATATAGTGTAAGAAAACAAAAAGACACGGTAAAAGTTAAATTATTTAATATAGAGTTAAATCTAATTGATAAGGTTAAAATAATAACCTAAACTTGTCTAAATCCTATTGGATGAGAGTATTTCGACCCATACCCACTTTATCTTTTAAATAAGACCCTTTGGAACCATTATAAACCGAATTTGACCTTAATATAAAATAATATTTTGAGATTTTCCTAAGATGCCTCTCTCCTCCCCTATAAAAGGGAACCTCCTCCCCCTCTTCCTCACACTACATTGAGCCTCAAATATCGGCCAACCCCTGCCAAAATCTCTTCTCCACTTCCCTAGTATCATCCTAGAGGTCCTGGTCTTCTTCAAATACCATCCTTAGTTCTTTAAGTGGAGGTTAAGAAAAGGCGCGTCAAAAAGAGGTAATATCCATTACCGATTTTTTCAATTTCATTCTTCTTCAACTTCTTCTTCTTTAGTTGTTTTATGATAAAGTAATAACATAAATATTTCATATATACTGATATGTTATTATAAATATGAAACAACTCTAATTAACCTTCTATCCATCCTACGGAAAAAGGAAATCACCGCGCGTGCGTACGTACGGAATACCGTCTCCACGCCGTGCTGTAATCTATTTTACGCCACCACATTAATTGGATGGGTATAATGGTGTAATGAGTAACTATATATGATTATTATAAAGTTATATTGATACTGAAATAGTATACATACACTTCAACACAAGTTCACGATGATGAGAACGATATCATCGCTCGTGCGTACGTACGGACTACCGTCTCCACGACGCGATGAGATTCATTATCCACATTAACCATTCATGAAAGATTATAAAGTATATATAATAAATAATAATGAAATATATGACATGTTAAATCTACTGGATTTATTTATATATATATATGTATGTCATCTACTTACTTCCATTCAAGACAATAAGGAAAGGAAAACAGCGTTCATGCGTACGTACGGACTACCGTCTCCATGGACGGTGTGTTTCATTTCATTTATCTATCTACTATATATATATATATACTGAATATATATGATATATAAATCATGTTTTATATTCTGGAAGTAAGTAAATCATGATATAATTAATAATAATGTCAATAACAACAAGTCCAAACACCTACGATAAATGAAACGATTTTACCCAAAACGCTTCTTTAACATGGAATTTACAAATGAACGGGTAATATAAAGTCATAAGTGAACCATATATGATATCATAACAATGAATATGATTCTTTAATAAGTTAATTACATTATTTAAATCATTATACAGGAGGTTCGTACACTTACGAAGCAAATCAGACTTAAGGTAATGGAAATATCACAATCTCATTTTTATCCGAGATTGTTTATACTTTGGTATTTACTGGGGTGTATTTTATCATCCAAATCCATGTTTCCTCAATATGTAATGTTATTTCCATCCACCTACAATTTTTTAAATCCATATTTACCCTTCGGTGAGTTTTTAGTAAAATATATGAAAGGAATCTTTTGTCGTTTTTCATACGAGGTACTTTTTGACTTTTCCGACAAAAGTACGAGAAGAATGTTTTTTTAACTTATACAGAATGAATGTATTTTTAAAAAATTATTTACAAGAAGCATAATTTACAAATTTTCAAGTTTATTTTTAATCAACTTCTTTTAGTTTAAAATTGAATGACATGTTAAGAAAGGAAAATGTTTTTGAAGTAGAAAGGATGTTTTCCTCAAGAATGGAGTTCAAGTGTTTTATCAAAATTATTTTTCATCTAAGATAATAAAGGGTTCTATTTATATCCCTATTATTACATTGATTTGATTATGTTGTGATGGAATTATTTTTCTGAATTCCTTTATCTTATATGAATTGTTTTATGATGTCATGTTGTTTAAGAATCCCATTTTTATTACATGGGTTATGCAATGATGTATGATTTATGATTTTGTGGCACACATAAGAATTGTATCATTATGAGATGGGTGGGGCCTATATCTCCCTACAATGCATTGGGTAAAGATTTTATATCTCATGAGATAGACATGGCTGGAATGGTAGGTTATACCAGTTCAGTGAAACAGGACTGAAACGAGGGTGACTCGGTTCAGAAAGGGACTTTGTCCACTAAGATAGTCTTGGCAATGAGTCTCGACTAACAAGAAATGATTCCATATGATTATGTTTGTATGCCACACAGTTTCATGTTTTAAGTTATGATTATTGGGATTTCATTTCACTACTAATATTTATCCCATGTTATGAAATTATGCTCTCTTTTGCAGGTTAAGATTTCCAAAATGTTATGTTCTTATGAATATGATGTGATTGATATTTCTTTTGTTTACCCTTACTGAGCATTTGAGCTCACCCATTTATGTTTTCTCTTCCCCAGGATATAAAGAAAAGTTTTAGGTAAAAAAAAGGAAGATCTTTATGGGAGATTTTGAAGATCTTTCACCACGATTAGAAGATTATATTCCGAGTTTCCAAAGACACTAAACTATTACGGTCGTTGTGTGTGTGTTTTTGTTATGTACTAAGTATTCCACAAAAGTAATGTAATGTCCATGTACATTAGGCTTCAGGTCTCTACAGTTGGTATCTGAGGAAAGGTTTATTCAACCTTTGGATACTAGGATGCGAAAACGTTAGTGAGATCCCTAGAGATATTTCTAAGGTATGTCTAGGGATGTCCCTAAGGATAAGTATACGAACTACGGTAAAGATCTTAGAATTTAACCTAAGATGTTAGATATTGAGGTTACTCCCCCTTTACTATGTTGTTTTCTCTAGCATGATTTTTTCCTCTCACAGAATTATTTTTGTGTTTTAGTTAATGGAGGGAACCAGAAGGAATTCGGTTAACATTGAATCCAATGGACAAATTGGTGACTATGAGAAACAAAATTGTGTAATGCCTAGAGAGAAAGATATTGTGATTATGCCGAGTCAGTCATCGAAATATATGATTAACAAGGTGAAATTTAGTGGTATGCCTAATTCATCAAATAAGAGGAAGATAGACTTTTATACATGTTCACATGTGGAGGAGCATAAAGAAAGGAAGATTGAGATTTCTAAAGAAGGGAAGAAGAACCTCAAGGAATACCTAAAATGGAGGGACAGATGTTAGCTGTGTGGAGAAAAGGGTCATAGAGTGATAGACTATTATGGAGTTCAATGTCTTATTTGTGGAGAACATGGGAATTAACCAACTCAATTCCCTGACATAAAAAGTTACTTCTAAATCAAGGAAGGAATTATTCCAAGACAATCATTCAAGAGGATGGATTGAAGTGTTTATGTATTGTTATTCAAGAATAATGTTGTTGAGGTACTTTTATGGATTATTAGAATATTTTTGTATTTGTCTATTGTGGTTTTCAATAATTTTATGGTACCGGTAACCATGGGAAATGATTGAGATATTTTTAGAAAAAAGATGATATGCGCATAATGACGGGATAAGGAAAAAAATGAAATGTTTGACAGTATTCATGAGCTCATGATTGATATAAGGACTAAGTATATAGAATTTTGAGAATTTTTCTATGTGGAAAGAGTTATCTTTTGACAACACTCATGTTTTCACTAAGATTCAATGGGTATTCATTTTTCAAGAGATTACATGATTATGGAGTTCACATGATTGGAATGTGACGAACAAGATATATGAGGGATAAATGATGACATTCACGTGATCATTTTCTCTATACTATGAGCTTGGACTGAAGTATTTTAGATAAGACCGAAGATTGGAATGGATTATGTTGGACATAAGTTAGTATTGTTTAAGGATAAAACTTTTTTTTGATATTGTTGATGGGATGTTATAATAATGTAGTTTTAGAAAAAGGACAACCTGTAGGATGCGCGACAACCCATCGCGTCATCCAAGGATGTGGGAATCGAACCCACAACTAAAGTGCAACGGGCCTTTATCGCATACCACTAGCCTACAAAAAGTCCCTGGTTAGTAGAAACTAGTTTTATTTTATTAAGCTGTATGATATATGAAGTATAAGTTCATTTTTGGAATCATATATGATTAACCTCACCAAAGACGGACTTATGTATATTTGATAACTATTGCTAAACTTTTGTTTTAAACAGATGGAACGACCCATCATTCTATCACATGATCTGTAAACACTTCACGAATAACAAATTCAACTTCATTTCTTTAAGAGGTGAAGTGGAAATTGTTCAAATCACGAACAACAGTGAGATTGTACCAAAATCAAGTAAGTATTTCTTCTAATTAAAAATTTTCAACTTTAGGAAAATGATATTGAAAACCAAAAATGTTGTCCTAGTGATCTTATATATGATGAATCATATGGTACCATAGATCATCACAAATATATGGCTTTGCGATTGTTGGCTTTTTCATAGCCATGTTCTCTACCACTCTCCATCAGAACTTGAGGGTTAGATTTTTCTTCTATATCCATATTTTCACCTATGTTCTCTTACGTGGAAACCCAGTGATGAGTTAATTTGGGTAACCGTTACATTTCATACTTTAGTTTTAAAGCCATATTTTGGTATTCCTTTTTACGATGTGGGTTTCTATTAAACAAACTTTCGAGTAGTAAACCATTTATAACCCCGACGAATTTCGAGGGAGAAATTCATTTTAAGGGTGGTAGAATGTAACACCCCTAGATTTTATGAAAAATAATATTTTGATTTCATTAATTTCTTGTGTTGTATTCTACACCAAGATTACCTTGCGCTATACGCAACACCGTATTAGCTTGCAGTATACGCAACACTATTCTTGGATCGTGTTACACACAATTTTGATAATAGTTATTCTACGCAACATTGAGTATATATATATATATATATATATATATATTCAATGTATAAATGAAATATGGTTGGATTCTGTTATACAAAACAATAAAGGATTCTTTCACAACACGCAACCCTGACTTGGCTTGCATTACACGCAATCACGACCTTCCTCGATAGCGTGTGTTGTACGCAATACCAGGTTTTAATAAACCATGATATATTATTATAATATTGTCATGAACTAGCCGTTATGAATATTATTAACTAAATTTTTAATTTTATAACATTATTATTCATCTTACACATTTTCTAGAACATGGTATAAGAACAAAATAAATTTTTCGGGTAAAATAAGTATTTTTCAAAAAATGCAGTTTTGCCGCCTTTTGATGGCGCACCTACTTTAAATATAGTTTTTGACATGTTTATATGTTCAATTTGACAAAATAAAATTCTTCTTTTGAATCAGGATATAAAAATTTACCTTAGATAAAGTTTTGATATTTTTCCGATAACTTTCATATTTTAATGAATAGTAAAAACATGCTATATTTTAATTAAAAACAACTTTTTTCATCGTAATATATTATGTGGTTAAATTATAATATTTAATGGTTTTAAAGTATAAATAGAATATATTTTTACCATTTAATATAATTTATGTAATTAGCATTGATTTTACCTTGAATTCATAGGTTAAATCAATTCAATCTTTTGCAATGTTTTAAAGAAAACCCCGTTTTCTTTCGACAACGGGTTTAATTTTAATTTAATTTCTGCATCTTTTGTGTATTGAATTTGGAAAAATGGATTCCATATTTGGAATCAATGGGTCCAAATTATGTTAATAAGCTACTTTTTATTTTTTGAATAGTAACTACGGTAAATTTTATTTACTATAGTTAAAGGTAAATCGAGTAATTAATGGTAAATATAAGATTATAAAATTACCCTAAAACTTGGAAAAATCCTATTGGATGGCTAAAAGTAGTCCCATATAACCTAAGGGTCGTATTAGATTCATTTTATGGACATTTTTCCGCGAAAATAATTTAATTATTATTAAAACCAAAGAATGTGACAACATGTCACTTTCTTAAATCTTATAAGTATAATAATTTTATTTTAGTGATAAAAATCATGAAACTTCAAACATGAATATTATCCAGAAATATAATACAATTATGTATATCATAGGAATTTATTTTGAATTTTTAGGGATTAAATATTTATAATTTATTATGACACAAAGATGATGCAGTAATTGTCTTATTAATGAAATATTGACATAATTGATGTTATAAATGCCCAAATAATTGTAATTTGAGACTTTTTATGACTTAAATTAATTTTATAGGTTAATATGACTTGTTATTGCTGATATAAGTAACTTGGTTCGAACTTATCATTCTGTTATAAATTTCATAAAAATCATGTACCAAATAGTGTCAAAATTGACATATATTAGTTTTTAAAACAAATATTATATTATTAATTGTTATTTAATTCCTAAAAATCTAAGGTTCGTCCAAATGACTTATATAAGGATATATATATTAATAATAAACAACTTGAGGATCTTTTGGCTTGTTATGGTAAGTTTATTAACCATATAGTGTAAGAAAACAAAAAGACACGGTAAAAGATAAATTATTTATCATAGAGTTAAATCTAATTGATAAGGTTAAAATAATAACCTAAACCTGTCTAAATCCTATTGTATGAGAGGATTTCGACCCATACCCACTTTAGCTTAGAAATAAGACCCTTTGGAACCATTATAAACCGAATTTGTCCTTAATATAAAATACTAATTTGAGATTTTCCTAAGGTGCCCCTCTCCTCCCTTATAAAAGGGCACATCGTCCCCCTCTTCCTCACACCACTTTGAGCCTTCAAGCTCGGCCAACCTCTGCCAAAATCTCTTCTCCACTACCCTAGTATCATCCTAGAGGTCCTGGTATTCTTCAAAGACCATCCTTAGTTCTTTAAGTGGAGGTTAAGAAAAGGCGCGTCAAAAAGAGGTAATATCCATTACCGATCTTTTTCAATTTCTTTCTTCTTCAACTTATTCTTATTTAGTTGTTTTATGATAAAGTAATAACATCAGTATTTCTTATATACTTATATGTTATTATAAATATGAAACAACTCTAATTAACCTTCTATCCATCCTACGGAAAAAGGAAATCACCGCGCGTGCGTAAGTACGAAATACCGTCTCCACGCCGTGGTGTAATCCATTTTCCGCCACCACCTTAATTGGATGGGTATAATGGTTTAATGAGTAACTATATATGATTATTATAAAGTTATATTGATACTGAAATAGTATACATACACTTAAACACAAGTTCACGATCATGAGAACGATATCATTGCTCGTGCGTACGTACGGACTACCGTCTCCACGACGCAATGAGATTCATTCTCCACATTAACCATTCATGAATGATTATAAAGTATATATAATGAATAATAATGAAATATATGACATGTTAAATCTACTGATTTTATTTATATATATATATGTATGTCATCTACTTACTTCATTCAAGACAATAAGGAAAGGAAAACAACGTTCATGCGTATGTACGGACTACCGTCTCCATGATAGGTGTGTTTCATTTCATTTTTCTATCTATTATATATATATATATACTGAATATATATGATATATAAATCATGTTTTATATTCTGTAAGTAAGTAAATCATGATATAAGTAATAATAATGTGAAGAACAACAAGTCCAAACACCTACGATAAATGAAACGATTTTACCCAAAACGCTTCTTTAACATGGAATTTACAAACGAACGGGTAATATAAAGTCATAAGTGAACCATATATGATATCATAACAATAAATATGATTCATTAATAAGTTAATGAAATTATTTAAATCACTATACAGGAGGTTCAGACACTTACGAAGCAAATCGGACTTAAGGTAAGGGAAATATCACAATCTCATTTTTATCTGAGATTGTTTATACTTTGGTATTTACTGGGGTATATTTTATCATACACATCCATGTTTCCTCAATATGTAATGTTATTTCCATCCACCTACAATTGTTTATATCAAAATTTACCCTTCGGTGAGTTTCTAGTAAAAGATATGAAAGGAATCTTTTGTCGTTTTTCGTACGAGGTACTTTTTGACTTTTCCGACAAAAGTACGAGAAGAATGTTTTTTTAACTTATACGGTATGAATGGATTTTTAAAAAATTATTTCCAAGAATCTTAATTTACAGGATTTCAAGTTTATTTTTAATCAACTTCTTTTAGTTTAAAATTGTATGACATGTTAAGAAAGGGAAATGTTTTTGAAGTATAAAGGATGATTTCCTCATGAATGCAGTTCAAGTGTTTTATCAAAATTATTTTCCATCTAAGATAATAAAGGGTTCTGTTTCTATCCCTATTATTACATTTATTTTATTATGTTGTGATGGAATTATTTTTATGAATTCCTTTATCTTATATGAATTGTTTTATGATGTCATGTTGTTTAAGAATCCCATTTTTATTACATGGGTTATGCAATGATGTATGATTTATGATTTTGTGGAACACATAAGAATGATATAATTATGAGATGGGTGGGACCTATATCTCCCTCCAATGCATTGGGTAAAGATTTTATATCTCATGAGATAGACATGGCTGGAATGGTAGGTTATACCGGTTCAGTGAAACAGGACTGAAACGAGGGTGACTCGGTTTAGAAAGGGACTTTGTCCACTAAGATATTCTTGGCAATGAGTCTCGACTAACAAGAAATGATTCTCTATAATTATGTGTGTATGCCACAGAGTTTCATGTTTTAAGTTATGATTATTGGGATTTCATTTCACTACTAAGATTTATCCCATGTTATGAAATTATGCTCTCTTTTGCAGGTTAAGATTTCCAAAATGTTATGTTCTTATGAATATGATTTGATTGATATTTCTTTTGTTTACCCTTACTGAGCATTTGAGCTCACCCTTTTATGTTTTCTTTTCCCCAGGATATAAAGAAAGGTTTTAGGTAAAAAAAAGGAAGATCTTTATGGGAGATTTTGAAGATCTTTCACCACGATTAGAAGATTATATTCCGAGTTTCCAAAGACACTAAACTATTACGGTCCTTGTGTGTGTGTTTTTGTTATGTACTAAGTATTCCGCAAAAGTAATGTAATTTACATGTATGTCAGGCTTCAGGTCTCTACAATATAAGCACAAGAATAAAAATAAATATTCAAATAATGATTCAAATGATGGGAATACATAATTTCAGACATGAAAAACATTTTGTGTAAGCCTTGTTCCATGAAATAATATATAAATGGTAAGGATTCTCTCATTACCATATCTGTGACACCCTGATTCTTTATGAATTAATTGTTTTTCGAATAAATTAAAATAATTTGATAGATTTCCTTGCATTCTACACCAACTTATGCTTCATTTATATACAACACTAATTTAATATTTCACTACCTGTAACACTAATTTTGACTTATAGAACATGCAACACTAATTTTTTCTTATCATACACATAATATCAAGTTCTTTTGATAGCTTGTGTCACATGCAATACTGAGTTTTACCGAACAATGATATACTATTAATATTATTATTTAATATGATAGTTAACATCTAGACATTAGACTAGTGGGAATAAATAAGATTAACAAAATTATATAAATAAATTAATTTCACATGTTTATTAGTTATATATTGATTATAAATAAAATAAGGATCATTGAAAAAATCAAATTAACTTTGAAAATAAACATATTTTCTAAAAGATGGTAAAATATTGATCGACACACATAATTTAAAATTAAATTTTATGAATTTTATAAAATTTATTTTTTAAAAAAAATTTATTTTTGAAATCAGGTTATCAAAACTAGATTAGGGTGATTTTTTTGTATTTTTATGAGAAGTTTCATTTTTTAATGAATAGTGAAAAGTACAAAATTTTAATTGAAAACTGCCTTTTCCTTTAAATAATTCATATTGTTAATATATATTTTTAATTGGTATTAAAGTAAAAATAGTTATGATATAAATATATTAATTTAATTTAGTTCATTGAACTCGTTTTCATTTTGAATTTTTATATTAAAACATTATAAACTTTTGAACATTTTAACTCTAAAAATCTACATTCTCATCACAACTATGTGATTAATTTTAAATAAATTCTGACAATTATGTAAGTTGAATTTGAAAAAATTTATTCCATATTTATAATCAGGATAATTTAAAATTTATAATAATCCCTACTTAATTTTTGACCTATATGATTCGTGAAAATAGTTAAAATTTATTACAGTGATTAATGTAAAAACAAGGGGTAAAACATAGAATATATAGTGTGAAATGACCTACAAACTTGTCCAACACAAATTTTCTGGACATATATTGAGTATTAACACTTTAGGCTATATTTATATAAGTTATTAGGATATTATTATATCATTTTTTTCTTATATGATAAGTTATGTAATGAAAAAGAGATAAAAGGAACATTCCTTGCATTTAATATTTATAAAGAATTTTATTAGGGGAAAACATCATATATTCAGTTATAAATATTATTTTGAATGGTAACAAAATTGTTTATCATGATAATTTATTTTAAATTTTTAGAGATCAAATAATTACTTAACATTCTTGAGAAACGCTAATGCGAGAATTGTTTAGTTAATAATTAACTACAATATATGATACTAAAAATATTAAAAGTGAGTTAAATTAAATAAATTATGGTCTTACATTAATTTCAAAGATGAATATATCATTTTAAATAGGTTTTACCTTAATTTATTTTAATTTCTTTATTTTATTTATATTTTTGATATTCAAATTAAGTAAATAATGTCAAAATTGACATTAATGTTGTTTTATAATAAATGATATTATATTAAAAGATTTAAAATTACTAAAAATAATATAATATGAAAATTGTTTTTTAAATTTTAATAAATATAATATAAATTCTATTAATATACTAATTTATCTTTTATAATTAGCATATTGACCCTTGAATTGTATGAACATTATTAGCGTCGTTAGTGTTATTTTCGTGTTTTTTCACATTACATGTGCTTCTGTTAAAATAAATTTCCAACACACATGATATATTTTTTATTTTATAAATTATATATAATATTCATAATCATTTGGTATACATTTTATAAAAACGTCACCTTAATTAGGTATGAATTGATAAATTACCTAAGTTATAAAATTAGTTACCATAGTGAAAATTCAAAATGGTAAAAATAAGGAAATATATAAGTTAAGGATGAAAATTATAAAAATGCATTTTTAGAGGTTTTTATTTACTTAATAAACCATCGCCTCCATTATTATTAAATTTTGGATTCACATTAGGTAAGGGAGACCTCCCAATAGTGAATTCTTGTTAGTATTTAGAAGGATGCCACTCCTCCTCAACTATAAAAGTGAACTCACTCTCCCCCATTATTCACACCTCTTAAGAAATTTAGCTCACCCAAGTTCTTCCCAAATCAATTAAAAAATCAATAATATCATCATATAATCCTTAAATTGGATAAAAATACTTCCATCCAAAGGCCTTTAGTGCAAACTAAAAGGAGATAACCTAAGAAGAGGTAAGATTCTTCAATGAACATTTTTATTTTATTACTCCCCCAAACCCCTTTAATTATTTTCATATGATGATTATATAAAAACAACAGTATATTACTCATACTTGTTTGTTGTTATGTTAAATGTAAAATCTAAAACTATACCTACATCCATAAAATGGGTTAGGAAATAATTGTTTGTGGGTACGGCAGACTACCACCTCGTGAACCGATGTCGTTCATTTTTTCCATAACAACCTATCATGGTTAGGAATAATGATGTAAATAAAATTTATATATGATATTTATTATATTTCTGATATATTTATTCATAGGAAATAATTATATATTACATAACTTCATGAATTTTATTTTGTGGGAATATGATGATGTCATTCGTGTGTGCGATTGACTACCACCTCGCGAAGTGATGTGATTCCTTCACGCTTTACATAGAATTTATTGAGGATCATTTTAACAGAAATTTGATATATATATATATATATATGACATAAAAATTCTACTTTAATGATAATATATATATATATATATATCAATTACTCTTATTTGTTTCAATACATCAAGAAAATGAAAATAGTATTGATGCGTATGTACGACATACCGTCTCCAACAACGGTGTATTCCATTTACTATCACTAAATTCTATAGATTAATCTAAATTAATATATAAATTATATATATATGTATTATTTTATATCATGGTTATAACTATGTATATGGTTAAATCATGATTAAATTAAGAGAATAAAAAATTTAACAAATCAAAACATTTGTGAAAAACCAAGTGTTTATTACCCAAAACATAACTTTAACATGGAATTGTTAATAAACTCGAAATAAAAGACTATAAAAAATAATATATGATATTATGTTGTAGAATATGATTCTTTTATAGATATATAGTAATCTTATATATATTATACATGATTTTTAAAGAGTATTATGAGAGTCAATAATTAATGTAAGAGATTTCCATCTCACATTTTTTTCTTTTGTGAGACACATGTTATACTCACCACCTCATTATTATATGTGGTGTATATAATTCTTCTTATTTTATTTTATAATTATTCTACTAAAATTTATTCATATTTTCATATCCACTTTAGGATCTCTATTTCATGGTATTTACAGTTCATAAGTAATTAAATTGATAATGGATTTTTATCAAAACATTCCTTCTTTGAGAGGTATGTTATGATATGCACCTATATTATTTCATGAGGTGTATATACATCTCCTTTTATATATAATAGCATCGATTTATATTTCCTTGTTATATTTTAAGGTCGATTATATGTCATTACTTCATGTTTATTAGGATTCAAGGTTAACAAAGTGGTAGTAATTTTATGTTACAATCTAATCATTTATTAGGATTGTTTGTGATTATGGTTCTAATGATAAAATCATATGATATATCTCTAAATAATAACCATTAATTTACTTATAATATATTTATTAATGATATATTCATGTAATGGTACAATTTTTCCACTCTTTTTTAATTAATATAATTTTGATTTTTTTTTTTGAAATTTCAAATTTATTTGTATCTTCTGTCGGACATATGATTGCTTCTAAAACCATGTATTCTAAAAAAATAAAATATTTTTTAATTATATTTTAAGAAAAATTTTCAAGAAAGTTATTCCAAAAAATTTATGTTAAAATATAGTGTTTTAAATTATTTTGAAATATTCTTTTATATGTTTTCAATACTATTTTCAAAGAAAAAGCTATTGAAAATGTTTTATGTTTTAAAAAGAGGTTTTCCAAAAAGGAAGGATATTTTCCTAAATAAATATTTTAAATGATTTTTAAATCATAATTAAAAAGAGTTCAATGTGGGTTTTAAATAAAAGGATTTTTGAAAATGTATTATATTTTAAAAAGTGATTTTTCAAGGAAATGTTATTTTTATTAAGAAATGTTCCAAGTGATATTTCAAAATCCTCCTTCTTCTAAGATGACATTAATTGATATCATTTATGATTTATTAGAGATAAGATCTTATGTAACCATTATTATTTTTTCTTTTAATGGTTTAATTTTAAGATGAGATGTTTTTTAGGAAACCCATTACTCTTCCACAGGTTATACCATGATAAAATTATTATGAAACTCGCTTCTTTTCATGGGTTATTATATGGTAAAATGACTATGAAACCTATTTCATTTACATAAATTATAATATGATGAAATTTTTTGTTAACTATTTCATTAAATGGGTTATTATATGATGAATGTTTATGATATTTTGGAACACATATGGTTTATTTCATTATGGATGGATGAGAACTATATCTACTTCTAATACATTGGGAAAAGATAAATTCTCCCTGAGCTCAGAGGGGAACATGGTTGGTCATCCCAAACATGAAGTATGTACAAGGGTGGTAATACTAATCAAAAAATGTTATGAATTCCTTTGTGGGTATCCTTGAAATAATATTTTTAATTTTTATCTGTATTCCAAAAATTCCATGTCTTACCCTAATGTTATGATCTCCTAGATCTTATTCTTTGATTTTCTTATGATTCATTTCTTATGATCTACTAATATTTATACCCTAACTCTGTAATATAATCTGTGATATGCAGGGTATGATCTTCAAATATTATTCACATGTTCTCATACACTTATGTTCATGTTATGCTTACATATCTCCGTTATTTACACTTACTGAGCATCCAAGCTCACCCTTTCTTATGTTTCCTTTCCCTGAATTACGAATAAAGGTTTTAACCAGGATTTCTAAATGGGAATATTGTTGTGAGAAACATTTAATATCATCAACTATGTTATAAGATTGTGTTACAATTGTCCAAATACCTAAACTATTATGGTCTTCAGGGATGTTTTTTGTAATGTAATGAATATTCATTAAAATTATATTATACCCATGTATGTTAATCCTCAGTATATATTGTTGGAATAAAAGGAAATGTTTAGTTAACTTTTTTAAAAGATAATGATAAATAATTAGTGATATAACTAGAGATATTTATAGGGATATGTCTTGGGATGTCTCTAAGGATAAGCCTAATGATGAGATAGAGTTTGGAAATATGTCATGGAATTTTAGTAAATGATAGATCAAGTGGTTTCCCAGAAATTAAATCATTATTTGGATAAAAAAAATTCTATGTGGATATATCATAGATATACCTAAGGGAAATAACCCTGAAAACACCACATTAATCTAGACTTGATCGGGAACTTGTGTATGAAAACATGCACTACTTCACACCTGGTTTTAAACTCCCAGTGGATATGCATTAGAAATTAAATAAATATTTATAAACCATCATGAAGGATTTAAAAATAATATATCCAAGAACGGAATAGGGTAAAACAAATGTGTCATACATTAAAAAAGGTGACATGATTTAGATATAATATAAGTAATTTTACATGATTATGTGGTTTTCTACTATGATATGTGTTTCTCGTAACATTCTTTCTAGTTTTAATCAATGGTGGGAACCATAAAAAGATAACTTAACATTTTTTGTGATAGAAAATTTACTGATGGGCATCCAAATGGGATGATAACTTAAGTAAAAGAATATGTGATTATTCCTAATAAGTTTTCACAAAACATTATTAACAATGTAGACCTTAACCACCACTTAGACTCTCCTAATAAGATAACGAAGGAGTTCACTACTAGTTCGGGTAATAGAGACCATGGGAGAAAGGAGATTCAGTTTTCTATGTGTTGAGAATGTGGGAAACAATAAAGTAAATATCTTAAAGGAACTGGAAGATGTTTTGACTATAGAAAAAATGAAAAAATCATGTAACTACAAAGAAAAAAATAAAGAGTTAAATTGACATAATGGATGAGAATATTGGTCTCCTAAAGATATCATCGATGATTGAATGTTTCAAATGTGAAAATTTTGGACATTATGAAAATAATTATCCGAGGGGGAAGATTGTGAAGATAATTAGCAAGGTGGTATGAGTAATGGTTATACTACTGATAATGAAGAGACTAGAAATAACATGTGAAAGGAAGGAAGAATTAATGAATAATATTAGATAATTTTTTTAGATGTAAGTGGGATGAAGTATTTATTTATTATAATTCATTGATTATGTAATATGATTCATTAAATTTATAATTGTTTCTCATTATAAGTTTTTCATTATATATTTTAATGACTATGTTTAATGGTGGAATGAAAAAGAGATTTGATGGAAAGGTAATATTTTACAAAAAAAAAGCGATCAAGGGAAGATAATCATTAATATGTTCTTGATGTTTGATATAGATAATATAAATTCGATAGTATTCATAAAGTTTGTAGTGATTAAGAATATTTTGACAAAGTGGTTTATGCTATAATGGATGGAGTTCACAAAAGTTTTTTTGATTTAAGGAATATATCCAATAATTTGTGTTATATTTAAGGAAAGAAGAAGAATATTTGTTTAAAATATTATTTTATGGTAATGTAGGTTATTACCATGTTTCAAGAGAATACATGATTAAGGTATTCACTTGTTTGGTATGTGAAAATCAAGATCTATTATATGGTGTATGGGGAATTAATGATAAATTTATTTTGTAAATTTATTGTACTTCTTTATAAAGTATTATATTTTAATATTTTGGAAGATTCAAAAGGTTAAACACTTATAAAAATGTTTATGATCAACTTTTAATGAGGTTTTAGATATTAATGTTTCACAATATGAAGAATTGTGTATATTGGATGACCTCTAGTAACCATTTTTTTGTGATGATAACAAAATATAAAAGGAATGGCTTATTGTTCTATTTGTGGATCTTATGATTTGTTTGTGTTTCAGGAATAACAAATACTCTTTATTTCTCTGAGTAAGAGATGAAGTGTATATTTATCATGTTATAAATAAAGGGTGTTATTGTGCCTATGAAATAGAATGAAATCAAGTAACTATATATTCTCATGAAAATTATTCAACTTTTGGAAAAGGGCCTTGAAATAAAATGTTATCTTATTATCATCATTTTTTAAGATATAAATGATTTTTTTCAAGATTCTTTGGTTTATGGATTTTTGATCATTAAATTTATCCTAACCAAGTTCTCTATCACTCTCCATCAGTATTTAGGTGTTATTTTTCTCTTATTTTTCCATGTTCTTACTTCCCCCTATGTTCTCCGATATGAAAACCTAGTTATGAGTTAATTTAGATAACTGTTATGTTTCCAACTATAACATTTTAATTGAATTTTTATTATTAATTTTTATATTGTGGGTTTCTATTAAAGGAACATTCAATAATTAAATATTTGATTACCTATTTAAATTTTAATGGAAACATTCATCTTAATGGTGGTGGAATTTAACACCCTGAGTTTTTATGAATTATTTTATTTCGAATAAATTACATTTTTTGATGGATTTTTTTACATGATACATCAATTTAATAATTATTTAAATACACAACCAAGTTAATATTTCACAACATATAACCATAAGTATATATTTTTGTACACACAACACTATTTATGGCATGTGTTACGCACAATACCATATTCCTTTATAGCTTTCATTACACGTAAGACCGTGTTTTACCACATTACAATATACTATTAATATTATTATCTGATATGATAGTTATCGCATATCAATTGGATTGATGGGAATGAATAAAAATAACTAACTTATGGAAATAAATAGTTTTCACATTTTTATTGGTTATCTATTGATTAGAAATAAAATAAGAATCATTTAAAAGAAAAAGAAATGTTTTTTGAAAAACAAAATCTTTTCTAAAATATGGTAAAATTGTACTTGGTTTACATAATTTAATATCAAATTTTACCACTTTTATAATATTTATTTTAAAAAATAAACATATTTTTTAAAATCATAATATCAAATTTATCTTTGGCTGAATTTATGATATTTTTCTAAGAAGTTTCTTTTTTATATGAACAATGAAAAATACAAAATTTTAATGGAAAAATATATTTTCATTTATAATAGTCACAATAGATCAATTATATATCTATTAATCCAATTTAGGTAATTGGAAAAATTTTCATAATGATTTTTTGTATACAAAATTGTAAACATTGGAACACATTCACATTAAAAACCCACTTTCTCATTACGTATGTGGGATTAATTTTAAATTAAATTATGTCACTTTGGTGACTTTAATTTTCAAATATGGAATCTTTATTTTTAATAAAAATAATTTATAATTTATAATAATTCCAACTCAAATTTTTGACAAAAGTGGTTTGTGAAAATAGTTAAAATTAATTATAATGATTAATGTGAAAACTAGTTGTTAAACATAAAATATAAGGCATAGAATGACCTAAAAAATTATCCAACAACCATTTTTGGACATATTTTAACCCTTAAAATCATAGGATCAATTTTTTTGAGTGGTATACTATTCCAGGAAGTAACCTATATAATAATTTCAGTGAAGGAAAAGACAAAAAAACCTTCCTTTCCTTTAATATTTATAAATGTTTAGGATAGAAAAAAACATCATACGATTAGTTAAAAATATTATTTTTACTGTAAAATGAGTCTTTTATTATGATAATTTATTTTAATTTTTTATATGTTAAATAATTACATCAAATTCTAAATAATCCCCAACGCATGAATTATTTTGTTGACAATTAACTAATGTATATGATACTAAGAATATTAAAAGTGATATAAATTGATTGAATTACTATGTTCCATTAATTTTTAATATTAATATATCATTTTTATTAGGTATGAACTTAATACATTCAAATTACATTATTTTATTCATATTTTTAATATTTAAATTAAATAAATAATTTAAAAATTGACAGTAATGTTATTTTATAACAAATGATATTTTATTAAATTATTTAAAATTAAAAAAACAATATGTTCTACAAAGTAATTTTTTAATGTAAATTAATATAATATATAGTATATTAATGGACCAATTTATCCTTTATAATTTTCATATTGAACCTTGAATTGTAAAAACTTTGTTAGCATGTTAAGGGTTAAAGTAGTGTTTTTGAGCATTATATGCGCTTCTATTAAAATTAATTTCCAACACACATGGGATTTTTTTCTTATTTTTAAAATATGAAATCATAATTAAAATACATGATACTAAAAGTTTTAATAGTTATCACCCTAATTTATTATTAAATAATGAATTACAAAGGATAGAAAATTAGTTATCGTAGTGAAAACCCAAAATGGTAAAAATAAGAAAACAACGAAGTTAATGAAGAGTTTTATAAAAATACATTTTTTTTGTTTTGAAAGTTTTTATCGACCACATAAATATTACCTTCCATTATTATTAAATTTTTGAGCCAAATTCAGTAAGGGAGACCACAAAATAGTGAATAATTTTGAGTATTTACAAGGATGCCACTCCTCTTTGATTTTAAAAGGGAACTCACTCTCCCCCATTCTTCAAACCTCTCAAGAAAGTTGTATCAACCAAGATCATCCCAAATCACTTACCATATTTCCTCCAATTATTATATAAGATGTAATTTTTGTATAAATTGAAGCAAGGATGGACTTTGGTGGAAACCAAAAGGAGATACCCGAGTAAGTAGTAACGTTCATCAACGAATGTTTCTGTTTTATTTATTCTTCAAAACAATTAAATTATTTTTATATAATGATTATACTATATAATAGATGAACTATATATAATGAGAAATTTTTATTTTAAGGGTATGAACTACAACTACTCACACTTCTATTAAATGAGTTATGAAATCATCATTCGTGTGTACGGTAGACTACTGCCTTGTGAACTAATGTCATTTGTTTTTCCATTACCACCTCTCAAGGTTGCGATAATGATGGAAATAATGTTTATATATTATATAATTTATATTTATGATTTATTTATTCTTATTTAATTATTATATAATACATAACATCATGCTTCCCATTTTTTGGAAATATGATAACTTCGTTTCTGTGTAAAATGGACAGCCGCATTGCGAAGTGATGTAATTTGTTCATGCTTTACATCAAATCTATCAAGAATGGGTTTAATAGAAATATGAAATATATAGGAAATACAGATTATACTACAATTGTGATATATATATATCTATATATATATAAATATCATTTACTCTTCATTATTTCAATATAACAAAAAAATTGACACAATGTCCATGTGTACATACAACCTACCATCTCCGCGAATGATGTATTTCATTTCTGATCACTAATTTTTTTTGGATTTATATAAATAACTATATAATAAATTTAAATGATATTTATATCGTGGTTATAATTCCAGATATGATTAAATCATGATTAAATTAAGAGAACAAAAAATATAACAAATCAAAACATTAACGAAAGATAGAGCAGTTATTACCAGAAATATAACTTTAACATTAAATTGTTAATAAAAGGGAAATAAAAGGTCATAAGAAAATAATATATGATATTATATATATGAATATGGTTTTGTTATAGATTTATAACAAACTAATATTTATTATATAGAATTTTTAATGGTCACAAAGAGAGTCAAGACTTAAGGTAAGGGGTTTTCATCTCACTTGTTTTTCACTTTTGTGAGACACATTTTGTATTCACCATATCTTTCATATTTTTGGGTTATATATAAGGCCCCGACCTTAAACATCTCTTAATATTGAATTAAATGAATAACTCACATTGAGGATCTTTTCAGGTTTAGTGTTTTAGAGAATTAGAACATTACTACTACATCTCAAAAGATTACAAAGTAGACACTTCTACTAAGTTTCCATAGAATAAAAAAAACTCTTAAAAAGAAACATGTCTAGTTCCATGTTTTATATAGCATGAATTTCCCTTAATCCCATCCTTGACCCTATTCCACATTAGGTCCTGTGAAAAACATTTCAAAAAAAAACTTGGGATGAGCATAAAAAGCTCAGTATGGGTTATAAAAATATGGAAAGGAAACATAAGTTCATATATACATAAGAATGAAATCATACTTTACCCATAAAACATAATTACTTTAACATACCTCATAAAATCATGAATAAATCATAGAAATCATAAGACATAAAGGTAACTTGAGGCATTCATAACATTCTTACGTAGGGAGTAACGCTCTTGGTTACGTTTGGAATACCCATCACCGTATATTCCCAAAATCTCTTCGGAGAAACCTTAACGTTTCACTCCTTTGAATTACCCAATGCATTGGAGAGCTATATTGGGCTCACCCTCCCTTAGTTTATCACAGAACCACCCATCTTTATAATAATGCCCAAGAACCTCAACATAATCGTATCACATAAAACATGCATAAAGGAAACATAACATTTCCACCTTTCAATCAAAAGATATCAATACAACACATTGATATTAAAACATTATGAAAACCATTTTCAATACCAAAATAAAAGAAAAGTAAAACATGGTATTTATTTTTCTTTTAGAAAAAAGTTATGGCTTGTAGAGGAAGCCGAAACTCAAATAATGGTCACAGTGGCAGAGAAGTCATTGTCGCCGCATACGTACACCAAAAACATCCCCTTTTTCGTTTAGTAAATGCTTCGTATAAAAAATATTCCTTTTGAATAAACTTAAAAGTCAAAGGGGTTTATACAGCGTATAAAAGAAGGTTGTGTATAAAACAAAATATGCCTCAATGAAAGGGGATTGAGACGAAGTCCCATACCTCGGGTCCGACTTGACTCGGTCGTTCATTAATCTACTGAATAATAAACTTGAGTTAATTTCTACTTGTTTAAGAACCTTTTTCAAGTTCATTATTCCTTTTATATCACTTATTGCCATGTCATGAACACTATGTAATTATTTAAGTTAATAACGGTCGTTTTAACGATCATTGGCACTTGAGTAAAAAATAAACCATTTATAATTACAAGTTGTTCATGTATCCATTATATCCAGAATGGTATTAATTATGTAGATATCATATATGTCATATATATCCAGTACACGCATGCATTTATAATATTACATAATCATTTAGAGGTAATAAATGAAATGCATCGTTCATGGAGACGGTAAGCCGTACGTACGCATGAACGCTACTTTCATTTCTATTTCGTATTTTATAGAATGGAATCATAATTATATAAAGGTATATTATAATTACAGTGTAATATCATATATAACATCATAACTCCATTCTTTATACGTCCCACATATGGTATTAACGAATCAAATCACTTTTAGAGGGCGGTAGTCCGCACTTCCTTAAATGAAGATATCGTGTTTACCCATAATGGAAACCATAAAGGTATGAACAAAATGAAAAATACAGAAGCTTAAGGAAAACATAAACATATTATATATCATATATAAACATAGTTTCATCTTAATGGCCACCTTTTAAGGTGTTAAAAGAATGTTGAACAATCATCGTTTCGGGAGGCAGAAATTCGCCATCCATGGAAACAGTATGTTCTTTAACCATTAGATGTAGGTGTGTGTATGTGTAGCTCTAATCATTCTTATAAAAACATCCTCGTATATTGAAGATACTGGAGGTTTACCAAAAGAAATTAATAAAAAGTGTTTAGGGGGTTGGATAAGCAAAATAAAACAAAAGGACTCAAGTGAAGACATTACCTTAAAATCGGGTAACTCCCTTTGGTTTGAGCTCAAAGGCTTCCTTGGGAAGACTTCTTCCCAATGTGAGGCTTCGAGGAGTAAGAGAGGGAATTGGAGAGACAAAATGGGCAGGGTTTGGCTGAGCCAAAGGCTTTGGGAGTGTGGGTAAGGTGGTAGAGGTGGGGGCCTTTTATAAGAGGAGAGGAGGGGCACTAATGGAAAGTAAAGAAATGTTACATTATTTTAAAATGCTTTTAGGATTAAAAAGGTCCCACATTGATATAATTAGAGGGTAAGGTGATAAGGGTTCTAAATCCACCCATCCAATAGGTTTTGGGCATGTGTAGGTCATAGATTTTACATTATCATTTCATTTTATTTAAATCTTTTATTAATGAAGTAATCGTTGCATCATCATGATTTCATAAATAATTTAATTTATTTAAACTCTAAAAATTATAAAAAAATACTATGATGTAGGAAATTGTTTTATATTTCCAAATAATATTTATAATCAAAAATATCATTTATGTAGACAAAGTTAAAAATATTTTACTCAGGTGATACATTCTTTGTTACATTTAACATTCATTAAAAATAAAAAGATAAAAAGTCACTTTCTCACAAAAGTGATTCCATGGGGCCCCCAAGTTTGGCACAAGGCATCCCTTGGTCTGCCATGAGGCAACCAGTAGCCTTAGGACACATTTTGGTGTCATTTGTTATTATTATGATATTATTTTATTATCCTTAACTACCCGATTACTCATTAATCAAGATAATTAAAGATAATTACCGTTGTTACTATTCATAATGTCCAAAAAACAAGAGTCTTGATTACATAATTTGGACCTTCTGATTCCAAATATTTAATCCATTTTACCAAATTCCAAACACATTAATTGAAATAATTGATTAAAAAATAATTACCGTTGTCAAAACAAATAGCGGGTTTTTTTTGAAACAATATCTATGAAATGTTTGGCATTAGTTTATGACCAATTCCAAAGTGAAATTAATCCTAATGACCACCATTAGATTAAATGGTAAAAATATATTCAGATTACACTTTAATACCAATTAAAAAGATAATCTAACCATATAGTTAAATTAAATGAAAAATGTAGTTTTGATGTAAAATGCAGTATTTTTCACTATTCATTAAAAAATGAACATTGTTAGAAAAATACCAAAAATTTATCCAATGTAAATTTCAATGTACCAATCATAAATAATATGTTTATTTTGACAAATAGAGATTATAAATTTGTCAAAAGTTTTATTTAAAAAGGGTTTGCCATCAAAAGGCAGTAAAACAATATTTTAAGAATATTAGTGTATTCCATGCATAAGATTGTATTTATTTTCATTTTAAGCCTCTAAAACACTATATTAATCATTAATAGACATAGATAAAAAATATATTATTCATTACATACTTGGTATGTTACATCCTTCCCCCTTTAGAAAATTGCGTCCCCGCAATTTATTTACTTATCGAATAAATGGGGGTACATATCCCTCATTGCATTTTTAGATTCCCATATTGCCTCTTCAATCATGTGGTTTTTCCACAAAACCTTTACCTGATAAATCACCTTATTCCATAACACTTGATCCCTATGGTCAAGAATCTGGACCGGTTATTCCTCATATGATAGGTTCTCTTCCAGCTGAACTACATCTGGACTCAAAACATGAGATGGATCTGGCATGTACTTTATCAACATCGAAACATGAAAAACATTGTGTACCTGAGATAAACTCAGAGGTAAAGACACTCGGTATGCAACTGATCCAACTCTTTCCAAAATTTCATATGGTCTAATGAACTTTGGACTCAACTTTCATTTCTTACCAAATCGCATCACACTTTTCCATGGTGAGACTTTGAGAAAAACATGATCACCTACGTCAAAAGATAGATCCTTCCTCCTGTTGTCCGCATAACTCTTCTGCCTGCTCTGAGATGTTATCATGTGTTTCTGTATCACCTAAACTTTTTCTGCCATCTCTTCTACCAATTATGGTCCCATCAACTTCCTTTCACCCTCATCATCCCAGAAAGCTGGAGTTCGACACCGCTTCCCATATAACGCCTCAAATGGTTCCATCTGTATACTGGAATGAAAACTGTTATTATATGAAAACACAACCAAAGAAATATGTTGCTCCGAACTTCCCTGATAATCCATTGAACAAGCTCGTATCATATCCTCCATGGTCTGAATTGTTCGTTCTGACTGCCCATCTGATTGAGGATGAAAAGCTGTACTAAAATTTAATCCAGTACCCAACGACTTCTGAAGGCCTTTCCAAAAGTTAGAAGTGAACCTGGGATCACGGTCAGATACAATGGAGAGAGGAACTCCATGTAACCTGACTATCTCTTTAAGATACAAACTGGAAAGTTCATCTAGGGGAAAAGTATTTCGTATAGTAAGGAAATGAGTAGATTTAGTCAAGCGATCAACAATAACTCAGATTGAATTATTACCTCGAGATGTCTTCGGTAATCCCACAACAATGTCCATGGATATATTCTCCCATTTCCACTCTGGCACTGGTAAAGGCTGAAGCATCCCTTTCGGTAACTGCCTCTCTACTTTAATATGTTGACAAGTCAAACACTTAACAGAAAAATCAGCAATATCTCTTTTCATTCCATCCCACCAGTAATACTCCCGCAGATCTCTGTACATCTTAGTACTGCTAGGATGAACTGAAAACGGAGAAATATGAGCTTCAAATAACAGCTCTCTCTTAAACTGTGAATCACAAGGCACACACAATCTCTTCCCAAATCTCAAAACACAATCATTATCAAGGTTGAATTCAGGCAACGTACCCTTCTGAACCAGCTCTACCTTTTTCTGCAACTCGTTGTCTTGCTTCTGTGCTTGCTTGATTATACCTGATAGAGAAGATTTCACTGATACCTGAAACAAAACAGAAGAACATCCTACACCAACAACTTCTATTCCAAATTTCATCAAATCCTTAACCAAAGGATCACGTTCCAAACGCAACATGGTTAATGAAGCATTACTTTTTCGACTCAAAGCATCAGCCACTTTATTTTCTTTTCCCAGATGGTAATGAATTGTATAATCATAATACTTGATTAATTCTAGCCATCTCCTTTGTCTCATGTTCAACTCTTTCTGAGTGAATATATACTTTAAACTTTTGTGATCAGTATATATTTCACACTTTTCTCCATACAAATGATGCCTCCAAATTTTTAAAGTGAAAACAACAGCAGCTAATTCCAAATCATGTGTAGGGTAATTTACCTCATGAGTTTTCAACTGTCGTGAAGCATAAGCAATTACCTGATCATTCTGCATTAGGACACAACCAATTCCTTTCAATGAAGCATCCCTGTAGATAACAAACTCACCATTCCGGGAAGGTAGTGGAAAAACTGGAGCATTCACAAATCTTCTTTTCAACTCCTGAAAACAATCATCACATTCTTTTGTCAGGATAAACTTAACACCCTTCCGAGTTAGCTTAGTCATTGGACTAGATAACCATGAAAAATTTCTAACAAACCTTTGGTAATAGCCTGCCAAACCAAGGAAACTACAAATCTCTATTACATTTGTGGGTCTTGGCCATTCTTAAACAACCTTTGTTTTTTGTAGGATCAATAGTTATCCCATATTTTGAAACAATGTGACCAAGGAAAGAAATTTGTTGCAACCAAAACTCAAACTTTCTGAATTTCCCATACAATTTATTTTCTTTCAAGGTTTTCAAAATGACCCTTAAAAGTATTTCATGCTCTTCTTTACTTTTAGAAAACACCAAAACATCATTAATGAAAACCACCACAAACTTATCCAAGAACTCATGGAAAATTCTATTCATTAAGTCCATGAATACAACAGGTGCATTGGTTAGCCCAAAAGGCATTACTACAAATTCATAATGGCCATATCTTGTACGAAACGTAGTCTCGGAACATCTGCTTCCTTTACCTTAAGCTGATAGTACCCCAATCTCAGGTCAATATTTGATAAAAACTGAGCTCCCTGGAGCTGATCAAACAAATCATCGATATGAGGCAAATGATATTTGTTCTTAACAGTGATGTTATTCAAGGATCTATAATCAATGAAAAGTCTCATAGAACCATCTTTCTTTTTAACAAATAAAACAGGAGCACCCCATGGTGATGTGCTAGGTCGAATGAAACCTTTCTCTAATAAATCTTTCAATTGCTCCTTCAACTCTAAAAGTTCTATTTGAGCGATTCGATAAGGGGGTTTTGAAATTGGCTTAGCATCAGGAACAAAGTCAACAATAAACTCAACTTCCTGATCTGGTATTATTCCAGGTAACTCATCAGGAAAAACATCAGGATACTCATTTACCACTGGCACATCATTAATCTGAACAGTTCCTTTATTTTCAACGATGTGTGCAAGGTAATATTCATTTCTATCTTTTATAAGTTTCTCGGCCTCTTCATATGTTATCAATAGTATGAGTTCATTATTTTACACAAACTGAAAGTATTTCTGAAAAGAAACTTCTTTAGCTCTATAATCAATCTTAGCATGGTAAATAGAGAGCCAATCCATACCCAGGATAACATCAAACTCTACTAGATGTAGAACAATAAGGTTTGCAAGTAGGTTCTTTCCATAGATAAGGATAGGAAGATTATTATAAATTCATTTTGCCTCAACATTTCCCCCAGGTGTTTTTACCACAAGTTCCGGAGTAATTTCTTGAGATGGTATTCCCATTTTACGAGAAAAGTTTTCAGAGATGAAAGAATGTGTAGACCCCGAATCAAACAACACACTGGCATAATCTGAAAAAACAAACAAAGTACCTGATACAACTTCATTTGATGGCCCGACATCTGCTGAAGTAGTTGCAAAGGATTTCACCACCCCTTTCTTCTTATAGTCTAACTGCTTCCCATCAATCGAGCCCTTTGTCGGACACTCGTTTGCACAGTGACCCATCTCATTGCACTTAAAACATTTCAGTAACTGTAAATCAAATTTGAACTTACCATCACCTTGATCTTTTTCAGTGCAATCATGAGCCTTATGTCCCATATTACCACATTGGTAGCACTTCCCAGAATTCAGAAGACATTCCCCAACATGCCTTTTGCCACATTTATCAAAAACTGGAAACTTAGTTTTCGTACCGTCTGACCTTTTTGAAGAATTCTTTCCTTTATCCTGCCACCTCAGTCTCTTCTTCTGTTGGTTGTTATAGAAAAATTGATCATCAGCAAACTCCATTTCCACCTTCTCAGCACACCGAACAATCTTTTCATAACTTTTAAATTCACGAGAAGCTAATGCCCTTCGATATTTTGGCTTTAATCCTGAGTAAAAACGATTGATTTTACTATCAAGGTCTCGGAAAAAATTTGGAGCATACCTTGATAATCGAGTGAACCTTTCTTCATAGGAAACCACTGAGTCTTCCTATTGCCTCAATTCCAAGAATTGTTTTTCCATCCTAAGTCGAACAGCCTTAGGAAAATACTTCTCAAGAAACATACCTTTGAATTCATCCCATTCAAGAGCATCAATCTCATCAGCGTCCCTGATATTTTTAACCATCGACTACCACTGATCTGCTTCACCCTCCAAATGGTAAATAGCAAGACTAACCTTTTGATTGTCTGAACACCCCATGACATCGAAAATCTTCTCCAGTTCTTTAATCCACCCTTCAGCTAGCACATGGTTAGATGATCCTATGAATGATGGGGGATGTTGCCTCATGAAATGTTCCACCACTGACATGTTCCTCTGCAGTTGATCTGGCTGATCTCGTGCATGGATACCACCATCATTTATCGCTTGAGTCAACTGCGCCATTACTGCAACAAACTGTTCAGTTCCAATTCTGACCATCTCAGGATGCTGATTCGGAATGTTATTTCCTTCTATTTGCCTTCCTAGCACTGCTTCCCTGTTTCCTCTGCGGAAAACCATTCTGAAGAAATATGTCTTAGATGAAGCAACATGGTAATCTTAAAATGATATATCATTTCAATTTGACCATTAAAAAAAATATTTTTGGATAATCATTTAATAGAATTATAACTCCTAAAGTTATCTAAACCGACCTTTGATACCAACTATAAGGCCCCGACCTTAAACATCTCTTAATATTGAATTAAATGAATAATTCACACTGAGGATCTTTTCAGGTTTAGAGTTTTACAGAATTAGAAAATAACTACTACATCTCAAAATATTACAAAGTAGACACTTCTACTAAGTTTCCATAGAATAAAAAAACTCTTAAAAAGAAACATCTCTAGTTACAAGTTTTATATAGCATGACTTTCCCTTGATCCCATCCTTGACCTTATTCCACATTAGGTCCTATGAAAAACATTTCAAAAAAAACTTGCGATGAGCATAAAAAGCTCAGTATGGGTTATAAAAATATGGAAAGGAAACATAAGTTCATATATACATAAGAATGAAATAATACTTTACCCACAAAACACAAGTACTTTAACATACCTCATCAAATCATGAATAAATCATAGAAATCATAAGACATAAAGGTAACTTGAGGCATTCATAACATTCTTACGTAGGGAGTAACCCTCTTGGTTACGTTTGGAATACCCATCACAGTATATTCCCTAAATCTCTTCGGAGAAACCTTAACGTTTCACTCTATTGCGTTACACAATGCATTGGAGAGCTATATCGGGCTCACCCACCGTTAGTTTATCACGGAACCACCCGTCTTCATAATAATTCCCAAGAACCTCAACATAATCGTATCACATAAAACATGCATAAAGGAAACATAACATTTCCAACTTTAAATCACAAGATATAAATACAACACATTGATATTAAAACATTATGAAAACCATTTTCAATACCAAAATAAAATAAAAGTAAAACATGGTATTTATTTTTCTTAAAAAAAAGGTATGGCTTGTAGAGGAAGCCGAAACTCAAATAATGGTCACGGCGGCGGAGAAGTCGTTGTCGCCGCATACGTACGACAAAAACATTCCCTTTTGTTGTTTAGTAAACGCTTCGTATAAAAAATATTTCTTTTGAATAAACGTAAATTTCAAAGGGGTTTATACAGCGTATAAAAGAAGGTTGTGTATAAAACAAAATATGCCTCAATGAAAGGAGATTGAGACGAAGTCCCATATCTCGAGTCCGACTTGACTCGGTCGTTCTTTAATCTCCAGAATAATAAACTTGAGTTAATTTATACATGTTTAAGAACCTTTTTCAAGTTCATTATTCCTTTTATATCACTTATTTCCATGTCATGAACACTATGTAATTATTTAAGTTAATAACGGTCGTTTTAACGATCATTGGTACTTGAGTCAAAAATAAACCCTTTATAATTACAAGTTTCTCATGTATCCATTATATACAGAATGGTATTCATGATGTAGATATCATATATGTCATATATATCCAGTACAGGCATGCATTTATAATATTACATAATCATTTAGAGGTAATAAATGAAATGCACCGTTCATGGAGACGGTAAGCCGTACGAACGCATGAATGCTACTTTCATTTCTATTTCGTATTTTATAGAATGGAATCATAATGTTATAAAGGTATATTATAATTCCAGTGTATTATCATATATAATATAATAACTCCATCCTTTATACGTCCCACATATGGTATTAACAAATCAAATCACTTTGAGGGGGCAGAAGTCCGCACTTCCTTAAATGAAGATATCGTGTTTACCCATAATGGAAACCATAAAGGTATACCCGAAATGAAAAATACAGAAGCTTAAGGAAAACATAAACATATTATATATCATATATAAATATAGTGTCATCTTAATGGCCACCTTTGAGGGTGTTAAAAGAATGTTGAACAATCATCATTTCGGGAGGCATAAAATCGCCATCCACGGAAACAGTATGTTCTTTAACCATTAGATGTAGGTGTGTGTAAGTGTAGCTCGAATAATTCTTATAACAACATCCTAGTATATTGAATATACTTGAGTTTTTACACATGAAATGAATAAAAAGTGTTTAGGGGATTGGAGAAGCAAAATAAAACAAAAGGACTCAAGTGAAGACATTACCTTAAAATCGGGTAACTCCCTTTGGTTTGAGCTTAAAGGCTTCCTTGGGAAGACTTCTTCCCAATGTGAGGCTTCTAGGAGTAAGAGAGGGAAGTGGAGAGACAAAATGGGCAGGGGTTGGCCGAGCCAACGGCTTTGGAAGTGTGGCTAAGGTGGTAGAGGTGGGAGCATTTTATAAGAGGAGAGGAGGGGCACTAATGGAAAGTAAAGAAATGATACATTATTTTAAAATTATTTTCGGATTAAAAAGTTCCCACATTGATATAATTCTAGGGTAAGGTGGTAAGGGTTCTAAATCCACCCATCCAATAGGTTTTGGGCATGTGTAGGTCATAGATTTTACATTATCATTTCATTTTATTTAAATCCTTTATTAATGAGGTAATCGTTGCATCATCATGATTTCATAAATAATTTAATTTATTTAAAGTCTAAAAATTATAAAAAAATACTATGATGTATGAAATCGTTTTATATTTCCAATGAATATTTATAATCATAAATATCATTTATGTAGACAAAATTAAAAATATTTTACTCAGGTGATACATTCTTTGTTACATTTAACATTCTTTAAAAATAAAAAGATAAAAAGTCACTTGCTCACAATAGTGATTCAATGGGGCCCCCAAGTTTGGCACAAGGCATCCCATGTTCGACCATGAGACAACCAGTAGCCTTAGGACACATTTTGGTGTCATTTTTTATTATTATGATATTATTTTATTATCTGTAACTACCCGATTACTCATTAATCAAGATAATTAAAGATATTACCGTTGTTACTATTCATAATGTCCAAAAACAAAAGAGCCTTGATTACATAATTTGGACCTTATGATTCCAAATATGAAATACATTTTACCAAATTCCAAAAACATAAATTGCAATAATTGATTTAAAAGTAATTCCCGTTGTCAAAACAAATAGCGGGTTTTTTTGAAACAATATCTATGAAAAGTTTGGCATTAGTTTATGACCAATTCCAAAGTGAAATTAATCCTAATTACCACCATTAGATTAAATGGTAAAAATATATTCAGATTAAACTTTAATACCAATTAAAAATATAATATAACCATATAGTTAAATTAAATGAAAAATGTATTTTTGATGTAAAATGCAGTATTTTTCACTATTCATTAAAAAATGAACATTGTCAGAAAAATACAAAAAATTTATCCAATGTAAATTTAAATGTCCCAATAATAAATAATATATTTATTTTGACAAATAGAGATTATAAAATTTTCAAAAGTTTGATTTAAAAAGGGTTTGCCATCAAAAGGTAGTAAAACAATCTTTTAAGAATATTAGTGTATTCCATGCATAAGATTGTATTTATTTTCATTTTAAGCCTCTAAAACTGTATCTTAATCATTAATAGACATAGATAAAAATATCTATTATTAATTACTTACTTGGGATGTTACATTATATACTACCAATAGATGTATTTTATGACAAATATCATAAAATATATTTCTATTTTCAAATCCTTTTTAGGATCTCTCTTTCATGGGATTTACGGTTCAAAATTTAACAAATCGGTAGTGGATTTTTGACTCAATTTCAGTTCTTTGAGACATTTATTAAGATATGCACCCATATTATGTTTTGAGGTGTATAAAAATCTCCTTTCATATTTAATATCTTGAATTTATATATATTAAGTTCCATTCTATTGTATTCCTTTACGGGGCTTAAAATTCAAGGTTAACAAAGTGGTAATAATTTTATGTTACTTTCTCATAGTTTGTGAGGATTGTTTATTATTATTCTTAAAATGAAAAAAATAATATGTTCTATTTCTCAAGAATTCTAATTTTTTTTATTATCACATAATTATTCATGATATCTTTAAGTAATGGTACCATTTTCCACCCCTTTTTATTTAAAACAATTAAGATTTTGTTTTAAGAAAATCTATCTTTATTTCCCTCTTCAGTTGGAAATCTATTTTATTCAAAACACATGTTTTGTAAAAATGTTTTAAAATTTGTTTTTGAAATTATATTTTAAGATAATTTTCCCAAAAAATAATTTAATACAAAATTATTTTAAAAAAAGGTTTTAATAGATATTCAAATATTCCTTTATCTGTTTTCAAAGCTATTTTTAATTAAAAAGGTTTTCAAAATGTTTTATGTTTTAAAAAGTGGTTTTCTGAGTATAAAGTGAGTTTTTATAAAGTAAATTTTCAAATTATTTTTAATGATTACATTATAAGGTTTCAAAGAAAATTTCAAAGAAAATGATTTTGGAAATTCTATATTTTTTTAAAAATGACTTTCAATGAAAGGTTACTTTCCTCAAGAAATGTTCCAAGTGTTCTTTAAAAATCCTCATCTATCTAAGATGAAATTATTTGATATAGATTATTCTTTAATAGGTGTATGATTCAAGGAAACCATTATTATTTTTTATTTGAAAGGTTTTTTTTAATATGAATTTTTTTATGAAACCTATTTCTTTTCCATGGGTTATACCATGATAAAATGATTATGAAACCCGCTTCTTTTCATGGGTTATTATTTGGAGATAATATTATGAAACCGATCTATTTTCCAATTGTTATGATATGATGAAATGTTTCTCAATCCCATTTCAATTCATGGGTTTTGATATGATGAATTTTTATTGTCTTGTGGCACACATATATATTCATTCATTCTATTATGGGTGGGACCTGTATCTACGTCCAATGAATTGGGTAAAGATAAACGTTTAAGAGCTCAGAGGGTACATAGATGGTAAGACCGTACCCACAAAGGATGGGGGGTACAAAGGTGGTTATACCAAGCATGAATCAGGTACACATGTGTTCATCCCAAGCCTAACATTTTATGAATATCTTGGTGGGTATCCCTAAAATAATACTTTCTATAGTTATGTGTATGCCAAAAATTCTATGTCTTATTCAAATGTTATTATATCATCGACCATATACTTTAATTTCCTTATGATTCATGTCTTATTATCTTCCAATCATTATTCCATGACTCATGATTTTGATATTTGATATGTAGGGTATGATATTAAAATGTTATACACTTGTTATCACACCTTTATGTTCGTGTTATGCCTACATAACTCATTTATTTACCCTTAATAATCATATGATCCAACCATTTCTTATTCTTACTTCCCCCAAGTTATAAAGAATGGTTTTATGTAGGATTACTAAATGTGTTTATATTTATGGGAAACATTGAAGATATTTCACTATATTAGAATATTGTGTTCCATGTTTCCAAAGAAAATAAACCATTATATCCCTAAAATGTTTTTTATGTAATGAAATTAATATCCATAAAAATTGATGTAATATCCATAAATGTTCAGTCTGGGACGCTATACTATTTTAGTTGTCTCATGTGACATACCAGTGGACTGAGGGGATATATAATTCCATCCGAACCCATCATGAAAAATTTTGTATTCCATCAAAAAATAAATGATAAATATATATATATATAACATAATGTTCAAGGATGAATACCATATAAATACTTTAGATAATTTATTATAGGAATGTATCATATAAAACTTTCTAGTATAGAATAATTAATTATATTGATAATCAATAGATTTATATTATTAATGAATTAATAATTATTTATAGGTGAATAAAATTGACCCATATATATATATATATAATAATTTGGTATTCACAATGTTAAAATAAGTACCCTTATCAACTGAATAATATGGATGTATAGTTGTCAAGTACTTATAAAAATTTGGATTATAAATGAGTTTGGGAAGTATGAATAAAATATTTAAAATTGTGGGATTCCAAAGAAATTATTGACAAATACCTATGAAAATATAATAAAATCCTCTATTATTATTGGTAAATGGAATTTGAATCATCCATAATATATCCCACTAGATTGTCTGACCAGGTGTGCAGTGTGGCCCACTTGTTCTACCCCAATAAATGTTCTAGTAAATACCTAATGAACATTTTATAGTCTCATTATAGTAATGTTAATTTATTCTATAGACTAAATACACTTCTTTGTATCCTTATAGGGATTTAATTATAAGGAAACCACAAACCCTTTACATTACTAAGGTGTTAAGCCATCTTATTTCTATAGAAATGTTTGACCTTTATAATGGCTTATCAATGGGTTATAATGTTAGTGAAATGGGAATTAACATGGATAGGATATCTTAAGGGTAGTACTTATAATGATATCAAGAAAATAACAGGATATTAATTTAAAAAATTAAATTGATACAATAATGTAAATGTTTGTAAAAATTGAAAAGAGAGAGAAAGAGAACCCTTACTTCAGAAAAGCAATGGTTAAAAAATGATAGTCTCAGAGGGATTTAGATATAAATACATGGATATTACACCAAAGGGTTGTTCATAAGGTTGGTATATATGAATAAAATAATATTAAATAGAAGTTAAAATTATATTAAAAAATAAACATGAAATGAAGAGGGTGAAATTGAAATCCATACCTCTCTTGAGCTTCTTAGCCTCAATTTGAACCATGGAATCAATGAACCTCTTAATTAATTGGGGGATATATAATGGACACTTTTATATGGATATTAAGAGATTATTTTTAATTTTGTGTGGAAAAATGTGAACAGGGTGTAGTATTTTATATGTGTCGTTAGTGGAATTTCATTTAAAAGAATATTGATTAGACTATTTATCCTCTATCTTTAGTGCTCCACTAACTTCCATAATACCCAATTACCTACTATAATATTTAATTATAATTTTTAGTGAAAAAAATATTCAAATATAACTATAATGTTCTTGTTTATTCATTTATAAAAACTCACATATATATATATATGTGTGTGTGTGTGATGTCATATTTATCGTATTTCACCCTTTTTACCATATTTTACTATTTTTACCAAAAATTACCAAATTTAACCATTTAGAAAATTTCAATGTTCTGATTCAAAATTCAATATCAATTTTGAAAATTTATTTGCATAATTAGGTATATTTTTAATTTTATTTAGGGATGGAATATCTAACAAAAATTGGGTATAAGAGTAAACACCCTTTCATTTCTAAAAGAATTCACACTTTAATACTACTTAATATCTAGATACATAATCCCTTATCACACAATCATTGTACATAAGGTTAAGGTGTGAAATGGTGGTACTTTCAAGGGTTATTTTGAAAAATATTTATTTGGTAGTTTTCTCTTATAACCTAAACTTTTCTAGTAGACAATTCTTGATCTAACCTTAGATATTTAATTTCATCTTGGTATTGTTCATGGGAAAAGCCTAGTGATGTTACATCCCTCCCAATATTTAATAAAATAACTTCATAAAGGGATATTAAAAATGACTTATTCTATATTTCTAGACTTTTTTAAAAATTAACCCTTTTTATTACCATTAATATACACTAATCTTAATAGTCACTTTTTAATAGTAATACCACCAACAGTCATAATTACCAACCATCAAAAATCCGAATGAACATATTTAAAATTAATTACTATATATTCATCCAAAACCATCATATAAATAATACCTTTCATTAATAATTTAATTCTATGGATAATATTATTTTTCTTTTGTACCATTATTATTATGTCCATGATATTTGTTTGGGAATATGGTACAACAGACATTTATATTTTAATTTCATCATTTATTTTTTTCTATTATCCATTATTATTTATAGAGGTCTAAACAAATTTGTATCTTCATTTATATTTCATAAAATTATAATAAATCTCGTTTTATGGTGATAATTTTCTATGGTATTATATTCTAACCCTAATAATAATTTCATCCTCAAAATTCTAAGTTAATCTATAAAAAAATATGGATTATTATTTCTCATTTCATCCTCAAGATCTAATATTTCCTTGTCTAGATGGTTATTACTAAAATTTACCTCACAAATAATGTTTCCCAATTCCATAAGACTTTATCTCTAATATCATTATTCTGAATTGGAAATTTATTATATGATAATTCAATTTCCATCTGAACATAATCCATCATTAAAAAATAAAAAGGGTTTAGAATATATATTTTTAGATGTAATATATAAAAGACACTAGTTTTATGGGATAGATAAATGATATGATATAGTTTCAATCCACTATAGTATGTCAAATTTTCAAAATTACCATGGACTCAACTTCCCTTTCTTCCCAAATTTCATTACCATTTAGAAGAAAATATGTTCTGGTTGACACAGTCCGCCACATGGAACTAAAAATCTGTTCTTCTATTGTCAACATGATTTTTATATCTACTTTTAACATCATTGATATACTTATTGTTATATATTACATTATATGATGTTTCTTCCAAAATTTATGAATATAATAACTTACTTTATCTAACTTCATCCCATCGTGTTGGAGTTGGATATCTCTTTCCATGCATGGCTTCATATGATACATTTTTTATACTAAGGTGGTAAATTATTTTTTTATTAAAACTATACTAGGGGTAAATACTTATCCCAAATTATTTTAATGTAAATTGGGAATGAAATTAACATATACTCTATTTTTTGGATTTTACTTTCATAATATCCATCATTTTTAGGGTGATAGGTTGTATTATGAATAAGATCAATATTTGAACACATATGGAGACTCATTGAAGATTTTAAAGTTAACCGTGGGTTATTATAAAAAATGATGGATAAGGGAATGCTATGAAGTCTCACAATATTCTTTATATGAAACTTCACAAGATGATCAAGAGGAAAAGCTTCTCAAATTACCAGGAAATAAACTGAATTTCAAAAAAGATTAACAATGTCACAAATAGTATTATTCCCTTTGGATGGATTAAGAATAAAAATGATGAAATCCATGGAAGTATTATGCCACTTAAACTATGGTATTGGTAAAGGAAGAATAAATCCATTGTTTAGTTTTCTTTCAACTTTTACTTGTCGGCATATTAGTCATATTTCAACCTAATCTACCATATGTTGGTTCAAATTCTCCAATAAAAATTTATCTCTGATATCTCTATATATTTTTTACTACCATGATATATTAAAAATATAGATATAGGAGAATCATATATTTGATATTTCATCTCCTATGGTTTTGGTTGAATAAATAACCTCTTACCAAACCAAATAAATTCCCCATCGCTAATGTTAAACACTGTTAATTTACTATTCCTAACATCTTCAATCTTCTTTTGAAGGGACATATCATCATATTTAAATTCCTTAATCCTCTAAAATAATGATGGATAGTTTATTTCAGGGAATAATAATGTCCATTCCCCATATCTTATAATAACCAAGTCTATCCTTACTAAATCTTTGAGAATTGGATCACTATCCTCCCTCGCCATGGATTAGATACAATGGTCTTTGATACTCAGTGCATCAACTACCTTGATAGATTTACTTAGCTGCTAAGGTATAATGAAATCATAATACTTGAGTATTTATAACAATATCATTTGACTCATATTAATACATTTCTCAATAAAGATATATTTCAGACTCCTATGCTCGGTGTATATATCCCAGCTCTCTCCATAATGACAATGTCTCTATATCTTTAGTGAATATGTATCTACTACCAAATCTAAATCACGAGTTTCATAATAACTCACATAGGGATTAAAATGTCAAGATGAATAATCCACTATCATATAATTATTTTTTAGATTATATTCAAAACTATTCCTTGATATATCATTGTAAATAAGAAAACTATTCTTTACTAGATTGAAGAAGAAATTTATGTGCATACACTAATGTCACCTTGAATTATTAGAATTTATCTTCACATTCCATTTTCCATGTGAATTTGTACACCTAAATTATTATCTATGTTAATGTATTATCTAATAAAGAAATGCTTTCAGAAAACCATTGATAGTATCCATATAATCAGAGGAAACTACAAATTTGAGTTATGTTGGTGCTTTTTGGCCATTCCTTCTAGCATACACCATTATCTAATAAATATAATAGATTAATCCATAATATTATAATCTAATAATGTATAAAACATGAATTATATATCATTTTTTTCCTAAAATATACAATTCTTCATAAGATACTTATCAAATCAATTCTAGAATAATCTCTACAATTTCTAACGATAAAATCTAGGTTCACTATATATATTTTTGTAAATCTAGTTTCCTAGGTTTCTGTTAAACCTTTCTATGATACCAATTACAATGCCCCTATAATAGGACACTCATATTAATAGGGTTACATATTATATGGTTATCAATTTACATGATATTGCAATCATAGGAATAAAGTCTAATAGACTATAAAAGACTATGTATAAAACTATTACATTACTACATGATGCATTATAATATTTGAGTATCAGTCTTTATTCATTAATTTTATCATTAGATATGATCATACAAATTATTCCACATTATCACCATAGCAAATGGGAAAAATATAATGATTGAGAATAAATAATTAGTCTGGGAAAGCATACATTGTAAGCAAATATAGTATACTGATGGATAGGAAATGGATTGACAAATGATGCAATATAAACAATTAAATAAGAATGAAATAATTAATAGATGACCAAAGGAATAAATAATAAATAATATAAAATTAAATATTCATATAATGATGGAAATAATATCTAATTTTAGACATAATAAACATAACATTGAGGCCTTATGCCAAGACATCATACATAATGTGTAAGGATGCTACCATTATCATATCTTAGTTAACTCAAGAGATAAAAAAGTATTGTGAGGGGTTATATAATTCCTAGAACCACACTTATCATAAAATTACAATGCATTCTATCTTAATCTAAATTATTATAGGTTATACATTGTATAATTTTTAAGGATGAACAACTTATAAATACATGGAATAATTGCTTAAAGTAACTTATAGTACAACACATTCCCATATAGAACAATTTATTTTATATGGATTATCAATATAATTAACTAGTAAATTAATTAATTATGATATATAGGTGGATTTAGTTGACTTATATAGTTAATAATTATGGATTTTCAATGTTTGAATAAGTACCAATATTATGAGAGGAATATGGATATATAGTTATCAGGTACCTATAAAAATTAATATTGTTAATGAGTTTCGGTCATATAAAGAATATCTTTTCCCTAGTGGGATACCAAATAACTTACTCATTATTAAAAATATAAATATAATAAAACATTTCATTATGGGTGGTAGTGATCATGTGAATCATCCATAACATATCCCATGTGAGTGTCAAGCCAGTTGTACTATTAGGACCACTTGTTGTGCACCAAGTGAATATCGTGTCAAAACCCAACCAATATTTTTTGGGTCATTACCCTTAATTTAATCAGTTCCAAAGTCTAAACACACTTTTTTATATCTAGATAGGTATTTCATTACTAAGAAACCACACACTGTTTACTTTAATAATATTTTTGGATTCTTTACATCTATATTAATGTTTGATCATTATAAAGGATTATAAACAAGGAATGAGGTGAGTAAAATTGGTACCCAAACAGATGTTATATCTTAATTAAATTATTGATAATGATATCAATAAGATATTGTAATAATAACATAAAAATTTAAATGGATAATATAATGTACATGATAGTAAGAATTGAAAAGAGAGAGAAAGAGAACCCTTATTTTGTCATGGAAACGACTATATAAAGGGAAATGTGAGAGATATTTAGATGTTTTAACAAATAGAGTTGACCAATGGGGTGTTTATAATAGAGACGTATAACCATATTATCATAATAAATAGAAGTTTAAATGATATTAAAATAAAAATATTGGTCAAAGTGAGTATCTCAGGTGGGTGGTGAATTGAGTACCAAATAAACAAACCTGTTTGAAATGGATAAAATTGAAATCACCCAATTAATTTAGAATTTCTCGATTAATAAATACATTATATTTTTATAATTTATAATATTTTAAAAGGTATATTTAATATTTATTTGTTATCAGGTAAGTAATATAAAATATTACTTATTACTTTGAAATCAATTTACCTAATTAAAATATTATAAAAACACAAATAATGATTAACTATCAATGTATTAGTTTTTTTGGTTAAAACAATTTCAGTTTTAAAAGAGTAATTAAAGTAAAAAAAAATACATTGTGGGAATTTTTAATCATGTTCTTCAATATCAGTTAGAGACTTAACCCTCTCCACTTGGTGATCACATACCACCTAGTAGTTTAGATAAAATAAAAAAGTTGATTGACCAATTGGATTGGGTTTTAAAATAGTTTAAAAACATTCCATGTTACAGACAACCTCTTTTAAATTTATACATGGGTGTAAAAACAAACATGACACACAAGAAACTATACCATTGTTTTTCTGGGAAAATAGATAAATTTTTTTTGAGAAGATGTCAAGTATCTTCCATTTCATCACAATATATTTTGTGTGTGTGTGTGTGTGATAAAATAGATTATTCACACACACTACACAAAATATAAGAATAAATAAATATAGTAGAGAAATATAAAAGAGTATAGATAAAAATTCTCAGTCTGTTTTAGTGTAGATCATGACTCTAAGAAATTATACTGAAATATATCTTGGGTTATGTTCTCATGAAATATTTATAAGAATAGAGTATCATATATTTTTATGTTCTTGACTAGAGGAAAGTAGCAGATGTGTGTGAGATTTTGATTTCTCAATTGAGTGTTCTCCAGGATGTAGAGACCCAAGCTTAACATACATTGACATTACATCACTTTTGGAGAATACTTAATACATTACATAAAGAGACACCCAAAGAGCATATTAGTTTACTTCCTTTAAAACTAAGAACACATTCTCCTTACTTGGGGAAAGATCTTATAAATATCCCATAAAGATCATACAATTTAGTTTTCTTACCTAAAACTATTCTTTATATCCTGGGGAAAGGATAATATAATAAGGAAGATCTTAGATGCTCAATAAGGGTAAATAAGGAAAATATCAAATAAAACATGAAAATATGAAGGTAAAAACTTGAACATATATTTTGAAAACCATACCACATAAAACATATATCAAAATATTTAGTTATGAAATAAATATTATAAGTTCATAAGGCATAAATCATAAAGGAAGATGAGCCATGAGAAAATAACTCTGGCATAAAATATGGAACTATGGAAACACATAAGCATAAAAAATTATTTATATATTAGCCAAGTCTCTTTTATAAGACCATCATAGTGGAAAAAGGAAAATACTGAAATGAGTTCACTCTTCGTTTGAGTCCTGTATTACTGAACTAGATATACATTCCATTCCAGCCCTATATTACTGAACTGGATTTACTTTAAATTAAAATAATATCTATCTAATGATATATAAATATTTTCCCAATTAATTGGAGAGAGATATAGGTCCCACTCATCTCATAATGAAATAATTATTATGTGTGTGGAAAAAATAAAATCATTCATCATAGCATAACCCAAGGAATAAAATGGGTTTTCTTAAACATCATTTCATCATAACATAATCCATTAAATAAAATTCCATTGTAAAAAAATTAAAACCATATAATGAATATGGATATTATACTTGAAAAATTTAATTATTAAATAATTTCATCTTAGGTGGAAAATAATTTTGATAAAACACTTGAAATTAATTTTTGATTAAAATATCCTTTCTTATTCAAAAAATATTTCTTTTCTTAAAATTTCATGCAATTTTAAAAGAAGAGTATTTATTTGAAAATAAACATGAAATCTTATAAAGTAATATTAAAGGAAATAATGTGTTATGAAAATGTAAAAATCCATGCATATTGTATAAGTTAAAAGATAACATTCTTCTCAGACTTTTTTCACAAAGTCAAAATGTACCTCATGTAGAAAATGAAAAATGATTCATTTCATAGTGTTTTATAAAAATTTACCAATGTGTAAAATTGAATTTAAAGAATAGTAGAAGAATATAAAAAATATTTATATAACATATGTATAAAACATGGACATAGATGATAAATATACCCCAGTAAATACTTACATATAAACAATCTCAGATATAAATGAGATTGCGAAATTATCCATTACAAATTTATAATCAGTAAAATCATATGTCTCATAAAATAAAGATATTTACATGAATATCATAACAATAAAAATAATAATCATAAAAACATTTATGGGAAGCATAAATTCAACTCAAAATAAATAGGTGGTGTATAAGGAAAATGTCCCACGAAAATAAAAGTGAGACAAAATAATCACTTACCTTAAGTTTTATATCCATTGTATGTATCTAAACCTCATGTATAATTATTTAAATAATTTCATTTACTTATAATATAATCATAGTAATTTTTATTATATAATATATGATCAAATTATCATCCGTTAGTTAGTAACATTTCATTGTTACTCGTTATTCGGATACTAACTACTTTAGATTCTTATGCATGTTTGGTTGAATAAGTTCTGGTTCTCCTTCTTTGGTAATATTTATATATTTAAAAAATTATATTAACATAATATATATAAAATATATTAATTATATACACTTATATAATTATTATTTAATTGATATCTTTTATAATGAATTGCATTACATCATGTAGATGGTAGGTCGTACCTACGCACGAGTGACGATATCATTCTGATAATTTTTAAAATGGTATAGAAGTGGATGGTATATATATTTTTATAGAATATATATCATTTTATAATTTTTATATATAGTTTTTTCCATAATTATATCCATCCCAGAAATGTGGTGATGAAAAACATATTACACCACGGTGTGGAGACGGTAAGACGTACATACGCACGTGTGGTGATTTCGTTTTTCCGTAGGATGGATAGAAGTTTGAATATTATTGTTTAATAATTATAATAATATCTATATACATTGGTGATAATGAATTTATTAATTTATAATGTAAAAAACTCATGAAGAGGATGTATAAGAATAAATAATTTGAAAGAATCGGTAGATGAGATTCTGTCTTCTTCGAGGTTCTCCCTCTTGATCTCCTCTTAAAGCACTATAGATGGTCTATTGAGAAGACAAGAACTTATATAATATTACTAGGGAACTTTTTAAGTGAAATGGTCTGGTTATTGAAAAGATTTTAGGATCAAAGTGAATTGAAGAGGTGAGGAAAGAGGCGCCCTTTTATAATTGAGGTGCGGGGCACTTTTGTAAACTCCAAACATATTAATTTATAATAAAATCAAACCACATCAAAAAACCAACGAATTTTTTTTTATTTAAAATATTAGATGATATAAAGTTTTAATATAATCCAAAAATAATATTTATACATGTTTTGACTTCATTTTAAACCTTATCATTTTGTTTCACCCTTAATTAACCTCTTTTAATTTTAACTAAGGGAATAAATCATTCAATATTAAAATAGCCTAATTTTTACTTATTTGATGTCAATTAGACAATAAATGAACAATATAGAACCTTTTAGAGTAAAACATAATTATTTTATATTTTTGAAAATATTTTATGATTTTAATATAATTTAATAATACATTTTTTTGACAAAATATCAATAGTGTCATTTTGACAATATTCACTTGATAGATTTTAAAAAATATCAACATAATATGTTAACCTTGAAAAAATATTTTGTTATATATTTATATGGTCAAGGTAAACTATAATTTTTTTGGATATATTAATTAGCCTAAATTATATTTATTTTTGTATTTTTAGTAACATTAATTTGATATTTCCATTAGTAAAATAGTTATTACATCAGTTTTGTGTAATTATTTAATATAATTATTTGTTGAGAAAAAATTAAAAATAAAATACAATGATGAATATATATATACAATATTTCATAAGAAAATGTTTAGTCAAATATATCTTCTAGAAGATCCATCATTAAAAATGATATACTTATTAAATCATGAATGTGACAAGTTTAACATCACTTTAAATAAAATAATACAAGTGTCATAATATCTTCTATAAGACTCTAAATTGTAAATAACCTGACCCTTGGAGTCTTATAGTAAATATATACTTTAAAAATAATAATTTTCCAAGTGTTTCGGTCTTTTAATGGTTTTTAACATTTTAATAAAAAATAGTTTATTGATTTTTCATCAATTAAATTTATTGTGTATAATTACAATATAAACATTCAAAGTAATTATTTATTTCCTAAAATTTACAAATAAACTACCATGATAAATAAAAAGATTTTATATTTGAAATTATTATTTATAATACAATTTTTCTTATTGTATTACCTTATTTAAAAAAAATTAAGTTATTTGAATTTGAGTAAGACATATTTAATTTTTCATTAAATAAAATATATTAAATATCCTAATCTCGTCCAAGTGGCATCAAAAGGGTATAATTTCTTCAAAAGGATGGTTTAGGTCAATAATGACTCCTCCAATCAAATTAGAACTAGTTTTAAGGTAATTTTATATTATTATATTTACCCTTAATTACGTGATTTATCTTTTTACAATATTAATAAAAATTACTACAGTTACTATTCATAATACCCGAAAATAAAAGAAGTCTATTTACATAATTTGTACATAATTATTCAAAATATGGAATCCATTTTTAAAAATTAAAAACATAAAAGTTACATTAAATAATTTAAAATTAATCCCATTGCTGGAATGAAAATGGGTTTTTTAAAAGTTGAAACAATCCAAAAGATTTGAATGTTTTTACATCAAAATTAATGGTAAAATTAATGCTAATGAAAAAAATTATATTAACTTAAAAAATATATTTTATTTTTACTTTAAAATAAATCAATAATATAATTTACCCATATAAATTATTTCTATGAAAAAGGTTGTTTTCAATTAATATTTATTATATTTTTAATATTCATCAAAACTTAAAACATATCTGAAAAATATAAAAATTTCATAGAGTAAATTTTTATATCCCGCATCCAAATAAGAAGTTTATTTTGTTAAATAGAATATATAAAAGTTTCAAAACTATATTTAAAATTGTTGCTCCATCAAAAGGCAGTAAAACATCATTTTGAAAAAAATACATCTTCTATTTGAAAAATTGATTTTTTTGTTATATCATGTATAGAAAACATAAACGTTAAATTTTAAACATTAGATTGATTTTATTAAATATATATTTATTTAATAATATCCATCAATATTGATTTATTATTTTATAAACTCTATTAAACTTAGTCTTATGTGAAATGAGTTCTATCAAAATAACTAGAAATTCTGTAGAACACAAGTCAAGAATAGTGTTGTATATACTGCAATCTTAGATAGTGTTGCCTATAGCCCAAGACAACCTTGTTGTAGAATACAACAAAATTCATAAAACAAATTTAAAAAAATATATCTCATAAAAATATCGCGGTGTTACATTCTACCCCCTTAAAAATGAATTTCTCCCACGAAATTCATCGGGGTTATAAAAGGATAGAAACCCACATTGTAAAAAAGACTGAAACTTCCTCATAAAGAGGAATAGTTGGAAAATAATAGTTACCTAATGTAAATAATAACTAGGTATTTATGTAGTAGAACATAGGTGAGGATTTGAAATTGAGGAAAACCATAAATAATTATAGAGATTGATAAAGATTACTGATAATAAGAAAGTGGGTGATCGAGAGAAAGTTAACAATAATAAAACTATAAACTAGAGAATCATGAAAGTGGTCATTGATATCATCAAAAATTATGATAACAGTAAAACCTTTTACATAATGATCCATTTTTTAATGTTGATTAATTTTCATGAGAAGGTATACTTTCTTAGTTTGATTATAATGTCACTATTGGTCATGCCTTGAACAATTTTCCACTTCATCCCTTATTCAAATAAATGAAGATGAATTTGTAATTCCTGAAGCGTCAGAAGATCATGTGATCCATAAATACAATGATAGGTCATTCAATATTTCTTTATCACAAAAAAAGTTATCATAAGTTCTCAAATATGCATAATTCCACCTATAATGAGAAAATAATTTAATCTAAAAAAGTTCATTTGGAGTCTAAATTTTACTATCAATAAATTTATACCTTATAATCCTTCATAAATATGAAAATAAAAAATTTAAAAATAGATAAACTAATTTGGCTTAACATTTATCCCCCATATATCATAAGGTATCTCATATTTTTCACATTTCAAACCCGTGAAAACCTTTATCATTTATTCTCTTGAGTCATGGTAATAACCTGAATTACCAAATATCCTTATTGAAAATATTCATGTTTCTGTGTTAAGAAACATATTGAATATATTCCTCAAGTCCAAAAAAGTTTTATACTTCATCCATGATAGCATAACCATCTTGATAAAAAATACATTATTAGTTCTCAAGATACTAGTATCTTCCAGTTTACTTATTCAAATACAATATATCATTATCCAAACATCATTATCTCAACATAAGGTATATATTAAGGGTTATCTTTCCCTTAATCACCTATTCTCCAAATATATCACCTTACCCTTAAAATATTTTCGATGTCCTTAGAACTGTCAAACATAACCTTCTCAATCCTTAATGAAAAATATATACTAAAAACACATATATATTTCATGATTCATATAACATAATATTTTAATTCTAAAACACATAAACCTCCATCATCCAACTTTATTATTAAACTATTACTCATGATCCATCATCTTAGTCTTTCCTAAAATATGAATTATTTCTTAAGGTTCCTCAACCGTTATCTAACCAAGCATCATAGGTTTAAAGTAAAAAATAATGCTAGAACATCCCATACATTTCACATATCATTTATAATCTCTTTATACTCAGTAGTATAACAAATTATTATACCACCATCAAAATTCTCTTTATGATATTTATACTTAAGAATTTTTTTTTATAATTTCAATACTTTCCACATATGAAAATTTCATAGTTAACTATGTTATATCCAGTTCTGACTATTGGCTAATACTAGAAAGCAAAGTGTGAGAAATACATATCAGATATTAAAAACACATAATAAAGGTAAATTACGTATAATATTTCAATCTATGATATCATAGGTTTAATCCTGTGTTATCCATGACTATCACAAAAAACTATAAGATTTTGACCTATATATAGACTTATCCTTAGTAAATCCCTAGACATGTACTTAGAAATATCTCTAGGGATCTCACTAATGTTTTCACATACTATTTTACAAAGGTTTACTAAACTATCACTCTGATACCAACTTTAAATACCCAAACTTGATGTACATTGAAATTACATCACTTTTGTGGAATACTTAATATATTACACAAAGAGATTCCCAAATACTATATTAGTTTAGTGCATTTGGAAACTAGAAACACATTCTACTAACTTGGTGAAAGATCTTAAAAATCTCCTATAAAGAGCATCCCCTTTATTTTTCCTACCTAAAACCTTTATTTATATCCTAGGTAAAAGAAAATATAAAAAGGGTGTGTTTAGATACTCAGTGAGTGTAAATAGTGAAAATATCATAAAAAACATGAACATAAGAATGTAGAAACATGAATAGAGATTTTTAAAACCATACCATAAATAACATATATCAAAATATTCAGATATGAAACAAATCTTTGAAGTTCATAAGTCATAAATCATTAAGGTACATGAGCCATGAGAAAATAACTCTATCATAAAACATAGAATTGTGGAAAACACAAAAGCATAGAAAATCATTTCCAAATTAACCAATCCTCACTTCCAAGACCATCATAGTGGAAAAAATCCTATACTGAAATGTGTTCACTCTTCATTCCATCCCTATATTACTAAGCCAGATTTACTTGTCATTCTAGCCCTTTATTATAGAACCAGATTTAATTTCCATTCCAATATTGTCTATCTCATGACATATACATTTTTACCCAATGCATTGGAGGGAGATGAGGTCCCAAACATCTCATAATTAAAACATTCTTAAGTGTCCCACAAAAACATAAATCATTCATCATAGAATAACCCAATAAATAAAATGGGTTTCTTAAACATCATTCCATCATAACATAATCCATTAAAAAATAGACTTCATAAATATCATTCCATCATAACATAATAAAACCATAGGAGTAAAAGGGATAGTGTACATTAAACATATCATTATTAAATAATTTCATCTTAGATAGAAAATAATTTCGATAAAACACTTGAAATTGATTATTGTGGAAAATATCCTTTTATATTCAAAAATATTTTATTTTCTCAAAATTTCATTCCATTTTAAAAGAAAATAATTTATTTGAAAATAAACATGAAATATTTTAAAGGATGTTTAATGGAAATATTGAATTATTAAAACATAAAAATATATTCATGTTGTATAAGATAAAAATAGAATATTCTTCTTGTACTTTTATCAGAAAGTCAAAAAGTACCTCGTATCAAAAACAACAAAAGATTAACTTCATTCCATTTTGTAAATTTTTACCAATGTGTTTAATTTACATTAAACAATAGTATAATTATATATATAATATTTATAAAACATATGTATAAAACATGGACATGGATGATAAATATACCCCATTATAAACTTACGTATAAATAATCATGGATATAAATAAGATTGCGAAATTATCTCTTACCAATTTATAATTAGTAAAATCTTATGCCTCATAAAATAAAGAAAATTATATGCATATCATAACCATCATAATAAAAATTATAAAAAAATTCTTGGGTAGTAAAAAGAAAACTCAAAAAAAATTGGTGGTGTATAGGTAATATGTCCCATAGAAATAAAACTATGACCAAATAATCCCTTACCTTAGGTCTGATATCCATTGTATGTATCTGAACCTCCTCCATAATTATTTAAATAATTTCATTAGATCATTGAAAAATCGTAGTCATTTTTATGATAACATATATGATCATATTATCATGTTTTGTTAATAACATTTCATTGTTACTTTTTATTTGGGTATTAACTACATTATGTTCGTATACATGTTTTATCGACTAAGTTCCATTTATACTTCTTAGGTCATAGTTATATCCTTAAAAATGATATTAAAATAATATATATGATATTTATTTATTATTTATATTTATATAATCATACTTTAATGTATATCTTGTCGAATTAATCACATCATATCATGGAGACGGTAGGTCATACGTATGCTCAAGCGATGATATCTTTCTGATAATTTGTTAAATGTTATGGAAGTATATGGTATATATGTTCATCCAAAATTCATATCATGTTATAGTAATCATATAAAGTTATTATTTCCATCATTATATTCTTCCATGTAAGGTGGCGGTGAAAAACACATTACACCATAGTGTGGAGAAGGTAAGTCATACATACGCACGCGTAATGATTTCGTTTTTCATAGGATGTATAAAAGGATGAAAATTGTTGTTACATAATTATAATAACATCTCAGTATATAAGTGATACTAAAGTTATTACTTTATAATGGAATCAGAACATGAAATGGAAGGAGAATAAGAAAAAGTTTGAAAGAATCAATAGAGGAGATTACCTCTTCTTCGACAAACTCCCACTAGATCTCCTCTTAAAGTACCAGAGTTGGTCTACTGAGAAGACACAAACCTATAGAATATTACTAGGGATGTTAATAAGGTAAAATGGTAGGGTATGTCCTATCTTTAAGGCTCAAAGTGAAGTTAAGTGGTTTGGGAGGAGGTGCCCTTTTATAAATGAGGTGAGAGGCACTTTTAGAAACTCCAAAAATATTAATTTATAATACACTAAAACCACATCCAAGAACCTAAAAAATGTATTTATTTAAAATATTATATTCTATAAGGTTTTAATAACATTACAATAATTTTTATACACATTTTGTTTCATTTTAAACCTTATCATTTTTTTAATCTTAATTATACTATCTTAATTTTAACTAAGGTAACAAAATGTTCAATATTAAAATTGTGCAATTTTTACTTATTTTATGTAAATTGGAAAATAAATGAAAATATAGAAACTTTTAGAGTAAAATATAATTATTTTATATTTTTTAAAAAATTTTATGATTTTTAAATAATTTAATACTACATTATTTTGACAAAATAACAATAGTTTCATTTTGACACAATTCATTTAATGGATTTGTACAAATATTAAGCTAAGTTGTTAACCAAGAACCAAATATTTTATTATATTAATATGAGTTCTAGGTTATCTATAATTGTTTTGTATATATTAATTATCCCAAATCATATTTATTTTAGTATTTTTAGTAACATTAATTTGATATTTCCATTAATAAAATAATTACATTATCAGTTTTGTGTAATAATTTAATATACTTATTTTTTGAGTAAAACATAAAAAAAATACTATTATGAATATCAATATTCTATCTTTTAGAAGAATAATTTTAGTCAAATATATATTCAGTAATATCCATCATTAAAAATTTTATACTTATTAAATCATCAATGCGAAAAGTTTCACATCACTTTAAATAAATTAATATAAGTGACATAATCACTTCTATAAGGCTCAAAATGGTTAATAACTAGACCTTTGGATGATTATGGTTGATATATACTTGAAAAATAAGATTTGTCCAAGTGTTTGTGTCTTTTAATTTTTATTATCATTTTAGTAAAAATAGGTTTTTTGATTTCTCAACAATTAAATAATTTCTCCATCATCAATATGTAAAACATTAAGGTAATTATTTATTTACCAAAAATAAATAAAAAATTACCATGATAAATAAAAAAATTATATTTCAAATTATTATTTATAATTAAATTTATTTTCTAAATAAACTTATTTTAAAAATGATAAAGTTATTTGAATTTGAGTAAGACATATTTAACTTTTCTTTAAATAAAATATATTAAATGTCATAATCTCATCCAAGTAGCTTCCAAAGGGTATCATTTAGACACCATCATGGTTTGGGTCAAAAATCACTCATAAAATCATATTATGAAAAGTGTTAAGGAAATTTTATATTATTATATTTTACCATAATTACACGGTTTACCTTTTTACCATATTAATAAAAATTACTAAAGTTACTATTCATAATGTCCAAAAATAAAATAATTCTATTTACATAATTTGATACTACTGATTCCAAATATGGAATATATTTTTAAAAATTAAAAACATAAAATCTTTAGTAATTAATTTAAAATTAATCCCGTTGTTAAAATGAAAAACATGTTTTTTAAAGTTAAAACATTAGAAAAGCATGGAATGATTTTACATCAAAAATCATGGTACAATTAATGCCAATTCCCAAACTTATATTAAATGATAAAAACTTATTATATTTTTATTTTAAAACCATTTAATAGTATAATTTATCCAAATAAATTATTTTGATGAAAAAATTTGTTTTCAATTACAAGTAAGTTTATTTTTACTATTCATCAAAACAGAAAACTTATCAAAAAATATCAAAAATCCTTCCAAAGTAAATTTTTATATCACCCTGCAAAATAAGAATTATATCTTGTTAAATAGAATATATAAATGTTTAAAAAACTATATTTAATATGGTTTTTCTATCAAAAGGTGGAAAACAACATTTTCTAAAAAATACACCTTTTATCCAAAAAATATATTTTCATCGTCGGTAGTGTCTTAGTTGACGGCGAGTCATCCTTTTGGGGGATACTGCACTAGTGGTAGATTAGGCTGGATTTAGAGACCCATACATTACATAGATTGATGTTGCTTCATAATTGAACTATATTTATTACAACATATAACAAAACTATGACAGGACTGTATAGGTATAGCGTCCTTAAAAACTGGGAAACAAAAAGAAATGGTTCATAAAACATCTACATTGTCTACCATTTATTTCATCACAACTAGAATCCTTTTGGAATATAATTATTAATAACCTTCTTTAGGGCCTGGGGAAAATAAACATATAAAAGGGTGAGCTCAAATTATCATTAATAGTAAACAAAGGAAATATCATTCATATCATATTCGTAAGAACAAAACATTTGAAAGTATTATCCTGTATATAAAAGATCACAATATAGTGTCTTGGGATAAAACAAAAAAGTGAAATGTAATACCAATATTAATAACATATGACATTAAATTTTGTTGCATACACACATAATCATAGAAAATAATTTCATATTAGTCAAGGCTCATTGCCAAGACCATCATAGTGCACAATGTCCATTACTGAACCGAGTTCCCTCCTCATTCCAACCCTGTATCACCGAACTAGATTTAATTTCCATTACAGCCATGTCTATCTCAAGAGATATAAATATTTACCCAATTAATTGGAGGAAGATATACGTCCCACCCACCTCATAATAATATCATATTTACACGTTCCACATAATCAAAAATCATTCATCATAACATAATCCAAGAAATAACGAGATTTATTATAAATCATTCCAACATAACGTAATCCATATAAAATACCATTCCATAATTAAAAAATAAAATCATGGTAATAATAGTAAAATAAACATAACACTATTTAAATAGTTTCATCTCAGATTGAAAATAATTTTGATAAACCACTTGAACTTAGTTCTTGAGGAAAATATCATTTCTTCATTAAAAATGTTTTATTTTCTGAAAATGACACAAAAATATAAAATAAATGAATTTAGTTGAAAATAAACTTTAGATAGTGTTGAGTAATCTTCATGAAAATAAGGTGTTATGAAACTGTAAAAATACATTCATGCTGTATAAGTTAAAAAGGCATTCTTCTCGTACTTTTTCTAAAAAAGTCAAAAAGTACCTTGTGTGGTAAAAAAAAGAAAGATTCCTTCAATACCATGTAGTAAAAGTAAAAAATGGGTAAAAATGAATTTAACCATACATAAAATAATAGTAAATAATTTATGAAAACATTTTTAGAAGACATGGAAATTGGTGATAAATATATCCCCATTAAATACTTACAAATAACCAATCGTGTATAAAAATGAGATTGGAAAAGATATCCCTTACCTTAGGTTCGATATGCTTCCTATGTATCCAAAACTCTTGTATAATTATTTAAATAATGTTAATGATTTATTCCATAATAATAATAATTTTTATTATATCGTTTATGATCATATTTCCATCTGTTTGATGGTAATATTTAACTATTACTTGTTATTCGGGTATTAATTGATTTATGTTCTTATGTACGTTTTTTCAGATAAGTTTTTTTTCATATTTTTATGTAATAGTTATATAATTTAAATCATGGTATTAGTATAATATATATCATATTTATTCATTCAATTCATTTATATAATCATGGCTTAATGAAGATTATGTAGAACGAATCACTTCGCACCGTGGAGACGGTAAGCCGTACGTACGCACGAGTGAAAGTATTGTCCCCATAATTGTTTAATGGTATTGATGTGGATGGTGTATAGTATCTCATAGTAAGTATAATTTTATATTAATCATATATAGTTATTATTTCGACCATTATACCCATCCAAGTAAGGTGGTGGTGAAAAACAGATTACACCATGGTGTGGAGACGGTAAGCTGTACGCGGTGAGTTCATTTCTCGTTGGTTGGATAGAATGTGAAATAGGGTTGTTTCATATTTATAATAAAATATCAGTATATAATTGATACTTATTTTATTACTTTATAATTAAACAACTAAATAATAGTAAGTATAACAATTTTTTTTGAAAGAATCGGTAGAACAGATTACATATTCCACGACGTGCCTCTTATAAATTTACTCTTAGGGCTCTAGAGTTGGTCTTTTGAGAAGACCATAACCTCTATAAAGTTAATAAGTAATTTGATAATATAAATGGGTAGGGGTTGGACGAGCTTAAAGGCTCAAAATTGAGTGAAGAGGAGAGGGAGGAGGTTCCCTTTTATAATATAGGAAAGGGGCACTTTAGGAAACTCAGAAAATATTAATTTATTATAAATTAAATTTCAATTAAAATGGTCCCAAAATTATTTATTTCAAATATATGATGATGTTGGTTCAAATACCCATCATCCAATAATTTTTAGACATGTTTTTAATATTTTTTTAACCTTATCGTTTTGGTTTAATCATTATTTTACCGTTTTTAATCTTATAGTGATATCATATTATTTACACATTGTGGGTTAATGTAATTACCATATCATTTCAAAAGAGAAACAAAAAGTTATTTATAAAATATTAGGACTTATATCAACCATTTGGAAGAATACTATATTTTTATGAATTTAATATCATTTAATAAACTATTTTATGTTTTAAGTTATGAATTATGTCAATTTTGGATAGTATTCATACTTGACATTTTAAAAAATTCATAAAATCCTAATTACTTAGAAAAAAAGAAATTAAATCATCCCTAATATGTCAATGTAATACATAAATTTCATGGATTGAAAAGAATGTTCAAATTAAATTTATTTTAATATTTATAGATTCATTTATTTGAATCTTTCATTAATGATGTAATAACTACATCATAATTGTCTCATAAATAAATATTTTTATCTAATGTATACAAATTATAAATGAAAAACCATGATGTAGAAAATCTTTTTAGATTTATAATGAATATTTATTGAAATATATATGAGTTGTATAACCAAATATTAAAATTAATTTAGTAAAAGATATATGGTTTTCTTATAATTATCTTTACTTTATATTAATTCTTATAAAATGTCATTTTTACATCCATGTGAATCCATGAGGAGCCAAAATAGACCCAAGGATTCCCCTGGTCAAACTTATCTCATCCAATAGGATTATTACACGTTTTATGGTAGCTTTATATGATTAAATTCTTAATGTTTTACCCTTATTTAAAATATTTACCCTTTAACCAAGGTAAATAAAAATAATTACTGAAGTTACAATTCATAATGTCCAAAAATAAAAGGTACCTATTCACAAAAATTGGACCTTATGATTCCAAATATGGAACCCATTTTTCAAAATTCAAAATACAGAATCTTTAGTAATTATTTTAAAATTAATCCCATTGTTGAAATGAGAAAACATGTTTTAAAAGTTAAAACAATGTAAAAGATTGAAATGTTTTTACCTATGAATTCAGTGTAAAATTAATGCTAATGAATATATTATATTAAATGGAAAAAATATTATATTTTTAATTTTAAATCATATAATATTATAATTTAACCGTATAAATTATCTCGATGAAAAAATTTGTTTTTATTTAAAATTTAGCATTTTTACTATTCATCAAAACATTAAATTTATCAGAAATTTATCAGAAATTTATCCAAAGTAAAATCTTATATCCCACTTCAAAATAACATGTTTATGTTGTCATATAAATTTTTTTATGTGTCATAATCTAAATTTAAAATGGTTTCATCATTCAAAGGTGTAAAAAATAACCTTTATATATATATAGGTTCTTATAGGGTTTTATTCATACCCTATTTCTAAAATATCTATTGGATGAATATAAAAAAATATTTTATTAAGTATATAACACATATATATCTCATTAATTTCATTACCAAATTTTATTTAAAAAAAATAAAAATACTTAATTGATTTCTATTCTTACTAAATAATTAATAGCCAATGAATTCATAATGCATTTTTATTAGTTGGTTATAATTATTCCCGATAAACTATCATCTAGGCTATAATGGTAATTTTATATTAAGTTCATATCGCAGTTCATTTAAACTCATGATTTTTTGTAAAAAATCTAATGAAGAATAAAAATTATTTAAAGAAAACATTTCATAAAAACATATGGGTGTTACACTGGCAGTGTCTCGCACTTCTCCAAATTTATATTCCAGTGACATGACATCCTAGTAGTGTCTCATAATTTACTGATTTTTCATTCTAGTGCTATGTTATCTGATAGTATCTTAGACTTATAAAATTAAACAGGAAAATGGTGAGTCGCATAAAATGGTCTCATATTCAACGATGTCTTGGACTTTTTCAAAATTCAATCTTAGTGATGACATGTATGGTGGTGTGTCATCTTTGCGATGTGTCAGTCTTGAGAGTGACTCATCCTAAGCAGTTTCAGTCTCAATGGTGTATCGTCCATAACATAGACTTATAGTGACACATACTAAGTGAATTTCATTAGTTGTTTCACATTATTAAATACTTATAGAAAATATGTAATTAATTAATATCCTCAAAATAATGAATTTGTGATCATTAAAATTAGGAGGTCAAAAATATCCCCCTTTTTGATGATCACAAATCATAGAATCAAGTGTAGAACAAATATAAAACATGACAATAAAGGTAAGATCAAAAATAAAAAACTTTGTACAACCTTAAATGTATGTGCAGTTGGTATTGAAGATGAGTAAAAAGAAAGAAAACATAATTATCAATTATCAAATATAAAAGCTGTAAAAACAAAGAGTACAATGGGAAACATAGAAACACCATAGTAATAAATTCAATAGGTCTATCCCCTATTGATATTATAATAAATTTAGAGCATAATGAGAATAAAAAATATGAATTCCATGAATAATAAATATAAATAGAAGAACAAGATTCATCAAAGTAATTTCCAGAAGCCTTTATAAAAAAGTTAGTACAAGAATTGTCCCATCAAAACAAAAATATAATTTCAACAATATCCTCAAGGATTCGATAGAGTATCCATGGGTTATTTTCCTTTGGCCTTAGATTTCTATGGACCAGAGGAAGAACAATCAAAAGGTGTTGTAAATAAAGAAGATGGAACACTGGTAGTTAGACTAACTATGGCCCGAGGATGATCTTCTACAACAACAAATAGTTGAAGTAGTCTCCAAGATTGTGCATGAGTCAAAGATAAAGGTTGGAATCTGGAAGGAGAATGTGATAGAGGATCTTTGGTAACTCCTTTTCTGAAAGATACCTTTGGATTAATAGGAACGACTTCCTAAATAACATCTACAGTTCTATACACATGACGAAATGGCTTCACTGTATTTATAAAATCTATTATTATCTACACACCACTTTCCATTTCACTAAAGAAGGTACCATTATCCTCTATAAACCATCACAACAAAGGATTCATCACATTCAATTGGAAAACATTCTCATTAAAATCCTAAGTGAAAGAGGGCATCATCAAATTTTCAGCTAAGAACTAGAAATTGTCATCCATATAATGCTTTGTGTATATCATTGATAGATAATACTTGATAGATTTTGTGATAGTCTCCTTTCTAGATTTCATGTCCTAGGAATAATTGTTTATCAAATTATATACATGGTTAGTCTTATGTATATTCAAGTCAATGTTTTTTGAGGTTGATCAGTGACACTCCTAGAAGCACTGGATGAGGTAGCTCTTAAATCTTCTCTGAAAGCAGATCTGATTTGATCAATATCAACCACTGGTGGAGGAGGAGAACTTGAGATAGAGGCTAATATGTTAAGAAACTCAATTCCTCCAATATGATCATCCATTCTTGTTACAAAAGAATATTTCATTCTTTCAATAAAGCCTTTAAATAATAATATTCACCACTGATACACTTATTTTCTATTTTTATCTTCTGGATCTCATTCATAATTTTTGGTTGTTTGTGTTGAATCACTAACTTAAAGATTTAATGAGTATATTTTTCACTAATATTGGTCAGAAGAGGAGATTGATAGTTCAAACACATATCAAAATTAGAAAGAATCTTTTAAAATAAATCATCTATGTCAATAGTTATGACTACATCAATAGGAACTGTAAGTGGAGATTGAGTAGCAGGTTCTGGTCCATGTTCTCTTACTGAGGCAAAATTTTCCAACAATCCATCAAAAACAACTTGATCTATCATAAATCCCTTAGGATCTCCTTCTTTCCAACCTCAGGTTCACCCTCTTTTAGAGGACACCTTACTTATCTTGAATATTTATCCCAATCTTTAAACATCTGATCAACCCATCGGTCTGATAACTAAAATATAACAAGTGTACTAGAAGTAGGTATCAAAACAAGTATAGGAACTAGTGGAGTAGTTGTATAAGTAGTTGTCTCAAAAATCATGGTAGCAACATGTTATTTACTAACTCACAGTTATTTATTCTACATATCATATTTCTGAACACTTGATCTTTGTACATCAACTTTCTAATCAACAAAAGCTTCAAATTTAACACAAATTTCAACTGTAGGATCATCTATATCGAAAACACTAAACTGTACATCACTGAATAACATAGAATAAGGAATCTATTTATTACTTTTCTGAGCCACATGAATTTACACAGTAGCAATAACGCCCATTTTCTCAGCCATATAAAAATAAAAAACAGTTTGATCACCAACTGAACTCACTTCAGTTCCTTATGTAGCCTTATCCTTTAGAAGTAATTCCAAATATAGGGATTTATCCCCCTCAACAAGTACAACTTTGTATTTAAGATCTGGATTCATCTCTATATCTCTCATTATAATCCATCCAACTGAACAATCAGTGTCTGAATCGTCATTAGATTTACTACCATTCTCTCCATCTTCATTACTTCTACAACTTTAATTTCAATTTCTATTATCATATTATTCTTCATCATCTACATTATTATCATAATCTTATTCATTTTATTTATAACTTTTGTATTTATCCTCACTAGAGACCACTATCTCATTTTCGTCACTTCATGCATGATTTTCACTTTTTAGTAGTCACCTAGGTGGACTAGGAGCTCCATATGTGATTGGTGAATACTTGGGAGACATATTAGGATCACTGCCTTTATAAATAGAGGATTCATTCTCTTCTTTCTCTTTTTTAATCACTTCTTCTTCCTCATTTGAATAAAAACAACCTCATCAGGCTCTAAACTTGGGTCAAAAATATCTCTTGGTCTTTCTGGATGATCAACCAGATTAAACTCATCATATAGCTTATCATTAACTCCAATACATTGTATTTTCTAGGTGTTCCATATAATCATTAAACTTTAATAGAATTATTTTCAAATACAGAAACCACCACCGTTTTTAATTGTTTCTTCATCCTCAGAAACTAGACCTTTGGCCTTTAACATTACATAAATTAGCTTTAGATAGATCAAAGAGTTAGATATCAAAGTTGGTTTTATCATCTCAGACATATGCAACATAAGATACCTATATAAATTGATATTATGACCATATTTTATAAGACAAATAAGATACACATCTTGGTATATCTATGTGGAAAAATCACCTTTATTAGGGTATAAAATGGGTTGTATGAACTTAAACAAAAACCTAAATTCTACATCCAACTCTAAGGAAATAGGTATTTTGGTTAACACATTACCAGTGAGTTATGAAAGAGAATTTCTATATACAAATAATTCACTGTCCTAATGGTCATATCATTGATTATAATCATAAATCCCTTCATGGGGTACACACAAACACTTCGAACATTTTTTTGAAGAAATTGCATCTTTTCGGCCATATATTTTGTCTCTCATAAAATACTCCTCGTCATTATTGAATCCAAACTCATCGCATTGGTAGAAAATATAAACCAACATTGGATAGAAAGGTCTCCTATTTGAGAAAAACCAATCTATCCATCATTGGATCTATAACAATTTCAATACAAGATACATACTAGAAAACATGCAATTTCTTCAACATGCCATTAAACTACAATGACTATATTTGAAATATCAAGGTGAAAAGGTTAAACTAAAGTAGGAAAACATGACTTTATCTTCTGTTTATTAGATGATTTTGAGTTATCTAGTGAATTCTTAGAAGGACACTTCATTCTTGGAATATAGGTTGGTTCAGCAAGCTCAGTAGAGGGTAGGGAGAAAGGATTGGAAGGTGATGGTTGGGATAATATAGGTGTCTCAGGGATCAAGAGTGTCACACTAGGCTTGATGTGTGTTAAAATTTTAAATAGATTCATTTTTTGTCAGTTGGGTTTTAGGTATATTGAAAAAATAAAAATCGAAAAACTACTAAAATTTTAAATTAAATTTAGTATTGGGGGAAAATATGTATTGGGTCTTTAAAATAGCATATAATAGAAGAAAATATACCTTCAGTTCAAAAAAATATTAGGAGAAAAAAATCTATACACATGATGAAAACCAACCGTGTGACAAGGAAATGGTGCATCAACCACAAGAGTGAGACAAAAAATAGTGATTCATCTAAAATGGTGAGAAAAAACACAATGGTGAGTCACCCAATAGCGTGTCATCCAAGAAATTAAACATAATTAAAATTATTCATTCCTAAATCATGTTTGATATAGTTTATTCTATGATAATTCAATGGCCCATAAAATATATCAGCTAACTATTGTTATGTGCCAATAAATTCAAGAGTGATATGTCTTTTTTAAAAATGGTCCCTCAAAAAGTAATGTCTTATATCAATGTAATTTTCCTATAATGTAAATTTGGATTCTTGGAAATGTTAATAGAACTTTTGTTATCACAATTTATGGGGACATGCTAGAATTTATATCCATAGTATTTTAAGGTTTATTTCTTACTCAAAATTTGTTCATAGAAACTGCTAGCATCTATTTACTCTGCTTTATCATTAGATAATGAAAAAAAATTTGTTTCTTACTACACTGAAACTAGATACTATACTAAAAATTGACATGTTCTAGAAGTGATTTTTCTATCTAAATTAAATCCACTAAAATCAGCATCAGAATAAGATACTAAATCTAAATCTTTTCCTCTAGGGTAAAATAATCTGAAATTGGTTGTATACTTTAGTTATTTGAAAATTGTTTTAACAGAAACCAAGTGTGACTATTTATGATTTTCTTGAAAATGAGAAAACATACACACACTAAACATAATATACGGTCATCTAGTAGTCAAGTAGACAGGACTACCAATCATACCAATATAACTGGTTAGATCCACTAGTTTATCAACTCCATAAATTTCCAAATTATAGGTTGTACACATAGGAGTATCAATACTCTCAGTGATATAGAATTAAAATTATTTTAGAAGATATTTTCTATATTTACTTTGATTTAAAATAATTCATTTTTTGTTTTGAAAAATTTGAAATCCAAGAAGGAATTTGTGTTCAACCATTAAACACATTTCAAAATATTTTCACAATATTTTTGGAAAAAGTAGTATAAAGATAATTTCTTGAAGGTCCAAAAATAATATAATCAATATATATTTTTACCACTAAAACATATTTTCAAATTAGTTTTATGAAAAGGGTAGGACCATCAATACCTTTTGAAAATCCTTTTGAAATTATAAAATTGTTGATACTATCATACAAAGCCGTAGGATCCTGTTTAAAACCATTTAAATCTTTAGTTAATTTGAAAATTTGATTTGAAAAGTGTGGATTTTAAAATCCATGGGGTTGTTCAAAATAAAAAATCATCAATTATAAAACCATTTGGAAAAACACTCTTAAAATATTCTTGATAAATATTAAAATCTAGATTAGCTACATGATCTAGAATAATTATTATAGATTCATGTTTGGTAATAGGTTAAAAGGTTTCCTCATATTATATCCCTTTTTCTTGACTGTAACCTTGTATCATAATTCTATCATTATTTCAGACAATAGTTCCTGACTCATCTACCATGTGTTTAAACACCCATTTAGTTCCAATAGTCAAGGATTCCTTGGGTCTATCTACAATTTCCCATAATTTTTTTTATTTCAAACATATTTAATTCTTATTTCATAACTAATACCAATAATTTATCATTAATAGATTCGTTGATGTTCTTAGGTTCAAGATGACATAGGAAAGAATGATGTTAAACCTGATTTATAATAGAATCTCTAATTTGTGTACATATATCTAGGTCTCCTAAAATTTCATCTATGGGGAGATACATAAGAGTTATAATAGGTTTGGAAAAAAATGGACTGGTTACATATGGTTCTATAGGTTCAGGTTCAGGAAGTTCTGGAAATTCATTATATTTGAGGGATTTTTCTAATAGTTTGACAACAGAATATAATGGTTTAGAATTCAAGTTCAAAGAATACAAATCATCCTCAATATTTTATAAGTAGTTCTTAGGATATTGTGTATCAGTGTTTTTGAATTTGATATGAACTGATTCTTCCACTATTTTGGTTTTCTTATTGAAAAATATGCAAGCTTTTCTAGAGATTGAATAACTAAGGAAAATTCCTTCATCGCTTTTGGAGGAATATTTTTCCAAATTATCATTAGTGTTAATAATAGATACATTGTGAACAAAAACTGTAAAGTAATTTACCTTAGACTTCCTATTATTCTATAATATATAAGGGGTATTCTTAAGGATAGGTATGATCAAGTATTTATTTATGATGTAGCAGGATATCTTGATATCTTCTTCCCAAAAAATAAACAGGAAGGTCATACTCATTTAACATGTTCTGGGCTATCTCTTTTAAGGTTCTATTTCTCCTTTCAGCAACTCCATTCTGATGAGGGGTCCTAGGAGTAGATAAGTTATTAATGTAGCCATTATGTGAGCTAAAAACTTCAAAATCATGATTTTCAAACTCACAACCATAGTCACTTCTTATGGTCTTAATTCTATGTCCACTAAGATTTTATATAGGCTTATCATACTTGGTAAAGTAAGACCAATCATCACTTTTTTGAGCTATAATGTATACCCAGGTATCCCTAGAGAAATTATATGTAGGAACTTAAGCATAGTGATTCCCATTTAAACTAGAAACTCTAGGTGGTCCAAACCAAATTGAGTGTTTGATAAGTTCACACTTCTATCTTTGGTTTAAAATAAACTTTTTTCCCTTTCTAACAGGGGTTGAAAACTTTTTCAGTTGGAAACTCATGATTAGTTAGATCCCTTAATAACCCTTTTTTATTAACCTTTCTAAGTGAGTGAATATTGAAATAGACTTGTCTCCTATTCCATGTCGAATATTCTTTGGGAAATGAACTTAATCATGAAGCCTTTTTGAGAAAATAATGAATTTAAATCAACATCATAAACATTATACTTTTTCAAAGAAGTAAAAACTAAAACAATTTTAAAATAAAAAATATTTCAAGCATCATTTTCAAACATAAAAAAGAAAAACATCATCTTATAACTGATAAATACTAAGTAGATTATACTTTAAATCATCCAGAAATAAAACATTAGAAAATAAAGTTATTTTTTTGCAACCAATTTGTTCTAGGCTGATGGTTTTTCCTTTTTCATTGTCACCAAAGGTGACATGACCACCAACAAACTTGATAACGCTCTTAAATAATGAATAATAGCCTATAATATTCATTTAATTGTCATTTTCTGTCTACCATATACTCTTATACTAGGTCTTCAAACAGATTTACTATAAAACAAAAGTTAAACAAGAAATGGATTTGGTGCCTAGATCTGTTTGGGTCTACATATGTTAGTAATACAAGCTTTGGGAACCCACAATTTCTTAATGTGTTTCATATATATTTATTAAAGTATTTTTGAAATAAAAACATTATTAGATCCTCTAAAAACAATTTGGTACATGATCTTTCTTACTTTGACTTAGGTACAAAATTGTTCTTTGTTACTCTTCTCTTTCCTAGTTGTTATACTATTCTAGTTACATATTTTGGTGAAACTTTCTTACTTAAAATATGTGCGAGACTTTCTCTACAATTATTGAATTTTTATAAATCTTTATTAAGTTTATCAAAATAAATTTTTTGTTCATTAGTTACTTTTTCAAGTTTATTAATTTTATCTTTTTTAACAAACAATTCAGATTTTATATTTGCAGATAAAATATGTTGTCTTTTGAGAGTTTTATATTCTCCTTTAATTAATTGAATATATCCTCTAACATATTTAAATACTCAAAAACTTATTTTTTAGGCATTTAATCATCAGTAAGTTAATTTTCTAAATCATTAGAATCATGCATAGATGATATAGTAGGTACAGTAGGTATAGTAGATAAAGAAGGTATAATATAAGTGGTGGTTATGAAGAACAAGTTTTCTCTATCAGGTTTCTCCTCATGTGATTAATCTAAATAATTATATATGTCTTCCTAATCACTCCATGTTTCTTTAATATCCTTTTTGTATCTTCTTCCCATGTCCTCATACTTATTTTTATAATTTAGATTTGGAAGGTCTGATTTTATATGTGTTTTAATTTTACAATAATAGCAGAAAACATCTTTTCAATCATCATCCCTCTTCCACTCCTTCCAACTTCGTCTAGAAGCATATTTATGTTTAGGTTTTGGATTCTTGAAAAACTTATTTTTTCCTATAGAATTTCTTAAATCGTCTAACTATTTGAGTCATCTCCTCACCACTGTCTAGTATAGATTCATTATCACTAAAACTAGAAACTTTTACTTTTTAATTTTCCTTTTGATTCTATTTAGATGTAGTAGTCTGGAAGGATATTATTCTTCTTTTAAGAAATTCATCTTCTTCGCAAAATTCATTTATCTCTTATTCATACATCATCAGCTTACCAATTAATTCCTTACCTGGAAACTTTTTTATATCACAAGACTTTCTGATAGTGAAAAATGTGCCTTAGCATCGTTCAGCTACAAATATCAGCAATATCATAGTCTGGTTCTTGTCCAATACTAGTTTTCCAAATGAGCCCATAGTATTTAAATTTTCCTTTATCTTGAGGTACATATCAAAAATAGTTTCATTAGTTTTGATCATAAAATTATCATATTTAATAGTATAAGTGTTATGCATTGTCTCCTTAACATTGGTTGTTTTCTCATGGTAAATAAAAAAAGTATCCCAAATTTCATAACTAGTTTTTGAGAGGACCTGTTTGGGTTATACCTAACACTGAGGGGAGGGGGGAAAATCAGTGTTGGGGGATTTTTAAACGAATTAAAACTTTTCATCCATGTACCTCTTGACCTTTTAGGATCTTTATTATCTTATTCTCATTTCCACATCAAATTCAATTATACAAATTAGTAAAAATATGCACATGATATTTTTACATGGTTCACTACTCAATACGATAAACTACATCCTTTCAATGTATGGGGATGACCAATACATGGATTCTCCATAATAATGTGATAACTATTATAGTGGTATGAATAGGAAAACAATCCTCTAGTCAGGGTGAGTTCCTACACTTTTGAGGGGGGAACAAAAAAATACTTCCCAGTATGAGTCCCTACACTTTAGAGGGGGAAGGGAAATAATCCGCTTCGTGAACTAGTAATGACCTAGTTAAAAATGCATCTTCCTTACTGGTTCTTTATACTATATGTGGAGACAGTCTTCTTCCTTATTTAATAAGGCATGCTCTTCTCTTGATATTCTTTAGTGCTATCTACTTGGTTACTTTCAAAGTAGTTGGAAAGAAACTCTCTTATTCTCATTTATTATTCTTTTTTGAAAAACAAACTACACTAAAAGATTCTAATTTTTCATGGATAGAATCCCAAAAACCATTTATATTGTTCAAGAAATGAATATCATATTACTTGGCATTATCAAAATAAAAATTCCTTAAATTATTCTCAATTATGTTGGGCATACTCTTCCTTCTCCATCTTATTATCTTCTATTATTCATGATGTAAATAATGCTTGTTCAACTGAATTGAACCATTTTTATGTATACTTGAAATCATGAATATCCTCTTCGATTATTTTTTATTCACACACAATTTTGGTACTTTCTTTTCAGTATATTCATGTGTGTATGTGCATGCAAGAGTTCATTCAATGTCCTCTTCTTCTCACTTGTGTGAAAACCCTAGTGGGTATAATTATTTTCACGCACACACGACCTATGTTCTTCTTCTATTCTTATTCTTTTATTATCACTTAGGTCTAGTGGTTTAGATTTTATATGTGTGTTCCTTCAAATCTGAATGATATCATCCACTGTCCAACTTATTCTTTCACACTCGAGGCCTCTGGTTTCTTCATGAAAAGAACATACGTGCATGAATGAGTGTATGAACCTCATTTATAAAAATTACTTCTCATTAAAAAGAGAACCCATGAAAACATTAGAGTATTTATGTACAAGCCTGATGGTGTTCACTATTATTCATCCTGAAAGAGATGCACGCGTCTTCCTCACACAAGGGACGTGCAGTTATTCTTCATGGAACTAGGGTGGTCATGGGACTTCCTCTTCGTGCAAGGGTTTCATAGTTCCAGTGTCTTTGAAAATACAATCGGAGTTCAATACTCAAACACTAGATCATGGTGATATGGCCTTCATAGGGCACAATGAGGGTTTAAGAAAACCTGTCATGTTTTTATGGTAACTAGTTCGTTCTAAGCATAAAACATATTTCCAAAGAGTTTCAAGAGTGTGTGGCACTTATCGAAGGCATTCATGATATCTTATTCATAGATCCAAAGAACTTGAGGTTCATTTACCCACCCTTCAAAAATAAAAAGAATGAAGATTCTTTATTTTTTCAAGAAAAATAAGAGCTCTCGAAATGTGGGTGTAGTAGCTTCTTTTTGGTTAAGGAGATATCCTTTTATATGCAAGGGTATCTATTTTCTCTGTATTAAAATCCCATGAGATATACCCTAAAGATGACATCTTTGAATGGCTGAGATCTTTGGTGTTTCAAAATTCTTCAAACCATGGATGAAGTTATGCACATATCTATATTTTTTTCTTTTCAGTGTGGTTTCTTCATTTAAAGTGAGGAAATCTCATGCATGTGATTGAGATCTCATGTAATATCCATTTAAATCCACACTAAAATTATCCATGTGGCCTCAGAAACTCTGTTTGCCTCGACTGAGTCTTCTTCATCGAGATATCGCATGCATGAACAAAATAAGTTACATGCATGGTCTTGGCATGCTCCTATGATCATCAAGATGTCGAAATGATCTTTCATAGTGGACGGTATGTGGTTTTTCATCAGTTCTGGTGGATGTAGCATCATCGTTGGGTGATGCAGGTTGAAGATGATGGCACTAGGGTTTCCAAAACTATGGGGGTAATCAGATGAACCTATTTCAAATGTGAGGGTGTGGATGAGATGTAAGTCGAAGATTAGATTTTAGAGCATTGATGAGATGGACGGATGGGATAACTTCCATGTTTTTTTAATTTTGAATAGTATTCGCTTCGCTTAACCCACATTGAAACTGAAATTCAGGTCATGTGTTGTTTGTCAACTAGAGTTCTCCAACCACTACCTATATCACTCCATATCCCACCACAGTACCGCCTCGTACCGTGTTCTCTATGGGTGCACTCTACTCCCACCCTATTTGTGGGATTTGTCCCAACTTTGCACGTGTTTTTCCCTATGCACTCTTAAAATCATATACATGATCCTACCACTCACAGGCTAGCCTATCTAGCCTCCCTTTAGGTGCGTTTGACCCTTATGGTACTGCATGTGCCTCAGGTTGAGGTTGTATGGATATATTGAGGGTTTGTCCTATTTTTTAATTAATGCCATTAAAAAATACTTCCCAAGTATAAGATGTGGGGATACCTTCAATCAATAATCATGAATGGACACACTTCTTCTCCACGTCATCAAAAGTGCATAATTCTTTTACTTTTTTCATGATCACACTTATAATATTCAATCATCTTCAATGGATGATACTTCAAGGTTGAAAACATTATATCACCTTTGACACAAGTTCATTGACATAAGATCAGTGCATCAATCATCTGATTTCATCAACATGGAGAATTTCCCAAGCATGGAATCCAATGCTATGAATTCATAAGAATTATCCATGCATCATCACTTCATCCAATCTCCATTCACTTTGGAGTTCCTTCTTCATTTTGACCATTATTGACAACTGTTGACAAAAAATACAACTTATACACAAAGTGATACAAAAAAATCTCTACATTTTTATTTGATAGAAATACTTCAATGTTATCTCAAGTGAATTTGTAAATATCAAAATGAGAATCTTCTTTCTTCCCTTCACTTTTACCCATTACTTTTCATTAAAACTCTCATTTCACTTTCTCTCCCCCTTATTGACAAGAAATACAATGTTCATGGTAAAGAGGGAATCAGTCCATACTTAAGCAATGTGTCATCAATAATTTCACTATATGTTTACTTAATCTATGATCAGTGTAGAAAACAAGAGTATTTTATTTAGACAACAACATTATCCATTACTCACTGATCATTGTACCTCATGAGATGAAAACTCATATAATTTTCTTCAAGGGTTTTCCACTTTCATTCCAAGATAAAGATAATAGACATAATATGAATATTTCTATGAACAATAAACCTGAAACTCCTCCACTCGCTTCAAAAAATGGATCAAAAATATTCAACTGCAACAGATAGGATAAGAGACCTTGCGGAACTACCATTCTTCTTATGTCACTGAGTAATTCAGTTACTAACCCTTTGAAAAAAGATATTTATTTTGAGTAACTAAGGACGAGAGATTAAGAAATGGAATGAATTTTTTAATTACATGATCATCAAACAATTTCTAGAGTAATTGAATTTGATACTTATTGGAGTTGATACTAATTGAAATAATAACTTTGGAAGCTTCTTCATATGTCTCCCCCTTAAGGGAACACTTCTCATCACCGATTCTCAGGTTCTTCTTGAGAGATCTTACTTCACCTTCAATAACCTTTACTGTAAAAACAAATACAATACACAAAAATTTAAGGGAATAATGTAGATCCTCCTTGCTTAATCAATGTAAAAAACAAGGTTGAGATGATTTTCTCAACCAAGAAGGTCCATTTTCTCCATTATTCACACTTTCGAATATGATCTTCAATTATAATTGTGGTTGTGTAGGTGTTATCACTTATTTAATTTATTTGTGTGTGAGCGTAATTTCATCAAGATCTTTCAATGAATTATAATCTTCAAGTGAAACTTTCAGATTCTAAAGAAATTATTCTTGAGATGGAATGAATGCAATTCAAGGTCTTATTTATCTTCATATGATTTTTTTTTATTTTTTCACTATCCTTAGCTTGTGCATCTTCTATTTCCCTCATTCTTTCCAAATATTTTGGCCAGATAACCAATAGGTCATTGGAATTTGGGGCATCATGATTGGATCTTCTACATGGATTATTTTATGTGACATACTTATTAGGAGTTATTTTGGATGAACCACCCCCATACCTTCTTGGTTTTATAATCCAAGGTATTTTCTCCTTTCATTCAAAGAATCTTGTTGGGAAATTTTTTTTGGGAAACATTCTTCTGAGTTCTTCCCAATGTGACTTCTTCATTTCAAGCTAGATTTTGTAATCTTATTTTCTTGTCATCTTTGGATACATGTTGATTGGAACTTGTACCAAACATATGACCACTCCCATTAAATACATCACATATGTTATCAAGAATTACAAATCTATTTGCAGTATACAAATTCTTCTAGATCTATGGATGTTTCTTTGTATCTCTGAATTCCCCCCCTTGATATAGGCTTTATCTATTCTTTTTTATTTAAGGTATTCTACCTGAAATCCAATTTAAAATTCCCAAATCTATTACAGTACCAACACTGACCAAAAAAATTTCCTTCTTGATATATTCTATATAAGGTTTTTGAAAATTCCTCTTGATTTATTGTTCTCTCTATGGGAAATCATATTCTAAATTCTTTTTCCTATCCACCCAATTCATGGTGGTAGGTATCTCATTACCTTTACTCATCCATACTTCTTTATAATTTTTCTTACAACCTGAACTTTTTGTGGAAACACATTTAGAAACATGAGTACAAGATGGTAAGGATGGTACTTTTACTTTCTCAAATACTTAAGATAGATTAGTGAGTGAAACAATGATTTCTTATAAAATGTTGGAGTTATTTTGATAGTATACTCCTCCAATGAACATTGAGCACCAGTAGCAAATATTTAATTCATCCGTGAAGTATAAATATGTGTCTTCTCAAGATTGGTAAACTGAGCTTCAATTTCTATAAATTCCATATTGAGGATGAATTATTTATCATCAATCATAATCATCTCCTCTTCACAATATTTCTTTATTCATTCAACCTAATCTTCATGAAACTTCACTTTTTTTGTAATAAAGAGTCATGTTATTTGATCTTCCTGGAATTTTATTCCAAATATAAATCCTTGACATTAGTGATATTCTTCATCATATTTTCAAGTTCATGAATCTTATCTTCTAGAGTCTTATTGACTCCATATTTCTCTTCAACTTATTTAAGCCACTTTGATGAACTTATTTCAAATTCACACATTATTTTTTCAAAGGATCCAACCTATCTGGAGAGATTTAGACATTCAACAATTTTTTATTGCAATACCTTCTCCAAAAAATCACTTTCTTCTTCCACCTGAGTGATATATTTTTTCACACATTTATGTACTCCACAAAAAAGGTAGACACTTTCTTCCGGAATACTATGCAGAATCATTATTAATCTATCAGCTAATAACTATTGAGAATTTGTAGATTGATCATCACCACTTGTGCTAGAATTTTCATTTTGATAATAATTTTCAAATGTACTAACATGTAACTCTTTATCACTTGTGGTAGTAAGGTTATCTATCTTCTTGGTGGAAACTTGAGAAACCTTCTCATTACATTGCATTCCTTATTTCTCTTATATTTCAGTTAGGAATGGAGATCCTAATGCTTCCTACTCCTTAGGTAAGAGGGACTTCTTCTTAAACTTTATCTTCTCTTTATTTTTCCTGTTCATCATGGTCTTTGTAGATATAGCCTTCGGCTTAGAGATAAATTATTCTTCACTGAAACTGCACTTCATTGATAAATTAGAAAAGAAACTCATGTCTTCAAATGATAATATGTTTAATATAGAGAATTTAAAAGAGGTAAAACTTCTTCTAATACCAATTGAGAGGACTAGTTTGGGATATACCTAACACTAAGAGGGGGGGGGGTGGATAAATGTCAGGGACTTTTTAAACAAATTCAAACTTTTTATCTATGTACCTATTGAGCTATTAGGATCTTAATTCTCTTATTCTCTTTTCCCAGTCACATACTATAATAAAAAGTAGTAAAAATATGAACATGATATTTTTAGATGGTTCACTACTCAATAAGAGCAGATATATAATTTCCATGTATGTTGATGTCCAAAACAAGGATTCACCATTATAATGTGATAAATGTTACACTGGTTTGACTATGAAAACAATCCAATAGTTAGTGTGATTCCCTAAATTTTGGTGGGGGGAACGAAATAGTCATTCCTAGTTTGAATCCATACACTTTAGAGTGGGATGGGAAAAATACTCTTCCTAAACTAGTGATGACCCAGTTCAAATTTAATTTTCCTTACTGGATCTTTATACTGCCTGTGGTGATAGTATTCTTCTTTCTTTTATAAAGTAGGTTCTAATCTTTATCTTCATTATTAATCTTTATGTGGTTACTTATAAAGTAGTAGGAAAGTAACTATATTCTTCGTATCACTTCTTCTTTATTGAAAAACCAACTACACTAAAAAAATATTCCTTTTATTTTCTAGAATCACAACCACTTTGTGATTGTTCAAAAAATGATTATCACCTTACTTGGAATCATTGGAATCAGACTTCCCTAAATGATTGTCAATTTAGTTGGGCACACTCTTCATTCTCCTTCTTATTCTCATTTCTTCTTCTTGGTGTAATTAATGTTTGTTCAACTAAAATTCACCCTTTTTACATATGCATAAAATAATGAATAGCCTCTTCACTTATTCTTTATAAACACACATTTTTTGTTCTTTCTTTTAAGAGTCTTCATGTGTGCATGCGCATGCAAGAGTGCATGTGATGTCCCCTTCTTCTCACTTGTGTGAAAACCCTAATGGGTATAATTATTTGTACACAGACACAGTCTGTCTTCTTCTTCCCTGTTTTTTCTTTTCCTAGCACTCGGTTTGGGTGTTTTAGTTTTTATATTTGTGTTTCTTAAAATCTGAATGAGTGCATCCATTATCCAACTTATTCATGCACACTCGAGGCCTCAAGTTTCTTCAAAAAAAGAACATACATGCATGCATCAGTGTATCATCCTACTTCATGAAAATTACTTCTTATTTAAAAGTAAAACCTTGTAAATAATTGAGTATTTATTTGAAAACCTGAGTGTGATCAAAATTCTTCTTCTTTCAAGATATTCACACGTCTTCCTCACATAAGTGATGTCTATTTCTTCTTCCTGGAACTAGGGTGGTCACAGATCTTACACTTAATGTAATAGTTTCATGGTTCGAGTGTCTTCTCAAAGAACAATAGTGGTTCAAGACTCAAACACTAGATCACAGTGACATGGCCTTAACAGAGAACAATGGGTGTTTAAGAAAACTGGTCGTGTGTTTGCGGTAACTAGTTCATTCTAAGCACAAATATTCTTCAAAAAGTGGTTTGAGTGTGTGTGGAACTTTTAAATGTCTTTCAGGACCTCATTTTTGGGGAGACAAAGAGATTTAGTTTCCTTTGATTACCCATTACATAGTAGAAGCACAAAGATGCTCTGTTTTTAAAGAAAAATGAGAGCTCTTAAAATATGGGACCAGAAGCTTCTTTTTGGCTCGAAACCTCTCCTTTTATAGGTAAGGGTATCTCATTTTTTCATATTCAAATCCCATGATATATGACCTGAATATCAAATCTTGGAATGTTTGAGATCTTCTATGTTTTAAAGTTCTTCAAACCGCAGATGAAGATATGCGTATATCTTGGTTGTTTCCTTTTTCAACATGGGTTCCTCATTTACAATGATGAAATCTCATGCATGTTATTGAGATTATAAGTAATCTAAATTTAAATCCAAACTTTAATTATCCATGTGGCATCAGCAACAACATTTTGCTCATCCAAGCCTTCTTCATCGAGATATGACATGCATGAACAATGTAATTTTCCTTCATGGTCTCGCTACGCTCCTATGATCTTCGCGATGTCAAAATGATCTTCCATGGTGGTTGAGACATGGTTCTTCATCAACTATGGTGTACGTAGAAGCATATTCAGGTGTTGAAGGTTGAAGATGATGGAAGAGTGGTTTCCAAAACTGTGGGAGAGATTGGATGACCCTTGTTCAAACACACTCATCGCAGATGATATGGATGGAGGCGATTAGATCACAGAGCACATATGAGATAGATGACTAGGATTACTCATGAATTTTTTAAAATATAACCAATATCCACTTTTATTATCCCACAGTGAAACTAAAATGTGGGTGTCATGCATTATATCAACCAAAGTGATCCATCCACTACCACGATTACTCATTCTCCCTCTATAGTACAACCCTATACTGTGTTCTTTATGGGAAAACTCTTCACCCACCCACTCCATGGGTTTTGGCCAAACTATGCATGGGCCTTCCCCTTTTCACTCCTATGGGCCTATGAACAACCCTACCACACACAGGCTTGCCTGACTGGCCTCCCTTTGGGCATAGTTGACCCCTGTGGTCCCCCGTGTGCCTTTGGTTAAGGTTGGATGACTAGCTTGAGGGTTGGCCCAATTTTTTAAGTAACTCCCACAAAAAATAATTCCCATGTATAATATTCTTGGATGATTTCAATCAATAATCATGCATGTCCAGCCTTCTTCTCCACTTCATGAAAATCACATAATTATTTTATTTTTTGCATGATATTACATAGAATCTTCAATCATCCTCATTGGATGATACTTTAATGTTGTAAACAATGTGTCACCTTTAACACAAGTTATTTGAACATAAGATCAGTGCATCAATCATCTGATTTGAACAACTTGGATTATTTTTGAAGAGTGGAATACAATGCTATAAATCCATAACAATTCTCCATGCATCATCACTTCAACTTATCTCCATTAACTTTTCAGTTCCTTCTTTATTTTTACCATTATTAAAAACCATTCACAAAGAATACAACTTATACACAAGGTGGTCCCAATAGTTTTACATATATAAATTCTATTATACTCTTCATCTCCTAGTGCACAATATAGGTCATTCATTTATTTAAAATTATTATTGTAAGCAAACTTTTTTCCATCATCCCAAGTACATCTAGTAGTATAAGGTATAACATATAGATCTTTTATTTCTGTCCAAATTGAAAATCCCATACTCTCATTGTGCATTTTAATTTTAATATTCCACTGAGCATAATTTGTACCACTAAAAATGGTTGTCTTTTTTTAGAAGGAACTTCCTGATGATTATCCATTTAAAAAACTAAATTTAGTAATGACATAAATTTTAGATCTTTAATGTAAAACTAAAATGAAAGTTAAAAATGGTTTTTAGAAATATAATAATAAAGAAAATAAATTCTTCTAATGCCAAAAGCTGGTCAGAGTGAGTATCTAAAGAGGGCGGTGATTTGAGTACCCTATAAAAATTTGTGTTCAAAATGGATTAAATTGAAATCCCCCAATCAATTTAAAATGGCTCAGTTAATTAATATAGCATATCATTATAAGTTCAAATCATTCAAAATGTTTCTTAAAGATTGATTAGTCATCCGGTAATTAATGTACAATGTTACTTAGTCCTTTTAAATCAATTTACTTAATTAAAATTTTAAAAATACTTTAATAATGATTAACAATCAAAGTGTTAGTTTTTGTTTTGTTAAAACAATTTCGGTTTTAAATGAAGAAATTATGTAAACAAAAACACACAATGAAAATTTTAAAACAAAAGTTTCAGTCTCAAGATGATGCATAGTCCTCTCCACGTGGAGATCACCTTCCACTAAGAATTTTATATAAAATAAAAAAATTGATCCAAAAACTAGATAGAGTTTTACAATTGTTTACAAATTATCCAGGTCACACCTGAACTATTATATAGTTATACATGGGAGTAAAAAAACCAGACACATAAAGACCTATACCATAGTTTTCATGGAAAATAGATAAAAATGAGTTTGTGAAGATATCAAGTATCATCTAGATCAACATAGTAGACAATGTGTGTGTGATAAAATAGAGTATGCACACACACTGCTAAAAATTTAATAATAAATAAACAGAAAAGAGAAATCTAAAAGAGTAGAGATAGAAATGACCTATTTGTCGTAGTGAAGATTGTGACTCCTTGAAATGCATCTCGATTCATGTTTTCATGAAATCTTAAGAAGAAAATAATATCACCAATTTGTATATTCTTGACCAGAGTAATGCAGAAGATGTGTATGAGCTTTGGCTTTATCATTTGAGTGTTTTCTAGGATGTAATAGTTCATATCTTCATCTCTATGTGAGTGTTTCCAGTAAGTGCAATCTCTATGCTTTCTATCTATCTTAAAAAATCATTTACACATGAGGGAGTCTTATTCTCTTTTAATAGTAGTAATAGGAAGAATATCCATGTGCACCCAGATATCTTGCTTCCACGTAAAACATGTCTAAAACTCTCTTCATTTCATTATGCTAATCATTTAAGAGGCAATAATTAAAATAGAAACCAACATTATCTTCAATAATATAGCTGTTACAAATAATTCAAAATATGTAATGTTAATAAATGTGTGGCGGTGTATTACTCTAGTGGTGCTAGTCTGGTGGTGTGAGTCAAGAAATAGCTCCATTTTATAGTGACAAGAAGCTGGCGGTGTCTCAGCTGATGGTGAGTCATCTTTCCGGTGTTGATTCCTCTTATGGTAGGTCAGGATGGAGGTGTCTCACACTTTTCCAAATTTATATTCTAACAGCTTGAAATCCTGAAATTATCTCATACTTTATTGATTTTGTTTCTATGGTGATATTTCATCTAACAATGTCTTAGTCTTAGCGAATTTTTCATGCTATTGTGAGTCATGGACAATGGTCTCATATGTGATAGTGTCTTGGACATTGTCAAAATTATTTATTGGAGATGACATGTATGGAGGTGTGTCAGCTTGACAGTGTGTCGGTCTAGATGGTGACTCATCCTAAGTGGTTCCATCATCAATGGTGTCTCATCCATAGTAGAGACTGTTGGTGACTCATACTTAGTCAATTTCATCAGTTATCTCAAATTATGTAATTCTTATATAAAACATGTAATTCTTTAATATCATTAGAATGATGAATTTTTTATCATTAATATTAGGAGGTCAATAGTCTCCCCTTCATGATGATCACAAATCATGGCATAAAAGGTAGAAAAAATATAGAACATGACACCAAATGTAATATAAAAAATAAACAACATGGTACAACTTTCACAGTATGTGAAGATGATATCAAATAAAAATAAAAATAAAGAGAACATAATTATCAATTACCAAAGATAAAAGGAGTAAAAACAAAGAGTACAAACGGAAACATATAAACCTAAAAATAATAAATTCCATAGGTATCTCCCCCTTGTGGGATTATAAAAAAGGTAGAACATAATGATAATGAAAAATAGGACTTATAAGAAGAATAAATATGAATAGAAAAATAGTATTCATCAAAGGCATTCCAAGAATTTTTTATCAAAAAGTTAGCAAAAAAGTCACATCAAAACACAAATCCAATGTTAAAATTTCTTAAAGAATTTTGTGAAGGATCTATAGGTTCTTTTCCTTTGGCCTTGGATTTCTTCAGATTGGAGGTAGAAGAATCAAAATGTTTTTTATAAAAAGTAGATGGAACACCAGTGGGTAGACCATCTATGGCCCAAGGATGATCTCCTACAACGACAAGAAGTTGTAGTTGTCTCAAATCTTGTGAAAGAGGTATATGTAAAGGATGGAATCTGGAAAGAAAAGGCTCCATAGGATCTCTGGTAACTCTTTGTCTGAAAAATAATTTAGGAGTAATAGAAACGGATTACAGAACAACAACTGATGTGCCATGCACATGAAAAAATGTATTCACCAGATTATAAATTCCATTATAATCTGGAAACCTCTTTCAATTTCACTAAATAATAAACAATTATCCTCTATAAACTGACTCAACAAAGGATTCTTTTCATTCAATTGTAAATCTTTCTCTTTAAAATCATGATTGACAGTGGGCATCCTCAAATTTTCATCTAAGAACATGAAATTTTCATACATGGCATGCTTTGTATAGATCCTTGATAGATAATAATTTATTTATTTATTGATAGTCTCTCTATCATCTTTCATGTCATGGGAATAAGAGGTTATTAACTTAAGTACATGGTCACTATTATATATTTCTGGCTTAAAGTTTCTTGAGGCCAATAACTGACACTCGCACAAGCCCTAGTTGAGGTAGATCATAACACTTCTCTAATAATAGATTTGATTTTATCAACATAAACTAGTGGTGGAGGAAGAGAACTTGAGTTAGTGGCCGCTGAGCTAAGATTCACAATTCCATCAAGAAAAGAATCCATGCTTGCTACAAAAGTAGATTTCATTCCTTCCATAATAGCCTTAAAAGACTCCAGTTCACCACTAATCCTCTTATTTTTAATTTTCATCTCTTAGAAGTGATGAATCATTTTAGGTTGTATGTGTTGAATTAACAGATTATAGATATAATGATCATCATTCTCACTAAAAGTTTTTAGAAGAGGATCTTGATTATTCAAACACTTATCAAAATAAAACAGAAATATTTGAACAAAATTATCTAATTCACTCCCTATGACTACCTCATCATGAACTATAGGTGGATCATGGGCAGTAGGATTAGGTGTATGTGCTCAAATAGAGGCAAAATTTTCCAACATCCCGTCAAAAATAACTTGGGCTATCATTTATTTAAAATTAATTACATTATAATAAAATATATTTATTCTTAAAATAATTTTCTCGGGCAATACAACTTACTTAAATGAGGATCAAATCTATCAATTCTCTGATGTGTGGGGTTTCTCTCTATGTACCCATCTCTTCAAAACTCATTTTCCAACATATGAAACTATATTTTGAAAACCAATTGAATAATTGTCATATATTATTCCTATATTTTATTTATAATGAGGCTTATGGTTCTAAGGTAAACAAGACACCCCCCTAGAGTTGGTTTTCATAGTTTGGGGTCTATACCCCCTTGGTAGAATTTTCATGGTCCTGAGGTTGTTATGGATTCCCCTAAGTATTATTCTCATAGTGAGTTAGTAGGATATGGATCTCCCAAAGTAATATTTTTATATATTTGAGGCAAGATGTGGATCCCTTGGGGTACTATTCCATTGGTTTCTAGGAAAGATGTAGGACACCTAGTTGTTACTCTTATGGATTTCAGACTAGATATAGTTCCCCCAAAGTGTCTATGCATCTACTTCAAATACATTTGACACTAGATGATGTATGTATGGATCATCCTGAGTTTCACTTTTGTACCCAAGGACTGATGAAGATTATTTATTATGTTTTCATTTATTTTATTCTAGAACATCAACATGAATTTTAATTCTAGATTACATATATTTAGGGACACTATTGGTGGTGGCCTACTAAATTGTTCTCACACCATTCTAGGGAATCTGGAGGTAACAAAGTATATATCATGATCATAGGACGTCATAGTGTAAAATTATCTATGATAGATGGTATAACTGACTTGTTAGAATAGAGTATGTGATGTGGGATCAATCTAAGAACTAAAACCATGTTTTGGGATTATCGTTTTGGGATAATTTTGATTATTTTAGGATGGTGATGTGTATGATTTTACCATGAGAAATTTAACTTGTACATATGGATTTTATGGAATCTGTATATAATACATTTTTTATATTCCATGGGTGATGTATGTTTTTTTATTTGTCACTTTACATGATGTTTTTTTATCTTTTATTTATCTAGATATTTGATATTTATATTATTACCACTTTCATTTCTCACTCAATTATGTGCTTATAGTCTCCCCAAAATATCACCATAGACCCTATCTACTAGTGATAAGCCTCTGTCATATAGGGAGGTGTTCCTTGCATCACATAACCCATATGGCCCTACTACTATAGAGTGAGACAAGTTGTGGAAGTTATAGAGAGTTTAAAAATAAAAGGTCTTAAGATATATTCAAGATATAGAAATATTAATTTATCAACATATAGAAATCAATATCATCAATGATATAAAGAAACCCAAAAATAAGAGTGGGATGAAATCAATAGTGGAATTGATATTATGAAATTTATAGTTTGTGAAAGAAGAATAAATTCATGGAATAAATATGATAAATAAATTAAAATACATATAAAGTGTAATTATAAAATATTTAGATAATTTTGATATAAAAATTCATATAAATCTTCCAAAAAAAGATTAAAAAAAATAAATAATTTTAGGGATAATAACGAAGAAGGGTTGATATAATACGGTAGTTTTAAAAAGGGAATACTAAAAATAAAATATTATCCCAAATGATGATAAATGAATGAAAAACAATTACTAATGATAATATTGGTCATAAAATATGAATAAAGAAGATGAGAAGTGTGGATCATAAATGAGAGATGATTTAGATGGGAAAACTCTATATATCACTTCTCGAGTTACCTCGATGCACCCTAGAATCCTGTATAACAAAATTTTAATTATTAAAAAATTAATAAAAAAGAATAATCATTTTAATTTAACTAATTTTTAGCCATTTCTATTTGTAATTACTTAATAATATTTTTTAGATCATGGTGTTTCTTATTCATGGTATACCATGATCGTTTTAAGGTAGTTTAACAAGACGTAAAATAAATTATAAAATATATCATAAACTATTATCTAGTACATTATAGTTCCTTAAAAAAATTAAAATTAAGTATGTATATATATAAATAATTTTTAATAGGGTGACATCCATGGAGAATGTGATAATCAAAGAATTGAAAATGTCCTCAAACATGGTAAAAACAACTGTTAATGGGACTTTTCAAAAAAAACGCGAGATAAGGTTCAAATATTTTAAATCGTTATTATAAAAATACAATAACATATATATAATGGGTATATTATGATTATTTTGATATAAATGTGAGGAATAACAATGGAAAAAATGAATATAAATAAAATAAGTTGTGGGAGTTGTTGTGTCTTCCTTGAAGATTACTCATTTATTAATGAATGAATTCCTTAAAGGCTTGGGGTGGTGTGAGACCAAAATATCACCAAGACACTTAGGATGATTAATAAAGGTAATATAAGAATATAATTGGAAATGGTAAGATTTTTTTTAATTCATTTTCATATGGGGTGATATGTGGTATTTATAATTGGTGGGGAGGGGTATTTTGGGATAAAATAATGAATATATAATTAATTGAAAATAATGAATTTAAATCATGGTCTTATATAGGAAAAAAATAGTAGTTCACATCCCTCTGTATAAAACTTATTATTCGTGAAATCCTGATGATGTTTTCTTATTACATCATTATCGCAACATATATATCCATATATTTATTTATTTTATGAATTTTTATGAAAAATGAAAATAGTTAGCCCTAAACATATTTAGATTTCAGGATTCCATATATTGAATATATTTTAGAAAAATATTTTTCTAACTTTGCCAAAATAAATTTTAAAACAATTACCTAATAAATATTAATTTAATCATTTATTATATAAAAATTTATCTAGCCACATAATTATAATAATCTAGGCTTATAAATTTTTTTATAGATTTTAGAAATTAGATGTAATAGTTTAATATTAGTTACATAACTTAAAAATACCATTTTTAAAACATTATTAAATATATTTCATAGTATATTATATCATTCAAAAAAAATATTCAACCATTTCAAAAAAAATCCCATAATATAATTATTGATTAATTTTGATGTACTAATTCCAATTTTTTCCATTTAAGAAAAAATAAAAAATAAAAATAAGTATATTTAATATCTAAAATGAATTTTAAATACTAATTCTAAATAAATAATGAAACATAAACAAATTAATTATTTTCTTTTTTTACTGTAATCCATGGCCTATATATAATCATTATCTATTAATTTATTATTATAATATTTGTATATAATAGTAATTATCAAATCCCACTTCCACACCCAGAGGAAGCTGCATTGAACACCCACTTATGATCATCTAACATCAAATATGGGGATTAGGTTTTGGTGGATTCATGACCCCCCAGTATTTCCTTCCACCCATCAAAGGTGTCTCCCCATGCTCGGTTCCTCAGCTGATAGAGATAGTCACCTATACATTTCCTCGTCCATGTATGACATGTGAATATTGTTCACCGTCACATTACCTTCGCATGGTATTTTTAACACTACCCAAAGTGTGAAAAAAAGCATCTCACAAATATGAGTTGATGGGTATTGAACTATTGACTGATCAAATGTAGAGAGTCACACTAAACCGCTCGGTTATTAAGTGTCCTAAAATATTTTTTATATTTGAGTTAAATTAACTAATTTTTCTATTTATTACTTAAATAATACTTTATTTTAAAATAATATTCATTCATTTCATTAATTTAATTATATAATTATTTTCACAATTAACCACATTGGTTATTTTACAATTACAATATTTAAGAAACTATTATAATGATAAAGTTACATTTTTAACAGTCATGTTAGTATTCTAATGACTATATTTTCATTGGTCATATTTCCTTTAACTAAAAAATATATTCCCCTTAGATCCGATTAATTTCATAAACTTAGTTCTCACTTAAGCCTCTCCATATTTCATTAATAAAATGCTTCCATTATTTTTAATCATTTTACCTCTTATTAAAATATTGTTCCCAAATGTCTTATTTAATGGAAACCATGGACTTATGTATTTCCAAATCTTATTCACGTTTTTTACATTTTTTTTATTTTCTTATTGTACTTGTATTAATTTTAAAGAACTTATTTATCCATCGTATATAATTTTTATACTGAATAAATAAATTATAGATTATTTTTTGTTATGTGGTGCATATAATTTATTTATATTATACCTTGTACTATACTTTATAATAATAAAAAATCAATATATTACCCACATATATTTTAAGAAGGAAAATTTTATATTTAAAAATCATGATCATTACATTCTTCCCCACACTATAAATTCCACCCCCAAAATTACAATTGTATTATAAGTAAAGAATATATTGGGGTACTTTTGTTTCATCACATATTCATGATTCTATATTTCTTCTATATACTTAAGATTTTTCCAATGTACATTGAAAATGTTACATGTATTTTCAATTATAATTTTATCACTATGATCTAAGATCTTCACTATTTTCTCCTCATAATAGAGGTCATTCTCTAATTATACCACCTTCAGATTTAATGTATGTGTGGGATTAAGTTTATACATCCTTAAGAGAGAAACATGGTAGAAATTTCTCACATAATAAAATTTTTTAGAAGTTATAGTGAATAGTAAACAACTCATATATCATAAATAACCTTGAAAGATAAAATTTACCTAAGGCTAATATTTCCATTTTTAAACCTCATTAATTTCATAGAGTGAGATATTTTAAGAAATGATTTATCTCTAGAATTCGGCTGTAGGTCTCTTAATTGATTTTCAGCATATCCATTTTTCTAATTTTTATATTTTTAATGTGTTACTAAATGGTTTAAACCATCACTATCATTTTCAAACAAAGTTCCGTTCCTAACTTCTTTTATACTCTTTTATTATCCCAAGGCAGTAGAGTTTTTCATCTCCTCCCATATAGAACTTCATATTGTTCGATATGTACACTTGAGTGGAACTATTTTATTGTGAGAACTAAACCCATGGAATATATTGATACCAAAATCCATTTAATTCCATCAAGTAATCATTTATAATATATATAATCACTTGAATCATAATTTAAAATTTACCAGTTCATATCACAACATATTGGTAAGTATACTCTCTATAACCACCTCAATAATCTAAAATCAAGAGACTAATTCTGAGGTATCCACATATATTTCTATGAGGACTTAAATCTAGATATAACCCAAAACATGTAATAATGATGCACCATTCACCATAATGTAATTGATACATCAAACATATGATATAACATATGCATTTATATCCAGTCTCTTGTAATTAAGGCCATTATGAATATAATCCTTTGAGTCATATAAGTGTTCCCCCTCAACCTAGTTAAAAAGAGGTCTTATACAAAAAATACCTTTTGACTAGGGTCCATGACATATCATAATATAAATAAATGTGTAACCAAATACAATTAGTATATCCCAAATGGATGTTATTATGAAAGAGGATGACATGAGTGTGGTCATCATAATGAAAATTTTATACCAACAGCTACCAAATAAATTTTCCGCCCCCATACCCAAGGGTCATCCACCAACAACATATATTGATCTTCATGGTCACAACATATAACAAAAAATGATTTTGAATATAGGGGGATCAATAATACTAAAAATGGTCATCCCATGTAGTGGTAAAACCCCACGAATATTTAGTGTCTACATTGAACAATATTAAAAAAATAGAATAAACTAACATATCAATATTTATATAATATCATAATGTTTTTCTATGTAAACTTTTATAATATTTATATTTACATAAAAAAATAATAAAAATGTCCCTTAAAACTATGTCATATTAGAGGTCACTCGATACCAAGGCACCCAACCCCACTATGATACAATCTAAAAATCATAAGACTAGAGAGTAGTAATAATACCTAGAAGCATATAACATCTTGGATTTTATCAAAGGTACAAACCCTTAATTGTTTGTTCAAATTACTTAAAATGACTAAAATAATGATGCCTAAAAGTTTCAAGGATGATTCGAGTACGTCTTTGGATCATTTGAATCCTAGAGACCTGAAAGGGGAAGAAAATATAGGGTTGTAGGGTTAGAGGAAACGGTGTCACCCAACCTGCGTGGTTTCCCTAAACCTTGTAGTTGTAGAGAGTGGAGCTTCAAGGGATGTATGATCTTTCTACAATTGTGTAACCTAGAACACACAAACATATGATTCGACTACAAATCCTTGAACAGTTGTTTTTCATGCTTTGTGCATGGTTATATGAATTGTATGGAAAACCATGTGAAGTACCACTTATAGCATTGACTGGTCCAAGATTGGTGCACGATATGGACAACCATGCGTCCAATTCATGAATAGTGGTTTTGGGGGGTGAAATTACCAAGTATCCCTCCTTAGATGATTTTATAAAATTCTTTATTCTCTCCTATTTTCTCCAAAAACTGAACCAGTTCTCCTCCCACATAAACCCTTTTATCTTCTCATCCATGTAATTCAAGAAACTCTTCCATCAGATCTGCAATTTTTTATCCATTATATCCAATATAAATATATAGGTATGATCTCTAATCATCTCTAATTTATTTCAAGTTATTCATCCAATATGTTTCTCTATTTTTGGGTGAAATCTCATTTTCCCCATTTTCAGTGAATTTGATGGTTTTGTTGATTTCTTCCAAACTATCCTAAATAAAAGGTTGATACTAGATAAGGGAATCTCTTTGAGAATAATATATGTGTTATAGGTCTTTCCCTTCATTTATTGGAATTTCATTAAACATTTCGTGGTTCTAGAAGTTGAACCCTCTTGGTTTCACCCTAAAATTTCATTTTAATTAAACTTAATGGAATCCCATACCATTGGCGACACGTGTGAGTAGTGAATCAAACCCTTGGGTTGATCACCTTGATTATTACCACCTTAATGGGTGGACATCACCATTAAGGATTAATTCCACCCTTTTTATTAGATTTTTTATCACACTTAAGGGGTTTGTAATTTTAATAAATTAATTGAAATGCTAGATAGAATTGATTTTGGTGACAACCTTGGTGTTAGGCCCCTATTCCTATTCCATATGTGAAATAGTCTAATTGAATGAATTTTCCAAGTGCTTATAGTCTTGTGACTTATGAAATAAATGGAATAATCTTAATGATATTCCATAACCAATAAGCCTAATATGATCTAATGGATAGAGTTAAAAGGGGATCCCTTCATTTGATTAGGTTAAATATGTAATTCTTGTTTAGCTACTTCATCATGGAGTTGAGGGTGAATCAAGAGTTTTTGACTTAAAGACCCCTTGGAAATACTATTATTCCTTCATTATAGGGTTCTAAATTCTTTTAAATACACTATAGGTGATAGTAGCTATGCCTGGGATGGGATTACTGAGTGTTATCTACTGTTACCTCCAGTTGAGTGACACCTATTCCCTAGGGGAGACCCATTATATGGGATCGAAGGAATGATTGGTTGAAACATGACATGAGAGAGACTTGGTTCCCTACATTAAATACTAGGTATAGAATTGGATGTTACTACCTAACATTTTACACCATGATTGAAGTGAGATATTGGACTTTAACTTGGGTCACCATGGATAGACTCCATGTCATTGGTCATCTAATGATACCCTAGAATGTTACATGTAAAGTCATTCTGGGTTTCCATGGATGGGATCAGGGTGTGTCACTATAATTTCTAAAGTGGTTTAAATTAAATTAAGTAAAATTTAGATGAATGTTTTCAAAGAAAAATTGGTCCCTAGGTATTGGAAATGTAAGGACACATCCTACAAGTCTAGGAACAAGCTTGGGGATAGTCTATCTTTTTATACATTACTCCGATGACCTTACTATTTTAGGAGATCTCAGTTTAAACATACCAGATTAGACTGAAGCCAGTATTTGGGAGGGTATCCAAATAGAACCTAGCTTAGTTTATTTATTTATTTATTTTGTATTGTATTAAATTATTATGAAACACTATTCATTTTATAATGTATGTTACAGAAAGGCCTAAAAATAGTGGGTTTTGGCCTAATGAGATTATATCCCATCCCTTACTCAGGAACCATTGGTAACCAAGTATACTTTTAGTTTGTATATACAAAAATGGGGATAAACCCACTTCAAATGCTTTATTGACATGCATTACTAGGACAGAGTTGGCAGTAGAGGACCGAGCCTATGCTCAAGATGTTTGTATTAGTAGTTTTTCCCTTTTTTATTTGTATAGAATTTTTTATATGCTTGTATTCCCTAAAACAACATAGTAATTTTTGTATAGTTATATTACAAGGAAATGATCATCATCTTGTATCTTTTATTACTCATCTTTTGTATGTTTTAGTGCGTTTCATTACATGTATTACTATAATTTCTTATGTTATCTATTGTTTCTATTTCTGTTGTTTCACATTATATACATGTATCCCTATTATTGTACTTTACTCTGATCAATGAGGTCATAGACTCCCCATATACTTACCCAAGGCCCTCACTGTAAGTCATTAGCCTCTGGAATTTAGGGAGGCAAGATTAAGGTCTTGTGCCCAACTATCTCAGAGAACCGGTGAGTGGCACCCATGGAAAGATGTTACAAAGTGGTATCAGAGAGTTTAGTTTCCATTTTCATACTATTTGGTTTATGAGGGGAGACTAGAATATAGAAAATTGGTTATGATCCTGGGCCTGGGAGTAGCTACCCCACGTACAAGGGAAACCCAAATTTATTGGGTTGTTATTTCTTGTTCTTGTTATCATTTCATTAGATTTTACCATTGGCTGACCCACTTATTTTGTGTTGATTATTAATGTAGATATTTTTTTGGATATTTAACCCAATATTAATTAGATGAAGGAAAAATTAGAATCATGCATCATTCTAGGAACTTTAAGATTTTAAATTCCATACATTATTCCATGTCATATCTACATCTTATGTGTGTTGCATGTATTGCTTTTGATTGTTGTATGTGCATTGTTAGTTATGAATTACAGTGTTATTTTATTATATATAATGGAATAATTAGTTCAATTTACCAATAATTCCACATTAGTTGGTTTTATTAGCGAGGAAAAATTGAATCTCGACCAATAAAAATAGAACCCATGTCTTGTTACACCTGTTGTCTTGTGTAAGTGTCAAGATACAATTACATGACATTTTAGTTTCAATTTATAAAGTGTATAAGCCCTTAAAAGTTGGATTTGGTAGTGGAATTAACTGGATCATGATGTTAATAACCAAATAATTTAAAATGAATGTGAACATTTAAATGAAATGAAAACATTATATGTTGAAACGAGAAACTGTATCCTGACCCGGCCTTCGTAGTAGGATGTAGGTTGTGTATCTTATGTTTATTATGTTCCTCATTCTTATCACCTAGACCTGGCTCTTGGAGAATTCTAATGTTTATAGAATTTTTATAGGTAGTCTTTTTTACATGTCCTTATTTACACCTTTTCCTATCTATTATAAATATTTTATGACGCATGTGTTTGGAATTTTTAGAGTTATACTACCAAGAAGAACTCATGTTGAATTCTAGGAAAGTAGAGATGATCATAATATAGAGGTGGTGTACCCTAATCCACCCATTGTACCTCATTTAGTGCCACTCAAGGAACCTCCTACAAATCCATCACTGGGTGATGATTCCCAATTCCATGATAGCTTCCTCCCCTTTATGAAATCAGTTCAGGGTGTACCTTGACTTTCCCCTTACATGACAGAGCTAACCCACACATTCCAACAACATTATCCTCCCACCTTCTTGAGGGATAGTGGGCCTCAATATATTTATTCTTGGTTAGTGTCTCTAGTGTAAATTTTAGATCATATTGATACACCTCCAGAGTAGAGGGTCAAGATCCTGACACACATACTATGTGATTCCTCCATGTGTTGGTGGGATGTTCTGAATAAGTCTAGTCGACATCAGAGTATGATCTAAGTGGACATAAAATAATCCTTCTTTGACTATTTCATCTATAAGACCTTAAGAATATATCGTGTTTGGGAATTCATTCACCTTGATCAAGGTGACATGTCAATAATGGAATATTCATCTTGCTTCAAAGAATTGCAACATTTTTCGCCAACCCTAATGAGTGATGAGATGACTACTATGAGTCACATTGAGGATTTTATTGAATATTCCATTTGGTTGTAGTTGAATGTCTTTTGGTCAACCACCATTTATGTGATAATAAATGAGGGCCTTATCACTGAGTGGAACTGAGTGAATTAGGCAACATGAAGCATGGTAGTTCAGTTTCTAAGAAAATCAATGGTTTATCCATCGACAGTAAGCGACGCTTCGAGGTTACATACGGGGGTAGTACCAAACAGGTGACACATACCGATAGCCTTGTGGCGTGTCACTAGTGTGTTAGACCATGTCCAAAAAATGACCAGTATATGAAGAACATGATTGAGCAATAGGATTAAGGTGGGATGGGTCACCTCCAGCATTTTTTCTAGTTTTTCCTCTAGTTCCAAGTGATTTAGGTTATGTGAAAGTACCAAATTTATGTGTAGGATCAGTAACAACTTTCTAGGTATGAAACTAGTATTCTATATCCTATTCGGGTTGGGTAGGTGGTTGTTGCCAAGGAAGTCACACTTCAGAGTTCCATCGTGAGCAAATTGGACCTGCTCAGGCTACCCAAGTAGCATCTTAGGGTCATGGTATGGCCTTATCTATGTTTTACATCGTAATCCATAACATTAGAGTCTAGGGTAATATATATATATAGTTACTATTATGTTATACTCTACTTTAGTATCTTTCTTATTCGATAAAGTGAATCACACTCTTTTCTATCTGCTGCAACTATGGGAAGTTTGGGCTTAGTGGGAGAAAGCTCCAATGGTGTTATTACCCTTAACACTCTGTTAAGATTTTTATTAGATGGTATACACCAATTTAAGGAGTTTACCATTGAAATATGTGGTACCTTTTATGTGGAGTTTCATTTTCCCCAATATTACTGGTTTCGACGTCATTATCGGTATGGACTGACTTGTGCCTTATCGATACCATGTGAATTTATATCAGCATTGTGTGTCATTAATATCAAATGGGGGAAATATTTATATCCATAAGGTAGAATGGGATCTCTAGGATAGCTTATATGGACCCTAGTTAATGGGGCTTGGTGGAGTTATAACCCAGATTGCTAGTTTCTTTATATGTGATCGGGGATTGAATATTGTGGAACTTACTTATATTATGGATTGTTTCTGGGACATCTTCCATGATAATTTATATGGTTTACCTATTGTATTAGAAATTGAGTTCACCATTGATCTTTTTTCAAGTGAGGAACCAGTGAAAATTACTCCTAATAAGATGAAACCTACAGAGCTCTATGAACTCAAGAGACATCATGAAGACTTAGATTCTATATTTTTTATATGACCCAACACATCACCATGGGGTTCACGTTACCTTTTCTATAAAATGTGGATGGTAACCATAGATGTTTTTTGGATTACTACTGACTAAACTGGATTATACTAAAAAATAAGTATCCACATCCTCACATCAACCACCTCTCCGACCAACTATATGTTCAACTATTTTCTCCAATATTTATTTGAGGTCGCGCTATAATCAGGTGAGAGTGAGAAAATCATACATAACACATACAAAATTCTGAAGAAGTTACAGTTTATAAGATTATATTTTCATGTCATTCGGTCAGAATAATTCACTAAAGGTCTTTATGGCTCTAATGAATTGTGTTTTCCCCTCTCTCTTTATTTCTTCATGGTAGTCATCATAGATGATATCTAAATGTATTCACACACCAGACACAACCATTAAAATCATCAAGAGATCTTTCTGAGTATACTGAGAGAGGACCAACTATATGTAAAGCTCAGTAAATGCCACTTTTGGATATGTAAGGTTCACTTATTCAGTCATATCATATCTGAGGCACATGTATTAGTAGACCCAAAAAAGGTAAGTGACGTGGTCCTCTTGTAGAATATCTAGAATGTGTTCGATATATGTAGCTTCATAGGGATGGTTGGCTACTATAGGTTATTCATCCTATAATTCTCATGTATGGTAGCACCACTTATGGGCTTGACCAAGAAGGGTGTGAAATTAGGATGGAATGAAGATTGCAAGACATATTTTCAGAATTTAAATGGAAAAATTACTTTGTGGTCAATCCAAATTCTTCCTGGGCTATGAAAAATCTATACTATTTACTATGATTCTTCAGGAGTCTAAATGTGTGCAGTTATGATGCAAGGTGATTGGTTTGTAGAACAAAGGTCCCACCACTTAAGAACTCATGAGTGGAATTTCCCTATAAACAACCTTTAGTTAGGGGATGCGGTTCATGTTCTTTAATGATGGAGGCACTACTTGTTGGGTGAGTGGTTGATTTTTTACAAAGACCATAAAATTATCAAATACATATTCACATAGTGAGACATGAATCTATGATAGTGTAGGTTGGTTGAATACCTACAGTCGTTTGACATTAAGCTGGCTTACACACCCGGTAAGGGAAATTTTGTAGTTGATTCCTTGAGCCAGAAAACTCCGGCACAATCCATCAAGGATGCCAACAGTGAAGGGAAATTTATTTCTTTATTATCTAAGACACACATAGAGATTTTGGAACTGTATAGAAAACTATTTCTTGAAGCTCTAGAAGTGAATTCCTCTTTTTTGGAATGGGTTCAGATGAGGCAGTTATCAGATTCTGAAGGCCTTGTTCTAAGGAAGAGCATTACTAGAGAGAAACTTCCTCTAGTTTGGGTTGTGTATGTGAGTGAGACCCTACTTTTTTGTTGATATGTCTGGGTTCCATCAAATATATGGGAAGAGATAATGTGATAATCACGTGACTCGGCATGGGAGATTCATCCTGGTCTCACCAAGATGTATAGAGATATACATTGATAATATTGGTTGCTAGGTATAATGAAGAAGATATCATGTTTCATTACTCGGTTCTCCACCTTTTAGAAAGTGAAGGGAGAGAACTAATGACCTAGTGGAATTCTACAGACTCAATCCATTCTTGAGTGGAAATGTAATGACATCACCATGGGTTTTGTGATGGGCATTCCAAAATCCCTTTGAGGATGCAATGTAGTACAGGTGATCATGAATAGTTTGAACATGGTCGTGCACTTCCTAAAAATATGAGAAACCGTCTTTGTTAATGAGTTAGAAATGATATATATCTTGGAGATAGTGAAACTTCAAGGTATTCTCTATTTTATTGTTTTAGAGATATTCTCTCAGTTTACTTCACAGTTCTAGTAAGGGTTTAAGAAGGCACAATGTTCATAGGTGCTCCTGTTTATTTCATATCATCCTCAAAATAATGGTAAATCTGAGCAGACAATATGAGTGTTAGAGGATATGCTACAAGCTATTATTCTAGATTTTGGAGGTTATTGGGAGAAGAATATTCCTCATGTTGAGCTTTCCTAGAACAATGGATTTCAGGAAACAATTCAGATGTCTCCATATAAGGCCCCCTATGGTAGACTATTCCGTTCACCTCTATGTTTTGTTAAGGTAGGTGAGGAAACTCTACTAGGTCCTCATCTTGTATAGGAGACAATAGAAAAATTATAGTTGATTCAGAAGTGTATGGTTATAGCTTACTCTTGGAAGAATTCATACATTAGTTATCACAAAAGTCCCCTAGAGTTAAAGGTGGGAAATTGACTCATTCTGGAAGTATCACCTATATTGGGTCATAGATGAATCCAGAGATAGGGAAAGTTATCACCTCATTATGTCGACCCTTTCGAGATAGTGGAGCGAGTTGGATCTATAGCCTATCAGTTGTTGTTACATTAGAGGTACCATTCCATGCACAATGTATTATACATATTTCAGATTTGATAGTATTATCATGTCTCTTCTCATTAGTTTGTCCCTAATGATATTGGTCTGGAAGTAGATTCATCTTTCGAGGATCACCCAATATGTATCGTTGATCGTAGTACAAAGGCACTCTAAAGTAGGTCAGTTCTTCTGGTCTGGGTGAAATCGAAGCATGGTCTCATACAAGATGAGACTTGGTAGGAAGAAGCTAATATACATGAATAGTTGCCATAAATATTCCCATAAAATGTTCTAATACCCTCGGATGGGAAACTTGGGGATGAGTTGTCTTAAAGAGGGGAGTTTTTAATGTCCTAGATTTTATCAAAGGTACAGACCATTAATTTTTTGTTTAAATTACATAAAATGGTTCTGAAAATGATTCCTAAAGGGTTCATGAAGGATTGGGGTGAATCCATGGCTCCTTTAATGATCAAATCATCAAAAGGAGAAGAAATGACTGTGCTACATGGTTAGTAGAAGCTGTTCGGTTGTAGACCATGGATCTCCAAGGTCCGTATAGGTTTTCTAAAATTGTGTGACCCAAGTTGCATGGACAATTAAGTGATATTAAATTCATAGAAGAGAAGCTTTTCAATTTTTTTGCATAGTTAGACAAACTATATAGCAAACCATGTGAATTTCCCCCTTTATAGTAGTTACTAGAACATGGTTGGTGCATCTTTTGGCTAATTGTGTGTCCAAATTGCACACAATGGTATTTGGCAGTGAAATTAATAATTTAGCCTCCTTGAATTATATAATAAAATTCATTCTTAACCCTTTTTTCTCCATTGGTTTAAGATATTATCCTTCTATAGTAACCATATTCTCCTCTCAACCTAGGAATTCAAGAAAATCTTTCATCTGATCCATGATTCATTCACTGTTGTATCCAATAGAAATCTAGATGTACGATCTCAAATCTTGTCCAATCTATTTCAAGAGTTTCATCCCATATGTTGAAATATTTTTGTTTCAAGATCAATACTCCCATTTTTAGGGTATTTAATTGTTTTTTTATTTCTTCCAACCTAGATTTAATCAAATTTTGATATAGGATGAGGGAAGATCTATGAGGCCAATGTAGGTGGTCTAGGTTTTTCCATTCATTTCAACACATTCCATAAATTGTTTCATGGTTCTATAAAAAAACCCTCGAGTTTTCACCCTAAATTTTCATTTTAATTTAATTAAATTCTATCCCATTATATTGGAAACCCATGTGAGCATCGAACAAACCCCTTTGGTTGATCACCTTGACTATTTCCACTTTAATGTGTGTGCTTCATTATTAATTATTAATTCCTCATTTTTTCATAGTTTTTTGATTAGAATTAAATGGTTGGTCCATTTAATCATTTCTTTGAAATTAGATATTGAATTAATTTGGGATACAACCCAAGTGTTAGGTCCATATGCCTATTCCATATATGAAGCATTAAAATTGAATGAATTATCCATGTTCTTATGTTCTTATTCTTTATGAACTAAATTTAATTTTCCCAATAAAATTCTTTTATCAATAATTCCTAATATAATCTAATGGCTAGTGTTAAAAGTGACACCTCTTAATTTGAACTTGTTAAAGATATAATGCTTGTTTATCTGCTTCACCTTAGTGTTAAGGGTGAATCAAGGGGTTCTATTTTAAGTGAACCTTGGATGTACTCTCATTCCTTTTTGATATAATTATAAATGTTTGTTTATATGTCGGGGGTGACATCAACTATTCAAGGAATGAGCTCACTGAGTGTTATCTGTTTTCACCCCCAAACGAGTGACATCAGTTCCCAAAAGGGACCCCTTCGATGGGATTTAAGGTAAGATTTCTTGAGCCCTACCTTGAGATATACTTGGGCTCTGACAAGTGATACCAAGTACATAATTGGGGGTTAGTACTAAAATTTTGCACCATGCTTGGAGTGACATGTGGGACTTCACCATGGGCCACTATGGACGGACTCATTAGAATTGGTCATATGATGAACCCCTATAGCGATACATGGAAAGTCCCTCTAGATTTCCATAGATGGGCTTATTATGTATCAATATAATTTATAAATTGTTTTCAATAAAATAATGGAAAAGTTACATGAACATTTTCAAAAAAAATGATCCCCTGGTAATGGAAACGAAGGGACATGTCCTCCAAGCCTAAGCCCAAGCTTGGGGATTGTCCATATTATTATACTTTACTCCACTCACATTATCATTATAGGATCTCTCTGACCAGACATACCAGCCTAGGCTAAAGTAAGTAATTGGGTGGGTATCAAGTGGAATGTAACGACACAAAGTTTCATTAATAGAATATCCCTCTTGATCTTATTAAATGTCTCTTTATGTAAAATGTTTTAATAAATGTCAACTTCATTGGTTTTATGATAAGAATTGTGACCGTTACTTTTATAACTGTTGAACAGTGATCACATGATTAGTATAAATATAGGGCTTTAACACATCCAATTTACTCAGTCAAAGGAAGCGATGGCCTCATCCAGTAGAATTGCCCCATACGAATCCCATTTGTCAGAGCTCGGAAAAGAGGTGGCATCTTTGGGCTTCTCTCTTGACCAAGCCCAAGCTGAGCTTTACCATGTCAAGCTCGAACGGGACCGTCTATGGGAAAAGTAGAAGTTTATTGAAATTACCACTCGAGCGATGTTATCCGAGCCACCCCAAGGGTCTGTCACCATCGCACACCATACCCTTAGGTCTTATGCGGATGTTTTAAGGGGTTTTGTAACAAATAAGTAGTATTATGTTCATGTACATTATTTTTTGTATATAATAATGAATATAATTTCTAGTCATTTTTGATGCATTGTAAATAGTTTTTAAAGTACAAATGGTGTTTTTAGTTATTATTTAATTAAGAAATATATTTTATGAAATTATGGTATTTTTGAATTAAATAATATTTTAATAAAATAATAATATTATTATTATTAAATTAATTTTTTTAAATATAAATAATCTTTTAATTTTATGAATGCAATTAAAATTTTTATTAAGGTTTGAAAGCCATTTCTGTCAAAACCCGTGAATTTTTTATAAATGTCGGTTTTTATTTTAAAAGTGAAAATTCACATATTTAAAAAATTATTTAGATAAAATAAATGTTATTTTTTTAATCAGGACTTCAAAATTATCCAATGGTGAATTTTTCATAACTTTCTGAGACAGTCAAATTTTTGGGTAAAAATTAAATACCGTTTAAATATATAATGTGTTTTATGACATCATAATGGCCCAATAGTGATGTAATAAAATACTATAATCTTTATGTTCGGCCAATATATGTTTTAACATTAAAATAATGTGATTTTGGGTTTTTTTGACTTACTTTTCAAAGCATTAATGGACCCCTCAAGACTTATTCAACACTTTGCCTTTTTAAATTAATTTCCATGGGAATGTGACTCACCTCCACATAAGCAACCTTATTATTTAAAGAAGATCAGACTTTGGCCTTATAAAATATTGTTTTCCTCTTCCATTTACCAAAAACCATTGGATTGTTTGTGGTTTGGATTAATTTAATATAAGGGGTCCCAAACCTAAATAACAAAGAATTCCCTCACCTTTCCTATATAAACCCACCCATGATCCCACTTACTCCTCACTCAAAGCCCTTGGAGTTCGTCCAACCTCTTCCCTACTCCACATAGAATCATTCCAAGGTGCCCCAAGCTCCCAATAAGCCTCTCACAAGCCTCACTCTATCCTTTGGAAGCACACTTCCAAGTAAGGGTTTTTCCTTCCTTTCTCATTTTGTCCAATTTTCTTTAAGTTGTTATGACCTTTTAATTTCAATTATGAATTTTTGGGTATGGTTTCGCACCTCCCTCATACTGCCCCCTTTATGTTTGAATGATGGGATACCCCTTTCTCTCTCATTAAATGCCTCCCATGTACACCCGTTACTATGCCGAAATTCCGAAAGGAACATCTTTCTCCTCTTTTACATTCAAGAAATATTTTTGTATCATGAATCTAATTTCCATTACAATTGTTGGGACATGAATCTATATGAATTCCTTACTGTAAATTACATTTAAATATGATGAGGAACCCTTTTCTCTCTCATAAACCATTTTTTATGAATTCTTATGTCACGTCGTTACACTGCAGGAATCACACCGATCTTCTAAGCCAATGTCATTGTGTAGTGAATACCATGCCCATTTCTCCATCAATGGTATTCACCTTTATGCACATTTACTTATTGATTTTAAAGTCTCATGTATGAATTCCACATTCCTTTATCGTGGAATAAATGGTTATGTTTTATGAATCCATGTTTTATGATCAATGTGGCACACTTATGCATGAAATGAAATGTTTAAGAAGGGTGCGCCCTTATAGCGCTCCAATGAATTGGGTAAAGTATAGTATCATGATATGTCATGTGAAATGAGTGTTGACTCATGATAATTCAAGTGCAATGATGGTTTACTTGTGCTTTATGTGAAATGAGGATTTACTCATGATCTATGTGCAATGATCCTTGGCTCATGGAAATTCCATGTTAAGTGTTGTTGCCACATTTCCATGTTATGATTATCATACTTTATCATGCCTTTATGTTATTGTTTTTTCTTATGCTCTATTGATATGCCTATTTTCTAATATTAATTTTACTCCTTATTTTATTCCATGTGTACTCCCTTACTGGGATTTATAGCTCACCCTTTTCTTATGCATGTCCTCAGGTTATCCCATGCAATTCTAAGTACAAGGAAATGTAGTGGTCATGTAAAAGAAGTTTTCAATAAAGATATTTTATTTCATGTTTTAAGTTTTTATTTAATGTTACTAAGCCACAAAGAAACTAAACCCCTTGATCTTCTTTATTGTATCAATTTAATTTTTATGTAAAAAATCATGTTTATGTTTGTAATAAAAGCAGGGTTGTCATAGTTGGTATCAAAGGATAGGTTTAGTTATTTTTGGGGTTAGGAAACCCTATTAAAGACTTATATAGAAGACAAAGTATAATAAAAAAATCCATAAGTTTTTGTAAGTACTGAGTAAGTGGTTTATCAATCAAATATATCCCTATCTGGATACGAGCAGGTAGAGGTGGCTCTGGTACAGATATATCCTTGGGGTAAAACCCGAAAACACCACTTTGATCTAGACTCGAACAGGAACTGGTGCACGAAAATGGGCCTTGTTGCACTCTTGGTTACGACACTCCCAGGTGATATGTTTTTAGAAATTCACAAGCTTAGAATGAACCCTTATTAAGGGAATTAAAATAAATTCCCCTATGAATATATGTTAGAAAGTAGATCATGAAAATCCTAGATTGAAGCCTATAGACTCTTGAGTAAGGAAATAAAAGTTTATTTACAAGTCATCAACTTTTGACTTTTGATTACCCTTTATGTGTTACCCCTAACTTTCATTTTATTCCAGCCAATGGCTAGTAATAGGAGGACTCGGGCTAACAACCGTTGTAATGATCAGTGTGATGACTGTACTAATGAGATTCCAAATCCAATGGGGGTGGGAATCGTGAACTTTGTCATGCTTATATCTCAGCTAACTCAAGTTTTGAATAGAAACACGGGTCAAGAGGAATGTTCAACCCCCCTAAGAAAGAACAATTCGCTATCGAGAGCTTCATGAGACAAAGGCCTCCTACTTTTAGTGGATCATCTGATCCCACGATTGCTGAACAATGGATCAACTCCATTGAAAAGATATTCTCAATCCTTCAATGTTCTGAACAAGAGAAGGTTCTCCAGGTGGCTTATCGTATGGAGGGTCAATCTAATCAATCATGGACGTTGATCAAAAATACAAAGCCTGAGGAAAAGATCAAGGCGTTGGAATGGAAGGATTTCCGGAAGATGTTTTTCGATAAATATTTTCTGCACACCCTCTGGCTTAAGATGGAAAGGGACTTTCTTTCCCTTAAGAAAAAAGATGAAGAATCTGTTGGACCGTACGAGGAAAAATTCACAAGGCTTGCACGATATGCTTCTGGCTTTGTCGTTACCCCCGAATGCAAGGGTGACTGCTTCTTTGGTGGGATTAAGCCTAGCTTGCGGGAAGCATTAGCGATCCGTGACTTTGACAACTATGAGGAAATTGTCCGATGTGCCCTCATGTTCGAAATGGAGATTGGGGAATCACAGGGGTCTCATGGGGAAAAGAAGCGTAAGGTGGACTTCAATGCTAGTGGTTCGATGGATAAAACCAATGGTTCTAAGAAGATCCAGCACCCCACTTGCCAAAAGTGTGGAAAGAAGCACCCTATAAATTACCTTAAGGGGATGAGAAAATGCTACAGGTGTGGAAGAGAAGGGCACCTAGCTGTTAACTGTCGGTAAGAAAGACCCACGGCTGCGACAGAGGAGAGGAACGCTCCGTTTGAACCTCAACACATTTTTCAATGCTACAAATGCAAAGAACCGGGTCATTTTTAAAATCGGTTCCCTAATCCAAGGGTTTTCGGAGACAACCAACAACCTCCAAGGTAGCAAGGAAGAGATTTTTCCATCACTTCTGCCGAAGTGAACCCCGAAAATGAAGTGGTGAAAGGTACGCTAGTTATTAATTCAAGAATAGCGAACGTACTTTTTGATTCAGGTTCTACGCATTCTTTTATATCTCGAAAGTTTAGTTGAACAATCCCAGCACCACCACAAATCATGGAAGTGAAGATGTCGGTGAGTACGGAAAATGGGGCAATCATTGCATCCCATGAATATAAGTCCTCCCCTGTCATAATTTGTGGATTGAATTTCCCGGCGAACCTCTTCATACTCCCTCTAGTGGAATTTGATGCAATTCTTGGCATGGATTGGCTTTCCTTATATAGAGCCAATATAATTTGTCGGGAGAGGGAAATCACAATCCATATGGAGAATCAACCCCCGATTCTTTACAAGTGTCAGGAGGAAGGTGAATCTCCTTTAGCTCCATCATCTCAATCATGGATATTACTGCCTTATGAGCATGCGTATCTAGCTAAAATGATCGAGTCCAAGGAAGAAACCATCCTTGAATAAATTCCTATTGTGAGGGAATTCGCTGAAGTGTTTCCCAAGGAACTGCCAGGTCTTCCTCCTAGAAGAGATGTTGAGTTCTCAATTTAACATATACCTGGGGCGCTACCAATATCCAAGAATCTATATAGAATGGCTGTTGTAAAGCTTGAAGAGCTGAAAAACAACTACAGGAGAATCTGGATAAAGGGTTTATACGCCCAAGTGCTTCACCATGGGGTTCACCAGTCCTCTTCGTCAAGAAGAAGGATGGGTCAATGCGGCTTTGCATCGATTATCGTGAAATTAACAAAATCATGATAAAGTACAAGTACCCTCTCCCAAGAATCGATGACTTGTTTGATCAGCTGCATGGAGCACACTACTTCTCCAAGGTGGATTTGCGGTCGGGATATTATCAAGTAAGGTTGAAGAAGGAAGATGTCCCCAAGACTACTTTTCGTACAAGATACGGGAACTATGAATTCATAATAATGAATTTTGGACTCACCAATGCTCCAAAAATATTCATGGACTTGATGAATAGAGTCTTTAGAGATTACCTTGACAAATTTGTGGTAGTATTTGTAGATGATGTTCTAATATACTCCAAAACCAAGGAGGATCATGAGGAGAATTTAAAAACTGTACTAGAGACTTTGCGCAAGTAGAAGCTCTATGAATGGTACATAAAGTGTAAGTTATGGTTGGAGGAGGTCTCATTCTTGGGCCATATCATCACAAGCAATGGGATATCTGTGGACCCCTCCAAAGCTGATGAAATTGAGGGATGGCCGAGGCCAACATCGGTAATGGATATTCATAGCTTCTTGGGGTTAGCTGGATATTATCGACGATTTGTGAGAAATTTATCACGATTGTCCAACCCTCTTACCAAGATAACTCGAAAGTGTGTAAAGTTTTCTTGGAGTGATGAATGCGAAGAAAGCTTCAAGGAGTTGAAAAGGAGGCTTATCACTGCACCCGTGCTCACTTTACCCACAAGTGGGGAACTTTTTGTGGTATTCAGTGATGATTCAAAGAAGGGATCAGGTTGTGTGCTGATGTAGAATGATAAAGTGATATCCTATGCCTCAAGGCAGTTGCAAATAAATGAGTGAAACTATCCAACACATGATTTGGAGTTGGCGGCAGTGACCTTTGCCTTGAAAATCTGGCGACATTATCTCTATGGGGAGAAATGTGAGATATATACCGACCACAAGAGTCTTAGATATATATTCACATAGAAAGAGCTTAATATGCACCAGAGAAGATAGATAGAGCTCATCAAGGATTATGACTGTTCAATACATTACCACCCTGGGAAAACGAACAAGGTGGCAGATGCCCTAAGTAGAAAGGACCCATCAATTCTATCAATGATGAGAATTGAGAAGAATACAATCTTCTTAGACTTGATGAAGATGGAGATGGGAATTATAGAGAAGGGAACATCATCAATACTTTCACAAATGATTGCTCAACTGTCTCTTTTGGAAAGGTTAAAGGATGCTCAAAAAGATGATGTGGGAATTCAAGAGAAAGTGGAAGCTATCAAAAAGGGGAAATCCTCGGAGATTAATGATAATGAAGAAAGAATTGTGCAGTTTGGGAAAAGAATATGTGTTCCATCAAGTCCGGAGCTGAAGAAGGAACTTTTGGATGATTCACATAGTTCGAATTTCTCTATTCACCCAGGGACCACAAAGATGTATCGAGATCTCCGAGAAAACTTTTGGTGGGATAATATGAAGAAGGTGATCGCTGAATATACATCAAAGTGCCTGGTGTGTCAGCAAGTGAAGGCAGAGAGGCAGAAGTCTAAGGGGATGATGCAACCATTTCCCATAACAGAATGGAAATGGGAGAACATCACCATGGACTTTGTCATAGGACTTCCGAGGACATCCAAAGGCAACAATGCAATCTGGGTTGTTGTGGATCGTCTTATAAAGACTGGACACTTCATTTATCTTCGGGAGTATTTCTCTTTGGATCAACTGGCATAGATATATATGAGGGAAGTGGTAAGGTTGCATGGAGTACCACTATCTATTGTGTCTGAACAAGATCCAAGATTCACCTCAAAGTTTTGGAAGAGTCTTCAACATGCTCTGAATACTGAACTGAACTTCATCATGGTCTATCATCCTCGACCTGATGGCCAATTTGAGCGGACTATCCAAACACTTGAGGATATGTTGAGAGCATGCTCAATGGACTTTAAAGGTGGATGGGATCAACATCTTCCTCTGGTCGAGTTCTCTTATAATAACAGTTTCCACTCGAGCATCCAAATGGCACCATATGAAGCCCTATATGGGAAAAGGTGAAGAACACCGGCATGTTGGGATGAGGTCGGTGAACATAAGCTTCTTGGACCAGAAATGGTCGAAGAAATGGTGGAGAAGGTGAAAACCACTTAGCAGCATATCAAGGTAGCCCATAGTCGATAGAAGAGTTATATAGATAATCGTCGACGTGACCTTGAGTTTAAAGTTGGAGACATGGTGTTTCTACGCATATCTCTGTGGAAAAAGGTCATGAGTTTTGGAAAGAAAGGGAAGTTATGACCAACGCACATCATCCCCTTTGAGATTCTTGATCATGTCGAAGCTGTGGCCTATCGACTAGCACTTCCACCTACTATGGCCAAAGTACATGATGTCTTTCATGTATCCCTCTTAATGATGTACATACCAGACCCTTCACATGTACTCTCTTCTGAGGTGGTACAATTGGAAGACGATCTTTCTTATGCGGAGCAACCAGTGGAGATCTTAGATCACAGAGAAAAAGTTCTACGAAATAAGACAATGCCCCTCATCAAGGTGTTGTGGAGAAACCACAAGTTTGAAGAAACAACTTGGGAATCAGAGGATATGATGAAGATTAGTTACCAACATTTGTTTTAGTGTGGGAAAAGGAAAATTTTGAGGGAGAAATTTCTTAAGGGGGGAATATTGTAATGACCCAAAGTTTCATTAATGGAAAATACCTCTTGATCTTATTAAATGTATCATTATATAAGATGTTTTTATAAAATGTCTACTTCATTTGTTTTATGATAAGAATTGTTACCGTTACTTTTATAATCGTTGAACAGTGATCACATGATTAGTATAAATATAGGGCTTTAACACATCCAATTTACTCAGACAAAGGAAGCGATGACCTCATCCAGTAGAATTTCCCCATACGAAGCCCATTTGTCGGAGCTCAGAAAAGAGGTGGCATATTTGGGATTCACTCTTGACCAAGCCCAAGCTGAGCTTCACCTTGTCAAGCTCGAACGGGACTGTCTACGGGAAAAGTGGAAGTTGAATGAAATTATCACTCGAGTGATGTTATCCAAGCCACCCTAAGAGTCTGTCAACATCACACACCTTACACTTAGGTTTTATGCAGCTGTTTTAAGGTGTTATATAAAAAATAATTAGTACTATGTTCATGTACATTATTTTTTCTATATAATAATGAATATAATTTCTAGTCATTTTTGATACATTGTAAATAGTTTTTAAAGTACAAATGGTGTTTTTAGTTATTAATTAATTAAGAAATATATTTTATTAAATTAAGTTATTTTTGAATTAAATAATATTTTAATAAAATAATAATATTATTTTTAAATTAATTTTTATTAAATATAAATGATCTTATAATTTTATGAATGCAATTAAATTTTTTTTAAGGTTTGAAAGCCATTTCTGTCAAAACCAGTGAATTTTCGATAAATGTCGGTTTTTATTATAAAAGTAAAAATTCAAATATGTAGAAAATTATTTAGATAAAATAAATGTTATTTTTGGAATCAGGATGTCGAAATTATCCAATGGTGAATTTTTCATAATTTTCTGAGAAAGTCAAATTTTTGGGTAAAAATTAAATACCGTTTAAATATATAATGGGTTTATGAAATCATAATGACCCAATAGTGATGTAATAAAATACTATAATCTTTATTTTAGGCCAATATATGTTTTAACATTAAAATAATGTTATTTTGGGTTTGTTTGACTTACTTTTCAAAGCATTAATGGACCCCTCGAGACTTATTCAACACTTTGCCTTTTTAAATTAATTTCCATGGGAGTGTGACTCACCTCCACATAAGCGACCTTATTATTTCAAGAAGTTAGGACTTTGGACTTATAAAATATTTTTACCTCTTCCATTTTCCAATAACCATGGGAAAAACCATGTGATGGTTTGTGGTTTGGATTAATTTAATATAAGGGGACCCAAACCTAAATAATAAAGAATTCCCTCACCTTTCCTATATAAACCCACCCAAGATACCACTTTCTCCTCACTAAAGCCCTTGGAGTTCGTCCAACCTCTGCCCTACTCCCACTAGAATCTTCCCAAGGTGCCCCAAGCTCCCAAGAAGCCTCTCACAAGCCTCTCTCAAGCCTTTGGAAGCACACTTCCAAGTAATAGTTTCTTCTTCCTTTCTCATTTTTGTCCAATTTTCTTTAAGTTGTTTTTCCCTTTTAATTTCAATTATGAATATTGGGGTATAGTTTCTAACCTCAATAAAACATTCCCCTTTATGTTTGAATGATGGGAGACCCCTTTCTCTCCCATTAAATTCCTCCCATGTACACCTGTTAGTGTGTCGAAATTCCGAAAGGAACTTCTCTCTCCTCTTTTACATTCAAACAATATTTTTGTATCATGAATCTAATTTCCATTACATTTGTTGGGACATGTATCTATATGACCTCCTTACTTTCCATTACATTTAAATATGATGAGGAACCCCTTTCTCTCTCATCAACCATTTTTTTATGAATTCGTATGTCACCCTGTTACGCTGCCGAAATCGCACTGATCTTCTAAGCCAATGTCATTGTGTAGTGAATACCATGCCCATTTCTCCATCAAGGGTATTCACATTTATACAAATTTACTTATTGATTGTAAAGTTTCATGTATTAATTTCACATTCCTTTATCGTGGAATAAATGATTATGTTTTATGAATCCATGTTTTATGATCCATGTGGCATACTTATGCATGAAATGAAATGTTTAAGAAGGGTGTGCCCTTATAGCACTACAATGCATTGGTTAAAGTATAGTATCATGATACGTCATGTGAAATGAGTGTTCACTCATGCTAATTCAAGTACAATGAGGGTTCACTCGTGATTCATGTGAAATGAGGATTTACTCATGCTCTATGTGCAATGAGCCTTGGCTCATGCTAATTCCATGTTAAGTGTTGTTGCCACATTTTCATGTTATGATTATCATGCTTTATCATGCCTTTATGTTCATGTTTTTTCTTATGATCTATTGATATGCCTATTGTCTAACATGTATTTTACTCCTCATGTTATTCCATGCGTACTCCGTTATTGGGCTTTATAGCTCACCCTTTTCTTAGGCATGTCCTCAGGTTATCCCATGCAATGCTAAGTACGAGGAAATGCAGTGGTCATGTAAAGGATGTTTTCAATAAAGATGTTGTATTTCATGTTTTAAGTTTTTATGTAATGTTCCTAAGCCCCAAAGACACTAATCCTCTCGATCTTCTTTGTTGTATCAAGTAAAGTTTTATATAATAAATCATCTTTAAGTTTGTAATAAAAGTAGGGTCGACATATGGAACCCTTCAAAATGATTTTATTTATTTATTCTATATTGAATTTAATTAACTATATAAAATGTATAGTTTTACAGTGTATATTATAGAAAGGCCTATACACTATGGGTGATGGCCTACTAAGATTGTATCTCACACCCTACTCTGGCGCATTTAGTACCTGGTTAGACTTTATATTTTCATGTTTAAACAAAGTTAAGAAGCTATTTTCCAATTCTTGATTGAATTTCTTTACAAGGACGTAATTAGGAATAGAGGACTAAGCCTATGCTCGAGATGCTAGTCTTATTATTTTTTTCATTTTTAGTTTATTTTGATATAATGTTGTAAATGATTGTTTCTCATGACCCAATATAGTCATTTTTGTATAGTTACATTACAATGACATGATTATCTTATTGTATCTATTATTACTCAGCTTCTGCATATTGTAGTATTTTTCATTGCCAATCTTACTATTATTTTTGCTGTTATCTATTGTTTTTGTTTCTTATGATTCACATTATATACATGTAACTTTATTTCATAACTCTACTCTAATCAATGAGGGAATATTCTCCTCATGAGCTTACCTAATGCCCTAACTACTAGTAGGTAGCCTCTGGTATTCATGGAGGTGCGCTTGAGGTCTTTTGGCTAGTTTTCTCAGAGCACAGATGAGTGGAACCTGGGGCTAGATGTTACAGTGCCCCTCATAAAGGAGTCACTACCATAATTATCTAGATATATAATGAATCATTATACACCTCCCACATTATATGATTTAACTTACCCACCACACATGTTGTTAGTAATCATGTAAATAAAAAAGACATTAAAAAATAATATATCATATCATATCCCTATATAAGATTTTTATATTCGAGGATTCAACTATATTCACCACCCTAAGATGCTATAGTAATATATCCATACTTATATCATACTATAGTTAAATATTAATATCAATTATACCACAACCCTGAGTTGTGGGTAATAAATTAAAATAAAATATTTAGTTAGTCTCAAATACAGACCTATAGGTGTGGAACTACAATAATATGGTGAATCAACATTCATATTGATCCTAGAGTAATAAAAGATAAGGATTATAAACACTCAATTGAATTATCACATATCATAATATCATGTTTTTTTAGTAATTCCTAACCTAGCACTACGGGTTAATCGACAATATGTACATTTACAATAAATCACTAGTATCCACTTGACGAATAGGGTGACAAGGGTAAATATTTTCATATCACTTTATGCCAAGTCGGTGGGTGCGTGAAAAGAAATACATAACATTATTATTTAAATAAATATCTACTAGTCACTAGACTACAATACATTCCATATGGGAGAGTAAAGAATGAAAACACCTCATTAAATCAACAATCCTCTTTTCTATAACATAATACTTCCCATAGAATAATTCAAATCCATCGAATAATTATCAATGGATTTATAAATCAATAGATTATTCAAATATGATCATAATAATTCAAATATGATCATAATAATTCAATAATAGTTAAATGATAATTATTGTATTATTAATCTAACCATATAATAGAATTATAAATATTAGTATTCACACTATATATTTCTTCTACCTAAACTAATGTTACTCAATGTGCCATCACTACATTTTTCAACACTCTCTAATTTTATCAACATATTTATAAAAATACCTCCATTTTAATTAATATCTTTCATTTCATTATTCTTAATTATTTTATTTATAGTCTCCATTAAACCTGAATATGTTCATAATCTCAATAAACAATTATCCATCATTTATGAGAAATTTATTTATTTATCACTAAGTCACTTATTATTTTATTTTGAACTAATTAATATTTTCATTCAATCTTGGATTAGATAATCCATAATCATACAACCACTATAATTCCCTTTAACTATTTGACATAAATATATGTATGCTAAAAAATATCGTCCCACTAGGTTTCAAAATTAATAAAATAATTAATAATTTATAGGTCCTCTTAAATAATTAATTTTCACTTAAGTAATAAAATAACATACATTTCACAATATTTACCATTATCATAAATATTATGATATTATAATGACACATATCTTAATCATAAAACACAACCATTTTATTTTATTCCATTGTTTTCACTTTTTTATACTTACATTAATTGATAAAATTAGATTCATTTAATCATAATGAAATTTAAAAATACATTTAATGTTGTAAAAATATTTCTAGGTAACTCCATAATAATTTTAATGATATATTTACTTTATTTTCAAAATTATTAAAATATATAATCTTAATATTTTTAATAATAAATAATATTTTATTAACACTCAATCATGAGTAAAAAAATCCTATGTTAATATGAAAAATATAATAAATACATTCTAAGACATTAAGATATCCAATAAGAAAATCATTATGGTTTTAAGGATTTCACCCTTTATTATATCATTAATATTTCATTTTTATAATTACATGAAATCACTCCTTATTAATTTAATTTCACTATATATGACTCGTACACTCCATTAAATAAAATCATATCATTTGGGTTAAATACATTCTATTTCATTTACTCAATAACTCATAAAGTTAAATTATTATTAAAATAAAAATAATTTATTAGAATTCCTTCAATATTTAGTAAAATGATCTATAAAACCTCTCCAAAATACATAAAATCGGGTTCCAATAGATCTTAGGTGTTGATAAGAGTCCAATATAACATTCAGTGTGAGATTTAGACCCCACAAGCACCCCTAAATATAGTAGAATTATCAAAAAAATGAGGGACTTCCATATGAAACCCCCACACATTGAAATTTTTGCACCAACCATGTTGTATATTAATCCCAAATCGAACCTTAGACCATCTAATCAAATATAATTAATCATTATACATCATGATCCATGGCATGTTAACCTCATTGAACTCCTTTCTCCAGATCTTATTATTATAAGATCATCACACACATAGCTCATGCCACCCTAGAAGAAATTTGTATACCCCACAAGAAAAATAGGAAAATTGGTTTTTTATGGATCATTTAGGAAAAAATCCCTTCAAAAAAATAGATTTATTTATGGAATTCCATCGTAAATGATATATGGTGGAAAATGGTAGTGAAAAAAATGTGATGGACCATCAAAACAAATACTTGTTTTGATGGGTATTTATTCTTGCTGTTAATAAAATTTTATAGAAACACAAAAAAACTGATATTTTTTATGTATAAGTAATTATATAATAAAATTATATTTACAATGAAATAAATTATTAATCACAAAAAAATAAAATTTTAAATTAAAAAATATATAAACATTCATAAAATTTATAATAAAGATTTAATATGATATATATTTTTATCAACATAATAAAAATAAAGTCACAGTGGGGGAGGTAGATAATCTAAAGGGATGGGCAGAGGGAACACCATCCCTAATTCCTGTATAAGTTTCCACATATACGCTATCATATTGTTATGCCACTAATGTTTCTTCTCATGTTACTCCTCCTCTTGTTGATGTTTATCTTCCAACTCTATATGTATGAACTTTATAATATCATCATTAGTTCATGATAATTGATCATACTCTATAGTTGATGATGAATTTTCATGAACTCTCTTTGATCATGCTAATAACCTCACAACATCTCCATAATATCTACAATGCATTGATCGTGAACCAATACCGTCCACCCTCCCTTTATCAACACCATGTATCATTTCTCACATCTAATATACCTCTTCAAAACATGGATCATAGGAGGACTCTCCCTTAGCCACATGTTAACATTACCATGTATAATAATTCACAGCCTAATTTTTTTCTATAAAATAAAATTATAAATATAAATATTAATCAACTTAATTTAGGTTTTGTTTAATATCCCAAAATAATATTAACCACAATATAGCACATTTTTTCCCAAGTAATATCTATTATAATAGTATTAGTGTACATCCTCTAATAAATATCAAAGACTATATCATCGGTATCAAAAATGACCTATATAAATATAAAATAAAAAACATATATTAAAAGTATATATAAATTAATAAACCAAATCAATTACTATATGTCATTGATGAATACAAAATATAAAACTCTCAACTCTATGTGTGACCTCCTGACTCCCATATTTTTTTCAATCAAATACTTCCTCCTCTGAAAATTATCTCTTATCAAGTAGGAGCATAATCCTTACCAAGCCTTGGATGGGATATAGCCGGGTCGATGAAAAAAATAAAAATCGATTAAAAACTAAAACAAAAGACTTATCCATGACTCTCTTACTAAGATTGTGTAAAAACTAAAAAATTCTCAAACATAAAAATATCTCATGCTTCTCATATGGAGGTTCTCAAGAAATTTTTAACTAGATACCACAAAAAAAATAAATAATTAATAATATCAAGTTAGTAATTAAATAAATTTTAATTTTTTATTATTAAATAACATATGTTGACAAAAAATTTGATGACATACATCGACAGGAACCAGATCTCATGACAATGATGACCCTAAAAAATATTCTATAAAATATTAAACACCATCCCAGTAGCTATATATTAAAAACTGTGTAAAAAATTATAGATAACCAAACAACTTGTTTTTGAATAAATTAATGGAAATTGATTAAAATTCATAACTGAACATACCTCAGTAAGTGTGGATGGAAATCAAGAGAGGGGAATTGCTTGATAATGGGGTATGTAATAATCAATCCTGCTTGGTCTCAACCCCTCATAGTTGATAGTGTATTGTTGACAGTATAATATGGGTATGACGATGGGTAATCAGGTAGATCAATAGGAATCTCAACATCTTTGATGTTATAAAACAAATCATCCATATCATATCTAGCCACTTGAGACACAAAAAAACACAGTTCACCTAAAAATAATTATCTATAGAGTTATCCAATATAAAAAACATATAAATTTATATATGAGAATGTAATTAATAAATTTTATCTCCATATTTATATTACTTTATGTCAATATTTTCACCTTCTTCTTCAACATCATCAATTTTTATAAGATCTTCAATTCTATCGTCCCTTTTTATTTCATATTAATTAGTTATATTATAGATATTATCAACACCAATGAAAATTAACTACATGTCTTCATCATTGATATCTATATCACTTTGAGTAAATGATATATTTGGAAATGTATCTAGAATAATCTCAATATATTTTACTTCAAAAGAACCAATATCATTCTCCATTAACATATTTTCACAATATTTCATTTTAATTACACCCCACCACCAGTCAGTTAAATCTCATGAAGAAGAAAAATAATTTTTATAATAAACATTATGTTCATGATGTTCTAGCATAAACTATTCATTTTTTGCAATGAAACTTTTATATTTAATGTCAATTATTCCAAGTAATGGATTAATACAAAAATGGAAATCAATATCAAACAAATAGCATTTAAATATATTTATATAATTCTTTTCCAGAGATCATAACTCTATTATTTCATACACCATTTCCTAAAAGTAAAATTAACTTTCCTTGTGATGGGATCTAAATAAACAGTATTATTAATTTATTCACCATATAAGTATTTTGGAAATAAAAATCCATTAACCACATACAGATTATAAGATTTCACCAATTTGGATGGTGTGTTACTTAATGCAAATAATTGAATATCAATTTTATTTTCATCTTTTTATGTTTGAAAAAAATAACAAATTATTAATATATATAAATTAAAAAACTAATTATATATGTTTTCCCACAAAAAATTTAACATAATGGTCTTTAAAACCATTAGGAGAAATTACACATTTCAGGTTCTTTAAGAGCAGTTGATGTAATTTTTATGCATTTTTTGACTATGTATGACTATTTATTACTAATTATGACTAATTATTTATAATTATACCTAATTATTAATAATATTTAGTAATTACAACTAATTATCACTAATTATCACTACTTTTCAAAAATTATTAATATTTTAAGTAAATATTACTAGATTTTAGTAATTATTATGCATTTTTTCTAATTATTACAAATTTTGAGTAATTATTAAAAATTATTTATAATTTATATATATATATTTATTAATTTTTATAAATTATTACAAATTTTCATTAACTATTTCAAATTATTACTAATTTTCAGTAATTATGGGAAATTATTACTATTTTTATTAATTATTACTAATTGATTTTTTATTATTACTAATTATTACTAATTTTTATAAATTATTACAAATTACCACTAATTATGAGTAATTATTACTAGTTATTACTATTTTTGGGTAATTGTTACTAATTTTAACTAATTATTACTAATTTTGATTAATTTTGATTAATTATTAATAATAATAACTAATTATTTCCAATGACTTCTAATTATTAATAATTATTAACAATTAAGTCTAATTTCATACTAGTTATTAATAATATTTAGTAATTATTACTAATTATGATTACATTTCAATAAATATTTCTAATTATTACTAATTTTTATCGTTTTTCAGTAATTATTACTAATTTCTACTAAATAGTACTAATTATTACTAATTACTATAAGCATTACTAATCATTAATAATTAATACTAATTATTACTAATTATTACAAATTATAGGTATTTTATTGCTAATTATTAATAGATTTTTTTTAAATATTACAAATTGTTTTATAATTATTACGAATTATTACTAATTTTTATTAATTAATACTTTTTTTAAAATTATTATTAATTATTAATAATTTTGTATATTAGTTTTTTATTAACTAATTTTTATTATGTTCTTATAATATAGTAAAGTATTAACTTATAAATTATAATATTATTATTATTAATAAATGAACTATTAATTTAATATTTAATATTGATATGTTTAGAAATGTACTAAATTTTTCTGTATTCAAAATTCAAATAAATTAAATAATAGAAATTATATATTAAATTGAAATAAATAATAAGTCATGAAAATATAATTAATGTCTAAAAAATTAAATTAACAAAATAAATTCTATAAAAAAGTAAATAAATAATGTCAATAACTATTTTAAAATATCATTAAAATATCATAAAACTAATGTTTGGATTGAAAAAATTAAATCATTGAAAGGAAAATTTTCCTAAAAAAATTCTAAACTCTGAGAGATAATAGATAAGAGAGATTGAGAGGTTGTAATTGTAGAAAATATTCACAATAAAAGGGGTGAGGTGTGTATTTATAGAGAGTTTTTTATGATGGGTTATCTTTGATGGACTGACTATTGAAAATTATCCTTCATTTAGAGAATTTTCAATGGATATTTTTACATGATTTATTATTTATAATGAATATTTTCAACATACTCAATATATTTGGAAATATATGTCCACCATAAAAAAATTCCCTCCTATATGAAAACTATTTGTGAAGGATATAGTTCTTTACAAAAGAACATGTTGAAACATTATTTTTTATGGATATCTTTACCCATCACAAATAAGTGTTTTCCTTTTGTAAATTGTGATGGAAAAAGACTCCTGTTTAAAATAATCCTAACTTTTCTTCATCCTAACAGTGGTAGAAAAAATATTTAAGATAGACCTCAGGTCCGTCGAAAATACCTGTCATAAAAAAAACTATTCGTAATTAAATTGTTATTCCATCTAAAAAAATATTTTCTTGGTCACTATTTTCAATGGATATGACCTCTGTCGCAAATGACAAGTCGAAATTATTGTTCTTTTATAGTAGTGGGTATGTGACCATTGATAAAATGATCAGAATATTCCGTATTTTCATATAAATTCACTTCACCTATATGACTGGGAGGTTATATGGAATCCCAACATTTGTTCAATCCTAAATCTGTCGGCCCTGATCTCCCTGTCATGCATTTTCCAGACATGCTACTGATTCCATGGTGATTTCTCCCTAACTTCAATACATAGAGAAACCCAAGATATAGAAAACATATGATGACAAGTAAATCTCTAACATAGTTTCATCTCATCATGAGGATTCCATAAATGTATCTTTCAATCCATGAATCAAAAAACTATTCCAACAAAAGTTAGAGAGATGGTGAAAATGATAGTAACTTTTCTCTGTAATAAATTTTGATATATAATATGGATCATTTAATTCATAGTATCATTGGATTTTTTATTCATTATCTTTCCAAATATATATCATTTTCAACAAGATTCCTCACAAGGTTTAGTGAATCTCAAAATTATCAAAAAATGGATCAAATCTTCTATCTAGAGTTAACTAAAAATACTACTAAATTTTCTATAAATTTTATATAATTAGATTAATATAGAACTTGTGATAAATATATTTAAATAATGAATCTAAGTTATAATCCTTAAAAACATAGAAAAATGTTTCATTTTATCAAAATTATCCCTTGGTTTAATCAAAAACAGCTTTATGGATTTTGAAAAATCCAATTCTTTAATCTTTATTATGATTTGTAGAGTACCATAAATCAATTTCATACAAATAATTGATCAATAAGTGTTGAAATTTAAGTGCTTATTTTAAGGCATCATTACTTTTCACAAGAAACATTGAAATCAAGGAACCATACCTTTTCATAATGAATCCATAATCACCATTAAATTATATCCCAATTGTGATAGCTTCTTTTTTGAGAGCATATTTAAAAAATAGACACCACTCCAATCCTCTAAATTATATATTTATAGGGTAATTTTAGTTAAAAATATTTTTTATTTTTAAGGACCCTCCACCAATAAGTGAAATATTAAACATCAATATAAAATTTCCAAAATATTTAAAAAAAGGAAACATTCCATTTCATACTCAATGATGATGTCTATTTTAAAATTTGATACCCTGTTAAGGAGAAAATTTGAGTTTTACCATTTTTTTCTAAAAAATTATATTTCTTGTAAAATAATCTATGGAAATTAACATAACTAATTATAGACCTCCTTTATAAAAATGGGTGTTAAATAATACTCTAAAACTAAAAGGGGTACCCAATTATAAGTATAGACAAATTTATTCTCATATAAAACCATGTAACCTTACATTATCCCCAACAGTAAACTTTTCGTCATTAAAAAAGAAAATAATCACTGAGCAGATGATCAATACATTAATTCCACTAATCAATTGATTTCAAATTTTAGAAATATTTCATACATCTGGTAACCAATTGATGGAAATCAATAACCAAGAAAGATATATTGTTGAAGTCTACTTATAGACCTTCTATAATCTCATGAAAACATATTAAAAATATATTTTTCAAAAATAGAACTAATCATCTGTAGATTTTATTAAAAACACTCAGTTTTCTAATATGAATTAGTGATATAATATTATTCTTCTATAAATTATCCATACAATAGAACAGAAATCTATCACAAGACTTATCCATATCAGCAATATCATACAATCTATTGAAATAAAAAAATATACATAACCACCCAATCATCATAACTTGATAAATTTACATTCAATACATAAAAAATATCACTATGTGAGAGTGTGTGAATTAATAAAAACTTTCTCTTATATGTCATTAAAATTAATTATCCATCTCTAGTGAATAATGTTAAAATCAACACATTTTAAAGTGAATGTTCAGGATATCTTGAATAAAAAACTAACTATGGAAAATTATAAATTCCACATAACAAATCATCATTTCTTATGAAAACGGACATTATATGAAATTGAAAAGGACCTAATTAAAATTTCAAAACTATATCTATCGATCAATTAAATATTCTCTTAAAAATATTATCAACTTTTTAAGTTCCCCTTGAAAAGACATATCTTTGAAGAAAATACTGAAATCATTTAACATTTTTTTAGGGAATGAATGAACATAGATTTATAGGTTAATAGATAAAGTGTCCAATTTTACTAACATTAAATAAAAACTATTATATTATATTTAAATTCTGTATATAATTGATTAATAATCTATTGATTTAAATATAATTTCATTATTCAATTACTATCCATTTACATCACACAATTAACCACTTATTGTATAGATTAATAATCAATCATGTGATAACACCGACATAAATATAGAAGATATACATGAGTCATCACCCACGTAGATTGAAAAACCACATAAAAATGGATTTCATCCACTTGGAAAATATTATCATCATCTTACAATAACTATATATTATTAAAAATCATTCCTTACTCAACACAATATTATTTCACTTTCAATGTCTTATATTCATTCTTAAAAAATTACTACGATCATACAACCAAATCCAATATTCAACTAAATAGAAGCACCAACCATCTCATTCCTCTACTATCATACTAAAAATCAATGAAAAATGATCTCACCATAACTCCATTAATTTTAAATATTTATAAAATATAATTCATACTTACTTTAGTTGGTCAAAAAATTCCTTAGGATATTTTCAATCATGTATTCCTTTGGTAATGAGGACCCTAATCCTAGAGTTAGTGGTTGTAATTTTTTAGATTCAATATTGTAATTTAAATTTCACATTCTTTCTAAACCATGAAGAAAATTAGGAAGAATATATTTATTCTATTTTCAAATAAAAAGATGTTTAAGCCCAATTTTTAGTTTACAAATAAGTTAGAATATGGTAATAGGAATCCTCATGGAGTAATACCCTATAAATTTATACTATCTAACACCCCATAGTCACACCCTTACGCTCTAGTGGATGAGGAGTAGATTATTATATGGGAATACCTTAGAGAGTAATCCCATGTCTGTTCTTGTAGGATTTAATATCCCTCATACCTTCCATATTCCCTCCCTCATATTCTAGAATATAAATAAGGAAGATCAATCTTGGGATTTGAGTTCTGGTATGGGTCCCATCCGAGTGAAATTATTTGGTATACTAGATCTTTTATTTTCTACTATTTCTCACATCGACCATGATTCATGTGGTCTTAGATATCAGTGAAGATAATTCCACTATATAATGAAAATTCATCTTATTTATCCTCTTACTATATGTAATCCCTAACCCATATTTAAGGGAATCTCCATTGCATAATCTGCATTCTATTCTATGTTTTCAAACCATTCATGACCACTACTGGAAAATGGACCTATCCCCACGGTTTTCCTCAAAACCGTGGGGATAGGTACCCCCTATACCCACGGTTTTGGAAAACCGTGGGTATAGGTCAATTTTCAAGACCTGTACCCACGGTTTTCAAAAACCGTGGGCATAGGGGGGTCTATCCCCACGGTTTTCCAAAACCGTGGGGATAGGTCTTGAAAATTGACCTATACCCACGGTTTTCTAGAACCGTGGGTATAGGGGTACCTATCCCCACGGTTTTGAGGAGAACCGTGGGGATAGGTATAGGATAAAAAACCTATACCCACGGTTTTGAAAAACCGTGGGTATAGGTTTCCCATGTGTGCGTGGGAAAATTTTTTTCCCCACGGGAAAGATTTTTTTTTTGGCGGGAGTCCTATACCTACGGTTCTTCCCTCTATACCCACGGTTTATATAACTATATTTAACTAAATATATATATATATACACATAATTGATAGTAGGGTAGTGGTAGACGCGGTACTTTGCAGTGAGGAGGTCGTGGGATCGAAACCCGCCTGTGGCTTTATTTTAGGATCTATACCCACGGTTTTGAAACCGTGGGTAAAAGCCATTGACACCGTGGCAATTTGGAATGTTTTGTTGACACGGTGGCAGAACACCTATACCCACGGTTTTGGAAAACCGTGGGTATAGGCTGGGGACCTATACCGACGGCGTTCCAGCCCACGGTTCCCAAAACCGTGGGTATAGCCTATACCCACGGTTTTGGGAGCTATACCCACGGTTTTGAACCGTGGGTATAGGCCTTTTTTCCAGTAGTGGACACTGAAGAACCTTTAATATGACATTAAATTGTGCCACCAACCTCTTTACAGAATGATAAGAAATTATGTGACCAATATCAATGTCACATAATGTTATAATACATGATAGTATACTTACCAAATTATGTTAAAATACACAACATAGTTCCTTAATATGACTTTAAACTATGATACTCAAACTATGTGGTCTCTGATTTATGTCCCCAACATGATATATTGGATTCCTTTTTTAGTCTCGAACTTGATATCCCCAAATACCCATAACATGATAAGTTACACCATTAGGTTACAATATAATCATGATTACATTCCATTGTTGGGATATATTCAATATGACATCATGACCCCATCTAGAGATCTATATCCCATCCAAGTGTAATTGTATTTCCTTCATTTGGTCGTATCCCTAATGGGATTATACTTTAACTAAGAGGCCATATATTTATTGGTTGACCCCATCCATCTCCATTGGTATATATTACCCATTAAAGATACCAAAATTGGTATCTTGTGTGTAGGTACCACACCAATCATTACTAGAAACATTTTTCCTACTCATCTTTAATGAATAACATTAAACTGTATGGATCGTTCTTCATTATATGACATTAAATGGCATGATGTGTCCCATTACATGTCATCGAAAAATTTGGCCTTTGATTCTATTCATATGTTTATATAGCTTGATCCCAACACTAAATACCAACTATCTTCCTAGGGGATGCAAAATTCCAAAGTGCCTTTGATAAAGAGGCATTAAATCAAAGTATTCTTCCACATTCAATAAACTATCAATTATGAGGGTAAAAAGTAATTTTACTAGAATTGTTGGGTTTGTTTCAAAAACCATTATTAAATCTAAAATAGTGTATGAGAGTAGGAAATAATACCTCTCAAAAGTTTGTGATAATCCTAGTCTTCCATCCTCTTGGTTCAACTAATATTCAAGGTGTTATCAGTATTTCCTAGTGATATCATGAATTTAGAATATTGGACCACATAATGAGAGTACACTTCACAAGCTAGAATGTGGGTTGAAATGAAAAAAATGTTAAACCCAAATTGAAACTTATAATCATACATGTTGGTTTGTGTAAAGACTACACCACCACTTTTAGTATGACCCTTTTATACTATACACATCAGAAATAATAAATACAAAACCTAAAATGATTCTTATAATCTACAAAAATGGATGAAAAACATAATCAATATTATATTCATCAGTGATGATGAAGTTATGGGAGTTATTTTTTTTTTGTTTTTTCAATGTAGATAGATGTATTTCAGGTCTTGCTTCAATCTAAACCAAGGAATCATAATCAAATGTTTGTTACAATGCCTCCATTGTTAGAGATATAAAGAAAACATCTATTGAGAGGGTATCATCACCAACTCAACATCTTCAGTGGAATATCATCAATAACATAGTTAGGGAATACCACCAAAATGGTACAACCTCAAATTTGGAGACATCTTATAAAAATCTCTACATCATGAAATCCTCCAGCGCACCACATCAAATATAGCTAAGGATTGGATAAGAAATTACCCTTTTCACCATTAACTATTTTGGATGTTTTCCCCCGAAACAAAACAATAAATAGCTCCTATATATTAGGTATATGAAGGTATATTATGGTAACTATACTCCATAAGAGGTGAAAAGGATGTCTCCCCCTATCATTTAATATCACCAATACCACAAAACCTATACTCTTCAGCTCTATGCATCTGAAGTCATCAACCATTAATTCTCTCTAACTATTCATGTTATGGAATCATTAATTTATCACCATGGGTAGTGGGTTGTAGTAAATAAAGTGATGGTCCATGATCCCAATCAGTTAGATTCATCCAGTCAACATATCCTAAATTCTAATAGAGAGATAACACATATCATTATTCCCAGAGATATGGTCCACCCATGTATCAAGGTGTCATCTCATGAGAAAACTCATATTCTAGTTCTCACCGAAGGATATTTCTAAGATATGGAAACATATTATGTGAAAGTCCATATTATTGATCTCCCCATATCAATCTTGTCAGAGTATCGCATAAATCAAAGATGGAAAATAGTCTGAATATATTCCTGCAACGATTAAAGATATTGACTAGTCTATTTGTGAAACATCAATAGAGAACACCAATATTCCTAAAAAAATTCTTTAGAGAAAGAAACGTATTATGGCATACACAGAAGAAATTTATCAGCATATTACAACAACTACAACATGGAATGATAATATTCTTGCTCCCAACATTGTATTAGTTCATCCTTTCAATAAGGTACCTACTCTAGAGCAAGATAAAATCCTTGCTCCCATTTTGGAGGGTAATTAGAATATTCTGGTGAAGGACACCGTGAAAAATCTGGGAAATTTTATCATTCCAATAGGGATTGTTCAATATCATCTAATGATTCCCTCAGGAAAAACATTCCTCTCTATTATATATATATATATATATATATTAGAGAGCCAACATCATATTCCAATGGTTAGTGGAGTTCAATCCTATATCTCCAAGAATATTATGTAAGATTTCTAGCACAACTTGGTTATGTGAATGGGAAGAAATCATCATAATACTCTAGAAGACAATATGAGTTAAGACTATATTCATACTCCGACCAATGAATGACCACATCAGTACACCTCAATAGAAATATATGAGGGGGTGAATATTATCTCTCCCATTTTGGAGGTTTTATAGTATATTTTGGTGAATAATTAAAATAATGATGAGGAGAATATTATCATTCCAACAGGGTTCAACAACACATTCATACATTAAATGTATTGTAGCCGCATACCCATGACAATTACTTAGTAACTCCTAGGAATATTTTGGTATTCACCAAAATGTGGATACACCTCCCTAAGAATATCAAAACAGATCATTAGAATGCATTGATGGTGTCCAAGGGACCATCTCAGAGGGTCCCAATACATGTGGATTCCCAGTGACCATATACAACCTCAACATCTCAATGAACAGTGTCTAAAGAAAAAAATCAGTAGAAATAATATTTAGATCAAGAGAATTTCTATATTTCTACACTAATCTATGTCAGTTCCCTTAAATAACTACATTTCTTTTCAATAGTAGTAAAAGGATCTATCTAATCCTCATTATAAGGAGAAATAAATACCAACCATATAATTCCTCCCTCTAAAAATATAGAGAAGTAAAATAAAGACACTTACCCTAACATCTACCATGAAAACCCTCCCCATAAAAAAATCACACCCAGACATGGATATTTTCCCATTGTAAAATAATATTTGTACATATAGGTAATATAAAAATTAGGGTAAACTATATATGATTCCTTATCAAAATCTGATAATATTCAATCATGATCAAGGGATGATCTAGTATAGTATATATTATATCTATATCAAAAACATCATGCGTCACCATCTACCATAAAATGACTCTTTTGGTATGATCAAATAAAGGATTATATCTTTGAGAAAGAGGGAAATAATATGGATATTTTTATATATTTGGTTAAGGGTGATATTTTGATGATGTTTTATCCCATAAATATAGAAACCTGACACAAAATCCTAAAATTGGTGTCTTTTATCAATTACATTGGCATGATTACAAGGAATCAATCCCCGAAGGACTGATTAGATTTTTAGTTTTAGTAAACTAGATACATAAATGAGTCTTGTACAACAAACTACTACACTAATTACAACATAATTTTTTATTATTTAAAAAAACTAAATAAATAACTTTGAGGGTAGCTCTAATCCATTTTGTAAATCTATTCATATCTTTTATAGTACACTTTATGGATACCTGGGGAAGGAAACATAATAAGGGTGATCTCAAATGATCAGTAAGGGTACGTAAAGTGGAAGAAATAATTAATCAATGAGAATAAATTAACATGGAAAGGTAAATAATTGATAAAACATGTCATTAAAATAACTAGATAAGGAAAAATTAATATAGAAAAGTAATAAACTAAAAACCATTCCATCTAAATAACTAAAAATGAAATTTATCCATAGATATATCAATGCAAAATCTCATGGATGAATAATAACTGAATATAAATGAGAGAAATTTTTTATTATTAGTCTCAATGTTTCCTTGGTATATAGAACATTTTCTGTCTAGACCTTTCACAAGATGGTTTACAACATGTAGGGTAAAAACCCATCTAAGGTGGCTAGACAAATGAATCATCCCATGAGACTACTGATGCATTTAGGGGCTATCTATAATTGGGCCCCACTCATGTCATACTAGTCCAAAACATTCCTCATATATTGAATAATACATTTTACAATGTTCCTTATCAGATAACCGTATTGAATAAAGAATATAGAATAATCAATATTTCCCCAAAAAATAAGATAACTTTCAAAGTAGACAATGTATGTAAAGTGATATATGGTTTAGAAAATAGTAATCTCTATGATAGATGATATGGATAATTTGGAAAAATTAAATGAACATAAGAGATTGAATATATCAAGGGGATAAAAGAAATCAAGGAAGTGAATGTGAATAATATCGTTGGACACATTAATCATTAACCATACATAGAAAGATCAAGGATAGTACCAATACAACATACCCCAAGTGGAGTAAAATAAATTGTTATTATCGTTTATGAATTGAAATATTAAAAAACGATATTTTAAAAAAAATTCATCAGGAAAATATCCTATTGTTTTGAGAAGCGTTTTGAAAAACGATTTCTTTTTAAATCAATTTTAAAAACATTTTCATGAAAAATTAATCATTCAATAATGAAAAGTAATATTTTAAGGAATGATGGCATGTAAATTTGTACATGTTGTACAGGGTAAAAATAATTCTCCTTTTTTATGGCAAAAAGGTAAGAAAAATGCCATGTTCTGAATGCGACAATACGATTACATTGAAAACATTTGTAAAATAAAAAAGGGTAAAAATGTATTTACCAAATCCTCTTATTTTTTTTATAAAAAAATGGTTTTTAAAAGAAAACAGGTTCTCCGACTAAAGATAGAAATGAATTCAGGTTTTCTTAAAAATATTTTCTAAAACATTTGTGTACAAAAGAGTGGTAAATGGTTATAATACCTGAAAAGGGTCACCAATAAAAATATTATAAGAAAATGAAATGTTTTATTGAACAATTATCATATACTAATATCTAATTTAAATACCATTGAAAGATCATTAAAGTTATTCTTGAGGAAAAAATATTTAAATTTTCCAAAGTGTCCTATACCACTTTAAAACATTTTAAATAATAAACATAGTGAAGTAATAATATTAAATGAAATATTGGAATACCATGACTATAAAAGGATTAATGATATAATAAAACAAAATTTTTAGTAGATACACCACTCAAAAGATGTAAGTGGTGAACGTGAAAGTTATCTCACGGTTGTAAAAAGAGAGAAAACATTACCTTACCTTGTGTTTCCTTTTGGGTGAACATCATTTAACATATTTTATTACAAATTATGTTAATTTTCTAATTTATTGATAATTTTTTTAATTTTTATCATTATTTTTATTAAACTTATTACTATGTTTTATACAACTACTTAAACAATTATGTTTACATCAAGAGTTTTGACCAAATTCTGTTTATATGTCAAAAAAACTTTGGTAGGTCAACTATGGTCCAATAGGTCAATATATAACATCTACAGAATAATAATAATGAAATAATTATTATAATTATACATCATTTATACTTTTTTAATCAATCATTAAATATAGTTATGCAAAATGAACCAATGTTACAATCATTGAGACAGTAGGTCGTACGTACACATGAGTAACATTCTCATTTTTCAATGATCATAATGGAAAGAAGGTAAGTAGAATTATATCATTCCAAAATTATAATAAAATCATAAATACCATATTATTTAGTCATGTATATTTACATATAATATTATCATTATGTAAAATGAATCGCATTATGTCGAGGAGGAGGTAGTCCACACGTCCACGACTAACAGTATCACTTTTTAGCGTGTGAAAGAATAAAAAAAATGATTTGTATATGTATATATATATATATATCACTAAAGGTAACTGTGTAATTTATATCATATATATGTTTTTTATGTCTCATATTTTAAATTATAATGACACTTTATGCAGTCCATTGATCGTGTGAATGAATCGCATTGCTTTGAGGGGGTGGCAGTCCACACTTCCTCAAACGAAGTTATCATATTAATGAAAAATGGAATGTATGAGGGTATGTTTTGGAAAATAATTAAAAAGATTAAATAAATAATAAATATAATATATAATATATATTAATATTTTTTCCATCATAATGGTCAACCATGAAGGTTGGAAATGGAAAAATGAACAATCATCATTACCTGAGGCAGCAGTTCCCCACACACAGAAATATTATGTTTGTTACCCACTAGATGGAGGTGTGTGTAATTGTAGGTATAGATCAGAACAAAAAAACAATCTGAGCATATTTATGATATTTAATTTTTTATAAAATTATGTAAAAATAATAATTTACGGATTGGAGAATGGAAATGAATCTAAAAATCTTAAAAATGTTTGTTAACTCGTAATTGGGTAACTACTATTGGTTTGAACCAAAAGCTTCATTGGATTTAATTATTACCAAGGGGAGGATTCTAAAATTAGAAGATATATTTTTAGGTGCTATTTTTTGGCAGATCTTGGTCGAGCCAAAGTGTCTTGAGATATTTAAATAATGCAGATATGTAGTGGCCTTTTATAGGGAATGAAAAGGACTATCTTGGAATTTTTGGAAAGAAGTTAGGTGTACACATGTTATTACCTAATAAATGTAATAAAATTCTAAAACAAATCAATAAATTAAGGTTAATGTAATAATTATGGATATAACATGGGTTTTGGACAATTTTTAAGGTCATTTAGGCACTTAAATATAAGGTTTAGTTTATTTATAAGCCTAATAACACCTTAATCACTGTAATTAATTTTAATCACTTTCACTAATCATTTGGTTTGAAAACAATGTTTATCTTATTAGAATAAAAATATAATCCTGATTATAATGTTTTATGTCTATTTTTCGAAATTCGAATCACATAAGTGGAAAAATTAAGATTAATGTTAATCTTGATGACAGACGGTTTAACTGGTGTTATAGAAAAATGTTCAAAAGATTGTTCAGTTTCTATATTCAATTTCAATGTGAAATTGTTTACAATAAACTAAATTGTATTAATATATTCATCATTTATCTAATGTGAGATTATAAATAAATTAAAATATAATTTAACATTAATAATTATTTAATAAAAAATGTATTTTTTTATTAAAATGCATTATTTTTCACAATTCATCAAAAAATGAAGTTTCTCAGAAAAATATCAAAACATTACCCTAGGATAATTTTAAAATTATTAAATAAATAATGAAGATTAATTTATCCAATTAAATTTATAAGAGTATCAAAATTATGATTTAAAATAGGTTCTCCATTAAAAGGTGGTAAAATTGCCTTTATAAAAATATTGGTTTTTATGTAATAAATAGGGTTTAATATTATCTTATGCATTTGAAAACTAATGGATAAATATTAAAAATATTTTTCAGAATAAATAACATATATTTGTAATTAAAATGATTGACTAATTGTAATTAGTTATGTTTAGTAAGTTAAAACTCCTTTGGAAGCAGAAAAATAATAATATTTCTTTTTATATCTATTTGGTTCTAATTTTCACTTCTCATTAATTGCTGACAAATGAATTCATTTTATATTGGTGTAAACCATAAATTTTATAAGTTAGTTATTACTATTCCTAACTTAACGACTAGTTTATATCATATTATATTAATTAATAATATTTTAATAATAAATTATTATTTGGTGAAACTCAGTCTTGAGTGTAATTCAAACTATTGAGGAAGGTCACTCTTGCATGTATCATAATCTATCTCAGTGTTGCATGAATTACAATAAATATCATCTTTTGAATTTATTTAAAATAGTAAATATGCAGTACAGTCTTGGTATATTATATTCCCTTACACGTTTGGGGTTGCGTGTGATACATGTTATTGAATAAAGTGTTTTATTTTAGAATATATGGGTGTTACATTATCCCCACCTTAATTAAATTGCATACTTTAAATTTAAACTCAATAATGTTGATATATATTTTGATACTTCCTATGTTTTAAATCCCACATTGTGAGAAAGTTTTGTAAAACATCCTCTATAAAAGAGAAAATGGGATGTACAGGGGTAACATGGACTACCATGTAACTAGGTCTCTAAATAGGAGAACATTAGTTGTAAGTAGAGATACATACTTAGATAAATGGCATAAATATTTATAATGAGTGAGTGAGTTAATCAATCATAAATAGGTTAATGATCAATATGATTTTAAGGGCCTCAAATACATAAATTGGAGATGATTTATAAGACAATTGGTTCAACAGAAATTAATGTATAAGGAAAAGATCTGTTTTTGAAGTCATTCTTTTAATTTTGGGTTATTATTTTACTAAACAAGAATATAACTAAATATTCTTAATTGATAAGTTTCAGTTTAATATGAAAAATCTTACCTTTTTAGTGTGATTCGATCAAATTCAAATTCATTCCTTTACTCCTACAAAATAATTACCAATAATTAATTTTTATGCCTGAAGAACTAAAAGAAACTTTAAAAGGATTGTAAGGCATTTAAAGTAGAGTCAAGTCTAACTATTTGTCCTTAACCATCTACCAAAGAAAATATAGTTAATATATTAATCTATAATCCTCGAAAGTGACACTACTAGTTCACTATTAACATTTATTCATCAAATTGTTTAACTAAAAATAATGAAAATTTAACCAGGAAATTACATAGGTCAGTGGTAGGGGTGAAACCCTTATCATACATTGGTCATGGGTTCAAGACCCACTACCTTTCCAGATTTTATTGGTTGTCACCCAACATACAATTTTTTATTTTTTCTAAAACCAAATTAATATAATTTCCAATATAAATATGAGGAACATTATTGAAATTTATTCATTAAATAGGCTTTTAACTAAGGTTTTCAATTCATCCTCAATACGTAAGTACTTCATCCACTTATTTTCACATAGATCCTTCCATGGTCTAGATTTTATCCTCTAGAAGAGGTTATTGACTTAGGTAGTGTCCAGGTTCCCTAAACTTATGATAAAAAACTATAAAGGATTTATTAGGATGAGCTTCATTCCTTTTTATCTCACTCTTCCGTTTTTTTTTCATAAACCCTTTTCCTTATTTCCTTCTTTCATGTAGAGAAATAATTTACATATTCCATTGAGACACTTTCCTTGGTGTCTCCTTCCACACTTCACACATGTCAAAAATAAATCCATCTTTTCTATATGGTCTCCACTAATAGAGATCTTATCAACCTACATCCTTCTCTTATTTAGTGAGTTTGGGAGTTGTTAAAAGTATATATTGGTAGTAATATTTCATAAAAAATTATTTGTAAAAAACACGATATCCTTCACTCCTGTCAACACATCATTTGGTTTCTCATTTTAACCACCATTCCCTTAATGTTCGATGTTAACTTTAATCCTTCAGGTTCCATCCATTGTCTAAAACTAGAAATAATAGTTTGAATAAAAATAGTTACTATGAGGAAAGTGTATCATCTTCGATAAGATATCTAAGTCACGAAACCTTATTTGTAAATTTAAAACACCTTAGGTTTTACATTTATTATTCATTATCTATTCAAATTCTTCATAATGGTTTGTAAAGAAAATGTGAATTATCCTAAGAATTTCCCCCAGGAGTGTCAAACCAGGTCCATAGTAAGTCTCATTGTCATGTACTAGGTTACCATGATTCAAGCCCAAAACACCTTGTCAGAGTTGTTACTCCTAGGTACACCTATTATAGATCCAAATCTACTTGTAGTATCCAAAAAAGGATGTATTTCTAAAAATACCCACATAATTTATACATTACGAAAACTCTAGGGTATTCTTCTATGATTATCCTAAAATTCTACCTTAGGGTTTTGTTCTTTAACCTATGTTTTCCTAAATCAAGTTCTCAAGGTTACTAAAAAACATCCTTTGATACCAATTGTAAAGACTTGACCTAGAATCCTAAAGCCAATGTCTTCCTTTAATTACATTGGAATGATTATATTGAATCAAGACCTAAAGGACTGATTAGTTTAGTAGTCTTGGTAAACCAACAACATAAATCAGTCTTGTATTACAAAATAATACATGAATTAAAACACATTTTTTTTCTTCTTTCAAAAATCTAAATAAATAACTTCGAGGGTAACTCTAATCCATTTAGTATATCCATTTATTTCATTCATTGTATGCTTATTGGATACCGGGGGAAAGAAACATAATAAGAGCGAGCTTGAATGCGTAGTAAGAGTAGTAAATAGGAAGAAATAATTAATTAATTAGAATAAATTAACATGTCATGTAATTAACTAATAACACATTCCATTCAAATAACTAAATAAGAAAAAATAAATATGGCAGGGTTAGAAACTGAAACCCATTCCATCTAAATAACTAAAAATGAAATATATCCATAGATATATCAATGAAAATTTCCTAGATGAATACTTACTAAATATTAATGAGGGAAATTCTTTATTATTGGATGTCATGTTTCCTAGGTACATAGTGCCTTTACCATCAATACCTTTCACAAGATGGTTTAAAATAAGTAGGGTAAAAACCCATCGAAGTCAGCCATCCAAATGACTCGTCCCATGAGACTACCAATTCCCCAAGCATCCATCTATAATAGGGCCCCACCCATGTCAAAATAGTCCGAAACATTCCTCACATATCGAATAATTGATTTAAAAATGTGCCTTATCAAATAACCATATTGAATAAAGAATACATAATTATAAATATTTCCTCAAATAATAAAATAAATGTCAAAGTTGATACCTTATGTAAAATTCTATACAGTTTAGGAAAAATTAATATCCATGATAAATGATATGGATTGTTAGGGGAAATTCAATGATCATATGAGATTGAATATTTCAAGGGGATAAAAGAAATCAAGGATGCGAATATGAATAATATCCTTGGAGAAAACAATCATTAACCATCCACGTGAAGATTAAGGATAGTATCAATACAACATACCCCAATTGGAGTAAAATAAAGGGTTGTTATCAGTGATGAATAGAAATATTAATGAAAAATCATTTAAAAACATTATTGAGGATACTATACTTCTGTTTCGAGAAAAATTTTGAAAAACCATTTCATTGAAAATAAATTTTAGAATTTTTTTAAAAAAAAATAAACATTAAAAAAATGAAAAGGATGCTTTGAAAGAATAACGATGGGTAAATCTGTATTGTTCTTATAAGGTTAAAAAGAACATTCCTTTTTCATGGTAAAAAGGTAAGAAAATGACTTGTTTGAATATAGAAAATAAGATTACATTGAAAACATTAGTAAAAGACTAAAGAATAAAAAATTCTTTACCAAATCAGTTTAAAAACATTTTTCAAAACAATTTAATAAAACATGGTATTCAAAAGAAAACAGGTTCTCTGGATAAAGAGTGAAATGAAGTCGGGTTTTCGTAAAAATATTTTCTAAAACATTTGAGTAGAAAAGACTATAAAATGGTACTAATAATTGAAAAAGGTCTAGAATAAAAATCTTAGAATAAAATGAATTTTTTTTATTGAAAATTGGTCATATACATTCCTCGAATGGAAATACAATTGAAGGATTATTAATGTTATTGTTGAGGAAAATTATCTTCAAAAATTCCCAAGTGTCACATACCACTTTGAATCATTTTATATCATAAACCTAATTAAGGAATAATATAAAATTAAATATCAAAATACCAAGAATATAAAAGTATTAATTATATAATATTACAAAAAAGGAAGTAGACGCACCACAAAAAATATGTAAGGGGTAAACATGACATTTATCTCACGGATGTAAAAAGAGAGATAATAATCCATTACCTTGTGTTTCCTTTTGGGTGAACGTCCTTTAAATTCATGTATAATAAACTTATATTAATCTTATTATTTATTGAGAACCCTTTTCATCTTTATTATTACTTTTATTTTACTTATTACTACGTTTTATACAACTTCTCCAACAATTTTTTTTACATCAGGCGTTTTGACCAAATTTGGTTTATGTGTCAAAAAATGTTGGTAGGTCAACTATGGTCAAAGGGGTCAATATATAACATCTAATGAATAATAATAATGACATAATTATCATATTTATACATCAATTATACATTTAAAAACAATAATTAAATATGGTTATGAAAAATGAACCAATGGTACAATCATGGAGACGGTAGGCCATACGTACGTGTGAGTAACATTCTAATTTGTTAATGATCATTATGGAAAAAGTTATTTAGAATTTTATCTTTAAATATTGATAATAATATCATTAATACCATATTATTTAGTAATATATACTTATATATAAAATTATTATGATGTAAAAGGAATCACATTATGTTGAGGAGGCAGTAGTCCACACATCCACGACTGAAATTATCACTTTTTAGTGTGTTAAAAGATAATAAAGAAAATGATATATATATATATATGTATATTACAAAAATTTAATTATATAATGAATATCATATAGATATTTTTATGTATCATATGTTCAATTATAATCATCATTTATACATTCCATGGATCATGTGAGTGAATCACGTCGCTTTGAGGGGGCGGTAGTCCACACTTCCTCAAATGATGTTATCATATTAACGCAAAATGGAAAGTATCTAAGTATGTGTTTTAATAGAATTACATAATATTAAATACATAATAAATAGAATATATAATATATATAAATATTGTGTCTATCATAATGGTCAACCATGAATGTTGGAAATGGAAAAATGAATAGTTATCTTTTTGTGAGGCTGAAGTTCTCTAAACACAAAAAAATAGTATCATTGTTACCCATTAGATAGAGGTCTGTGTAACTTTATGTATAAAACATATCATAAAAAATCATAGTAAATTTATTATAATAGACTTGTTATAAAATTATATAATAAGAATATTTTATGTGCTAGATAATGGAAAAGAAACTAAAATGCTTAAGAAAGTTTGTTACCTATAAGTTGGGTAACTACTTTTGGTTTGAACAAAAATATTATAAGGATTTAATTATATCAAAGGGGAGGATTATAGGATTATGGGATGAATTTTTAAGAGATATTTCAGTTTATCTTGGTTGATCCAAAGTTTCCTGAGAGGTGTGATGAATGGGGAGAGGTGGTGGCCTTATATAGGGAAGGAGCATGACTCACTTGGAATATTTGGAAACAAGTTAGGTGTACACATGTTATTACCTAAATATATTCATACCAAACCAATAAAAATAAATAATAGAATTTTCATGTCAAAATTATGGACATCTAATGGGTTTTGGACAAGTCTCAAGGTTGTTTAGACCCCTAAATATAAGGTATAGTCTATTTTTAGCCTAATTACACCTTAATCATTGTAATTAATTTTAATCACGTCCAGTAATCATTTTGGTCAAAAATTAATTTGATCTTATTACACTCAAAATATAATCTGGATTTCAATGTATTATGTATTTTTTGGATTTTTAAATCACAGAAGCAGAAAAATTAATATTAATGCTAATATTGCAGACACACGGTTCAACTGGTTTTAGTAGAAAAAAGTTCAAATAATTGTTGAATTTTTATATTCAACTAAAATGTTAAATTGACTATAATAAACTAATATAATTAATATATTTATTATTTATCTAATTTTAATTTAAAAAAATAAAATATATTTTAACATTAATAATTATTTAAATGAAAAGGCAGTTTTTTACTAAATTGCGTATTTTTCACTATTTATCAAAAAATGATTTGTCTCAAAATAATAAAAATTATTCACCCTTGGATAATTTTGACATTATTAATTAAATAATTAAGTTTATTTTATCAAATTAAATTTATTAGAGTGTCAAAAATTATATTTAAAATAGGTTCTCCATTAAAAGGCAGTAAAATTTACTTTATAAATATATAGGTTTTTATGTATGAAAAATGGTTTGTTCTTTTCCTATTAATATCAAAACTAATAGATAAATATCAAAAATATTGGATCAAATATATAATATATATGTTTCATTAAAATCATTCACTAATTGTAATTATTTATGTTTATTAAGGTAAAACTCCTTTAGAAGCATAAAAATAACTATTTTTTATTTTATATCCAATTAGTTATTATTTTCATTTCTCATTAATTGTTAACCAATGAATTCATTTTAAATCAGTGTAAACCATAATTTTTATAATTTATTAATTAATATTCTTAAAAACTTATTTAATGTCTTGTTTATATCATATTTTATTAAATAACAATATTTTAATAATACATTGTTATTTGATGAAACTCAATCTTGCGTGTAACACAAGATATCAAGGAAGGTGTCACGACCCATCCCTCAGGGCCCCTACCGTGACTACCCCAAGCCCGCCTTCCATAGGCCATGAGTTGGAGACTAACACCAAAAGGCATATTACCAAAAATTGGGAATTCATTGCCTTTATATCCTATAAACACACACAACCAAGCACACAACAAGATACGAACACGAGTAAACTAAATAGTAAATAGAGTGAGTATAGTAAGTAAAAGAGGCCAGAATTCAAGCCCAACTCAAAAGTACAAGAAACTGAAAAGTACAAGTAAACTGAAATAGATCATGTGAACACCCACCAAGGATTCTACCTGAAGGGTAGGTACAGCTCTCGAACGGTCATCTCTACAGTACAACCCGTATAATATCAAACTTTGAGCTACCTTCAGTCCTTGTACCCTCATCCTCAGTCAGCGATGTCTGCTGCATCAAACACAACAAGGTGCTGGCGTACCCCGTGCATGGGCAAGTATAACGATACTTAGTAGGGTCCCCGAGACCCTCAAAGGTCTCACAAAATTCACAAAGGACAAATCAAAAAGCATGAAACAACTTACAACCCCACTTAGGTATATTCCCATACATATACCTAAGTTATCAAGTATACCCATCTCATTCATGAGGAAACTCAAGGCCCAAATACTTATCCAAAGTACAACTGTTCCACGATGGAAGAATACAATGAAGGTAACACCACAAAGGTAAATACCACAAAGGTAACGCCACACAGAATTATACCACAAAGGTATCACCATGAAGGTAAGTACCACGAAGGTAACACCACAAAGGTAATTACCAAATAGGTAACACCACACAGAATAATACAACAAAGGTAACACCACGAAGGTAAGTACCACAATGGTAAGCCACACATAAGATTACCATAAATGTTAAGACTCAACTCACACCTGGTATAACATTGGTACGATAGTAAAGATGATTAATTCTAACTACTGAATCATCTTAAACTATTAAGAGGTAGACCCACGCAGGAATCTAAATCCTCAACAAACCCACACAGGATCCTAGTAAATCATCATACCCACAGAGGATCCTAGTACATCATCAAACCCACACAGGATCCTAGTACATCATCAGACCCACATAGGATCCTAGAACAGCAGACCCACGAAGGATCCTAGAGTAGTCCCAGATGGATTCCTAGAAAAAATCCATGTGGGACCCTCAATCACAGACCCATGAAGGATCCTAAAGCACTGACCCTCATTGGATCCCTTTCTCATGTTACAGCCAGCTATAGGGTTCCCGCACTAAGCTCTATTGATTCCAAGAGGGCCTACTCCTCAAACCACAGGTCTATACTTAAAGTGCCACAAAGTCCCATGAAGATGTATCCCGAAGGACTGCTACTTAATAGGGGTCTCAACGCGATAGACGGCGCATCAATCGGATGCCTGATCTGTTGGTTATTGGGCTTGTAGTCCTGAGGTCCCGGTTGGATTCATGCTCGATCCAACCTAGCCATACCCCCAACTTTATCCAAAAATCAAGTGGGGTATATCAAGAGGAACTTCTCGATCCAAGGTTTCTGGAGCCACATACTATTATTCAAACGGACACCCATAGCTCGAGATATGGCCGATAGAGCGAAAAGCTCGTAGCTGGTTCGGGTCTGGTCCAACCTGACCCGCGGTGCGGCCCGCTGGGAAGCCCCGGCTGGCTGGATGGAAAGCCACCCCTCAGCGCAACACGGTCGTGCACCATGCCATCACTGGAGGCCATCTAGCCTGACTACCCTTCCTTCACCATTGCGGCACAAGGTCGCGACACCTACACACTAGACGTGGTTGACGCGCCCTGCCATCCCCTTCGAGCAGCTGGCCACCGCCCTTGCTTCACCGCGGCCCTTCCCCAGCGGTGCGGCCGACCATGGTGCCGACCGCCACTCTCGAGTCTCACTGGTGACAGTCTACAGCATCGGTATCCATCATTATCCACTATAAAAACACTTCAAAAACCACTAAGGTTGTAGATAGGTCAGGCCACATTCATTTGGCACCAACCCTCCACATTAGGGTAGTAGCAAGCAGCTCAATAATTCCTGAATCATGAAGAACATCAAGAATGGGTAAGAGGGTATAAAAACAACAAACCCTACATTGATGGTTTCTAAGGAAGAAGCACGATGAGTAAGATGAATTCACTGGGGACTTCGGCGTTCATAGCTCCCGCAAGAAGCCTCCAACAACGCTGCTCGTTCATCGTTCTTCGGTTCGAGGTTCGAGGTCGTCTGTCACTGCCCGCTGGAACCAACTCCGTCCTCTAAGTGTTAGGCATCGTGTAAATTTACTAGAGCTTCATATTTTGGTGAATCCAGGCCAATTCCTCCCCCCATGCTCCAGATTAATAAAAGAGGGGAAGGTAAGAAACGATCGTGGAATTTATGAGGATTCATTAAATAGGAACTTTCCTAAATTCCAACGACGCGGTAACATAGTATTTGAAATGCCAAGACATTTAATTTACATTTGCACAATTAAATGGATGATTTCCAAGAGGAATCCCCCCATTAAGATGGGTTTGGGTGGTCCCCTCCTTCATAACCCATGTAGAGAGGTTTCAAAAAATAAAATAAAAGTTTGTTATTTTATTTTTTTCTTCTTCTTCCACAAAAATCACAAAAACTAACTTTCACCCTCGACCTACTATGGTCAAGGTAAAGGTATCCTTAAATGAATATTGGCGTTGCGAGTTCAACGGTTCCCTCGGATTGCAATTCCGAGCACCGGTTCAAAAGTTATATAAAGTTACTCGGGCGTTTACTGAATGTACCCGAAAAAAAAAGTTTGGAAAAATTATAACAGTCACCCTTGACCCACAATGGTCATGGTTAGGCTCTTCCTAAGTGTAAAACGTCTAAACAAACCTAACGGTACTCTCGTATTTTAAATCCGAGTTACTATTTAGATGTTATGAATTTTACAATAAAATAATTGTCGCTTAATTATTTTATTTACGGCCAAAAACTAACTTTCACAAGTGGCCAGCGCTGTCCAATGTTAGTATCTTCCTAAAGTGATAATACGATCACAAGTTCAGCAGTTGTCTCATATATTCTATCCGAGTTACCATTTTTGAGTTCTAAGCATTTGAAAAATAAAAAAATTTATTTAATTATTTTATTTACGATTATGTGATTTTGGGGTTTTCTCATAGGTGGCCTGCGCTAACTAAAATTATGTTGCACCTACGGTATACCCCCTATCATGAATGCAAAGGTTCCCTCATATTTCTGATCTGAGTTTTCGTTTATGAGTTATTTTACTTTTTCAAGAAAACTTCTTACACGCGCTAATTAAAACTCAACCAAACATCGACAGATCATTTTGGGCACTCTGGGCCTCAGAATCATGTGCTCTCAGATTTCGTGGTCTCGAAATAATTCCATTTATTTTTAAAAAAATATACAGAATTTCCAGGATATTACATTCTCCCCGCATTAGGGACTTACGTTCCCAAAATCCACAACAAAGGAAAAAAACCAAATGAGGGTACTGAGTATGAATCTGAGCCTCCCGCTCCCACGTGATCTCTTGGAGGTTCATGTGCTTCCAATGTACATGCACCAAAGGTATTGATAGGACATGAAGGAATATATCCTTTCAATCCTCATTCTCCTATCGAACTTCCGTAAATGTCACCGCATCATCGATGTCCAGCTCGCTGTGGTTGATGATGTGAGAAGGGTCGTGCACGTATCTCCTCAACATGGATATATGGGAGACGTTGTGCATTTGATGAAACTGAGGGAGAAGATATAGGAGGTAGGCCACCTCCCCAACCCTACTGGGGACCTGGAAGGGTCCAATGAACCTTGTAGATAACTTGCCGCCGCGACCAAATCTCCGCAAACCTCATCGGGGTGAGACCCGTAGGAAGACATGGTCACCATCCCCAAACTCTAGAGGTCTCCATCTCCAATCAACAAAAGACTTCTGCCTGCTTTGTGAAGTCTTCATCTACTCATGGATGATCTGCACCTTCTCTGTGGTAGCCTGTACTATATCTGGTCCCATTAGTGCTAACTCCTCTCGGTCCGTCCAACACAAAGGCGATCTACAAGGTCGGTCGTGCAACACCTCTAAAGGTTCCATCTCAATGGTGGAGTGGTAGCTGTTTGGTGTATGCAAACTCTACTAGGGGAAATTGATCCACCCAGCTACGAATAGAGTCGAGGACACAAGCATGAAGCATGCCCTCAAGGGTATGAATGGTCTTCTCAGTCTGGCCATCCGTCTGAGGATGAAAGGAAATGCTCAAATGAAGTTGAATCCCAAAAGCTTCTTATAACCCCTTCCATAGCCCGGAAGTGAAACTTACATCACGATCGGAGACAATATTCATGGGTACTCAATGTAGCCACAAAAAATCCTCCACATAGAGGCGTCACAAGCTCTCAACTGACCATGCTCTATGATCGGTAGGAAGTGGGCCGACTTGGTGAGTCGGCCAACGATCCCCCAAATAGAATCATGAACCCTGGATGTATGCGGAATTATTTTCATGAAGTCCATGGATATTCTGTCCCACTTCCACTCTGGGACCTCTAAAGGCTAAACTAAGCCAGCTGGTACCTGATGCTCTACCTTCACTTGCTGACAAATGAGACACCGAGAGACAAACTCTGCTACTTTTTTCTTCATTCTCTCCCACCAATGATGTCGTCGGAGGTCCTGGTACATCTTATCCACTCATGGATGTACCACTAGAGGGGATGTGTTGAACTCCCTCAACACTTCCTCTTTTATCTCCACCAGTACCATAGTACATCCTTTAAAAAGGATGACATGCTCCCCACCTTTTGAAAATCCATCAGGTGCCTGTCCTGTGGATATCTGAGCATGTCAAGCCTCATAGTCAGTGTTCCCACACTGCGCCTCCCTGACTTGTTGATGAAGTGGGGTAGTGACTGTAAGAGACTAAAAATATGATGCTCCATCTCGATCCACATAGGATATCCGTAAAGTGGATAACTAATCTGTCCCCTCACTCAGTATTTGTAGGCCAGACCTCCTTATGAATGCATCTTCTACCATGTTCCCCTTCCCAAGAGTTTAGAATATCTCAAAGTAATAGTCTCTTAAAAATCTAGCCACTCCTGTTGGAAACTAAAACTCAAAAATCCTACTTCCACGAGGGTAAGGTTGGCCGACTCAAGAGTGATTGGCTACACCCTCCTATGCATGAGTTTAACCTGTGCTGTATGGGTTTCCTTTTTCGCCGAATAAGGAAAACCCCATCCCAAAATTGTAGATGAACCATGTAATTCCCCGACCCCAGTTACCCAGAGTCAGTGCATTATTGTGTAACATTGGCATGATCACAAAAGATCATGTCTCGAAAGACTGATTAGTTTAGTAGCCTTGGAAACACTAGATACATTCATAAGTCTTACATTACATCATAAAGTAAACCAAAACTACAACATTTTGTCTTCATATCCCCTCATATTAGCCCTACAGGTCATTAATAATATACTTCTTCACATCCTGTAAAAATTAAAACATTGGAAGGGGTGAGCTCAGATTCTCAGTAAGGATAACAATATAGCAGAAGATTTCATAAATAAACATAAACATTTAAGGCAATGTATAACTAAAACAAAATCCTTTTAAACCTAAAATTCAACATAATATGGAAAAATTAAAATTAGATAATTCCATTTACTTATTCACATAGATATTCTACTGGTTGAATAATCACATGCAATATCAATAAACACTTTCATAATGATGGAATGCATAATGCCAGACTATCATAACCAAGTAACCAAGGCCTCGTGCCAATACTACAAATAAGATTTTGTCAAGGCCTCATTCCAAGACACTATTTTGTCTCATGAGACCTACCGATGCATCGAGGAGCTATAGTGGGCTCCACCCGTCACTTATTAAGTCCAATTCATTCCTCATATGAATAGGTTTAAACATTTCATAAACCATAACATAATCATATCACATAAAACAGGAATAAAGGAAACATAACATTTCCCCATTTCAATCACAAGATATCAATACAACACATTGATATAATAAAAACATTATCAAAACCATTTTCAATATAAAAATAGAAGAAAATTAATACTTAGTATTTATTTTTCATTTAAAAAAAAGTTAAGGCTTGTAGAGGAAGCCGGAACTCAAAAAATGGTCATGGCGGCAGAGAAGTCATTGTCGCCGCATACGTACAACAAGAGAAACATTTCTTTTTTGTATTTTAGTAAAACACTTCGTATAAAAAGATTCCTTTTTAATAAACATAAAAGTCAAAGGGGTTTATACACTGTATAAAAGAAAGTTGTGTATAAAACAAAATATGCATCAATGAATGAAGATTGAGGCGAAGTCCCTTATAAAGATCATTTTTTTAAATAAAATAGATATATTATGTGTATTCAATATAATTACACATAAATAAAGTTCAATTACAAGATATTACATAATAATATCATGAAATAATTTGAATGTATGAGATTAACACAAAGAATGGAAATTGGGTTATGGAGTTCCCTTACCTCGTGTCCGACTTGACTCGATCGTTCTTTAATCTCCTGAATAATAAGCTAGAGTTAATTTCTATTTTCTTAAGAACCTTTTTCATGTTCATTATTCCTTTTATTTCACTTATTACCATGTTATTAACATTATGTAATTATTTAAGTTAATAACGATCATTTTGTCGATCTTTGGTACTTGAGTCAAAAATAAACTTCTTATAATTAAAATCTGTTCATGTGGTGAAATATCCATTATATCCAGAATTATATTAATGATTTAGATATCATATATATCCTATATATCCAGTATATAATTTCCTTTATAATATTACATTACATTTAGAGGTAAGAAATGAAATGCACCGTTCATGGAGACGGTAAGCCATACGTACGCATGAACGCTACTTTCATTTCTATTTAGTATTTTAATGGAATGAAACATAATGATATAAAGTTATATTATATTTCCAGTATAATATCATATATAATATCACTTAATCCATCCTTTATACGTCTCACATATGGCATTAACGATTCAAATCACTTTGAGGGGGCGGTAGTCCGCACTTCCTCAAATGAAATTATCACATTTGCACAACATGAAAGTCATAAATATATGTTTTAAATGTAATATACAGAAGCATAGAGAGTAAATAAATATAATATATATCATAAATAAATATAGTTCCATCATAATGGCCACCATGAGAGGTGGCAAGAGAAGATAGAACAATCATCGTTTCGTGAGGCAGTAATTCACCATCCACGGAAACAGTATGTTCTTTAACCATTAGACGAAGGTGTGTGTAAGTCTAGCTCAAATGGTTATCATAAAAACATCCTAGTATATTGAAGACACTTTTTTGGTTACAAAATAATGTAATAAAAAGAGTTTATGGGGTTGGATAAGCAAAATAAAACAAAAGATCATAAAAGAAGACATTACCTTAAAATCGGATAACTCTTTTTGATTTGAGCCAAAGGCTTCCTTGGGAATAATTATGCCCAAAGTGAGGCTTCTAGGAGTAAGAGAGGGAAGTTTAGAGAGTATTTGGGCAGAGGTTGGCCAAGAAAAATGGCTTTGATGGTGTGAATAAGGTGGTAGAGGTTGGGGCCTTTAATAAGAGGAGAGGAGGGGCACTCTTGGAAACTCAAGAAATGTTACATTATTATGAAGTGCTTTTCGGATTTCAAAGGTCCCAAAATTATATATATCTATGATAAGGTGATAAGGGTTCGAAATATACTCATACAATAGGTTTTTGACAAGTTTATGTATTAGATTTTACATTATATTTTCATTTTATTTAAATCGTTAATTAATGAGGTAATCGCTGCATCATCATTGTGTAATAAAAATTTAATTTATTTAATGTCTAAAAATTATAAAAAAAAATTCCATGTTGTAGGAAATATTTTTCTCTTTCCAATGAATATTTATAGTCAAAATGTTAACTTATAAATCCCCATGTAATAATTTTATTAGTAAAACAACACATGTTTGTGACAATTTTATTTTTACTTTAAATTAAAAGTTATTAATGTCATTTTCATACCCAAGTGGCTCCATGGGGTCCCCAAGTTGACCCATGGATTTTCTTGGTCGACCATGACTCATACAATAGGGGTAGGACAAGTGTAAAGGTATTTTCATATTTTTATAATATCATTTTTACCTTAAATTTCACTAATTACTTTTAATCGCGATTAATTAAACTTAAAAGTTACTATTCACCAAAAAATTATTTTAATCCCATTGAACCAAATTTTACTTCTTAATGACAACCATGTATGTCAGATTTTTGAAAATCAAATCACAGAAGTGGTAATGTTTCATTTAAACAAAAAATCAGTTTTTAACTATCACTTAGTGGTTTCACTATTCATCAAAAATTGAAGTTTTTTCAGAAAAATGCCAAAAATTCAGCCTAAGCTATAATTGAAATTCCGAATTAAAAAATGATGTCTATTTTACAAAATTAAAAACATATAATTTTCATTAATTAAATTTATAATTAATTCCCGTTGTCACAACAAATATCATTTTTTAAGAAACATTATATATCAAAAGATCGACAATTGTTTATATACAATTTCAAAGTAAAATTAATTCTAATGACCATCATTGGATAAAATGGTAAAAATATATTCTAATTATACTTTAAAACCACACAATAGTATAATTTATCACTATAATTTATTTTTATTAAAAAAGTTGTTTTTAAATATTTTTCACTATTCATAAAAAATTGGAAGTTCTCAGAAAAATTCCAAAAATTCAACATAGGCTAATTTTGATATTCTGAATCCAAAAAAGAAGTCCATTTTGAAATATAAAATATATATAATGTCAAAAAGTGGGTATTACTATTCATAATGGCTATTTTGATTTGTCGCGGTGTGGTAGAATCTTGAACTTGCGTACAATGCAAGCTATTGCATTATTGAAAGAGAAGCGTATTGTGGAAACTCGGGGTGTTACATTCTACTCTCCTTAAATAAATTGCGTCCTTGCAATTTGAAATTTTTATTTGAAAATAAAATGATGAAAATAGAAAATTCCTTTGTGGAAAACCCACATCGGAAATAAGGTTAATAAAATTTAGCCTTAATAAGAGGGAAAGAGAAATGAAAAAGTCACCACCAAATTATGATCTCGATAAGGAGAACATTGGTTGAAATTAGAGAAATATAAATGAGGAAAAATGGAAATATTTGTTGGGAGTGATTGAGGTCATCAATCACAAAGAAGTGTAAAATTGAAGGCCTCAAAGCCTTCAATCTATGTTGATTTCAAATATTATCAGTTCAAGAAGACATAAGGTATTAGGATAACACATTTTTTTGTTTTAATATCCCTTTACTAAAGTTTAAGAATTAATTTATTCATAGAATAAGATATAGTTATATATATTTCTGCTTGAAAAGTAGAGTTTCAACCTTCAACTAATTTCTACCACAAACTCATCTTTCAATCAAAATGATAATATAACTCAAAAATATTATATTTATCCTAATCGTACAAGGTTCAAAATATTAACACACACCATTTAGATTAGGAAAACTATTTTGTAATATCTAGGGACTTCTTATAGGCTAGTGGTAGGTAATAAAGGAATGTCACACTATGGTTGTGGGTTCGATTCCTGCAGCTTTGTCCGACGCGACGGGTTATCCCCCAACCTGCATGTTGTCCTTTTCTAAAACCATAGTATTATAATATTCCAAAAATAATCTTCATAAATGATTTAAACTTAAACAATACTATCCAAAGTTCAACTTAATCCATTCCAACCTTTATTGTTATCCAAAATACCTCTGTCTAGAATTTTCGTAAAAGGTCTATAAATTCCAAAATCAATTGTAACATCAGATTCCCCAAACAAGGTAAAGTTTCTCTTATTTTCACATACTAAAAATATGATTACCTTCATCATATTAAAACCTTAATGAAAACAACAAGTACTGCAGTACAATCCTTATATATATATCACATTATCCTTATATCCAAAATATAATCCTTGAGTCCAAAAGTACCAATACATTAATTATTCCACTTCAACTGTAGTAACTACATATAATTTTCCATGATCCCTTGGCCTTTTCTGAGGTAATTTTCCCTGATTCTTAGGAAATTCATTTGCATAATGCCCCATTTCCCTACAATTATAGCATTCAACATTAATAGCCTCTTTCTTTCCCTTGCAATCACGAGCCTGGTGACCTTTTTCTCCACATTTATAACAAACTCCCATTCCTTTTAGACAAGTACCGGGGTGATTCTTCCCACAATTATCGCATAATGGAAAATCATTCTTTCCCATTTTCTCTTTATCTGTCTCTTATTCCACTGTTCTCTTCTTCTCTTGCTTTACATTGTTGTCATAAGACTTAGGGAATTCTTTTTCTATCTTGATAGCACACGAGACAATATCTTCATACGATGAGAAGGATTGTGATATTAAATATCAACGGAGAAATGGTTTTAACCCATCAAAGAAACGATCAATCTTACTTCTTGGGTTACGTATATAATCTGCATCATACCTCGCTATCCTTTTAAATTTGGACTCATACTTTGCGACATTTTCATCCACCTTTTGTCTCAGACTCAGAAATTGGCTTTCCATATCTGCTCGATGATCATGAGCAAAGTATTTTTCTAAGAAAATATCTTTGAACTCTCTCCATTCCATACTTGATACTTCTTCATCTTCCTTTGTATTTTGAATCAATGACCACCATTGATCAACATCTCTAGTGAGGTGGTAAACTGCCATGATAACCTTTTCCCTTTCAATACTCCCTAAGGCATCGAATATTTTCTTTAAGGAATTTATCCATTGCTCAGCTACTAAGGGATTTTTAATTCCATTGAATTTTGGTGGTTTTTGCCTCATGAAGCAGTCTAACATTGATCATCCACGTTGCAGATCAGGGTGCTCCATACGAGTACGGTTAATATTCATAGCCTGAGTGAGTTGTCCCAGTATGGTGATAAGCTGATCAGCACCAATTGTATCACCAGCACCATTATAATTATCTTGAGTAGGAGTGAAATCCCTACATGGAGTGCGCACATTGATAAGGTTTCCATTCCTTCCACTAGGTGCCATTTCTAAACAATGGCATAAACTAGATCAGTTTATGAATAAAAATACATAATTCTATACTTGTAAAACACTTAACATAAATCGAACTATTTATGAATATAATCAATAAAAAATGTTTTTTTTGAGGAATTATATACTCATAAACCCTTCATAATGGTTTGTAAAGAAAATTAGAATAATACTAAGAATATCCCCCGGGAGTGTCGTAACCAAGAGTGCAACAAGACCCGTTGTTGTGCACCAGTTCCTATTCGAGTCTTGCTCAAAGCGTTGTTTTCGGGTTTTACCCCTAGGTACATCTGTGCCAGATCCGCCTCTACCTGCTCGTATCCAGATAGGGATGTATTTCTCACAAAACTCATAAAATATCTATAATACCAAAATTCTTGGAAGTTCTTCTATACTAATCCTCAAAGTCTATCTTAGGGCTATGTGCTCTAATTAGAGTTTATCTAAATCTAGCTTCCTAGGTTAGTACTAAACTGCCTATGACATCAACTGTAATGCCCCAACCCCAGTTACCGAGAGTCAGTGCATTATTAGGTAACATTGGCATGATCACAGAAGATCAAGTCTTGAAAGACCAATTAGTTTAGTAGCCTTAGAAACATTAGATACATTCATAAGTCTTACATTACATCATAAAGTAAAACAAAACTACAACAACATATTCTCTTCATATCCCCTCATACTGTCCCTGCAGGTCATTCATAATATACTTCTTCACATCCTGGAAAAATTAAAACATTGGAAGGGGTGAGCTCAAATGCTTAGTAAGGATAACAATATAGCAGAATCTTTCATAAATAAACATAAACATTTAAGGCAATTTATAACTAAAATAAAATCCTTTTAAACTTGAACTTCAACATAATATGGAAAAAGTAAAATGAGATAATGCCATTTACTTATTCACATGGATAGTCTACTAGTCGAATAATCACATGCAATATCAATAACCACTTTCATAATGATGGAATTCATAATGCCAGACTATCATAACCACGTAGCCAAGGCCATGTGCCTAGACTACAAATAAGATTTTTTCAAGACCTCATGACAAGACACTAGTTTGTCTCATGAGACCTGCCGATGCATCGAGGAGCTATAGAGGGCTCCACTCGTCACTTATTAAGTCTAATGCATTCCTCATATGAACAGGTTTAAACATATCATAAACCATAACATAATCATATCACTTAAAACATGCATAAAGGAAACATAACTTTTCCCAATTTCAATCACAAGATATCAATACAACACATTGATATAATAAAAACATTATCAAAACCATTTTCAATAGAAAAATAAAAGAAACTTAAAACTTTGTATTTATTTTTCATTTAAAAAAAAGTTATGGCCTGTAGAGGAAGCCACAACTCAAATAATGGTCACAGCGGCTGAGAAGTCATTTTTGCCGCATACGTACGACAAGAAAACATTCCTTTTTGTATTTTAGAAAAATGATTCGTATAAAAATATTCCTTTTGAATAAACGTAAAATTCAAAGGGGTTTATACAGCATATAAAAGAATGTTGTGTATAAAACAAAATATGCCTCAATGAAAGAAGATTGAGACGAAGTCCCTTAAAAAGAACATTTTTTTAAATAAAATAGATCTATTATGTGTATTCAATATAAGTACACATAAAGAAAGTACAATTACAAGATAGGGCATAATAATATCATGACATAATTTGAAAGTAGGAGATTAACCCAAAGAATGGAAATTGGGTTATGAAGTTCCCTTACCTCGTGTCCGACTTGACTCAATCGTTCTTTAATCTCTTGAATACTAAACTAGAGTTAATTTCTATTTGCTTAAGAACCTTTTTAATGTTAATTATTTCTTTTATATCACTTATTACCATGTTATGAACATTATGTAATTATTTAAGTTAATAACGGTCATTTTGTCGATCTTTGGTACTTGAGTCAAAAATAAACTTCTTATAATTAAAATTTGTTCATGTGGTGAAATATCCATTATATCCAGAATTATTTTTATGATCTAGATATCATATATATCATATATATCCATTATATACTTTCCTTTATAATATTACATAACATTTAAAGGTAAGAAATGAAATGCACCGTTCATGGAGACGGTAAGCCGTACAAACGCATGAACGCTACTTTCATTTCTATTTCGTATTTTAATGGAATTAAACATAATGATATAAAGTTATATTATAATTCCATTATAATATCATATATAATATCACTTACTACATCCTTTATACATCCCACATATGAAATTAACGATTCAAATCACTTTGAGGGGGCGGTAGTCTGCACTTCCTCAAATGAAATTATCGCATTTTCACAACATGAAAAACATAAAGATATGTTTTAAATGTAAAATACAGAAGCATAGAGAGGAAATAAATATAATATATATCATAAATAAATATATTTATATCATAATGTCCACCATTAGAGGCGGTAGGTGAAGATAGAACAATCATCATTTCGTGAGACAATAATTCGCCATCCACGGAAACAGTATGTTCATTAACCATTAGATGGAGGTGTGTGTAATTGTAGCTTGAATAATTATCATAAAAAAATCCTAGTATATTGAAGATACTGGTTTTGTTACAAAAGAAAGGAATAAAAAGAGTTTAGGGGGTTGGATAAGCAAAATAAAACAAAAGAACATAAAAGAATACATTACCTTAAAATCGGGTAACTCTTATTGATTTGAGCCAAAGGATTCCTTGGGATGAATTCTGCCCAATGTGAGGATTCTAGGAGTAAGATAGGGAAGTTTAGAGAGTATTTTGGCAGATTTTGGCTGAGCCAAATGGCTTTGATGGTGTGAATAAGGTGGTAGATGTGGGGGCCTTTAATAAGAGGAGAGGAGGGGCACTCTTGGAAACTCATGAAATGTTACATTATTATGAAGTGCTTTTCGGATTTCAAAGGTCCCACAATTATATATTTCTAGTATAAGGTGATAAGGGTTCGAAATATACTTATACAATAGGTTTTTGACAAGTGTTAGTCTTATAGTTTACATTATGTTTTCATTTTATTTAAATCGTTAATTAATGATGTAATCGCTACATCATCATTGTGTAATAGAAAATTTAATTTATTTAATGTCTAGAAATTATAAAAAAATCACCATGATGTTTTAAATATCTTTATATTTCCAATGAATATTTATAGTCAAAAAGTTAACTTATATAACCCCATGTAATAATTGTTTTAGTAAAACAACACATGTTTGTGATAATTTCATTTTTACTTTAAATAAAAAGTTATTAATGTCATTTTCTTACCCAAGTGGCTCCATTGTAACACCCCGAGATTTTATGAAAAATATTCTTTTTAATTTCATTAATTTCTTGTTTTGTATGCTACACCAAAATGAGATTGCTCAACACGCATCCTTGACTTGCCTTGCATTACACGTAATCGCGACCTTCCTTGATAGCGTGTGTAGTACGCAATACCGAGTTTCACTAAACAACGATATGCTATTAAAATATTATTAAAACTAGCTGTTATGAATATTAATAACCACCTTTTAAAATATTAGAAATTTAATCTCTCAAAATGGACTTCATTTTTGGATTCGGAGTATCGAATTTAGCCTAAGGTGAAATTTTGGTACTTTTCAGATGACCTTCATATTCCGATGAATAGTGAAAATTACTAAATTTTAATTAAAAACAAGTTTTTCAATAAAAATAATTAATAGTGATAAATTATTAATTTGAGTGGTTTTAAAGTATATTTAGAATATATTTTTATAATTTAATACAATGTTGGTCATTGGATGTAATTTCACATTTAAACCAGTTATAAACAAGTGTCAATCTTTTGATAGTTATTATCTCTTAAAAACACGCCATTTGTTTTGACGACGGGAATTAATTTTTAAATTTGTTAATGTAACTGATATGTTTTGAATTTGGTAAAATAGACATAATTTTAGAGTTCATAATATCAAATAAATCTTAGGCCTAATTTTTGGTATTTTTCTGGAAACTTTCATTTTTTGATGAATAGTGAAACCACTATGTGGTAGTAAAAAAAATGAATTTTTCATAAAACTTAATTTTACCACTTCTGTGAGTGGAATTTCAAAAATCAGAGAGACACAGTTGATGTCAGTAAGTAAAATGTGGTTCAATGAGATGAAAATAATTTTTGGTGAATAGTAAATTTTTACTTTTTTTTACCACGGTTAAAAGTAAATAGGGTAATTAAGGGTACAAATGATATTATTATTACCCTAACACAAGTCATAATTCTATTGGATAAGTGTAATTAGACCAAAAACAACCTTAGGAATAAAATATGACCATTTAGGCCCACTTATATTATATTAGGACATTTATTATTATTTAATTCAAAGAAGAGTTAAAAGAGTTAAAATCAAAGTTTATTTACTAAAACATTTTTAATATAGGGTTATACATAAGATAAATTCGATTTTAAATATTCATTAGAAATATAATAAGATTTTCTACATAATGATATTTTATTTATAATTGTTAGACATTAAATAAATTAATTTATTTATGACACAATGATGATGCAGTAATTACCATAATAGTGAAAAATTATAAAAATTGATATTATAAATACCCAAATAAATATAATTTGAGACTTTTTATGAATTCCACTAATTTTATAGGTTAATATGACATGTTATTATGGATTTAATTAACTTTTTTTGAACTAATCATTCTGTTATGAGTTTCACAAAAATCAATTACTAAATAGTGTCCAAATTAACATAAAATAGTTTTTAAAACAAATATTATATTATTAATTGTTATTTTATTTCTAAAAATCTAAGGTTCTGCCAAATGACTTAGATACGGTTATATATATTAATAATAAACACCTTGGGGTTCGTTTGTCTTGTTATTGTAAGTTTATTAACCATATAGTGTAAGAAAATAAAAAGACACGGTAAAAGTTAAATTATTTAACATAGAGTTAAATCTAATTGATAAGGTTAAAATAATAACCTAAACTTGTCTATATCCTATTGGATGAGAGGTTTTAGACCCATCCCCACTTTATCTTAGAAATAATACCCTTTAGAACCATTATAAACCTAATTTTACCTTAATATAAAATAACATTTTGAGATTTTCCTAAGGTGCCCCTCTCCTCCCTTATAAAAGGGCACCTCCTCCCCCTCTTCCTCACACCACTTTGAGCCTTCAAGCTCGGCCAAACCCTGACCAAATCTCTTATCCACTTCCCTAGTATCATCCTAGAGGTCCTGGGCTTCTTCAAAGACCATCCTTAGTTCTTTAAGTGGAGGTTAAGAAAAGGCGCGTCAAAAAGAGGTAATATCCATTACCGATCTTTTTCAATTTCTTTCTTCTTCAACTTCTTCTTATTTAGTTGTTTTATGATAAAGTAATAACATCAGTATTTCTTATATACTGATATGTTATTATAAATATGAAACAACTCTAATTAACCTTTTATCCATCCTACGGAAAAAGGAAATCACCGCGCGTGCGTACGTACGGAATACCGTCTCCACGCTGTGGTGTAATCTATTTTCCGCCACCACCTTAATTGGATGGGTATAATGGTGTAATGAGTAACTATATATTATTTTTATAAAGTGATATTGATACTTAAATAGTATACATACACTTCAACACAAGTTCATGATCATGAGAACGATATCATCTCTCATGCGTACGTACGGACTAACGTCTCCACGACGCGATGACATTCATTCTCCACATTAACCATTCATGAATGATTTTAAAGTATATATAATGAATAATAATTAAATATTTGACATGTTAAATCTACAGGATTTATGTATATATATATATTTATTTCATCTAATTACTTCCATTCAAGGCAATAAGGAAAGGAAAACATCGTTCATGCGTACGTATGGACTACCGTCTCCATGAACGGTGTGTTTCATTTCATTTTTCTATCTATTATATATATATATATACTGAATATATATGATATATAAATAATGTTTTATATTCTGGAAGTATGTAAATCATGATATAAGTAATAATAATGTCAAGAACAACAAGTCCAAACACCTACGATAAATGAAACGATTTTACCCAAAACGCTTCTTTAACATTTAATTTACAAAAGAACGGGTAATATAAAGTCATAAGTGAACCATATATGATATCATAACAATGAATATGATTCTTTAATAATTTAATGACATTATTTAAATCATTATACAGGAGGTTCAGACACTTACGAAGAAAATCGTACTTAAGGTAAGAGAAATATCACAATCTCGTTTTTATCCGAGATTGTTTATACTTTGGTATTTACTAGGGTGTATTTTATCATCCACAACCGTGTTTCCTCAATATGTAATGTTATTTCCATCCACATACAATTTTTTAAATCCAAATTTACCCTTCGGTGAGTTTTTAGTAAAAGATATGAAAGGAATCTTTTGTCGTTTTTCGTACGAGGTACTTTTTGACTTTTCCGACAAAAGTACGAGAAGAATGTTTTTTTAACTTATACGGCATGAATGGATTTTTAAAACATTATTTCCAAGAGGATTCCTTTAAAAGTTTTTAAGTTTATTTTTAATCAAATTATTGTAGTTTATAATTTTACGACATGTTAAGAAAGGAAAAGTGTTTTTGAAGTAGAAAGGATATTTTCTTCAAGAATGAAGTTCAAGTGTTTTATCAAAATTATTTTCCATCTAAGATAATAAAGGGTTCTATTTTTATCCCTATTATTACATTGATTTGATTATGTTGTGATGGAATTATTTTTATGAATTCCTTTATCGTATATGAATTGTTTTATGATGTCATGATGTTTAATATTCCCATTTTAATTACATGGGTTATGCAATGATGTATGGTTTATGATTTTGTGGCACACATAAGAATGGTATAATTATGAGATGGGTGGGACCTATATCTCCCTCCAATGCATTGGGTAAAGATTTTATATCTCATGAGATAGACATGGCTGGAATGGTAGGTTATACCGGTTCAGTGAAACAGGACTGAAACGAGGGTGACCCAGTTCAGAAAGGGACTTTGTCCACTAAGATAGTCTTGGAAATGAGACTCGACTAACAAGAAATGATTATCTATGATTATGTGTGTATGCCACAAAGTTTCATGTTTTATGTTACGATTATTGGGATTTCATTTCACTACTAAGATTTATCCCATGTTATGAAATTATGCTCTCTTTTGTAGGTTAAGATTTCCAAAATGTTATGTTCTTATGAATATGATGTGATTGATATTTCTTTTGTTTACCCTTACTGAGCATTTGAGCTCACCCTTTTATGTGTTCTTTTCCCCAGGATATAAATAAAGGTTTTAGGTAAACAAAAAGGAAGATCTTTATGGGATATTTTGAAGATCTTTCACCACGATTAGAAGATTATATTCCGAGTTTCCAAAGGCACTAAACTCTTACGGTCCTTGTGTGTGTGTTTTTGTTATATACTACGTATTCTGAAAGAGTAATTTAATGTCTATGTACGTTAAGCTTCGGGTCTCTACAGTTGGTATCAGAGGAAAGGTTTAGTCAACCTTTGGAAACTAGGATGCGAAAACGTTAGTGAGATCCTTAGAGATATTTATAAGGTATGTCTAGGGATTCCCCTAAGGATAAGTATACGTATAGGATATAGTCATAGAACTATGGAAATGATCTTAGAATTTAACCTAAGATGTTAGATATTGATGTTAATCCCCCTTTATTATGATTTTTTCCTCTCACACTATTCTTTTTGGGTTTTAGAAAATGGTTGGAAACAAGATGATTCAAGATAATGGAGGATATGATGGACAATGGAATGATATTCTTCATGAGCAACCAAATGAAATGGGATTTAGAGGTCCAAACATCATTATTATGCCGAATCAAAAATCTCATAATATGATCAATAAAGTAAAATATTGTAAGTTTCTTGACTCCGCTAATAAGAGAAAGATGGAGTTTCATGATGATCATAGAGTAAAGAAAGTTCAATTTCCCCTATGTAAATCATGTGGAAAGAGGCATCAAGGGGAATGTTTCAAAGGAACTGGAAGATTCTTTGGGTGTGGAAAAGAAGGACACAAAGCTAGTAAGTGCAAAAGAAAAGGTTCAGTTAACACCAGGGATGAGGATAATGGTATTGCTACGACATCAACAATGGTTAAATGTTTTAAATGTGGAATGTACGGGCATTATGCAAACCAATTCCCTAAGGGAAAGTCTCATGAAGAGAATCAGTATAGTCGTATGGGTAGTATTTATGTTGATGACGATGAAGATACTACAACTGATATGTGAGTTGAAAGAATTGTTGAAGCTCAGTCAATGGTTTAAGAAGGTAGTGGAATGATTACATGTTTATCAAGTGTTATGTTGTATAAGTAATCTCATGGTACTATGGAATAAAGAGACATCTAAGGATTGTTACACAGGTGTCTTTCCATACGTTTTGAAAGTATGTGATGAATGGTACCAGTATTTTTGGACAGTAGATGATATGTGCATAATGAAGGGATAAGTAGAAAATTAAATGTTTGATAGTATTCATGAGCTCATGACTGATATAAGGAGAAGGTTATATCATGGTTTGAGTATATAGAATTTTTGGATTTTGGTATGTGGAAATAGTTAACTTTTGATAACATTCATGTTTTCACTGAGGTTTAATGGGTATTCATTTTTCAAGAGAATACATGATTAAGGTATTCACATGATTGGATTGTGACCAACAATATATATGGGGGATAAATGATGGTATTTACATGCTTGGTTGATGACATTTCAATTAATCATTTTCTTTATATTATGAGTTTGGACCGAAGTATTTTAGATAAGCCTAAAGATTGGAATGGATTATGTTGGACATAAGTTAGTATTGTTTAAGGATAGAACATTTAATAGTTTTAGAAAAAGGACAACCTGCAGGACGGGCGACAGCCCATCGCGTCGGACAAGGCCGTGGGAATCGAACCCACAACAGAAGTGTGACTGGCCTTTATCGCCTAGCACTGGCCTACAAGAAGTCCCTGTTTAGTAGAAACTAGTAATATTATATTAATCAGTATGATATATGAAGTATAAGTCCATTTTAGGAACCACATACCATTAATCTCACAATATATGGACTTATGTATTTTTTGATAACTTTTCTAACCTTTTGTTTGAGACAGATGGAATGACCCATCATTCTATCACATGATCTGCTAACACATCAAGAATGACAAATTCAACTTCATTTCAAGAGATGAAGTGGAAATTGTCCAAAGAACGACCAACGATGAGACTATACCGAAATCATGAAAGTATTTCTTCTAATTCCAATTTCATCAACTTTAGGGAAAAGATCTTGAAAACCAAAAATGTTGTCCTAGTGCTCTTATATCTGATGAATCAGATGGTACCTTAGATCGTCACAAATTTATGGCTTTGTGATTGCTGGCTTTTCCATAACCATGTTCTCTACCACTCTCCATCAGAACATGATGGTTTGATTTCTCTTCCATATCCATATTTTCAACTATGTGGAAACCCAGGGATTAGTTTATTTGGGTAACCGTTACGTTTCATAATTTTGTTTTTAAAGATTGGTTTTGGTATTCCTTTTTACGATGTGGGTTTCTATTAAAGAAACTTTTTAATAGTAAACCATTTATAACCCCGACGAATGTCGAGGGCGAAATTCATTTTAAGGGGGGTAGAATGTAACACACCGAGATTTTATGAAAAATATTCTTTTTAATTTCATTAATGTCTTGTGTTGTATGCTACACCAAAAGGATCATGCTCAACACACATCCTTGACTTGCCTTTCATTACACGTAATCGCGACCTTCCTCAATAGCGTGTGTAGTACGCAATACCGAGTTTCACTAAACAGCGATATGCTATTAAAATATTATTAAAACTAACCGTTATGAATAGTAATAACCACCTTTTAAAATATTAGAAATTTTATCTCTCAAAATGGACTTCATTTTTGGATTCGGAGTATCGAATTTAGTCTAAGGTGAAATTTTGGTACTTTTCGGATAACTTTCATATTCTGATGAATAGTGAAAATTACTAAATTTTAATTAAAAACAACTTTTTCAATCGAAATAATTAATAGTGATAAATTATTAATTTGAGTGGTTTTAAAGTATATTTAGAATATATTTTTACAATTTAATACAATTTTGGTCATTGGATGTAATTTCACATTTAAACCAGTTATAAACAAGTGTCAATCTTTTGATAGTTATTATCTCTTAAAAACATGCCATTGGTTTTGACGACGGGAATTAATTTTTAAATTAGTTAATGTAACTGATATGTTTTGAATTTGGTAAAATAGACATCATTTTTGAGTTCATAATATCAAATGTAGCTTAGGACTAATTTTTGGTATTTTTCTGGAAACTTTCATTTTTTGATGAATAGTGAAACCACAAAGTGGTAGTAAAAAATGAATTTTTCATAAAACATAATTTTACCGCTTCTGTGAGTGGAATTTCAAAAATCATAGAGACATGGTTGATGTCAGTAAGTAAAATGTGGTTCAATGAGATAAAAATAATTTTTGGTGAATAGTAACTTTTTACTTTTTTTACCACGGTTAAAAGTAAATAGGGTAATTAAGGGTAAAAATGATATTATTATTACCCTAACACATGTCCTAATTATATTGGATAAGTGTAATTAGACAAAAAAAAACCTTAGGAATAAAATATGACCATTTAGGCCCACTTGGATTAGATTTGGACATTTATTATTATTTAATTCAAAGAATAGTTAAAAGAGTTAAAATCAAAGTTTATTTAGTAAAACATTTTTAATATAGGGTTATACATAAGATAAATTCGATTTTAAATATTCATTAGAAAGATAATAAGATTATCTACATAATGATAGTTTATTTATAATTTTTAGACATTAAATAAATTAATTTATTTATGACACAATGATGATGCAGTAATTACCATAATAGTGAAAAATTATAAAAATTGATATTATAAATACCCAAATAAATATAATTTGAGACTTTTTATGAATTCCACTAATTTTATAGGTTACTATGACATGTTATTATGGATTTAAGTAACTTTTTTTGAACTAATCATTCTGTTTTGAGTATCAAAAAAATAAATTACTAAATAGAATCAAAATTGACATAAAATAGTTTTTAAAACATATATTATATTATTAATTGTTATTTTATTCCTAAAAATCTAAAGTTCAGCCAAATGACTTAGATACGGTTATATATATTAATAATAAACAACCTGGGGTTCGTTTGGCTTGTTATGGTAAGTTTATTAACCATATAGTGTAAGAAAACAAAAAGACACGGTAAAAGTTAAATTATTTAACATAGAGTAAAATCTAATTGATAAGGTTAAAATAATAACCTAAACTTGTCTAAATACTATTGTATGAGATGATTTCGACCCATACCCACTTTATCTTAGAAATAAGACCCTTTGGAACCATTATAAACCGAATTTGACCTTAATATAATATAATATTTTGAGATTTTTTCCTAAGGTGCCCCTCTCCTCCCTTATAAAAGGGCACCTCCTCCCCCTCTTCCTCACACCACGTTGAGCCTTCATGCTCGTCCAACCCCTGCCAAAATCTCTTCTCCACTTCCCTAGTATCATCCTAGAGGTCCTGGTATTCTTCAAAGACCATCCATAGTTCTTTAAGTGGAGGTTAAGAAAAGGCACGTCAAAAAGAGGTAATATCCATTACCGATCTTTTTCAATTTCTTTCTTCTTCAACTTCTTCTTCTTTAGTTGTTTTATGATAAAGTAATAACATAAGTATTTCTTATATACTGATATGTTATTATAAATATGAAACAACTCTAATTAACCTTCTATCCATCCTACGGAAAAAGGAAATCACCGCGCGTGCGTACGTACGGAATACCGTCTCCACGCCGTGGTGTAATCTATTTTCCACCACCACCTTAATTGGATGGGTATAATGGTGTAATGAGGGACTATATAGGATTATTATAAAGTGATATTGATACTGAAATAGTATACATACACTTCAACACAAGTTCACGATCATGAGAACGATATCATCGCTCGTGCGTACGTACGGACTACCGTCTCCACGACGCGATGAGATTCATTCTCCACATTAACCATTCATGAATGATTATAAAGTATATATAATGAATAATAATGAAATATATGAAATTTTAAATCTACTGGATTAATGTATATATATATATATATTTAATCTACTTACTTCCATTCAAGACATTAAGGAAAGGAAAACAGCGTTCATGCATACGTACGGACTACCGTCTCCATGAACGGTGTGTTTCATTTCATTTATCTATATATTATATATATATATATATACTGAGTATATATGATATATAAATCATGTTTTATATTCTGGAAGTAAGTAAATCATGATATTAGTAATAATAATGTCAAGAACAACAAGTCCAAACACCTACGATAAATGAAACGATTTTACCCAAAACGCTTCTTTAACATGGAATTTACAAAATAACGGGTAATATAAAGTCATAAGTGAACCATATATGATATCATAACAATTAATGTGATTCTTTAATAAGTTAATGACATTATTTAAATCATTATACAAAAGGTTTGGACACTTACGAAGCAAATCAGACTTAAGGTAAGGGAAATATCACAATCTCATTTTTATCCGAGATTGTTTATACTTTGGTATTTACTGGGGTGTATTTTATCATCCACATCCATGTTTACTCAATATGTAATGTTATTTCCATCCACCTAAAATTTTTTAAATCCAAATTTACCCTTTGGTGAGTTTTTAGTTAAAGATATGAAATGAATCTGTTGTCGTTTTTCGTACGAGGTACTTTTTGACTTTTCGGACAAAAGTACGAGAAGAATGTTTTTTTAACTTATACAGCATGAATGGATTTTTGAAACATTATTTCCAAGAGGATTCCTTTAAAAGTTTTCAAGTTTATTTTTAATCAACTTCTTTTAGTTTATAATTGTACGAAATGTTAAGAAAGGAAAAGTGTTTTTGAAGTAGAAAGGATATTTTCCTCAAGAATGAAGTTCAAGTGTTTTATCAAAATTATTTTCCATCTAAGATAATAAAGGGTTCTGTTTTTATCCCTATTATTACATTGATTTGATTATGTTGTGATGGAATTATTTTTATTAATTACTTTATCGTATATGAAATGTTTTATGATGTCATGATGTTTAAGATTCCCATTTTTATTACATGGGTTATGCAATGATGTATGGTTTATGATTTTGTGGCACACATAAGAATGATATCATTATGAGATGGGTGGGACCTATATCTCCCTCCAATGCATTGGGTAAAGATTTTATATCTCATGAGATAGACATGGCTGGAATGGTAGGTTACACCGGTTCAGTGAAACAGGACTGAAACGAGGGTGAATCAGTTCAGAAAGGGACTTTGTCCAGTAAGATAGTCTTGGCAATGAGTCTCGACTAACAAGAAATGATTCTCTATGATTATGTGTGTATGCCACAAAGTTTCATGTTTTAAGTTATTATTATTGGGATTTCATTTCACTACTAAGATTTATCCCATGTTATGAAATTATGCTCTCTTTTTCAGGTTAAGATTTCCAAAATGTTATGTTCTTATGAATATGATGTGATTGATATTTCTTTTGTTTACCCTTACTGACCATTTGAGCTCACCCTTTTATGTTTTATTTTCCCCATGATATAAAAGAAAGGTTTTAGGTAAAAAAAGGAATATCTTTATGGGATATTTTGAAGATCTTTCACCACAATTAGAAGATTATATTCCGAGTTTCCAAAGACACTAAACTATTACGGTCCTTGTGTGTGTGTTTTTGTTATGTACTACGTATTCTGCAAAAGTAATGTAATGTCTATGTACGTTAAGCTTCGGGTCTCTACATCCATGGGGTCCCCAAGATGACCCATTGATTGCCTTAGTCGGCCATGACTCATCCAATAAGGGTAGGACAAGTGTAAAGGTATTTTCATATTTTTATAATATCATTTTTACCTTAAATTTCACTAATTACCTTTAATCGCGATTAATTAAACTTAAAAGTTACTATTCACCAAAAAATTATTTTAATCCCATTGAACCACATTTTACTTCCCAATGGAAACCATGTATGTCAGATTTTTGAAAATCAAATCACAAAAGTTGTAATCATTCATTTAAACGAAAACTCAGTTTTTAACTATCACTTAGTGGTTTCACTATTCATCAAAAATTTAAGTTTTTCAGAACAGTGCCAAAAATTCACTCTAATATATAATTGATATAACAAATTCAAAAATGTTGTCTATTTTACAAAATTCCAAACATATAATTTTCATTAATTAATTTTATAATTAATTCCCGCTGTCACAACAAATAGCGTTTTTTAAGAAACAATATATATCAAAAGATTGACAATTGTTTATGTCCAATTTCAAAGTGAAATTAATTCTTATGACAACTGTTGGATAAAATGGTAAAAATATATTCTAATTATACTTTAAAAACACTCAATATTATAATTTATCACTATAATTTATTTTGATTAAAAAAGTTGTTTTTAAGTATTTTTCACTATTCATAAAAAATTGGAAGTTCTCAGAAAAATTCAAAAAATTCAACATAGGCTAATTTCGATATTACGAATCCAAAAAAGAAGTCCATTTTGAAATATAAAATATATATAATTTCAAAAATTGGGTATTACTATTCATAATGGCTATTTTGATTGGTCGCGGTGTGTTAGAATCTCGAACTTGCGTGCAATGCAAGCTATTGCATTATTGAAAGAGAAGCGTATCATGGAAACTCGGGGTGTTACAAACCAAAACATTTTTGAATAATACCATCAATATGAGTATGAATTGTTGATGTCCAGTCATACCCAAACCAATGTCGTAAGGCCTCGATGCTGCCACCAAGAGATTCTAACTGAAACTCTCTCGTCAAGGGTCAGATCAAACCATCGGCAGAAGTGTGATTATCGAGTCTCCTCCCAAAGGTATATCAAGACATGATGGTTATGTCAATGGTTTAACCAGAAACTCTAGGTCTTGGACATGATTCATGGAAGGAAGGAATTATTGGTACCTATGTCTATTGATATGACATCTAGTAGTAGACACATACTATACCTCGAATCATTCCTAGATCCCTTGGGTTGCACTCCTTGACCGCATGAAGATACTCTCTTCCCCTTTCCTCCAGCTCCCTGATCCTGCAAGGGACCACAAAGGGGGTGGTTTACATGCCCAAGTCTCTGAGACTAGTGCCAATTTCTTGTTTTCTAACTACTATCATTCACTGGTTGTATCTTCTTAGCCAAATAACATTCAACCAAAAAGGTACTCTCTAGTACCCCAACATAAGTAAGAATTCAAAGAGGAATAGTGCTGGATCAGACGTCCTTAAACACACTGCACTCGAAAGTTCAAGCCCAAAAGCACTGATTGTATCGTATTCATCGAGTAACGCGAATGATCGGTACACCTCTATTAATACTTAGGTACCTACATGTCGTCCTACCGAAGCTATAGAAGATCTAGAGAACTCTCAACCACCTCCTCAAGCTAGTCCTTAGCCACTTTCAAGTCGGGATCACCTCGAAACCTGAGCGGTATTTAATATTGAATCACGAATAAGGCACTAACCCTATATCTGTCCTCTTCCCGTACCGCCGGTTGTAACTTCTGACCAACGAGAAGTGATATAGCTGACACACTACCCGATTGTAATATCTCAGGTAAAGGTCCATGTATCAAAGTTTCATCACTATGCGGACCATCCTCATGGTCGCTCACTGAAAAATACTAGTAGCTAATATCACCATCTTCTCTACTAGTGTTTCAACTAGGCGAAAAACTCTAGCAACCACCTCCATCCATCCCTCAGCTGCGTGGGAAACTGTCTCACCTCGAAACCTCAAAGGCCTCTGATGCTGGAACTCATGCAATGCACATAGTCAGCATGCACCGTCCACCAGTGCGGCTAATGGTATCTGCTACCTAACGGGTGGTGGTGCTACTGGTACACAACCCGAAGTTTCCAACGTAGTAAGAGGGCCTTGCAGCAGAGTCTCATCACTCGGTGGGCCATCATCGTGTACTCTCTCGAGAATCCAAGTTGGTTGTCTACGCAACGACATCTTGATAAGTAACAGGTGCCCCATTGTCATTATGTTATACCTGGTGTGCTGACATGAGAAAACATATGAAAACTTTTATAAAACACAAACGCAATCTGTGTTTTCATGCACTGATTCTAAAATTAGAAGTCAGGGTCCTGGTGTATGGATACGTCGGCAGCTGCACCAACATTGGATTCCCTAAATAGATAACCACACTCAATACACTTAACACTATTTCCATTAAAAAGATCAGAGTCCTATGTTCTATGGTATAACTGAATCCTCTAATACCAATTTGTCACGACCCGTCCCCCGGGGCCCTTGTCGTGACTACCCCAAGACTGCATTCCATAGTCTAGGGGATGGAGACTAGCACCGAAATTCATATTACCTAAAACCAAGAAATCATTGCCTTTATATCCTATAAACACATGCAACAAAGCACACAATAAGATATGAACATGTGTAACCTGAACAGTAAATAGAGTGAGTACAGTAAGTAAAAGGGGCCAGAATACAAGCCCAACTAGAAAGTACAAGAAACTGAAAAGTACAAGTAAACTAAAACATATCCTAGGAACACCCGCAAAGGATCCTTCCTGAAGGGTAGGTACAACTCTCGAATGGTCATCTATGTAGTACGCCTCATCTAATATCCACCTCCGAGCAACTTCTAGTCCTAGTACCCTCATCCTCAGTCAGCGATGTTCGTCGTCTGCATCAAGATCAACAAGGTGCGGGTGTAGCTCGTGCAGGAATGAGTATAACGATGCTCAGTAGGGACCCTGAGACCCTCAAAGGTCTCAAAAAATCCACAAAGGATAAACCAAAAAGCATAAAACAACTTACAACCCCACTTAGGTATATTCCTATACATATACCAATGTTATTAAGTATACCAATCTCATTCATGAGGAAATTAAAGGCCTAAATCCTTAGCCAAAGTAAAACTATTCCACAAAGGAAGAATACCACAAAGGTAACACCACAAAGGTATGTACCATAAAGGTAATGCCACACCGAAGTATACCACAAAGGTATCACTACGAAGGTTAGTACCACGAAGGTAAGTACCACGAAGGTAACACTAAAAAGGTAAGTATCACATAGGTAACACCACACAGAAGAATCCCACAAACATATCACCATGAAGGTATGTAAAACAAAGATACACCACACAGAATATTACCACAAAGGTAAAGACTTAGCTCACACCAGGTATAACATAGGTATAGTAGTAAAGATGATTAGTTGTAACTGCTTAATCATCTTACTCTATTAAGAGGAAAACCCATGCACGATCCTAAATCATCATCAGACTCACACAGGATCCCAGTACATCATCAGACCCACAAAGGATCCTATTACATCATCAGAACCACACCAGATCCTAGTACATCATAAGACCCACACATGATCCTAGTACATCATCAGACCCACACAGGATCCTAGTACATCATCAGACCCACATAGGATCCTAGTACAACATACCCACGAAGGATCCTAGACTAGTTCCACATAGATTCCAAGAACATATCCATGTTGGACCCTCAATCACAGACCCACGAAGGATCCCAAAACACATACCCACATAGGATCCCTTTCTCATGTTACAGCCAGCTATAGGGTTCTCGCACTAAGCTCACTTGATTCCGGGAAGGTCCGCTCTTCAAGCCATAGATCAACACTCCAACCACCACGAAGTCCCAAAAATAAGTATCAAAAGGATATCCATGTAATAGGGGGCTCAACACAATAGACGGTGCATCAATAAGACCCCCAGTTTGTATGTTATTGGCCTTTAGTTGTGAGAGAATTGTTGGATTCATGCTCGATCCAACCCGGATGTACCACCAACTCTATCCAAAACTCAATTGGGGTATACCAAAATGACCATCTCAATCCATGTTTTTTGGTGCCATAGACGGTTCTTCAAACCGACACCCATAGCCCAAGATATGGTCAAAAGGGAAAAAATTTCTTAGTAGGTCCGGGTCTGGTCCGACCCGGTCGGTCCGACCCTCCCTGTAGTGCGACCCACGGTAGGCATTCTTCTGGGTGACCTCGACTGGCCAGATGGCCTTCCACCCCTCCGCGCGGCGTGGTCGTGCACCTCGCCATCACTGGCGGTTGGCTAGGTCGACCACCCTTCCTTCTCCACCGCGGCACAAGGCTGCGACTCCTGCATGTCGGGCGGCGTGGACACACACCGTCGTCCCCTTCATGTTGTTGGCCTCCACCAGTCGCCGCCCTTTCTCCGCCGCGACCCTTCCACGGTGGCCCGGTCGCGCCACTACCTTCGTCGCAACCAGTTGTGGTGCCGACCGCTGCTCTTGAGACTCACCGATACTAATCGCCAACAATAGTCTCCATACTCCTCCATCGCGAAAAAATTGTCAAAAACCACAAAGTTGCAGAGAGGTCGAGCCATGCTAGTTTTACCCACACCCTCCGTGTTAGGGTGGTATAAAGCAGATCAATAATTCTTGAATCACAAAGAATGTGAAGAATGGTTAAAGGGGTATTCAAAACAACAAACCCTGCCTTGGAGGTTCCGAAGGAAGAGTCACGAGGAGGAATATGAAGTCGTTGGGGACGTTAGCGTTCGTCTCTCCCGCAAGAAGCCTTCAACGACGCCGCCCTTTCATCGTTCTTCAGTTCGTGGCTTGGGGTCGCTCATCACTGCCCACCAGAACCAGCTCCATCATCCAAGTGTTGGTCTCACAACACTTTACCTGAGCTTCGTCGCTTGGTGAAGCTGTGCCAATCCCCCCCCCCCCCCCCAGGATCCATATAAATAGGAGAGGGGAAGGTAAGTAACGATCATGGAATTTATGATGGTTCATTAAATAGGAACCTTCTTAAATTCCAATGACGTGGTTACTTAGTATTTAAAAGGCCAAGCCATTTAATTTTTGCTGGCATAATTAAATGGGAGATTTCCAAGAGGCTTCCCCCCATTAAGAGGGGTTCAGGTGGTCCCCACCTCCATAACCCACGTAGATAGTTTTCAAAAATTAAAATAAAAGTTTTTTATTTTATTTATTTCTTCTTCTTCCAAAAAAATAACAAAAAATAACTTTCACCCTCGACCTACTACAGTCGAGGTAAAGGTCTCCATAAATGATATTGGAACTGTCAGTTCAACAGTGCCCTCAGATTTCAATTCCGAGCACTTGTTCAAAAGTTATATAACGTCGCTCGTGCGTTTACTGAACGTACCTGAAATATTTTTTGGAAAAATTATAACAATCACCCTTGACTCGCACCGGTCATGGTTAGGCTCTGCCTAAGTGAACCACTCCCCAACAAACCCAATGGTAATCTGAGATTTTCAATCCGAGTTACCGTTTAGAAGTTATGAATTTTACTATATAATATTTTTCACGTAATTATTTTATTTATGACCAAAAACTAACTTTCACTGGTGGCCTACACCGACCAATGATAGTATTTACCTAAAGAGAGCATACCCTCATTAGTTTAGAGGTGGTCTCAAATTTCTAATATGAGTTACTGTTTGTGGTTTATAGGCATTTGAAAAATAAAATAATTTATTTAATTATTTTATTTAAGATTATGCCATTTTTGGGTTTTGTCACAGAAGGCCCATGCCGACTAAACTTAAGTCACACCTAAGGTAAAATCGACCTCCTGAATGCAATGGTAACCTCGTATTTATGACCCGAGTTTCCATTTAAGATTTATTCCACTTTTTCAAGAAAACTTCTTACACGTGCTAATTAAAACTCAACCAAACGTTGATGGATCATTCCGGCCACTTCGGGCCTCGGAATCGCGTCCCATCAGATTTCGCGGTCTCGAAATAATTCCATATAATTTAAGAAATTATACGGAATTTTTGGGACATTTTAGAAGGTCTCTCTAGCATGTAACACAAGCGATCTCGATGTTGTGTGAATTACAATAAATATTACATGTTTAATTTATTTATAATTGTAAATGTACAGTTGTGTAAAAGGATATTATATTGCATTACGTTTTTGGTGTTGCCTTTCATACATGATATTGAATAAAAAGTTTTACTTTATAATTTCAAGGTGTTACAATAACCACTGCAAAATATGAGGTCCCTAATGAAATAAGAGTATAAAGTGTGTACTATGTTCACATTAACTTGTGAAATACCTAAATACACCTCATGGTGAAACATATGTCCAATAAGAGTTATGTTGATCATCATAAAATGATATATTAGCTATGACACTAGATACAGTCTTCCACCCTATCAGCATTATGGTCCCTAAATTCTGAAAATAAGTATAAAAATCTCTTACATGTTTTCCATTATTATATAAATACACTTCAATAAATTATTGTGATCGATTCTTCTAATGCGACCATTTTATATCTGGGATAATATAAAGAACTACATTTTACTCAACTCCTAAGTTAGTAAATAGTCTTAGGGAAGGCCTCTTAAAATGTTATTATCTCTGGTCAGGTTACCAGTCTAGGAGGTTCATGTGCTAACTTGTCAGTTCAGTTTAGTCATACCCCTTCTAAATCCCAAAATTAACATACTCGCTGAGAAAAAACCATCAGTATATTATTTCATCAGGACTCTAAAAAATTTGAGAGGGATTAGGAGTTGATAAAGGTAGTGTACTTGGTGAGGTAATATCCCTTACAATCAAGAATATCACTACATACAATTCACCCAACTCATAATAATTTACAAAAAAGAAATATATGAGATGTATTCATAGTAGAAACATCAATGGTAATCAAGGGAAAAACTATACCACAAGTATGGGAGATATTTCATTATATTTAACACTTTCATAACCTTAAGAGCCTCAAATTCAAAGAAAATCTTGGAAATTTTGGTACTAATTACAAAACAATCTCATCCCATAGGTCTATGAAGTTTTTTTCATTACCGCTCTCCCCACAAAGAGAGCCAGTTTTCACCAGGTTTGGAGAAACCTAATAGGTGGTGTCCCTTATCTTTTTTTCGATGTGTGGCAAATATCTGCACTAAAAACACTCTAAAAAAGATTTTACGGAATCTCCTTATACGTTACTCTATATATCATACTCCTTGGAGAGTGGGTTGGTTAAAATATTAAGCCTCATAGGGGGTATAATCCCAAATGACCTTTAAACAAAGAGAACTCCAAAATATAATTTTTACCACCTCACAATGAATATTTAGGGTTGGTATAACCTTATATAATTTAGATATAGAAAATGATATTAATCTGGACATTTAATATGCCTCATTTAATATTATAGATTCCAATATAGTAGAAGAAAATATGGATCAATAGGAATAAGAAGTCATGGTGACTGTCCAATGTAAATCTTACACTGAGTTACTTTAAGAGGAGGGCATCCATACATGAAATCATAGGTAGACCAAGAACATGGAACCCCCAAGAACTAACTTGTCACTCTCATGTTGTGCATCAAAAATTGATAAGGAAAAAATGGTATCATCATCTTAATATACTCTTGAGAATGCTAATGTATCTTTGTTTAAGGAATGATTGGTGTGATATGAGGCTGAGATAGAAGAATTGAGACGGCTTGACACTGATATATTGACGGTAAATACTCTTATAGAACACAATATTATGCTGGGAACCAATGTATCTCATTCCATGGGTGCTTCAAACCTTTAAGGTCACATTTCTCTAGTTAGAGAGATATATTGTTGCCTTATCAATTTCCCACCCAGTCTATCAGTTTAACTGGCTCTAGTATTTGTGCATTATCAATATTTTACAACTCTATAACCATAGGAATCATCATTTCATCATTTTAAAACACCATATATTGGGTTAAAATAATATACATAGGAAATAAAGTCATACTAGGCACAACATTCAATTCATGGTCAATCTTTCCCTCATCCAGTAGTACCAATAAAGTTATTCGACTCCATCTAGGACCTTGTCATGCATATAGAGGTCATAGATAGGAGATGTGATCTAGTTCCACAAGAGAGAAATACCTACCCTGAATGGATTTATAGAATCCTTCCTCCACAAAACTTTGGGATTCCAAATTTCCCAACCATGAATCGTTCTGTGATCCCAAACCACATTTGATGCAATTTCTGTCTCATTGGGACCAATATAAGGGAACACTTGAGCAGTATCAAGCGGCCAAACATAGGTGTTTCATGAAAATTTTCTAGGGTCTAGCCTTTTTTGGTATAGTAACATCCCTTCCTCGCCAAATTAAAACCGGTAAGATCTTTGTTTCCTTATTTTGTTCCAATTGAAATATACCTTTAAGAAGAAAATTATTGTTAACCTTTCAATTTTCAAATAGTAAGAGAAAAAATGTTCTAAAAATTTATTTCAATGTGGGAGGAGATCACATATTCTCTAGATATTCAACTCTCGTAGATGTTTCTAATATATTTATTCATAAAAAATATCTATGATGATTTATAAACACCCCTCATCCTAAGGAAATTTCTTAGTGGATTCATAGAATTGTCTTTGACATCTATGAAATAGGAATATAGTCTCCATTATAGAAGATTTAATATTTGACTCATTCTAATTAACCAAAAAATAAATATAATTAAGGTAGAAATAGAAAATATCAATCTCAAACCATATATGGTATCGACCCCAACACCGAATCCCATCCAATATCACATGACACCTCTCCCTGAGTGACCACAAAAACAACACCACCCTCAATTAGATGAGAGGAGAGTATAGGATCATCTATGTTTAAAATATATAAAAAATAATAATTATTATTTTATAAAGGATAAGGGTCCAGGATTTGTATATTGGACTTGGAAAACAATATACTCATATTTCCTCAAATTGAGAAGCAAAATAAGGGTTTTATTAATGATCACCTAAATTATTACCATTATCACAAGATGTTAGGAAATAATATTCAAGGCTTCTTTATCTTCCAGAGTATAATAAAAAAAAATATGGTTGATTTTAGATACTTTGAATTGGTTAATCCCTGAGAGTAGGTGTCTTGTGTCTCTACTACTCTGTTAAAGAAGAAATAATCATAAGAGAAATTCCCAAAAATGTGAAAATATTTTGGTAGGATGTTCTGGAAAAATATCAATAAATTACACACAATGCTTAAGAGAAAAAATAATTTTAAAATTATGGACACAATTCCCTATAAATTTATTGAACCACCTGATTTGAAACACTAATTATCTATGAGAAAACAAGCTCAGTAGAAGAGGGATAAGTCTTAGGATGAATAAAAGGAACCCTAAATGGCCCCCAAGTTGGTTCAAACTCTATAAGATTTCTGGATCTCAATAATGTAATCATTGGAACCACACTTTCAAATGGTCTAATGGTAATTTTCCTACAAATGGAAACTTCATCGGATAATAAATCACTATATGGTTCAGTTGATGTAATTTACTTTATTGACCCTTTTTCTGATGTAGAAATTGAATATGAATAAGAGTATTAGTTTTATATATAGAATAGGGAAGGAGGATAAATGAAAAAAATACCATAGATGAAGATGGTTCCATTAGATAAGATACCATAGAAATCATATCGTGCATTTAGAGTTTCTTTAGATGCATATATACAGCTGAGACTTGATGAAAAGAGCTCTAACAGATCTAATATAAGCATTAGTTATATCATATTTCAGCTAGTGATTGTTTGTTGCCTATCATATCAGAAGACTAATTGGTATATTTACATTCCTTTGATCATCATCATCATGATCTGAATGGTTTGGAACATCATATCCACTACGAGGAAGAGTCTCCCAGTGTTGGTCAAAATTAGTTAATAAAACTTGCACTGACTACTAGGCCTCAACCTAAAGAACAAATACTGTTGAGAAACGAAGTCCCCTAGCTTAGAAATATGATACTATAACTCATTTATCATTGAAACCATCTATGTTCTCAACTGTGGATACTCTTTACCTCTCATAGGACATTTGAAATGCATTTTAAGGCCATTTCTTGATATTTGGAATTTGAGGCTGAAGTATCCATAGTGTATGTGTATCTAAACGAGAATTTTCAAGATGAGTGTTACACAATCATCTCACTTATGAACCAATATTGAAAAAATTATGTATATTGATATATCATAAACATGTTTTTTTAAAATGTTGGGGCCGAAGCCTCATTTTATTATTTTAAAGCAACGACCTCTTTAGACTGGGTAGAGGGAGACTCATTACATAGCCCGAAGGCCCAAGGCCAAGTGGCCTGAATACAAAGCATGAAATCCCATTGTTTTGGTCTAAAGTTCCCCTTAGTGAATAGTACTGCTACAATACCTGGGCTGCTACAGTACCGCCGCTGCTACAGTTCATGCTATAGTACCTCTGCCGCTACAGTTCCACCACTGATACAGTGTCTGGAAAATAATTCCCTACCCGGATTTGATCTTGGGTCTTCTAGATGCCAAGCATGAGCCTATACCATTATGGTACAGGCTCGTTGGATATCATACCCATGTACCTGGTTGGATAGCTTAATGATGTTTCTCTCTCCTTCTTCTCATTGATAATGGCTTGAGAATTAACTTTATTATTCTCTAAACCCTTTGGAAGTTAGGTTTTAGTGAGAGGGACTAATCCCCATCCAAACTGACCTTTCTGATGTATGATGAAATTTTGAAAAAATCATAGGAAAGAACAAGTTGAATTCCTAGTTTTGGAATATTTTTTCTAAGACTTAATTCATGGTCGTCAAATAAGATATGATGTTCAATGTTCCCTTTGAAAGACCTTGTCTTCACACGCATGTTGTAGTGACCTCATCATATCATTAGTACTTGAAATATTCCATTAATTGGTGATTTAATGTGTTACATGGTGATGAATCCCCATTAAATACGTGTTAGGATTAGTATATAAAAATAACATGTTACAAAAGGGAGGGAAAACATTATGAATTAGGGGATGCTAACTAGACATTGACCCCAAATGGCTTGAAGGCTTCTCCTACCAATCCAAGAAGTGTACATAGATATGATTACATTTTTTCCATCTACAAACATGATGAATTTATTATAATACATAAAACATATCAAGATAATAAAACCTCATATGACCAGAGTAAATATGATGTAGTTTTCAAGATATCTTCCACCTAGGCAATTGAGAGAGATACTTCATAACCACCCATGGGACCACATAGCCTGTCCATGAGTAGTATACCAATATTTGACAGTTATTCCAACATTAATATCCCCATATTATGTCTCATTTTTCTTAAGGTTGTCTCACACTCCACTTCAGGTGGGGGAAATGTCCCCAATATACCTCTATTATCACCCTCTTTAGGATCTCAATAGGGAGAGGAATGAGAAGAAGAAGAGGATCATGATGATAACCCTTTAGTATTAAAGGTAGGTATCTCAACCATTTTTTATGACCATAAATAGGTAAAACTTAGTAAAGATGAAAACCTTTGACCTACTTTGATTAGTGTTTCCATGACCCCTAAAAATTTTGAGGAATGTATTTACATTATGAATAAGAATTTAGATTTATTCTCCTAGAATTATATTGAGATTCATAAACTAAACCCCTTTGTATCCACCCATTATTTGGGGATTCCTAATGCAACCATGGGTCTAAGAATACGACAAGAAGAATGCATCTCACCCTCATTGTTAGGGTAGAAACTAAAGTTGATAAGATTATCATGGATAAATCCATTTTTGAATTTCAATACCCAATTTGGTTGGATAATATTTTCATACTCAAGAAAAATAACGGTTAAATCGAGGTTTTCATTTGTTTTTGCGATCCCAAATGGTATTTCCCAAAATTTGATTGACATGTCTCAATCACAAAACTATAAATTGATGCAACCATTGATATCCAATTCACTTCCTTCATGGATGGACACTGTGGTTCTAATCAAATTCATATTAGCAATGAGGATGAGGAGGCCACTAATTTAAAAACTCCTCAATGGGTTTACTACTATTGTGTAATGCCCCTCAGTTTTAGAATTTATGGTACCATATAATAATGCGCCATTAATCATATTTTCAATAGTGTTTTTGGGAAAGATTTTGGAGTTTTATGTTGAAGTCTTAGTGCTTTGGTCCCTTAATTTCTCCGATCACCTTATCGATATTGAAATAGTGATTTGGAAGTTGTGTCAACGCAATATGAAAATAAACCCCCTGAAATAAAATGTCAAGGATAAATTTGGAAATTGTCTTGGTTTCAGGGTATTCTATAATGGTGTGAAGGTTAATCCAAATAAATAGAGGAAAACATCAATATAATCCAACCACTCAATTAGATATAGTTATGTGGATTACAAGTAAATATCGCCTATATCAGAAACTTCATTCCCAATTAGGATAAAAGAATTACCCTTGATAAGGAAGGGAATCCTCTAAAAATGTGATACATTTTTTCATCTTGTTTTTGATAGACTCAAGTATGAACTTCTCCACCAATCAATATTTATATCTTATGTTGATGGAAAATCATTTATTCTCTATGTTTCTACTTAGGATCCCTCAATGGTAAAGATCCTTACCATGTAACATTACATCGTAAAGGAAAAATGATAGTATTATATTAGAATGATAATTTTCAATGAAGATATCTGATATTTTTCATTGAGAAACATTCCTTGGGATGATTTCTATTATGAAAAAAATAAGGTATTATTTTTAGAACCATGAAGTCCACTTGGTGTTTCACATCAACTACTAAAATATTTCCTCATTCACCTAATGTTAGAAGGTAAATTAGATCATTGGGTATCCATACTGTAAAAGAATAATATATAATTCAAATATCAAAGCGTGATCATTGGATAGGCATTGGAATATTTCCTTACAGTACATATAATCCCCGAGGATATGCTAAAAATAACAAAATCCATGATGAATAAGTTTTTCTAATATAAAATTCTCATTAAATTTAAATTATTTACATTAATGGAGTTTCGAGGTGAAAAACTAGGAAAATGACGTGTGACACAAAAGAGAACAGGTTCAGTTTGGGTGTGATTTTTATCTCCCGTTCTAAAGAAGCCACACCATATTCCTTGATGATTTCATAAGTATTTAGTAATAATGTGTCATAATATCAATCCATTATCTTCATATTGGAGTATGATCTTTTACTATCAGTATCACGAATCTACATTAAATATTATTCAGAGATGGCGGTCAAACAATTTAAGGGTGGATATAACATTAAAAAGTAGTAATTAATCAATCTATTAAACCATTTTTATAAACAAATGGGAGAATTTCACTGGCAGACAACTCTAACTCACATCTTATAATAAAAAAATAATATGAATGATTCTTAAGAATTATCTATTGTGGTCTTAGAAGATCCTTTATAGGAAGAAATATTTATTCCCATTATGCAGTATAGGGTTATCTTTTCATTCATTAGATACAATATAGAAAAAAAACATGAGATTGGCACCATGTTGAAAACTGGTGAGCTATTGTCCCCATTGAGTTATTTTTTCACCGAATGGATATCCCCATAGTAGAATATCATAGAAGAAAGACCTAACTATCAGATCTATATAGAAAATATCATATACCACATTGGGTAGTGAATTTCATTTTTTAATATGGCCAAAATACATAGGTGGTCCTCTACAAATGGTTATTTAATGGAATGCTACTTAGATACATAAAAGGAAAATAGATCCTTTACATCATGAAAGAGTTTCATATTGGGTCATATGACACTCATAAATCAATAACTAAGATATCCCATCATATTAGAAGGCTTGTATATTCATGGATAATTATTACACAAGATTCTGTTGAATTTTCAATAAAATGTCATGTGTGGTAGGTTCACAGCAATTTCATTCACCATCCCATGGAATTTTTTCATACCAAAAAATATTCTTATATATTTCCCAAATGGGGAATGGATTTCATTGGGCCATATCCCTCAGATATATCTCGATAGTTCAAATATATCCTTACTACCACCATAATTTTTTGAATGTGGGTTGAGGCGATACCCCTCAAGGGGGTTAGTAAAAAGTTTTTCATTGTATTTTTAAATTCAAATATTATCACAATATTTAGTATCTCTAAAATGATATTAGTGAAAAATGGAACCGAATTATGTTTTTTTAAGATAAATGGATTATATCAATAATAAAAACTTTAGTAGAAACATTCCTCATGCTACTATGACTTAGTGTATGGATATATAAAATACTTAAATAATACTTTATCTAATAATAATTAGAATATAGTGGAAAAAATAATAAATAATGGTTAGGAAATCTTCACATACTCAGTGGACCTATCACCCCACAACCCACATCACCATGCAATCAACCCTATGTATTCATTTATATGGAAAAAAATAAATTCATCCCATTGAGATATGGTTACCCTTTCTACATATCACTATATACAACCAGGAAACAAAATATGATTATACCCAAAAGTGGTTTGATAAATTATTATGACTTGACAAGAAGATGATTCATACACTGCACAACTTATATATTTATCTAAACTAGGTCACAGGAGCCTTAAAAAACATGGTATTCCTTCATTAATTCCTTTAAGGATATATCATGTTATCCCTTAGAAATTTTATTATAGGAAAAATAGGATGGGAATTATCTATTGCATAAGTTTTACCCCAATGGGATGTGTACCCAAATAACTATAGACATGGAGAGCATAACACCCACATCAATTTGAGGTTTCAAAATAAGTACTTTATTTGGTGAATCATACTAGTTGAAGTTTATGAGGAAATAATCTAAACTACCCCGAACCAACAATATAGTTTCATGATGATGAAATACATGACAATTTCAAAGTCGTGTGAAGATAAATTGCATGCCATCATCCTAGGAACACATTGTTAAACTGCACGACGACATCCTAGTCACACAACGGTAAAATTCACTAAAACATCCTGACCATACATTGTACGTGTCCTTACAACATAACATAAATTGAAATGTCAGAGTCTTTGTCACATGACAATAGGCTACACAACATATTATTTCCTTCAATGACATTAAATTTCATAGAATATGTAACCTATATGAGATTTTTATCCATGTAAGGATACGTGGCATCACTGTATCCATAAATATTTGATAGGGAAGAATGTATCAACCCCATAATAGAATAGAATATGGAAATTAATCTTCCATATGTATGAGATTGATATATATAAGGGACCTATAACTGAATACAATTTCAAGTCTCACTCAGGAAATGACCAAAAATTTTCTTTCCCAACATACAAGTGAGATCCATGCAGGGGTTTTATAAAAGAACTATGTGTGGTCTTATTCTTTTTATCATAGGATATATAGTGATGTCAAGGTTAACCTATCTTGGGTCTATCCATGGTTTTATTTAATATCCAACCATTTCATTTTGGAAAAGGATATGAATAGAAATTTTACATGTAATCCTGATGGGTCTAAAAATTTCTTGTATATTTCCATTGCCCCATTTCCATGAATTTTCAACCAACATGAATGATTTCACAATCATCTATATTTGATCATATTGAGAATGAATTAGGGGATCTTAGAGGTCTTGATGAATACCTATAGTTGGAATATCCAAGGTGCACTATAGGCATGGAGTTATGTCATGGACACATGTCAACAAAATGTGAAGTTGAATTCCATCTCATACAACTCTAAACTACTTGGAGTTTACCATTCCAAATGGTCACTTTCTCCTTTATATGAGATCATGATCCATGTAACTACATATAGTTCAAAATCTATCTATTTCTTAGAACATAAATTCCCTTTCCCCTTTGTACATGAGCCATATCTGTACAGAAATTGAAATGCCCCTATCCCTATGTAAGAGTCCGAACAACAAAGGGACTATATCGAAGAACTATATATGGATTTATTACCCTGTTATGGAAATTTAGTGACACCCAAACCTTATATCATGGTCAAAAGTAAAAATTCTAATGTGAGAAATGCCCCTCACCTTTTATATGATATTTATCTATATATGGGATTCATATTCAAGAACTACATGTGGATTTATTCATGGTTGATTTAATATAGGATGTGATGTCTAGACTTTACATCCAAGACCCACCTACATGCCAATATTAATTTCCACTCCTTCTCTCAATGTGGTGATAATTATTATATGATAAGTTAGAGGCCTAAATTCTCTCACCATATATTCTTTTAATATTCCTCTAGTTTCTATTATTTTCATAACCTTTCATTCATTTCAATATCTAATATTCTCAACACCAAGGGACACTTTTTGGCTTTTTATATATTCTCCCATAAATCTATAAATATGAACCCTCATAGTTTTTTTATAAACCAAAATCATCAATCCAAAGGGGTGGGACTTATATACTTCATTTTCTATGAAAAGATCACAATGGAATTGATCATCCCAAAATAATTTGTGGTTACCCTTTATATACTTATCTCATTTCATCATCTCCAATCCAATATCCTCATTTCATTTTATATATTGTATTCATAATCCCTTTTCCTAATGATATTGGGGTATATTTAGTTTTTTAACCCCCTTGATCCAAACAATGACTTTTCTGACCTTCTACACTATGTAATGAGTATCAAAACCCTTGGTATATAGACACTTAGGTCAAATCTACTCGACCATAAACACCATCCATAAAAGTTCCAAATCATATAACTATTATAATACTAGTGAAATAGTCTTAAAACTTGTCAAGTTGAAAACATATATATGTGTGCCTATGAAAAATCCAATTCCCAACATGCTAAGACTCTCATATCCATGTCTTGGGAAAAAGTGTGAGTGAAAAATGAAAAACTCATATAGGTTCCACTATATGACCCTCGAAAAAGTTGAGTTGTGCTCACTAGAACCACCAATTTAGAAAAATGTTATACCAATTATTGTTATATTTCCTTTACCTTGATAATGTGTTCAGTACACTATGATGTGGATTTTAGGGTTGTCAAACCCTTCTTTAGCACCCCTTCATCCATAAACAACTTCATGTACTAATTTTTTGAGTCTTGATAACCTTACATGGAATAAAATAGAAGATATGAATAACTCCAATAGACTCTTTTGTTTTATTATGCCAATATTTCCACATATGGCCCTACATATATTCCCTCATACTAGCTTATTGACTCAAAGCATCTCTTCTTGATTGAAGGGACCACCAACCACTATATTCTTTTACAACATCATGGAGAAACCTTTAATCCTAATATGAATTGATGTTATCCTTTATGTACTTTCACCTTCTCATCATTCATGGATAAAAATCATTATTAAATTATTTATACAACCTTCAAATCAACCATTCTGCTAGATTTGGCATCCTCAAAATTATGTATCCATAAATTGTACTCAAATTTAGGAAAAGAATATGATATGTAATTCTTGAACCTTTTGATCTTAATCATAAGATCTGATAACAAATGATCCTTTGGTATGTATTAGATGACCCTAAATTATTAAACAAATAGGCATAAAACTTGTCAGGTTGAAAACATGAAAATTGTAACCTAATGATAATCCAAGGTCCTACCCACAAGGTTTTCCATACATAATTCCTAGGAAACAATTATGGTGAAAAAATAATAATAAAATACCCAAAGAACTCATGGGGTCCTAAATGAGACTCTAAAAAAGTATAGTTAAAGATTTTATTTTTGTTTTTTCACCCAAATGAATTTAGGAAACCGTTATTTTTATCATTTAATATTTCAATGGTTATTATGAAATTATGGTAAGATTAGGAAATAAATTAGAGGTTTGATAAGAAATGGCACAAAAAAATTAATTTATTGTAGGAAGGATTTGAGAAATCCCAAATTAATGGAGTCTCTCTACATAATAGGCAACATAGCGCATAATTTGATCTTCTGAGTTTTTCAAATCAGTTAGAGACTGGTGGGAGGAATCAATTGACTGCTTATGTTTTTCATTATCATTTTCCTCCACCATCAATAGTTGGTGAATATTATTGATCAAAGATGATAAATCATAGACTTATTTATAACTGGTGTAATTACCCAACCCCATAATCCCAGAGTCGTTAAAGTATTTAAATACATTGGAATGATTACAAGGAATCAAGTCCCAAAGGACCGACCAGTTTAGTAATTTTGAAAATAGATTACATACATGAACATTACATTAAACTTTTTAACATAAAATACAAAAAAAATAATCCTTTAAGAAATTTATTATTACCCTAGAATAACCCTGTATAATAATAATAATACACTTATTGGAATCTTGGGAAAATAAAACATAAGAAAGAGGTGAGTTCAGATGCTCCGTAAGGGTAAATAATTCAGTGGAAGCTATAAAATTTTAAGGCAAGATTAATAATAAAAACAGAAGCCTTTTAAACATGAATCTTGAACATAATATGGAAAAAATAAATAAAAAATTACCATATAATCATGCACATTGACATTCTACTAGTCAAATAATCACATGTAATAACAAATTTTATAACGAGGGGATGCATAATACCGAACATAATAACTACTATGTTAAGGCCTTGTGCCAAGACCATTCACAAATATTCTGTCAAGGCCTTGTGAAAAGACACTAGTTTGTCTAATGAGACCAACTAATTTATATAGGGTCTATAGTGGGGCTTTCCCATCACATACTAAGTCCAATTCATTCCTCATATGAAAAGCATGAAACATAACATAAAAATTTGTATTAACACTAGAATACGAAATGTCAATAATTTAACATTAAACCATGTATGGTATAAAAATAGCACATTCATAGTCAAACATATCATAAATCATTCAATACAATATAGAATATTATATTATAATAAATCAACCACAATTAATAATAATATATAGAAAAGGATGTTGACATAGTTGAAAATGATCAGAAAAACTCTTTGAGATATATATCCATTTTTCATAAAATAATTTTAAAGTCACACAATTTATAAAGGAATACATTTAAAATATATATTTGAATAAAAGTATCCCATACCACTTTGTAACTTTTGAAGGTAATTAACATTTTAAAACATTTATGTCCATAAAAATAAATCTATAAAACCATTTTGAAAACATGGACACTAATGAGAATGAGTTAGAAGAATAAAAATTTAAAACCTTTAATATAATGTTTTAGTTAAAGGGTCCCGAAAAAATAATCCTTTTGAATTTTTTTTATGAATTATGGACATGAATGATAAATATGTCTCAGTAAATACTTACACATAATCAATCACGGATAATAATGAGATTGAGGAATTAACCCTTACCTTAGATCTGATACTCTGCGTATGTGTATGAAACTTCTATATAATGTATTTAAACATATTATTAACTTATTTAAGAATAATAATAATATTTATGATATCATATATGATTCTTTTATGACTTTATATTACCCATTTATTAACAATTTCAAGTTAATGCAACATTTTGTGTAATATCGCTTTGTTTATCTTACATGTTTTAACTTGTTATTCTTGACCATATTAATAAGATCATGATTTAATTACATCCATAATGTATAATATAATTTATATATCATATATATTCATAATATAAATATATAATATATATATATATATATAATGTAATATATCGTTCATTGAGAAGATAGGTCGTACATACGCATTAACACTATTTCCGTTTTCTTATCGTATTGAATGGATGTGAGTAAATGACATATATATACATACTTACATATATACATACATAAATACATACATATATAAATATTTTAATTAGACTTATTATTTCATATAATTTAATAATTATGAATAATATATTTTAATATAATCATTCATGGATGGTCAAAGTGGAAAATGAATCTCATCGCGTCATGGAGATGGTAGGTCGTACGTACGTACGAGCGACAATATCATTATATTAATGGGGAAATCATGTATAATTTGATGTTATATTATACATAAATAATAATTAACATGTAATATTTATAATCTACATCAATTATACTCATTATTACACACATCTAAATAATTAAGTGTTGAATAACAAACTACACCACGACATGGAGACCGTAAGCCGTACGTACGCATGTTTGGTGACTTTGTCATTCATAGGATGGATAGATTAATGAATATAGTTTTAACTTATTTATAATAACATCTTATTATATATAATATACTGGATTTATAATTTTAGTATGGAATAAACTAAGAAATAGGAAGTAAAAGAAGAAAAGATCTTTGAAAGAGGCAATGAAATAATTATCTCTTCTTCCGGTGCTTCATTTTGATTTGAACAAAAGGGATACATAGGTTGGATTTATGATCAAAGTAAAGACTCTAGGTATTTTTTAGGGTATTTTGGAGGATATTTGAGTAGGTTTTGGCCAATACAAATGGATTTTGAGGTGTGAATTTAAGATAAGGGGAAGTACCCTTTTATAAGAGAGGTGAGGGGGCACTTTTGGAAAAGCTTGAAATATTAATTTATTATAAAATGATCTTCGATTTCTAATAGATAAAAATTGGTTATTTTAAGGCTAAGGTGGGGATGGGTCTAAATACTCTCCCCAAATAGGTTTTAAAAATATTTAGGTCACCATATTAACCTTATCTTTTAGATTTAACTCTTAGTAAAATAGTTTAACTATTACCATGTATTCTTGTATTTTTATACCATATGGTTAAAATAGTTACTATAAAATTACAAGAGAACCTCAAGTGTTTAATTAATAAATTTTTAACATTATTTAAGTAATTTTTCTGAATATTATATTTTTATGACTATTATATAATTTAATAAAATATTATTTTTCCTTAAAACTAATTTATGTCAATTTTGACACTATTTAGTATTTGGTTTTTGTGAAAGTCATAACAACTTGATTACTTCAAAACAATACATTTAATCAACCCTAAAATGTCATAATCACCTATAAAATTATTTTATGGCATAAAAAAGTTCAATTTACATTTATTTTAATATCTATAATATCAATTATTTTAGTCATTCATTAATAAGGTAATTACTACATCATCATTGTGTCTTAAATAAATTTAATTATTTAATGTCTAAAAATTTAAAATCAAATAATATGATGTATGAATTTTTTAATCTTTATAATGAATATTTATAGTCTAATTTATCTTCTTTATAACCCTATATTAAAAATGGTTTAGTTATTAAAATTTAAATTTAACACTTTTAACTCTTCTTTAAATAAAATATAATAAATGTCATAATCTAATTCAAATGGATCAAAAATGATATTATTTTTGTAATAAGGTTGATTTGGGTAGGAAAACTCTAATACAATATTATTTGGACATGTTTTGGGGTAATTTTATATTATTATAAATTTATTTTTACCTTTAATTACCCCATTTACTTTTAAATGTGGCAAATAAAATTCAAAAGTTACTATTAAAAAAAAAATTATTTGCATCCTATTAAACCAAATTTTACTTACTCATGACAACTTTTTTTGTCAAATTTTTGAAATTCAATTCACATAAGCGGTAAAATTACATCTTATGTAGATTTTCAGATGTGCCTAGAAGGTGGGTAAAATATGTTAAAAAGTTCAATAAAATTTTATATATCTAATATTATTATAAAATAACTCCAATGAATTATATTAGACTAATATGATTATTATGTATCTATTTTGACGTTAAAATAAATTTAAATTTAAACTAATTGTTTAAATAAAATGTATCTTTTAAACAATAATGCAGTGTTTTCACTATTCATCAAAAATTGAATGTTTTCAGAGAAATACAAATAAATTACCCTAAGAAAATTTTGATATTCTGAATCTAAAAATGAATTAAATTTTGAAAAATAAAATTTATAAAATTTCAAAAATTGGGTTTTACTAATCATAACTCCTTTTTAAATGGCTAGTTTGATTGGTTGTAGTGTGCTAGAACTCGGACCTGCATACAACACATGCTATTGTATTATTCAAAGAAAACTATACCATGGAAGTTTGGGGTGTTACATTATCCCCACCTTTAATAAATTGCATCCTCACAAGTTAAACTCAAGATTGAAAAATATTGGGTTGATATTTCAAAAATATCTTATTTGAAATCCCACATCGAAAATTTGAATAATGAGACCTATATTTCAAAATAAAGAAAGTTAGGTATGAAGGTTACCTGAAATAACACGTAATAGGGTTCCATGTAGGAAAACATGGATATGGAAGAGAAAAAAAACATCAGGTTATGATGGGGGGTGATAAATAATATTATTAGGAGAAAGTTAACAATCTAAAAGCCATAAATTTGCAATAATCCAAGAGACCATTTGATTCATCGCAAAATAAAGAATTAGGAAATTTTTTTTGGTTTTCACAATCCTTTCCCTAAATTTGAAGAACATGAGAAGAAATACATACTTGATTTTAGTACAACCTCAATATTGTTCATGCCTTGAAAAATTAGCACTTCATTTCTTATTCATTTAAATAAAGTTGAATTTTTCATTTTTGAAGTGTTGTAAGATCATGCAATCCATAAATAGATTGATAATTCATTCCATCTGTCTCAAAAAAAGTTAACACTGGTTATCACATATGAATAGGTCTGCCTATCATGAGATAATACATTAATCTAACAAACTTCAACAAGAGTGCATATTATACTATCCATAAATGGATAACTTTACAATCCTTCCAAAAAATAAAAATCTAAAAATTTAGAAAGAGGTGAACAGAATAATCTTATCATTTTTCTACCAAATCTCATAGGGTAGTTCTTGGTTGTCCCATTCCAACATGCAAAAACAATCATCATATATTCCCTTGATTCACGGTAACATCTGGAATTATCAAATATCCTTATTGAAATCATGCATTTTTCCATGTTCTAAAACATAGAGGATTACTCCTTAAGTCCCAAAAAGTTGTACACTTCATCCATGATAGCATAACCCTCTTGTCGAAAAATCCAAAATTAGTTCTCAAGAAACTTGCATTGTCCAATTTACTTAATTAAATCCAATATATCATTATCCAAACATCATTATCTTAATATAAGGACCATATTAAGGGTTATATTTATGTTAATAATATGTTCTTTAAATATAATATTACCCATAAATCAATTTTCTTGTCCATTATAACTATTAAACATATTTTTTGAAAAAACATAATGAAAAACCTAAACTGAATACACTTTATATAATTCACTTATTCATATGTCCTGTATCCAAATACATAAATCCATCAATCCTTCAAATTTAATGGTTGGAATGGAATAGGTCCTTACTTTTTTTAGATGTAGGTTCTTAGTTCTGGGAATTGATTTGGGTAATCCCCATGATTTCAACAGATGATACATTGAACTCCATAACAATTGGTCACTATATAACCCTTTTCCCATAGAGATAACATCTTCCCCTCCATTTGAGGTATTCCTCAAGGTTCTTCTTTCCTTCCTCCTGACATGTAGGAAACTAAATCTTCTTTCTTCTATGCTTCTTAAAACTTTTTCATTTATAAAAGTTCATCTTTATATTATGAAATGTGCTAGGAATGTCATAAAAGATCAAATTTTTAATTTTATATCATGATAACTGATTCGGAATAATCACAAAATCTTTCTCTCTAATCATTATCTGATTTTGTTGCTCAAAATCACTAGATTTTCCATAAAACACAATGCTAATCTAGTTACTTCTGATTTCCTCCATTAACTTAGACCAGAAATAATAGGGTGAGAAAAATATCTCATTGATGAAAACCACATAATAAAAGGAAGGTACTTTCAATATATAACAAGTTAGGTTTAATCTTAGGTTACCCATGATTGTTACCAAAATTATAGGGGGTTCTCCTATACTTATCCTCAAAGTCAATCATAGGGTTATGATACCTAATAAAATTTTTCAAATCTATTTTCAAGGTTATTGCTAAACTTCCTTCTATAACATCTGTATTTCCCCAACCCTAGAATCCTAGAGCCGGTGCATTATTTTAATAAATTAGCATGATTATAATGAATCAAGTCCCGAAGGACTGATCAGTTTTGCAGTCTTGGAAAATATATTACAAACATGATTATTATATTAAAATTTCTACGATAAAACACAACGTAAATATTACTTCAAGAACTCCATTATTACCCTATTATAACCCTGCATAATAATCATAATACACTTTTTGGTATCCTGGGAAAGTAAAACATAAGAAAGGGTTGATCTCAGAAGCTATGTAAGGGTAAATAATTTAGCAGAAGCTATAAACTTTTAAGGAAAGATTTATGATAAAAACATCAGCCTTTTAAAGAATAAACTTGAACATAATATGGAAAAAATAAATAAAAAATTTCCATATAAACATGCATATGGACATTCTACTATTCTAATAATCAAATGTAATAACTAATTTCATATTGAGGGAATACATAATTATAGACATAATAACTACTACATCAAGGACTTATGCCAAGACCATTCAAAAATATTCTATCAAGGCATTATGCCAAGACAATAGTTTGTCTCATGATACCTACCAATGCATCTAGGGGCTATATCGGGCCAATCCCGTCACCTACCAAGTCCAATTCATTCCTCATAAGAAAAAGTTGAATCACAACAAATACATTCGTATTAAACCTAGCATATGAAATGTTAATACTTTAACCATAAACCATGAATGGTATAAAAATAGAACATCCATAGTCAAATATATCATAACTCATTTAATAAAATATGGAAGATTTTATTATAATAAATCATCCTCAATCAAGAATAATATCCAATTAAGGATGTTGACATAGTTGAAAATGATCAGTAGAACTCTTTGAGAGAAATATCTATTTTTCATAATATCATTTAAATGTATCACAATTTATAAAGGAAGAAATTTAAAAGATATTTTTGAATCAATGTGTAAGAACCTAGACCTTCTTTTTAGGTATGTTTCTATTCTGTGTTCATTATTGAGAAAAAGATGAAATTTGGGAATAAAAATTTTAAAGTTGTAGAGGTTGTGCAGGGGCGCACGGTTGGCACACGGTTTTTTCAAACTCTACGGCCAGCCCAAGAAACCATGAACCCTTGATAGTGGGCTCCACACGGGAGGCACATGGTTTGTCAAAACGTTCGGGAAAACCGTGCGATGTTCCTGGAGGATTCAGTGGGCTCCAAATGGGTGGGGCATGGTTTTTCAAACCGTGCGGGCAGGCCATGCGAAGTCCCTGGGAGAGAAAGTGGCAACAACATGGTTGGCGCACAGTTTTTCAAACCGTGCGGGGAAACCGTGAGGCCACATTAAAATTAGGGTTTAAAGCCCCGGGCCACTCGAGATTCCTCATTTCTTCTCCAAACTCTCTCAAACTTGAGCCTCACTTGGGATTTTGGGTTCTCATGGGCTGAAAGAGCTCTCCCACACATTTTGGAGGCAAATCGAAGGGTTTTCTTGGCGGGTCAAAGCTGGTTCTTTTTGGGTAAGTATCTCCTCTTGGTTCCTATGAGTTTCCCTCTAGATCTACATCTCGATATCCCCCGGTTTTCTAGATCTACACACTTTGTGTTTAGATCTAGGGTTGTGGTTTCCTCGGGTGTTGATTCCTCTACTTGTGGATGTTAGGGAAGGAGGTTTAGACCATTACCAGTGGTGCGTTCACCAGTTTTGAGGAGGTGGAATAACTTTTGCATCATTTTCATCGGAACCCTAAGTTGGGTGGTTTGTGACTTTCGGTTTACAGTTCATGAATATTATGTGAAATTATGACAATACCCTTTAATGGTGTATTTTGATTTTACTGTGTTACCCCTATGTTTTCTGTACCATGCTTGTATGCTTGTGTAGAGGTTATTTGGATGTAAATATAATTGATTACCATGCTTAAATGTTTTTCCATACATGTTCTGTTTATGACTGTTTGGTCATGTTTTTCCTATTTTCTTATGCCTGGTTATTGTAGGATAGAGTGTTGTATTTTCCAGACATGTTGAGATGCTATAGACTGTTTATCCATGTAGTTCTGAAGGTTTACTTGGGCCTTATAGAATTACTATGCTTTGATTTACGTGGGGTCGTGAGAACCTATTGTAGTAGACTATAAGAGGATAGACCGAGAGAGCTTCCTTAGAGAGTCTTTATTTACATGATTTACCTTGAACGAACTGGGATATATGGGGAATTGATCGAGTGAGCTTCCTCATAGAGTCCTAGACCTTGGGGATATAAGAGGAATTGACATGTGAGCTTCCTCAGAGAGTCATTGACTACCCTAGACTATACGGGGAATGGACTGCGTGAGCTTCCTCAGAGAGTCTTGCTTTACTTAGACTTTACTGGGAATGACTCTGTGAGATTCCTTAGAGAGTCTTGTTTTACCTTGATTATAAGGGGATTGACTATGAGCGCTTCCCCAGAGAGTTTTACTACATTCATATACAGAACCAGAGGGGTTAGACCAAGTGTGCTGCCTAGAGGGTTGTTTGTACTTCTTAGGTTGGACCAGAGGGGGTGGCTATGAGTACTTACCAAAGGGCTGCCTGTTTAAGGTTTACTTGCTTTTATTAGATGTTTCTTGATAATTGTTACTGTGGATTGTTTAATGTTGAGTACCTTCATGTTTTCTATTTTCTGTACTTTTACCTGCCATATATATATTCACTGACTATTAGGCATAGATCTTGTGGTGGTTGCCTTCTGTGATTCGTCTCACACCCTATTTGGGCCATGATTTTATGCCCAAATAGACTATGTTGTTGCAGGTATAGATAAAGGCAAGCGCCCTTCTATTTCAGGTACTTGACTGCATTGGAGATGAAGAGCATGGGACCAAGCTATGGCTTGTGATGCTGAGGGGTGTATCTGGTTTATTTTGAACTTTGCTTTAGCACTGTAGTATTTCAAAATTGTGACATGTTTGGCTGTCTTCCTAGACATATCTGTACCATGCATAATTTTATATATATGTTATCCAGTTGTTTATCACTTAAGTCTTCTATGTTTAACTGTTGTTGGATACTATTGCTTCTGTTGTTGTATATTTGTTGGTCATCCACTGTGTTACTATGACAATGAGGGCATAGTTTACCCACTATCACACCCAAGGCCCTCACTGCTAATCGGAATCCTCTGGCGTTCGGGGAAATGCGCTTGAGTCCATGTGATCAACCGGGTACAGGGCGCCTCTGGGTGGCTTCCGGAACTGGGACGTTACAAAGTGGTATCAGAGGAATTCTTTTCTCTTGTTTTACTATTTAGATCCTACAGTCAGGGATAGGATAGAATAGTTACTTCGTAATAAGTTGTGTCCAGGAGTAGCTAACCCGTCTACAAGGAAAAATCCATACTACCTCATTTATTACGATTTTATTAGTTTTCAATTTTGCAGTTGATTTGATTTCACCGTTGGGTGATTCACATGCTTTGTGCCGTTACCGTTGTTGTTATTGAGGTTCAATTTTTATCCCAACCCAATGAGATGAGGTTCTTCCATCTCATACATCATATAGGCCTTTGTTATAAATCACATGCCATGCATTCTTTCCATGCCATCTAGGATGGATTAGTGATTTCATGTTGTTTTGATAGATGTTTTGTAGATTATTCATGCTGTTGTGATAGATGCTTTGATAGAATTCTTGCTGTTTGATTGGGAATTTGTGTGTAGAGTGCTTTTCTTATATGGATGAAAAACAATGGTTCTTGAGGTGTTATGGGCCCTCATGGACCGGAATTTGGTGGATCATTGCTTGTTTTCCTTGTTATAACTTGTGTAAGATGCTGAGCTTTGATTCATGGAGAGTATGGGCCCCCACGGATCGTAAAAGGGAACTTTCAATGTTAGTTTCAGTGTTCTCTGGGATCCAAAGTTGTTTTTGAGGCTTACTGTCCAGAAAAACCCAGAATTCATGTCGTGTAGTTTTGACTACACGTCATGTGTTCTTCTGTTCGGGAAGGAACAATCTTTCTTAAGTACATGTTGTGTACTACTATGTTTCAGTCCCTATTAATCATGATATGAGGTGTGCGTAAGAACTTGCAGAGTCATTCCACCGAGACATCCTTCAGTTGTACGCCAACCACAAGGTGGTGATCAGACACTGGATACGGCTGATCAAGGACTCCTAGTAGATCCTCCTGTTGTGCCAGTCTTGACACCAGTAGTTATACCTGACCCAGGTGCTGATGCATGGTTGATGGAGTGTTTTCTGAGGATGATGCAGACCTTACAAGGAGTGCAGCCTCTTGCCCCATCAATGGCTGATTAGACGTGGGGTTTACAACAGCATCATCCTCCCACCTTCTTATAGGAAAGAGGACCTCAGGATCGGATTCGTGGCTCGAAGCCACGCTGACGATCTTCGAACATATTGAGGTACCACTAAAGAGTAGGGTAAAAATTGTGACCTATATTCATTGAGACTCTGCCAAGAGGTTTTGGGATTTCATCTCTCAGGAGGGATTCCATCAGAATATGGTTTGGGAGGAGTTTCAGTGTATTTTCTATGTTTACTTCTACCCGGATACCCTAAGGGTAGACCGAGTCCAAGAGTTCATGATCTTAGAGCAGGATATTCTTTCGGTGATAGAGTATTCCTCTCATTTCATGGACCTGTAGCATTTCATGCCTATCCCGAATGTGATCAGTTGTTCCTGGCTAGGAAGTTTGAAGATGGTCTCAGGCAGGAGATCTATTCCCAGGTGAACATCTTCAGGTTGACTTTGATATCCTCTATCGTCAACCAGGCGCTAATCACCGAGCACAATCTGAGGGATTCTGGAGTAGTGAGCCAGAGCGGTTCGACATCCAGAGTTAGTGTTCCTTCTTATGATAATAGAAAGTGTTGTAGGGAGCTTCCTCAGGGATACCAGAGTAGGCGAGATGAATCTTCTGGTATCCAGGTGGTGTGCTACCAGTGTGGAAGAAGCGAGCATACTAGGTCGTAGTTCCATAGAGACCTGATGGAGTGCTGATCTTGCAGCAAGATGGGACACATGCAGTGTTTCTGTTACATCTTCTCACCATCACCTGGTGACAGGGGTTCATCTGTGACTCCTCATACATGAGCAGCCCCACCAGTTTCTCACCAGTCAGGGAACTGGAGTTCTTCCTGCCGTTCAGGATGTGGTGGAGGTCGCGGCTGTGGCGGCCAGTAAACAGGGAACCAGTGACAGTAGGGTGGATTCGACCAGAGTAATCAAGAAAGGTCACATGGCCGTGGAGCTAGCCAAACTTTTGCAGTGGAGCAGACCCATCATGAGCAGGATCCCAACCCCTCTACTATTCGAGGTACGATCTTAGTAGCCTCATTTTTCTATTCAGATCTTTTTTATATTGGTGCTATGCATAGCTTTATCTCTGTTGCTATTGTGAAGAGCCTTGGGCTCTGCATCTTTTCCTCTGCTGATACCTTGATGCTAGACACACCATTGGGGACTAGAGTAGTTAGTGTATGTCAGTGAAAGGTGTGCCCTCTCGGGGCTAGTGAGTGTCACTTCTATTGGGATCTTTATATTCTGGAGATGACCAGCTATGATATCATTCTCGGAATAGACTGGCTTGTTACCTTCTAGGCAGTCATCGACTGCTACTGCTGAAGAGTGAGTTTTATATCACCAGAGGATGGATCTTTTCTTCATAAGGGAGAGTGGGATTTCCAGGAGAGCAGAGCGGTACCAAAGCATCATGGGTTAGGATCAGTTATAGACCAGATTGATAGTCTTTATCTGGATGACCAAGGGACTTCACAGTTATAATTTCCTATAGTAGTGGATAGTTTCAGGGATTTCTTTCTAGAGGATTTTTCAGGTTTGCCTCCAAAGCGTGAGGTATAATTTTCTATTGATCTTGTGCCAGGAGCGGCACCAGTGTCCATTCTTCCTTATAGGATAGCTACACCTGAGTTGCAGGAGCTCAAGAAGAAGTTGGAGGAGTTGTAGGCAAAGGGTTTCATCTGACCCAGTACTTCTCCCTGGGGTTCTCATGTCCTGTTTTCGAAGAAGGAAGAAGGTAATCTTTGGATTTGAATGGATTATTGGAAGTTGAACTAGTTGATGATCAAGAACCGATAACCCTTTCCGATGATCAATGATCTCTTTGATCAGATTCAAGGAGCTCGAGTGTTCTCGAAGATCGACTAGAGATCCGGTTATCATCAGTTGCACGTTATACCATCTGATATACCTCTCATAGATTTCTGGAGTAGGTATGGTCTATATGAGTATATGGTTATGCCATTTGGTCTCATGAACGTGCCTACAATTTTCATGGAACTGATGAACCATGTGTTCCATCCATACTTAGAATCCTTCGTGGTGGTTTTTGTAGACGAAATCTTGGTGTACTCTAACACTCGACATGACCATGCTACCCATATTGATGTCCTTTTCAGTACACTGAGTGAGTATCAGTTATATGCTAAGCTCTCAAAATGCCACTTTTGGATAGACCAGATTCACTTCTTGGGTCATTTTATCTCAGAGACAGAAGTATCTGTAGACCTAGAGAATGTGAGAGCTATAGTTTCCTGGTTGTAGCCAAAGAATGTCTTTGAGGTGCAGAGTTTTCTGGGGCTAGATGGATACTACAGACATTTCATACAGGACATATCGTGCTTGGTAGCACCACTGACAGGTCTTACTAAGAATGGTGCGATGTTCTTGTGGTTAGATTCTTGTGAGTCATCCTTTCAAGAGATGAAGGGGAGGTGGACATCTGCACCGATACTAGTCTTTCTAGAGCTGGGCAAGAGCTATACTATTTTTTGTGATGCTTCAGGTATCAGGATAGGAGCTGTTCTTATGCAAGGAGATGGAGTTGTTGTGTATGGGTCTCGGCAGTTCAGGCCACATGAGAGGAACTACCCGACGCATGATCTAGAGTTGGCAGCCATTGTTCATTCCTTATGATGTTGGAGACATTATCTTTTGGGAGAGCATTTTTTGTTTTTCACTGACCACAAAAGTATCAAGTACATCTTCACTCAGTATGATCTGAATCTGAGACAGTGCATGTGGGTCAAGAATCTTCAGTCCTTCGACTTTGAGCTTGCCTATACACCTGGAAAAGGGAAACATAATGGCTGACATGTTGAGTAGAAGAACTCAAGAAAGAGGCAGTTCAGGAGGCTAGAAGTGATTGGAAACTTATGTCACTGTTCTTTGAGATGCATTTGGAGGTGCACGACTGACAGGGGTAGACTTTTCTATCTTCTATAGCTGTTACCTCTACTCTTCTCAAATGGGTACAGATGAGGCAGCTATCTGACTCAGAAGGCCTAGTCCTGAGGGAAAGTGTCTCTGGAGAGGACCCTCTTCCTGGATAGATAGTAGGCAAGGATGAGATCTTGTGTTTCCAGGGACGTGTATGGGTGACAACAGATATACGCAAGGAGATGATGCGGGATTTCCATCCCTCAGTTTGGGTAGTTCATCCTGGAATCACCAAGATGTATCGTGATCTACACCTCCTATATTGGTGGCCAGGTATGAAGAATGATGTAGCTAGTTTCGTTATGAGGTGTTCCACTTGTCAGCAAGTGAAAGAGAAACATCAGCAACCATCGGGGTATTTTACAATAGTTACCCCTTTCTAGAGTGGATGTGAAAGGACTCCGTGATGGATTTTGTGACCAGGTTTCCGAGATCGCCTCAAGGAAATGATGCAGTATGGGTTGTCATTGAAAGAATCATGAAGGTTGCTCACTTCTTGCTGATCAAGGAGACCTTCAACGTTGATGAGCTGGGACGATTCTACATCCGATATATTGTACGTCTACATGGAGTTCCACACTCCATCGTTTCATATAAGGATGCACGTTTTACCTCTCGGGTATGGAAAGGGCTTCAGAAGGCTTTGGGTACACGGCTACTTTTGAGTATAGCATTCCATCCCCAGACAGATGACTAGTCTAAGCGTACGATTCAGGTGTGTGAGGACATGCTCTGAGCTTGCATTCTAGATTTTGGAGGTTCTTGGGAGAGTCATATACCTCTAGTGGAGTTTTCCCACAATAATAGTTTTCAAGAAACTATTCAGATGGCACCTTATAAGGCTTTGTATGGTAGGCCATGCCGATCACCCCTATGTTGGCTAGAGGCAGGCGAGTCAGCTATGCTGGGACCTCATCTTGTCCAAAAGACCACAGAGAAGATTGAGTTGATTTAGAAGAGGATGGATACTGCACAGTCTCATTAGAAGTCTTATGTAGATCAGCGGTGACAACTTGTGAAGTTTGAGGTCGAGGATCAAGTTTTCATGCATGTCGCACCGAGGTTGGGGAACATAAAGATTAGGAGACAGGGTAAGCTTTCGTCGAGGTGCATCGGACTGTTTGAGGTGTTGAAGAGAGTCGGGACGGTTTCCTATCGGTTGCAGTTACCTCATAGGTACCGGGATTTTCATGATGTCTTCAATGTTTCACAGCTTTGACGTTACTTTTCAGACCCCTCTCATGTCTTTCAACTTGAGGAGGTTGAGCTCATAGGGGGTGCGTATTTCGAGGAGCATCATATCCAGATTGTCGATCACAGTACAAAGGTTCTTCGTGGCCAGTCCTTTCCTCTAGTACGAGTGCTATAGTAGCACGAGGGGGTATAGGATGAGACTTGGGAGAGGGATGCCGACGTATGAGATCAGTGGCAGAGCTGTTCATGGTTTCTTCTTCTATGTCACGCTAGGAAATTCGGGGACGAATTTCTTTAAGGGGGAAGATTGTAAGAACCTGGACCTTCTTTTCAGGTATGTTTTTCTTCTCTGTTCGTTGTTGAGAAAAAGAGTAATTTTGGGAAGAAAACATTCCATGTTGTAGAGGTTGTGCAGGGGAGCAGGGTTGGCACACAGTTTGTTCAAACCGTGTGGCCAGCCCAGAAAACCGTGCACCCTTGAAAGTGGGCTCTGCACTGGAGGTGCACCGTTTTTCAAACCGTGTGGGAAAACCATGTGAAGTTCCTAGAGGAGACAGTGGGCTTCGCACGGGCGGCACACGGGTTGTCAAACCATGTGGGTAGGCCATGCGAAGTCCCTGGTAGAGACAGTGGAAACTGCATGGCTGGCATACGGTTTGCCAAACCGTGCGAGAAAACTATGCGGCCACTTAAAAAGTAGGGTTTAATGCTCCGGGCCGCTCAGGATTCATCATTTCTTCTCCAAAATCCATCCTACTCGAGCCTCACTTGGTATTTTGGGTTCGCAAGGTTTGAAAGAGCTCTCCCACACGTTTTGGAGGCAAATTGAAGGGTTTTCATGGTGGATCAAATTCGGTTCTTCTTAGGTAAGTCTCTGCTCTTGGTTCCCACGACTTTCCATCTATATCTACATCTCTCCATGCTCTGGTTTTCTAGATCTACACCCGTTGTGTGTGGATCTAGGGTTTTGGTTGCCTCGAGTGTTGATTCCTAGACTTGTGGATGTTAGGGAAGGAGTTTTAGACCATTTCTGGTGGTACGTTCACCAGTTTTGAGGAGGTGTAATCGGTTTTGGATCATTTTCACCAGAACCTTAAAGGTAGGTGGTTTGTGCCTTTCGATTTAAGGTCCTAGAATATTATGTGCAATTGTGAAAATACCCTTGAATGTGGTATTGTGTGTTTATGGTCTTAACTCTTTGTTTTACCTCCCATGATTGTATGATCCTCTATAGTTTATTTGGATGTAAATAGAATTGATTAACATGCTTGAATGTTTTTTCATGCATGTTCTATTTATGACGGTTTGGTCCTGTTTTTCCAGTTTTCCCATGCCTCGTGAGTGTAGGATGGAGTGTTGTATTTTCCTGACATGTTGAGATGGTATATAATATTTACCCAAGTAGTTATGTAGGTTTACTTGGGCCTTATAGCATTACTATGTGTTGATTTACATGGGGTAGTGAGAACCTGGTGTAGAAGACTATAAGAGGATAGACCGAGAGAGCTTCGTCAGAGAGTCTTTGTTTACTTGCTTTACCTTGAACAAACTGGGATATAAGGGTAATTGAACGAGTGAGATTCCTCACCGAGTCTTAGACCTTAGGGATACAAGAGGAATTGATGTGTGAGCTTCCTCAGAGAGTCCTTGACTACCCTAGACTATAAGGGGAATGGATTGTGTTAGCTTCCTCGGAGAGTCCTTCTTTACTTAGACTATACGGGGAATGAATGTGTGAGCTTCCACAGAGAGTCTTGTTTTACCTTGACTATAACGGGATTTACTGTGAGCACATCCCGAGAGAGTTTTACTATATTCATATACATAACCAGAGGGGTTAGACCGAGTGTGCTACCCATATGGTTGTCTGTACTTCTTAGATAGGACCAGAGGGGGTGGCTGTGAGTACATCCCAGAGGGATTCCTGTTTAAGGTTTACTTTCTTTGATTAGATGTTGCTTGATAATTTTTAATGTTTATTGTTTAATGATGAGTACCTTCTTGTTTTTTTTGTAATTTTACCTTCCATATATATATTCACTGACTGTTAGGCACATATATTATGGTGTTTTCCTACTTGGATTCGTCTCACACCCTTTTTGGGCCATGATTTTGGGCCCAAACAGACTATGTTGTTGCAGGTATAGTTAAGGGAAAGCACCCTTCTACTTCAGGTACATGGCTGCATTGGAGTAGTAGAGCATGGGACCAAGCTATGGCTTGCGATGCTGAGGAGTTTATCTACTTTCTTTTGTACATTGGTTTAGCACTGTTGTATTTCAGTATTCTGACATGTTTGGTTGTTTTCCTAGACATATCTGTACCATGCATCATTTTATATATATGTTCTCTAGTTGTTTATCACTTCAGTCTTCTATTGTTTACTGTTGTCGGATACTATTGCCCCCATTATTGTATATTTTTGGTCTTCCGTTGTGTTACTCTGCCAATGAGGGCATAGTTTCCCCACTATCACACCCAAGGCCCTCGCTGCTAATCGGCAGCCTCTGGCATTCGGGGAAATGTGCTTGAGGCCATATGACCAACCGGGTACGAGGCGACTCAAGGTGGCTTCCAGAACCGGGAAGTTACACATAGTATCTCATAACACTTTGAAATTTTTGAATAGAATTAACATTTTAAAACATTCATGTCCATATAAATAAATCCTTAAAACCATTTTGAAAACATGTAAATTAATGAGAAAGATTTAAAATAAATACATATTTAATAAATTTAAATGGTGTTTTAGTAAAAGAGTCCTATAAAAAGAATCTGTTTGAAAACTCTTTTATGAAACATGTACATGGATGATAAATATATCCTAGTAAATATTTACACATAATAAATCATGGATAATAATGAGATTGAGGAATTAAACCTTACCTTAGATCTGATACTCTCTAGACATGTCTGAAACTCTTGTATATTGCTTTAAACATATTATTAAATTTTTTAAGAATCATAAATTTTTTAATGATATCATATATTATTCTTTATGGCTTTATATTACCCATTTATGAACAATTCCATGTTAATGCAACATTTTGGGTAATATCACTTTGTTTATCGTACGTGTTTTAACTTGTTATTATTGATCATATTACTTATATTGTGATTTAATCTCTTACAGAATGTATAATATGATTTATATATCATATATTTTCCTAATATAATTATATATGATATATATATATATATAATGGAAGACACTGTTCATGGAGACGGTAGGCCGTACGTATGTATGAAGATTGTTTCTATTTTCTTATTGTATTGAATGGTAGTAAGTAAATGGCATATATGAATACACAAACACACACAGATATATATTATAGTAGACTTATTATGTAATATATTTCATAATTATTAATAATATATTTTTATATAATCATTCTTGGATGGTTAAAGTGGAGAATGAATCTCATCACGTCATGGAGATCGTAGGTCATACGTACGCACGACCGACAATATCATTCTATTGATGGTGAAATAGTAAGTAATTGGATGGTATATTATATATAAAGAATCATTAACATGATATATTTATTATTTACATAAATTATACTCATTATTATACCCATCTAAATAATTAAGTGATGAATAACAAACTACACTACGACGTGGATATGATAAGCCGTACGTATGAACATATAGTGGCTTTTTCATTCATAGGATGGATATAATAATCAATATGGTTGTACCATATTTATAATAAAATCACAGTATGTATAAGGTACTGGAGTTATTAATTTAGTATGGAAACAATAAAGAAAGAGGAAGTAGAAGGAGAAAAGAACTTTGAAAGTGGTGATGAAATAATTACCTCTTCTTCAGGTTCTTCATTTTTATTTGAACAAATAGGCTCCTTAAGTTGGATTTATGATAAAATTAATGCCTGTAGGTTTAGTTTAGGGTATTTGGGAGCATATTTGAGCTTTTTTTGGATGATACAAATGGATTTGGAGGTGGGAATTTAAGTGAAGGGGAAGTAGCCTTTTATATGAGAGGTGAGGGGCACTTTAGGAAAAGTTTGAAATATTAATTTATTATAAAATTATTTTCGGTCTCAAATAGATCCAAATTGTTTTATTTAAAGGATAATCTGGGGATGGGTCTAAATACTCTCAAAAAATAGGTTTTATACATGTTTAGGTCACCATATTATCCTTATCATTTTTGTTTAACTCTTAGTAAAATAGTTTATCTTTTACCATGTCTTCTTGTATTTTTATACTACATGGTTAATATAGTTACTATATAATACCAAGAGAACCTAAAGTGGTTTATTAATGAATATTTTAAAATTATCTAAGTCATTTTACCGAATTTTATATTTTTAGGACTATTATATAATTTCATAAAATAGTATTTGTTTCAAACACACATTTAAGTCAATTTTGATACTATTTAGTATTTGGTTTTTTTGAAAGTCATACATATTTTATTACATAGAAAAATGTACATTTAATCACCCCTAACATGTAATATTCACCTAAAATAGTAGTGTATGTCCTTGAAAGGTTCCATGTACATTTATTTTAATATTTATAATATCAAATATTTTAATATTTCCTTAATAAGGTAATTAGAATATCATCATTGTTTTATAAATAAATTTAATAATTTAATGTATAAAAATTATAAATAAATTACCATGATGTAGGAAATATTTTTATATTTCTAATGAATATTTATTATTGAATTTATATTATGTATTACCTAATATTAAAAAGGTTTTAGTTATTGAAATTTGAATTTAACACTTTTAACTCTTCTTTCAATAAAATATAATAAATGTCCTAATCAAATCCAAATGAATCAAAAAGGATATTATTTTTGTACTAAAGTTTATTTGGGTCAAAATAATTTCAAATATAATTAGGACATATGTTGGGGTAATTTTATATTATTATAATATTATTTTTACCATTAATTACCCTATTTACTTTTAAGTGCGGTAAATAAAATTCAAAATTTACTATTCACCAAAAATTATTTTCATCCTATTGAACCACATTTTACAAAATGATTAAAACTGTGTCTATTAGATTCTTGAAATTCAATTCATAGAAGCGGTTAAATTACATTTTATGTATATTTGTAAATGTGCCTAGAAGGTGGGTAAAATATTTTAAAAAGTTCAATAAAATTTTCTATATCTAATCTTATTATAAAATGACTCCATTGAATTAAATATTACTAATATAGGTTTTATGTATCTATTTTTCATTTAAAATAAATTTAAATTTTGAATAATTATTTAAATAAAAATTCGGTTTTAAATAATAACGCAGTGTTTTCACTATCCATAAAAAAATGAATGCTTTTAGAAAAATTCCAAAAATTCACCCTAAGATAATTTTGATATTCCAAATCAAAAAATGAAGTCCATTTTGAAAAATAAAATTTATAAAATTTAAAAAGGTGGGTATTACTATTCATAACTGCTTTTTTAAACAGCTAGTTTGATTAGTTGCAGTGAGCTAGAACTTGGAGCAGTGTACAACACAAGCTATTGTATTATTCAAAGAGAAGTGTATCGTGGAAGCTTGGGGTTTTACAACCGGACTCCAGTAAATTATTAATCTCGGATATATCAACCATCATGTGAGCCACGTAAGCATCATGTTTCACTATCTAGGTAGTTAAATTTTTTATCCATTCACACACCAATGAGGATTACCAATGTTTTAACTCCAATTAATTTTATTCCTCTATCATCGATTAAAGTAGATTTTTTTATCATGAAAGCCTTGAATTTCTCTTTCATGACTAGAAATTTTTTTCGAGTAAGGAGGATCCATTGCACGATTTCATATAACTTCTAGTAATCAAAGCCTCTCGGACGAAATCTAAGGAAAATTTGGTGAATGAATTCCCATCATCTATGAATTTCAAATAAAGTAATCTTGAGAATAAAAACAATATGTTGGTTATAGAATTGTTATTAGTTTTCCATAGTGTTGGAATCCAATTCAAAGGGTGAAATTACATAGGGAGTGGCTATCGAGATATATTCGTAAATGAATTCTATTAAGGTATAGTATAGTCTAGCTGATAAGATTGAAAAGGAGGTGGCCTAGATTTCATCCCATCTTCAAAAAAAATTTCACGGACCTTATAGTTTTAGTACATCACCCTTGGTCGATGTGGAGGGTCCGAATTCCTGAAAAAACTCTACCACATCACTAGAAGACTCTGTGACGTGATGTGGGAGATTTCCCAAATGAATTTTTGAATCTTGAATTAACTGCACTATATCTATTAGAAATGGTTTTAGAGACACCTGGGGTTTTTCTTCTCAAAAAAATAGTTAATTCAATATACCAGTTAGGAAATATCCCATCTAAGCTAGGGAATAATTCTAAGATATGTGAATAAGATCATCTTGAGGTGGAAGAACAATCCTAGAATTGGTATCCTCATGAATCAGCATTATATATAATAGAATAATATTTCCAAGATGATAAATTCCTTACACTTCAAAAAAGGGTTTGGGAAGAAACCGTCGGGGAATAGAAAGCCTAATGAGAAAATATATAAATGGTATATCACTTGAAAACGAAAAATCCATCCTAGTGAGTTGCAAGAACCCCATTCTAAAAAACGATTTTAGATGACCTATTTTCATGAGATCCACTTCCATAATCAATAATAAACCCATAAAGTGTGGAATATGGAATAAAATTAAAAACGGAGTGGTCCCTTAACGTATTGTCAACCTCATCGACATTCATTAGTGTCACCAAAACCCTTGATACATTTATTAGTGTAATAATAAATGGGGAATAAATAATTATGATGGTGTTTTTATACTCATAATAACATAATTTTTGACCTATCTATACAAATAGATTCTGGAGAGTGGCACTACCATGGTAAGGGATTTTAACCTATTGGTTCATAAATATATTCTATATTGGTATATCTAGTTTGAGAGTCCCCCCTTATTCTAGTCATGCCACTATCCCCAGTGTTCTGGCCTTGACACCCAAATTTACATCCCTTCCTAGGAAGATCCATCTATTCAGGAACATGGCTAAAAATACTTCTAACAGAATACTGGGTGAAATACAAGCTTCACCTTATATCCCTATTGAGGAACACTCCCCTACCTACAGAATAGCCCAATAATAACCATCACCATCTCAATTCTATTGATATAGATAGCAAAGAGGGTGTATCACATTTTCTTATGATTAAATCTGGTCAATAAAAATTATTTTACCATATTTGAAAGAAATAATTGAATATAAAACACATATCTTGGAAAAAGTAGGGAGTATGTTAATGATACTATAATATATTTATGATAGTAAGGAAATAATTATACATCCCCCCAATAAGAGTTGTCCCACCAAGCTAGTAAATGTCCCATATCATTAATGCTTTCTCGTCACAAGAGAAATGGTTGGAGTTGGTTCCAGGACACTAGTGTATGATTAATTATAAAAGGATCTCCTATAATCGGTAAATGATGAAATATGATATCCATGATCCTTTATAGAGGTTTATGGAATGGTTTCTACCAAAAAATACTATACAACTCTAATTATCTCAGAATGACCAGGATAATTCGTTATAGAAATTGTCGTCGGGGTAGAAGTTCCACTTCAAACTTGATCCACACGTCTTGTTTTTCAAAGAAAAAACTATCATGGTTCATTAGTTCTTAGCGATGGGTTTATGAGTAAGATAGACACTACACAAACGTAGAGGGATTTTGTATAATATATAGCCTAACCCCTTGAATAGATCCATGAATAATTATTCATTCCCAAAGATAAACAATTTATTACAACCATATAAGGAAAAACCAATGATGGTTGAATATTTTATCTAGGTAAATGAATGGAGGTTTAATTCAAAATACCAAATCTATATAAATAGATTCTATGTCACAAAGGATAGTATTAAAGATCATCTAAAAGAAGATCCTTGAGAATTTCACAGTTTGATAAATCTTGATATGGGTATTGACGTCATGATTCCCAAAAATTATGTCTCTTCAGCTGACTACATTGGATGAAATCTATTTTGAATCCATTATACCTTAAAGGGGGATATTCTATAAATGAAAAAATTGTAATGTACAGATCATCATGTGATCATTTTGCATCATGTGTGATTATCATGTAAAAAGAAAAAAAGCATGGTTGTGAGATTCAGATCGTGATAATCGAGAAATATACCCTTCAACATTATGAGGATCAAGTTATGTGGTTATAAATATTAAGTTCAAGTTACATATTCCCCGACAACATGGAAGATATCATGGATATATATTCACTCGACTCAATATCAAAAATTCCTTATGTGGTTTATCTCACATGGGAAATCTTGACATCTAGAGGATGCATTGAATTTCTATAAATGATTATAAGGGGGGCCTTATCAGATATTTATAGTGGTTGGAAACTTTTATATTATAATTACCCCATATGGTATTCAAAATCATTTGAAAGTTCTTCTTATCATGGTCAAAAAACCCAATTTATAGGGGGAATTTACCAAATACCAGATTTTTCTTATAATGGATTCCATAGTTGGAGTTCAAAAAAAATTTGCCTTCAAATTTTATAAAAGAAACTATCTATTGGAACAATCAATCAAGGGAAAAGTTTAGTATCATTAGATAACTCACATGATGTCCTATTTCACTCTCTTTAAGTATATCGATGTAATGTCCATCACATAAATACACCTAGTCGTACAATCCCAACATCACTCAATTTATAGCATGGAGTTGGACCCTTTATGTGACCGTGAGAGGAGAATATCATTTTGTAACTCAAGTTTGGTCTTCATTTTTGTTGAATCAATATTTTTTGGATAAAATAGTTATTTATCCATTTGATATAGCCCATGTATGATTATTCAGTTAACCACCACATGTATGAATGTCTATTGAGCCTTTTCATCAATGTTCTCCTATAAATACACATTTTTGAATTGGTAAGGGAGGGGAAATAATAAAAGGGAGAGAAAATAGAAGCCAAAATAGGAGGATCCAGTAAGTAAAATTCAGTGTTTAAAATAAATAATAATCCTAAATTCTATAAAAAGTCAATGAGAGAACCGAATTATAAGAACCATACTATGATAGAACTTTCTCATGAACTATTTTTTATTCTATGGATGATACACTGACACATAATATGATAATGTGATCCCACTACTTTTTTTTTCAGTACCCTTTTCATGGTTTCCATCTATATTATGAACCATTCACATAATAAATCCTACCCATATAGGGGTATTTTATATCCCCATTGACTTCATTCTCTATGATCAAAACCCCAGACAATTAATATCAAGGAACCCCCATGACTACCAAATATTCACAATCAAAGTATAGGGTACACGAGTGTGCCCCATTTTAATAATTCATTTCATTGGTACCCCTATATAACATTCATAGTATATTGGGTCCTAGGGATGTTTGAGATCATTAATTACATTTGGTAATGAGGACCCCTTTCTTGGAGGTAGTGGTGGGAAACTTCCCAGCTAGGAAAATGAAATATAATTTCCACCAACTTCCTAAAACATTAAAAAAAATTGGGAAATATTTATGACTTCTATTTTCTAATAAATGGATACATATGCCCCAATTAAGAGTTTAGAACTACGAAAGAATATGGCATTGGAAATCCCACATGGAATTCCCCTAGTCTTCCATGCTGTCTATCCAACCATATTCCCACCCTCATCCACTAGAGGACGTGGAGAATATTCCTATATGGGCATCCCCTATGAAGTAAGCCACTATCCTTTATTATAGAATTCTATATCCCTCCTAAAATCCATATCCCCTCCCGCACCCTTCAGTGGATGAGGAAAGAAGTTCAACATTAAGCTTCTAGTTTAGGTGTAAGTCTCATACAAGTGAAATTATGTGGTATAGTGGATCTTCTGTTATATCTTATTTCTCACACTCAGCATGACTTGTGTGGGATTAAAGACTTGTGATGATCGAGTAACTAAATAATTTAAATTCCTATTCTTTAGCCTCCAATAATATTTTTTCCCCAACACATATTCTATGACTTCTCCAATGAATAAACCATGCTTTATCCTCTGTTTTAATTTCTTTCATGACAAAAACATCTGCGAAACATGATGTTAAAATGCATGACCAACATCCATTTAACATGATGGTAGATTGTCTATCCAACGTCCTAATCACATGATGTTAAAATACATTACAACCTCCATACCATGAAATATTAAACTATATGCTACGGTCCCTACATAGGATCATAAACTATGATACTCTGACTATATGTTCTCCGATTCAAATAGAAAAATAGACACATAGGATTCCATTTTAATGCCTAAAACAAATATCCATAAATATAAATCACTTAATTAGTTTCCCCATTGGTATAGGATCCTAGTAATATCAAATTTCATTATTGAGATATTGTCATGATGACATCATACTCCCATTTAGAGATCCATATCCCCTCCTGGTTTCATCAAATTTCCTTCAATTTATCTTGTCCTTGATGAGATCATAGTTTATCTTGGTGTTATATAACCCAATTGGTTGACCCTATCCATGTTCAATGGGTTATATAACCCATTAAGGATACAAAAAAGGGTTTCTCATGCATAGGTTCCACACCAATAATTTATAGGAACCTTTCACCGAGTCATCCTTAATATATGTTGTTAAACTACATAGATCGGTCCTCATTATATGATCTTAATATGTGGTATGTGTCCCGTTAGGTGGAACCGATATTTGTGGGATATTATTCCTTTTATAGGGGTATGTACAAAACCAATTTAATAAGATCAGTCACAAAAGTAAATAACAACTATATTCTTAAATGTTTCTATATTATTGGTTTCCACTACTATCGAGTCTTTAAATCAAAGTATCATTTCATAGTTAAACAATCATAATTCCTGACGGTAACCAATAGTGTTACAAAATTTATGTGTTATGTTTCATGAACTTGTCTAAAATATATAATATAGTCATAGAGTAGGAAATAATCCCCCAAAAAGGGTGTGGTGAGATAGACCTCCCATCCTCTCCATTCAACACATATTCAAGGATTCATTGGTAAGTCCCAATAAGCACCTACCCTTGTTAAGAAAGACCACATACTGAAAATAATCTTCATGGGATAGAATGTTTTTTAAATATAAACCCACATCACCCTATATGAAGTATAAAATCATTTTAATTTATATAAAACCATTATTATTCAGGTCCTAACCCTTGAATAACACTTGAAAAACGAAAAATGACAATAATAATATTATTAAAAGACACAACACTCATGTTTTTTTGAACATCACAAAATTATTCATGGTAAATTATGTAAAATAGATAAATATAAAATCAATATATACTTCTAAACTAAATGGGAAGAATAATAATACATCTCAGGGGGGTTCATTTAATTGGGAAACTAATAATAAATGTACTTCTAACTTCTCCTTTCAAAAATCTCATGTCTATTAACAACCAATAATTACATTTTGGGGAAAGAATATAACTAAATTTATCTCATATAATTCTACAATACTAATAAAGTGTTCCACCATACTTTCTTTGTGCCAATATGATAATACATTATTAATAATTTATAATCAACAACAAGTGGAATTATATTAATTGAAAACTCAATTTCATAAACACCCAAGCTCATGAATAAATCCTTAGAATAATTTATATAACATATAAGGAAAAAATTATAAATTTCAATCAGATTATTGATCAAATAATAGAGAAATTAGAAAAATATAAATGAATTTATCTATCGATACACAAGAAATAAAAATTATAATGTAGAAAGACAACTATCTAAACATTATCATGTATTTCAGAATTTTTTAATCTTGATTTGTGACACATTATATCATTTAATATCTCTATCACAACTCACTACCATCAACAATTATGCACAATATAACATCTCAATATTGGAAATCACTATCAATTAACTCTATGAAATTATTTTAATATTGAGATCCCAATAAATTATAGATATATTGAAAGGTCATTTTTTAGTATGGTCAATATAGACTATACATAAATTTAATCCACTCAAGAAAACCTAGAATCAAATAATAATAACCTAAATACAGGTGATTAATGTTCTCCTCCATTATACACAATCCTTATTGTAATTCCTCAATCATGAATCAATAATAAGATTCACGATCTAGGATACATCATCCACCCTCAGCCTTTACAAAGTCCTATATTATAGATACATGAACTATTTTACTCATTAAAATTAATACCAAATATCCCAAATAATCCTCATATGATCTTAACACTAATATTAAAACAAAATATCTATGGCCAATCAGTTATGTCCTGTTACACTCATAAGTGAAATCATTATGACCACCTTCAATTGTTCAGGGATAAGCGACCAACACTGAGGCATCTACACAGATTTATGGGATGGATTAATTCTAAATATAACTTGTCACATGATATCGTATAACATCATCTACCATAATTTTAATGAAAAATTAACCATGAAAGAAAAGAAAAAAATATATAAAAAATTTCTATAATAAAATTTAATGTAATGAAAAACCACACCATATAAAATTTTCTCATCCTAGATAGATGTTAGAATAAATATGAGTGACATGAATTAATTATCATAATGAAAACATCAAACCATAAACTTCCACATCCAATATCAACCTCTAGCCACCAATTTCATCTGCCTTCTACACTTTCTGATCTTCATCATTGTATGATCAAAAAACTGATGATTGTACATGAGGTGGTGAGAAATAATAATTATTTTTTTCATCCCAACTAGGGAGAAAACCTCCTGAACATATGGTTTTTATATCAATAAAAAATATCAAAGAGCATAAAAAACCAATATCTCAATACATTAATATAAAAGTCATAATTACTTATAATAAATCTACCCATAACTCACATTCATCCTGTTCAATAAATAATAATGTTTATATATGTATAGATACATAGTATCTATATTTATTGAATATAATAATAAGGGGTCCTTACAAACTACATCCAACTAAAGGGTTTTAGATTCCTAGGTTCTAATCCCCATTGTTGAATGATATGGATCTTGGGATTCTATAAAGGAGTAATATTATTCATGAACTAAGCCCCACTATGTTATAATATATCGCCCCACATAGGAGTAACTATTCAATTTACCAAGTCATTTTAATAATAACCATGAACCCCCCACATAGAATATTGGAACTCATCGACCCCTCTATGGATGGTAGTCATTTAAAGAAATAATATATCAGAAAATATCATATCATATCATATCCCATTATTAGATTTTATTATTTAATAATTAACTATAGAAAACGTATCCTTAGATTATGGATTAATACATCTACACAAATTTCAAGTTATATTTGTAGATGAATTTTTAGTCTTCATCAAATGAGAGTAGTGTGTGAGAAATTATAGCTAAATATCTAGTATTCCTCAAACCCTGATCTATGCGTGAGAAACTACATCCACATTTTGCATCATCATCCACATTTATCCAAGAGTTGTGGAATGTTAGTGTAAAAACTTAAGTAAAGAATAACTTTTCACAATATAATGAATTATAAATAATTCCTAACCATACACTGTGGGTAAATAGGGAATAAATACACAAAAAAGTTATCATCGGTCTCTATTTGGAGTAGTGGATAAGAAGGGAAATGGTTTCCATCTCCCTATAATCCAAGTCAGGGGTGAATATAAATTAAAACACAACACCATTAATATCCACTAGTAACTAGAGTGTGGGAAACACTATATGGGTGAGTAGACAAGGCAATCACTTTACTTAATTAATGATCCATCTATTTCCCATGCAATACTACCAATATAATAATCCAAATTCATCTAATTATTTATAAAAAAGTTTACACATTCCTTCCAAATTTAAAGATAATTATAAAAATTTAATAATAATTTAATATCAGTTATTGAAATCTTCAGATAACCATATCATAAAATTACTAATATCAATATCCACACTATGTGTTGCATTCACCTCTTTGAGAATACTCAGAGTACCATTTATGTTTTTTACAATTATATCATATTTTATATAAATATTATACAAACATATTGCACCAAAACATAGCCCATGTCATAACTCATAATTAATTTATTAATATTATCAAATCGAACTTCATATGTTAATAACCTCATCAAAAAAATATTCTTTCACTAATTGTATATTTTTTAATAATCACCAAGTTCATTATATATTTATTTTAAAATTTCCAATATTAGTATTCAGACCTGGTTACAAAATCCATCATCTTAAAACCATCTTAATTCTATTTATCAATTTTACTTAAATATATATACACCATCCAAGATCACTATACTAGGTTTAAGGAATAAAAACATAATTAAACATTTCTAGGTTTTCATAAACAATTACTTTTAACTTACTTAAATAAATCACATTCATCACTCATTATTTACCATTATCCTAAATCTTATGAAATTCCAATTTTAGATCCATTAATCATAAAACATGACACATATGCTTTTAGTCCATTAATTTTACCCTTTCCACTTATATAAAGTCATCACATTAAATTTTATTTAATAAAAATAAATTAGAAAATCAATTTTAAAAATTAATTTTTTGTTGTCAACACCATTCTAGGAAAACCATTCATAATTTTAATGATTTATTTCCTTTATTATCGTAATTATTTAATAATATCATTTTATCCTTCAAAATCATCAAAACTATCTAATTAACACTCTATCATAACTAAATAATTCTCAGTACAACATTAAATGAGTTATAAATTCTTTCAATGAAATCAAGATATCTACCAAGGAATTCAATATGGGTTTAAGGATATAACTTTTTATTATATAATGAATATTTAGTTTCAAAAAATACTTGAAATATTTCAATATTATTTCTATATTATTATAATTAACTCATACCCTTAATTTAATTAATTCATAATATATGGATTTGGTACTTTCCTATTTATTTATTTAATATCTCAAAAATTTTAATTATTATAAAAAAATATTAATTTACTTATTGTTTTTAAATATTCATTAATATAGTGTAATTAGCTTCGACAAATTATCGAAAATAGTATTAAATTTGGATTCATATATCTATAATAGTCTAACATAACTTTTGGTGGTAAATTTCGGCCCAACACATTCCCCCACACACTTTAGAAGTATCTAACCATTGGGGGGTTATATGTAGAACCCATAAGAACCACCATGCAATTCAAAAATGAATCATTACTTGATCTATATTTAGTTATTCAATCATTAGATCAAATTTCCCTAATCATAAAGAACTACATCGACAATGATGAACCACTACTATAAGATCATATAATAAAATAGACCTCATATATGCAGATCACATTACACTTCAATTCATTTCCCCACTTCTTGATTCCCTATATCCACCAATCCAAGGATTATATAATTTTTAATTTCTCAGATAACATGATTCATTCATGTGAAATAGTTCTAGTGTGGCCTCCCACCATCTAACTAACTATATATTAGATTATCTTTATCTTTTTATAATGTCTCTATCAGAAATGTATCCACTACTACCACTAACCACTGTATGTGGATGAACCTTATAGAGAGAAAACATCCAATGACCACCAAATTCTCATTTTAACATAGTCACACTAAGAGGATCCCACAAACATATCTTTTATTCCATTAATTAAATATTTTTTTCTTTTAAAAGTAAACTTTACAGCGGAAATTGATAAATTTAAAACTTTAATTACTTTGGATATCTAAGTAGGATTATTGTGTTCTTGGTGGAAATCAGTTGATGTCTTTATTAACTTTCTAATGATATTTCATTTGAAACAAGATTCTTTAATTTTTTTTTTAAGTCTCCAAATTATCAAAAATTGTTTAAAATATTATCTAAAAAATATCACTAAAACTAATTTTATATTTTATATTATTTTTCCCTTGTAATTTAAATTACATGAGGATTAAAATATATAAACCATGTAATATGAATATAATTTATAGTCTTGGACAAATTAGAGAGATATTTTGGTTTCTAAAACTTCTCTATAGGATTAATCTAAATGTTCTCATTATATTTTGGCTGATCCAATTATATTATCTTAATTATAATTTTTATAAAAAAATATATAAATTTCATACCAAAACTAATAAATAAGAGATATAACATGAATAATAAGTATAAGGGTTTATAAATTATCACATGAAATATCAAAAATAAGGAACCAACCATTTTCATGATGAATCTATGATTTCCACCATGTTCTATCCCCTAGTGTTGGCCTATGTGTTGGGAGAATATCAAAACCCTAGATACCTATGAATTATTCTCAAGTATATAGTTATAGAGTATTTTTTCATCAAAAAAATATTTTAGCCAATATTATTTATTTTTAGGATTCATTACTATTGTGAAAAATTTATAATTACAACATAAAATTAATAAAATCCAAAAGGAAACATGCCTTTACAAACTCAATGATGATGTAAACATTTAATTGGACACTTTTTAAAGAATTAATTACTATTTTGCATGTTTTAACCAAAAATTAATATTTCCCATGGTAAATTTTTTGGTGTTTTTATAAACTAATAAATAGACCCATTTGTTAAAAATTATTGTTAAATAATCCACTAAAATGAAAAAGGTACCAAAGTATAACTAAAGGATAATTGATTCTCAAAGGAAAACCCATACAATTACAGAGTTTATTTGGGAAATATTGGTTGTATTGGATTTTATCTTCAGGTTAACTATTGTGAGTACTCTTTTAGAACATCAAGGTAAACCATGGATCTAAATCAGATACAATCAAAAGTAGTACCTTATTTAAATTCACTGCATTCTTGATATATATCTTAGAATGATAATTTAGTGAGAAATGTTATTGAATGGTGATTAAGTGAAAATCTATTATAAGTGGATCTATTATTACCCAAATGGAATTGTTTCCATCATATTAATTTCGAATAACCCTAAAAAAATACATGAAAATGATATCCCAATTATATACATGTGTAATTAATGGCTGTATCATCCCTTAGTACTTATAACACTCTTCCTTAACATTCTTCAATGTATTCTCTATAATATCATTCTTCATGTTTTCCCATAACAAGTTATTTAAATGGTCTCAATATATCTTGGTAATTTCTACGTAAGTGGGAAAATATGATCTTTGTGCATAATCCAAAAGATCATTCTTTATTTATACTATTCATGAAGCATGTAGTCTAGTTTAATAATGAATGATTCTATATTTATCCATGTGAAATTTATTAAGATTCCAATTTATAATTTCATTCACCTTTTTTTATAGATCTATCATTCCATTAAACCTCCTTTCTATTCTATTGTATGAATGGTTATGAAATAATTTGGGAATGTTAGTATTCCATCCTTGTCTTTATGATTTCCAAATTTATCTTTTATATAACCATAAATATTTTGTCTTCTCAATCTTCATCATAGAGAGGGTAGTAGTTTCCTTTATTCTAATATAATTGAAATCCTTATTGAATTTCTTATAGTGGTAGTGTATTAAGTTTTCATAATCGTTAATTAACCCCAAATATCACTGTTAATGCATCTTAGTCTCTTTCTGTGTGAATACATAAATTAATTTATCATGGTCTCTATATATATCATGTTTGTATTCAATGAGTAAATTATGATAAATATTCCACGAGAAAACCATAACTGCAAACTCCAGGTAATTTTTTGGGTAACAATACCCTTACACGTGGAGTTGTAAACGGATATTCATAAAACTCCAACAATTTATATAGGTTCTTGGGATGATTTGATATATTTAAGGAGATTTCATTTTCCTAATAGTTCATATGATATCTCTATAAAAAGGGCAAATCCATGTTGAATTTAGTATCAAATTCTCCTAAAATAATAATTAAAATATTTTCAAGAAGAACCTTCTGGAAAATTTTAAATGTGAAAGATTCAAAAACTTAGTTTGAAATAACTACACCACTAGGTGTTTCCATATCTAGGTATTTAGATAAATATTTTAATAATGTAATACCTTTCTTTTAACCTACTCCATATAACTATTTCTTATTCCACATATCTTAAATACATCATTTCCTCATATCACAACTTCTTAATCTTTTAAAACTTTACACCCATTAATCAATTTAGGAATATTAAATTAAAATTTCCACTTCTTATTACCAAATAAAACCAAATTTTTCTAAATACCAAATCCATTTAAATCTTTTTGAATACAACATTAAAATACCATAGGCATTATTAGATCCATTTAATTTATATAGAAAACTGTGTTTATTTAATTCTCTAGGATAAAACACATGAATAATTTAATATGGATTTCTAAATATTTTCCACACCCTTCCTTTAAAATCCCACTTCACTGATTCAAAGTGTTTAAATAAAAATAATTATTATTTAAATAAAACTAAATAAAAAATCATCAACACATCATGCTTGATCACGTTACCCATTATTAAAATGATATAACCACATTATTCTATACATACATATGCATTAAAGCATGGTAAATCCATATAAAAATATGAATAAAATGATATTTTTTAATTACCTACCAAGTAAAGGATATAATTTCTTCAATAATTTTTTTATCTTTTCTCTCAAATTCCTTAAACCCCAAGTCATTTCAAATAAAATCATAATCCACTATCCATAAATCATGCGTGAACAATAAATATATTGATGGGTTCACCAATACAAAATAATAAATAACTCAAATATTTGATTTACCATTGATACAATCTTTAATTAAATCACTCCCATGAATAAATATTTCATTAAATTATGTCTATCCTTAGAAACATCCCTTAACTAGACATTTGTTCCACCCCAAAGTCAATGAAAACTTATAAGATAAAATATGGATATTTTACATTGTTTATACTTACTTAAACCATTTTCAATAACAAAACTCGGTGTTCCCACCATAATCATGATGTGTTCTCACTAGTGAAATCCCAATCCATAATTTATGGTATGTTTTGATTTATCTCTATATAATACATATCCATTTACCACATTATATTTATACTTAAAAATTTTCTAAAATATTATTTTAATATAATCCATAACATGTTTTAAAACACCTCTAAAAACATAATATTAAATAATGACATGCCACCTTCCTAATATAGTATAGATGAATAACATGAATCCCATAACAGTCCACCAAAACATTTTTTAAGTATAAAAAATTTTGTTTATTCTAGCCAAATTTTAATAAAAATATAAAATCCCCCATCAAACCATGAATTTAAAAATGAAATTTATAAATAAACTTGATGTGTTCACAAAAACCACAATTTTTACAAGAAGTTGTGTCATCCAATAGCATTACTAGTCTTAATTATTACTAAAAACAAAAACATTATTAGACTAATTATCTTGGAAATAAACATGTTATATATATATATATCACATTATGTGGTTATTTAATTTGATATAATTTCTCTCTTAATAAAGCTTCTAAGCTTCTCATTCATTCTCAAACATTTCCAAAATTCAAAAATTAAAATAATTATAAACTAAAAGTTTATATATTAAACTCATATCAAACATTTATCATCCATAAAAATCAAAAATATAAAATACGAAGACAAATATATAAATAAAAAATCTAAAACTATCACATGAAATGCCTCTCAAATTCTTTCAATAATAAAAAACCTAACCCCATATTAAATTCAAATACATATTTTTATTCATGTTACAAGAAAATTGGTATGAAAAACATACGATACACAACATTGTTTTAGGAAAAATCACTCATTCTGTTTTTTAATTTTTAGGTTGTTGTGATTATTGAAAATAATTATTTCCAATGTTACAGAGTTTTATCAAAAGAATGATTGAATAAGTTGGGTCAATTTCCCAGTGCATTAAAAAATTTTGGACCTAAAAATTGAGAGGATAAAAGTGGTTTTGGAAAAGGTAATTTTTCCATTTAGTAGGATAAGTGTACTATGATTTCACTATGTGAACTGAATATTGATGTTTGTGGATGTAGTGAAGGCATCTCACATTGAGTGGACCACAAAATCATGATTATCAAGTATATAGGGGAGTTCAAAGTCATAAGGTATATGATTTTGGATGACCTGGAAGCATATTTTTTACCTTCATGTCGAGTACGTGTTACATGATATCATGATGTTGTGGAAATTCATAGTGAGGGGTTTCTATTAAAGGAAGAAAAATAATTGTGTTTGTCATATTTTTTTGAGATATTTTCATATATAAAGTACCCTCAATCACTTAATTAATAAATTTAATTTCATTATTAAAGATCATATCTAGATAAATTTCCATGTGTTTTAATGTTTTCCTTGATATAAAAGCTATAGAGGGGTGTTAATTAAAGTGAGTTTTTGAAATAAAAGTCCTTGGAAGGAGGTTTTAAAAGGATTAATCTATGGGGTTTGATTACACATTGTAGACCATGAGTTCAAGAGGGAGGTTTCTGTAGGGTTTGAGTTCATAGTGAGTAGTTTTCTATAAGGTTAGAGAGTGAAGATCATCTTGGGAGTTTACGTGTGAGGTTATATTTCATGATAAATTGTGTTTTGTAAAGTTAAATTCATGGATTTTTTTTGATAAATTATTTTTCCATGAATTCAAGTCCTTAATAAAGTGGATTTTATATCTCATGTAAAAATGGATATTCATAGAATACTCACTTATGGGTGAACCAAGTCCGAACTAATTCATTATAGTGGAAGAATCATTTAGAGGAGTAGTTCATTAACTTTAGTTGATAGAGAAGTGATATTTTAAATTTTTTAGTCTTGATTTATAAGGGATAGTGATACTACTATAAACATTATCATAGTGGTGAACTATAGAGGATTTTAGTAAATTGGTACATCACTTTTGTATTCTCCTTGGACTAGACTAGTTCGACTAAACCAAGTAAGATTTTTTCCCTTGAATGGTTTTATTTTAGTTTATTTATTTATTTGGGAATAAGATATATAGTAGTGTTTTGTTTAACAATTAAACAATATCTTAGGGGTAATTTGTTTAATTCAACATACAATGATTTATCCCCCACCTATGAAGGTATATAACCCGATAAGGAAAATTACTTTCATATTTGATTACTACTCCCATGTAATCTCTTCAGGACACCATACTTATATAGAATTCATGAAAAAGGTGTATCCATCCAAGAAATACTTTATATTAAAGACCTAAAACTCTATTGGTCAATCAATAAGAATCACATCATCCTAATTATAAATTTTCCTCAACCAATGATGTAAGAACCATTATAAAGGTACTTCCAAATCTATGACACATTAAAAATATCATGAATCTACATTAACTAGGCTGAAAGTAAAATTTAATATTCCACCTCATTCACATGTTCAAACACATTGAAATTACCGATGGAACATGAAAACAATTTCCATCTCTATCAACCCTTCCATTACTATTTCATGGTGAAACCATAAATAATACATGGTAACCAATATTAAACTCCAAAAATGTAATCATTTAATCAGATAATGGATTTGTAAGATCTATACCATCTTCATTCACACTTGAATCATCTCCACAAATTATATAAAATACTCTATAAATTCTTGTCCAATAACTTCCACCACACAAATATCGATCCAATATAAGGTTGAGTGAAAATTTTCATCCATGTAATTATTTTAATGGTTCTATACAAATAGATGAGTGATAATTATTATTATAATAAAAGCAACCAGTGGTTGATACTTCGACAAAGATTCTCTAAAATATAAGATGCAATCTCCCAATATATCATCTAATGTTAGAATATTGAATTTTTGACCCTCCATATATGTGAGGAAAATAGTTTTAAAGTGAAGTTGAGTTTTAATAGAATATTATAATAATTTCCATACATATAATGAAAACCAAGGGTCATGGTATACAATAATTATCCCTATAACATTATACATATTTAAAGCTACTTCCATGTAATTCCTTGTCGAGCAGTCCGCTAAGATTGATTCTATAATTGGTTATAAGTTAATGGACTTATATAATAAATCAATGACCACCGAAATTACGACATACCCCTTTAATGTTTATGGTAAAATAGTAAGAAAAATATGTACATATTTTATCCCACATACATGGATAAACAACCAATGATTGTAACAAATTGGTTTAAAGTTTATATTCTTCTTACACATGTTGTCATATAAAATACCAATATAGAAACATAATTACAGATTTCCTCATCCTAGTCTACAAAAAAAATATTTTTTAAATTATTATACATCTTCCAAAATCCTAGATACACTAATAAATCTGAGTATCAAAACTATTACAAAACTATGTCTCACATATCTCTAATAACAAATAACAACCCATATAATAAAACCCAATGTTCTTCATCTCCCCCAAATTTATCAAGGGTATTTATATTCAATATCATCCTATCTATTATTTCACATTTAAAAACAAGATATATCCCTTAAATATATATAATATTTCTTTAATATTTGGTAAAAGATATTTATTCTAAATCGTCACCCTGTTAAAATGTCAATAATAAATAAAAAACATTAAGAAACCATCAACATTCTTATAACAAAGAACTGAAGCTTCCTATAGAGACATACTAGGATATGTAAACCCATCTATAAAAATAATCAATTTTAACTTGAAACTTAAAATATTATGTGGAAATCATACATTAAGGTGGAATAGAGTTGGTAAAGGCACCCAAATTATATTTTATTCTTGATTTAATTTCATGGAAAGGAGGTAAATATGTAAACTCATTTATAAAAACATAAACAAAGTCTTACAAATCCCTAAAAATCTCTTTTTGTTTTACCTTTTCTAAAAATGAAAAAATGGTCAACTATAATTTAATGGTCTCCACACCTCAATGACTCATTTGATTATCCAACTCAACAATGAAACACTCGTGATTTCTTTCCATGTCATTGAAAAAAAAAGATATAAGTGGAAATCTAAATATCCTTACATAAATTACAATCAATTATTTCTAATAATAAAACATTTTTTTTGTATATACTAAAATATGAACTCTCATTTTAACCAAAATATCTCTCCATACATTGAGTATAAAACCACAAACTAATTGAAAATAAATAAAAGCTTAAGAAGTTCCAATATTTTCCAATATATAATCCATGATTGAATAAAGGTAAATAGTAAATTGAACAACCTTCACTACCCCTTGGGGAGGTAACTCCATCATGTTAATTAGGCCTCAATACCCTTGATGTATAACTACACCTTTTTCTCTCTATGCTAGAGGTACCACAAAGTGAAAAATATATCTTATTTTTCCTTCCCTTCCACCACAAAACATAGGTTCTATAATTATTAATCTTCTTAGAAACATTGGATATAATAAACGTAGAAGCTTTCATTGTATTTGTGACTAAAATTAACATGAAACATAAAATTTCATACCACCATGTCCATGATAAACATCATGATATGATGGAAAAATGAATTTTTGAATCCCATGTCCACCACATAAGAATATTATAAAATATAATCTTATTATCAAATATTAAAAACTATAAAATCCATAAAAATTATATTAGGATGGTTATTTTTTCCTATACACATTTCATATAGTTTAATGTCTCATAAAATGAGAAATCATATCCATGAACCCATCATGATGACTACATTGATGAATAACCACTATAAACACATTTACATGGAGAAATTTTTTATCAATCATATCAACATTCATCATGACTTGTGTAAACCAATTATATGTAAAAGGGAAAAATTTTCACTGGATCCTTGGATTTCAAGCCCTCTCAAAATTTCACACCCTCATATCTTTTTCAATAAAGAAAACTAAACAATATCACAGCATGTTCTGGAATAAAACTCCAAATTTATAGAAGCAAGATATTATTATCTAATATTCGATAAATTCTATGATTGGTATTTCATTGGATTTTATAAAAGAAACTAACTCATGTACATCTCTTTGAACCGATCTCATGACACCTAAGACACATCTTAATAACCAATATAAATAATTATACATTTTATAAATGATTAATACAATAAACCAATGAGTAATGATATCTATTATTTTTCCTTCACTTGAATCTACTAAATGAAACCTATGCCTCTTTCAGTCAATTTTTGATTTATTGATTGAAAATATACCCTTCATTAATTAATAGGATCTACTAATATAACTCATATAAAGTATTCTCGAAGTCTCACTAGCTCCTAGAAAAATCCATTAATGAACTGAGTCAGGAGAATACTACACATCCTCTAAATAAACATCATGTGGTTGTCAAAAAAAATTACTTATCAATAATCATGTATATGGATTCTTGGGCCCAAGATATCGAATTTTTTTAAATTCACTAATAAATAAACCATGTGCACCAATCAAAAACATCAATTTAACATATTAAATCATCATAACCTATTATTATATGATTCATTTATTTCCTTACATAAAAAATATATATTTACTAGTCCTTAAATTTAGAATTGTGAGTAAACAATCATGTCCATAGTGGAATAATGCATAAATTTCTACCCTTTTTTTGATTTACCTAGTGAATTTTATTTTCTAAGATCATATATATTGTCACATTACTCGTCTGATATCATCCTAACCGGTATATACTCCAAATCAAATCATAAATCTTACTATAATACAGTTCTTCATACCTTAACCCCACAAAGACAAATCCTAAATCAGCGATGATACTTTGAGTGGACCCCAATGCACCCCTCCAATAATCTATATGATGTATAATTAAATGAGGGGTATAAAAACCACTTTGTAATAGGTCTTAATATTTTATTTGGAAACACTATACACCAATCACCAAGATCAAAACTATAGATAACTATATAAGATAACCAATTTATGGTATATAATAAAACAAAAAATGGAACAATCACGACATTAACTAACACCAATTTTCAATCCTCTATGTAAAGAATAAAAAAGTTAATATAAATTGAACTCCTCTTAATTCAACTAACAATCATGTTATCTATGAAAATGTGGTCTAATAAGAACTCTAAATTCATCATATAATTTTATAAATGATGAAATTATGGTCCAGTATGCCACAACACTCTATAGGCTCCTCCCCAAAAATCTTCATGTTAATGTAGATGATCCATACTGAATTGTTTTTTAATAAAAAAGTAAAATAGATCATTAGAGACATCCCAAGGAAATTCAACCATATTTAATCTCATTATAACTGTAATCTATAAAATCAATATATATAATATAAGTATTTACTCACCATAAAATAATAATAACAAAAGGAGGACCCCCATAACCCAGTTCCAATATAATCTACCTCTTAGGGAATAGAACATCCTCGAGGAATAAATAATTTAATGAATAAATATATCTGTTAAAGATAACATCTATAAGGGGAAGAAAATATCATATATGAGTAACATGAGAGGGTTGTAGATTTCAATTTTATACAACGTGGATATTCAAGTTCACAAGGAATCTAATATAACATGGATGTTGGATATCACAAATCATACTTCGGTGGTGATCACATTATGAATGGGTAATATTACATCAACCATCCTTAAAATAACAAAAGATAAAATTATATACTGAGAAGAACCATAACTTGAGTCACAACTCCTTAATTATATATCATAATCATTCCTATCTAAATATACATGATATATTTATTTTATTTTAGTCATTAGAAAATATGAATTTCACACTTTAATTTAATATTCTTATTTCACAACATGGTTTCATTAACTATAGATTTACAGAAATATTGAAATAATTCAATATATATCTCAACACGTATTCTATATGAATTATTCTTCTTTATAACTACACTATTTTATCATATCATAACTTCCTAACCTTAAAAAATATATTTTCTAATAATTTACTTCATATTGAAAAATAAAAATTACAAATTATTGTTTCCATATAAAATTGATATTGTCATAAACCCTATCCTATTACAATATTTGTACACCATATATATTCACATTCCTAAAAATATGACATTAAATAACTTTTACATTCTCAAATCCAGTTAATTAACACATAATTACAAATTCATTTAACTCATTTGGATATAACACCCAATTAATTAAATAAAAAATCAACATCTAGTCCACAACCTTCCTTTCACACCCTTTCATCCATACCCTACTTCTTCATGTAATAATGATTATAATTATCGAAAAAAATATAAAAAATCTACCACATTCCCCATTTAATCGCATACCACATCATCTTAACTTTATAAGAACATTAGTCGATTACCCTTAAGAAATAAATCATGGTAAAGAAAAATAAAAACATTAATTGAAGAAAAGTATTCAAATCACTTGAATTTTCAAGGATATGACTCCTTTGATCAATATTTATTGAAATTATATTTAAATTTTTCTAACCCATAGTCATAAAAAATTCTAATAATCCATTATCTGTATTCCCATCAAGAGAAGAAAAAAGTGTTCACTAATACAATATATTAACTAGACCCAAGATTTCGCATACCATCAATATAAGGTTCGATTAGATCACTACCATGAAAAAATCAATTAATTTATAATTAATATCCTTGTAAATATCCCACATTAATATATCTATTTTATCTAAATAACTTATAGAAGTTATAAGATAAAATATAGAGGTTTTGGGTGGCTAACACTATTTTTAATTTGAGTTATAAAAACTATTTCATTCCCACCGTAAACACAATGTTTTTCACTATTTAAATGTTAACATAAAATTTTTAGTGTGTTCAAATAATCTTCACATAATTTATTACTATTTACAAAATTAAAGTCAAACAAATATATTATCCAACATCCTTATTCTTATAAACTAAAATTTCATTTAAAGCTTATCCATAAACTATAATATTTATCCTTTAACATATTTACTAGTTGAATCCATAATATCCCATATAATTCCCCCCTTAATTGTTTTAAATAAAATAAATCATGTTTATTCTACCTATATTTAAAATATCTACACAATTCTACCTTCAAATATTGCTAATAAAGTGTGAGGTTTTTAACAAACCACGATATTTTTACATGCACCACGACCTATTTCACAAGTCTTGTTGTCTAGTAACTTATTTATTATCAATAATCGCAAACCAGAAACACTTTACTATAATCATATAATTCTTAAAATAACTATTTTTATGTTATATATCCAATACAACATGGTTCTCAAGTTGAATTAAATTTCCATTAAAATTTAACTTTATACATTGTACTTCATTCTACAACATTCCCAAAATTCAAAAAGGTAAAATAAATAAATAAATAAGGTAAATCCATTAATTATTTATATATATTTGTGTGTTTGTGTTTATATTTAACATGTGTGTGTGTAATTATATTAAAAATATCATATATTTATGCAGTCATTTCGATAACTCTTTATTTTAGGTGATTTTTGAATTTAAATACAATGTTTTTTAATTGATTTTAATTTTTTTTCAATTTAATTTTGATTTTATGGAGAAAGGGATGAGGATATATTGAGTTTGTTTTTGAAAATAGGGTTTATTTTTTATTTTCAGTGAATTAGGAACCTATTGAACCCATAAAGAATCCAATGAGATATCTAGATGCAAATGTTTAATATAAATACCACTAGGAGGCCATTGGTGATTCACTAAGAACCTGACAAGCCATAAGGAATTTAGTAGGGGGTATTGACATCTTGACGAGATAGACCAATCCCATTTTTAGCCTATGTAATTTCATTATTTATGTGGTAGGATTTTAATATTACATTTCTATTTTATGTATCTTAATGAATGGTAGTCAGGTATTTTTTCTATAAATTCTATCTTTTACTTTAGAAATTAATTTGTTTCTAGATATTTTAATACTTAAAAAAATCAGGATCTTTAAAGTACATTGAACTCTTAACAGTATATAGCTGGATATCCCTATATATTCCTTTCAAGGGGATTTTATTTGATTTTATTTTTTCTAATTAATCCTTATAATTATTTTTTGGGTTAATAATTAATTTTTAGTGATTATGGAAGTATTTGACTTACATTTCATGTGATAATTATGGGATTATAATAATATAGGTGTTCTTACATCCCTTTTTGATTTAAATTTACAAATGCTTATATATTTTTCTTTCATGATGTGTGGCTTAACTATGGGATGGTCAAATATCATTAAATTAGAATAAAAATATTAAATAAATTGGTTAAACAAATTAGATATATTTAATTTTTTATTTTTTAAATTATTTAGTACTGAAATTATGTGTTTAATTTATAGAAAATGAGTATGATTTTTTTAAAAGAGATAAATAACGGATTAATATTATTGGTTTTAATTAAATATTAAATGATAATTATATGTGTTAAAATTATAGTTTTTTAAAAAAAATTAACTGTTAATTGTTGACTCTAGGTTGATTATGAACAATTATTTGTTTATAATGTGGTGTTTTAATTTACAATTAATCAAAGAGGAATGCAAATGAGATTTTACATGTAATGTTATACTTTATGTGAGATATAAAAATATTAAATGAATTTGGTTATGTTTTTGGTGATTTTGTTTTTTGTTTTTTGAATGATATAATATTGATAGATTATACTTTAAGTTAATTATTTTTGTTGTTTTGTTATACAAATATTTTTTTGATAATTTCTTCGGGCAATACATGTTAGAGTCAAGAGAATGGGAGTTCAAATCATCCCATAAGTTTTTTGTTTTCTATTTTTATAATAACTTATATATTCTATGTATGTTTATGAAATCATTCCCAGTAATAATACAAATTACCCTATAGTGAAAATTATCAATTGAAACTGATTAATTTGAAAGTACATTTTATAATGGAATTATCATTTCTCTGAATTAATTCAAATTTTTTATTACTTTTTATTTTAAAGGAATATATGAAGAAACTTTGTCCTTTAAAACCATACAGGGAGGTGGAAGGTGTTAAAATATAGGGATTGGTCCCATGGAATGCACTTCCTATATATCCCTATGAAGGGAATCAAAACCCATGTAGTTTAGTGAAAAACAATGAGGAATTATATACCTTTTAAGGTAATTTGAAAAAGACTATACGAGTTCCTTTTTTTATCATCCATGAAATTTTTTTATTCCATTTTATGGTCATATGACTAAGAAAAATATTATTGAGTTCATATAAATATTTTGGTGTTATACTTGAACATCAAAATGCTCTATATTTTAACCTAGAAAATGTACAAATTGAAGGCATGACTAGGTTTACACTAGATTTAATCCCATATATATATAGTCATTAGAATAAATAGATAAAGGGGTCGGGATTATGTTTAGTATTCATACCATGATGAGGAATTATTTGTAAAATGGTTAATGTTTTATCCCATTTATATGGTTTGTGAGAAACCACTCACTTAGGGTAAATACCTGAGTAGTCTTTTTTCCATTAGGGTTAAGGAATCTATAGTGGAGAAATGGAATTTTGTGTCCAGGTTAGGTAATGTTGGTGCAGGTAGATCCTAGGGTGTATCATGAGGACTGTGAGAATAAATATTTCAAGGTTCTTATCTAGTAGAGGGAGTATTATGAAGCTATTTGAAAACATTATGGTGAAAGGGTATAAATTTTTCCATGTTTGTAACTCAGGAGAGTGGCCGTATAATTTATCCTTATATGGTTGAAAAAAAACTAATTAGGAATTAAACTAGGTGAATACATCACCTTAGGGGAATTTGGAGGTTTAGGAATAGATCCAAAAAGAAGGATCTTGGGTTCCATTTTTCTTAAACCTTTTTCTTAGGGAAGTTTCCTCAGAATGAGTTATTCATCATAACATTGATGGAAAATTATGTGAATATTACAACTTCAAATTCATAGGTATTCTTTAGTTTGATATTGGTTAATCATTGGGGTAGTTCTGGAGGATTATAGGATGTAAAGGTAAAAAAGTCATATTTTTAGAGAAAATAGGAAAAGCACATGGTTCACTCGCATGGTTGGCCTAACCATGTAGTAACTCTGTCATATTTCTCTATGAGGTTCCAATGGTGTTTTGTTTGGTTTGATCATGGTTAGTTAAACTATATTGCTCACCAAAGAAACCATGTGATTTTTTGGGTGGCTATCTAGGGGAGTCACACGGCTTCATCATGGTTTTCCCATACCATGCAGCTTATCTATAAGAAAACTAGTACCTTGTTTTTTAAGAGACAAAGGTCATGCATTGTTGGTGAGTAGTTTTTCTAATTATATGACCTAACCTTGTACCTTAGTCCAAACCTCCCAAAAGATATAAATTACAACTTTTACAATAATTTTTTTATGTCTAATCTCCCCAAAATATTTATTTGGCTCAAACTAACACTTACACAACAATATTTATCCCCCTTATATTCTTGATGTATTACCTTCATTATTAAATGATATTTTCAAGGTATGTTTCATTTTTTATTTTGTTTCCTATCCTCTTCTTAGAGCCGCTCTCAACCCCATTTCAATGTGTCTCGTTGGAACCCTATTGGGATGTGTTGGTCGGGTTTGAGGGTTTTATAAATATTTCAGGATTCTTATTATGGATCTAGGTACATGAGTACTCATTCTACTAATTCCCAATTATTTTTTTAATGTTAAAAAGTTTTCCTCTGCTCTTGAGTTATGTGACTCTATACGAATTCATTAATTGATGAATTTATTGATGATCTTGTAAACTTCCTTTTTTATTAAAATGTTGGATTTGATATAAAATTTTATTCTCTTCACATAATATATTTTTTAAAGGATTTTTTATTTAAACATATATTTATAACTCTATGTGTTTGATGAAATGCCTCAATGGTGAATTTGATATTAAAGAGGTATTTTCAAGCATGTAAGTATAAATTAGTTTCACTGAAAGTGACTTATAAATAATTATCAAGGATTTTAAATTTTTAAGGAAAAATTAGAACATTTGGAACCCATGGTGCATAAGGAAATGGACATGTTGTTTTATTGTGTGTAATACCACTATAGGTTTGATATTGATATACTACGGAAATAGTCGATCTCAGTTTGATTCTTATAATGATTGTCATATATTTTACATTATATATCTTATTACATATTTCCTTTAGCTATATATCAATATTATTTTTTCATTATTGCTTGGTTTTACACATAGTGGTATATTTTATGGCCGGTTTATAACTTCATTATCTTATGTTTTACCCATGGTTGGTTTTTTACACACTCATGCAATATTTCATGTAATTTTCATATTCATTTAATTATGTGACTATAAAATTCTATAATAAAGAAACAAATGGATTCGTTAAAAATGGATTCTATTCCATAAATGCTTTATAAACTCAATTTTTTAAAATCTAGAATTAACATTTTAATGGTATTAAGATCTGTATAGATTATTTGGTCAAAATTCTTCTAGGTATTTTCAACACACTATAAATTTTCCTTTAAGAACATGAATATTTTTTTTAAAAGAACTCCTTTAAATGGAATGGTGTCATTTAGTTCATCGGATTCTCTTAGTTTCCTTCACCCTCTTAATAGGGAAGTTTAGTGGTGATAAAAGATCTCATTGAGTTTGGTCTCATGGGATATTTTGTTTTACTTTATTTTTTTCGAATTTTGGTCTTAAAATTATATTTCATGTGGATGTGTAATCTTATGTCTCTTTATAATCTATTATTTTAACTACATTAAATTATTGATGAGACTTATATAATGTTTTCCACCCACAATGTGGGAAGGCTTCTTGCAGGAGATGCTTGGTTGACTTAGGTTGTCTCATTACAAAATTTTATTAAAGGGATTTCACAACATGAATTTTTATAACACTGGGTGGTTTTAGTTTGGGTTCTATGCTAGAAAAGAGTTAGTCCCATTGAAATTTGAGTAATAAGTGTGTAATAATTCTTATCCAACTAACTTTTCGACTAAACTTGAGTTACCAAAGGTGGTCGGGGAATTTTTCTATTTTTTGAACTTCGTGTTTGAGCTTATTTAAATAAACTAGATTTAGGTATTATTTAAAAGAACCTATTCCTAGATAATGTTTTTTATCACATTCATAGGATCCAATATTGCTTTAAATTCTTATCATCTAAAGTCATTAATGTGGGTTTTTGAAGTTGGTCTTATGATTTTGGAATTTACTCTTAAGTCGGTTGGTTATTGTCTTTTATTTATTAATAAATTTCTCCTTGAAGATATCTTCCAAAACTAAGAGAGGAAGCTAAGAGAAAAAATCCATAGGAAAATCCTCCATTTGGAACTATAATCTACGCTATCCATACTCTATGAATAATGGGTGTTGTGAACCATGGAAAAGCAATGAATCATGGATGGAATTTTTATAAGAAAAATCAACCCATCAACCATGGTGATATAGGATCCTAAGAAACCGAATAGTGGATTGGGTTTTTTGAAAGGATATTACGTTTTCTAAAAACTCCATATGACTCCAGGGTGTATTTTTCCACATATATTCATTAAGTGTAAAGAATGATATCATGGGATTCTATCAGGAAATCCATGTTTTATGAGGATATTACTTGGACATATTTCAAGAGGATATTCAACCTATAGTTTTATCCTAAAATTTTGAGAGTGTAAAATACCTTTTAATTTTCTACCTAAGGTCATGGGAAGCATATAATTTTTAAATATTCCTCCCTTTTCACTAAGATGGTGCACTTAGAATCAAAGCTAGTTACTAATGATTACCTCAAAACTCATAGGTTTGAGATGGGTTTGAGGGCCTATATTAATTTGATGATGATTCTAAGATTCCTTTCAACCTTTTTATAGGTGGTTGATAAAGTGGATTTGGGTATGGCATACATAATTGGAAAAATGGGTTTAGGTGGATCTTCTGCCACTTTATCTATTATCAAGGTTATGTCTTCTGGATATAAAAGGAAACACAATGGAATTTTGTTTTCTTTATGACTAGATTAAGGGAATTTAGAATGACAACACTAGGTTTTTTACTATTAGTGTGGGAGGACATATCATACCAAGACTAACTGTTTGGAGGCACCCACAACATGCCACTGTTGTGGAAAATCTAGTCACATAAGGATTTTTTTTGGAGGGATCTTCCAAGGTAATAAGACTAGATCCACTCACACAACAGTTTTATAGGTTTTTTAAAATGATTTCTAGGGGTGTTGTGTGTTATACCTATTATAATGGTTATGTTATTATGTCCAAGAATTATCAGGTAAGATTTGATACCAGATGTATTTACACAACTGGGGTTGTAAATGAGCTCAGGTACTCACGAGCCACTCAGGATCAACTTGACAGATAGTCAAATTCATCTTGGTTTTTTTCATAGTCGAACTCGGGCTTGTGCTTATTGAGCACTAACTTAGTTAGAGTTTGAGTATTATAACAAAATAATCAAGTAGCTATTGATCCTAATTGAGAATACGTTTTTTAATATATTATATTTATTTAATATATACGTATTTAATTTTGAGATCGATATTTAGACTTCAAGTACTTGAGCTGAAATTTGAACTATTTTTTCTGACAAAATTTCTAAAAAAGTATCCTAATAGAACCTAGATGAGTCTAATAGGGTTCTTGATCAAGACTGAGTAAAGATCGAACTCGAGATTGATCAAGGAAATCAATACTCAGTTGAGCATTGAGCCAAGCTCAAGCACTAAGTTCAAGTATCAAGCTCGGGCTCGAGTACTGAGATACTTGGATCAACTCAATTTCACCCCTACACATAGAGGAGTATGTTCTAGATGAATCAAAGGAATGTATAGAAACTGTTAGTTGTACAATGTTAATTTTTTCCTATATTTTACTTGTTTCATTTGATATAGGTTCTACACATTATTTTATATTAAATATCAAAGACATATTGTGATTTCATTACAAACATATTATATTCTTTTTGGATATTTACACACCTTTGGTAAAGAAGTATGAATAAGGTTTCTAATGTCCCGCATTCTGGGTGATGATAAACAACCTTGAGGTGGTGTGGGACTTCCTATTCCTCAGTTTTGATGTCTTGGACATTAATATATGAATGGATTGCATGATTAGACTTAAGGCCCCAATCAGTTGTTGTCATCATCGAGTTAAATTTTTTATCTATTTATAAAGCCTCTCATGGCTTTCATGGTGAGTGGGAATCTAGATATGGGAGAGTGGGGCCTATTTTTCCTTATTAAAGAACAATATCAGGCCAATAGTAAGAGATATTACTTGATATCATGGACTCTTTCTTGGGAAGTCCACTTCCTAGAGTGGTGAGTGTGCACCAAGTATCTTTACAATTTATTTTTCTAGTTTACAACCATAGAGAGAGTTTGAGTTTACAATTTACCTACACATTGATATGATGACCATTTCTATACCACCCTATCTCATCACACCTATTGAATTTAAAGAATATAAAGTTCATATTATTGATCATTATTATTAGGGATTTATTCATCATAACCTGACACCTTGGTCTCTACCTATCCTATTTTCCAAGAAAGTAGACGAGTGTGTTAGGATTCAATTTGATTATCAAAAGTAAAATCATGAGAGAATTGAGAATGAGTATCCCTTAACAAGAATTGATGACCACTTTGATCAAATCAGAGAGTTTCATTAATTTTCTTATATTTACAACTAGTTTGGATAACATTATATGAGTGTTTGATAAGAAGATATAACTGATACAGTGCTTAGGATCCAGTATATTCATTTTTAATTTCTAGTTATGACATTCGGTCTCACAAATGCTCATGTGGTTTTTATGGAATCGATAAATGAAATATATCATTGGTTCTTGGATTCTTTCATATTCATGTTTGTGGATGATATTTTTGTGTACCCTAAGTCAGAAGAGTATCACAAGGATTATTTGTGTTTTGTACTTGGAATAATTATAGAAAAACACTTGTATGGTAAGCCGCACAAGTGAAAATTTTATATTCTAGAATAAATGTTTTCAGGGCATGTCATATCATAGAGGGTAATCATAGTGAATTTTAAAAATATTCGTGATGTAATATCTTTGGAGAAGCCCAACAAATAGTTTTTTATCCATAGTTTCTTGGACTTGGCTAGTTATTATAGATTTTATTTTTCATAGTTTTCCAATATTATATATAAAATGATATATTTGACTCATAAAAGTTTCAATTATGAGTGTAATATAAAAATATATAAACCTTTTGAGGAATGGAAGAAGTGGTTAATTTTATCCCTAGTTATGATTCTTCTAGAATTGGGTACTGGTTATGATGTTTATTGTGATTACTAAGGTATAGAATTAGTGCGTGTCTTAATGTTGGGAAAATAAGTTGTGGCCTATATATATTACTAACTATACCCTCATAAAAAGAACAACCCTACCCAAGACATTGTGTTGGTAGCTATTATGCACTTACTCAAGACTTAGTGCCACTATCTAATTGGGGAATGATTTATGGTATATTATTATCATAATACCCTAAAGTATATTTTTACTTATAGGGATCTGAACTTGAGATAGTGATACTGGGTATAGAATCTACATAATTTTTATTTTTATATTGTTTATATTCCTAGAGAAAGGAATTTGATCTCTAAAGAATTGATTAAGAAATTTCCAACTCATGACTTGAAGAAATCAATGGATTATTTGTATTTAATGAGTTTTTTTATTACTACAATCATGGGAATGGTTGATACTGGTAGAAAGTTTTTATTACCTGCAGTAAAGGATGAATCCTCTTTTGATGAGTTTTTTTTTGGGTCGAGAAAGAGTCAAACACCAATTTCCAGTGCTTTAGTAAAATCATAAATGGTGGGGAGACCTTGGGTGAGTTGTCTCGGTCTCTCATTAGTGATTTTTATTTCCAAAGTAGGTTGGTTATTTTTATTCATATAAGGTAATAATTGATGGATGATGGACACCATCTATTTTGGTCAATACACCATCAGACAACAAAAATATATCATGATCTGAGACATTGGTACTAGTCATTGTGGAGGAGGTGGTTTATTGTAGATTTCATGTTATAGTGCCTTACTTTTCAAATTATTAAGGACAAATGTCAGAGAACAACTATTTTTTATCATTTTACTATTTTCATATGGATATGGGATGAGAGTTTCAAATAATTTTTCATTAGTTTACCATATAATCTTAGTGGGAATGATCATATTTGGGTGATAATTAATCAAATTATTAAATTGGTGTAGTTATTCTTTATCAATGAGGTGATGAAGTTAGATAATATTAGGAACTTGTATGTCTAAGAGGTTGTTAGACTTCATAGTGTTCCCTCTACATTTTTTTCAAATAGGAACCCATGGTTAACATCTATGTTTTTGAATTTTTTAGTAGAGTTTATGAGTTTCCAATTAAAATTAAGCACAAAATATCATCCACAAAAATATTTGAAAACCTAATAAGATATACATATTCTTGAGGAAATTCTATTAGTGTGCGTGATTTATTTTAGTGATTCTTGGGAAAATCATATCCATATGGTACAATCTTCCTATAAAAATATTTATCAAGATTTGAGTAAGATTAAACCCTTAAAACATTGTATCGGTGTCCATGAATATTTCCCTTATGCTAGGCATAATTGGGGGAGTGGTTCTTGGTTGGATCGATCCTTGTTCAAGCAACAATAAAAAATGTATAGTTGATCTATAAGAGATTATTCATGGTATAGAGTAGTCATAAATCTTATTTGGACCATACTAGTCATCTACTAGAGTTTTTGGTAGGTGATCAGACCTTTCATCGAGTTTCACCATGCTTGGGACACCATAGGTTGTGTAAGAAGTGTATGTTGTCACCAAGGATTGTTAGACCCTTTAAGATCATTGAATAAATTGGAAATGTAGTGTATCAGCTGGACTTTTCTTATCTCTTAACATTGATTAATGTCATGTTTCATGTTTCCCAATAGAATAGGTATCAACCTAACCGTCACCATGTGATTTAATGGGTCGAAATTTATTCTCATCCCAACATTGTTTTGGTTGAAAAATTTTTCTATATTATGGATCATCAAGATAAGGTATTGTCTGGAAAAATAATTCAAGTGCTTTAGGTACCATGGTTGTGTGAATGGATAGCCATGAGAAGTAAGAGTGAGAATCTATAGATGATGTAGCAGTGTCCTTCAATTTTTTTATTTCATAATCTTGAGCACATTACTAGGGTGTATATCTTTTATGGGGGACAATTTTTGACACCCACTGGTTCACAAGTATGCTTTTGTTTGAGCATGGTTTATCCTTGGTGTCCTTATAAAGGTTTTCAAGAGTTCGAAGTTGAAAAGTATTTTTTTAGGAAATAGGATGGGTACATAATTAATTTAATGGTTAGTCTAATGGTTTTATAACCTGTTTTTTAATATATATAATTTTCAAGTGGTATTTTTCATAGTTTCACCATTGTTAGTAAAACTGTGCAGCTCACCAAGGAAACTGTGTGAGTGTGTTGGTGGCTATACATGGGAGTAACATGGCATGAGGATGATTTTCCCAAATTGTACAACTCACTTTTATACAATTGTGTGCTTTTTTTTCATTATACAGATTCCATGAATTCTTAGTTCATGGTTTCTCCAACTTTGCTTCCTAACCATGTGCCCCGATATGGACCTCTATTTGTTTTTAAATTACCTCTTCATCCTTGATCATTTTTATGTCTAATCACCCCTAATATTAATTTTCCTCAAAAAAACCTTCCCCATTACTCTTGTGTCTTCTCCACTTGGATTATTGATGGATTTTCATTATTCTTGATGGATCTCTTCAAGGTATGTTCTGCTATTATCTGGGTTCCTCTCCTCTTATTAGATCCTCTCCAAAATTCTTATCCCTTTGTTTAGTTGGATCATGATTAGGCCATGTATATAATATCTTAGGGGTTTATAGATATTTTATGATGTTTATAGTAGATATATCATCATGAGGATCCTTTATACTTGTTCCAAATCATTATTTTAATAGGTGACTAGTTTTCCTCTATTTTAAGTTAGGTATATCTATATAATGGTTCTAATTCATGAATTTATTGGTGTTATTATAAAATCATTTTGTTTTAAAAAAAATTACGGATTTTATATAAAAGTTAATTTTCTTCATGAAAACTATGTTTTAAAAGGGATTTAATTTAAAAAGTGATGTGTTCACACTATGTGTTTGATGAAATACCTAAGAGGTTAATTTAAATTTAAAAATGAATTTTAAATCGTGAAAGAGGTAATTATTTACTTTTATTTTTTTATAAATATTTTTTATGGTTTTCAAATGGTTTTTGAAAGACATAGAACATTGTGAAACTTGAGTTCATTCGGAAGTGGACTTGTCCCTTTAGTGTGTTTAATACCACTATAGGTTTGATATCAACGTACTGAGACAAGAATTAATATTGTTTGGATTCACATAATGGTTGGATTACTATTTAATCTATATGTCGAAGTATTTATTAACATTTTATAGATCCCAAAACTTATTATTTGTCATTTATACTTGGTTTTACACATGATCGTATATTTCATGGTTGGTTTCTCACATTCTTATCTTATGGTGTATCCATGGCTGGGTTTTCTTACACTTTTATACATTCTTTAATGTGATTATTGTATTCTTAAATTATGTTAATATGAAAGGATTTAATAAAAAACAGAAAGATTATTTAAAAACTAGTTTCTCATTTGGAAATTATTAATAAATTAGATTCTTTTTAAATATAAAAATAATAATTTCATGGTATTAAACTCTGTATAAAATATTTGGTGAAATACTACTGGGATTTATTTTCACACCCAACATTTTCAAATGGAAATTTATAGATGTGGTTTTTATGACTTTCATAAAGGTGATGGAAACATGTAGTTCACCATATTCTATTAGTTTTTGTATCCTTTGTAGTGGGGTAGTTTGGTGGTGATAGAAGGTCACATAATGTTTTGGTTTATGTATTGTCTTTTTTTACTTTCAGGTTTATCCTTTTGGGATTGATGATGTATATAACATAGATGTGTACAATTTTTATGATTTTTTCACTATTATTTTATCTATTTCTGGTTATTCAAGTTACTTCTGGATGTTTTGTTTCACCTCACCATGTTAAGTACCTTCTTGGGTGGCTTGTTTGGTTGGACTAGGTTGGTTCTTTAAAGTGAAATTTTCCATTACCCTAAATTTCGTGACATATACTCTATTTTTTATTAAAAAGTAACCCAAGATATAATTTTAGTAAGATTAAGTTCCTAGGAAGGATCTCTATTTGTTCAAATGATTTGAGCTTCCATTTGTGTCACATGGTGGTTTTCAGGTGTTGGAAATAATGTTATGAGGATCCTTTTATAGGAAACCATAGGTTGGGAACCTAGATTTGGGTGATAACTAATCATAAATATCAATATCAACGTAGGGTTCACAAGGAAATGTTTAAGTGCTAATTAGGGAACAATCACAATCTTTGAGAGGGTAAACATGCAGAGTTCGATACGATGCACATACTGAGTTCGACAAGGTTCTTGTGTGGAATATGGAAGTACATATACATAGATTTCAACAAGGCATAGGTGTGGAGTTTTGTAGGTCTCATGTGTGGAGTTTTAAAGGTCCCATGTATAATTTTGGGTTTGGCATGTGTGTGACCTTCATCTAATTGAACACTAAAAATATTTTTTAAAAACTAATTACTAAAATTTTAACTTAAAATGGGTATAACTCTTGATCTATGTGTCTGCTCTGGCTCCATGAGTTGTCAAATCGATTGTTGTGAAATAAAAAATGCACTAGGATTTAGTTATTACCCATATCATCTATTTTATAGTGGAAAATGGTCTATATTGGATTAGAGAAAATATTTTAATATTTTAGTAACCTTTTCTACAATAATGGATGAAATCAAAGGCATACTTCTAATTGGAGGTTCTCACCACCATATCACTAGTTTGGTAATTTTTTTATAGGATCATTTTCCATTTATTCATGAGGTGTTATTTTATACATGGGTATCACATTATTTTCTTCATTATATACTATGATACAATTTTATATTCATCTAAATTCATGTCATTTGAATAAGGATCAAATAGAGATAACGTTTGTGGCATTATTTTTTTCCTTAAAAATGCATAATATCTGAATTATATATTTTTTAAAAGGAATAGAATAAAATTTTGAAGTAATTTTGAGCACGTTTCTACATAATTTTAATATCTATTAGAATTATGGAATCAATAAGTGGATTTACAAGAATATATATATCTAATCAAGGATTTTATTATCAAGGGGGGGATATTGAATCAAGGTTTTTATTTCAAAGATAAGGATACTGAAACTTGTATTTTTTTTTGTTTTCACAATGGATAATATTGGTTCAAGGATGTTGGTTTTCAAAGATGAGAATATTGAATCAAGAATTCTCATTTACCATGAGGAGAATATTGACTCAAGAATTTCAGTTTTTCAAGAGGAGGATCTCGACATAAAGATTCTATTTTTCAAATAAAAGAATACTAACTCAAGGATTTTCGTTTTATAAGCAGAGAATATAGACTCAAGGATTTTGTTTTTCTAAGAGGAGGATGTTGACTCATGGATTTTGTTTTCTAAGATGGGGATATCAACTATAAGATTTTTATTTCCCAAGATAATGCACACCCATATATGGTAAGGTTCAAGAGTGATATTTTATATATTATATTTTAAAATTTGAATGATGTATGTTGTGTAACAATTAGTGTATTTATATTCACAATAATAATGGAAATGTAGATATGGAAAATCACCTAATATAAATTTTTTAGTAAAATGTTTGATATTTTTATTGGTAGGAATATGTAAACCATTGTTAATTGATAGAACACCCCTAACCACCATTCCTCCAAGAGAAAATATTACATGAAATTAAGGGAACATTTCTTCTAGATAAACGATATGCCATGATATATTACATGAGAAATCAATGGAAATCTTGTTGTTCGATCTATCAAAGGGGTTCCACATAGATTATTTTTTGAACATGTTACCAATTGATGTGGAATGGATGATTAGTAATGACAAAGGATAGTGGATAGGATTAGGTTACATTTATTTGGGACACTAAATATTGAATGAGTAGTTTATTAGTAGGTCATAGGTAGTTATATTTTCAATTATATCAAGGTGGGTCTATTTAATATAGTAGATAAACCCATTACCAATTTCTATGAAGGGGTTATATTAATGATGAATCAAAAATAAAAGATATGAAGTGTATTTATGAAAAAAGGATGGTTAAAAAGGTTTGAACACACTACAGTTTATGAAAATATGTGTTGAGAACCTTTTTATATTAAAATGATTAGATATAAAATGAACTGGGTAAATATCATTAAACATGAATTGATTCAAAATGAAAACACTGATAAATTACTATATTGAATAGTTTATTTTCATATTACTAGAATAATGATGTGTTGATCAAATTTTTTCTTAGAACTATAGGTTTAGTAATAATATCATGAATTTTTATAGAGAAATAATTTATCCCCTATAATATTTGTATCTTTTTATTTAATAATCTTACTCTTTAATAATCCATGGAAGGAGAGGATTATCTAAAAAAGACTCGAAATTTTCTCAGGCCTCACTTTGTGGGATTCCAACCGGAAAAGTTTTTTATTTTCTTTTATACTCTAACTTATTTATATAGGTATACATTTTTAGGATTCTAACCTGATGAGTTTTAAAAATAATCAACTTTCAATTTAGTTTCTTTCAAGTAAGACCAGAGGCAATTTATGTTTAAGGTTATGAATCTTTGACCAATATGGTGGATCCTTATTTATAGTCATAAATTAGGGACAAATATATGGAAAATTTTTATGTTTATATATATTTGATCAAATGTGAGGTGGAATGTTCAGTTCTAAGGGAATAATTATCCTAATGTGAGTTATGAACCCAAATCTAGACTAGAATATATGATGGGAAAAATGTTTGTATAGTTTATAAAAAGGTGGAAGATGTTTAATGTCTTGTGTCAATGAATATGAATAAGATTAATTCTATAGTTTTAGGTATACATTTACCTAACATGAATTAGTGGGCCTAATTATATTATAAGAAAGCTTGATAGGGAAGTGTGACTAAGGATTCATATCTAGGTATATGAAAAGTGATCTAGAAATAAATCCACATATAGTTCTTGGAATAAGAATGTTATGATTTCCTAGTGTAGGGATGATTAGGATGACCTAACAGAAATCACATAATCAGAATACTAGGATCATTTGAGTAAGAGACAGAATTATGGATGAATGAATCCCATTGAAAGAGTAAAAAGGATAAAACCTGACATGAATTTGTAAGATTTCCAGCTTAATTTTGGAATAAATGATGGTGTGAAGATTTATTATATGGATTTATATTGGAGAGGAAATCCAAACTTCACTAAATATCCTATGAGAATAGTAATAATTCCACAGATTATTCTTAGAAGGGGGTAAATATGTTATTTGAGAAAAGGGTTCATGGTGGATACCCTTACTTGAATTAGTGAGACTATATGCTATGATTATCATCAAAATATAATAAAAGTGGAATTTTCAACATAAAATCGGATTAATGATCAACAAATCACAATTTATCCTATTTAAAAAATAATATAACAACAAAAAGTTCTTTACTTAGGATTTTTTATTCTAATTTAGGATTATAATGTGAAGAATGTTTTATTGGATATACATAGGGTAGGATATATGACTATAATGATATGGTTTCACATTTTAAATCCATTATAGAAACCCCAATATAAAGGACGAATTACTATACTAGAAACTCTTATATAATTAGAGATTTTATATAAGCGGATTATGTTATATAGAAGAGACCACTCTAAGCTATTTTGGGTCATGTGGGGTTAACTACATGTCATACAGGTTAAGGTCATGTGATAAGAACTAAACACCTTATAGTTTAAGATTATTTGGTAAATACCTTGGGTTTTTTAATATATAGTTATTTGAATAAGAATTTTTTTGTTTAGTTTTTAGTATTATGATAAGGAATTATGCATCCGACATGGATTTTCAGGCATGATACTTTTCTATTTAGATTGAGGATGTTTCAAAAACATTTTGCATGAATTTTAATATTCTCCAACTCTATTAATCATTTATCTATATTCTATTAATGAATGTAATTAAAGGGAAATAGTCCATGGATTGTGTTCTATAAGATTTGGTAGTATGGTAAATAATTAAGAGGATTTTTCAAAATTTCCACCTTTAGATTCTTAATCAACAGCATATTAGGCAGGTTATATGATAAGGAATAAATGAATTATGTTGGAATATACTCTGTCCTAATGGAATATATCATTATTATTTTATATTTATGATATATGATACCATAATTCCATTGTACACTTTCATGTTATTATCAACCTACTCATATGGATAATGATGAGTTATTTAACTTCTACCATCATAATACAATCATCTATAAAAAATTTAATCCTTTCATTAAAGATGTTTCATTGTTATAATTTAGCCTTAAAGAATTGATGGTAGGGGTAATAATTTGAATGTTCTCTCAAATTCACCTCCTCAGGTATCTTTATTCTTTTGATCTAAGTCAAATCATTCTTTAAGGTAAGGGTGAATTACCTAAAACTATTATCAAAATAAAATGATGATTATTTTTTATATTTTCCCTTTTCATGTTGAAAAATTAATTTAAATGAATTTCATATATACTATGGTTTGTAAGAGAATTTTGTTAAAGGTGATACCTAGGTGGTGATTCCTTATCCTGGATTGAATATAGTTCAGAGTATGATGCTTTTGATGACTGAGACATTAATAGGGTTTCCCCTGGAATTGAGAACACTGGGCGTCTTAGGTAATATTTTGTGATCATTATGGTCAACCACTATTTTCAAAACTCACAATGTAGGAGAAAATGATATCAAAATCCCCCCATATCAATGGTCAACATCTCTTCCTCTCAAAGAGGACCTTTATAGAATCATATTGTAATTTCACTATAGGGAATACTTACCTTTTGATTTAAATTGACCAATAATTTTCATACATAAATATCATATCTTATTAGATAAACATTCAATACAAAACACTATAATACACTCAAGAATAGTGAATATTTATTATCCTTGGAAACTTGGATGCATAAAAAACTAGTTTAAAAAATATCTAAATCATTTCCCATTCAGTGATTCATAACTAGAACCCTCCTTAGACACATCATAATTTAAAAATTTCTTTATATCCTAGTGGAAAAAACATAATAAATGGTGATTTCATATTCTCAGTAAGGGTAAGAAAGGGAGATACCAATGATAATTTAAAAATAACATGAGTATAACGGGTATAATTACATGATATTAAACATTGAAAATCATTCTAAACAATTCTTACATCATAAACAAGATTCATGTAATAAATCATGGTAGTTCATAAGACACAGATCATAAAGGGATAAAAAACATGAGTTGTGACAACATAAAATTGGCATAATATCATATCATAAAAGAGTTTCATAATGTGTGGTATAATCATAATCAAAGAAATATTTTTTCAAGGATACCCACCAACACATTCATAACATGTTATGATTTGAGTAACCACATGTGCACACTCTTTGGGAATGGGATTACCCTTGTGTACTCTCTTTAAGGCTTGGGATAGCCTCCCAAATACCATACTTCTATAAACATGAGATAACCTCATGTGTACCCATTTTACTCATGAAACATTAATATTTATCCAATTCGTTATAGGGATATATAATTTTAGTCCCACCTATAAAATAATCATAAATTCATTCATATGTAATCCAAAATATCATAAAGACATTCCTCATAACTTAACCCATGATAAAGAAACAAGTTTCATCAATATTTCATCATCATAACCATAAACCATCCAAGGAAAAAATAAAGATGTTTTCATTCGATCATAACCCCATTAAATCCTGAGTTACATCAAAGAATGTAATCATAGATGAAAAATATAATGACCCAAACCTTGTTTACCGAACCACCAAATGAAAATCTCACAATCACACACCTTACCCTTAAGTAATTATCTAGAGTAATAAATAGATATGTATCTAGACCCCAACTATATTATTTTTTATATAATATTTTAAAAAAACAATGATTATATTTATCCCTTTTAATATTACATTTTAAATGATTAAATAATCATTTTGAAAAAAATTAGATTTTGATACAATGAAATATTTTTTATTTTTTGGAAATATATTATTTCATTCAAGTGAAATTATTTTATGTATTCAAGGATTTTTGAAATAAATGATATTTTTATAAAATATTAATTTTAAATAGATTTAACTAAATATATATTATAATATAAATTTATTAAGTCGATCATAATTTTTATAAGGTTCATAAAAATTTTAATTTTCAAATATAGTAATTTTTAATAAATGGGTATTTTGATTTAAAAGATTAAATTATAATATTTAGGAAATTATTTTGATAAAATAAATTTATTATTGTAATTATCATGTCAAAATTATCCAATGTTTATTATTTATAATTCTCTTAGATAGTCGAATATTTGGGTAAAAAATACAATATAAATATATGGTATGAATTATAACTTCATAATGACCCAAAAGTGATGTAATATAATCCCTAAAGGCTATCTATGACCAAATATATATTTTTTATTTTAAAATTATTTTTTGAAGTTATTATATTAATTTTATAAATCCTTATTGAATCCTCAAAAATATATATTAAATTTTAAGGTTTTAAAATCAATTCGTTATAAACATGACTTACTTCCACATCACTAAGGTTATTATTTTAATGTTTTTTGATATTATACTTATAAAATAATAAAAAAACACTCATATTTGGTAGAAAATATGGCAAAAAAATGGTATGGATATGGATTTTATTACATCCTCATATAAAGTCCAAAAAATTTATTTTGATATTAATAAAGAGTTCTCCCATATTTTTCTATAAAACCTACAAAAGATCACATTCTGGTTCACTTAAAACTATTAGATCCCAAATTTACTCTCTACTTTCTTCTCTTTATCCCTAAAAACGTTCCCTCATGATCTTAAGATGCTACCCCATTATTTTATAAGTTCCCTCTCAATGTAAGTGATCCTCTTCTTCTCCCCTTTATTCAAGAACCGTATTTATATCATGGAATTTTATTTCTTATTTTTCAAAGTTGGAATATGTTCTTACATATCCTTATTATTTTCCTTATGATTACCAATTAATGGGATACCCATTTCTCTCTCATTCTCCCTTCTATTAACCATTATGTACACCCATTATGTTGTCATAATTATCCTTCAATTTTCCATTCCAAAAAACTGTGTAGTGAATACCCTCTCAATTTATATTAAATGGTATTATCCTAGATATACAAATCATTCATTTATAGGATAATTCCTTGTATGTATATCACAATCCTTAATCATGGTATTAAAAATGAAGAAATATATCCTTATGTTGTATGATCTATGTGGAGAACCTATGTTTGGGCATGATATGAATGTGATGGGTGGTCCCAGAATTTTATACCCTAGAATGCATTGGGTAATTTGTTTATATCTTGAGATTCCATGTATGTTACACATGAGGTTATGTTGAATTATTTTTATGATTTCATGTTTTATGTTGTTTCCAAAATCTAATGTTTCCTTTATATTATCATGTTATATCATGACTAATTGTTCAACATTATGGTCCTCACCATTATTATATTACCTTGATATGTCTCTTGGATCACATGTACTACTTTACCATATACAATGTTTTGTTTATTACCTTACTGGGCTTCATATCTAACCCTTTCATATGTAAACCCCCAGGATATCCCATATATTTTTGGAAGATCTAAGGGAAATAAGTGCTTATTTTGATATTTTTAAATAAAGATATTGTACCCATGTTTCAACATAATATTATATGTATCTAATTTCCTAAATTCATTATACCACATGATCTTAATGGTTTTTATTAAATATATATTTATATATTAAATAATTTAATAAATTTTTTTAAATATATTTTTTCATAGTTGGTATCAGAGAAAATTATAGTTTTTTGTGGATTAGGATTATTAAACTCAACTGAAATCATTAAGAATAAGACTAAACATGGGAAAACATCCCTAAATTTTTGTAAAGTAAAGAGTAAGTGGTTTATATGATAATAAATCCTTTTATACATATTAAAAGTGGATGTGGATCAACCACAGTTGTACTAAGGTGTAATAACCTCTATAAGGGAACATTGAGCTAGACTTTGATCTTCATTGGGTGAACCACAATGCGTTTTGCTTCACACTTGGTTTTGAAAATCCTAGTGTATGTGTATATGGATCAGCATTAAAACATTACATAATCTTGAATTAAATGAATAATTCACATTGAGGATATTTTCAGGTTTATAGTTTTATAGAATTAGGCCATAACAATTACATTACATCTCAAAAATACAAAGTAGACACTTCAACTCAGTTTCCATTTTTCTCATAAAATAAAAACTCTTGAAAAAAAAGAGTCATGTATAGTACCGTGTTTTAGATAGCATGACTTTTTCTTGATCGCATCCTTGACCTTATTCAACTTTAGGTCCTGTGAAAAACATTTCAAAAATTGGGATGAGCATAAAAAGATCAGAAAGGGTTATAAAACAAAGAAAGAATACCTTAGTTCATCATTGCATAGATAACATAAGCTCTTTAACATACATCATGAAATCATAAGATTTATGAATAATATATAGAAAACATAAATAATAAAGGTAACTTGTGGCATTTGTATCATACTTACATTAGAGTTATCACAGCTACGTAGGGAGTTACATTTAGAATACCCATCACAGTATATTCCCTAAATCGCTTAGGAGAAACATTGAAGTTTACCTCCATCACATTAACCAATGCATTGGAGATCTATCTCCAAATCACCCACCCTAGTTTTATCATGGAACCACCCATATACTTAACAATTCCCAAGAACCATAACATATTTGTAACACATAAAACAAACATAAAAGAAAAGATAACATTTCCACATTTCAATCACAATATACCATTTAAATATATTGACATAAAAAATCCATTATAAAAACCATTTTAAATACCAAAATAATAAAAGAGTATATGGTATTTATTTTCCTTTTAAAAACATTATGGCTTGTCAAGTAAGCCAAAGATCAAATAATACTCATGGCAGCAGAAAGGACATTATCACCGCTTACATTAAAAAAGAAACATTTTTTTGTCATTTAGTAAAATAATTCATAGGAAAACATTACATTTTAATGAAATTAAAAGTCAAAGGTGGTTATACAGCATATAAAAGAATGTCGTGTATTAAAACAAATTATGCCTCAATGAAAGGAGATTGGGACGAAGTCCCTTACCTTGTGTCCAACTTGACATGTTTTTCAGTTAATCTCATGAATAATAAACTAAAGATAATTTATAATAGAATAATAACCTTTTCAAGTTTATTATTCCTTTTATATCACTTATTATCATGTTATAAACATTATGTAAACATTTAAGTTAATAATGGTCGTTTTGTCGACATTTGGTACTTGAGTCAGAAATGAACACCTTATATTTGCAAGTTGTCCATGTGGTCTATAGTATATTATATACAGAATGATATTAATGATTTAAATATCATATATATAATATATATTTCCAGTATATACATGTTTTTATTATATTACATAATATTTGGTCGTAAGAAATGAAATACACCATTCATGGAGATGGTAAGTCGTATGTATGCATGAATGCTACTTTCATTTATATTTAATATTTTAAAGGAATTAAAACATAATGATACATAAATATATTATAATACAGTATAATATTGTATATAATATCATTAACTCTATCCTTTATATGTCCCACATATGGAATTAACGCGTCATATCACTTTGAGGGGGCGGTAGTCCGCACTTCCTCAAATGAAATTATCTCGTTTACCCATAATGGATACCATAAAGGTAGGATATAAATGTAAAATAAAGAATCATAAATAAAACATAAACATAATATATATCATATATAAATACAGCACCATCTTTGTTGGGAAAAAATCCTTAAAGGCATCATTGAAGCATTTTTGAGGTGATTGTGTTTGTTGATAAAGTTGACATCTGAGTGGTGATTGTTGACAAAGCAAAACAATGACATACAAATTTATTGACAAAGAGGATTTCTTGGTGGAATGTTGAGTTCAAGATATGTGGTCAATGATCCATGTTTTATTCAAGAACATCGATAATGGAATGGGTGATCTGGAGGTGGTACAAAAGAACAGATACAAGGTGGCACTGTTTTCCAGAGTTTGCCAAATTTTTGGGCCTGAAAATCGACAAATAAAGAAAAGTGGTTTTTGGAAAAGGGGCATGCACTCCATGTACATGATGTCTTGGAATCTTGCACGCCATATGTTTTTCAAGATCAGATCATCAAAATATGGCAAAGGGAGAAGGTTTGTGCAAGTTTTGGTGAGGTCGTGAAGGTGACTTGCGCGCCGTGAATGATACTTGCGCGTCGATGCCTTCGAAGCTTGAGAACATGCACACCTATGGTTTTTCAAGATTAGACGATCAAAATATGGAAAATTAGAGAGGTTCGCTCAAGTTTGGAAGTGGGTCGCACAAATGACTTGGAGGGGCAGAGAGCTGCGCGCCAAGACTTGCGCGCCAAAGGGAGACTTGTGTGCCATCGCGCAGGGTGGTCAATTTTACTATAAATACTGGACCAGCCCTCTTCATTCTCCACTGGAGTTCAACACTTTGAGGAATTAGAATTCTCGTCGCACAGGTGTGGTGGTTGCGCAAGTGGTGTGTGGGTCGCGCAAGTGTAGTTGCATGCCAGTGGTTGAAGTTGCACGCCAGTGTGAGAAGTTACGTGCTGGTTGGCAGTTGCGCGCCAAAATTGGTTTGGGCGTAAAAGGAAGTAAGTCACGCAGGTTTTGGGATGAAGAAGGTTGTGTCACGCAAGTGTCTGAGGTAGACTTGCGCGCCAGTTGTGACTTGTGTGACGATACTTGTGCACCGAGTTAGACTTGCGCGCCAAGTAAGGTTTAGTTCTGGAAGTGATTTTCGAGCTACGTGGAAGCTGGAAGATTGCCGGATACCTTCGGTGCAAAGAGATATTCATCCACGGGTGAAAGTTGTACTTCAGCAGAGCATCTACATACATAGGAAGATGCATTCTTTCATGCAAATGAAGATACCTACAGGTCTATAAACTATTAGTGAATTTTTTCCAAGGGCAGTGAGGAAAGGAAGAGAAAGAAGGTGATCCTCTCCACCGGTAGTGATTCAGAGAGAGAGAAACAGGGAGTGACCCTTGGGAATGCAATGAGATGACCCTAAACTTTGTAAAGGTAGTGAGCCTGGGCATATAAGTGATCTATCCCAAACCTTGTAATCCACAGCTAGTGAAGTATAGTGGAATTTGGTACGACCGGCAACCTGTCGGCGTATGCTCCTTGGACGTAGCCCTTAGCGGTGAACCAAGTAAAATTGTTGTGTCCTGTGCTTGCTTTACTTTATATTTATATTGTGCAACAGGAAAGGGAGATAAGACTGTTTTTCTTAACATTGAAACAAGATCAGAATTGGATTTAATTTTAAATTAGTCATACCCTGATTCACCCCCCCCCCCCTCTCAGGGTATAAATCCTAGTGGACCTAACAATTGGTATCAGAGGGAAAGGTTGAAAGTTGTTCTTCTCTCAATGGAGGTCACTCATCATAAAGGGATTCCGATCTTCGATAGATGTGATTTTCAGATATGGAAGAATCAAATAAAACACTATTTCTGATCTTTGGGAATGGATGTGTTTTCAGCAGCTATGCATGGTATCACAACTGATATTAATAGGGGTGCGTTATTAGAAGCCGAACATAGAGAATTGGATGCTGATTCCAAAGTGATCAATGCATTAGGGGGGTCCATCTTCAATCCCATCTATACAAAGGTGATGTCATGCAAAACGTCACATGCCATGTGGGAAAAGCTTTTGAATATATATGAAGGGGATACAAAGGTGAGAGAGGCAAAGCTACAAGTGTTGTGGAACAAGTATGAAGATCTGAGAATGAACCCGAATGAGTCTGTTGATGCATTCTTTGATAGGGTAAATGCTGTGGTAGAATACATGCAGGGTCTTGGAGAAATTATCGAAGATATAAAAATTGTGAAGAGCATATTGAGAAAACATCCACCTCGGTTCAATCTAAAAGTTTCTGTTTTGGAAGATAAAGACCCAAAAGAACTGACATTGGATAACCTTAACATCACTCTTGTTTCATATGAAATGAGAAATGATGATAACGAGACTTAGAAAAGGGGAAATCCAAAGAGGTGGCATTCAAGGCCATGAATAAGCTCACCATTTAAGATTCTAATAAAGAAGAAGAGACAGATGAGGTGATGTCATTCCATTCTTCAAATCTGCAAAGAGGAAGAGTAAAGTTTAAAGGTAAACTTCCAATAGCATGCTTTTGATGTGGAAAGGTTGGTCATCTTGTGGAAAGATTCCCCAAGAAGTTTAAAGATGATGATGATGATGAAGTTGAAATTCCCAAGAAGAAGACTTTAGCATTTGTGAAAGGGAAGAATCAATTCAAGAGAAATTTCTTCTAGAAAAATAATCTTCCTTCACAAGAATTTGAAAGTTCAGATGAGTATGAGGATGAAGAAGTTGAGGAAATAGAAAATTACAGAGATCATGGGGTAAATGCCTTGGTGGTGATTGTTGGTAGTTCTCAGAAAAAGGAAGAAGATGACACTGAAGTAGAAGAAGAAATTGAAGGGTGAGTTGATATGGAAGCTGAATTGGAAGCAGCTCTTGAGGATATAGACGTTTGGAGAGCCAAAACAAAGAATTCCAATAAAGTGGTTCGTGATGCCAAACTCTATATGCAACAACAAGATGAAGAAAAGTCCGAGCTGTTAGAAGAAATTAAAAGACTAAAATACTCAACACCAGAGAGCTCAGAAAATATTGTTGAGTATAAGCTTAAAATTGAGGAACAAAAGAAGGAAATTGATTGTTTGACTAACACAGGAAAGGAGCAGGTCAGACGTATCAAAGAGCTTGAAGAAGAAGTGGTCAGTATGCGACAAAAAATTAAGGATCTAGAAAAACTCTTGACCCCTAATGTGATATCAGAAAATCAGTCCATTCAGAAGACAGAGAAGATGAAAGAGGAGCCTAGTAGTTCAGTAGGGAAGAAGCATTAATTGCGCTCAGATTTTAAGGCCATTTTAGGGATTAATCAGGAACAAAAATCTATGACAATTGCAGTCAGACCGCAAGCACCTGTCACGAAATTGAAGGTTGATTTGGGCACAAAACAAAATCAGAATATTCATAGATCCAAAAGGAAAAATCGTAGTGCTGAAGTATCACAAAGGAATGCATCATATATCAAGTGCCATTGTTGTGGGAAAATGGGACATTCACAGTATGTGTGTTCCATAGCCAATAGATATAGAAGGTAACAAGAACATAGATGGTATCCAAACAGAGAACGGTTTTCCAGAACATATTTTCAAGGAAATTGTTTTTGGTGCGGAGGATTTGGGCACATGGCTAGGTACTGCACTTCAACCATTCATAGAAATGTGCCAAAGCAGAATCAAAACGTTAGCAAGCAGCAGATCGATAAACCGACAAGTGAGTTAAAAATGCAGAATAGATTTGCGGCTTTTGCAAGATGAAGCTGGTCCATCATACTCTGAGAAAGAACAGAAGTCTCAATCCATGCTGATTATGAAAGAAAAAGTATGGACCAAGAAGGAGAAAATTGATAAGGCCGTGGTGGCAGATATTGCCCTTAAAGCATCAGATCGGTCTGGTGTGTGGATCCTTGATAGTGGTTGCACATCTCACATGATGGGTAATAAGGATCTTGTTACAGGCATAAAATGTGACAAAGAAAGAGTTTTCAAATTTGGAAATGATGAAGGCCTGAAGATTGTTGGCTCAAGGAAAGCCAATTTTGGGGGAAAAGAAATGAGATGTGCTGATGTCTTCGTAGTAGAGGGTCTCAGTCATAACTTGCTTAGTGTCAGTCAACTATGTGACTCTAGGCACTCTATCCGATTTACCAAGAAGATGTGTTTTGTTAGAGGAAAAGATGGAGCAGTCATTCTATAGGTAAAATGAACAAAGGGAAATCTTTACCTGGTAGGTGGAGAAGAAGATTTGTGTTTTTTATCCAGAGAAGAAGAAAACCAGCTGTGGTATAAGAGACTTGGTCATCTATGTCAACCATCCATGGAAGATCTGGTAAAGTATGATGCTTCTAGAGACCTTCCCAAACTATCACGTGATCGCACTCATACGTCTGATGATTTTCAACAAGGGAAGATCATCAGAAAGACATATAGGCCAAAGGAACAAAAAACAACTGGAGTTCTTGAATTGGTGCATGCTGATGAATGTGGACCTATCTCACCACGAGCTATAAATGGGAAAAGGTACTATGTTCTTTTCATTGATGATTATAGTATAATGGCCTGGGTATTTGTCATTACCCATAAGACAGAGGTGTTCAGTTGCATAAAGAAGTACATGAGGGAATCAGAAAGGATGCTTGGGGAAAAAATTGAAGTTCCGTACAGATAACGGTACAAAATTCACAAACAGTCAAGTGGAAGAATATCTCGAGAAACACAGGATAAGGCATCAAGTTTCTTCAGTGAGAACTCCCCAACAGAATGGAGTGGTTGAAAGGAGAAATCAGATCATCAAAAACATGGCCAGAACGATGCTTATTGATAAAGACCTACCAGAGAAATTTTGGAAGGAAGCAGTTTTGACATCCGTTTATGTTTCGAACAGGTCTCCGTTGTGTCCGAAGCAAGGGAAGACTCCGTATGAACTGTGGTACGGAAAGAAGCCAACGTTGAAATACTTTCGAATCGTTGGAAGTAAGTGTTTCATTGTCAACAAATAAAATCACATGAAGTTTGAGGCATGAGGAGATGAAGGGATATTCCTGGGATACTCAGGGAAAAGTAAAGCATATAAATGCATCAACAAAAGGCTGAGAAAAATTATTGAGAGCAATGATGTCACTATAGTCGAAAATGAACAGAATCCTCAACGACCTAGTGAACAATTTTTGGATGAAAGTGATGATGAGGTAAGAAAAACAAGGGGAGTATAAGTGGTATAGGTTGAATCAGAAGAAGATACTTATGATGAACAAGAAAGTGTAATGTATGTGTCTACAAGGAAGCCAAAGAGTCGAGCTGAAATTGATAGGAAAAATATCATTGGTGATCAGACAGCTGCAGTTCAGACTCGAAGAATGAAATCATTACAGCAAACAACATTTTTGTCTCAGGTGGAGCAGAAATGTTTTTCCAATGCAAATGAAGATGAAAACTGGGTTCAGGCTATGAATGAAGAGCTTGATCAGATTGAGAAGAACCAAACATGGGAGATTGTTTTGAGGCCAGCAGACAAGAATGTCATCGGGACTAAATGGGTCTATCGCAACAAGATGAATGAATATAGAAATTTGAATCAAAACAAAGCACGATTAGTGTGCAAGGGGTACTCCCAGATAGAGGGAATTTATGTAGATGAGGCATTTGCACCGGTTGCAAGGCTGGAGACAATCAGATTATTTTTGTCCATAGCAGTGCAAATAAAGTTCAAAGTGTTCCAGATGGACGTCAAATCTGCATTTCTAAATGGGGTTTTGGAAGAAGAGGTGTACATTGAGCAGCCAAATGGTTTTCTTATTAATGAGGATGAGAACAAAGTTTGTAGGATGAAAAAGGCATTGTATGGGCTGAAACAAGCACCAAGAGAATGGTACTCAAGGCTTGATTAGTACTTGAAGAAGCTTGGTTTCCACCGTGGTGGAGTTGATTATAATCTCTATTTCAAGAACAATAGTAATCAAAGGATGATGGTTCTGGTCTATGTCGATGACATAATATTTGGTGGATCAAATGAAGCTCAGTGCAGATAGTTTTCCGAATTCATGAAAAATGAGTTTCAAATGTCAATGATTGGAGAGCTAACATTTATCCATGGTCTACAGTTGACACAAGGAAGGAATGGAACATTCATTTCTCAATCTAAATATGCCAAGGAGTTCCTAAGAAGGTTTGGAATAGAGAATTCCAAGGAGATGAAGACTCCGGTTGCTACCCGGGTGAAATTTTCAAATGATGAGGATGGCAAGGCAGTTAATATCACAGAATACAGGAAAATTATTGGAAGTCTGTTGTACTTAACCACTACAAGGCCTGCTATTGTTTTCGCCACTTGCCAAGGAGCGAGATATTAGAGTAATCCCAAGGAAAGTCACATGAATACAGTGAATAGAATATTTCGGTATATCCAGGGCACAGTGGATTTCATCCTGACATATACTAACATATCTCAGATAGAGTTATTGGGATATACTGATACCGACTGAGCCAGATCAACAGATGATAGAAAATCAACGTCAGGAGGTGCATTCAATCTTGGTGGACTATGTAATTCTTGTTTAAGAAAGAAGTAAGATTGTATTTCTTTGAGCACCACAAAAGCTGAATATATTGCGGCCACTCAAGCATGCACACAGTTACTGTGGATGAAGCAGCAGCTTGATGATATGGGAGTTGAAGTGAATTCTCTGATCGGAATCCAGTGTGACAACTCAAGTGCTATAAATCTTAGCAAAAATCCCATCCATCATTCAAGGACAAAGCACTTTGAGATTAAGTTTCATTTCATCAAGGAGAATGTGGAACAAGGACTTGTGAAATTTGAGTATGTGACTACAGAGTTACAGGTTGCAGATATTCTGAAAAAGGCCTTACCCAAGGAATCTTTCGAAAGGCATCGACTGGCTCTGGGAGTTCAGTCGATTCCCCGCACTTGAAATAGTGTGGATGGGGGAACCCCCCCCCCCCTCCCCGAGGTATGATGTGTTATCCCCTAATATGCTGAAATGTGTTCTCTACTCTGTTACAGACTGCAAAGGAGTGACCTTAGGGTTTGTTGACAAAGGGGGAGAAAATAGTGATTGTTCAAGGGGGAGACATTGTGGCAATTTGATACCTCATGGTTGATACGGGGTGAATCTTACAAGTGGAGCAGCCAGATAGGGGGAGTTGAAGCTAGTTGAATGTGCTTAGCCAGAGCTTATCTTGGACAATACATGAAATAGGGCTAAAGAGGTGTTGATGTTGTGAGCAGAAAGGGGGAGCGTATAAAATCTGACGATTCTAGAAGTGATTGATCAAAGATTAGATATCACGGTAGCTGATGATCGTGATAAAAGCAGAGAACTGGTGCAGAAGGGTAGTGTTGGAATGTGGTATAAATATTTCCAAACAAAAATTGGTCTTCCAAAAGGTACTTCAACAAATTGGTATCAGTTTAGTACAAATTGGTATTAGTTTGATGTCAACAGTGGATATTAGAGATGAAGTTATTGATTAATGAACTTTTCATTTACTCTTGTTTCTCACACCGAGCATTGCTCATGTGGGATTAGAGTATGTGTTGAGTAAATCGTTGATCGCTATCAGAATCTCAAAAGGTGAATGGTGGCTGAAGAATCAACGATGTATCTTTTTATGGAAGAGTTTTCATCAAACCCAAAAGGGGATATTGTTCGGAAAAAATCCCTCAAGGCATCATTGAAGCATTTTTGAGTTGATTGTGTTTGTTGACAAAGTGGACATCTGAGTGGTGATTGTTGACAAAGCAAAACAATGACATACAAATTTGATGAAAAAGAGGATTTCATGGTGGAATGTCGAGTTCAAGATCTATGGTCAGTGATCCATGTTTGATTCAAGAATGTCGATAATGGAATGGACGATCTGGAGGCGGTACAAAATAATAGATACAAGGTGGCGCTGTTTTCCAGTGTTTGCCAAATTTTTGGGCCTGAAAATCGACAAATAAAGAAAAGTGGTTTTTGGAAAAGGGACTTGCGTGCTATGTACATGATGACTTGGAAACAATCACGCCATATGTTTTTCAAGATCATATCATCAAAATATGGCAAAGGGAGAAGGTTCACGCAAGTTTTGGTGAGGCTGCGCAGGTGACTTGCGCGTCGTGAAAGATACATGCGCGCCGATGCCTTTGAATCTTGAGAACTTGCATGCCTATGGTTTTTCAAGATCAGAATATCAAAATATGGCAAATGAAAGAGGTTTGAGCAAGTTTGGAAGTGGGTCGTGCAAATGACTTGGAGGGGCAGAGAGCTGCGCGCTCAGACTTGCGCGCCGAAGGGAGACTTGCGCGCCGTCGCGCAGGGTGGTCAATTTGCCTATAAATACTGGACCACCCCTCTTTATTATCAACTGGAGTTCAACACTTTGGGAAATCAGAGCTCCCATCACGCAGGTGTGGTGGTCGCGCAAGTGGTGTGTCAGTCGTGCAAGTGAAGTTGCACGCCAGTGGTTGAAGTTGTGCGGTAGTGTGAGAAGTTGTGTGCTGGTTGGCAGTTGTGCGCCAATATTGGTTTGGGCATAAAAGGAAGTAAGTCGCACAGGTTTTGGGATGAAGAAGGTTGTGTCGCACAAGTGTCTGAGGTAGACTTTCATGCCAGTTGTGACTTGTGCGCCGATACTTGCACGCCTAGTTAGACTTGCATGCCAAGTAAGGTTTAGTTCTGGCAGTGATTTTCAGGCTACGTGGAAGCAGGAAGATTTCCCGATACCTTCAGTGCAAAAGAGATATTCATCCATGGGTGAAAGTTGTACTTCAACAGAACATCTACATACAGAGGAAGAAGCATTATTTGATGCAAATGAAGATACCTATAGGTCTATAAACTGTGAGTGGATTCCTTCCAAGGGAAGTGAGAAAAGGAAGAGAAATAAGGTGATCCTCTCCACCGGCAGTGAGCCAGATAGAGAGAAACAGGGAGTGACCCTTGGGAAAGCAGTGAGCTGACCCTAAACTTTGTAAAGGCAATGAGCCTTGGCATAGAAGTGATCTAGCCCAAACCCTGTAATCCACAACTAGTGAAGTATAGTGGAATTTGGTATGACCAGCAACCTGTCAGCGTATGCTCCTGGGATGTAGCCCTTAGCGGTGAACCAATTAAAATTGATGTGTCATGTGCTTTCTTTACTTTCTGTTTATATTGTGAAACAGGAAATAGAGAGAAGATTGCTTTGCTTAACAGCGAAACAAGATAAGAACGGGCTTTAATTTTAAATTATTCATACCCTGATTCACCCACCCCTCTGAGGGTATTCAGCCTAGTGGACCTAACAATCTTAATGACCATCATGAGAGACAGTAGGAGATAATATAACAATCATCGTTTCATGAGGTGTTAGTTTTCCATTCACAGAAACAATATGTTCTTCACCCATTAGATGGAGGTGTGTGTAAGTGTAGTTAGAATAATTCTCATAAAACATCCTAGTATATTTTTTATACTGATTTTTTTATAAAATAAAGGAATAAAAAGAGTTTTAAGGGTTGGAGAAATAAAATAAAAGAAAACAAGTTAAGAGAAACGATTACCTTTAATTTGGGTAAATTCCTTTGGTTTGAACAAAAAAGACTTCTTGAAGTTCCTTATGCCCAAGGTAAGGTTCTAAGAGTAGGACAGGGATATTGAGAGAATATTTGGTTAGGTTTTGGATGATCCAAGGGGTTTGAGAGGTGTGAGGAATGGGTTATAAATAACGACTTTTTATAAGGGGGAGGAGGGGCTCTTTTGGATTGTTTTTTAATATTATTTTATTAAAAACTTATCTTTGATTTATAAAGATCCAAAACTCATTAAAAATGAAGATAAGATGACTAATGGTCGAAATAAAATCATCCAATAAATAATTGGACAAGTTTTAGATATTTTATTAATATTTACAATCTTATTTATTTAAATCATTTATTAATGTGGTCAATACTTCATCATTATTGTTTCATAAATAATTTAATATATTTGATATCTAAAAATTATAACAAAAATTACCATGATGTAGGAAATATTTTATAATTACAAATAATATTTATGGTTAAAAATATAACTTATATAACCCTAGGTAAAAATTGATTTACTAAAAGATATTTTTTATGTCATTTTTGTCTTTACATTAAATTAATTAATCTAAAGTGTCATTATCACATTTAAGTGGCTCCATGGGGTCCCAAAATAGACCCAAATATGCCCATGTTCGGATATGTATCAATAAATAAGATTATGACACATGTTAGGGTAATTTAATATTATTATAATATTATTTATTTACCCTTATTTACCGGATTTACACTTTTACCATAGTAAATAATATATTTAATGAAGTAAATATTTAAAAAGTATAAAAATAATGGTTACCTATTTACACAATTTGATCATACTGATTTCAAATATGGAATCAATTTTTGTAAATTCTAAACATAGAAGTGGCAGAAATTAATTTAAAATTAATTCCCGTTGTCAAAACGAAAAGCGTGTTTTTAATAAATAATAACTATCAAAAGATTGATAGTTGATTATGTCCAATTTCAAAGTAAAATTGCTTCCAATAAAAAAAATTGAATTAAATGGTAATAATATAATCTAATTACACTTTAAAACCATTTAAAAAGTTAATATATCCATATAAATAAATTATATTAAAAGGCAGTTTTGAATTAAAATACAGTATTTTTCAATATTCATTAAAAAAATGAATTTTATGAGAAAAATACCAAAAATTTACCCAAAGTAAATTTTTTATGTACCGATTCCAAAGAAGAATTTTATTTTGTCAAATAAAATTTTTAAATATGATCAAAACTATATTTAAGGAGGGTTCTCTATTAAAAGGAATTAAATCGACCTTTTAATGAATATTAGAGTATTTATGCTGAAAATTAAATTCATTCACATTTAAGAATATAGATTTTATTGGATAAATGTGAAAACATTTAACAAACATGTATAATCATATTGTTGTTAGTTATGTTCATTCTCACCATTATAATGTCTAGGCATTAACTACCATTCGAAATAATAATATTATAGTATTAGTGTGCAACGTAATATTTCAAAGAAACCTGTTGTTGCATATCAGGTACGCCATCGAACATAGAAACCCCTTTAAAGTAAAAGTAATATTTAATTGAAAAATATTAATTAATATGAAAAATTTCTGATTCTTTATTTACCTAAGATGTTACATCCTTCCCCCCTTTTGGAAATTGCAACCTTGCAATTTTTATTCACTTATTAAATAAGTGGGGGTATTTATCCCTCATTGCATTTTCAAATTCCCATTTTACCTCTTCAACCATATGGTTTTCCCACAAAACCTTCACCTGGTGAATTATCTTATTCCTCAACACTTGATCTCTATGGACAAAAATCTGTTCTGGTTGTTCCTCATAAGAGATATTCTCTTCCAACTGAAATACCTCTAGACTTAAAACATGAGGTGGATCTAGCATATACATTCTTAACATTGGAACATGAAAAACATTGTGTACCTAGGACAAACATGGAGGTAAAACCAATCTGTATACAACTGATCCAACTTTCTCTAGGATTTCATAAGTTCCAATGAACCTCAAACTCAACTTTCCCTTCTTACCAAAACACATCACACATTTCCATGGAGAAACATTGAGAAAGAAATGATCACCTACATAAAAATATAGATCCTTTCTTTGATTATCTATATAACTTTTCTTCCTACTCCGAGTTGTTCTCATGTGCTTCTAAATCAAATTTACCTTTTTTACATCTCTTCTACCAATTTTAGTCCTATCACCTTCCTTTTATCTACTTAATCCCAAAAAGATAAAGTTCGACGCTGCTTTCCATATAATGCCTCAAATGGAGCCATCTTTATAGTAGAATGAAAAATGTCATTATATGAAAATTCAACCAAAGAAAGATGTTGGTCCCAAATTCCCTGGTAATCCATCGAGAAAGAACGTAACATATCTTCCAAGGTCTGAATTTTTCGTTCTAATTTCCCATCTGATTGAGGATGAAAATCTATACAAAAATTTAATTTAGTACCCAATGTCTTATGAAAGCCTTTCCAAAAGATAGAAGTAAACCTGAGATCACGATCAGATACAGTGGAGAGGGTAACACCATGTAACATGAATATCTCCTTAACATACAACAAAGAAAGTTGATCTAGAGACAAAGTATCACGAATAAGAAGAAAATGAGAAGATTTAGTCAACCAATCAATAATAACCCAGATTGCACTATTACCTCGAGATGCCTTCAGCAATCCCATAATGAAGTCCATGGATATATTTTTCCATTTCCACTCTATCACCGATAAATACTAAAGAATCCCTTTATGTAACTTCCACTCAGTATTAACCTGTTGACAAGTCAAACATTTCATAGTAAAATCAACAATATATCTTTTCATTTCATCCCACATGTAATAATTACAAAGATCACTATACATCTTAGTACTTTTAGGATGAACTAAAAACAGAGAACTATGAGCATCACATAACAACTCTTTCTTCAACTGTGAATCACAAGGCATGCATAATCTTTTCCCAAACCTCAAAACACAATCATTATCAACATTAAAATCTAGAAACATACCATTCTAAACCAACACTACCTATTTCTGTAACTCATTGTCTTTCTTTTGCGCTTACTTAATTATTTCCGATAGAGATGATTTCACTAACACCTGAAACAAAACTGAAAAATTTCCTACACCAACAAAATCTATGCCAAATTTCAACAAATCAAAAACCAAAGGATCTCGTTCCAAATGTAGCATGGTTAATAAAGAATTACTTTTTTTATTCAAATAATCAGCAACTTCATTTTCTTTTCCCAGATGGTAAAGGATCGTGCAATTATAATCCTTGATTAATTCCAACCATCTCCTATATCTCATGTTCAATTTTTTCTGAGTGAATAGATACTCCAAACTTTTGTGATTAGTATATATTTCACACCTCACTCCATATAGATGATGCCTCCAAATTTTTAAAGAAAAAAATAGCAGTTAATTCCAAATCATGTGTAGTGTAATTTAACTCATGAGGTTTCACCTGACATGAAGCATAAGCAATTATTTAATCATTCTGCATAAGGACATAGCTAGGTTCTTTCATTGAAGCATCAATGTAGATAACAAACTCACCATTTCTGGAAGGTAGTTCCAAAACTAGATCATTCACTAATCTTCTTTTCAATTCCTGAAAACAATCATAACATTATTTTTTCCAGATGAAATTAACACTTTTTCGAGTTATCTTTTTCATTTGACTAAATAACCATGAAAATTTCTCAATAAACCTCTAGTAATAACCTTCCAAATCAAGAAAACTACGAATCTGGGTTATATTTGTAGGTCTTGGCCATTCTGCAACAATTTTTGTTTTATAAGGATCAACAGTTATGCCATTTTTTGAAATACTGTGACCAAGGAATGAAATTTTTTGTAACCAAAACTCACACTTACTGAATTTACCATACAATTTCGTTTCCTTTAATATTTTCAACAAAAACCTTAAATTACATTCATGATCCTCTTTGCTTCTAGAGGAAACCATAATGACATCGATGAACACAACCACCATTTATCACCTAAGTCAACGGATCCATTATAGTAGAAAACCATTTGGTTTCTATTCCGACCATCTCAGGTTGCTGATTTGGAAGGCCATTTCCCTCTGTATTCCTTCCTCAAAAAGTTTCTCTGTTTCCTCTATGAAAAACTATTCTTAACACATAAATATCTTAGGAGAAGCAACATGGTAATCTGTAAATGCTATATCATTTCAATTTGACCATAAATTAATTTACATACATTAATTTAACTATATCATAATTTATAAAGTTATCTAAACCAACCTCTAATACCAACTATAAGAAACCAGCCTTAAAAAATTACATAATCTTGAATTAAATGAATAATTCGCATTGCGGATCTTTTCAGGTTTAGAGTTTTAGAGAATTAGGCCATAACTATTACATTACATCTCAAAAATACAAAGTAGAATCTTCTAATCAGTTTCAATTTTCTTCATAAAATAAAAACTCTTAAAAAAAAGAGTCATGTCTAGTCCCATGTTTTAGACAACATGACTTTTCCTTGATCCCATCCTTGACCCTGTTCATCTTTAGGTCCTGTGAAAAACATTTCAAAACATGGGATGAGCATAAAAATCTCAGTAAGGGTTATAAAACAAATAAGGAAAACATTAGTTCATCATTGAATACATAACATAATATATTTAACATACCTTATGAAATCATAAGATTTATGAATAACATATAGAAATCATAAATCATAAAGGTAATTTTTTTCTTTCATATCATACATACATTATAGCTATCACAGCTATGTAGGGAGTTACATTTGGAATACCCATAATAGTATATTCCTTAAATCTCTTAGGAGAAACATTCACGTTTACCTCTGTCACGTTACCCAATGCATTAGAGAGATATCTTAGTCTCACACACCTTAGGTTCATCATGGAACCACCCATATACGTAATAATGCTCAAGGACCATAACATATTCATAACACATAAAATAAATATAAAGGAAAGATAACACTTCAACATTTTGATCACAATATATCATTTATATATATTGACATAAAAAACACATTATAAAAACCATTTTCAACACAAAAATACATAAAAGAGTATATGGTAATTATTTTCCTCTTAAAAACATTATGGCTTGTTAAGGAAGCCAAAAATCAAATAATACTCTCGATAGTGGAAAGGTCGTTGTCACCACTTACATTAAAAAAGAAACATTCTTTTTTTTTTGTAGTTTAGTAAAATGATTCATAGAAAAAGATTCCCTTTGAATTAAATGAAAATTTAAAGTTGTTTATACAGTTTATAAAAGAAAGTCATGTATTGAAACAAAATATGCCTCAATGAAAGGAGATTGAGACGAAGTCCCTTACCTCGTGTCCGACTTGACCCATTTGTCCTTTAATCTCCTGAATAATAAAATAAAGTTAATTTCTACTTGAATAAAAACATTTTTCAAGTTTATTATTCCTTTTATATCACTTATTACCACGTTATAAGCATTATGTAATCATTTATGTTAATAATGGTTGTTTTGTCGATATTGGTACTTAGGTCAAAAATAAACACCATATATTTACAAGTTGTCCATGTGGTCAATAGTCCATTATATCCAGATTGATATTAATGATTTAGATATCATAGATATCATATATATCCAGTATATACATGTATTTATAATAGTACATAACATTTGGAGGTAAGAAATGAAATGCACCGTTCATGGAGACTGTAAGCCGTACGTACGCATGAACGCCATTTTCATTTATATTTTATATTTTAATGGAAATAAAACATAATGATACATAAATATATTATAATTACAGTATAATATCTTTTATAATATCATTAACTCTATCCTTTATACGTCCCACATATGGAATTACCGAGTCATATCACTTTGAGGGGGCGGTAGTCCACACGTTCTCAAATGAAATTATCGCATTTACCCATAATGGAAACCATAAAGGTAGGATATAAATTTAAAATAAAGAAGTATAAACAAAACATAAACATAATATATCTCAAATATAAATACAGCTCCATATTAATGGCCATAATGAGATGCAGAGGGAGATAATCAAACAATCATCATTTTATGAGGTGTTAGTTTTCCATTCACAGAAACATTATGTTCTTTACCCATTAGATAGAGGTATGTGTAAGTGTAGTTAGAATCATTATCATAAAAACATACCAATATATTTATGATACTGGTGTTTTTATAAAATAATGTAATAAAAATATTCATAGGGGTTGGAGAAGTAAAATAAAATAAAAGAAGTTAAGAGAAACTGTTAACTTTAATTTGGGTAACTCCCATTGGTTTGAACCAAAAAGACATCTTGATGTGCCTTCTACCAAAGGTAAGGATTTTAAAATGAGGATATGTATCTTGAGAGACAATATGGTCTTGTTTTGGATGAGCCAAGGGGATTGAGAGGTGTGAGGAATGATTTAGAAGTGAGGGCTTTTTATAAAGGGAGGATGGGCTCTTTAGGAACATTTGAAAATATTATTTTATTATAAACCTATATTTTGTTTTTAAAGATCCTAAACTCATTAAAAATAAATATAAGATGAATAATGTCTAAATAAAATAATCAAATAATAATTGGAAAAGTTTTTGATATTGGTATAATATTTATAATCTTATTTATTTAAACCATTTATTAATGAGGTAAATAGTGCATCATTATTGTGTCATAAATAATTTAATTTATTTGATGTCTAAAAATTATAAAAAATTACCATGATGTAGGAAATCCTTTTATATTTCCAAATAATACATATAGTCGAAAGGATGATTTATACAACCCTAGGAAAAATAAGATTTACTAAAAGATATTTGTTTATGTAATTTTTGTCTTTACTTTAAATTAATTAATCTAAAGTGTCATTATCACATTTAAGTAGCTCCATGGGGTCCCAAAATAGACCCAAAGATTCCCATGGTCATATATTTATCAAACAATAAGATTATGACACGTGTTAGGGTAATTTATTATTGTTATAATATTATTATTTTACCCTTATTTATCATATTTACCTTTTTATCATGGTAAATAAAACTTTTACTAAAGTAAATATTTAAAAAGTATAAAATTAAAAGTTACCTATTTATTAAATTTGAACATACTGATTCCAAATATGGAATAAATTTTTCTAAATTGAACACACATAAGTTGAAGAAATTAATTTAATATTAATTCCTATTGTCAAAACAAAAAAGCGTGTTTTTAAGAAATAATAACTATCAAAAGATTGATAGTTGATTATATCTAATTTCAAAGTGAAATTGCTTCCAATGACCAAAATTGGATTAAATAGTCAAAATATAATATAATTACACTTTAAAACCATTTAAAAAGATAATATAACCATAAAAATAAATTACATTAAAAGAAAGTTTTGAATTAAAATACAGTATTTTTCACTATTCATTAAAAAATGAATTTTATCAGAAAAATAACAAAAAATTACCCACAGTAAATTTTTATATCCCGATTCCAAAGAATAATTTTATTTTGTCAAATATAAAATATAAAAGTGACCAAATATATATTTAATGAGTGTTCTCCATTAAAAGGCTGTAAATTGACCTTTTATAGAATATTAGAGTATTTATGCTTAAAATTAGATTCTTTCACATTTTAAGCCTCTAATTATAATTGGATAAATTTTAAAACATTTAAAAAACATGTATAATAATATTTTTGTTAGTGTTTTTCATTCCAACCAGTATAACAGCTAGGTGTTAACTACCATTCAAAATAATAATATTATATTATTAGTGTGCAATGTAAGATGTCAAAGAAACTCTTTGTTGAATATCAGGTATGCCATTGAACATAGAAACTCTTTTAAAGTAAAATAAATATTTAAATCACAAATATTAATATATATGAAAAATGTCTTATTCTTTATTTACTTGGGATGTCATAATGTGCATTTTTTATTTCACATGATCTTTACGAACCATTATGAAAGGAACAAAAATTAAAATAATATTATATATTAGGAAATAGATAATGTATAACTTGAATTTAACCCTCTAGATTACTAGTTTAAGTAATATATGTCATTTTAAATTTATCCATTAAATGTTCATAATTTCCATTTTATGTGTGTAATAGTTTTAAAATTCTCATCCCTAAGTCTATTTTGGATGAAATAATTGATTATAACTAGATTTAAATAGTGAAAGGTAATCTTATCATCCAATAATGAACTTAAAATGTCTAATGAAACTATGGTTCTATTAATTATATCATATCATGCATGTTTAGTAAAATTATTCAAAAACCACATCAAAACCTGGAAATTGATTAAGCCATGGAGATGGAATATGGGATAATTACTGCATCCCAAGATTATAACTTATCCCTTATCTATATTTGTGGCATGAATTTCATATAAAACCTTATGATACTAACCTTAGTGGAATTGAATGTTATTCTTTGAATTGATTGGCTTTCCATGTACAGAGCCAACATAAACTTTCAAGAGAAGTAAATCATCCTCCATATCACAAATATATCTCTGATTCAATACAAGTTCAAGGAGGGGGATGAATATTCTTTGGTACCAACATCTCAATATTGGATATTATTTTCTTATAAGAAATTATATCTATATTAAAATTATTGAGACTAAGTAAAATATAATCCTTGATGACATTCCCATTGTAAGTTGATGTGTTTCTTGAAGAATTGTCAACTCTTTCTCCAAGACATAATGTTGAGTTATCAATCAAGCTTATACATGAAATTTTATGATATCCAAGACTCCATATTGAATGGATATTGTAAAAATAGAATATCTAATTAAGTAACTACATCAAAATCATTATAAAGTGTTTATATTCCCTAGTTCTTCACCATGGGGTACACTTCCCCTTTACATTAAGAAGAATGATGGGTCAATGTAACTCTGTATTGATTACCTTGAGCTCAACAAGATCATGATAATGAATAAGTTTCTTATTCCATAGATAGATGAATTGTTTAATTATCTATATGGAGTCCAATACTTAACGTAGGTAGAACTTTTTTTGGGATATTATCTAGTAAATGTCAAGAAGGAATATATCCCCAAGATAGATTTTCATAAAAGGTACGAGCATGATGAGTTTATAGTGATTCTATTTTAACTCACTAACACTACAGTAATCTTCATGTAATTAATTAATTCTTCAGGTATTTCCTAGAATTTTTTTAGTCATTATAGATAGTATTCTTATCAAATCCAAAATCAAGGAGGAACCTAAGTAGAATTTTAATACCATACTAATGATTTAGTGAAAGTAAAATTTATTTATGAAGAACAGTAAATGTGAGTTTTGGATTGGGAAAGTAACCTTCTTTGGGAATGTTATCACTAACAAAGTGATATCTATAGACCCTTTAAAAATATAGGTGATTAAAGGATGGACTAGTAAAACATATGTTATTTAAATCTGTAGTTTACTTGAATTAGATGGGTATTATCATTGATTTTTGAGAAACATATCATGATTTTCAAGCCCACTAATCGAGTTTGTTCATAAAAGATTCAAGTTTCTATAGACTAATGAATGAAAATAATTATTTAATGAACTTTAGAATATGATAATCACTACACATGTTCTCACATTACCCACCATTGGGGAAGGATTTGTGATCAACAGTGATGAAACCAAAAAGGTCTTGGGTTTGGTACTCATACAAGACAATAGATTGATAGCCTATGACTCTTACCAGTTAAGGTTATATGAGTATAACTTCCCAACGCATGATCAATAATTTTTTCTAGTGATCTTTGTGTTGAATATTTTCCAACATTTTCTCTATGGAGAAAAGTGTGAAATATATATAGATCATAATACTATCAAGTATATATTCACACAAAAGGAGCTTAATATACTCAAATTAAGTTGGTTAGATATGATCATATATTATGATTGTTTAATCCATTACTATATTGGGAAGGCAAACAAAGTGGCAGATTATCTAAGTAAAAATGATCCCACAACACTTTCCATGATGTGGATTTAAAGGGATCAATATTCTTGGACATGATAAGGATCGATATGGTAATTATATAAATATATTAATCCATTATTTTTTCAAATAACTTATCAACAAAATATTATTTAGAGGATTTTAAAGGCCTATAAAGATGATGAGTTTCTATAAAAGAAGGTAACAAATATTTAAGAGTTCAACATTGATTAAGATGGAGTTATATGTTTTTTAGCCCAAAATGTGCCCTAAAAACCATATTGAAGATATGAATAGCTCATCATTGACTATCTATCCAAAAACTACAAATATATATAAATATTTTAATAAAAAAATATGGTGGGAAGACATAAATAGGTAAATTATAGAGTATTTTTCTTGATGCTTGGAATGCTAACAAGTCAAGAGAGAATGATAGAATTCTAAGTGTATGATGGAACCATTGTTCATACCAACATAGAAATTATAAAAAAACCTATGATTTAATTGTATGAATACCTAGGAAACTTAAAGTAAATAACACCATCTAGGTGGTAGTAGACTTCCTTACAATGTTGGATCATTTCATTCCTATCAAGGAATATTTATATCTTGACCAACTCACTAAGATATACATAATGAATGTTGCATGACTGAAATGAGTTCCACTTTCTATTGTATCAAATAAAGATATGAGGTTTACCTTGATGTTTTGGAGATCCCTTTATATAATTTTGGATAAATAACTATGCTCTAGAACTTCTTAAAACCATTAAATGGATGGTTGGTTCAAAAGGATCATTCATACACTAGATGATATACTGAGATATTGTTCAATGGATTTCCAAGGATTCTAGTATTAACACCTTAACCTAGTGGAGTTCTAATTTAAAAAAAGTTTCTATTATAGCAGTCAAATGACACCTTAGGAGGCTATATATGGGAAGAGGTTTCAGACTCCAAAATACTGGTATGAAGTAAGAGAGTGTAAGATTATGGGAGTTGACATTATCTAAGAAATAACAGAGAATGTTTAAACCATTCATCATCATATGAAATTGGTACTAAGTCAATAGAAAATATATGAAGAAAAATATCAATGAAACCAAGAGCTTAATGTCGGAGATAAATTTCTCCTTTTTATATCACTATGGAAGAAAGTCATGAGGTTTGGGAAAAATAGGAGGCATAGTCTAGGATACATTGTCCCCTTTGGGATCCTTGATCACATGGGAGTGTTGGCCTATTGATTATCACTCCCACCTAACCTATCTCATGTACAATATTTTTTCAATGGATACCTCTGGAGGAAGTACATACAAGAAACCTCACATTTACTGAATCTAAATATGGTACCATTAGAGAATGATATTTCATATGACAATCAGCTAGTTAATATCTTAGATTATAGAGGCAATGATCTATGAAATAATACACTCACCAAGTCAAATTATTATTACAAAACCACAAGTTTGAGGAATATTTAATGGAATTGGAAGGTGGGATGAAACAAAAGTAACCACATCTATTTTAATGTACAAAATAAATATTTTTAGGGAGAAATTTCTAATGGGGGAGTAATGTAATGACCAAAACCATGTTTTCCAAATAACCAAATGAAAATATCACCACCGCACACCTTACCCTTATGGAATTAATTGTTTTAGTAGAGGTCTATATATCTAGACCCTAATAGTATGAATTTTTATAATTTATTTTTAATAAAATAATGATTATATTTATCTCTTTTAATATAACTCTATAAATGATTAAATAATGAGATTGATGAAAATTAGATTTTGATACGATGAAGGTCTAAAAATATTTTTGGGAAATATAAAATTTCAATCAAGTAACTCTTTTTAATGAAACAATATTTTTGAAATAAATAATTATTTAATAAAATAATATAATTAAATAATATTTTTTCAATTTAAATTAAAATATAACTTTATGATATCAAATATAATTTTTATAACGTTAAGGAAAACTGTTACCGAAAACAAAATTGTATTTTTCAATAAATGGGTATTTTTATTCAAAGGTGTTACTTATCATATTTTGTTGAATTATTTTGATAAATTAATTATTATTTTTTAAATCCTCACATTTAAATTATCCATTGGTTATTTTTTCAAAATTTTCTGAGGCAATTGACTTTTCGGGAAAAAATTAAATAGGGTATAAATATATTGTATGTACTATGGTATCAAAATGACCCGAAAGTGTTGTAGTATATTCTATAAAAGGTATTAATGAATAAATATCTATTTTTATTTTAAAATAATTTGTCTTTTGAAGTTATTTTTATTAATTTTATAAGTCTTTAATGATTCCTCCAAAATCATTATTATATTTTAAGGTTTTAATGTAAATTATTTGTGAACATGATTCAATTCTACATCCCCAAGTGTGTTATTTTAATGTTATATATTCTTATACTAATAATATAATTAAACCCACTCATCATTTATAGAAATCATATGAAAAATATGGAAATGTGTTTGGTTTTTATTCCTTTATCATATAGTGTTAAAAACTGTTGTTTTGAAATTAATAAATAATTCTCTTCTGTTTTTCTATAAAAACCCACAAAATATCATATTGCACTTCACTAAAAACTCTTGGATAAAAAAATTAATCTTAACATACCAATGTATATCCATTATAAGGTTCCCTATTTCTCTTAAGAAAATCCTCTCAAGCATTTATAAGATCCCCCTCAAGGTAATGGATCTTATCCTTCTACTCTTTATTCAAGAACCTTATTTATGGAATGCCTTTTGATTTCCAATTATTCAAAGTTGGGGTGTATTTTTAAAAATAATTATTACTATATTTATGATTCCTAATTAATTAGAGACATATTTATCTCTCATTCACCCTTCTATAAACCTTTATGTATAATAGTTATGCTGGTGAAATTATCATGCGATTTTACATTCCAAACTTTTGTATAGTGAATACCCATATCCATTTCCACTCAATGCTATTCACTAAGATATATCTATCCTTACTTGATGAGTGGATTAAAAGTATATATATCACACTCCTTAATCATCAGGTAAAAATTTCTAAAATATATCCTTATGTTTTATGATTTATGTGGGATACTTATGTATGTACATGATATGAATGTGATTGGTGGTATCAAAATTATATGGCCCACCAATACATTGGGTAATATTTTTTTCTCATGAGATTCCATTTATAGTTAATGAGAGGTTTTCATAAGCATGTTATGAAATGTTTTCGTGGTTTTGATCCTTTCCTTGTGTTTATGGTATCATATTTTTTCTTTTCCATAATCTTATATTTCCTTTATGTTATCTTGTTATATTATGACTCATTGTTCAAGAAAATGATTCTCACCACCACTTATGTTACCAAGATATGACTCCTGGCTCAAATTAACTATTTTATCTTAGAATAAGTTTTTTATTCTATTATTGAGATTTATAGCTCACCCCCTTTCTTATATATTCCCCTAAGATATCCCTCGTATTTTTAGAAGATCCAACAAAACTAAGAGCATGTTTCAAAGTTTTTAAATAATGATGTTTTACCCATGTTTCAATTTAATGTTCTATAAACCAAATTTCCAAAATAAACTAGGCATAAAAATATTCTTGGGTTGAATTAAGTGTGTCATAATATAATAAATAATAAAATAAAGCATGTTATATATATGGGTTGTCATAATAAATTTCTTAAAAATATTGTTCGAACATTTATTGTGGAAAATACCCTTTCTACAATGAAATATCTAATTTAAAATATATGACTTTCTTAAATATTAAGGAAAAATTTTATTTTAAAATAACCATAGAAAATTTTGAAATAATTTTCAATTCTTTGAGTGGCCATGATGGCTATAAATTCTATTCATGTCGTGTTTGTTAAAACTAAGATTCCTCTTACATTTTTTATAAAAAGTCAACAATACATCTTTTGAAAAATGAAAATAATTATATTTTCAAAAAAAAATTAAAATTTCAATAATGATTATTAATTAATTAAAAAATCAACAGGAAAATATTAAAAATATTCTTGAAAACATTTTTAAAAAGTATGGAAATTGAAAAAAAGGACTGTCTGCCGAAGAGAGAAATGAGGTCATTTTTTCCTTACAAAAATCCTTTAGGTATATTGGATACTTAAGGAATGGAAAATGAAAGGAAATAATGTATTCTCAAGAAATAGTAAGATTAAATTAAAATTAAATGTATTTATCAAGAAGGTATCATATAAATTATTTCAATGGAAATTCATGAAAAAAACACCCAAATTAAAATGAGATTGAAATAAAAATCTTATACCACTTTGGAAACATTTGAATCATAATAACCATGAAATAATAACACCAAAATAAACATTAAATATGATAATAATACGTAGATTCGTTATATAACATTTAAAAAGTACAAAATATACACATCATAAATTAATATAGGTGTATAACATAACATATGTCCCAAAGAAGACAATCTCATATGATAAACTATTACCTCATGTTCGGCATGATTTGATATCACTCAAACCTCCTGTATAAAAAAATTAAATTTATTATTATTATATAATAATAATAATGTAAATACTTATAATATAATATATGTGATCCACTTATAACATTTCAATACCAATTCATTAATAATTCCTTATTAAAATAGTCATTTTCTGGTGTTAACATTTCATTTTTCATGAGAATTTATGTTGGGTAGTTCTGGTCCGTGTTATTCAATGATGTTTACACCTATAAATAACATTATTTAGGATATAAATATAATATAACTTAATTACAAACATATTTATAACCACATATAAAAGTTAGAAATAGAAAAATTAATTTTATCATTCCTAGAGACTGTAGGTCGTACGTACGCGTAGATGCTGATTTCACTTTTTGAAAGATGAAACAAAAGAATGTAAACTAATAATTATCCATTATTTAATCATTATTATATCATATATTTCATATATACTCATTAAATCTATCCTTATTATCATTCATTCAAATTATAAATGGAAAAAATCACATCGCTTCATATAGTTGGTTATCTACATGTATGCACAAGCGACATTATCATTTTTTAGTATATTTTTGGGTAAGAAGGTACATAAGATATTATAATTATAGAATCATAATAATTTCATACATATAATTTATTAACATAAAACCCATCATAATTCCCATCCATGAAATATGGTGAAAAAAATGAATTGTATCACTATGTGGATGTGGTAGTCCACACATACGCACAAATGATACTTTCAATTTACGGCCTTTAGGCCAGTATGGCCTTTAGGCTACCTTAAGGCCTTCGGGACACCTCAAGGCCTTAGAGCCACCTCAAGGACCTTAGGCCAATTTAAGGGCTTCAGGCCACCTAAAATACTGCTTAATTATTAGACAGACTCTACAAGGAGAAGACTTCAGATGGGTATTTAGAGTAGGTGCATTCACCAAAGTAGAAGCTAAGAGGATTTTTCCTAAAGAGAGGGTATGGAATTTCCATCGGGACTAGCCTGTTCTTTCACAGGAAGCCTAGTCGAACAGCCATACGAAGGTGGAGAGCTGAAATAACAACAAAGAAGCTGGGAGGAGGTGTTCCAATCATAGTCTATATATTCCCTAAGACCAACAGGTCATGTAATATCTAATCCTACGGGCCTTTTAAGGGTTCCCTCTCATCCCTTAAAAGGGGGGTTATCAAAAATCAATAAAAAAGAAGGCTTTCAGGCCATTTATGCTTTCATTTGATTGAAATGATGATGGATAATTTTGTTTTAATGATAAAAATTACATTTAAGTATATTTAAGATACTAATGTTATTATTTAATAATTAATATTATATATTTATATGATATATAAGAATAAATAAATTTAAAGAGGCTATGTAATACAATTACCCATTCTTTGGGAGACCTCCTTTGGTCCGTTTCATAAGGACCCTTGAAATTATCTTTTATGAAGACCATCACCTCTGATTTTGTGTAGTAAATTTTATAGGATAATTTTCTAATGTGTTTTTGAACTATATTTACTAATGGTCTTTAATGAAAATAGAGAAGGAATTTCCTTGTATGAGGGAGAGAAATGAAACACTTGGAATTAAAAAAAGATATAGTTATTTCATTCTCAAGAAAAATGATTCTAAATGGCCAAAAATTAGAATAAAAAAATTGGATAAGTTCAAAATATTATCTTCTAACTAAATTTAGACAGGTTTTGGTGTAATTTTATACTATATCTATTGGTTTAAACCCTTGGTTATCAAATTTTAATCATAACTATGGTAAAGAAATTTTAATATTAAAGGGTTATAATTTTACTTATAAGGTAACATTTGGATAATAAATAGATAAGGGATAAAATATTCATTAATTTCATATCATAATTGTCACTTTCATTTTTTTTATGATTTATAAATAATTTAATAAAATATTATTTTAATAAAATACCAATAATATAAATTTTGGAACTGTCCATTTACTTTTACTTAAAATTCATTAAGATAGTTATGTAATTAAATATATCCCTTTAACACATCCATAAAATTTCATATTGACGTAAAAAATTCATGATACACAATAATTATCTCAAATTGTATTACTTTTAATATTTTTAATATCATTTATTTTAATTTTCAATTAATTTAATAAATATTATGTCAGTGTTGTGTAAACATTTAAGGTAATTATTAAATTATTAAGAATTATAAAACATTACCATGAAAATAATTATTATTAATTAAAATAAAAATTTAAAATAAGTTTTTTTTCTCTTTTTTATCCTTATGAAAAAAATTACAGATATTAAAATCAAGAGAGTGACATTTTGGAATTTTATTTACTTAAAATAATTAAAATTTTATTATCAAGGGAAAATGGAACCAAAACACCATATAACATTATTTTGGATGTATATGGTCCAATTCAATCCTTACAATGAAATAAGGTTATCTATTGGGTTGATTTTGAGACCACATATCATGGTTTTAACCCTACTTTCTTATTTTACCATTAGATGGGATAAATAGTTAACTTGGTTAATATTCATAATGACTAAAAATAAAAGGGAAATAATTGAAAGATTTAAACCTCTTCATTCCAAATATGGTATTTATTTCAAGATTTAATCTCTAGAAGTTATAGAAATTAATATTAATATGAATGTAGAAAACTCAATGAAAACTACTTTTAAAAAAAATGTGTTTTTAAGCATAAACATAAACATATATCAAAATCATGAATTTTTTTATTTAAATAGAATTAATAAAATAGATAATATTTTTAATTATTTTAAAATTATAAATATAGTGGTACTTTTAATTTATTTTTCTTAATGAAATGAAATGGAAGTATTTGAAAATTGATATTTTTCACTATTCATAGAAAAACCAAACATTTCAGAAAAAAATAAAATTTTAACCTAAGTGAATTTTTATATTCTAATATCATTTTTTTTTATTTTTAAAATAAAATTTATAAAATTAAAAGAAATTAATTTTAATTTTCATGAAAAAAATACAATTAAAATCACTTTTAAATAATTTTTTTTGAAGTATAAAACAACTTCATAAAAATAATGTTTTAATTTCTTTAGAATTAATTAATAATTTTATATTTATTATCATCATTATATATTTATTTAATAATTAATTTACTCATATTCATACCCATCAATTCAATATATTGGTTATAATAGTCACATTTATATAATAATATTTTTATAATATATCTCAATTTGCTATAAACTTAGTGCTTTGTGTTAGGAAAGATACCCTGATTATTATTCTTTTAAACTAAATCTTTGGGGTTTAAATTATCCCCCCATAAATAATGTTGTTCATCTCAATTTTATCTATAGAATCAAATTTCAAATATTTAAAAATATGTTTATTGAAAACCCTCATTATATATTGGGATAATAAAACTTATTTTAAAAAGGGAAAGTGGGAAACATAATGGTTACATAAAACTAGACATAATCATGTACCAAGATAAGGAAAAAATGGTGGGAAATTAAATTATAGACATGAATTGGAAAACTAAAAACAATGAAAAACATATAGTGATATAGAACACATTCATGAGAATGGTAAGAAACCAAAAACTATATATCTATGATGGGTAAAAATACCGTAGATTCGTCTGAAATGAAGGTAAAAGTATAATTTTTTTATTTCAAGATCCCTTTTCTAAATTTGAGGGAATTTTTTTACAATCAATGTTAATAATAATAATAAAATTTAATTACTTGATTTCTTTTTATTTTATAAGAATAATTTCATTCTTTGGTTGTGCATCAATTAATTTACATTTCATCTCTTACTCTAATAAATTAATATCCAAGATGAATTTTATATTCCTAGAGCACTAAAATTAAATTTTAATATATCATAAGATCCATAATATAATGATAAGTTATTCTTTATCTCTATAGTTATCATCAAAACCAAAATGGTTATAACAAGTTATCAAATATAGATAAATATTTATATTATGAAAGAATACATTAATCCCTAAAACCTCAATAGTAACACCAAACGTTTAGCTTAATCTATTAAATAAATAGTTAACCTTAAAAATACTATAAAATACTTCTAACCAAATGGAAAAATAAAAATTCTAAAATATTTAACTATGTATTTTATATTTTTCAAAATCAATATTAGCAGTTAACCCTATAAAACATGAAGTATCTCATAATGTCATATAAAAAACTTTTGAATAGATTAATTCTCTTACAAAATAAAAATTACATTATTCATCATAAATACTAATTGAAAAAAAATTGACATCCAAAAAATAAAACCATCCATACTCATCAAATAAAATCAATTACAATTTAATATATTCAAAAAATTAAGAACTGAAATAAAACTCATCAAATATGAACTAAATCACATTGTCCTCAAATCACTATCCAATTTCAAGGTTTCCAGTGCTATCCCATTTAAATCATTAATTTTAATAACATATTATTCCAAATTAAACATTATTAACTCAATGTTAAATGCTGATTAAGGTTTTTCATTCCCTTAATCTTGTGTTCCCCAAAAATACCCATTTACCACTAAATCAATTTTATTAGTTATCAATACCATTGATCATATATGATCAAATCCTTACTAAATAAAATATTATGGATCAATACTTTGATGTTTTAGGATTCTTATAACCATACTATAATTGGAATAACATTCATACAATATAATTCTTTAATCCTGATACATACACAATTAAACCCTTTCATTTAAATGATTCGAATAACATAGGTTCTTTCCTTTATCTAAGAGTTAACCCTTGGATGATAATTTTTTACTTTGATAATGCCCATGTTCCTTAAAAATAATTCATTGAATTATTCAATAATTAATTGATATATTCTATTAATTTCCATTCATAGAAAAAAATTCCACTTCAGTTCATATATTCTTCTATGTGCTTGTTCCCACATTCTTGAAATGAAGAAAATTCAACTTCTTACTTCCATGAACATTAGCACTTAAACATCCATAAAATTTCATTTCCTAAGTATTTTAAGTGTTAAGAAAGTCATATTTATTTATGTTTATAGTCATATATCATTATAGATTATCAGGAATAGTGATAAGATTCTACCTTCCGGTTCCCATCTCATTTATTTATTAAGGGGGAAATCATTTCATTTTCCATAACATTAATTTTCAAATCAATTCATCCTAGTTCAATCCATATACTAAAACCAAAAACCATAATGTGATATGTAATATTCATAATGGGAAAAAATATATTTCTAAAAAATCATTTATAGGATTTCTAAATATTGGGACCTCTTTTGAATCTATAACACCCTAGTTTTAACGAAGGTTAACCTTAGTTATAATATATTCGAATCCCTTTTAATGGTTCATAATGAAAATTTAAAATAACCCAATCATATCCCCCTAGAGTGGAAAACCAAGGGGGAAGTAAGGTCAGACTCACCATGAACCATAATAATTTTCAAGATATACTCGGCCAACTCATTTTGGTTTATTAAACCAAGATGAATTTATTCCAAAACCACATGGACTTATAATATTCATATGTGGATGTCATTTAATTAAAACCGCACACCATTATTTACCATATCTTATGAAATTGTCCTATACATTGGATTATATTAAGGGTTCCCTCTAATGTTTTATTATCCTAGTTTCTAAATGTAACTAAACCTAGCTTTGATACCAAATAATGTGACCCGTAATTTTAATTCATAAATATCACATATTATTAAATGAAAATTCAATACATAACATTTTAATCCAAAACATAACCATTAAGGTTTACTTTATTTGGATACCTTGATACATTAATTACTGCTTCACAAAATATCTTTATCATATCCCATATAGTTCTTCATAACTAAAATAATTGTTAGGCACATCATACATAAAACATTTATTCATATCATAGGGAAATGAAAACATTATAAAGAGATATCCCAAATTATTAGTAAGGGTAAACAATGGAGGTATCAATTATCATTTAAATGTAACCTATGAAAAATTAGTATGATAACAGGATTTTAACTATTGAAAATCTTACCTAATAATTTTTAGATCATAAACATGAGTTATGGCATAGAGTTTGGAAGTTAATAATACATGAATAAAAAAGGGATCAAGGAACAAGATCCATGATAAAATAATATTCTCATAATATCATGTCATAATAGAGTTTCATAAAGTATAGAATAATTATAATCATGGAAATATTATTTGAGAAATTAACATCATTACATTAATAACTTGTTAGGGTTGGGAAAACTACTTGTGTACTTTATTTGGTCCTGGGATAACCTCTTTTGTACCCTCTTTCAAGATTGGGATTACCTCTCTTATACCATATTTCTTCGAGATTGGGATAACCTCTTCTATAAACTTCGATCTCATATAACATTAATATTTACCCAATGAATTAAAGAGATATATAATTATGGGTCCACCCATCACATAATCTTAAATACCATTATATGTATGCCACAAGATCATAAAAACATTCATCATAACTTAACCTATGAAAAAGAAAATGGATTTCATTGATTATTCATCATCATAGCTATAAACCATCCAGAGAAATAATAAATATGGCATCATTGGATCATATCCCTATTAAGTCCTAAGTAACCTCAAATCATGTTATCATATATGAAAAATTGCATTAAAAGACAACTGGAACATTTCATGATAAAAAATCCATTTTCACATTGAAATAACTTATTTAAAATATAAATATTTCCCAAATATTAAGTAAATATGAAATTAGAAATAAACTTGGAAAAATTATAAATTAATATTAATATATTTGAGTTATCTTAATCATATGAAATTTCATTGATTTCTTGTATGTTAAAACATAGATTTGTTCTACATTTTTTTGTAAAAATTCACAAGTAATTCATTCAAAAAATCACCATAATATTCTTTTTAACCCTTTTTAAAAATTAAAACATGGGTAAAAATGAATTTAAACAATCATATGAGAACTGTAAAAACATTTTTTAAATCATGTACAAGGACAAAAAAGTATTTTTGACCAAAGAGAGAAATAAAGTCAGTTCTTCCTTAAAAATATTATTTAGGTATCTTGATTACATAATAAGAGAAAAATGAAAATAAAAAATTTATTCTCAAGAAATAACCATAGGATAATAAAATTAATGAGATTTATCAAGAATGTATAATATAATTTCCCTCAATGTAAATTCAAACACTAACAATCCTAATTAAGAAGGGATTGAAACATAAATATCTTAGCACTTTGGTAAATTTTGAATCACAATCCCCCTGAAACAATAGATTAAAATTAATACATAAATATAATTATCATAAGGATATTCATGATATAACCTGTGAAAATGTCTGTATATGCACCTCATAATTGAATATACATGTGTAACAAAAAATATGTCCCAATGAAGACAATTTTAAATGATAAACTCTAACCTCAAATATAAGTTTCTTTTAAATGACTCAAACCACATATATTATAAATTTAAATTTATTATAATTTATAAAATAATCATTTATATACTTATATTATCATATATAATCCACTTGTAACATTTAACCACATATTCATTAATAATTCCTTATCAAAGTATTCATTTTTGGGTGTTAAATATTTCGTTTTACATGAAAAATTCAGTTTCTTGGTTATGATACATGTTCTTTAATGATGTTTGAATCATATAAAAAATTTAATTATGGTATAAATATCATATATATTTCTAATATAAATATTTAGAATCATCCATAAAAATAAAAGATATAAAAATGAATTACATTATTCATGGAGACGGTTGGTTGTAGGTACGCATGAACGATGTTTCCACTTTTCCATAGATGGAATTAAAAAATTTAAATAATAATTATAATTTATAGAATAATATCATATATATAATACATATTCATTAAATCCGTTATTTTTACCATCTATGTAAATTGAAAATCAAAAACATATCACATCACTTCATGAAGGTGGATGTCCACACATAAGCACAACCGACATTATAATTTTCCAATGAATTGGAAAGTAAGAAGTTAGATATGATATAATATTCCAAGATTTATAGAAATTTCAATAATATTATGTATAAATATTAAAACCATCATAATACTCATCCATGAATGGTGTTTATGAAAAATGAATTGTATCACTATGTGGAGGTGGTAGTCCACACGTGCACACAAGCGATAATGTCACTACCTATTTGATGGGAAAAGAGTGGATACTGATGGTTTAATGATCATAATAACATTTCTCTAATATTTAGGAAATTTAATTTATTATTTTATTATGAATTCCATAGATTTTTTGGAGGTAGAAAAAGTAATAAATTGAATGGTTTTGGGTAAGATGGTGAATTCGTTTTCGTGATTACTCCTTTAGATCCATTCGTAAGGGCCATTGAAATTGTCTTTTAAGAATACAATCCACTCTAATTTTTTTTCTAGGGAAATTTAGAAGATAATTTTCTAGGATTTGGTTAACCTATATGGCTCAAATTGGTGTAAAGAAAAGAGATATGGTGTGTCTTTTTTAAGGGAGGTAACATACACATATAGAACTATAAAAAAATATATAATTCATTAATTCTAACGAAAATACTTCAAAATGGATATAGATTCAAAGAAAAAGAGTATAAGGTAAAAATATCCTCATAAAATAAAAAATATATAACTTTGGGTGTTTTTTTAAACCATATATTTTTGTTTAACCCCTTGGTTAACCGATTTTAAAATTAATAATAGTAAATACTCTTTAATATTAAATGGTTATAATTTTAGTTATTAGTTAAAATTTAGAGGACAACTAGAAAAGGGGTGAAATAATAGACCATTTATCATACAAAATGACACATTTAACTATTTTCTTTGATTTTAAAAAAATTTAATAAAATGTTTTTTTATAAAATATCATTAATATAATATTTGGTGCTATCCATTTTCTTTGACTTTAAAGTCATCAAGATAGTTATGGAATTAAAATTTAATCCTTTAAAATAGTCATAAAGTATTATATTTATCTAAAATATTTTTGTAATAAAATAATTCTCCCAAATTATATTATGTTTAATATTTTTCAAATATTTTTTTCCTACTAATTTAATAAAATACTACATCGGCGTTGCGTAAGCATTTAAGGTAATTATTAAATAAATAATAAATAATAAATAATTTTCAATAAAAAAATAAATTATTCTTTAAAATAAACATTTATAACCATACATATATACTTTTTATCCTTTTAAAAAAATTATAGATATTAAAGTCAAGAGAGTGACATTTTTTGGAAATTTCTTTCCTTAAAATAATATAAATATCATTATCAAGGGAAAATGGAACAGAAATGCATTATATTATAATTTTTGATGTATATGGTAGAATGTATTGCATAAATTTAAATATATTATTTTTGGGTTTATTTTTATTATTTATCTCATGGTTTTGATTTTGTTTTACTTATTTTACCATTATCGAAGTGATTAATATTTAACAAGATTATTATTCATAATGACAAAAAATAAAAGGGTCCAATATAAAATAATTTAAACCTACTGATTCAAAATACGATATTGATTTTTCATAATTCATTCTCTGTAAGTGTAAAAAATTAATTTTATTATAAATCTGTAAAATGAAACAAAAAAAGAATTATTTTATAAAATATGTATTTTTATGCATGAAAATTAACTAATTTCAAGATCATGAATATCATTGATTCAAATGGAATTTAAAAATTTTATAGTTTTTAAGATTAATAATAAATGAAAAATGTAATGGTACAATAAAATTAATTAATTTAATGAAAATAAATGGGCGTATTTGATAATTGTTATTTTCACTACTCATTGCTAAATCAAACACTTCAGAAAAATAAAAAAAATCACCATAAGTTAATATTGATATTATGATATAAAAAATTAATTTTATTTCATAAAATAATATTTCTAAAATTATTTAATATTAATTATAATTTCCATACACAAAATACAATAAAATGAGTTTTCAAGAAAATTAATTTTTCAAGTGTAAAATTTCTTCACTAAAAAATGAGTTCTTATTTCCTAAGCCTTAATAAATAATTTTATTTTGTGGTAATTATAAAATTATTTCTTAATGTGTTTAAATATATTAATACCCTTCAATTAAATTTCATGGTTTTAACAATCAAATTTAAATAATATTTTAATAATATATCTCAATTTTCTTAAAGCTCGATATTGCATGTTAAGAAAGCTACCAAGATTATTAATATTTTAAACTAAAATTTTAAGTTATTATATTATCCCACATTATATAAATATTACATGAAAAATTTAATATCTATCCTCAAAGGTCTAATATTAGAAAATACCTATATTAAAATCCCACATCATACATAGTGATAATAATATTTCTTTTAAAAAGGGAATGTGGGAAACATAAAGGTTACATGAAATAGAATATAATCATGTGCCTAGAAAATGATAACATTGTTGGGAAGTTAAATTATTTATATGGAGGAGAAAACAATCATCCATGGACTAATATAGAGTTATAGAGAGCATGGTCATAAGAAATTTAACAACCAGAAATTATAAATCTATGATGGGCAAAAAGATCATTGATTCATTATAAATGAATGTAAAAGTATAAAATTTTAATTTAGAGATAATTTTCCAAAATTTTAGTTGTTCTTTTACTATCAATTTATATAATAATATATCATTTACTTAATTGACTTATTTTGATTTCATTAGAATAATTTATCCTTTGGTTGTTCTTTTATGAACTTCCATTTCATCTCTTACTCTAAGATATGAATATTCCTAATAAAGTTTTCATTCCTAAAGCACTAAATCTAAATTTTAACAGATCATAATATCTATAAAATAATGATATTTCATTCATTATATCTCTATCTATCATTAAAACAAAAAATGTTTTCACAAGTAATCCAGTATAAAAAAATCTTCATAAGATGAAATAATAAATTGATCACTAAATCTTCAATAGTTACACAAAAAGTTAACCTAAATCTATTTAATAAATATATAACCTTAAATCCTCCAAAATATGTCCAACCAAATTCAAAACTCAAAAATAAAAAAATATTTGATCGTGTTTTTTTTCAAAATCAACTTTAACATTTATCTCTAGAAAAAATGAAGTACCTCAAAATGTCACATACCAGACATCTGAATACCTTGATTCTATTAAAACATACTAATAACTTGAATCTTAATAAAATCAAAATATAAAAATATATTCTTCCAAAAATTAACAATATACATATTCCTCCTATAATATCACAAACTATTGAATATATTCCCTTAATCCAAAAATATAATAAATTTCATCAAATATGACCTAAACCACTTTTTCATCAAATCACTAACCAATTTCATGGTTACTAATATTATCCCATTTACTTGATAAATTTTAATAATCACTTTATCCAAAATAAACACTATTAACTCAATATAAGGCACATATTAATGGTTATATTTTTCTTAATTATGTGCTCTCCAAAAAATCATCTAACCACTAAATCTCTTTTCTGTGTTATTAGTACCCTTCAAATTACATTCCTGAATAAATAAATAAAAACAATTGTCGAATAATTAATAGCTGTTTAATTATTATTATAAAATAATATCATTGGCATAACTCTTTAAAAAATAATTCATGAATCCCAATACATACATACTTAATTCCTTCCACTTCAATTATTTAAATAAAATAGGTCCTTCATTGGACTAGGAGTTAACACTTTGATTAGAGAATTTACATAGATAATTTCCATGTTCCCCAGATATAATACATTTAATTACTTATAAATTCACTAAAATATTAATTTTAACATAGAAAAAAATATTCCCCTTCCATTTAGATGTTATCCTAGGTGCTTCTCCCCACATTCTTGACTTGAATGAAATTTAACATTATTACTTATATGACCATTTCCACCTGAACTTCCATAAAAGTACATTTCCTTATTATTTTACATGCTATAAAAACTCAGCTATTTTTATATTGTTAATAATATATAATGATATAATATTAGGCATAATCAAAATGTTTCACTATCCAGTTCCTACCTCATTCATTTTATCGAGAGGAAAAGCATTGAATTTTCCATTACATTCATTTTCAAATTTATTTCTCCTCATCTGTATCAATTAATAAAACCAAAAAGTGTAATTTGAGAAATAATTTTCATAATAGAAAACCTCATATTAATGAAAAATAATTTATAGGATGTCTAAATCATGAATTTTTTTTAATCTATTAAACTGTAAGTTTAACTTAGGCCATCCTTGGTTATCAAATTTTCAAATATTTCATAATGGTTCATAAATAAAATTTAAATTAACCTAAGAACATTCCCTAGGAGTGTAAAAAATGGTCCAAAATAAGGGAACACTCCCTATGAAATATATTAATAGCCAAGATATTGTAAAAAACTATTTTCAGAGTTATTACCACTAGATGCATTTGTGAAAAATCAACATCAACTTGTAATATCCTATAAGGGATGTTTTTTTAGAAAATTTTACTCCTTTGACATATCTTGGGTTATTATCCTATTCATAGGATTATCCTAAGGTCTTTCATGAAATGATTCTCATCCAAGTTTCCAATTGTAATTGAAACTATCTCTGATTCTAACTAAAGAAACTGATATTATTCATAAATAAATATCACAACTTATTAGATGAATATTCAATACATAACATTACAATAAATGGTATAAAGGTAATGTTTTAGTGAATTTGGATGCTCGGATACATAAAAAATTGGTTTATTAAATGTCTTCATCATCCCTTAATTGTGTTTTCATAACTAGAACTCTTCTTAGAGACATCACACATAAAATGGTTTTTTATATCTTAAGGGAAATAAAATTTAATAAAGGGTGAACTCATATGCCCAGTAAGGGTAAAAAAGGGATATAAGAATGATAATTTAAACATAAAAAAGAGAATTATAGGTTTGAAAACATGATATTAGCCTTTTATAATCATACCCATAAATTCTTAGATCATACAAATGAGTCGTGTTTTAAATATTTGTTGTTCATGTGATATGAATGATAAAGGGGTTAAATAACCTGATCCAAGAGAACATAGCATTTCCATAAGATAATTTCACAAAAGAGTGGCATACATTGTTGCATTATCTTATTCATATAAATCTTATTTCAAGGATACCTTCAATGTATTTCATAACATATTACACTTTGGATAACCATTGGTGTACTAGATTCATACTTGAGATATCCTCTCATGTAACTTCTTTTAGGATTGGGATAACATCTCATGTACCCTCTTTATTCGGGCTTGGGATGACCAATTGTGTAGCATTTAATCTCATAAAACATTAAACTTTACCCAATGAATTCAAGGGATATTTAATTTCAGTACCACCCTTTATATAATCATAAATCAAATCATATTTATGCCACAATATCCTAAACACATTCATCATAACTTAAATCATGAAAAATAAAATGGGTTTCAGCAATAATTCATTAACATAACAAAAAATCATCTATAAAAATAATAATGATAGTATTATAAGATATTATCACCATTAAATCATGATTAACCACAAAGTATTTTATCATATATAAAAATTTTCTTTAAAAGATCTCATGAACAGTTTTTGAGAAAAATACCCTTTTCACATTGAAATATATTATTTATATTCAAATAAATTCTAATATTTTAAAGAAAACAATTTATTTACAAATAAAATTATAAACTATTATTGTATTCTAGAAATCATTGAGTCGTAATGATGGTAGGGAATTTCATTCATATATGTATGTTGAAATAAAAATTTCTTTCACATTTTCTGTAAAAAGTCAAATGTACATCATTCTGAAAACAAAAATAATATTTCATTTAAACCATTTTTTAAAAATCCATGCATGGGTAAAAATTATGTTAAACAATAATTGGATAAAACTAAAAACATTCTTAAAAACATTGACATAGAAGAATGAAGATTTTCAACCGAAGAGAGAAATAAAGCCATTTCTTACTTAATATTCATTATTCTAGTCCCTTGAGTGCTCAAAGGAAAGGAAATTATAAAAAGAATGTATCCTAAATAAATAAAAAAATTAGAATACTATTAAATGGATTTATCAAGAAATTTTAATATATTTTCCATCGACGACTATTCTAGCATAAACAATCCCAACTTAAATGAGATTGAAACATAAACTCATTACTGATTTGGTAACTTTAAAATCATAATACCCATGAAATAATGACTTCAAATTAAACTTTAAATATAATTATAATAAGTAAATTCATGATATAAATTTTAAAAATTATATAAAAAACTCTTAATGTAATATATGTGCATAGAATAACATATGTCCCTAAGAAGATAATTTGAGTTAATAAACTATTCCCTCAATTTTTAATTTCATCAAAACCTACTTTATAATAAATTTTAATTTATTATAATTATATAATAAAATAATATACATAAATATAATATCATATAGGAAACACTAATATCATATCAACACCCATTAATTAAAAACCCCCTTTTAAAATTGTCATCTTTCAGTGTTAATTGTTTCATTTTTCATGAGAATAGTTTTTGGGTAGTTACTATAAATATTATTATATAATGGTTCAATAATATACACAATTTTATTTATATTATAAATATCATATATATTCATTATATACATAATTATAATCATTCGTAAAAGGTAGATAAAAAAAACTTAATTACACCGTTCTTGGAGATGGTAAGCAATACGTACGCATGAACGCTGTTTTCACATTTTGAAAGATGAAAAAAATGAATTGTTAATAAAGATTATAAATTAAATAATAATAATTATATAATATATATCATATTAATTTTCTAAATATATCCATATTAGAATACTTTTAAAGAAAAAAATGAAAAATGAATCACATCACTTTTGGGAGGTTGTAGTCCACATGCATGGACAAATAATGTCATCATTTCCAACAGATTAGAAGGTATGAGTTTAAATATGATATTATAATTATAAAATAACAATAATTTCATAATTATCATCTATAAAAATTAAAATCATCACAATACCCATCCATTAATGATGATGAAAAATGAGTTGTATCTCTATGTGGAGGTGGTAGTCCACACACACACACGATATATACTTTCACTTCTCATTTGATGAAACATTTGATGGATAATTGAGGTTTAATGATGATAATAAAATTTCAAAATGATTATGATACTAAATATAGTATTTTATGAATAATTCAAAAGATTTATATGTGGTTTAAAAAGAAATAAATTGAATGATTTCAATTTAGATGATTACCTCTTCTTCAAAAGACCCTCCTATGGAACCTTTCTTAAAGATAGTTAGAGTTGTATCTTAAGAATAATATCACCTATAATTCATATATATAATTTAAAAATACATTTTTATATGTTTTTTAGATATATAAATCAATGTTTTGTAAAGAAAATAAAGAAGGGGTGTCCTTTTGGGGGGATACACTTGACTGACTGAAAATTAACTTTTTTATTATCAACACTTTTGAGGAAAAAGTGAGAAACTACAAAGTCCAAACATTATAAGTAATTAAAACCAGGAAAGACGATAAACCAGGTCAATACTATCGGATCTGCCCCTTCCCAGCTATTTCATCATGATGACATTCCTTTACATTGACATGACCACTCAACAAGCCGTCCTGTGCATGGGTGCACGAGCATGGTACTAATGACAGAGTCATACCCTCTCGAACATCCAAATCCGAATGGCATTTAAAGGTGAAAACCGCTTGCTCTAAATCTCATCTAAAGTAGAACATGTAGTGTGTTGGTTGAAAAACAATCACACAAGAACCCCATGTAGTGTGTTGGATATATAAGAACCACCACTGAACTTATCAAAATACAGATCAAAGTTCCATCTATAAAGATAAATGCAGAACCATCTAAAACAACATCAAAGTCATCCAACCAAAATTAATAAGAAGGGAACATCCAAAGAAGACAAGCAAACACCGCCACTATAATGATCCGATCTTATGCCCGACCTCTTCACGAACAACAAAATCAAATGTAAAACCAATAAAATCATAGGTAAACCACATTACAGAGCCTCTCCCATCAAGAATCTTCACAAAATCTGAGACATCCACAACCAAAAACATAACCAACCAAACCAAATGCAATACCAAATTGTGTAGTCGAGAACACCCGATCAGCCAATCCACATCCTGAACTGAAAATGAAGTTAAGAGACAATGATAAAAAACAATCACTGTATCCACAACCACCCAATCCATGGCTCGCCAGACCTCACCACAATCTCATATCCAAATCCCACTACTGCCCTCCAAAATGCACTCAGTGACCGCAAAAGACTACCCAACACTCTCAAACGAGATGCACTAGCAACCCTCCTCCACAAAGCCTGGTACTCAACTGATGGACCATCGTCGTGCCATCTTGAAGCCTTATCCCGAGTAGAAGGAGTGAGGTGAAAGTAGACTAGCAACGGAGAAAATCACCGAGGTGACCAAGCCCACATGGTCGCACGACGCCACTTATGAAATCAGAAACCACCCCTAGCACACTAAGCAAGCACCGAGTAGGTTTGAGCAAACCCAATGGAGAAGGCAGGAAGGCGGCAGTGGGATAACCCTAGCTGCGGAGCGCCCCTTACAGGCTCATCGAAAACCCAAGAAGTGTTCTTGAGGGGATACACTTTGAATTATAAGAAAATAAAATTAAGTCATTCCTAATAAAAATGATTCCAAATGGATATAAATTCAATTATGATAATTATATGGTTGAAAAACCATCATCCAATGAATTTAATATAGGTTTTTGTGACATTTTAAATCTTATTTGTTGGTTTAACCCCTTGGATATCCAATTTTAATCTTAACTATGATGATGAATTTTTAATATTAAAGGGTTATAATTTTACATATAAGGTAAAATATATATTATAAATGGAAAGGGATAAAGTATTAGACTATTATAATCCTAATTATCCACTTTCAATATTTCTAGGATTTTCATATAATTTAATAAAATACTATTTTCTATAAAATATCATTAATTAATTTTTTGGAACTTTTCATTTACTTTGACTTTAAAATCATCAAGATAGTTATGGAATTCAAATATAAACAAATCAGAAAACCCTAAATGTTATTTTATTGAAAAAATTAATGTAATGGAATAATTCAACCAAATTTTGTTACATTTAATATTTTTAAAATCATTTAATTTTTTCTATATCAATTGAATAAATATTGCTTTCATGTTGTAGCATAATTTATGGTAATTATTCAATCAAAAATAATTATAAATAAATGACCATTATAAGAAAATTAATTATAATATAATATAAAAATTTATATATAAATAATTCACTCTTTTTATACTCATGAAAAAAATTAGAGATATTAAAGTCATGCGAGTGACCTTTAGGATTTTTCGATACTTAAAATAATATAAATTTCATTATCAAGGGAAAAAGAAACCAAACTGAAATAAATTAAAATTTTGGATGTCTATTTTTGAATTTATTTATTAAAATGATATAATTGAATGTTTTGGGTTGATTTTAATATCTTCTCTCATGGTTTCAACCCTAATTTACCCATTTACCCTTACAAATGTCATAAATATTTAACACGACTATAATTCATAATGACAAAAATAAGTGATCTATATTCCAAATTTAAAAATACTAATTCCAAATATTCTATCCATTTTTAAAGATTAAATCTCTGAATTTTTAATAAATAAAACCTAATATAATTGTATAAAGTGGAATAAAATGATTTTTAGAAAGAAATTTATTTTTAAGCATAAATATTTACTTATACCAAAATAATGAATATTACTAATTAAAATTGAATTAATAAAATTGATAATATTATAAATTAATGAAAAATTCAAAAAATAATCGAAATTTTAAATTACATGATTTATGGAAAATAAATTGGAGTATTTGAAAAATTAGAATTTTTTATTATTCACTGAAAAATCAGACATTTCAAGAAAATTACCAAAATTTTACCCTAATTTAATTTTGATATAATGATTTAAAAAATGAGTTTTTTATTAAATAAAATTTATAAAATTGGATAAATTAATTATAATTTATACTCACAGAATACAATAAAAATAACTTTTGGAGAAAATGAAATTTTGAAGCATAAAATGATTTTACTAAAAAAATAAGTGCTTTGTTCCTAAGTATTAATCAATAATTTTATGTTTATTAAAACCATTATAAGTTTAATTCATAAATTATTTACTAATATTAATACCCATTAATTTAAGGGATTTTTTATTATAGTCACATTTAAATAATAATTATTTTATTATAGAGCTCAATTTTCTTAAAGTTCTGTGTTCCATGTTTAGAAATCTATTGATATTATTTGTAATTTAAAATTCATGTTTATGTTTTTCGATGATTAATCAAGGGGTTTTAATTTAATGGTATTTTTTCATGTTACCATCCATATTTCTCAATTATTTCCTCAGAGGATGAATGATTCCAATATATAGAGAAAGATCAACCAGTGAATATGGGGCTTTAGGACTAAAATCATAATAAAGGGGAATTCATTCATAAAAAAATTTGTATTACTTTTCAATATATTTGAATTTATTCTATTTAACTAGGTGATATTTTCTTCTAAATAAATATCCCCAATAGATTTAAATGTTTGGTGATTAGAAGACATGGAAATTCCCTTTTATTTCTAAATGTGTGATGAGTGGCTAATATTGGAATTTTAGATGGGGTCCCTAATATTTGGATCTATCTTTGACATCAGGAACATGATCCTTGTTTATGTATTAGGACATGAGTGATTTTTTTCATAGATTCATCACCCCTAAAAAACTCATTATGAATTATAAATTCTAAAACATTGATATAGGTGGAAATTTTATCTTTAGAGATATGTGGTGCATATCTGAAATCCGTCATATCATAAATAATGGGAATAGAGGATGGGTCAAAATATTGAGTATCAAGAGATTTCATATATAGATATATATATATCATTATCCACACTAAAATTTCACTTTTTGAAACCAGGTGAAAATTTATAAGACATGGTTGATACCATGTTTAAAGAAATAAAGGATCAATTTTGTAAAAACAATATTTTTTAACAAACTTATTTGTTAATAAAATAAAATTTATAGTGGAAAATTGGTGTTCCTAATCAGATAACTATATTATTTATTGTTACAATTCCCATCCTCCCAGTGATAGGGGTATTAAGTCTAGGAGATTTTGGACTGATTTAAGAATATTTAAGGAATCCCCCTCTTGATAATTATTCTTCAAATCTTAATTATGTTATTTATCAATAGTTTATGAAGTATAGGGTGATACATTTCTTGTTTCTAAGGTAACTTTGGTCATGACTAGATAATTTATCAATTTCTCAATAATGGAGTTCACCTAAGTCACCGAGTTTTTCATTTCCTAGTTATTACAATTCTATAAATTCATATATGATACCTATTCCAATTCCTATCCTTCTTTAGGGAGAGTGGTTGACACACATTCTACATGTTACATGGAGTTATACAAAACCACTATGTATTTATCATCCATATTTTATAGAATATTATTGAATAAAAAACATTATTAGATCATATGGCCCAACATATGGTGGTAAGGGAACTAATTTGGGCGATCATAGGTTCTCTATACAAATCTCTAGTAATTGATCATTATGAAAATGTATTTCCAACGGGTAGATCAGAACCTTCTATTGGGTTATAAAATTTTTTGACCCCCTCATTCTCCTGATACATGTTATTATAGAGGTTATGAATATATTTTTAACTTAGTATATAACTTAACTGATGCAAAAATCATCTATAGAAATCCACCTAAATAGTAATAAACCTAGTTTTTGAGATTATTATATCATCAAAGATCTAATATTTTTAATGTTCTCACAAAAAAAATTGATACTTTTTCCTCCTATTTTTATGTGTGTAATTCCATGATATTTTTAAAAGAATACTATTTTATAAAATAAATAACATGTAACATTGAGCTTTAATTACCATGAAATATTATTATTTAAATATGGCTGTTATAAGCTAGTCGTTGAATTAGTGGGTATGAATAGGAGTAAATATATTATTAAATAAATATATAAATATATAAATATATATATAATATTCCTAATCAATAAAAATTTATTGATAAATAATTAGGAAATAACCACTCAATTTTTATTGTAGTCGTTTTATGCTACAAAATATATTTTCCTCAAAATGGTTTTTTTAATTTTTATGAGAAAACATTATAGCTAATTTCTATAAATTTTATACATTTTATTTCATAAAAATGATTTCTTTTTGAAAAATAACATAATAAAATTATCTTAATGTGAAATTTTGGGATTTTTTCAGAAGATTGGTTTATCAGTAAATAGTGAAAATACCGATTTTATAGAAAAATGTATTTTCCTTTCATGAATTTACAATGTCACATTCTTTAAATTAATTTTAAAAATTAATTAGTTCATTTTTATTAGAAACAATCCAATTAATTCTATTTTAATATAAATTATTAATTATTTTTATCAAAAACATTTTTATGCTTAAAATGTATTACTCTAGAAACGTTTTTTCATTAGGTTTTGCAAGTTTATTTTAAAATTATTATATAAAATTAATATGGATTTAATTTGATAAAATATTTCCTTATTTTGAATACTAATTCTGAAATTTGTTAAATATTTCATCTTTATATTTGGTTATTAGGAATAGTGATCATGGTAAATATTTGTAACCTCAGTAAGGGTAAATCGGGTAATTATGGTTAAAAATATTATGATAAATATATATATATATAAAACACATTCCATATGAATATTTGATTATTTTATTTCCACTATTCTCATTGAATATTATTATATAATTATACTCAAAGTCATTAATCTTTGATAATGACCTTAATATTATTTTATATAAAGAATAAATCCAAAATGTCACACTTTATTTTAATAACTCTATTTTTTCATATGTATACAATAAGTTTATGTTCTGTTATGAATTTTATTTTGAAATATTAATTAATTTTTTATCAGGGTAATTTATTTTTTATTTTTATTGATGATTAATTATTTTAAATTCTTATGTAATGTCAAAACAGTGCTCGTTCAACAACTAGAAAAATTAATTATATGATTTTTAAAATAAACAAAGAAGTACTTATTGGATGATTTATGATTTTCCATGAATTATATATATATAATTTTTTATTTATGTGTCATATTTTTATATTCTAAATACATTTTTGTCTTTATATTTCTCTAATGTAGATTATGCGAATAGTCCCAAAAATGACACTAATAGTATTTTATGTTATAGAATATTTTTAAAAAAAAATTAAAATTAATAAAAAAAGTTATTTTGTGTAAACATAAATAGGATATGGTATATAATATTAAATGTTTTCCATTATTGGTTTACTTCTCCATATATAGTAACTTTCTTAACTTCTACAGAGTGAAAAACATTGTTATCATAGTAATCATTAAAAGGGTTAACGGAAAGACAAAACTAATAGATATGGGTTAGAAAATCGTATAAACATATATAAATTATATTTTATTAGAGTATTTAGATTTATATTCATACTATATTCTAAATATATAAATTTGTATCCACCTGAACATGAAAACTCATTTATATTATTTTAATACTTCAAAAAATTCTATGGGTTTTCCACTCATCTCTTACAAAATGGAACCACATCGCCTCTATTATTTACACAACCTTGACGGAAATATCTCATAAAAACCATGAAAATACATATTCTAAACATAATTATACATGTTATAGAGGTTCTTGTGTCCTCAAAAGACCATCTTTTGGGCCTTTAAGGAGAGATCCTAAGGAGGTTCTTCAAAGATGAGGTAACTGAGTGTTTTCATTTTTCTTATTCTTATATATCCTTAAATTCTTTCTTAAAAATTTAAATATAATAACATAAGTATCTATCATATAATTATATGTTATTATTTTAATTTTATTACCTTGTCCATATGTTTTTTCTATAAAATGGAGAAAAAAAACATCATTTGTTCATATCTGTGGACTACCACCTCCAGGAAGCAATGTTTTTTGTTTTCCATCATCACCTATATTTGATGTTTATAATGATAGATTTGAGGTATTATATGATATTAAAAACATGATTAAAAGTAATTAAAGATAACATATCATCAATTTTTTTCACTTTTATTTGTTGAAAAATGATAATGTCATTCATGTGTATGGGTGGATTAACACCTCCACTATGTGATGCGATTCATTTTTCATGTACATTGTTCATGGATGGTTAAGAAAAATTAATTTATATATAAAAATTATAATTATGTAATTATTATTATTTATTATATGATTAAATGATGAACCCTTCACCACTTTCAACCTTGCAATGTCATTTCTTAACTATAAACTGAACATCCCCAAAACAACCGATATAGACTTAACAGATTAAGTAATTAAATATATCATTTAAATAAAAGAAATAAATGGTTTAATTATAAATTAATAATACTGTAAAATTTTCTTATATAAATAAATATTTAATATAATTTTATTATGCATGATTTAAATGACATACATGGTAAGTTAGTACTCGAGGTAAGGGGTTTATTTACTCAATTTAATTTAATTTGGATATATCTCTGATTAATTGACTATGTAATTCATTTATTATGTGATAAAAGACATATTAATGTATTAAATTTTGATTCTAATTGTTTTTTCCTTATAATTGTTATGAATAATCCCTTCATTGATTAATTTTAACATCAATGATATGATATTTATAAGGATTATTACTCACAATATTGTTTCATTGAGGCATGTATTATATTATGCACATAATTCCTTTTATATGGTGTATATGATGACTATGGAGATATTATTTCAAGAATGAATCTTTTATAATGATATTTAATGTTTCTTTTAAGGTCTATATTTCATGATATATTGATTGAAATTTTATAAAGGTCACATGGGTTTTCATGGTCTCAATTTCAATTCATTAAGTCACAATTCATGTTATACATCATGATTTATTTTATATGGATTATTTCATGCCCCATTAATTTTATTTTTAAAAATTATTTAATGGAAATAATGTTTTTTTACATAATCATATTACATTACTTCATTTAATTTTTTTTATTCATGCATTACCCAAGTTGCATGGGTTTATCATCTCAAACTCTTTTCTTTGAGACATTATTTGATTAATGAACCTATATTCATTTATATGGTGTGCATATTGACACTTGAAATATAATATGATGATTTTTTTTACTCATGGTATGTTATGTTAATTTGTATGTTCTTTATTACAAAGTATTTTTTTTATTTAAAAGACTCTAAATGGCATTTTCTTAAACATGATTCATTAAAGGTTTTAAATAAATTTATCTAAAAAATTCCTCAATATTATTTATAATATTTAAAAATTATATTTTTCTTAAAAAAATAATTTTTTAAATTTCTTTTCTATGTTTCTTTAACATTTTTTTTCATGTTTTAAAAGAAAATTTAATTATGATTTTCCATAGGGGTCACTTTTAACACTCTTTACAAAAGTTTTAAAAGAATGATTATTTTTAACAAATATAACATGAGTGGATTTTACCTCTGTAATATCTAGTCCATGTTTTTTAGAATAAATTACATATTTCCTTGGTTATTTTCAATGAAAATCATTTCCGCAATATTTTTTAAATTTTTTGTTTTTAATTGTACTGAAAGAAAAGTGTATTTTCATCTTCTTTCAATGAAATATTTTAAACGTTCTTTTAAAAGTATTTTCATATATGTAAACATTAATTAATGATTTATATACCTAAATGGTTACATGATATTATCATACAATTCATATTCCATCATTGTATGTCTTATAATGATTATTTCAAAAAGAATTTAATGAAACTAATTTCTTTTTCTATAATTAAATAAAGTTATAATAGAATACAAGGTTTTTTTAAATATTGATAATGAAAATTAATGATTCAAAATATCATATCCATGTATGGTACTTGGTGATTATGGAAGATTATGGGTGATCCTAATATATCACATGATATAGAGAAATCCAGATAAATCTTATAGGAAGGGATTTCCTGATATAGATCTCGAATGAATTGGTTAATATCCCTCATATTTAAAGGAAATAAAGAGGGAGTTAATCTAGGTGATTAGCCTTATGGATTAAACTATTCTCTATTAATTTCTTAGATGAGTTAAAATGGGTGGTAAAGATAATGTTACAAGATAACAACAAATTTTCTCAATTCTTGTTATAAGTTTTTAATGGTTTTTGGGATCCAGATTGATAGCACATGGCTCATTATTATTAGTTCTGATGACTCTTAATTTTTTTAAATATTTATTCCATGTCATATATAAAATGATCTATATTTCTAGGGGTATGAATTATCTTCTTTTAATCTCATTAACATTGATTATTTCATCATGACTTTATTCTCATTGTTTTCACTAATGAATTTCAATAGTTAATGCTTATAGTTACCCTTACTTGGAATTTGAGTACACCCTTACTATGTTTTCCATTTCCTTGGGTTATGAATAATGGTGTTAAATGAATAATTGTTATAAAGTTTTCATGTGTGATGAATTTTATGGGAGAAATTGAAGACCTAACATGGAATAATAAAAATTGGGTGTAGTGGTAAAATGATCATGTGAACTCATGGGTATTGTTCTATAAGAGTTTTTATAATTCTCTAAATGTCTAATCCAAGAAGTTCCTTAGTTTTTTAAGTGATCCATTATTTTTATTTTATGTTTTATGTTTTGGATGGATCAAATTTGGTTATTTTTATCATAATCAATCCCATAAATTCAAATATTATGATTTTTATACCTCATCTGAGAGTACGGGTTCAATGTTATTATAGTTGGTATCAAATATAAGATTAGATAACTTTTAATATTAGAATGTTTTTATATGAGGTTAATTTAAGAGTTACAGATACCATCATAGGTTTATAATTTTATGTTTTATCATTAGTTAAAAGGAATAGACACCCCTTTTAAGTATTTAAATGATGGTATTTGTAAATGATTAATGATATTTTTAGAGACATTGTTTTGGTTATATATATATATCTATCCTTTAGGTTTAACATGAAGGATTATTTGGGAAAAATTATATTAAATTTTAGGGGTTGAAAGATTAAATGTATGGGATAATCTTTGAGGTTGAAACATTCATTAATGTTGAGGTGATTTATTTTATCTGGGATATAGAGTTATTTGTTTATATAATTATATAAGTTGAAACTTTTGTGTTATTATAGAAATATTAGAGTTAAATTTATTATTTAATCATACAAAAGATTATTCATTACCCTATTATAACCATTTTGGAATTATTAAATAAGGTAGGATTATATTTTTATCATTGTATAGACTATATGATCTACCAAAATTTTTTGTTTTATAGATAATAAATAATCATCATGTATACTCATTATTTTGAGTAAAAGATGACATAAATGTGGAAATTGATTAAAAAAACTCTACCAAAAGAAGAAATTGCATTTGTGGATTTGAATAAAATTATGTAATTATATATCCTTATATTCATAGTATATATGGTTTTGGAATTTATAAACCCTAGGAAAATTATATTGGAATAAAAATTTCATCATATTATCTATATTTATGATGAATTTATGGTCTTCATAATTCCATATTATTTTGTAGTTTTTTGTTCATTTAAACTAACTTGATCATTCAGATTACTAGGATCAATGTTTTATATCAATCCCCATCATTATTTGGATATTAATTTTCTCTTATGTGTCTATATTTTTACATCTCAATAATATTATTCATACCTAGGAACCCAATTATATGTTTTTTTAGGAATCCATTATGTCTCAAACTTCTACCTTTCAAAGGATGTTTTTTACCCCTTTTTATAATATGAGTTTTCAATAAAGTGATTTTCAAATATTAAACCCCTGAATTACCAACATCAAGATAAGATTAGAATGATGCAATTTATAAAATTGGGATAGAATTTGATACCCTGATATTTTTTAAATAAAACTATGTTCGATATCATTCAGGAAACACAACACCAATTTTTAGCGACCAAGAAATACTATTATTTAATTATGAATGTTATAACATTTCCATTTAAATGGTGGGTATGTATAGGAGTAAACACACTATGATATATATATATATATATATATATAATGGTCCTATGTAATCAAAAAATATTGATAAGTTCTTAAGAAATAATAACTAATTTTTTAGTAAATTCATTTTATAATGCAAAATAAATTTTCTTCAAAAATGGTAAATATTACTTTTTTGTGAAAAAAATTATTATGATTAATTTATTAAAATTTTAGAAATTTTATTTTATAAAAACTATAAATAATATAAATATAAAAAATAATATGGAGTGTTTTTTGTGAATTTTCTATAAATATTATTTTTAGTGATTATTGAAAATACCACATCTATAGAAAACTATACTTTATATTAAAGTATTTAAAAAGTATCATATTGTTTTAAATTGGTTTTAAAATTTTATTATTTCTATTTTATTAAAAATAATTCAATTAATTTCACTGTAATCAACAATATTCTAAATTTTTATATAAAAAAAGTTTACATGAAAATACATTTGTCTTGAAAACTTTTTTTCATCACGTTTTGTGGGTTTATTTAAAAATTAATTCCCAAAAATTAAAGGAATTTAATATTATAAAATGTATTCTATTTTTTGAATCATAATTTGTAAATATCTAAAAAAAATTAAATTTATTTTTGGTCATTATGATTAATAACTATCGTAAATAATTGTCATGTCACAAAGGGTAAATCGAGTAATTAAGGTTAAAAATATTGTGATACAACAATATATATATATATATATATCCTGAATTATTTATATTCGACGAATTTATTTCATATAATATTCAAAGATATGGAATATGTGTGCAATTTTACTGTGATAATGTCCTTAATATTATATTAAGTAATGAATAAATCCAAAAGGTCAACTCTTTTTTTAATAACTATAATATTTTTTATATGTATAAATGGAAAATATATTTAGTTATAAAATAATTTATGAAATATTAAACATTTTTAATCATGGTAATTTATTCATAATTTTTATAGATGGGATAATTACATTAAAGGTTTATGCAATGTCGACAGAGTGCTTATTTAAGCAGTATAAAAAATCAAGTAAATGATGTTTAAAACGTAAAAAGTAATATTTATTTGGTGAGATATTATGTTCCAAAAACATTTTAGACAAATATAATTTATTATTGATGTGTTAAATTTTTATATTTGAACTACTTTACTATATTGATATTTTTTCAATGTAAATTATGTGAATAGTTCGGTAAATGAATTTAATGGTATTTTATGTTAAAAAATATTTATTTAAATTATTTAAATTTCATGAAAAAAATAGTTTTTCTTAATTTAATGTGATAAGGTATTTAATATCAACAATTTTCCATTAATGGGTATCATTTACTTATATAGTTACTTCCTTAACCCTTAAAGTGATTAAAGGGTTAATGAGAGATTAATGTAAGAGATATGGGATAAAACATCATCTAGTCATTGATAAATTTTATTTAATGAGATTATTTAGAAATAAATACATCTAATATTCTAAATATATAATTTTCTAGAAATATGAAGATGATAAATAATTTATATTAATTTAATACTTTAAGATATTCTAACGGCTCCCCTCTTCCCTCTTATAAAAGGACACCACCCATCCTCTATTATTCACACCACATTGAGCCAATTATCTAAACCAAAACCTACCAAATTATATTATAAAAATAAGTATCCAAGTCCTGGAGGTTATATTATCCTAAAAATAGAATCCATATGATCCTTAAGGAGAGATCCAAAGGAGGTTCTTTAAAGACATGGTAATCGTCTTAACCGACCATTTTCATTTTACCTATTCCTTTATCTCCGTAAATTATATCCTAACCATTGAAATATAGTAATATAAGTATCTAATATATAATTTTATGTTATTATTTTAATGTTATAACCTTATTCATAGTCTTTTTCCAATATATGGGGAACGAAAACATCATTCATGTGTATGTGTGGACTGCCACCTCCAAGAAGTGATGTGTTTCATTTTCCATTACCATCTCTCATGATTTTTTATAATTATAGATTTAATGTATATATATTATATTCATTACATAATTATCATTTTTAAAATATAATATATCATATATTTTCATACCCTTTAATCTGTTGGAAAATGGTAACGTCTTTTGTGTGTATGTGTTGACTACCACCACCACGAAGCATTGTGATTCATTTTTCAGTTAAAATATTCATGGATGATTATAAAAATTTATTTAAAGTATAAAAATTATACTATTTAATGATTATTATTCACCTTTGACCACAGTAAACCTACCGAATTCATTTTTCAATTTTGGACCGAACATCCTTAAATCACCCGTCATGGACATAAATGATTAAGTAATTAAATATGACATTGAAATAAATGAAATAATTTTTTTAATGAGAAATTAATAATCCTATGATTTTTAAAAAATAAATAAATAAATAATATACATTTATTATATTGGATTTAATGGAAACACATAATAAGTCAAGACTTGATGTAAGGGGGTTTATTAACTCAATTTTCATTTTATGGGTTATACATCTACTTCATTAACTATGTTTTCCCGAGATTATGTGATAATTGAAATTTAATCATATTATGTTTTATTTAAAAAAAATTGGTTTTAAAAGTGTTACACATAATCACTTCATTGATTAATTCTAACAAGAGTGATATGATCTTTGTAAAGATTATTCATCTAAATACTTTTTCTTTGAAACATTTATTATATTATAAACCTAATTCCTTTTATAAGGGGTATATAATAACTATTGATATATCTTATCATAAATTACTCTTTGATCCGGATATTTAATGTTACTTATATGTTCTATCTTTCATGAGATTTTGAATCAAATGTTATAAAGATTGTAAGGGGTTTCATGGTCCCAAATTCAATTTTTCGAGACATAAATCAAGTTCTCCACCATGGTTTATATTATAACATGTATTTATTTCCCCAGGAAATTTTTTTAAAATATTATTTCATAAAAATTATGGGTTTTATAGAATCATTTTATGTTCCTTCATTAAATTTATTTTTCATTCAAGCATTACCCAAGTTGCAGGGGTCCTGGTTACAAACTTTCTTCATTGTGACATGTTTTAATTAATAAACCTATATTAATTTATATAGTGTGTATATTGAATTTTGGATTACAATGTAATAAATATACATATATTAATTGTATGTTATGTTCATTTTTATGATATTTATTTCAAAGGGTTTTTTTGTATTTGAAAGATTGTAAATTGGTTTTCTTTAAAAATGTTAATTTAAATGTTTTAAAGTATTTTATCCAAACTCTTCCTCTATGTATTATATATTTTTTAAAAAATGATATTAAATAAACATAAATTTATTTCTAAAGTTATATTCAATTTTCCTTGACCATATTTTAAAATTATTAAAATGAATAATCTTAAGGTTTTTTATAGGGGTGAATTTTAGCTCTCTTGGAAAAAGTTTGTAAAGAATATTTATTTTCAACATTTATAACATGAATGAATTTTCCAAAGATAATAATTATTAACTGATTTAAATAATATTTTAAAAGGTTCCATGGTTATTTTAAACAAAAATAACTTTATAAATATATGGTAATTTTTTTCAAAGGTACCAAAACAAAACGGTATTTATCCCTTTTTTCAATGTAATATTTTAAAAGTTCATTTAATGTTATTTTTATCTATTTCAACATACTTTAATGATTAATTTTATTAATTGGTAATATGATCTTATGTCACTGTACATTTTATTTATTTGTATGGATTATAAAAAAATTTAAATATATTTTCATGAAACCTATTTATTTTCAACATGTAAACATAGTTATAAAGGAATGAAATGTGTTTTTTAAAGATTGATGATGAAAATAAAATTAACAGACAGTATTTGAGATTTTTCTTATAAATTTTACTTGAATCCTATTATTTATGACACAAGTAAAAACATGTGAAGATGATAATGTTCTATGATACCAAAAAATATTTTATGTTACTTCTATGAGTATTTCATGGTTCCTTTTATCAATGTTAATATGAAATGTCTAGTGATTATTGATTCTTATGACTTGTTCCATTGTTAATGTTTTATGTGATGTTACATGTTTAATAATCCACATTTTTATTGGAATGCATTATATAATGTTAATCTCATGCACTCTCATTATATCATCATAGCCTTATCTTGTCTTATGTTCGCTACTGACATTCAATTGTTAAGTCTTGTATTTACCCTTATTGTGAATTTTATCTCATCCTCCTTTTGTTAAATATTTCCCAAGGTTATTAAGAATTATGTTATATGGATCATTTCCAGAAAGGATTCATGTGTGAAGAATATTATTGTATAAGTTTAAGAATTAATGAGGAATAAGAAAATATTGGTATAATGGTGAAAATGGTCACTCTGAGATATGGATATTATTTTTTGAGAGTTAGTTCAAATTATATAAAATTAAAAAACTAAAAGTTCATTGGGAATATAATTTAACCAATATTTATGTTTGGGTTTCCAAAGTTAAGTGTAGTAATTGTTAGACATACCCACTTAGGGTATAAATTCCTCTCTAGTTGTATTAATATGCACCAGGTTTCAAAATCCTCTAATCATGTGGTAATTGTAACACCATGATATTTTTTTATATATTACTCTATAAATACATTTCATTTCTTTGATATCTTTCTTTACATGCAACCCTGAGTTTAAACAAACCATGATATACTATTCAAATATTATTATTTAATGTGAGAGTTATCATTTATCTATTGGATTGGAGGGTATGAATATAACTACCTAATATAAGGACCTGACCTTAAAACATTACATAACCTTGAATTAAAAGAACAATTCACATTGAGGATCTTTTCAGGTTTATAGTTTTAGGGAATTAGGTCATAACATATTCATAACAACTTGAATATTACATGTTGACCCATCTACTCAGTATCTATTCCTTTCATAAAATAAAAACTCTTTAAAAAAAATTCATGTCTAGTTCCATGTTTTAGACAACATGACTTTTCGTTGATCCCATCCTTCACCCTATTCCACTTTAAGTCCCGTGAAAAACATTTCAAAAACATGGGATGAGCATAAAAAGCTCAGTAAGGGATACACAAAGAAGGAGAACTATTAGTTTTTTAAAACAACAAGTAAACCATGAATACTTTATCATAAGTAATACTTTTCACTTTTATGAAGTCATAAATTCTCATCACTAAAAAATATATCATTTATTACCCTTTTTTAACCAAAATATTACCATAAAACCCATATTAGGAACACATAACATATAAAGGTAACTTGGTACATAAATATACTTAAATGGAATAACTATACTGTCGACATCCACACATATCGCTAAATGTAATAGCCATACGGACGAATTCCATACCCAATGCATTGGATGTTATAACATAACCTCCCGTCTTGGTTTATCACGGAACCACCTTTCATTTGGTTTATCACGTAACCACCCGTCAAATGTCCGAGTACCATTATAAATTCATAACAAATAAAATAAATATAAAGGAATGAAAAAATTTCCACATTTAAATCACAATATACCACTTACATATATTGACATAAAAAATCCACTATAAAAACCATTTTCAATACCAAAATACATAAAAGATTATATGGTATTTATTTTCCTTTTAAAAACATTACGACTTGTTATGGAATCCAAAGAGAAAAAAAATATTTGTGGTGGAAGAATGGTCATTGTCACCGCTTATGTTAAAATAAATATTCTTTTTTGTCATTTAGTAAAACACTTCATAGAGAAAATATTCCTTTTGAAGAAAAGTAAAATTCAAAGGGGTTAATACACCGTATAAAATAATGTTCGGTATAAATGAAAATACACCTCAATGAAAGGATATTGAGATGAAGACCCTTACAAAGATAATTTTGTTAATAAAATTGATCAATTATGAGTATTCACTATATATAAACATAAATAATGAATAAATACAGGAGATGATATCAAAATTACATTCTCACATAATCATAGAACAACATAATAAAGAAGTAGATAATTAACCCAAAGAACGGAAATTGGGTTATGAAGTTCCCTTACATTGTAGCCAACTTGACCCGTTTGTTATTTAATATCCTGAATAATAAACTAAAGATAATTTATACTTTATTCAGAACCTTTTTTATTTTTTTATTCCTCTTATATCACTTATTACCATCTTAGAAACATTATGTAATCATTTAAGTTAATAATAGTCGTTTTGTCGATATTTGGTACTTGAGTCAAAAATAAACTTCTTATAATTACAAGTTGTTCATGTGATAAAAAATTTATTATATCCATAATTATATTCATGATTTAGATATAATATATATAAAATATATTAAGTATATATATTTATTTATAATAGTACATAACATTTGGATATAAGAAATGAAATGCATCGTTCATGGAGACGGTAAGCGGTACGTACGCATGAATGCTACTTTCATTTCTATTGTTTATTTAAAGGACTTAAAAAATAATGATACATAGTTATATTATATTTCCACTATAGTATCATATATTATTTCATTAAATATATCCTTTATACCTTCCACATAACGCATGAACGAGTCATATCACTTTGAGGGGGCGGTAGTCCGCACTTCCTCAAATTAGATTATCATATTTACCCACTATGGAAACCATAAATATATTATATACATGAAAAATAAAAAATCGTAAATAAAATATAAACATTATATATATCATATATAAATACATTTCCATCATAATGGCCACCATGAGAGGCGGAAGGAGATAATTGAACAATCATTGTTTCTTGAGGTGTTAGTTTTCCATCCACAGAAACAGTATGTTCTTTACCCATTAGATGGAGGTGTGTGTAAGTTTAGTTATAATACTTCTCATAAAAAATCCGATTATATTTAGGATAATATAATTGTCTTAAAATAATTGACTAAAAAGAGTTTATGGGGCTGGAGAAGTAAAATAAAACAATACAATTTAAGAGAATATTTTTCCTTTAAATCTGGTAACTCCACTTGGTTTGAACCAAAAGTGTTTATATAAGTCCTTTCTTACTAAGTTAAGGCTTCTAGAATGAATAGAGGGATCTTTGGGGATTATTGGAGAAGAGGTTGGTCGATCCAAAGGGCTTGAGAAGTGTTCTAAATGGGTAGGAAGTGAGGGCTTTTTATAAAGGATAAGAGGGGCTCTTTAGATATGTGTGAAAATATTATTTTATTATATAATTATTTTCAGTTTATAAAGGTCCGAAAATCATTAAAGTATAAGATAAGGTGACCCATGTTTGAAATAAAATAATCCAATAATAATTGGACAAGTTTTTGATATTATTTTTAATTTTATCTTCTTATTTACTAAAATCATTCATTAATGACGTAAACACTACATCATCATTGTGTCGTTAATAATTTTATTTATTTGATGTATAAAAATTTATAAAAAAATATCATAATGTATAAAATATTTTTATATTTCTAATTAATATTTATAGTCTAATATATCAATTGTATAACCACACATTAAAATTCTTTTAGTAAATCAATACATGTTTATGTCATTTTTATTTTTACTTTAAATAAAAAGTTATTAATGTAATTATCTTACCCATGTGGCTCCATGAGGTCCCAAAATTTAACAATGGATTGACTATGTTGGCCATTACTCATAAAAAATGGTTAGTACAAGTTTAAAGGTAATTTTATTTTATTATAACATTATTTTTACATTAAATTACACTAATTACCTTTAATTGTTGTTAATAAAAGTCAAAAGATAATATTCACCAAAAATTATTTTCATCCCATTAAACCACATTTTACTTACTAATGACAACCATGAATGTCAGATTTTTGAAATTCAATTCACAGAAGCGATAAAATTTCATTTAGATGAAAAGTTCAGTTTTTTAACTGCTACTTAGTGGTTTCACTATTCATCAAAAATTGATGTTTTTCAGCAAAAAACTAAATGTTCAGCCAAAGCTATATTTGATATTCTGAATTAAAAATTTGTGTCTATTTTAACAAATTCAAGACATAGAATTTTTATTAATTAATTTTATAATTAATTACCGTTTTCAAAACAAAAAGCGTGTTTTTAAGAAATAACAACTTCCAAAAGATTGATACTTATTAATGTCCAATTTCAATGTGAAAGTAATTACAATGACCACCATTGGATTAAATGGTAAAAATATAATCTAATTACACTTTAAAACCAATTAAATAGATAATATAACAATATAAATAAATTATATTAAAATGCAGTTTTGAATTAGAATACAGTATTTTTCATTATTCATTAAAAATGAACATTATCAGAAAAATACGACAATTTTACCCAAAGAAAATTTTGATGTACCGATTCTAAAGAATAATTTTACTTTGTCAAATATAAAAAATAAAAGTGAAAAAAACTAGATTTAAATAGGTTTATCCATCAAAAGGCGATAAATCGACCTTTTAAAGAATAATAAAGTATTTATGCTTAAAATTGGATTATTTCATATTTTAAGCCTCTAAAATTTATTGGATAATAGTAAAAACATTTAAAAAAACATGTATAATCTTATTGTTGTTAGTTATGTCCATTCCCGTCAATATAATGGCTAGGCGTTAACTACCATTTAAAATAATATTTTTATATTGTTAGTGTGCAACGTAAGATTTCAAAGAAACCTGTTGTTTCGTATCAGGTACGCCATCGAACATAGAAACCCCTTTAAAGTAAAATTAATATTTAATTCAAAAATATTTATAAATATGAAAAATTACTTATTCTTTATTTACATGGGATGTTACATCCTTCCCACTTTTGGAAATTTCATCCTCGCAATTTTATTAACTTATCAAATAAATGGGGGTATTAATCTCTCATAGCATTTTCAGATTCCCAGGTTGCCTTTTCAACCATATGGTTTTTCCACAAAACCTTTACCTGATAAATTACTTTATTCTACAACACTTTCTCTCTTCAGTCAACAATTTGGACTGGATGTTCCTTATAACAGATATTCTCTTCCAATTGAACTTACACTAGGCTCAAAACATGAGATGGATATGGTATATACTTTCTCAACATTGAAACAAGAAAAAAAAATTTGTACCTCGGACAAACTTGGAGGTAAAGCAACTCTGTACGCAACTGATCCAACTTTCTCCCAGATTTCATAAGGTCCAATAAACCTCAGACTCAACTTTCCCTTCTTACCAAAAGTCATCACACTTTTCCATGGAGAAACTTTTAGAAATACATGATCACCTACCTCAAAAGAATAATCCTTCCTCCAGTTATCCGGATAAATTTTCTGCCGACTCTAAGCTGTTCTTATGTGCTTCTGAATCAGCTGAACTTTTGCTTCTATCTCTTCCACCAATTCTGGTCCTATCAGCTTCATTTTACCTAATTCATCCTAGAAAGCTAGAGTTTGACACCACTTTACATATAATGCCTCAAACGGATCCATATGTATACTGGAATGAAAATTGTTATTATAAGAAAATTCAACCAAAGAATGATATTGGTCCCAACTTCCCTGGTAATCCATAGAGAAAGAACGTAACATATCTTCCAAGGTCTGAATTGTTCGTTCTGACTACCCATCTGATTGTAGATGAAATTTTGTAATAAAATTTAATTCAGTACCCAATGACTTCTGAAGGCCTTTCCAAAAGTTAGAAGTAAACATGAGATCAAGATCAGATACAATGGAAAGGGAAACACCATGTAATCTGACTATCTCTTTAACATACAGCTGAGAAAGTTGATCTTGAGACAACGTATCTCGAATATGAAGGAAATGATAAGATTTATTCAATTTATCAACCATAACCCAGATTGAATTATTACCTCGAGATGTCTTCAGTAATCCCACAACAATGTCCATGGTTATATTTTCCCATTTCCACTCTGGCAGTGGTAAAGACAGAAGCATCCCTTTCGGTAACTATCACTCTACGTTAACATGCTGAGAAGTAAAACATCTTACAATAAAATCAAAAATACCTCTTTTCATTCCATCCCACCAATAATACTATCGAAATCTCTGTACATCTTAGTACTTCTAGATTGAACTAAAAACGGAGAACTATGAGCTTCACATAAAAACTCATTTTTCAAATGTGAATCAAAAGGTACACATAATCTCTTCCCAAACCTCAAAACACAATCATTATAAAGGTTAAATTAAGGAAACATACCCTTATGAACCAACTCTACCTTTTTCTGTAACTCACTGTCTTCCTTCTGTGCTTTCTTAATTCTGTATGATAGTGATGATCTCACTGACACCTGAAACAAAACAGAAGAATTTCTTGCACCAACAACTTCAATGCCAACTTTCATCAAATCAAAAACCAAAGGATCTCGTTCCAAATGTATCATGGTTAATGAAGCATTACTTTTTCGACTCAAATCATCATCCACTTTATTTTATTTTCCCAGATGGTAAAGGATTTTGCAATCATAATCCTTGATTAATTGCAACCATCTCCTTTGTCTCATGTTCAATTATTTCTGAGTGAATATATACTTTAATATTTTTTGGTAAGTATATATTTCACATTTTACTCCATATGGATGATGCCTCCAAATTTTTAAAGAAAAAACAACAGAAGCTAATTCCAAATCATGTGTAGGTTAATTTAACTCACAGGGTTCCCACCAACATAAAGCCTAAGCAATTACCAGATCACTATGCATAAGGATACAACCAAGACATTTCAACGAATCATCACAGTAGACAACAAATTCACCATCCCTGGAAGGTAATTCCAAAACTGGAGTATTTACTAATCTTATTTTCAATTTCTGAAAACAATCATCACATTCTTTTTTCCAGATGAACATAACACATTTCCGAGTGAATTTAGTCATTAAACTAGATAATCATGAAAAAATTTCAACAAACCACCAGTAATAACCTGCAGAAACCAGAAAACTACAGATCTCAGATATATTTGTGAGCCTTTCCCATTCTTCAACAACTTTTGTTTTATCATGATCAACTGTTATGCCATTTTTTGAAACAATGTGACAAAGGAAAGAAATTTTTTGTAACCAAAACTCACACTTACTGAATTTTCTATAGAGTTTATTTTCTTTTAAGTTTTTTAATACAAACCTTAAATGAATTTCATATTCCTCTTTACTTTTGAAAAAAACCAAAATATCATCGTTGAACACAACCACAAACAAATCCAAGAACTCACGGAAAATTATATTAATAAGATCCATGAATATAGTTTGTGCATTGGTTAACCCACAAGGCATAACTACAAATTCATAATGGACATATCTAGTCCAAAATGCGTTCTTTGGAATGTATTCTTCATTTACTTTCAACTGATGGTACCCCGACCTCAAGTCAATCTTCGAAAAATACTGAGCTCCCTGGAGCTGATCAAACAAATCATTGATATGAGGAAAATGATACTTGTTCTTAATAGTGATGTTATACAATACTATATAATAAATGAGAAGCCTCATTAAACCATATTTATTTTTAATAGAAAAGATAAGAGAATCTCATGGTGATGTGCTAGGTCGAATGAAACCTTTATCTAATAACTCCGGTAATTGCTTCTTTAACTATAAAAGTTCAATTTTAGTCATTCTATAAGGGGGTTTTGAAATTGTCTTAGCATTAGGAACTAAGCCAATAGTAAATTCAACTTTCTGATTAGGTATAATACTAGGCAAATCATCAGAAAAAACATAATGGTACTCATTTACTACTCTCACATCATTAATCTGAATAGTTTTTTTATTTTCAACTATATGTGCAAGGTAACATTCATTTCCATCTTTTACCAGTTTCTCAACTTCCTGATATGTTATCCAAATCAAGGGTTCATTCTAGTACACAAACTGAAAATATTTCTGAAAAGAAACCTCTTTACCTCTTCAGTCAATCTTAGCATGATAAAAAAATCCAATCCATGCCCAAAATAACATAAAACTCTACTAGAGGAAAAGCAATAAGGATTACAAGTAGATTCTTTCCACACAGAAGGACATGAAGGTTCTTATAATTTCTTTTTGTATAAATATTTCCTCCGGGTTTTTTACCATAAGTTCATGATTCATATCTTGAGATGGAATTACCAATTTACTAGAAAATTTCATATAAATGAAAGAGTTTGTATCCCCTGAATCAAACAACACATTGGCATAATCTGAACAAACAAACCGTGTACCCGATACTACTTCATTCGATGGCCCAACATCTGCTTAAGTAGTTGCAAAGGATTTCACCACCCCTTTTTGCTTGTAGTCTATATGCTTTCCCCCAGTTGAGTTCTTTGCTAGACACTCATTTCTATAATGACTCATTTCATTACAATTAAAACATCTTACTGGTGGATTTTCATTGCCTGGTTGATCATCTTCCTTACAGTTACGAGCAATATGACCAGACTTACCACATCAGAAGAACATTCTAGACTTTCATAAAAATTCTCCAAGATTCTTTTTACTACTCTTCTTAGAAGATGGATATTTAGTTTTCTTACCTCTAGTATTCTTTGATGAATTCATTCCATTTGCCTTCTAACTGGACCACTTATTCTGTTGTTTGTCAAAGAACACATGATCATCAGAAAAATCCCTTTCCACCTTATAATGGCCCAGACTTCTCCAGTCCATTCTTTTGTGAAATGTGGTGCTGGTGGTGTGTCGGGAGGTCAAGGAGACTTGGGGGTGTGTTTGGGTGGACTTTTAAGGAAAGCTAAAGGTCAATATCTTTCACACGGTTAGAGCATGGTTTGGATAAACCGTGCGGCCAAACCGTGCAAGGTTGGTGTAGGAGGAAGTGGCTAATGCATGGTTAGTGCATGGTTTGTCTAACCGTGCGGACTAACCATGCGAGGAGTGTTTGGCGAGGCAGAAGATAACACACGGTTAGTGCACGGTTTGTTAAACCGTGCGGACTAACAATGCAGGCACTTAATGTTTGATCCTAAAATTGTGGATCTGAACTATTTTGCCTCTAAGTGGTTCGTTTAAGCCCCTAAGTGTCCATTACTCTGGATTACCCTTCCTTGAAGGTAGAATAACCTCTCCCAAGCGTTTTGGAGCCAATCCTAAGGCTTTTTCTGTCAAATCGAAGCTAGTTTCATGAGGTATATGATCGTTCTTTCTTGATTTCCTAGATCTACATAGATATACTCATCCTCTTCTATCGGTTTCTTAGATCTACACCCGTTATGGGTAGATCTAAGCATGTGGATATTTAATATGATGATCTTTGGTCTTGGTTGTGTTAGGAGAGGATATCTAAGGAGGATTTGTGGAAAATCGACCCGGTTTCTTGAGCGTTCTTCGACCGTCGTGGTTTTATCAAAAACTTTTGAGGTAGGGATCTTAGCTTCGTCTCTCTCTCTCTCACTTTGGTGAATTATGCAGGGTGGGTATTCTCTTGTTTTATGAGATATAGTTGAACTGATAAATAAAGATAATAATTGGTTAATGAACGGGTTTGGGGGGATTTTTGTTTGTATTGTTGTTTTATTTCCATCAATTCTTCTCCTTTGATTATGTTGTGAATTGAATGGGATTATGCCCACTGAAAATCACAGTCTTTGGGGGACTCTGCTTGCACCATTAGGTGTTTCCTTGTATTTCTGGATTATTTCATGGATGTAATTCATAGAAAGTAGAAATTTGTAAATCATTTCAAGTTGGATTATTAAATGAATACCCGGAACCCGTGTATTATCAACCCGATTAAATTAAATGAAATAATGAATTTTATGGGTGCTGGTTGGGGTTTAATTATGTGAAGGGGTGTTTCATGGGTTGTTGTGGAACGGGTGAGCAGCAGGGTTGCGGTTGGCTTGGTTGTGGGTTGGCATGTATCATATGGTTGTGATGGGTAGCGGAGCTACGATAAATGGTATTGAAGGGATAATGATGTGGTACAGGTTTTGTTTCTGAGGAGTTTCTGGTTGTGGTGGTTTGCAGCAGGGCTGTAGGGATGGGTTGTGAATATGAATAAAAGTGGAAGAGTTAACTAATGAAATGTGGGGCATGGCAGTTGATTAAATACAGAAAATCAATGGAATTGATTGGCTAATATAAGAAAATGGTTTTGTGTTTCTTGTGTTTTCCCTAACATTATTTGTGGTTGGCAGGGATAAGTTCTACGAACGTTTGATCTAGTTTGGTTGTTGTCAGTTTCTTGGTAGGTAAGGAACTGATAAACTAAAACTGTTGAAACATGAAAATATTAATGGGGTTTGGGGCCATTCATTGTGTGCATACTTTCGCGGTAGTAGTGTTGAGGCATGTTCTCATATCTTTTGTGTAGAATCCTTAGGATGGTCTGAGTGGTTGATATAATAATATAAATTTGTACGTTTTATGTTTCTTTATTCACCCCACCCATGTTGAGAACCATGTTCCGAACACCTGTGGGATGGGGGGTGCGATTCCCAAAAATCCAAAGGATGGCTGGTTACTGTTCTTCCCTATGCTCTCTCTTCCAGGTTCTATAGCCCAAGATCCTTCGGGCAGGTTATGACAGATGTTTCCCAAGAGTCATTGGGATGAGATGTGGTTATGGACGAAGATTGAGTTCTAGCAGAATACAGGATGAGATGTTGTTATAGCCGAGGATTGTGTGCCAATGGGATACTATGAGCTTTATATGGCCAGGTTGCGGCACTAGCTCGAGCTTCGTATGGACCGGTTGTGGCACTAGCTCAAGAAGAGGGGGGGAGAATCATAGCATTAGGCGTGAGGGTTTGAGCAGTATTCAGTGGGAAGGTGGTGAGGGTTACCCATACTTTGATAATATTACTATACTACTCTATTGACTTGTGATATTTTGTGAGTGTGGCTTTTAAGGTTGGGTGGATAGATTCCTTGCTAGGATTTGGTTCCTTCTGTTTTCTCACGGGGCATTAGGATGTCTCCCCACCTGTGCAAAAGAGCTTTAGGTTTCCCTACTGACTATACTTGTATTCTCACCCTACATTTACTTTCAGGTTTTCAGGAGGGCTTCAGGGACCGTGCGGGACCTTGCTAGTTGGGCGTTGGAGTTTTGCTGGTTGCAGTTTTTGATTTCATTTCATGGTATCATGATTTAGAGCTTTCCTTATACTTGTACACTTATTTCAGTATTGTATAAAACATGCATATGGTCTTGTTTTTGTGTTTATTTTCATCTACTTGTTCCCTTTTCTTTTGGTGTTTCACTCATCCTATTTCCCAATCTTAATTAATAAAAAGGATAATGCCTCCCATAATTGTGAGAACTCATACCCTTGGTGATAGTCGCCACTACGGGGCCTACTAGAGGCGGGACTCAGGGGTCATTATCTCTCTTTCACTATTGCCAGCTCAAGAGGGGCATCTTTGGTGGGAGGGGGTCGTGACAGAATGGTATCAGAGCTGATTGATGAGTGATAGGATGGAGTCTAGAGTTAGGCACAATGAGGATTGCATGGGGTGGTAGGGCAACAGTGTCCGGTGATCTTGGAGCATGAAATAGGCCAGGGAAGACTGGATATGACATGGGATTTTAGGTCCCCCCTATGATCCGATGTAAGGACACTGGACCTACCGAATGACCAAGTGAGGAAACACTGATTGTAGGGTAGAGACCCTAGGAAAGGTATATGCATCATAATGACATTTGTTCTTGTGGTTCAGGGGAATTTTTGGGATTTAAAATGAATAATGAGTCTAACAAAATTTAACAACAATATTCTACACTACTCAGGCTTAGGCATTCCTTGTTTACCTTGCATCTATGGCACCTGGGAGATAACCACGAGTAGTACAAGAGATCAAGGCCTAGGAGGTTGACTTGGCTAATCAACAAAGGGCTGACTAAGAGAAGGAGGATGATCAGTGGCAGAAGACGCTTCGATCCTTTCAGTGACAGACTCTCGGGAAGTATGAGGGAAACATCTCAGACATAGAAAAAGAGAGCTGGATAGAGGAGTTGGTAATAGCTCTCAGCTTGATCCGGGCTCCGACGGAGTACTGGGTTCCTCTGATTATGATCCATATGCATGGAGTAGCAAGTTAGTGGTGGATGCTTTATCTTGGGGAGAAGTGGGAGGGTGAGGTCACATGGACTGACTTTAAGAAGGAGTTCTGGGCAGAATTCTTGTCTTCCACGATGAAGGTTGTGAAGAGACAAGAACTACTATCCCCGCAGCCGGGGAGTATATCAGTGAGAGAGTTGGGAAGTAAGTTCAAGGATATCCTTCGCTTTGCTCCCAGACTCTTTCTAGATGAGGAGTCTTGGGTGAGACGTTTGGGGGAGGGACTTCAGCCTTCTCTCCAGTATGGTTTTACTCCCTTCACCCTACCGACATACTTGGAAGTCCAGAAGAAGGCTGATGTGGTGGAAAGGTTGAACACGCTGGGAGGTGTGTTATGAGAAGGAATCCAGTTGTGCTCATTAAAGGGGAAATCCATCAGCAGCAGGCCTCCAATATCAGGGCCCTCTAGGTTCCAACAAGTATGGAGCAGACCTAAGCAGTTTCAGTTCTGATCTCCTGGTCCTCACCCTGTTCCTTCGAGCCCGAGACTGAGGTGTTTCATCAGTGGCAGCTATGGGCACCTTCAGAATCAGTTCCTGAACCAAGCATAGTATAGTGGAGGTGGACCAGTACAGCACCCGCCTCAGCCATATTAGTTTCCATCCAGGCCTTTCCAGCAGCAGCAGCAGGGGCAGCAAACTTCTGCTCCTCCGAGGGTAGATGTTGCAGGAGGAGGCTGACCTTAGGGCACTCTTCAGGTACCTCGACAAGGGCGTGGTTGGGGAGGTGGCCAACAACCGAGAGGTAGAGGAACTGGGTGTCGGCATATGCACGCCGTAGTGGCAGTAGTTCCAGTAGAGCGAGAAGTCGTTTGAGGTACGATCAGCTTGTTTAGTACCCTTTCTTATGCCTTGTTTTATTAAAGATCTTCACACTCCTTTGTTGCACCCATTCTAGCCCGTGGCTTGGGCCTAGACATATAGATTATTTCTATACCCTTAGATTTGAGTACGCTAGTCGGAGGTCAGACCTGTTTTCCTCGTGTTTGCTAGGGATGTTGGTTGATGATGGGGAGACACCAATCCAGTGGAGATCTTCTTTTACTGAAAATGTATCCATACAACATCATTTTGGAAATCTACTAGCCATTCTCAGTGTGTTCCATCGTCTATTGTTACAGAAAAAGGGTTGTGTTTTCAGACTCGAGCGGTCGATGTGTGTCTTTCATCGGCGAGTGGGGTTACCAGGAAGGTAACCGGCAAGTGGAGCCCCTCCTTTCCTTGTTTTCCAAACTGTTAGTGGAGTCGGTGAATACAGAAATGGTGGAAGTCCCGAGGATCATTGGAGAGTTTATGGACATATTCCCTGAAGAGGTGGCAACCCAACCCCCTCGACGTGATGTTGAGTTCGGGATATACTTACAACCTATTGCGCGTCCGATTTTGATGGCTCCCTACCAGATGACCCCTTCTGAGTTGTGGGAGTTGTGGATTCATATTGATGATCTAATGAAGAAGGGTATTTTTCGACCAAGTGCTTCACCTTGGGGTGCTCCTGTCTTGTTCGCAAAAAAGCAGATGGTGGTCTGAATCTTTTCCTAGACTACAGGAGACTGAATCAAGTAACGGTCAAGAACCGTTACCCCCTCCAGAGGATAGAAGATCTCTTTGAACAGCTGAAGAGAGCATGTTAGTTCTCTAAGATTGATCTGTGGTCTGGATATCACCAGTTGAGGGTGAAGAAGGAAGAAATCTCGAAGACTGCCTTTAGATGTAGGTATGGGCACTTTCAGTTTGTAGTCATGCTGTTCGATGTTACAAATGCACCATCTGTGTTCATGGGGATCATGAACTCCATCTTTCGGAAGTATCTGGACCAGTTCATAGTCATGTTTGTTGACAACATCCTGATTTACTAAATATCAGAGGAGGATCACGTTTTGAACTTGAGAATAGTTTTATAGGTCCTCTGATAGCACCAACTCTATGGGAAATTTTCCAAGTGCAAGTTCTAGACTCGAGAAGTGCACTTCCTTGGGCACGTGGTGTCTGATCAGGGAATAGCAGTGGACCCATAGAAGGTCGAGGCAGTTGTTCCTTGGGTAGTACCCAAGAACGTGGAAGAGTTTTGTAGTTTCCTTGGACTGGAAGGTTACTACCGGAGTTTCATACCCAAATTCTCTCGAGTTGCAGCACCTTTGACAACCATGAAAAATAAGGATCGAGATTTCGTGTGGTATTAGCTGTGTGAGGCATCATTCAGTTACCTGAAGGAGAAGTTGGTTAGTGCCCCAGTGCTGTGATTTTCAGAACAAGGAGCGGCGTTTGAGATGTTCTATGATGCTTCAGGGAAAGGCCTCATATGTGTGTTGATGCAGTGGAAAGGGGTGATCTCTTATGGGTCTAGGAAGTTACATCCCCATGAGCGTAATTATGCCACCCACAATCTGAAGCTTGCGGCGGTCATTTCCATGATAAAGTTGTGGCGACATTACCTCATCGGGGAGCGCTTTGTGGTCTTCACGGATCACAAAATCTTGAAGAATATCTTCTCCCATCGGGACCTGAACTTACAACAGAGAAGGTGGATGGAGTTCCTTAAGGACTATGACTTCATGATTTACTACACCTTAGGAAAGGGGAATGTGGTGGCCGATGCCTTGAGCAGGAAGTCACAGAAGGATGTAGTTCGAGAGTCAGAAGATGTTTGGAAGGCAATGTAGGAGTTGGCTACCCTACACCTGGATGCAAGGATGGATGGTGGTAGAGGTTGCCTATATCATATGATAGTGCAGTCTTCTTTACTACGTTAGGTGGAGGAGTCCCAGTGGGGAGAATCAGAAGTGAAGTGATGTGTGACCGGGTTTCCCAAGGCAATGCCCCGGAAGGGTGGATGGAGGATGGTTAGAATCAAATTTTTTTCCGAGGGAAGATGTTTTTTCTAGAGATGATGTGAGAGAGGGTTCTTGATGAGTTCCACAACTCACCCCTAGTGGTACACCCAGAAGTTTCCATGATATACCAGGGTCTGAGGAGATAGTTTTGGTGGCCTGGGGTAAAGCAGGTGGTGGCAGAGTTCATGGCCAAGTGCCTAGTGTGTCAGTAGGTGAAGGATGAACACCGTGTTCTAGGTGGTTTGTTTCAACCTTTATATATCCCTGAGTGGAAGTGGGAAGACATCTTGTTAGATTTCATCATAGGGATACCCATGGTTCTAGGAGGCTGTGACGCCATCTGGGTGGTGGTGGACCAGTTGACGAAATTAGCTCACTTCCTCTCAATCAAAGAGTCGGGTGTAGTGGATGCCTTAGCACGATGGAATGTGGATGAGGTGGTGCGGTTTCATGGAGTTCTGAGGTCCATAGTCTCAGATAGGGATGCACGATTTACCTCACAAGTCTGGAGAGTATTTAAGTATGCTTTTGGCACCCAGCTACGCCTTAGCACTGATTTCCACCCCCAGATAGAGGGGAAAATAGAGCGCACCATCCAGACATTGGAAGATATGCTACGGGCATGTGTTTTGGACCTTGGAGGATCATGTCCACAACAATTTCCTCTTATAGAGTTCTTTTACAACAACACCTATCACTCTTCCATTAGCATTGATCCTTTTGTAGCTTTGTATGGGAGGTCGTGCCGCTTGCTTGTATGCTGGACAGAGGTCGGAGAAGTAGGTGTTCTTGGCCCGGAGGTGGTGCAAGGCACGAAAAAAAAAGGTTTAGCTTATACGAGAGAGAATGAAGGATGCTCAGGACCGGAAGAAGTCATACCCCACTAATAGGAGGAGACCCATGGAGTTCGAGGTCGGGGACCACATATTCCAGAAGGTATCCCCCCGGCATGGGCAGTGGCAGTTCGATAGAGAGAGTAAGCTTTCCCCCAGGTTTTTTGGACCGTTCGAAGTGCTGTAGTGGGTCGGAAAGGTGTCTTATTAGTTAGCGTTGCCACCACAGCTACAAAGGGTGCACAATGTCTTATATGTGTCCCAGTACTGTCGGTATCTACACGACGATTCACAAGTCCTTGACTAGGGAGAGCTAGATATCGGGAACAATGCAACCTTCGTGGAGCGACCAGTGATGATTGAAGGTCGTGAAGAGAAGGTTCTTCTTGGACGAACCATTATTTTGGTTCGTGTGTTGTGGATACATGGTGGGCTTGAGGAAAGTACATGGGAACGAGAGACGCAGATGAACGCAATGTACCCAAAGTTATTTTATGTTTTGTTCTTTTTTGTTTGTACTTGGTTGGTGGAACGCTTTACTTTGCTAATTATGGAATGTGTGGTTTTCCTTTTCATTGGATGTGTGTGAAGTGTCCTGATATGTGGGGAGGGGAAGACCTGATCCCTATTTAAGACGCATTAAAGTGGATGTGCCTAAACCTGTGCGGGAGAGTCAGTGCCGCCCAAAGCAGATAGTATCTTAACATGGAGGAAGGGAAACCCCTAACCCACATGACCAGACGGTTTAGTATTTTGTTTTGATTGGTTTCATAGGGGAGAGGAGCGGTATGATTGTGATTTTTTAGGTGATATATGGATAAGGGGGCTGGAAACTCCTTGGTAACAAGGAGGTTTTCCACTGAGAGGCATATTTCAAGGGGGAGTTGCTCGGACCCCTCTCCTTTCTTTAGGTGGGTTACTAGATTCTCGAGGATGAGAATGTTTCGAGAGGTATCTGATGTAATGGCCTAGACCTCTATGGTTCATTCCATTGTGAAATGTGGTGCTAGAGGTGTGTTGGGAGGTTAAGGTGATGTGGGGGTGCATTTGGGTGGAATTTTATGGAAAGCTAAAGGGAAATAGATTTCGCACGGTTGGCGCATGGTTTGGCTAAACCGTGCGGCCAAACTGTGCAAGGTTGGTGTTGGAGGCAGTGGCTAACGCACAGTTAGCGCATGGTTTGGAAAACTGTGTGGACTAACTGTGCGAGGAGTGTTTGGAGAGTCAGAAGCTAACACACGGTTAGCGCATGATTTGTTAAACCCTACGGACTAACACTGCGGGGACTTAATGTTAGATCCTAAAATTGTGGATCTGGACTCCTTTTCCTTTAAATGGTTCATTTAAGCCCCTAACCAGACATTACTCAGGATTACCCTTCCTTGAAGGTATAATAACCTCTCCCACACATTTTGGAGGTGATCCAGAGTTATTTCTTGGAAAATCGAAGCCGATTTCTTGAGCTATGTGATCGTTCTTTCTTGATTTCCTAGATCTACTTAGATCTACTCCTCCTTTTCTCTCGGTTTTATAGATCTACACCCATTATGTGTAGATATAATCATGTCGATGTCGAATATGATGAGATTTGGTCTTGGTTGTGTTAGGAGAGGATATATAAGGAGGATTCATGGAGAATCGAACTAGTTTCTTGGGCATTCTTTCACAGTCGTGGTTTCGTAAAAAACCTTTGAGGTAGGGATCTTACCTTCATCTCTCTCTCAATTTTTTGCATCATGTGGGGTGGGTATCCTTTTTTTATGAGATACGGTTGAACCGATAAATAAAGATAATAACTAGTTAAATAACTTGTTTGGGGAGATTTTTGTTGGTATTGTTGTTTTATTTCCATCAATGATTCTCCTTTCATTATGTTCTGAATTGAATGGTCCTATGCCTACTGAAAATCATGGTCAATGGAGGCCTTTGCTTGCACCATTAGATGTTTCCTTTTTTATATATTGTTTCATGGATTGAATTCCTAGAAAGTGTAAATTGGTTAATCATGTCAAGTTGGATGATTAAATGAATAATTGGAACCCTTGTATGATCACCCCAATTAAATTAAATAAAAGAATGAATTTTGTGGGTTTTGGTTGGGATTTAATTATGTGAAGGGGTGTTTCGTGGGTTGTTGTGGAATGGGTGACCAGCGGGGTTGCGGTTGGCTTGTTTGGGGGTTGGCGTGTATCGTATGGTTGGGACGGGCAACAGAGCTGCGGTGAATGGTATTGATGGGATAATGATGCGGTACAGGTTTTGTTTCCGAGGTGTTTGTGGTTGTGGTGGTTGGCAGCAGAGAAGCATGGATGGGTTTTGAATATGAATAAATGTAGAAGAGTTAACTAATGAACTGTGGGGCATGGTAGTTGATTAAATACAGAAAATCAACGTAATTGATTGGCTGATAAAAGAAAATGGTTTTGTGTTGCTTGTATTTTCCCTAACCTTATTTGTGGTTGGAAGAGGTATTTTTTACAAACATTTGATCTAGTTTGGTTGTTGTTAGTTTCTCGGTAGTTAAGGAACTAATAAACTAAAACTATTGAAACATGAAAAGCTTAATGGGGTTTGGGGTCGTTCATTATGTGCATACTTTCGTGGTATTAGTGTCGAGGTATGTGCTCAGATCTTTTGTGTAGAAGCATTAGGATGGGCTGATTGATTGATATAATTATATAAATCTGTACATTTTATGTTTCTTTATGCACACCACCCTTTTTGAGCACCACGTGCCAAACACCAGTGGGATGGGGGTGATATTCCCAAACATCCAAAGGATGGATGGTTACTATTCTTCCATGTGCTCCCTCTTCCATGTTCTATACCCCAAGATCCTTCTGGCAGGTTATGAAAGATGTTTCCCAAGAATCTTTAGGATGATATTTTCTTATGGACTATGATAGAGTGCCGGAAGAATGCAGGATGATATGTGGTTATAGCCGAGGATTGTGTGTCAGTGGGATACTATGAGCTTCGTATGGCCAGGTTGCGGCAATAGCTTGAGCTTCGTATGGACTGGTTACGGCACTAGCTCAGGAAGAGGGGGATGCATCAGAGTGTTAGGAATGAGGGCTTGAGCAGTATTCAGTGGGAAGGTGGTTCGAGGTACCCATACTTTGATAATATTACTACACTACTCTATTGACTTTGATATTTGGTGACTGTGGCTTGTAAGGTTGGGTGGATAGATTCCTTGCTAGGCTTTGGTTCCTTCTCTTTTCTCACGGGGCATTAGGATGTCTCCCCACCTGTGCATGAGAGATATAGGTTTCCCTATTGAGTATACTTGTATGCTCTCTCTACGTTTAATTTCAGGTTTTCAGGAGGAATTCAGGGACCGTGCGGGACCTTGCTAGTTGGGCATTGGAGTTTTGATTGTTGTATTTTTTCTTTCCTTTCTTGGTATCATGCTTTGAATCTTTCCTTGTACTTAAACTTTTGTTTCAGTATTGTATACATCATGTATATGGGATTGGTTTTGTGTTTATTTTCATCTACTTGTTCACTTTTCTTTTTGTGTTTGACTCATCCTATTTCCCGATCTTAATTAATAAAATGGTAATGCCTTCCATAATTGTGAAAATTCATACCCTTGGTTCTAGTCGCCACTCCAGGGCCTACTGGAGGTGGGACTCGGGGTTCATTATCTCCCTTTCACCATTTCCAGCTCAGGAGGGGCATATTTGGTGGGAGGGGGGTCATCACACACTTTCTCCACACATCGAACAAGTTTTTCATTACTTTTTAACTCACGAGAGGCTTAATGCTCTTCGATATCGTGGCTTCAGTATTGATTAAAATCGATTTATCTGACTATCAAGATCTCGGATAAAATTTGGTGCATACCTTGCCAGTTGAGTGAGCTTTGCTTCATAAGAATCCACCAAGTCATCCTCCTGCCTCAATTATAGGAATTGTTTTTCCATCCTAAGACTAACCACCTTAGGAAAATATTTCTGAAGAAACATACCTTTTAATTCATCCCTAATAAGAGCATCAATCTCCTCATTATCCTTGATATTTCTCACCATCGACCACCACTGATCAGCTTCACCTTCAAAATGGTTAATAGTAAGACTAAACTTTTGATGTTTTGAATACCCCATGACATCGAAAATATTCTCCAATGCTTTAATCCACCCTTCTGCTAGCACAAGGTCAGATGATCATCTAAATGATGGGGGATGTTTCCTCATGAAATGCTCCACTACTGACATGTTTCTTTGCGGTTGATCTGGATGATCTTGTGTATGGATACCACCACCATTTATAGCCTAAGTAAAATATTCCATCACTACAACAAACTATTCAGTTCCAATTCTGATCATCTCAGGTTGCTGATTTGGAAGATCATTTCCCTATGTATTCCTTCCCAGAAAATATGCTCTTTTTCCTCTATGAAAAACCATTATGAACACAGGAATATCTTTGGCAAAGAAACATAGTAATCTATAAATACTATATCATTCAATTTGACTATAAATTAATTTATGGAAATTAATTTAACAATATCCTAAATCCTAAATTTATCTAAATTGACCTTTGATACCAAAATTAAGGACCCGTCCTTAAAACATTACATAACCGTGAATTAAATGAATAATTCAAATTGAGGATCTATTCAGGTTTAGAGTTTTAGACAATTAGGTCATAACATATACATAAAAACCTGAATATTACATGTATACACATCTAATTAGTATCTATTTTTTTCATAAAATAAAAACTCTTTGAAAAAAAGAGACATGTCTAGTTCCATGTTTTAGATTACATGACTTTTCCTTGATCCCATCCTTTACCCTGTTCCACTTTATGTCCTATGAAAAACATTTCAAAAACATGGGATGAGCATAAAAAGCACAGTAAGGGATACACAAAGAAGGAAAACTGTTAGTTTTTCAAAACAACAAGTAAACCATGAATACTTTATCATAAGTAATACTTTTCACCTTTATGATGTAGTGAATTCTCTTCACTAAAAAAATATCATTGCTTACTCTTTTGTAACCAATATATTACAATAAAAATCTTATAAGGAACACATAACATATAAAGGTAACATGGGACATAAAAATACTTAAATGGAATAACCATATAGCCGACATCAACACATATCATTAAATGGAATAGCCATATGGCTGACTTCCATAACCAATGAATTGGAGGTTATAACGTAACCACCCATCCTATTTTATCACTGCACCACCTGTCATTTGGTTTATCACATAACCACCTATAAAATTTCCATGTACCATTATAAATTCATAACTCATACAATAAATATAAAGGAAAGAAAAAATTTCCACATTTCTATCACAATATATGACTTAAATATATTGACATAACAAATCCATTATAAAAACCATGTTCAAAACCAAAATACATAAAAGCGTATAGGGTATTTATTTTCCATTTAAAAACATTATGTCTTGTTATGGAATCCAAAGAGAAAATAATACTTGTGATGGCGAAAAGGTCATTGTCACCGTGTACGTTAAAAGAATCATTCTTTTTTTTTCATTTAGTAAAATTCTTCATAGAGAAAATATTCCTTTTGAATAAAAGTTAAATTCAAAGGCGTTTATACACTTTATAAAATAAAGTTCTATTTAAATGAAAATACGCCTCAATGAAAGGATTTTGAGATGAAGTCCCTTACAAATATCATTTTATTAATAAAATAGATCAATTATGAGTATTTATTATTTATAAACATACATAAATAATAAATATAGGATAAGATATAAAAATTCAATTCTCACATAATCATATAATAACATAAAAAAGAAGTACATAATTAACCCAAAGAATAGAAATTGGGTTATGAAGTTCCCTTACCTCGTGCCCGACCTGACCCGTTTGTTATTTAATCTCATGAATAATAAACTAAAGTTAATTTATACTTTTTTATAACCTTTTTCAAGTTTATTATTACTCTTATATCACTTATTAACATGTTATAAACATTACTTAATCATTTAGGTTAATAACGGTCATTTTTTTGATATTTGGTACTTGAGTAAAAAATAAACTTTTTATAATTACAAGTTGTTCTTGTGGTAAAAATTTCATTATATCAAAAATGATATTCATGATTTAGATATCATATATATCATATATATTCAGTGTATATTTATTTATTTATATATTTATAAAATTACATAACCTTTGGATATAAGAAATGAAATGCACCGTTCATAGAGACGGTAAGCCGTACGTACGCGTGAACGCTACTTTCATTTCTATTTAATTTTTAATGGAATTAACACATAATGGTAAATAAGTATATTATATTTCAATTATATTATCATATATAATTTCATTAACTCTATCCTTTATACTTTCTACATAAGGCATGAACGAGTCAAATCACTTTGAGGGGGCAATAGTCCGCACTTCCTCAAATGAGATTATCGAATTTACCCACTATGGAAACCATAAAGGTATTATATAAATGAAAAATAAAAAATCATAAATAAAACATAAACATTATATATATCATATATAAATACAGTTCCATCATAATGGCCACCATGATAGGCGGTATGAGATAATTGAACAATCATCGTTTTGTGAGGCGTTAGTTTGCCATCCATAGAAATAGTATGTTCTTTAACCATTAGATAGAGGTGTGTGTAAGTGTAGTTAGAATAATTATCATAAAAATATCCTAGTATATTTAGGATACTATTTTTTTATAAAATAAAGGAATAAAAATATTTTAGGTGGTTGGAGAAGTAAAATAAAACAAAACAATTTAAGGGAAGATGTTAGGTATAAATCGGGTAACTCCGCTTGGTTTGAACCAAAATGGATTTTTGAAGTTCTTTCTGCCTAAGGTAAGGATTCTAGGATGAATATAGGGATCTTGGGAAATTATTGAAGTAGAGTTTGGATGAGCCCAAGGGTTTGAGAAGTGTGAAAATGGGTAGGAAGTGAGGGATTTTTATAAGGGAGAGGAGGGGATCTTTAGGAATGTGTGAAAATATTATTTTATTATATAATTATTTTCGGTTTATAATGGTTAAAAAATCATTAAAATAAAATATAAGATGCCCCATGTTATAAATAAAATCATTCAATAATAATTGGACAAGTTTTGGATATTTTTTTTTAATTTTGATCTTCTTATTTATTTAAATCATTCATTAATGACCTAAACACTGCATCATCATTCTGTCATTAATAATTTTATTTATTTGATTTCCAAAAAATTATAAAAATATATCATGATGTAGGAAATATATTTAACTTTATAATTAATATTTATAGTCAAATATCTAAATTTTATAAACCTACATTAATTTTTTTTCCGTAAAACAATACATGTTTATGTCATTTTTATTTTTACTTTAAATAAATATTTATTAATGTCATTATCCTACCCAAGTGTCTCTATGGTGTCCCAAAATTGACCCATGGATTTTATTGGTCTTCCATGACTCATCCAATAAGGTTAGGATAATTTTAAAGGTAATATTACACTATTATAGCATTATTTTTACATTAAATTACCCTAATTACCTTTAATTGCGGTTAATAAAAGTCAAAAGTCAATGTTCCCCAAAAATTATTTTAATCTCATTGAACCACATTTTACTTACTAATGACAAACATGAAAGTTGTATTTTTGAAATTTAATTCACATAAGTGGTAAAATTTCATTTAGATGAAAAAGTTAGTTTTTTAACTACTACTTAGTGGTTTCACTATTCATCAAAAATTGATGTTTTATAGAAAAATACCAAAAGTTAAGACTTAGATATATTTGATATTCCTAATTAAAAAATGATTTTTATTTTACCAAATTAATGAAATAGAAGTTTCATTAATTAATTTTATAATTAATTCCAATTTTCAAAACAAAAAGCGGGTTTTTAAGAAATAACAACTACCAAAAGATTGATACGTGTTAATATACAATTTCAAAGTGAAATTAATTCTAATGGCCACCATTGGATTAAATGGTTAAAATATAATCTAATTACACTTTAAAACCAATTAATAAGATAATATAACCATATAAATATATTATATTAAAAGGCAGTTTTGGATTAAAATACAGTATTTTTCACTATTCATTAAAAAAACGAGCATTATCAGAAAAATACCAGAATTTTACCCAAAGAAAATTTTGATGTCCCAATTCTAAAGAATACTTTTATTTTTTCAAATAGAACATATAAAAGTGAAAAAAACTTTATTTAAAGAGGTTTCTCTATCAAAAGGCAGTAAATCGACCTTTTAAAGAATATTTGAGTATTTATGCTTCTTATTTTAAGAATAACATTTATTAGATAAAAGTAAAACCATTTAACAAACATTTATAATCATATTGTTGTTATTTATGTCCATTCCCGCCAATATAATGACTAGGAGTTAACTACCATTTAAAATAATATTATTATATTGTTAGTGTGCAACATAAGATTTCAAAGAAACCCATTGTTGTGTATCAGGTACGCCATCAAACATAGCAACCACTTTAATGTAAATTTAATATTTAATTCAAAAATGTTAATAAATATGAAAAATGTCTCATTCTTTATTTACCTAGGATGTTACACCAAATTTATGGAAATGCATGGTTTACACTATTATAAAATTAATTTTTTTTATCAATTGATTAGAAATGAAAAAAAAATCATTTGAAAATAAAAGAGATGTTTTTTCTGAAAAAAAAATTTATTCATGAAATGTTTTTTGATCTTAATATATGAAATTAATATCTATTAGGGAATGAATTTAATGACTTTAACTATCAGTGAATAAATTTAATGCATAGTTTTCTTGTGTGGCACTAGATCACTTTATCTGTACTCTTGCTTCATGTTCCTTCTATCCTCTCTTGTTTGGACAGGTTTGGTGGCCTTCAAATAGGTTTTGGGATATGAGGTGTGAGTGTTCGACGGTATTCCTGGTGCATTCTTCGTCATTTGATTTTTTTCTATTGTTTCACTGGATGATGTCAAGGTTGTTAGGATAGAAGGTATGGGTTGATGGTCCTCGCTGGTCATGGATAGTAGTCGATGCATGGTCTACTTGTTTATCTTCTCTAGATTAAGGTTCATTACCCCCTATGGTTCGGTATTTTGTGGTGGTTTTCCAGAGGCATTGGGATGTGTTGAGTAGGCAGAAATAGTGTTCTAGGAGGCTTGACTAATATAACAATACCCCTTTACTTTTGGTGGATATATCTCGGTGTTCATTGGAGGTCCTTAGTTATAATCATCAGCTGTCTTGTTACGATCTTTGTGCCAAGGTGTGTCGATGATATTTTGGTTGATATCTACTTGATGTTAGAGGTTTGTTGTAATTGTTCAACGCTAACTGTTAGTGATTCAATTTTTTCACACTTTTGGTATTTGAGTTTTATGAATTTTGAGATGTATATATTATATATTTTTTAAAAAAATTACATTCAACTAATTATGTTCTATGCATGATATAATAATATATATCAATTTTTATGCATAAAAATTTAGTTTTCTAAAAAACAGTTTTCGATGCGTTTTCGGCACTTATTTTAAAATGAAGTTCTTCAACAAATATAAATTTAATCTATAAAATAATATTTTATATTTTTAATAAGGAGGGTAAAATGTGGTAAATAGTTCCCTTTTATTTTTTTCTAATATGAATACTAACCATAATAAAATTTTTCCACCCAAGTAAGGGTAAAAAAGGTAGAATAACATTAAAACTTTTGGATAAGACTTTAAATTTAATATAACACTTGACTTAATCCTATTGGATAATTTTATTTCAGATATTTATATTCATTCTGCAAATAAATGTTACTTGGTGTTGTATTTTTTGACTATGACCTTTATGTTAATTTAAGAAAATAATAAACACAGAATGTAACTCTATTGAATTTATTATCTCTAAAATTTTATATAAAGATAAAAACAGTATAATTTCACTTATAAATATTTTATGAAATATAAAATAATTTTTTATCATGTTAATTTGTTTCTAATTTTTATTAATTTAATAATTACCTTAATTTATTACACAATACAAACATAATATTTATTCAACTAATAGAAAAATAAAATAAATGATTTTAGAAATATTAAAATTAATTTTTTTTTAGTGAATGACTGTGTTCCCTATTTTTATAGATTAATATAACATATATGAGTTATGTTACAGGGTTATATTTTAGTTCCATTGCTTTCTTGTTGTCTATAATGTTAAATTAAATGAATAGTATAGAATATGACATTAATGATATTTTTTGAAAAGATATTGTATTAAATTATTTAAAAATATTTAAAGAGAAAAAGTTGGATAAGTTATGGTCTAATATTTATCATTTTTTCCATTTATAATCCAAGTTTCAACTAATATGTAAAATTATAAACCTTTAATATTAACAAATTTTTTACCGCGGTTATTTTTAAAGTTGTTTAATTAAGGGGTTATTAAAAAGAATAAGGTTTAAAATTACATAAAAACATGTATAAATTTAATTTATTGGTTATATTTAAAACTTATAATCTTTTAATTATAATATATTTCCATTTGGAATAATTTTTCTTGATAATGACTAAATTAAATTGTAATCTTTTTTGAAATTCCATGAGTTCTCTTACCCTCACTTATAAAGGGGTGCCTCTTATCCTCTCTTAATTACACCTTTTAAGCCTTATATATTGGGAAATACCTATCATAATACCTTTATATATTCCTTCACCACATCAAATAACTTCTATTATTTCCAAAAGATCGTCTCCTTAAGGCTTAATTTGTAATAAAAAATAGGAATATCTGTGAAGAGGTATAAATATTAGCCGATCATTTTCAAATTTATTTCTTATTATAATTCCAATAAATTGTTTTTATCCCTTTTAAATTAATTATTTAGGTATATTAAATATTATTAATTATTAATATGGTATCATAACAACCAATTTCCACTTTCTTATCATTCATTTGAAAACAATAATGTTTCTCATGCATACGTGTGGACAACAACCTCCACAAAACGATATGATTCATTTTTCATTTATATTTTAAATAGATAATAATAATGATATTTAAATGAATATATAATATATATATAATATTTAAATTTTCTAGTAAAGGCAAATTATTATTTACCTTTTTTATTCCATCAGCAAAAAAGTAAAAAATAGAATTCATGTGTATGTACGGTCTACCATCTCTATGGATGATATAATTTATTTTTTAATATATATATTTTATGTATGACTCTATATATTTATATAAAGAATATATTTTATATATAAATAATGATTAAAATTATTGATAGGATGGAACCATGATAAAAGTTCAAGTATCAGAACCATCGAATTGACATTCTAATGAAAAATGAAACAGTTAACGCATAGAAATGATGATTTTAATAAGGAATAATTAATAAATGTTTGCTCAAATATCATAAATTGATAATATATAATATTATAAGTTTTTAAATAATTATTTTATATAATTATAAAAAATTTAAACTCATTATATTGGTGGTTAGATCACTTTTGATGCAATTTGAACCTAATGTAATAGATTTTCATCGAAATTTTATTTCTGTGAGATACATGACATATTCACCATGGGTTTATTTTATTTGTTGTATATAATACCCATGAATGTATTTTAAAATTATTCTAATGAAAATTATAGAGTTTTACGTAACCATCTATTGTAATGTCTTCATAAGGTTTTGATTCAAAAGATAACAAATTAGTAAGGGTTTTATGTTACAATCTAATTATTTTCCATGTTTGTTTATGATTATGTTTTTGATGATAAATTTTATGATATAAATCTTAATAATTATCATTAATTTTTTTATTCTTTAGTTACTATAGGATATTACATGATTTCATTTTCCTTTTTAAGGTACCCAGGAGACTGAAATAAAGTTATTAAGGAGAGACGACATTATTTCTATCATCGATCAAAATTGAGGAATTTTTTTTCATTGAAATAAAACATGTAAAATTATAACTACATTAAAGAAGTGATTTCAAAGTTAAAAGGGTATTTTCCTTAGGAAATATGTAAAGTGATATTTTAAATGAATTTTCATCTAAGATGACATCCCTTGATGGTACATATGATTTATTAGGGATATGATCTAATTATAACATAAATATTGTTTCCTTGTATGTGTTATGATATTTATGATGACATGTTTATGAAACCCATTTATTTTATATGAGTTATTCTATGATGAATTGTTGAAATGTTTATGAAACTCATTTCATTTTCACAAGTTATGATATGATGAATGGTCTATGATATTATGGAACAGATAAAAATTAATGTAATTATGTGACAGGTGGTCCCATAATTAGATATACCTCTAATTCATTAGGTTAATATGAATATATCATGAGATTATAAGGACTGGAATGGGGAGTAAACCCAGTTTAGTAAGTGAATACATCTATAATGATATTATTGTCATTGAACCATGAATAATATGATGAGATGGGGAGTGAACCTAATCCACTATGATAGTCTTGGAAGTAAATCATGGATACTAAGAAATTTATTTTCAATGTATATGTGTAAGAAAGAAAAATCTATTTTATGCCAATGTTATGCTCTCATGGATCATGTTATTTCATTTTTTTAGGATTCATATCTTATAAATTTCCTTTACTTATGCAATGACTCAATATTATGATCTATGATAGACTGGGTATGGTTTTTAAATGTTAATATCATGTTTAAATACCCTTATGTTCATGTTATTATTATGTTTTCATTGATATATCCCTTGATTATTTTAATTAGAATTTAATCCCATAATTTCATATGTTTACCTTCCCTATGATATTATAAAACATTTTTATTATGATCTGTTTTAGAAGGTTGAATGTTTTGATGAACTAAGAGGGTGACGATGTTCATCATTTATGCACCAGGTGTTTTTGTATAAAAGTTTCCAATGGTATTATATCCTTATGATTATATAATAGATCATAATGATATGAAAAAAAATTTCATCTAATAAGATGAAATATTTACGAATGAAATTTATGGGTAGTTATAGCTAGTATCAAAGTAATATTTAGTGTAAGATCCTATCTTTTTTCCCAGGTACATCCCTCATTTATTTTTTTTCATTTGAGCCATGATGGCTGAGTATTGTTTGAAAAAGTGATCTTTTATTATGGAAAATGACTTTAAGTTAATGGATTTTTATTTTTCAGAATAAATGTAGACTTGGGTTGTGAGGAAACTTGATAAAATTGGAGTGGATCTTCATGGGGTGAGTTTTGGGACTTCAATTTGAATTAATGGAATTGGTCTATAATTAGTTCAAGTGTTACAAAGGGATATTGGTAAGATGAGAATCCTTAAGGGTGTTTCATTTTCTATAAGGAAATTGGGATGACAAACTATATATAGAACAAATATAAGTCATGTAATTATAATAGATGTCGTGTAATTATCTCCAGACACATATCATGAATGATTACAGGTCATGAACCGGTTGATGACATTAAAAGAGTATACATAATGTTATTATATTACACGTCATGTAATATTCAATCAGAATAAATAATAATTGGAGGCAACGAGTTTTTTGGCATATCCCTCTAAAATGAAATACACATCATGTAACTATATTACACACCATGTAAATTATTGAGTGATTTTTTATAGGGTGATATGAAGCTAATTTTATATTCACCTCATGTGAATATTTAATCCTCTCGACCTAGGGTGATCATCTAGGCTATTTCAAGCCCCTTCCATCCATTATAGATGACCCTCTTGTGCAATAAATCCACAGTATGTGGATTTTCTTCATTTTCTCTTCCCTTTTGTCATTCTCTGATCATTTCTTTGTAATCTCTTGATTGTGTGTGTCATTTTTTTATTGATCATTTATGATATATTAACCTTCTTGTAGTAATTTGTGACTTTATTATTGTGGTAAAACCCTATTAGAATCATTGGCTGATCTTCAGTTAAAGGTAGGGGTTCTAAACCTTAACCATATTGTTTGATAATTGTCGAGTATATGCAATATCGCAACTGTGAAACTCTATATGCACCTCAATTTATAAAATGATGAATTGGATTATTCCTTGGAATCCCTTTTTATCCAAATAGTTATTGACCTAGATTTTGGCTACCTTTCGGGTGAATTAACCCTTCATTATAAATTAATTTTATAATGTCATAAATTGTGTTTAGCATGACATAGATTTCTTGTGATTACTTGATATAGTTTCACCTTAGCTAGTATTGTTTATTGAGAGAAATAGCATTTAATAGGTCATGATCAATTGATATATAAAATGGTTAATTTAAAGACCAATGGTAATTTGTATAATAAAAAACTAATCCTAATGATGTTATATTGTGATATCCTTATTGATATGACATGTGTTGTGATAAATATTGTAATACTTATATAGGGAATTGTCCCAATTGATAAATGTTGAAATGATTATATATAAATATTGTCGAGCGAAACATGCTGAAATGATTGTATACTAGGTAATTCCTTGAGGCATGTTGAAATTATTATATATCATGATAGGCCCTGAGACATGCCGAAATGCTTATATAATGGGTTATGTTAGTGAAACATGTTGAAATGATAATATAATTTTCCTGTCCTTGATAATTGATGAAATAATTATATACTAGGATCAACCCTAATTTATTGATTAAATTAAAATATATTAGGTTCGGAACCAAATTTATGTAATTTATAACATAGTTATAATGGCATGGTTGGTATGTTGTGAGACATGCTCAAAGACATTCTAGAATGGCACCAAGGTGGGTTATATTTTACATTGGTTATATGGTTAGGGTTGGAATGGTTGTGATAAATTCTCAAAGACATTATGGAATGGTGCCAAATTAGGTTAATATGGTATTAATTTAGTTGTTTAATTAGTTAACATGATTTTTTATTGCATTATTTCACACACTTATTTTCAGACTAGTTTTTTGTTAAGAAACGGTGGTTTCAAAAAACTTAGCTACACTCTCACCCTATACATACCACCATTTGGTAACAAAGTATATTATATGTATGATGGTTTGGACAAGGGAAATGGACATCACAATTTATTTTCATTTCTAGATGGGATGTAGGTTGTAGATGGGACCAACATGGGGTTTAAAACTAGGGACTTTTGAGTATTTTGTTGATCATTCAGGTATTTTATTTTTTATTACTTCTATAATGAAATTTAGTCACATTCCAATATGTATTTACATTATTACTTTATTATTTATTGGATTATTTAGTTGAACCTTATTATTGGTATTCTGTTGTATTTTATTGTTTCTATTATTTCTGCACTCTTATATTTATTTTTTATTATTGGGATTGGATTGTTCCACTATGTTTTAACACTCTAAATAGGTGTAATAGTCTCCCCAATATACTTATCACACCCCCTCTCTTAGTTATAAGCCTTTATCATATAGGTAGGAATGTAGAGGTCTCATAAGAAACCTATTTTTACCACATAGGAGGGTGTCAAATCGAGGGATGTTATAAAGTTGTTTCAGAAGATCAATATTTATATACTATTTATTTAACATTTGAGGATGGTAGAAAATGGACTAATATTTTTCAATACTTGGTAATGATCGTGTTCATGATATTACTTAACCCATTTATGGGGGGAAATCTGAGTACCCATGGGTGGATTGTTGTTTATATTTTGTGCTTGTTATATTTGATGTTATTTCACTGTGAGTGATTTACATGTTTTTTGTGGTTATGTTTTTATGATGTTATTGGTTTTTGAGATTTATACTCATGGATAAATATTGCACATTATGAGTATGAATTCATCATAATAATCACATATGGATTTATATTAGCATGAATTGTTCATGATAGGGACATTTTTTCATGCGATTTATTCTTTCCCATTGAACTGTGATATCATATGCCTATTATATCAAAGAAATTAAATAAATGAAATGTTATTTAATACAAAATCATATGTAATTCATGTTTAGTAAAACCATGAGTCATGTTGTTGGAACTTATTGTGGTTAAACCTATTATTATAGCCAATGTTCTAAAGAGTTTGTTTTCCTTATAGAGAAAATTTCCCTTCATCATCATCAAGTTATGAATCCTGAGAGTAACAACTAGAATACTCCTAACATAGATGAACCAGATATTCTTATAGTTCCTTGGAATCATATAGATGACCAGCTTCCTAAGGGTCATGTGATATATGGAAATAGAGACTATTTGAACCATCCCTTCTATTTTTAAGATGAATATAGTGTTTTAGCTACATTAGCCACCTATATTCACTTCGGAGGGAGGCCCCTAGGAAAACGAGTTCTGGATCGAGTTAGTACAGATGATCTTTAAGCATCTTGAGGCACCCAAAGATAGGAGGGTGAATATTTCTGTGTATATGCTTCATGGACCCGCCATGAATTGGTGGGACATCCTGGATCAAGATGGGTAGCAATAGGATTTATCCTTGAAGGACTTCAAGATGATGTTCCCAATGCATTTGTATTCCAAGATTTTGAGGGATGAGAATGATCGTGAGTTCCTGAATCTTACACAGGAGGGCATGTTGGTGCTAGACTACAAAGAACATTTCACTAACCTACATCAAATTTTGTCATACATGGTAGTTGATGAGATCTCCAAGGATATATGTTTTAGGATGATCTTTTCTATGAGATAATGTTACATGTGAATTTTGTTCCTTTTGAGTAGTTTTATAGATTTGATGAATCAGAAATTCATCACTTAAAGGAATATGAGAGTGTCCCTGAGTAGTGGATAGGATGTTTCAATATGGAAAACTATGAACTCTTATTCTAGAGGAAAGAAGAATCTCTACAAAATTTTTCACTAGGGAAGTGCCAGTTGGAGAATTTAGGTAACTGGGTATCTATCTTAGTAATTTGTTCAATTGTATTGTTATAAATTTGGTAAAGTGGGACAGAAATGGCCGGAGTGGCCACACCCTACATTGGAGTGTTGTTCTTGAAAAATATTGGTCTTTATTTTGAGGGTTTACAGTGGCATTCAACATCATAGAATTGGTAGGGAACAAGACAGGTATTAGAGATTAGGATGGACTCATCAACTCCATAGGAGATAGGTAATTGGAGTTCTATGGGACATTCTGTTCAAGGAAGGGGAAATGGTACCCAAGTGTAGGTTATATAGTACTAGTAAGAGGTCATTTACGAGGGGAGTCAGGCTGTAGCCCAAGGAAGAAGGGATAGTTAGCATCATGTTATATAGATTACTCTAAATAGTGTGGATGATGGTCCATCTACTTTTAGAGGTATTATTATTGTATCATATACCCTTTTCATGCATTTTTTTGAAATAGGACCATCATATTCCTTTTCATATATATTTTTGGAAATTATTTGGCCTTGTATGTGTAAATCTTAGATGGTTTTCTAACCAATGACACATCTTTGGGAGTGTGATCAAAGAATATCAAAAGTTACAATGTGTGTTCTCAAGAGATTAGTGGTTACCATTTCTTTTGGGTATAATTCATCTTGGAAATGATAGGTCTTGATTTTATTCATGGTATGGATTTTTAATATATATATCAGGCTCATATCAACTATTAATATATGAGAGTTACCCTTTCTATCTCCCGAAGGATGCAGCTATTCTCCCTGAGATGAGTGGGATCTTCAGGTTAGTCATGATGGACTAATTTGGTGTAGATTAGATTGTCTCAATAATAAAACATAAAGTATTTCTATAGATAATGGTGTAATGTAGCATGATACATTTCTTCCAGTGGTAGCCTTTTTTCAGGATGTTTTTATGAAGATTTTTATGGATTACCGCCCAAGCGAAAGATCGATTTTATGATCGAGTTGGTGCTAGGAGCAGAACCAGTTTCTCTCTCACCTTATGGAACAACACTAGCTGAGGTTTCAGAGTTTAAATTTTAGTTGAATTATCTATAAAATAGTGGTTTCATATGGACTATTACATTTCTTTGGGTTTCTCAAGATCTTCTCAACAATATTTATGTGAATTTTCACTTGTGAGTGGATTATTTGAGATTTAACCAGATGAAGGTCGGGAACTGGTATCCTCTTCCATACATCGATGATATTTTCAATGAGTTCAGGGTGATAAGTTTTTCTACAAGATAAAATTGATATTTTGATACCATTAGTTGAGGTTGAGGTCATCATACATAACTCTGACTACATTTATGAGTATGTATGAATTGTATGAGTTTGTTATAATGCTATTTTCTTTGACCAATTCATCAATGTTATTCATGGACTTGATATATTATATATTTAATCATTTAATGGATAATTTTTTGGGCGGTTATTTTGAAAACATCCTAGTGTAATCCTAGTCAGTATACTATCATTCCAAACATCTCCATATCATCTTGAGTACATTGAGATATCATTGACATTACACCAAGCTAACAAAATGTAATTTCCAGATTGATAAAGGTCAATTCGTAGGTATTGTTATATCATTGGTAACAGGTTCGATGGACCTAGAGAAGTTTGTAGATAAGATATCTTAGGAGAATCCCAATAATGTCTACAAGATTCATATATTTCTATGTATAGCATGTTATTATATGAGATTTTCCCAAGACTTATCCCCCTTAGTAGCACCAATGTCATGGCTTACTAGGAAGGGATGAAGTTGGATTGGTCAGATACTTGTAAGATAGATTTTCAGGAGTTGAAAGTTATGTTGACCTCAGAACATATCTTCACCTTACCTTTTCTTGATAAAAAATATACTATGAACATTGACGCATTCTGAGTTGGACTTAGGGCAGTTCTGATGCTGGAGGATCAAGTGGTTTCTTATGGCTCTATACATATGAGAACACATGATAAGAATTTACCTACTCATGATATAGAGTAAGCAAAAGAGGTATATGTCTTGATATTCTAGTGACATTATCTCATGGGTAAGAGGTTTGTGGTATACACGTACCACAAGATTCTTAGGTACATATTTTCATTGTGGAACCTAAAACTTTGAGATAGGATGTGGTTTGAGTATATGGATTATTTCAACATTGAGTTGGTTTATACACCAAGAAAGGTAAACGTCATTTCTAATGCACTGAGCTGAAAGATATAGAAGAGGAAATACACGATTCTTTCATCGTTTGTTTGGTGATGGCCCTCTTTGCAAACATGCATCTGGATGTTTAGTAGTCTCATGGATGAGTAGCTCTGACTTTGACATTTGTTATACCTATAATTTTTTACTAAATCAAGACCAATTAGTTACCTAATCTAGAGGGATTAGTTCTAATAGATATCTTATATGGTGGGGAGACCCCATTGGTGTAGTCTCAGGGTATTGGTGATTCGCTTTTTTTTCTATGGCTGGGTATGGGTTTCTACAGGATTGTGAGAAGAGATGATGATAGAGTTTTAGGATTCTATTTGGGAAAAGAATCATGGTTTGAATAATATATAACATAATATCCATATATAGTACCTCTGGTTAAGAATTAATAAATAATTAGTAGGATTTTTGGCGATATGTCTCACTTTTCTATAAGTGAAAGCTATGCATGAGAGGATAGCTGGGATTTTTATCATTTTCCTATTATTGAGTGTATATGGGATGATGTCACTATGGATTTTGTGATATTATTACCCAAGACAACCAATAATAATGATGTCTTATGGGTGATTTTTTATTGACTAAAAAAGGAATCCCACCTTTTTTATCATGGGATTCCTTCAAAGCTGATGACAATAGTAGTCTTTATGATCATGTGGTATTTTGGTTGTAGGTTTTTATTAGGAGTATCATTTGAGATAGAGATCCTCATTTAACATATTGGTTTTGGAAGGTATTTATAAGGCTATGGGATTGCATGTTTTTTTAGTACAGACTATCATCCTCATAAGGATGATCAATCTGAGAGGACTATTCACATTCAGGATGATATGTTTTGAGCCTATGTTCTAGATTTTGGTGGTTCATGGGAGAAGAATATGGAACTCATTGAGTTTTAATATAATAAAACATTATCACATTGGATCCATATGGATCCTTTTGAATATTTTTATGGAATTTCATGTCATTCACCTCTTTTTTGGTTGGAGGAAGCTGAGTCAGTGCTTATTGGACAAAGTCTCATGAAGGAGCCATCTAAGGAGGTTTGATTGATCAAGAGTCTTTTGGTGACTACATAGAGAAAGAAGAAACCATCTAATTACCATTGAAGATGAACTCTAGAGTTTGATTTTGGTCATCATGGTTTGCATTGTGTATTTCCTAGGTTGGGGCAACACCGTATCAGGAAACTGGGAAAGCTAGTGCCCAGGTTTTTCGAGCTCTTTGAGATAGTGGATAAGGCAAGTTCGGTGGCATACCGATTAGTCCTTCCAATATACTACAGTTCCATGAAAGATTTATTTCATGTGTCGCATAAATTTAGATATTATTTATACCCTTATCATGTTATAGACATAGTAGAATTCACGCTTGGTGTTGATTCTTCCTTTCAGGAGCATCCAATACGGATTGTGGACCATAGTGAGAAGTATCTATAGGATAGGGATATTCTTTTAGATTGAGTGAAGTGTGATCATGGGTGGGTTTAGAAGGATACATGGCAGAGGAAATTTTATATAAAATAACATTGCCAAAAATTTTATGTCGAGACCCCATAATGATATCTGGAGTATCTTAAGGATGAGCTGTTATATATTGGGGAGGTTGTAAGATCCCGTCTTTTTTTACAAGTACATCCACCTTTGAGTTTTTTGTTTGAGGATTGGTGGATAAGTCTTTTTTATATATGGATAAAATTAAATGGGGGATATTAACCTAATGTTCATGTATTTCTATTTTTCTAAATAAACAATGACTTGGTTTGTGAGGAAACTTAGGAAAATTGGAGTGGATTCTCACAGGGAGTAGTTTGGGAATTCTATTCGAATTAATCACTATTTGAAACAGGGGAAATCTCCACTGAACAATACCCATGGTATATAGAAACCATGTGAATAGTTTTCATGGAGAGTTATTATACCCAAAAATTATGTAAACTGTGGGTATAACTCATTTATCCAACTGATTTAAAAAAAATTGGGATAGAGTCCATCACTCCCCCCCTCCTTTACTCATCGAGCTGTATCTCCCCCCTTCTAGTTCATTCCATGTTTCCCTCACCAGAGTGATTATATAAATCTCTCCTCCTCCAGAATTCTCCTCTAATTTAGTGATGTTGTGATTCCAATATTCTTTGATATTGAGTTCCAAACCCTTCTTCTATTATACAGACTATAATTTTCATTTTTTTTATGTATGAAAACCCAACCAAGACACAGTTAGGTTGAAATTCTTCTAGATTATTTGAAATAAGTTTCTTTTTGGGCGATGTTTTATTTTTGGTATTTTTGGTTTACTAATTATAATTTGGAATATCCTTTAGTATTACATAGTAGGATATTTTTGGGTGATGCTTCATTTTTTATTTTATATCCATGATAGGATTACCTGTATATTCTTATCAATGGGTTGTATTTTTTTACTAAATTATTCTAGGGAGTTATTTAATATGGTTTGAAATCATGCACTTACAAGGTAGGAAAAATTATGTGTTTTGTTAAATTTTATATTTAGAGGTTATTAGAAGTCATTTTCATGGTTTGAATTTGGGTATTTTTTATTATTTAATTCTATAAGTGATTCATTTTCGAATCAATTGGTCTTAAAAATTGATTTATTAATTATATGAGGTTGATTTATTATTACTGAAGCTTGAGGATCTCACCGATAGATTGTATTGGTAGGTGGTCTCTTATAGCTATTTTATTTTTCATAATATGCCTATGATGCGACTACAATTGACTTCTAAATTAAAATAAATAGTTAAATTATTATAATTAAAAATATGAATTTGGATTTTTTTATACATTTTTTTATATTAAAGAAAATGTTTTTAAAGGAATGGTATATTGAAATAAAAAACATTTTAACCTTTTTCATCATTTTTCATACTCGTTGTTATGTAGATTGGTGACCCTTGCCTATTTTTAAGAAATGAAACAATTTTTATTTATGAGTCATTAGATATAGTATTTAAATGGATTATTTATTATTATGTATCAAAATACATCAATTAATATATACATATTTTCATTGATAATGATCATTCCATTATTCAAGTAATATGGTTGGAGAATTTATTCTTTTCGTGACATCTCTTTATGATTATGATTACATTTGGAATTATAAATTAATTCTTTATAATCAAAGATGAGTAAATTTTTTAAACAAATTTTGAATGTCATTTCATATATCATAAAAATTCGGTCTTCCCTCTCATTTATTTAATTTTTTAATTTTTAATTTTAAAAATATTAGTTTCTTTGATGAAATTATTATCGAAATTGTTTGTATTTATGTTTCTAATTATGGTTTAATTTTTTTATTTAAACAGAACTTTTTTTCTATTAATAGAATGAATCGATGCTAGATACATCATACTGATCATATTTCAAATGAGTATCAAAAGAATTCTAAAAATTCATATATTTTTCATTTAACAGTGCTTTAGATGGAGGTCTTATATAGTTCCAATTGTATAATATTGTTTCAAGGCCATGGTAAACCTGGTAAGAAGTTATCTACAGTATAAAAGATTTATTTAAAACAGACAATTATTTTTGGTATCATAATAAAGAGATGAGACAATATTTTACTATTCATGAATGGAAAGAAATAAAGGGTATGAAGAATTTTATATTTGATCGGTTTCCATTTTTTTCATCATCATGAGATAGGTAGTATTTTAGTGAATGAATACAATGATATCAATGCAAATGAGGAAAATAGTGAATATGGTAATGTTGAGAGAGTGATGAAATTAACAGATGATGTCAGGACCTCCGTATATCAGGAATATACTAAAATGACTAAGTTGGAATCTTTAATCAAGTTATATCATGGAAAACCCATTAAGGTAATTTATAATACCTCAATTGATTATATTCTAACCTTTTTGAAGGACTTTCTTTCTAATGGTGCAGATATTACCTCGAATCATTATAAGGCATAGACATTAATTAAGCAGCTCAGATTTTCTACTAATAAAATTCATTCTTGTCCAAGAGATTGATTTTTATTTTTGGAGGAAATATATGATATTAATGGATGTAAAAAATGTTGGTACATTTTTATGGAAGAAAAATGCATATGGAACACCATATCGTGTGCCACATAAAGTCATGTGGAACTTTCCATTGATTCCCATGGTTCAAAATATATTCATGTCTACAGAAATTTCATCCAATATGTGATGGAAATATTAATATAGAATTAAATGAAATTAAGAGTTGGTTTATCATATATATGGATTAGTATGGTGGTAATTTGATGCACAATATCACAATTTTTCAGCTACGGTACGTAATGTATGGTTGGGTATATCGTCTGATGGTTTGAATCTATTTTTGTATATTCTTACTACTCACATCATGTGGAAATTTTTTATTCACATTTATAATCTTCTACATGGATGTGTATGAAAAAAACCTTTCAAATTCTTTTGTATACTAATATCTAGAACTTCTGATCCTGGAAAAGATATAGATGTATACTTACAACCTTTAATAAGATAGTTGATGTAGCTTTGGGATATGGGTGTGCTCTATTTCGATGCTTCTTCAAAAAGTATATTTCATATACGTGCTTCTATTCTATGGACTATAAATGGTTTTCCTATTTATGAAATGATGTCTTGTTGGATGAAGAAGTGAAAATAATCATGTTCTATTTGTATGAATAATACAGGATCGATAAGCCTTAAATACCATCATAGTTTCAGTTTTATGGGGCATCAAAGATTCTTTCTAATGGATCATCAATATATGAAGAATCATCATTGGCTTGATAAAACCATTTACATTGAATATCCACCTCAATATATGACAAGAGAAAATGTTCTTATTGAAATGAAATATTTTTGTTTTTCATTAGGTAAATGTCAGATGAAATCTAATAAGAGGAAAATTGTTGACACTAAAGAAACTTACAGTTGGAAAATATGAAATATCTTTTTTGAGTTTCCATATTGTTCTACCAATATATTACTTCATAGTTTAGATGTAATTCCTATTAAGAAAAATATATCTGAAATTTTTCTTTTAATTATCCTAAATATCAATGGGAAGACTGATGATGAATTTTAGTTACATCAGGACTTGTTGGATTGGGGTATTTGACCAGAACTACATCCTATGTGTATCATTGAAAACAAATGAAAAGTTCATTATGCTTCTTATCCAATGACACATTTATAGAAAAATAAATTTCTATATGTAATGGATAATATAATGGTTCCTAATGACTATTCCAAAAACATATGTGAAGGAGTAAATAAAAGGGATTTGAAACTAAAATCCCTAAAAACTCATGATTATAACATCATTATTCACGAATTGATTCCAATAGTAATATGGAATTTTCTATCCAATATTATAAGGGTGAAAGTGACTCATTTATGAAATTTTCATAGAGACCTTTATTTTAAAAGGACATCAAAGTCTTGATTGGAAAAAATATATCAAGTGGTTCCATTAATTTTGTGTGAGTTGGGAAAAAATATTCCTCCATCATTTACACCTATATGATGCATTTAAAAAATCATCCTCTAACTAAAACACCACTTGGTGGACCCACTGATTTTCGGTGTATGTATCCTACTAAAAGAAATATGCGAACAATGAAATCATATGTCTAAAACAAGGATCATCATGAAGGTTCCATTGTGAGAGGTTATCTTGATTAAAAATGTATGGATCTTTCTTCAAAGTATTTTTCTGATGTGAGAAAAAGACATAACATTCCAATGAGAAATGAAGATGATAAGTATTGGTAAATTAATCCCTCATTTGAATATATTCCCCCAATAGAAGGAATTCATTATTCATATACATTGGTAACATTGCACCTTGTAGAGCGGGATATGGAAAATCACAAAATCTTTTTTAACTGTGGTTTTTTAGATGAATATATCATGTAAGTAATTTTAATATCTATATGTTATATCATAATATGTAATTTCACATATAGCATGAAATTTTATTATCATCTTATATAGGGATCATAAACAAATAATAATTAGAGTTCATCAATATTTTCCATTTAGAAGGATAAAGGCTTTACAAATCCATGAGTTTCCTACATGGTTGAGATCAAATGTATGACCATTACTTCAATTAACTAAAAAAGTAGATATTAATTTAATTTTATTATTTATATATATTTAATGTATTGAATTTAGCGATTGACTCTATTTATCAAGAATTAAGAGGATTGTATTTTTATCCCAATTCCTTGGTTTGTAAATGAAAATATTTAGTAATCAATGTGTATAAATTTTTCACAATTTATCAAGTGGTGAAAATGAGAACACAACATGGTGGAATTATGTTAAATTATACAACAGACTATTATTCTAGTGCATCAAATAGTCAACCTAAATAAGAAAATACGTCTTATTATGGACTTGTTGAGGAAATATTGTTATTGGATTACTACTCTCATGGTTTAGTCACTATGATGAAATGTAAATGGTTTGATTCATTGACATGATAAGGTGAATTTATTGATAATTATGGATTCATAGTTATTCACATGAGTTGATTCCATGTTACTAATAAACGATATATTTTGGAATCAATAAAAAAAATACGTATTTTATGTGAACGATCCTTTGAGGCTATATTACAATGTCATTAATGAAGTAATATCAAGAAATATTTTTCATAACAATAGGAATGATATTGAAACCATTAATGACCCCATTAGTGTTAACCAAAATATTTCATTTGATTACTCAAATTGTTCCATTGTGAGAGTTAATGTTGAACCTGAATTAGTAATGGGTAATATATATAAGCGACTATATATATGTATAGCTCATTCAATTTACCTTGACGTGGGTTTTTCTTGTTTGTATTTGAGTAATTAATTTAATTCAGTTTTAGTTTAGAATGAAACATTTATTTTAGTATTTGTTGGTTTCATTATATTTAATTTGATTCATTTCAATTCATAAAACCATGTTTCAAATATGTTTTTGAAAAACATATAACATAGTTTTCATTTATTTTTTCTAAAACATGTTATTACATTGTTTATGAATTCTTTGAATTCTATGTTTTATGCATGATTTTTTAAAACTATTTTTAAAAATTTTATATTTCATTCTTATAAAGATTATGAAAAAAACTAAAGAAGTTCAAAGGAAGTGATTATTGGATATTAATTAATAGATGGATGAGAGTGGGTTTCCTTTTCATCTTCATTTAGTGGGTATAATAATTGTAATATTTTTCTTCTAAATTACTTATATTGTCATGTTCACATTCTTTATCAAATTGTTTTAGGGGCATTAAGTAGAACTAGATTTGACCCCGATTTAGCTCACTAGCATGGTTTCGAGCAGGGGTGCTCCAACATATAGATGTAGCACCCATCATATCTTTTCCCATCCAAACCCACCAGAGGGTAACCCATCTACCACACCTTTCCATCATTTGCTCGAGCCTCCAGGGATGTTCCCACCCATTCTTTCATCATCATATAATTTTGACTCTTCTTCCCATACCATGTCTACACCACATCCAGGGATGCTACCACCTTTACCATATCCATATCCTATGATGTATTCCCAACCCTACTACTCATATCATTCCTTGTCTATGTCGAAAATATTTTCTAATATCCATCTAGGATCTGATGATTTTTCCATCAACTTTCACTCTAGTTCATTAATATCACCCAAAGAATGCTTTATAATAGACACATCCTTCATAGGATACTGATTCAGGATATTCCATGGATCCATCAAAGACTAATGAGTAGTCTATATCAGATTTTATTATTATAAGTTCATCAAAATATATCACATCAGTTTTTTCATGTTGTATAATGACATAATTATTCATTTCCCCTTTTTATCTTATGTAGTGGGATCTTCTAGTAGGAGATGTGGGAAAAACCATATGCATGAATCCTAAAATGTATAAAAATGGATAATAGTGGACCACAATAATGAAATTTGGAGGATAGGTAAAAATTCCATGCATGGTATAAGTTTGATGGGAACTTTATCCATGTACAATGATATCATTCTATTGAATCCTATCTCATATATGTATATTTGTAAATACATCATGAAGAAAACATGGGTGGTGATATGTGTAAGTGAATTTGTAAAATTTATATATATATTATCATTGTATTTATATTAATTAACATATTTTTTGCATCATTTGTTTAAATTTTTTGATGTTTATATTTCTAATGTTTCATGGTTGAGGGATCTTGGGAAGATATGGTTATCATATAAGAATGAGTTATATGTTGGTTGGAACAGTAGAGTCGGTTTTGATTTATAGGGTGTGCCAATATTCCACAAATTTCCAACAACACAATATCAAAAAATGATCATATATTGGAAGAGTAATGAGTTTAAGTGATTCTTAATATTTAATTCTTTGAATACCAAATTTAATTATTTTTATTACTTGTTTTGAATTTTTGGTTTTAGAATGTGTTAGGAAAAAAATAACAAAAAATTAAATAATGTATTTGCACACTTTTGGGTTAACTATAATGTTAGAGCAAGAGAATATCATGGTAATTTAATATAAATATAAATAATATAAAGTTTTATATTCTTACTAAGTTAGCATTACATGCTTAAATTTAAGTTTTATTATTACTAATACCTTTATTATAAGGCAAGAAATACACCTTTAAAATGGAGTAATTGATAATTAGCCAATTGGCCTGATGACAAAATGGCCAATTGGCCTAATGGACTAATTTCATAATGGACAATCTTACAAATGGAATAATACCCTATTAGCCAATTGGCCTAATAGATGAATAATTTAATTGTTAAATTGGCCTAATGATCAATTCATCAATTGGCCTAAATGGCATGATATCCTAATGGAATAAAAGCCAATTTTCCTAATGGAATAATGGCCAATTTTTTAATTGGCCTAATAGTTCAATAGAATAATGTACAATTGGACAATTGGACTAATTTCCACTTCTCCAATGGTCCTAATGGCCTAATGGACACTTAGATAATTATACTGATGGCCTAATAGCCTAAAACCCTAATTACCTAATGGAATAATGAACTAATGGAAAATTTTATTAATGTCCTAATGGACAATTGGCCTACTGACCAAGTAGCCTAATGGTCTAATGGTCAATTGGCCCAACAACCTAATGGAAAAACGTCCAATTGGCCAACTTGACTAATTGGTCTAATGGAAAATTGTCTAACTGGCCCGATGGCCTAATGGAATAAAAGTCCAATTAGCCTAATGGCATGATGTCTAGTTTGACAATTAATCTAGTGGCCTAATGGGTTAACAACCAATTGACCATTTAGCCTAATGTCCAATTGGCCTAATATCTTGATGGCCTAATTATACTAATGGGCTGATGGCTGGTTTTCAAATTGTCAAATTGTCCTAATGGATAGATAGACTAATGGAAGATTGGCCTAATTTCCAAAAAAAAATTGTCCTAATATCCATTTAGACTAATTTACTAATCAAAAATTTTTCTGATGGAAAAATTCCCTAATGACCTAATGGTCAAATAGCCAGTTGGCCTAATAGGCTAATGGAAAATTGGCTAATTGGCCTAATAGCCTAATGGACTAATTGGCCATTTAGACCAGTGGCCCAATGGTATAATGGAAAATTGTCCAAAAGGCCTAATATTATAATGGGAAATTTTCCTAACGCCCTAATGGACTGATGGATAATTGTTTTATTAGCCTAGTGGCCTAATTTCCTAGTGCCCAATTAACCTAATGGACTAATGAACAATTGGAATAATTTCCTAATGGACTAACTGTCAATTAGCCTAATGGAATAATGGATTAATTGTCTAATAGGGATAATGGTATAATGGCATAGTGGAAAATTAGATAATGGGAATTATGTCATAATGACCTAATTGGCCAATTTTTCAATTGTCCTAACGGCTTAATGGTTAATTAGCGTAATGGCCTAAATTCCAGTTAGCCTAATGGCCTAATGGAAAATTACTCAATTAGCCTAATGACCTAATGTACTAAGGACCTAATGGAATAATGGCATAATGGATGAATGTTCTAAGGACTAATGGAATAATGGCCTAAATGGTCTAAATAGACTAAATGGAATAATGGCATAATTAACCTAATTGGCCTAATTGTCCTAAATGGACTATTTGGCCAAAATTTCATTATTGGTCTAATGATATAATTCGCCAAAAGTGAGTAATTGTCCTAAATGCCCTAAATTGGCCAGAATTGGCTTGCATTGGCTTGAATAGGTCTAAATTAGCGTAAATAGACTAATAGGTCTTAATTGGCCAAATAAATGGCATAATTGGCCTAAATTGGCCTAAATGACCTAATTGGACTAATTGGGAAAATAAATAAACTAATTGTCATAATTTGACATATTAGCCTAAATTGGCTAAAATGGATAAAATAACCTAATTTGCCTAATTGGCCTAATTGGCATTAATGGCCTAAACTGTCCTAAACTGGCCTGAATTGGTTTGAATTGGACTAAATTTTTCTAAATGGACTAATTGGTATAAATTGGCCAAATAAATGGCATAATTGTCATAAATTGACTAATTGGCCTAAATTGTCCTAAATGACCTAATTGGGATAAATTGGAAAAATTAATGGCCTTATTGGACTATATTGGATGAAAGGGATAAATGAACTTATTTTCCTAATTTGATTAAATGGGATAATTGGGATAATTGGCCTAATTCTTATAATTAGCCTAAATGTTCTAATTATCCTAATGGGTCTGATTTTTCTAAATACACTAAAAGGACTAAATGGACTAAATTGACTAATTGGACAATTTACCAAACAACCTAACCAAAAAAGGAACCAAAAGATCAAATGGTCAAAATTACCAAATGACTAAATAACCAAATAACGTATCATAAATATAATTGAACCAAAATAAACATAGAAGTGGAATATATATCATACCAATGGTTATCATGCTAATTAGTATGTATTGTTTATGTTATGAAACTAGTAATAAATTTCAAATAAAATTTAAATTTAGATTCTTCATCATTTTATGGATTTATTCAAAATATTAAATAAAAATTCATTATAGTTTTATCACATTAATATTATTCTATAATGTATTAATATACTAATCAATGTCATTTTTAGCAAGCATAATTGGGCATATAAGGCAGTGTTCCTCAAGAAAAATTATTTTTATTATGTAGGATGAAAAAGGATAAAAGTGAAGTAAATGCAAAAATATAAGAAAAGATTGTAAGTTTATTTATTTATAATCTAAATATTTATATGTTGTTTATAATTAAATATCTTGTTTATATTTTCAATACTCCTCCCTGGAGGCCCTAGATGATAGAAAAGATGAAAAATTTTGTCCAAATAATCATTTTAGTCAGGTATTGGGTGAGGAGGACTAAGGAAGAGTCTGATGTTGACCGAGTAAAAACATCATCCCCACTAGGTAATGGACCACATGGGGATTCTCTTAATCTTGTTAGACCTTTGAGCTAAAAAAACAGTCATACAGAAGTATATGATGAAAAAAATTTCTTTACAGAATAATGAATGAAGTAAATGGATCATCAAACACTTCTTATAAGATATTTCAGTTATAAGTCCATCAATTTCATGAGAGGATTGTAATACATTTGATTTATGTATGGAACCAATGTGCTCTTTATATAATTACCTGAGTTATGTTAATGAGGAACCTAGTTGATGTCTAGCTAATGGTGGTGGGGGTGATGATATGATTATTATTATTATTATTATTATTATTATTATTATTATTATTATTATTATAGTTCTCCAGATGATTCTGTTAGTGATAAGGACATTGTTGACAGTGATGGGGATGTGTATATTGGCGATGATGGGAATATTGACCCCTTCCATTTTTTTATTTCAATAAAGAGACATGTGGATGTTTTTGAATGACTTGATTTGATTTGTTGTATGTATGTATATTTTTCATGGAATTGAAAATGGGTTGAAAATTATTACAACTTGTTGGTTGAATTCTAAATATAAAATATATGTATTACATTGAATGTCGACTATGGTTTTTATTTTATTTACAGGTTCGATATTTGTTGGAAGGGTTGTTAATGAAAAATGTGGAAAAGTACCTATATCCACAATTCAATGAACCATGGGTATATGTTTTCTACTCAAAAAAGATATCCCCACAGTTCTCAAAACTGTGGGTATGATAAAATATCCTAGGATAAACCAACAATTTCTATAGAAATCATGGGTATAGATCTATACTAATGAGTCCATCAGTCAGTGTTCATAAAATTGTGGGTATAGCCCATACCCACAGTTTTAAGGGTTATAACCATGGTTATAAACCATGGGTATAGTCTATTTTTCTTGTAGTGAATGTATTCTGATCATAATTGGGTCAAGTGTTACTAGGGGTTTCTGGTATGTTGAGAATAATAAAGGGGAGTTTGTGTTTTTATAAGGAAAAATGGATGAAAAAATTTCTGTTGAATAATTACACAACATTTAACTATAATACACATTACGTAATTATTGATAGATGCAATTCATGAATGGTTACTATTGATAAAATGATTCAGGACATGAAAAGAGTACACAATGTGTACTTATATGACACATCATGTAATATTAAATAAAAATAAATAATAATATGAGGTGATGGGTTTTTTGACATCTCCCACCAAAGTAAATGCATGACGTGTAACTATATTACAAGTCATGTAAATTTAAAATAAGGTTTTTAAATGGTTCCATGTGGCTAATTTTCCAATCACCTCACATGCATATTTTATCCTCTAGACCTGGGGTGATAATCAATGTGATTTCAAGAATCTTCCCTCTATTCCAGATGACTTGTTTGTGCAATCAATCCCCAGTATTTGGTTTTGGTTCATTTTTCTCTTCTCTATGATTGTTCTCTGATCATTTCATTATAATCTCTTGACTATATCTACACTGCTGGTTTTGAACATTCTCAATTATGATCTAGGAACCTTCTTGAAATCATCTATGTCATCATTCTTATTTTAAAATCTTGTTGGAAGCATTGGTTTGTCTTCAAATAAAGGTATTTGATCTAAACATAAACCTTATGGTTTTATTATTTTTGGCTATATGAAATATTGAAATTATTCCAACATGCGTTCATCTTAATTGATTAAATGATGAATTGGATTATTACATGGAGTCCCTTTGGATCCAAATGGTTATTGACCTAGATTGTGGATACCATTTGGATGAGATAACCCTTGATTATAAAATAATTGTATAATTACTTAAATTGGGTTTAGCATGGCATAAATTTTAGGTGATTTCATGATATAGTTTAAACATGGATTGGATTGTTTATTGAGACAACTAGAATTTTATTTTCTATTAACAATTTATATGTGAAATGGGTAATTGAAATATATATTTTAATTTTTATAATTAACCGTTGAGCCTGATGATGTGATATTGTGAAATCCTTCTTGTGTTGACAAGTGTTGTGATAAGTGTTGTAATTGTTATATGGAGTATTTTCATGTTTGATAAATTTTGAAATGCTTATATAGAGGTATATGCCCAATGCAACATGTTAAAATGATTATATCTCTGGCTATTCCCTAAGACATGCTGAAATGTATATATATCGGTCTAGGCCCTGATAAATATTGAAATACTTATATAGCGGGCTATGCCCAGTGACACATGTTGAAATAATTATATATTGGGCTTGTCCATAATAATTAATGGAATTATTATATATTGTGATCGACTCTAATTGATTAATAAAATGAACATATAGTTGGGTTTGATGTAGATTTATATAATTTATACCTTGGTTATATGTTTATCATTGGAATGGTTGTGGTTAATTATCATAGACATCCTAACATGGTGTCAAGGGAGGTTATGTTTTACCATGGTTATATGTTTATGGTTGGAATAGATGTGAGAAATCCTTGGAGACATTCTATAATGATGTTGAAGCAGGTTGATATGGTATTAATTTAATTCTTTAATTTATTAATATGCTTTTTTATTAAATTATTACATACACTTATTATGAGACTAGTTTTTATTAGACATGGTGGTGTTGACATACTGAGTTATAATCACACACCGATCAGGATTCCATTTGGTACACAAGTAGATTATATATATCAATATTTTTAAAAGGTTAGAGACCTTACTGTAGACAATATTTGCTGGTTGAACTAGAGCTTAGAGATATGACCAACATGGGGTTTGGGACCCATGAATTTTGAGTCTTTTATTTAGTCTTCTAGTGTTTTATTTTTTACAACTTATTGCATTACATGAAGTTACATTCAATTAATTCATTACATTATTCATTTATTATATATTGGATTATTCATTTGGATCTTATTATTGGTATTTTGATGTATTTTATTGTTTCAATTGTTTCCACACTCTGATATTTATTTATTATTATTGGTATTGAATTTTTCGTCTATGTTGTAACTCTATAGACAATGGGTATAGTTTCCCCACTCTACTTATGACACCCCCACTGCTATTTGGAAACCTCTATAGTATAGGGAGGTGATATTGAGGTCTAATATTCAACCTATTTCATCCATGTGAGAGAATTTTGGATTCAGGGATGCTATACTTAGTTACCATTAGAAAATACGATTACAAAATTTTAGTAAGGACCCATAGGATAATCATTTGTGTAGGATGAAATTCTATGTTATGGTAAATAAAGGAATGTGGTTTTCTTATAAAATATGATTATCTAGATACTATATGTTTACATGGTTTTCACACAGATTCATCTAGGGGTAATAACCCCGAGAAGAGTTAGTTGAGTATATATTATCCGGAATTCTAGTTAATGGTGAGTGTACCCTTACGGTGCACCTGGTTTGACATTCCTCGGGGATATAATTGGGTTAATTGATATTTTATTTAAGAAATAGTATGAATTATTTGAATAGATTATAAATATGAATAGACTAAGTAAAAGCTAACGTATCATATGTTGAAAATAAGGTGTCAACATTTAGACATCCTATTATTGATTTTCATGATTGATCTCTCTAATAAAATATTCCTAATGATCTTACTAACAATTTTTATTTTAGTATGGTATTGGAGATATGAAAAATAAGTTTAGGTGGTGACAGGTGTGGTAAACTGTTTAAGTATCCTATTTGATCCTTTTCATGTGAATTCCTTTATATCATGAAAATTATAAATAAATTTAAATCTACATTCTCAATGATTATATATTTAATTATAAGTGAAAACCCATAATGGTATGATGATCACATCTCAATTACATGATTATTCTATGATTTAATTTTGTAGTAATATGCTTCAAAAAAAAAATTATTCTTCATCTAGTTGAATTTGAGATTATTTTGGGTATATATTAACTTCATTTACATAAATCCCACATACATTATTAAGAAATGGTAGTGACATTTGATATTCTGAACTAACATAGGATCATCTATCGATATGATTATAAATATGAACTTATTATGGAAATTACATCCATTATATGAATCTTGATTCCTATTTAAAAGGGGGGGGGGTTTAACTTAGATGGTTTGGGATAAAATCATCATTGAAGATATGCCTGGTGTATGGGATATTTTTAATGTCTTTATTGAAGAGTTTCCTAATATTACTAGAAATCATGAAGTTTATTTTTATATATATATCATGCCGGGATATACACTAATTTCAAAGAATCCATATATAATGGACCTGATTGAGCAATATTAATTAACAAATAAACTCCTAGAGAATCATTACACGAGACTCATTCTACCAAGTGCATCGCCTTAGGGAACACCTTTACCTTTTGTTAAGAAGAAATACAGATCAATGAAACTCCGCATTTATTATTGATAATTTAACATGATCATTATCAAGAACAAGTAACATCAACCTCATATGGATGACTTGTTTGATCAACTATGTGGAGTTAAATATGTTTCCAATGTTTAGTATCATTTTGGATAACATCAATTGAGGGTTAAAAATGAGGATATTCCTAATATATCATTTTTTACAAGGTATAGACATAATAAATTTATAGTGATGTCAGTTGGTCAAACTAATTTCTGCTCTATCTTCATAGATTTAATTAATGGAGTCTTCATAGATTCCTCATTCACTTTCTAGTAGTATTTCTAGATGATATTCTTATATATTCAAAGTTCACAGAAGATAATAAACATCAAATGATGATTTTACTAAGAAACCCAAGGAAGAATAATCTTCCTGATAATATCACAAAGTGAGAATTTTTAATAAAAAAGCTCCATTTTTTGGTCATATAATCTAATGAAAAGTTATATCTGTGAATCCATCATAGGAGAAGGTTATTAAATGTTGTCCCAGACCAAACATTGTGACTTTTATCCATAGTTTTCTTCGTTTGGATAAATATTATTGACTATTTGTGGATAATTTCTCATGAATTTATAATCTACTCTCCATGTTAACTTGTAAGGGATCCAAGTTCCTTTGGACAAATGAATGTCAGAAAAATTTCAAGGAACTGAATAGAAGGTTAGTTTGTGCACCTATTGTTACACTTCCCTATAGTGGATAAATGTTTTTAATTTATATTGACGCATTGAATAAGGTAAGGGGATTTTTCCCCATGAAAAATGGCAATGTTATTTATTTTGCCTCACGGTAATTGGAGGATCATTAACAGAATTACCCAACTTAGGATATAGAGTTAGTTGCAAAATTTTTTTCATTAAATAGATAGAGTCATTATCTAATTGAGAAATTTGTGACATATATATTGATCATGAAATTTTAAAGTATATATTCACTCAGAAAGATTTGAATATATACCATCGAATATGGTTGGAGGTTATTAATGACTATGATTGCATAATAATTTTTAACTCCAAGAAATCAGAAAAGGTGGTTGATGGTTTGAGTGAAAAGGATTATACTAGATTATCTATGATGAGGATCAAAAAAGATCTAATATTTCATTATTTTTAAAGGATATATCTAGAAATATTGATGTAATGGGAGAAATATTATCTTTATCAAATGAGTGTTCAACCATATATCAATGTGAGGATTAAAGAAGCACAGAAGGATGTTGTGTAATTATAGAATAAGGCCATAAATGTTCATTATATTAATATTGATTGTAATGGAATTATAAGGTTAAGGTATCATGTATGTGTTTCTTACATACCGGATTTGAAGAATCCATTATTGGATGAGGCTCACAGTTCATTATTATCAATTTATCTTAAAAGTATGAAAATGTATAGATATATTAAAGAGTATGTTTGGGGGAAAACATGAATAGATATATTGAAAAGTACGTATCTTTTTTCTTGGTATGTTAGTAAGTTAAGTCTAAGAGACTAAAGTATAAGGGGATGCTACAACCATAACCCATACCGAAATTTAAATGGGAAAACATCACAATGTATTTTTTTTCATTGTACTCAAAAAAACATCTAAAGGAAATAATTATATTTGCGTTTTAATTGATAATCTTAAAAAAATAATCATACTTCATTTCCATTAGAGAATATTTCTCTCAGGATCTAATATTTAGGATATAAATTAATGAATTGGTAAGGTAAAATGGAGTACCAAATTCTATTATATCTGATCAGGATCCATGGTTTACCTTGGAGTTCTAGATAATTCTTCATCTAGCACTAGATATAGATTTGAGTTTCAATAATTCTAATCATTCTCAGATAGATGTTCAGTCCAAGAGAACCACTAAAACCATAAATGATATTCTAATATCTTATTGAATGTATTTAAAATTTGTTTGGTATGAACCCCTTATTCTAGCTTAGTTTCCTTAAAATACCATCTTTCACTCAAGAATTCAGATGGATCCTTATGAATCCCTATACAGAAAGAAGTATAAAACTTCAACAGGATGAGATAATGTTGGAGAATTAATGATATTAGAACCTAAAATAGATAAGGAAATATAAATGAAATTTGGATCCATTTAGAAATATATAAAGATATCTTGAATTTGATAGAAACATTATGTTTACAATAATCGATGAAATCTAGAATTCGAAGTTTGTGCAAAGGTATTTCTATAAATTTCTCCACGGAAGATGGTTATGAGATTCAAAAAGAAATCAAATTTGAGCCCTTGGTATGTTATCCCCTTCAATAGTATTTATATTGTATGGAAAATATCTTATTACTCAATACATCCATCAAAACTCTCTCAATTTCATGATGTGTTCCATGTATCTCTCTTGAGTAATTACGTACTAGATTCAACACATGTAAAGAACTCATGGGTTATACAAATGAAGCATGACTTTTCCTATGAATAACTACCAGTAGAAATATTGTATTGTAGAGATGAAGTGATATGGAAAAATAATACTCATATGGTTAATGTTATCTACATGAATCATGAATTAGAAGAAGCTACTTGGAACTCAAAGATGTGATGAAGTAGAGATATCATAATTTTTTGTATCATAGTGATGGAATATTGATGTAAAAAATTAATTTTAATGGGGGTAGAATGTAACAACCACATATTTTGGGATATATTTCTCTATAAATAAATATTATTTCATTAATAGTTTGTTTTACACACAATCGCAGGTTTTAATAAACTGTGATGTATTATTGAAATGTTATTGTTTAATTTGATACTTATTGCCTAGTTGTTATACTATATGGTATGAATAAGAATATATAAATTATGAAACAATTATGGTTTACACATGTATAAAATGAAATATTTTGTTATCAATTAATTATAAATTAAAATAAAAAACATTTTAATGTAAATGATATGTTTTTTTTATAAAACATTTCTTATGCGTGGAATGTGGTTTTATATTTATAAAATAAATGTGTCCCTATTGGAGAATTATTTTATTGGAATTTATTTGTATTATATATTAAATAATTTTTTTAACATTCATTTAATTTATTATATGAATGGTATACGAATATATATACATATGACATGTTTTATGCTTAAAATGTATTTTTCTAAAAACTAGTTTTTCACTCATTTTTCACACTTATTTAAATTTAATTTACACCAATTATAAAAATTGAATATTGGAAAATTAATTACATAAATTTAATTAAAGGGATCAAATTTGATCAATATAAGCCTTCTATTGTTTTCTAATATGAATAGTAACTATAGTAATTTTCTATCACCTCAGTAAGGGTAAAAAATTTAAAATAAGGTTTAAACATTGAGATGAGGATTTAAAAATCCTCTAACACTTGAATTTATCTTTTTGGAAATGTGGATTTCATATATTTTTATAAAATTATAGAATATATAGTTACATGGTTCTAGACTTCTTTGATTATGACCTTTATATTAATATATGAAGAGATTAAATTCAAAATGTCATTTTCTGGGTTTTATTATCTATAAAATTCTTACATAAGGATAAAAATAATATATATATAGTTATAAATGTATATTTTAAATATAAATAAATTTTACATCATAGTAATTTACTTATAATTTCTAGTAGTCTAATAATTTCCTGAAATTCATACGCAACACCGATATAGTATTTATTCAATTAATAAAAAATAAAATAAATTATTTTAAAAATATAAAAAGTAATACAATTTAGGTGAAATTTTTTTTTACATGAATTTTATAGATTAATATAAAATATTATATTTCTTTTAAAGGTTTATATTTTAATTCCATTGTCTTCTTATTTTCTTTAAATTCAAATTAAATAAATTGTGTAGAAAAGGACATTAATGATTTTTCATGAAGATAATATTATATTAAATTATTTAAGAATAATAGAAATATTTAAATAGGAAAAGTTTGATAATAAATGGTCTGAAATTTCACCCATTATCTATTTATGATATAATTTTAACCTTATAATTAAAATTATAACCCTTTAATGTTGAAAATGTCATTTCCACAATTAAGGTAATAATTTGTTAACAAAGGGGTCAATAAAAAATGTAAAGTTTAAAATGACACATTGAATTGTATAAATTTAATTTATTTATGATATTTAGACTTTAGAAACTTATCTACATCCATTTGGAATAATTTATCTTGATAATCACTCCATGATATGATAATTTTTTTCATAATACCAAGACTACCCCTCCCCTCAATTATAAAATGAAATCTATTATCCTCTCTTAATAAAACCTTTTTATCCTTATATATCTTTCATTACATACCATAATACATTTATAAAATAGTTTACCACATCCATGATACATTTTTCTTACTAAAATATCCTTTCATTACGGCTTAAATTGTAAACCAAAAGAGGATTCCCAGTGAAGTGGTATAACTCTGAACAAAGAATTTTAAAATTTATTTCTTATTATAGTTACTATGAATTTATGGTATCCATTAAAAAAATAATGAATTAAGTATATTAATTATTATTAATTATTATTCTTGTAATGTAACAACCATTACCCACCTACGTTTCATCTGTTTCAAAACAATAACATCACTCGTGTGTACGTGTGGACTTCCAAATCCCTTAAGTGATGTGATTCTATTATTAGTTATATTTTCAATTGATGATAATAATGATAGGTTTAATGAATTTATAAGGTTAATAGGATATATAAATGATATTCGAATGGTTAATTATTATTTACCTTTCATTTTTCCATCCATCAAAAATTGAAAACAATATTCATGTCTATGTATAGTCTACATTCTCCATGAACGATGTAATTCCTTTTTTCTATCTATATCTTTTATGGATGACTATAAATATTTATATAATTAAATTATATGTTTTTTAAATAATTATTAAAATCATCGAGATGATTTTACCATGATTAAATTAATAATACTATAACTATAGAATTGAAATTCTCCTGAAAATGAAACAGTTAACACCTGAAAATGAGTTTTTTAATAAGTAAATATTAATAAATGGGTTTTGAAATATTATAAGTGGAAAATATATGATATTATAAGTATTTATTTTATTCTATTATATAATTATAATAAATTTTAACTTATTATACTTAATATTAGATCACTTTTAAAGAAAGTTAAACATAAGGTAAGGTATTTTCATCTCACTTTTATTTCTGTGAGACACATGCCATATTCCCCACTTGTTTCTTTTATATAGTGCATATACTAACAATGAATTTATTTTATGATTATTCTCATTAAAACTATATGGATTTATATGTCCATATAATTTTCTCTCTTAAATGTGTTTTTTTTCTAAAGCTACTAAAGTGGTAAGGGTTTGATGTCACAATCTCGTTGTTTACCAGGATTGTCTACATATATATCTCTGAAGATCAAATTTCCTGATCTACTTCATAATAATTCTCATTGAATATCTTATCCTCTATTTATTTGTATATATTACAAATTTTCCTTTCATTTTATTCTTTTTATGTACTCAGTAGTCCAAAAGAGTATTTTTAAGGAAATATGACTTTATTTCCCCTATCAGTTGAAAACACCTTTTACTTCATGTATATGTTTTCTGAAAATTATTTTAATAATGTTTTAACTATTATATAATGTTTATTTAAGGTATTTTTAACTTTTATTTTACTTTTTTAAAATGTATTAAAAGGAATATTCCTTTCATTTTCCAAACAGTTTATTTTTAAATTTATACTATAAATATGAATGGACTATTTATTTTAATATATAAAAAATAAACAAAAATTGATGTCATCATAACTACTCAATGATTTAAAGATAAATTTAAAATTTTATAAGGTTAATTTAAAATAAATTTTTGTGTAGAATATTTTGAGAATTTTTAGATTTTTAATAAGTGGTTTCAAAGTGAAAAGGTTATTTTCCTCAATTAACATTTCAAGTGATATTTTAAATTCATTTTCATATATGATGACATACTTTTATGATACTAATTATTTTCTAGAGATATGATCAAATGATACCATCCTTATTATTTTTATATATGAGTTGTTATTGTGATGATGAGATTTAATGAACCCTATTTATTTTCCATAGGTTATGATATGATAAAATTTGAAATGTTTATAAAACCCGTTTCCGTTCCTAGAGTTATGATATGAACAATATTTTATGATCTTTTGGCACACATATGGATAAATTATTATTTTATAGGTGGTATTATAATTATATAGTCCTCTAATTCATTTGGTAAATATGGATATCTCATCAGATAATCCAGAATAAAACGGGATGTGAACTTAGTTCAATAAGGGATTATATCCACTATGATGGTCTTGGTGATGAACATTGACTAATATAATGGACTGGGAAGTGAACTCAATCTAATATAATTATCTTCAAGGTAAGCCTTATCTACTGAGGAAATTTTTTTCTATGTTTATGTTCATTCCACAAACATCTTTTTTATACAAATGTTATTCTCTCATTGATCATGTTCTTTGATTACTATATTATTAATATCTTATAAACTTCCAATATTTATTCCATGAATCAAGATTATGATCAATGATATACTAGGTATAGTTTTCAAATGTCAATTCCATGTTACCATACCATTATTCTCATGTTATTCTTATGATTTCCTTGATATCTCTATTATTTAAACTTACTAAGAATTTGAGCTGACACTTTCTTATGATTTCCTTCCCCGGGATATGAATAAATATTTTAAGTATGATAAATATATGAAGGATGTAGGTTCTGATGAAATTAGTGGGATATGATGTATAACTTCTATGTAACAATTATTTTTGAATCCAATATTACAGAGGAAAGATACTTATAAACTTTTGGCATATATTGTAATACTATGTAATAAATATTCATATAATAATATGTAAAATGTTTATGAAAAGTGTGGGTTGATGTAATAATAGCATCCAATATTTCTACATCTGACACCCCTACATGCAATAAATTCTACCATGTATTACATTATTAAGACTATGATTGATGTTTTTCTAATGAAAGAAACTCCTAGTAGTTAATAATATTGAAACTAACCAAATTGGCTAGAGTTTTCCATGGCTATCTAGATAAACAAACACTACTTTCATTGGTTGAGTGGTATCTTATTATCTAGAAAGGTTATACAAAAGAGGTGCAACCTCAGATAATTAATTGTGATAAATGGATATATTTATACCATGTACTTGAAAATTAATCAACTCAATAATTTTAATCATGTATTCATATTAGTACAACCACTATTTTTCTTAGATAGTCATAATTCTTTCAGGTGGTGGGTGGGTTTTAGATATAGTCGTAACTTTACCTTTACCCTTAACACTATATCACCACTAATTTGGTAGTGTAATGTCTATGTGAGGCCCTAAATCGTGATATTTTCATTTATTCTAGCTAATTACACCTTCCTAATATATTTTAGTTTGAGTTTTATTCCCTATAGATGCCTTCTCTTTATCCAATTTCTTATAAGAATCATGTTTAGTAACATCAGCAGGGGGGTTAGTAGTAACAAAATTTACAAACAAAAATATCATAGGAGGAACAGAATATTAATCTTCTTCTAAAAAGTATATTACTTCATTATATTCATATTTTTGTCAAAGTATTGATCATAATTAACCCTATTTTTTTTCTTGTTTGAGGAAATTTTAGTTTTTTTATATCTAAGGAACCATGATTTTTTGATTAATTTTTTTTTGTTGGAATGAAGTAGGAAACTAATCATTACATGTAATTCTAAGTTAACACCCTCTGTACCTAGTATATAATAACCCCAATGATGGATTTTTAGCATGCACTATTTGTAGGGAAGTCCCTAGAATTAAGAAAAATGACTTTCTCATGGTAGGTATATCACTATCCCAGGAATATTTTCATTTTATTGATGATATTAGAGATTATTATGGGAATAAAAATTCCCCTTTCCCTCTGGTATGTGGTTTCCCTTACAATGTCACTACTATAATTTTAGATTATATTTTCTATCAATTTTGTATTCTAATGTGTGGAGGATATAGTGTATCCTTTGTTAGTTCTATAAAACAAGTATTTATCATTTAATATGATCTTACCATTTTTTATTTTGGATATCTCAAATATAATTATTGTTTTACCTTCTTACAAATATGGTGGAGAAGATTAAATTCATGATAACCTGGTAGAGGACCTTTGTGATTGTTATATTCATAAGTATTTCCATGAGTAGTACCTCCATGTCTAATTTACCTAAAAGAAGAAAAATAATTTTAATGGGTCACCAATTTTCTTCTTGAATGTTTTTGAGACCTTCTACTAAGGGTGACCTAGGATACTCCTCAATCTACCATTCATATTTGACTTTGAGGTTTTGTGATGATAATAATAGTGGGGACATAGAATTTCTTATAAAATTACTTCAATTATATCCCATAGAGGGATATCATTATGGATTCTAAAGTCTCGATGACTGAGTTAGGATCATCTTCAGTGTCTTTCTAGTGGATTGGGATCATATAGTGATGGTGAAGATACCACTGATTAGTTGGAGACCTCCAAGGTGACTCTGGGTAACTATTTTGATATCAAAGACATTCTCCTCTATCTCTTCTAGGTATGGAATCTAATTATAGTCTTGATCTTGGGAGATACTCTAAAATAATTTTAATTTTTATATCCTAGACTTATACGCCATTATGACTTCTTCATTTGGAGATAACCTTTTAGGACATTGCCCATATATACTTTAAGGAGCTATTTCTAGGGTTAGGATAATTATTTAACTAAGGTATCCTTATATAATTTCTTCCACCACATAGAATTGTGGGAATTGGGTAGGATATAGTTTCTCTCAATGCCTTGGATATGATATAGTTTCATTATTTGTAGCAACAATACAAGTTTATGGTTTTGTTGATTAGAGGTTCAGGGAATCATTGGTTTTTATCTTAATACCCCAACACAATTTAAGAACAATGATTACTTGTGATATATTAATTAAGGATACCATCCAAATTATGTATATTAAATAAATAAATAAATCATTAATACCTTATCACTAAAAATTCATGATTAAATAATTTATTCCATAAGTAATGTAATTCATGTAAGTTCCTCTATTTTTTTCCAATGTTTCATTATCATGAGTCAATTTTATTATCTTCTTGGGTTGATGAATGTCAGAATCAAGAGTATATTTCTTTATATAATCTCATTGAGGACCTTATTATCCAATTCAAGACTCTTTTGTATGTTTAAGAAATTTTCATGAAATCCTTCCTAATAATAATAGAGTAACTGTTTGGTTAAATTGATTGATTTTCACAAATGTATTTTAAAGGACACTATACAAGTGGATTATATTTTCTCAATTTTTTTCTAAATAACTAATTACTCTATATTTTAAATCTGCATAAAACGAAATTATTTCCTTCATCACTATCTAAATAGGAATGAAATTGTATGACAGAGGTATTGAGACCATGAAATAGACTTAGCACATATCCATGTGAAGGAAATAAAATTTCAATTAGTTTTGGGCCTTATAATGAGGTACATCACACATTTTAATTTCATTTTATAAGGAATATAGTTATTAATTTTACTGTAGGAATCCATAATGATTTTGTCTTTTATTTTCAGGTTATAAGACTTGGACTACTAGGTGTGACTATTCAGTAATAGTTTAATAGTTTTTTGTGGCAATTACACATGAGAATCAATTTCTAGTTTAGCCTAAGAATGAGTTAGTTTAAGGCATGGAAGGGAATTCACTATGTTTGAAACATGTAGATCACAAGTCATTAGAAGAAATCAGTCAATTTGTTCAAATTATCCTAATTAGTTATCTTAGGATAAATAATGCCTCAGAACATGGGAGAAAGTTGAGACCATGTATAAGGGTTTGGAAAATCCACTCCCTTAAGGAAAATTCCTAGGTAAAATTGGTTTGTTAGGGTTAAGGAATCTACTATGGTGACATAGAATGGTTTATCTTCAATAGGTGACTGACTAAATGGTTTTTCCCAGGGTGTTCCATAAAGACTAGGTAAAAAATAAATTTTAGGGTTTTTTCCTAGGTGAAGAGGTTTCATCATGGTATTTTAAAAAATTTGTGTAAAATAGTTTATATTTATCAAAGTTAGTAAATAGAAACCCTATACTTTCATGCATTAATATTTCCTCATTTTTAAGGAATACATAAAACATTACACAAACAAATTCCCAAATGCTATATTAGATTAGTGAATTTAGAATCTTGGAACACAAACTTTTATTATGGTGAAAGATCTTTAAATTTTTACACAAATATCTTCCCCTTTAGTACCCCTACCTAATACCTTTCTTTATAAACTAGGGAAAATAAAACATAAGAAAAAGAGTGAGCTATGATACTACGTAAGGGAGAATAAGGGAGGTATTTAAGCATAAACATGAGAATAAGGGTATGAGAAAATGGTAATAACATTATAATATCATACCCAATATATAAAATATCATAAAAATGAATCATGGAATAAATATTTTCATTTTATAAGACATGAATCATAATTGAATAAAGAGAATAATTCATTAAATAATAATATTGAATAAGACATGATTGTTGTGGAAGACACATAATCATGTAATATCATTACCTATAAGTCAAGGTGAATTTAAAAAAATTAATAGGGAACTTAATAGGGACAAAAATACTGACCGGGAGACACCTCCATCCCCAGTTGTAGTCCTTTCCTTATAAGGGATCAAGTTTCCCCATATTACCATAGTGGATCAGGTTTCCCCATCTTCCATCATCGATCAAACCCATCGATGTGACTCCCATAATTATATCATGAGATTTAAATCTTTACCTAATGCATTGGAGAGAAATATAGGTCCCATACATCACATAATAAAAACCATACATATGTGTACCATAAGAACATAAATCACATTATAATTCAGATAAAGAAATGGGTTTTATAAATATTTCATCATAACATAACTCAGGTAAAAGAAACAGAGTTCATAAATATCAATAAATCACAAACATAAACCATTAAGTGAAAGAATAATAATTTAATCATTGTATAATATCCCTATTAAAACATAAGTAACTTCAAATAACATTTTCTTATATAGAAAATGATTTTGAAAAATCACATGATATAATTCTAGAGAAAAATATCTTTTCTGTTTTGTAAAATTCATTTTAAATTATAAAACATTTAGCAATTTTTTTTAAATTAACTTTAAAAAATATAAAATAATTTTTTAAATCTATTTCAACATATTTTAACTATTTTTTCCATATAAATTATTTATAGATCATCTAAAATACTTAGAAAACATTTTTAGAAAACATTGTCTTGAAGAAACACAGATTTTTGACCAAAGAGAGAATAATATTAAATGAATCTTAACATATCATGAAAATAAGTAGATTCTTGATAGAAAATTTAAAATTTAATTATATACACCTCTTAAAATAATATAGGCTCATAACATAACATGTGTCCGAAAGAAGGAAAATTGATACCAAATTACCTTACAAATTTGGTAACTTTTAAACTGTAAACCCCATGAAAGAGAGATCATAAAATTGATATGTATAATCCCATAAATTTAGGTATAATAATAATATAATACATTTATGGGTTGTATATACACCACAAAAAAATAAACATGTAGTGAATATGGCATAAGTCTCATAGAAATAAAAGTGAGACTAGAAATCCCCTTATCATATGTCTTGACTCTCTTCGTATTAATTCAAACCTCCAATGTAATAAATATAAGTTTATTATAAATATATTCAATAACCATATTCAATTACATCACACTATATATTATTTACTTAGGACCTTCTATTACATGTTTATTAACTATTCCATATTAGTGTTACGTTTCAGGTAATATCCTCTTTTTGACTTCTTATTCATGATCATCTTAATTAGATCAATATTTATATACATATAGAATGTGAATAATGATATAAATATAATATATATTTACAATATAAATATATATAATAGACTTTAAACAATATAAATATAAAATGTAAATCACCGTTCATGGATATGATAGGTTGTATATATGCATGAACACTATTTCTGTTTAATTATCATTTTGTAAGAAAGAAAGTAAATGAAATATATGTATATATATATATATATTAATTAAAATAGATTTATTATTTCATATATATCATAAATATTCACTAAACCCATTATTAATACATTTCATGTAGAGTGTGAAGTAATCACATCCCAAAGAGTAGGCGGCAGTCCACACACCCACAAACGAAGTTATCATATTTACAAAAAATGGAAATCACGAACTTATTTGTTATATAATAATTAAATAAGAGTAAATACACCTTAAATATCATAAATATTATATAAAAATATATTTTCTATCATAATTATCAACCGTTATTGGTGGTAAAGTAAAAAATGAATAATATCATTTTTGAGGCGGTAGTTCGTCCACAAGAATAGTAATTTTGTTACCCATTAAATGGAAGTGTGTGTGAGGGTAGATTTAATACTTAATATAACAATATCCCAGTATATTTTGGATACTTATTTTATTATATAAATATGAAATAAAAATAATTTAAGGGGTTTAAGGAAGAAATAATACAAAAATGTTTGTTGATGAACGTTACCTCTTTTTTGGGTATCTCCTTTTTATTTTCACAAAAGGACTAATTTGGCTGGATTTATGACCAAATTGACAATTCAAGTATTAGGGGAGGTATTTTTGGAGGGGATTTATATATATTATTTCTGATACAAGTAGGTTATGAAGTGTAAAGATAAGAGAAAGATATATTTCCCATTTATAAGAAATGGGAGGGGTTCTTTTGGAATTTCTCAAAAGATTAATTTATAATAATATAAACATAAATACAAATACCTAAAAAATTTAATTTATTAGAAGAAAAGTTATGATATAATTTTAATCTCATAAACCAATATGTTTTATACAATTTTTTTTAAAACCGTGTCATTTTTATTAACCCTTCGTTAATCTATATTAATTCTAACTATGGTAACCATGTTTTTAATATTAATATGATGTAATTTTTACATATAAAGTGTAAATTGGACCATAAATGTACAATTTAAGATATTTTAGAACATATATCATCCAATTTTATTTATTTAATATTTATATTATTTTAAATTAATTTGATAAAATATTATTTTCATAAAATATCATAAGTATCAATTTTGACATTATTCATAACATTATCTTTAAGAAAAATAAATAAAGAAATATAACTTAGAAAAAATTCAATTAAAACATCCCAAACATTTCCTATCAAATAATAATTTTTTTGGATCACCTTAATTAATGAAATTTATTTTTATTTTAATATTTCTAATATCATTTAATTAATTTTTTCATTAACTGAGTAATTTCTACATCATCATTTTCTAATAATTTATGATGATTATTTATTAATTAAAAATTAAAAATAAATTTCTATGATGTATAATAAAAATTATATTCTATAATAATATATTTTTATGAGAACAAATTCTACTTAACCCGATATTAAAAATATTATATATATTAAAAGTAAGAGTGTGACATTTTGTCACTCCCTTTGAGTTTAACAGAATTTAAGTTAGTTTCATAGAAAAGTGTCTATTAAATTATTAAATTTAGATAAATATATGTTGAGGGTTTAATTAAATTCATAAAATAACATTTTTTCAAGTGTTAATGTAGTTTTATAAAATCTATAATATTGTATCGCTAATTACCATGTTTACTCTTAACCATGGTAATAAAAATTAATACTTACTATTCATATTGTCCAAAAATAAAAGGGATATATTTAATAAATTTTGAACTTATAATTCCAAATATTAAATCTATTTTTTATAATTCATAATAGATAAATTACAAAATTTATTTAAAAATTATTCCCGTTGACGAGAAAATGGGGTTTTAAAGTGAAAATGACAAAAAGATTGATATGTTTATATATCCAAATTCAATGTAAAATTTATTCCAAAGACATAAATTGGATTAAATAATAAATATTTGATCTAATTATACCTTAAAATCTATAAAATATATAATTAAACACTATAAATTATTTCAATGAAAAAGCTATTTTCAATTAAAATTCTGCATTTTCACTTTTCATCAAAATATGAATCTTATCAGAGAAATATCAAAAATTAAACCAAATTAAAATTGTATATCCCAATTTATAGTAATAAGTTTATTTTTTTCATATAATAATTCTAAAAGTATCAAAAATTATATTTGAAATGGGTTCACCCTTAAAAGTGGTAAAATTACCCTTTTGAAAAATATAGGGTTTTATGTGTGAAATTAGGTTGTTTCTTCTCTTATACCTATAAAATATATTTCATGAACATCAAAAATAAAATTTTAATATATAAAATATATATTTATTTAATATAATTCACTAATTGTAATTAATTTAATTTATAAATACAAAATGAATTTGGGATCATCAAAATAAAACTATCTCCATTATAATTTATTGGTATGTATTTTCATTTATAATTAATTGGTAACCAAAAAAATTATATTATAAACCTTATATTTTAATAAGATAGTTAATATTATTCATAAATTCTATTTTAATAGCTAGGTTATACCTTATTATATTAGATAATGATATTTTAATAATATACTATTGTTCAGTAAAACTCTGTCTTACGTGTAATGAAAACTATCAAAAGAACTTGGAATTGTGTGTAACACAATACAACCATTGTTTATTTATACCTAAAGATAATCTAAGTGTTCCATATAGTGCAATCGCGACTTGCTGTGGCATATAATGTAAGCCAAACATAGTTTTTTTCATATAACAAATGTTATATTCAGTATTGTGTGAAATGAAAAATATCTAAAATATTAGATTAATTTGAAAACGAATTAACAAAATCACAAGGTGTTTAATTCTACCACCATTAAATAAATTTTTCCCAATAAATTCATCTTGGATACCAATGGTTTAACCCTTGAAATTTCCTTTCATAAAAACCTACATTATAAAAAGAATGAATTTAATAATATTATTTTAAATAGAGAAGTTATAAAAATAACAGTTACCCAAACTAACTCATTTCTAGGTTTCCATATATGAGAATATAGGTGTAATGTACAAACATGGAAATTGAATATAAAACTAACTATTAAGTTCTGATGAAGAGTGTTTGAGAACTTTTTTAGGAGAAAGATAACAATCCCAAATCCATAACCCAAAAGGTCTAAAAAAGGTCATTGATATCATCAAAAATGGTGATAACAGGATAAAATTATATTTCAATACCCCTTTTCCAAAAGTTGAATAATTTTCCTGAGAAGAAATGCTTACTTGATTTCAATCCAACACACCCTTTGTTTTTCCTTGATCAATTTAGACTTTTTCTCTTATTCCAAGAAATAAAGGTGAATTTTTCATTCCAAAAGTGTTATCAGATCTTGAGATCTATAAATTTAATTATAGGTCATTCTATTTATCTTTATCACAACAAAAAGTTTATCATATGTTATCCAATATGCATATCTCTCTATGGTGAGAGAATACTTTAATCTCTAAAAATTTCATCCGAAGATTTACATAAACCATTCCATAAATGGTTATCTTTATAACACTTAAAAATTATGAAAGTAAAAAACATTATAATGAACTACATTAAGTAAACATAACATTTATCCCCCATATATCCAATGTCAGTTCTTAGTTGTCACATTCCAAACATGTGAATTCCATTATCCATGATAGTATAAAACTATTTTCAAAAAATACCTAATCATTTCCAATAAAATTATTACCATCTAATTTACTTATTCATATTCAACAAAACTTTATCAAAATATCATTATCTCAACTTAAGGTTTATCATTCCATTAATCATGTGTTTTCTAAAAATATCACTTTATTACCTTAATCACTTTTCATAGTTACTAGTATCATTCAAAATATAATCATTTATACTTATATAGGAATGAACACTGAAATATTTCATCATCAACCTTAAATCACCATGATCATTGTTTAAAAAACACAAAAACATCAAAACCATGAAGTTGAAGTCGCACCTAATCCATCATGAAGATCAAGCCCTCCGGGACCCCAGAGATATAATAGAAGTTACCACTAAGAAATTATTCCAAAAATTTAACATACTGCTCCTAATTAACATTCCAAAACTCCTTGATAACCTCAAATATAATTTTAATAGTATAATATTGGTGGAGACTAGGATTTAGAGTAGAGAATGGCATATACAAAGGCCTCGACAACAATATGCATCCACCACTATGGCCACCGAACCCTACCATGGATCTACCCCTTTCATCAGATGAAATTATTTGTAATCATGCCTAGTGAAACAGACACCATGATGAACATCATGAGAAACATATCCTTGAAGAAATAGTTTAGTATACACACCTTGTAAAATTAGATTGGTTCGTAACATAACAAGTGTCATAAAGAAGGCAAATTGAGACAAAATTACCTTATAAATTTGGTAACATTAAAAACATAAAACCCATGAAAGAGAGATAATGAAATGGATATATCAATACACATAAATTTAAGGACAATAATACTATAATACATTCATGAGAATTATGTACACCTCATAAATGAAACGTGTGGTGAATATGGTATAAGTCTCAAAAAAATAAAAATAAGACTAGAAATCCCATTACCTTATGTTTTGAATATCTTTTTATTCAAACCTCTTGAATAATAAATATAATTTTATTATATATCTGTTACAGAACCATAATAAATTAAACAATACCATATATGTTTCACATAAGACCATCTATTTCCCTTTTATTAACTATTTCATGTTAATGTTACGTTTCAGGTAATATCTGCATGTTTTGACTTATTATTCATGATCCACCTGCGTAGATCATGGTTTAAATATTTATAGAATTTAAAAAATGATATAAATACCATATATATTTAGTATTTAAATATTTATAAATACTATAAACAATAGAAATATGAAATGGAATTCACCGTTCATAGAGACGGTAGGTCATAGGTATGCATAAACATTGTTTCTGTTAAATTATCATTTTAAAACAATGTAAGTAAATAAAATATATACATATATATATATATAATAATTAAATTATAATAATTATTTCATATATATCATAAATATTTAATGAACTCAACCTTTATACATTCTATGTATAGTGTGAACAAATAACGTCGCTTTGAGGAGGTGGTAGTCCACACATCCACAAACAAAGTTATCATATTTTAATAAAATGAAAATCATGAAGGTATGTGTTTTATAGTAATTATATAACAATAAATAAATTTTAAATACCATATATATCATACAAAAATAATGTTTTCATCATAATTATCAACTGTGAGAAATGGTAAAGGAAAAAACGAACAGTATTGTTTTGTGAGGTGGTAGTTCGCAGTACACAGGAATGGTAAGTTTGTTACCCATTAGATAGAAGTATGTGTGAGTTTAGGTAGAACACATAATATTAAAAAATCAAAATAGTTTTAGGATACTTAGTATATTATATAAAAACAAATAAAAATAATTGAATAGCATTAAGAAATAAATAAAACAAAAGCATTTGTTGACGAACGTTACCTCTTCTTTGGGTATCTCCTTATGATTTTCACAAAAGGACACCATTGGTGGGATTTATGACCATGTTAAGGCTTTTAGGTTGAATTTAGTGATATTGGGAAGAGATTTACAGAGATTTTAGATGATAAAAATAAGTCATGAAGTGTGAAGAGAAGACAAAGAGATGTTACCTTTTATAAGAGAGAGGAGGGTCACTTTTATAATTTATCAAAACATTATTTTATAATAAAATAAATCCCAATGAAAAAACCACAAAAAAAGAAATTTATTCAAATAAAATATAATAAGAGGTTTTAATCTCACAAAAAAAATATATTTTAGAAAAAATTTAATGGTATTTTAAATCTTATCATTTTTTATTCACCCTCAAGTAATCCATTTTAATTCTAACAATGATAACAAGGTTTTTAATATTAAGAGGATGTAATTTTTAAATATAAATTTTTAATTGGATGGTAAATTGGAAAATTTAATATTGTTTTAACATATATCATCCCCTTTTCCCTATTTAATATTTTACCATTTTTATATAATTTGATAAAATAATATATTTATAAAATATAATAAGTGTCAATTTTTTCACTATTCAAAACTTTTACAATAAGAAAAATCAATAAAACTAGATAACTTTAAACCAATTCCCTTAAAACACCCATAACATGTCATATTCACCCATTTATTTTTTGTATCACCTTAAATAAGTTAAATTATATTTATTTTAAAATTTATAATATCATTTAATTGATTTTTTCATTAATTGTCTCATTACCGCATCATAATTTTGTAAATATTTATGATGGGTATTTCTTCAATAAAAATTTTAAAAAAATTATATGATATATATAAAAATTTAATATTACAAAATAATATATATATTCAAGAAAATATTATATTTTCACAATATTAAAAATAGTATACACATTAAAAGTAAGAGTGAGACATTTTGTGAGTCCCTTTGGGTTTAATAGTATTTAAGTAATTTGAATGAAAACATGTCCATTAAATTATTCAATAACTATACATATATGTTAAGGGTCGAATTAAGTTCATCTAATTATTTTTTTACAAGTTATAGGGTAATTTTTAATATTTATAATATTATTTTTACCCTTAATTATCCGATTTACCCTTAACTGTGGTAATAAAAATTACTAAAGTTACTACTCATATTGTTTAAAATTAAAAGGTTCCTATTTAATAAATTTGGTCCATGTTAATCCAAATATTAAATCCATTTTTCATAATTCAAAAAACATAAATTTGTAAAATAAATTTTAAATTAATCTCATTGACAGAACAAGAAAATTAGTTTTTAAAATAAAAACGTCCAAATGATTGACAAGTTTTTATATCCAAAATCAATGTGAAATTGATTCCAATAACCTAAATTGGATTAAATGATAATTGTTTTTATCCAATTATACTTTTAAAGAAATCAAATATATAATTATTCAGTATATATTATTTTGATGAAAAAGATATTTTCAATTAAAATTCATTACTTTCATTATTCATCAAAACTTGAAACATATCTGAAGAATAAAAAAAAATCAAAGAAAAAAAATTAAATTTTGATATCCTGATTTCAATTAATAGGTTTATTATTTCATATAAAAATTCTAAAAGTGTAAAAAATTATTTTCAAAATGGTTTCTCTATCAAAAGACGGTAAAATATACCTTTTAAAAAATATGGGTTTTTTTCATAAAATAGGCTTTATAATTATCTTATTCCTATAAAATTACTAGATGAATTTAAAAAATATTTTGTTTATTATATAACATATAAATTTCATTAATATAATTCACTAATTATAATTATTCTAATTTATTAATCAAAAATGACTTTGGAATAAAAAAAAATAAAACTATTTTATTTATTAGCAATTGGTATATATATTTTAATTTCTAATTAAATGGTAACCGTTGAATTTATATTATAAACATTATATTTTTATAAGATAGTTAATACTATTCATACCCAATAATTTAACATCTAGGTTATAGATTATTGTATTAAATAATTATATTTTAATAATATAGTATTGTTTGGTAAAACTCTATCTTGTGTGCGATGAAAACCATAAAAAAGACTCAGCGTTGTGTGTAATACAAGCCAAGAAAAGTGTTTCTTACACATCAATATAATATAATTTATGAGTGTAGTAGAATCATGACTTGGTGTTTTATATAACTCAATCCAAATATAGTGTTTTTGTACAAAGAAAGCTATATCTGGTATTGTGTGAAAAGAAAAATATTGAAAAGATTTAATTAATTTGGAAAAAATTAAAAAAATCACAAGGTGCTACATGGTAACCTGGGTGAGTGGGAACCCAAGTGATCCCCTAAAAGCTAGGTATGGATCTGAATAAAACGGAACTTGGGTGAACTAGGAACCCTAGTGAACCCTTAAAGGATGATCAAGACTCTTTATATAAGTATATTGGGTTCCATTATAATTATCCCTTATTTTTTTGGTGAACTCTGCTAAAAAATCATTATTCCCCCTATCATAGGTAGATACTTGGTTGAGGTGGTCCTTCACGAAATTTTCCATCACTTTTCCTCATTTGTTCACTCAAAAATCACATAAGGATGTGTTTTGGAAATTGGCACTAGGAAGTAGCTAAGTGAACATAGGTTCTTGAATTATTTTTATGTGTCACATGGTGGTTCCTTTGTATTAAAAATGGGGGCTTGGAGTCCCTTTATAGGAACCTTGACATGGGAACCTATTATTATTTGAAAACCACCCATAAATCTCTTGATCACCTAGGAACTTATAAGGGCATGTGTGGAAATCAAATAGGGTGTGTAGAAAGAATATGGTTGGGAATGTGTGAGGATTTCGATTGGACCTGCATAAAAGTTCAATACAGAACATATGTGGAATTCAATTCGGAATGAAAAAAGTTTTGATAAAGTAATTCACATAGATTTCATTAAGAATAGAACATAGAGATCTAATGGGTGAGTACATGGATTTTGGAAGAGTACATTGATGATTTTTGTTAGAGAACACATATAGATTTTGGTAGGGTTAAAATGGGGTATTTATCTCATCACACACTGATATGTATTCAAGAAAACTATTTCCAAAAAATAATCAATTAAAATGAGTATATCTTTTGATCCAGGTGTCCATTTTGTCTCTATTATATTTCAAACAAATAATATAAAAATAATTACACCTGGATAATAGGTCTACCCATAAAATGTATCTCCACTGACTAGAAAAAGGTTAATATAATATCTAAAAATGAAATAGATGATTGGATCAAATTTTTCTTTGAAAATGGATGAAATTCATAGCTTACTCCCAATATAAGGTTCTTACTACCACATCACCTGATTAGAAATCATTTTCAAAGTCTTTCTGTTCAATAGTTTGTGAGAAGTCATACAACACATGAATATCCTATTTTCTCCTCTTAATGGAGAGTGATACTTCTATATCTTCAACTCATTTCATGTAATTTGATTGAGGATCATATCATGTTCATAATGGTAAAGTGAATGGCATAATTTTTAGTTACAATAGTAATAAATGGTAGGTTATGAATGTGTTTTATAAGAATAATTTTTAAAAAAAATAGGGGAATGATCATGTGTTTGAAAAAAAACTAGATGATTATTTTCTTATTAATTATATTAAAGTGATATTGAAATATTGAATTATTAATTTTGAATTATATTATAATTGATGTGGTGATATTATAACATTAAGGTATATTATTTTATGTTATTAAGGACCATGTGTTTGGTAGTTTTGTATGAAAACACTTGGGTTAGGATATAATACGAATTAAGTAACAAATTTTACTTTGATGATATGTTTTCCATGTGTTTGGATATATCATAAATGGTCATGTGTCTAGATATTATATTTATTAGGCCACTAGTTTGCATTTATGATAAAATACCATATTTTTTTGGTATTATATATTTTAGTCCTTGTTCTTGAATATGAATTATTTTTGTAAGAGGCATCAATCTATCACTACCATTGGCTAAAGTAGGTAAAACAGGGTATTGTGGTTCCTTGGTGTAAACTTGGGTAAGTTTGATATGTTCTTATTTATTTGTTAAATTTATGGATTTAAATTTCAAAATACATATAAGATAATGTTATAGTGCAAGATATTTCTGGGTTCTTTGTGGGGATCCTATACAGATATATTTATCTCACCCTATAAGTTCATTTCTCAAGAAAATATACATTTATCATGTTTTAAAATGGGAAATAATATGGAGCCAATATAGTAGGGATGTAAATATAGTGATTCATAGGGATGATTTATTGTGTTATTTAGAGAATACATAGTGGGATGATTTTTTAAACACAATTTCTTTATTTATCATGTATTTATTTATGATAAATTTTTTAATGTTATATTTTATCTCATATTTGGTTATACGACATATTACGAATTGTTTTGGTTTATTTTAAATATTTATTGATGGATGTTTGAAATCAGTTTTTTCTATGTATGATTATTACTCTAACTTTTTTATTATGTTTATGATGATTTTATAGAGTATATTGTTCCCTAAGAGATACATTGAATTCTCAGTTTTATTATCCTATCTCTAATGATTAGGGATCAAACAAGTTGAAAAGATATGTTTTTCCTCGGATGCACATTCATGTCAGGACAGGATGTTACAGAAGATGTGGAACCCCAAACATAGTGGTATCATAATTAAAATAATTATATAAATTCTTTCATTACATACATTCCCATGACCTTTTATGATTATATATTTATAGAATTAAGAAAAAAATTTAAATGATAAAGATCATGCCTTTCTTAACTAATGCAAACTTTCCCCACTATATAATATTATTTCTTAAATATCTCCCAAAAATTATACACACATTCTATTATTATATATATATCATGAGAAACAAATTTCATCATGATGTCATAAATAGAAATATAAAAAGGTTGAGCTCACCTGATCAATAATAGAAAACGTATAATAGAAGTTACAATAGTATAAATAATGCATGGATTATGTGGTTGGAAATAAATTTTAATTGAATAATGTCATATAACTAATCACGTGAGCTTGAAAAAAGACCATGGATGACAAAATAAAAAAACACATGGACAATAATAACTGATTTTATGGTGATGGAATGAAAAATATTAGACTTTACAAGGCCACACGAAAAGACATTTCATACAATCAAGGAATTTTTTCAATACAACTAATTGTTTTCAATATTAAAACCAAGAGACCTATTGATACAATGAGGGGGCTGTTGTGGGACCCATCTAACACAAATTAAATCCATTGAATTCATCATTTGAGGGAATCAATAATCTATAAAATATATAACTAACATTTCTTCGTAATAAATAAATATATGTTTTGAAATATCAAGTATAAATATTGTCAATATTTCCACAATAAATAAATGGAATAACATTCTATGTAGTAGTCTCTCAAACTAAAACCGTATAGAGTAATGAGTATATGGTTAAGTTAAAATTTTACTTAATAAATAAATGGAATAGATTTAATTGTAATTATCCATAAACTAACACCATATAGATTATTGGTTTTATAGACATGTTATTGATTTCCCCAAAAAAAAATGGAGAATAAAATGTATAATAGATAAGTAGTGGAATAAAATAATCTTAAAAAGGTATCACCAAAGAAGGTGGATTACAACCCCATGAGAAGACATTTGGTCAGCTAAAAACCATACAACTTTTGTATCCTTTAAATCAAAGTCTATTGGAATATATAATATGAAATGGATTTTTAAATACCTTAAATTTCAGGAAAATTGTGATAAAAATATATCAGTTTCCAATATATACAACACAAAAGAAAAAAAGTGGTGATATTAATCATATCTAAATGAAGAAAAATTGAGATGCAAAAACCCATACCATTAATCATGATTAATCAAATGAATCCCAAAATTATATAAAAATGTATCTTAATCACTTATTTCAGAACCATGTTCATACCTATAAACTTTTATACTCAATTTATAATCATTTTCTAGATGTATTTTAGTTAGTTATTATCTACATTCAACAGCTGGTGTTAGTAGTTTCGGTCATTTTGTACTAGGTTTGTCGTAACGGTGTCGGTATTCACTCATTTAACAAAGTTCATCATTCATGAAACATTCATGGTTTTGAAATAGGTGTTACTTAAAGGTCCATACAGTTATATTTTTCTTTCATGGGTATTTTATTTACAATTAAAAGAAATAATTTGGTGAAAATCTTGTTCTGATAATTAAAATAAAAGATGGGTGGTTTCTTCATAAATAATTTGATATTAAAATTATAATTACAAAAAAAATTATTATTATTTTCAAATATAATTTTAAATTATGTTTCATTATCTATCCATGATTTAAATTTATATCATTGTTCATATAGGAACTTAAACCGAAAATAAAAGAACAAGCAATAATCTTCAGGTGAGTATGGGTTAGAAAGTATTTATATGGGAATAATATCATTATTATAGAATTATAATGATATTATTAAATTTATTATGATTTTTAATCATTATATAATAGATTTAGATAAATAATAAAAGGCAACAATGACAAATAAAATATGTCACTTTTGCAGAGGTGCTAGTCTACACTTACGCACGAGTGATGCATTCATTTTACATAGATATAAAGAAATATAGGGAATAGTTTGTAATCCAAGAATCCTAATAATGTTATAAATATCATATTAATCATTTAAATATACATTTATAACTAGATGTGTAAGGAAGTGAAGACAAATCAGGCACTTCGATCATGGAAACATTATATCTCAAGTACGCAAGATGACATATTCATTTTTAGAATGGTATTAGAGGATATTATAAATAGATATTACATGATTATATTTAATATTGTAGTATATTAGTAATAATTATGATATTATAATTTCATATATAAAATATTTTTGTGAGGGTAAAAAAATAAATGAATTAAAAGAGCTCTGTTGAGAACATTTCCTCTCCCTTTGGATGTTCTGCATCGGGTAAAACCATTACGCAACTTAGAATGTTATTTTGGAAATACCAAGGCTTCTATAATGTGGGTGGAGGATTTTATAGAGACTAAATTAGATTTTTTTATATAAGGTTTTTAATGTGTGAAAAAATGTGTACAAAATGACCACTTTTTATAAGTGAAGAAAGAGACATTTTTATAAACACCAATTAATTTCTCAATGAAGGAATGTAACTATTTAATGTTCAATGGAAAATAAATTTAATAATGAATTTTGGGGTTATATAAGGTCAACTAATCCTACAATTTATTTTGAAATTTTTTTTACTTGTTTGAATCTATTATTATTACATTATTACATTTTTATTTTTTTATTTTTAACTTGGTAACTAATTTCTACCCAAGTAATTTATATTATATTAAAAATGTTAGGAAAACCATCATAAAAAGTATTTTTTTATAAACCTATTTTTATGCTTCATTCAATTTATTTTATTTTATAAATAATAGATAATTAACTTTTAAATTGAAACATTTAATATATAGAAAAACTATTTTCTAGTAAAGTGTTGTTTTGACCATTAAATGTTCTTAACATTATATAACATTAATTACCAACTAAATGTGTGATAATATATATTATATATGATTTAAATTTATATAAAATCCATTATATAAAATAATTCAATTTAATTTATTGGACGAAAATCACCCAACATTAATAAAACAATTCTTTAAAAATAACATTTTCACCATTATCATTATCATTAACTTTATTCTTTGTGACCATATATTTATGAATACAAATTAAATTTCACTTATTTGATAATTTTTAATTTTTGATCTAAAATAGGAAATTCATTTTTTTAGATTAAATTTCTATCGTTGAAGAAAACTAATTTTTAATATAAGTGAATAAAAATAGTTTTTAGACTAAAATATTACTTATGTTTCCAAAATAATAAACATGGGTCTTAAAAATTGAACATAATATTTTAAATGAATTAAATTACTACTTAAATATATTTTTATTCTAATAAAAAATCATTTGTTTTTTTCTTTTACTTGCTTCTTGATATAGTCATAATGGCAATGGTTTTAGTAAAAACTGTATTTTCACTATTTTAAAAAAATAAATTATTTTAGAAAAATCCAATGAATTTATAGTATCAAAATATTATTTTGATAATGACAAAAAATTAAGTAAATTTCTTCAAATTCAAATTATAAGATTTTAGTATTTAACTTTTAAATAAAATAATAAATATATAATAAATTCTCTTTTCATAGAAAAATGTATTTTTAAAATATTAACTATTCTTATTCTTATTTTATATCAATTAAAAATAAAATTAGTGTTAATATATTATTAATTTAAATGAAATATTTTATCCATAATATATTTAGTTTATTAAAATAAATCACATAAAGAGATAATGTTTAGAATGGTTATATTTAAATGCATAAAATATGGTGGTTTGTTATTTATCTATAATAACTGAATTTTATACATTCCTTAGTATCAATAATGACTTTTTTTTTATTTTTTCACATATTTTATAATTCAGTTACCACTATTTTTATCTACCAATTTATGGCTTTATTTTAATAGTTATATAATATTATGTGGTTTTTTTAGTGTTTCATGTGAAGAAATTTAGTGAACACATTAGGTTTCAAAGGAAAATATAATTTAAAATGATAGGGCGTTACATTCTCCACCTAAAAAGAAATTGTGCCATAAAAATTTTTATTCATAAATTTATAATTAAATATGTCAATGGTGTACATCCCTGGTCTTAAACATTAGATAATCTTGAGTTTTAGTTGTGAAATTACTTTATTTCACATTGTGGATATTTTTGGTTTTATAGTTTTAGGGAATAAGGTCAAAATTCATACATAACATCCCACTTTCATAAAAAGTGGATAATTATTAAACAATTTCCATTTATTCCATAATAGAAAACTTTTGAAATAAAAAATCATTTCTTTTTCATGAAAAAACTGCATACCATTCAACTTCACTTTCTAGTTTCACTTACCCATCCTTATACCCTATAATAAATATTTTAAAACATGGGATGAGACCAAAAATCTCAATAAGGGACACAAAAATAAAAGAAGAACCAGTTAGTCCATGAACAATTTAAACCCAGGAAACAATCTTCACAAAGTTACACTTTTCACCCATAAAACATAAACTTTTTAGATTACCTCATAAAACCATAAGATTATTGTTAAAATATATAGAAAAAATAAATCATAAAGGTATGTTATGGTATGAATTCCATATCACTCTAACATTTACTATGGATATCATGGCCACATAGGGATTAACCTTCATCGTTACATTTTTAATACCCACTGTAGTATATTACAATAATTTCTTAGAATAAACTCTACCAATTAACTTTGTCTCATTACTTAATGCATTGGAGGAGTATAAAGGGACCACCCTCCCACGGTTTATCACAAAACCACTCAAACTCATAAACAATTCCCAAGAACCAAAAAAAATCCTCATGCATAAATCTTGTATAAAATAAAAAACAACTTTCCCACAATGAAATCACTTTTCATTTTTAAAAATTTGCGCACTCATATATGAAATCACATTATTTGAAAATAAAATTGTAAACTTGTAAAGGAAACATAAAAAAAATTAATGCATCATGGAAGTGTGAAATTACATTTATTCCATATATATTAAAAAAAATTCCATTTTTCTTTTTTTTAAAAAAATTGAAGATTAACTTTAAAATAGGTTTTTAAAATAATGTATCTTATCCTGAGTCTGACACGTCACATATAATATGTATCCTCCTCTTCTTCAGACTATCTCTTTTGATTAATACCTGAAAACCTTTAAGGAGGGTGTCATGACTAAAATAAGGCATCTATATTGTGTGGAGTGATTTTAGGAAGGGATTTGGTTATAGACAGGCTGAACCAAAATCCTTTTGAAGTGTATTTAAATGAGAATAATGGGTGCCCGTTTATAGGAAATGAGAGGAGAACTCTTGGTATTCTTAAATATATTAAATTAATAAAAATTAATATACTATTAAAAATAGGTCCAGAGTGATTTTTTTGAAGATATAATGATATTTGGTTAAAATAAATCCCTCCAATAAAAATTATATAAGATTTGATTATTTTTTTACTCCATGTATTTTGTTTAACCCATTTAACTCTTACTATGATATAGTGTAATTTACAACTAAGGGTTAATAATAATAACTATAAAATGACAAATGACCAATAAATGAGTTATTGATGATATTTTATGACTTATCCCAATTAGTTGGAAAACACTGATATTTTTTAAAAAATTATATAATTTAAGAAAATATTATTTATTTTAAAATATCAATAATGTCAATTTTAGCACTATTCATTACAAGAATTTTAAAAAATATCATTAAAAAAAGATAAATTCATACCAATATTTCTAAAAAATCACTTACATGTCAATGTAGTCAAAAAATCATATACGACATTAATAATCTAAAATTATATTTATTTTAGTATCTTAAATATCATTTATTTAATATTTCCTTTTATTAAACAATTACTGCATCATCATTATACAAGCCTTTAATTTAATTATTTCCTCACAAAAAATTAAAAATAAAATATCATATTAAATATAAATGTCTAAATTTTAAGAATATTATTTATAGTAGAACATATCTCCTATATAACCCCATATTAAACATATTTCACTTATTAAAAACAAAAGTATGAAAAAATTGACATTCCATTGAATATAATATTATAAAGGTTATATTATAATCTAAAAACCCATAAATTGTCTCATAACAAATACTTTAGTTATTAGTTATGAGAAATATTCATGAAATAAAATTAGTACATGTTTTAGGGTACTTTTATAATATTTGTAATATTATTTTTACCCCTAATTACTTGATTTACCCTTAACTGTACCAAAAAAAAATCTAATGTTATTATCCATATTGTATAAGAAATAAAAGGGGTATATTTAAAAAAAATTATCCTTATAATTCCTAATATGGAATCCATTTTTCGAAATTCAAAACACAGGTATTACCTAAATTAATTAAAAATTAATCTCATTGACGGAACGAGAAAATAGAGTTTTTATAGTAAAAACGTTCAAAAGGTCACAAACTTTTTATATGAAATTTTAATTTTAAATTGATTATAATGACCTCAATTGGATTACATAAAATAATATTGATCTAACCATACATTAAAATAAGTAAAAAATGTTATTTAACACTGTAAATTAATTTTATGAAAAAATAATTTTAAATTAAAAATGTGATATTTTTTCACAATTCATCAAAACATGAATGATAAGAAAAAAATATAAATAATTAAACCAAATTAAATTATGATTCTAAAATTTCAAATAAGAAGTTTATTTGTTCAAATATAATTTATGAATATTTTAAAAACATGATTTAAAACAATTGCACTGTCAAAATGTGGGAAAACTTTTTTTTAGAAAAATACTTCTTTTATGCGTAAAATTAGATTTGTTGTTATATCATGTCATGAAAACACGTAAGATTAATTTTAAACATTATATTTTGTATTATATATATATCCTTAATATAATACAACCAAAGTGTTTTTTTATTTGTTGTTATAAAACACAATACTGCACAATTAAATAGTTTTTCAGAAAAAGAATTCCTTTCATTTTAAAAAGGGTTTTTTTTCATTTATAATTAATTTTTAACTGAATAATTAATTATATATAATGTGAACACAATATTTTCATAGTTCAGTTAATATTTTTCATTCTTTATATTCTAGCAGATAGTTTATAATGGTGATATTTAAATAATAATATGTTGTTGGTTGTTTAACCTCGATGTAGTGTATCGTGTACACTATCGAACATAGTATTTCCTTTTAAAAACTAGTGATGTTAAATCCCCCATGTAATTAATTTATTCCTATCAATTTGAACTTGTGATTGGTATCTAGGGCTTAAACTTTCAAATTACCTTCATTAGAATCCCATATCAGAAGAAGGGTCAATAAAACCACCACATTAAAAGATATAAAATGAGGTATGAAAGTCATCTGAAATAACAAATAGAAAGGTTCTATGTAGGAAAACATATATATAGAAGATAAAACTGGCTGTAAATTTATGAAGTAGAGTTAAAGAAATCGTGGTCCTGATAAAGTTAACAATCACAAAACCATAAATTTGTGATGGGTTAAAAGGTAATTGATTTCTTAGCAAGATAATTAAATGGATATAATTTTTGTTTCAAAATACTTTTCATGGTGTTTAATAATTCATTTAATACTTAGAATAAGAACATAAGGAAACATAATTATTTTAAAAGTAGAGTTTCATACTTCAATAAATCTCCACTACAAATTCATGTTTTTCTCGAAATGATGAGTGTTCAAGAAGAATTTTTCAAAATTGAAGCACTATAATAAACATTATGATAATCACATAATCCATAAAATATTAACTATATATTTATATTTTTTTGAAATTAACCAAAATCAAAATGGTTAGTACAAGATAACATAATTCCTCAAAATGAATAAACCTTATATGATGGAAAACTACTTCAATATCCAATATTAAATAGTAATACCCAATGTTAAACAAAGATCATTCAAATATCCTTAAAATTCATAAAAAATATTCCCGAATAAGATTTAAATGAAAAAATTGTTTAATCACATGACCTTCCAAGTTAAATTTTAAGAATTATCTCCAAATAACAATAATTATTCTTGAATTCTGATACGAAAAATTCATTACCCTATTAATTTCTTTTGAAATAATATTAATCAACTAATCACCAAATAATTTTACAATACCTAGGTTTTCTATTCAATAAAATATATTCCAAAAATTAACTTATTTTTCATCCATAAAATCATTTAACTAATAAAAGTCATACTAACTGGGAATTCATATAAGAATGTGGTAGGTGATTCACCCTTGTTACCCTTTGATTGTGGGTATGATTCCCATGGACTTCCTAGAAGTGAAATTTTGTCACCTATATAGCATTTTTTCCTTTTTTTGAAACTATATAATTCATATAAAATTCCTAAAATATGATAAAGTCCTCAAAAATAACCATAACATTTTTAACCTCAATTTTTATTTCATACATTTCATTTTTCATCCAAAAAAGTAATATCCCATAAATACATCCAAATCAAAGATAAAATAAACCCTAAAGGTTATCCATACCTCTATAATTGTTTCTATAAAAGAAAAAATAATTCTTTCTCATATAAAATTTTCAAATAAAAAAAATAAGTGTTTCATATAACAAAAAATAAAAAAGTCTTCTAAAAAAGATTATTAATACTTTTAGAAATTTCATCATCCTTGTATCTAATAAAGCTATTGAATTTCTTATATACGTTTAGAAATTTCATTATCCTTAGATCTAATAAAGATATTGAATTCCTTATATATAGACATATTAATTATTCATCATCTTTAACCATACTTTTCGACATAATTCCTCACTACATATTTCCTATAAACAAAAATATGAATCATATCCGAAGATAATGTAAAAACATGAACCAAGAAATAATCCATAACTTTCATATGTCAATTTCAGTTTCCTCATCTTGAATTTTAATTTCATTAAGTATTCCTAAATAGATATTAGTATGATCATATTGATCCCTCTCATGAGCCTTCTTTCTAAGACATCTATTATCATACTGAACAAACTCCCCACATATTGAACATTAAATTGATATATCATGAAGAACTTTAATCCCTTTCCTAGAGTCAACTGAATTATTCCTTTTTCTCTATAAATGTATTGCATTAGGACTTACTTTACCACATCCAAACATCTTCAAATCCCTTAAAGAAATATTCCAAGGTTTTTCTTTCCACATATTTGACACATGTGTATTTTAATATAATTACTTTTGTGATCATTGTTACCTAAACATCAATAAGTATTTATTTCTCTCATATATGATCTATTATAAATCCCACCAAGGATCAACTAGTTGATTATAAATCCTAATATTTGGTATAGAATAACCCTAAGAGTTATCATTACAGCTTCCATTTCATTCAGTTTCTAATCCAGAGGCCAAAAGCTTTTCCTTCATATCCATTATTACATTGGTGCATGTTAGATCCATCCATTTACAAAAACCAAAACTATTAGTGTGAGAAATAAAATCATAATATACAATCTTCTGAGTATGATAAAAACTATAATAACCTTACTCATTTTATCTCAAAATCAAATAATTTATCAAAAATAAATGTGACCCTTCCTACCATGATGACCATTGTGGTTATATACGACTTAAAACTTATGATTAAATAACATCCTAAACTCCAATGTTATCTAAACTGACCTCTAATACCATATGTAATGCCAAAAAAAACATTTCATAATCTTTAGTTTTATTTAAGAAATTACCTTCTTTCAAATTGAGGATCTTTTCAGGTTTAGAGTTTTAGAGAATTAGGTAATAATTCATATATAACCTCCCACTTTCATATAAAGTGGATACTTCTAAAATTGTATCAATTTATACCATAATATAAAACTTTTAAAATAAAATAATATTTATTTTCTATGTAAAATCTTAATAATATTCATATAAAATAATATTTATTTTCTATGTAAAATCTTAATAATATTCATATTGACTTACTCTATTATCGTACCCATTCTTATACCCTATAAAAAACATTTTAAAACATGTTATGAGTATAAAAATATCAGTAAGGGACATAAGAAAGAAAGAAAGAAACCATTAGTTAATTAATACTTTAAACATGTGAATTTCTTTCACAAAATTATACTTTTTACCCATAAAACATAATCTCTTTAGATTACCTCATGAAATAATAATATTCTTATAACTCCATAGCAATAATAGATTATAAAGGTAACTTGTGGCACCCACTCCATATCAATCTTAAATTTAATGTCGTTATCATAGCTATATATGGAGTAACCTTAATTGTAACATTTTGAATATTAAATATAGTATATCACCTTAATATATTAGGATAAACACCATGGTTTAACTCTGTATCATTACCCAACGCATTGGAGAGCTATAAAAGGATCACATTCCCTTTGTTTATCACAAAACCACTTGAACTCAGAAACAATGCCCAATAACCAAAACATAATAATAACACAAATATATTTCATAGAAGGAAACATAAATTTTAAACTATAAAATCACTTTTAATTTTTAAAAAGACACACACTCATAAATGAAAGTACTTTATTTTAAAATAAAATTTTAAACTTGTGAAGGAAATATAAAAAAATTAAAGTGACATAAAATTGCGCAATTCTGTTTATGTCATATATATTAAAAAATATTCCTTTTTTATTTAGTAAAAATAGTTTAAAGAGTAAATTTAAAATAGGTGTTTAAAATAAAGTCTCTTATCTTGAGTAAGACTTGTCACATACAATCTGTATCCTCCTTTTTTTGACTATCTCCTTTGATTAATACCTTAACACCTCTAAGGATGGTTTTATACCAAAAATAATGCCTCTAGAATTAGGAGAGGGGTCATAAGAAGGGATTTCGATAGATAATGGCTTAACCAAATTTTTTTTGAAGTATATTGAAATGAGAATAATGGGTTCCCTTTTATAGGAAAGGAGTGAGGTACTCTTGGGATTCTTTAATATATTAAATTAATATAAAATAATATTCTATTCAAATTGGGTCCAAAGTAATTTATTTCGAATATAAGATGATAATTGGTTCAGAATCCTTTCATAAAATGAAAATTTCACAAGATTTCATTATTTTTGTAATGCTTATCTTTTTTTAACCCTTTTAACTCTTATAATGATATCATGTAATTTACACTTAAGGGTTAATAATAATTACTATAAAATTTAAAAAAACAAATAAATATGTTATTGATGAAATTTTAAGACATATACCAGTAATATTTCTGAGATTTATATTTTTTCAAATTTTATATCATTTAAGAAAGTATTATATATTTTAAAATATCAATAATGTCAATTTTGACACTATTCATTAGTTGATTTTTTGAAAATATCATAAAATAAGATAAATTTTAATTAATACATCTAAATGATAAAACGTATGTCAACTCCATCTTAAAAATTAATATATGACCTTAATCATCTCAAATTATATTAATTTTAGTGTTTTTAATAACATTTAAGTGATATATCCTTTAATTAAACAGTTACCGCATCATCATTATAAAACACTTTAATTTAATTATTTATTTAATAAAAATTAAAAATAAATTATCATGATAAATATAAATGTTTTATATTTTAAAATTATCTTTATAGTCGAACATATCCCCTTTATAAACCCATATTAAAAATAGTTCACTTGTTAAAATAAAAGTATGAAAAAATTAACTTTCTTTTGAAAATAATTTTATAAATGTTATATTCTCATCCAAAAAACCATAAATAGTCTCATAACTGATCCTTTACTTTTTATGAACTAAATATAACCTTCCAAAAAAATTAATCCAATTATTAGGGTAATTTTTTTTATATTTATGATATTATTTTTACCCTTTATTATAAAATTTACCCTTAACTCTGGTAATAAAAAATTACTAAATGTAGTATTCATATTTTCCAAAAATAGAGGGGAAATATTTAATAAATTTGTAAAGTTTGATTCAAAATATAAAATCAATTTCTAAAAATTTAAAACACATAAATTCTGGAAAATAATTGAAAATTAACCTCATTAATGGAATGAGAAATTAGTTTTTTAATGTAAAAATATTCAAAAGTTCACAAAGGTTTTATATCTAATTTCAATGTATAATTGATTCTAATGACCTAAATTGGATTAAATTATGAAAAATTAAACTAATAATACATTAAAAATTGTCAGAAATATAATTTATCACTATAAATAAATATGATAAAAATATAGCTTTCAACTAAAAATACAATATTTTTTCACTATTCATCAAAACATGAAATTTTTCAAAAAAATATCAAAAAATTAACCAAAGTAAATTTTGATTTTAATATTCTAATAAAAAGTTCATTTTTATAAATATAATATATAAAATGTTAAAAACTTAATTTAAAACAAGTGCGCTATCAAATGGTGGCAAAACTGCCTTTTTAGAAAAATACTTCTATTATATGTAAAATTCGATTTGTTCTTATATAATATCTAAAAAACATTAATTTAATTTTAAATATTATATTAAATATTATATTTGTTTATTTATATTTCATTAATATAATCCACCAAGTTTTTTTTATTTATTTCTATAAAACACACTTATGCACATTTAAATAGTTTTTCTGAAAAAACATTTCCTTTCATTTGAAAAAAGGATTTCTTTTAATTTATAATTTATAGGTCACCAAATAATTAATTATTTGAAAATTTTTAAACTATATTTTTTAATTTTATTTAATACTATTAATTCCCTCCATTCTAACAGGTAGGTTATCACAGTAACATTTAAATAATAATATTTAGTTGTTCGTTTAAGCTTGATGTAGCATTTCATGTACACTAACAAGCATTTTATTTCATTTTAAAAAATTAGTAGTTAAAAATGGTGTCTATAACATAAAAATAACTTAATATATAATTTGAAATTAGGTTTCTACCATATTAACTTAGGTATGACATGTAAACACATATTTCCCCCACATTATGTTAACTAATTGATTCATATTTCCTTTGAAACTTGTTGGTATATTCCCTCATTTCCCATGCATAGAGAATCATCCTCTTCCTTTGAGAATTTACCCTGGGTGTTTCTTCCCAAAAATATTTCATGTTGGAAATTTATTCTTCTTTCATTCATTATATGTATCACATGAACTTTCATATACTTCGTCTTTATCTTATTTAGGGTGTTTAGATGTTCAAAATGATCATGTTTTTAATTATAATTCATGATATATTGTTAGGAATGTAGGATTAAATATGATTTATATTCTCAATATACAATATTTGGGTGAATTGTATACTTAAAAAATTCATTTGGAACCTTTAAAGTTGGTATAAAAACTTTAGTTTTTAACCTTGAGGAAAAACTATGTTTAACAATTTTAGACAAGATAAATTCCCAAGACCTATTTGTTCTACAAACTTGCTAAGTTCCGGAAATATTATTCCTGAAATGAAACTTATAAAAATTTTACCAAAAAAATTCCACATTAAAGTGTATAGAATCTTACTAATCACAGTATATAAATACAAGAAATTATAAGATAGTTATACTTTCCCTATTAATCAAAATGTAGCGGAAAAACTAACTTAAAACATTACAAGTAACAAGTATGAATTATTTTAACCCAAAGAGAAGGGTATCCAACAACCTTGGATAATGGTCCCTTGATTTTACTTTAAATAAAGTCTGTCATACCCACAACAGGGTAAGCCCTCGATAGGAATATCAGAATCTGTCTTGTTATCCCTGCAAGCCCTTGAACTTCAAGGTAGTCAGCACCTCTATCTTAGTCACCAAGTATGTCCTCAAACTTTAAGGTAGTTAGAACCTCTCTCTTCCTATCCTCGGAAGCCCTCTATTTTTCTCAGCAACAATCAAAGTCCCATGAAGAAAAACTGAACAAGATGTTCGGTATGCACTAAGCATAGAAGTCTCTCTCTCTTTAAATCACTTCAACAGCATGTAATGTCTAGTGTGATCAACTTCAAAAACGCATGCACTGATCTCATTCAAATGAGATCTTATTTATAGGTACTTCTCCAATGGTCAGTTCCCTCCTCCAAGAGTCATATTTTTCCTTGAGCCTTTGAGGGACATGTACATGTGTCACTCAAACAACGATTATTTAGAAACAGAACGTACAACATCGTTTAATAACTATTTCAGGTGTAAGTATAAAAAAATGGTTTCCTAACCAAATCCATTTTTCAGAGTCTAAGGAAAAATAAGAGTTCAGTGTCTATGAAAATGAAAATTCATAACTTAATAGTTATAGATATTCGGATTCTATTTTACAAGTAATTCAGAATCAAAATTCTAAGGAATTAAGAGTTTGAATTATACTGAATTCAGAGTCTGATTTATAAGGAATTTGGAACCTGAATTCTAAGGAATTCGGAGTTTGAATTCTAAGGAATTTGGAGTCTGGATTCTGAAGAATTTGGAGTCTGAATTCTAAGGAATTAGGAGTCTGATTTATGAGGAATTCAGAGTCTTAATTTTAAGGAATTAGAAGTCTAAAATTTAGAGAATTCGGAGTCTTAATTTCAGAGAATTCATAACTTGAATTTCAGATTTTTTGTAACCCGAATTTTAGAGAATTTGTGACCTAAATTTCAGGGAAATCAAAACCTGAATTTTAGTAAATGCATAACCTTAATTTCAGATAATTCATAACCTAAATTTCAGAGAATTTGTAACCTTAATTTCAAAGAATTTGGAATCTAAATATGGATCCTAAAAGTAGAATACCCTATATCTATGTATCTATGGAATTCTGAGATTTTAGATGTGAAACCAAATTTTTCTCTTATGAATAAAATGAGTTATATTTAGAGAAACTATTAGGTAAACAAGGAAAACATTGAAAAATAAAATCCCTTGGGGAAGGAAAATTTTCCTTATTAAGATAATTATTAGGGAAAATAATTTTCCTTAATATAGATTCTTTATGATTTTCATAACAAAGAGGAATGGAAAAGTCATAAGGAAACCTTATTGACTCGACAATCTCCCCCTTTTTAGAAAGCACAAAAATCCTTACAAAGAAGAATATAAGGACTTAGAAATTTTATAGACATGAATATAAAACATATCTCCTTATACATATGGATCATAGTGAATATGACTAACTCCACCTTAGGCTTAGAAATTTTTAAGAATCATATTCTTGACTTCTTGAAAATAATTGTTTCATTTTATTGTATATGGAAATATTCACGAATAATAAATTTCTCTTAGTTAATATCCCACCACTTGGGAAAAACTATTCTTTACTTATAATTATTTTTATCATTCCTTTCCACCCCTTTGTGATTATCAAAAAGGAATAAAGTGAATGGAAAAAAATGATACCTAAAATATTAGTACTTAAACAAGAAAACATAGATAGAGAGTAACCAAAATTTCCATTAATATTGGAATAATTTTTGTATGGAAAAAGAATACAATAAAAGATCATAATTCGAAAAACATAGCCTTCTTTCTCCAAGCAGGATTTTTTCTCACAATGTTTTTTAACTTCTTCATCTCGTTGTGATCCTCCTCTGCACGTTTAAAAAGATAATCCTGATCTTCAGTTTTCTTCTCTAAGGATAGATTTTTTCCAACATGAGCCTTAAGAATCTATGCCTGAGCCTTTATCACTTCTTCTTGCTTAACCAACTTCTCTTAAAATTCATTTTTGAGATCCCTATACCTTTTCCAATTCATAGCCACATAGTTGATCTTTCCATTCAGAACCTTAACCTCTTGATTCCGAGTAGTACATTCAAGACTTAACTTCTCCTTAAAACTCTATGTAAGATCATTAATCTTGTTATCTTCGGTGTCAAATCCATCCTTGACATTATCCTGAAATTAATCAAAGAATATCATTTATTCTGATGTCTTCCTTGACCAGCTTTTCATCAGCTTGTAAGATCTTTTATGAGCCTCATAACCAATGAGAAAAGTCTTGAAATATTCCTCGATATTGACACATTTCTCCATCACTATGGAAACTGAATCTGAATTTTGATTTAACATATGCTGAAGCATATGACATATTGAGTCTATACGTGGAAATAGAGGAATAGTTCCAAAAATATTTTTCAAAGACTGAATTAAAAAATAATGTCCAATAGAGGACAATTCTAAATTCAAGGCTTTGGTTAGTGAGGATTCTTTCTCAAACTCCGCAACCTTCCTCTTTGATGAAGCACCCACTTCTTTCTCTTTTACCACAGACTTTCTAGGTGTATCCATAAACACTTGTTTTCCCTTATCATTCTTCGGAATGATTTCTTATTGATTAGGATATTCATGTTCACTATCTGATAGCTAAACAATTTTATCTTCATCAACTTATTCCTTAACATCTCCTACCTCAACATCCTTTGGCTGTATGAAATCATGATTTCTACTTTCATATTCAGAAAACATATTCACTTCTTCCTCACCCTTCTCATCTTTTCTTGGGGTATCAAGTTTTGAAGACTCGGCTTCAGAGGTTTGGATTGAGATCTTCTCAGAATGGTTCTCCTTTTCATGAAAATCCTCTACATTCTTTATGAAGTCCTCAGTATCATCACTGCATTATTATTCTTCTTCTTCCACTTCTTCTTCTAGTACAATTTATTCATCTTGATCTCATTCTAGAATCACCTACTTCTTTCCCATAGTCTCTTGAATATATTCTATTAAAAAGTATTCTGGTACCGGAATTTTCTCAGAAGCATTCTTAGCACCTTTAAGAAGAGATTGTACTACCTCAACCTCATACATCTTTTTTTTCTTCTTCTCTTTTTATTTCTTCTCAAGATTCTCAACTTTCTTTTCCTTCAATTCTTTTGATTCCGCAAGATAAAAACCAAAACTAGGCTCCCCTTATTTCTTGTTCTTCTTATCCTATCTCCACTTAGCTACTACCTCATTAGGATATGTTTTTTTCTTATTCGATTGTGGGGGTGCAGAATGAATTTCTTTTTCCATTGAAGTTTTTTGTTTCTCTTCTGGTTCCTTCGCCTTCCTATTCCTTCCCCCTTTTTTAAAGGATTCAGCTACATCATGTTTCTTTGATAAGGCTTCAACCTCCTCTTCAAGAAAATCATAGTATTAATTGGATTCTTTAAGAAAACCAATTTTCATTCTCCTAAAATAATCATCACTCAAAAACATTAATTTGAAATTCCTCGGCTTAGAACAACATGGAATTTTGAATGACTGAAGGCAATGAATAATAATATTTGATAGAATGGATAGATACATAATAATATAAGACTTCATATTTCCATTATTGATATTCTCAATTGTAACCAAAATATACTTAACCAGACTAATATATTCGAGATTCACCATGAAATCTAGGACATAAATATCACTTTTCTTTAGGGTATCCTTATACCCTTTTCTCTAAATGACAGAACCTTGAACCCATAACTGAAGAATCTAAATATTTGTAGAGAGATGAATATTTTCTGGATTCTTCACTTCTTTCAAGACAAAATAGTCTATAGCCTTATCCTTGTCAAAGGATCCTATCACATCAGGTAGCTTGTGAGAGAAAAAATTTGATTCTACCTCATAAGGAATTCCTATCAGATTTGCTACCATGTTATAAGAAATAGAGTAGGTATTCCCATAGCTCTTGAAAGAAAATTTATCTATTCTTTATTTATTGAAAAAACTAATTGTATCATATAATTAAACTCATAATTTCTGATATACTGGATCCTGAGCACCGGGTTTCGATACACATACACTCTCTCAGCCATTCAGCTTGATGTTCTTTGAAATGATAGATTCGTACTTGGTATAAAATTTCAGATCAACTAACCTCTCTCGGTAGATTTTACATTCTAATATTTCCTTTACTGAAGAAATTTATTTATGAGAAGATGCTTGTAGAGTCATTTTGAGTTGAGAAAACCTTGAAGATATGGAATGGTCTTAAAATATAGAGGCAGAGCTTCAGCATGTGAAGGCTTGAGAAACGATATGGGACAATCATCGGGGGACTTTATATAGGTGTTTGAAGTGACGGTTCAGCTTCTATACCTGATCCAATGGTTGAAAACCTTTTTATCAGATCTAACAGTTGAGGTGATAGCTGAAGGTAAAAGTTTACTTGGTTCTGATATTTTGAGGTTTTAAAATAGACAATTTTATTTAAGGAAAAAAATGATTCTGAGAAATTTTAAAACAAAATGAAAATACCAACAAGTAAAAGATGATTACAAATATTTTAAAACATACAATTCATAATTCTAGGAAAATTATTAGGAATGTGGTAAATTCTTCTTGAAGGAATTTAGACTTAGAAATATTTGATTATGAAATATTTTGGACTAGGAAAAATAATTTAGACTACGGAAAGAAAATTTCACTACGGAAAATTTTAAACTATGAAAAAATTTAAATTACGAAAAATTGTAACTATGAAAAATTTAGATTATCAAATATTTTAACTATGAAAAATATAGATTACAAAAAAATTTAACTATGAAAAATTTAGATTATAATAAATTTTAACTTTGAAAAATTTAGTTTATGAAAAATTTTAACTATGAAAAATTTAGATTACAAAAAATTTTAACTATGAAAAATTTAGATTAGTTAACAAGAAAATGTACTCCCCCTATGAAAAGGAGTTTCTTACTATCAAGAGATGGATTTAAAAAAGAAGTTAATATGGAAGATTACCTTATGGTTATCATTCGTATCTTATGTTTAATATATTTAAATTGATCGGAGGGTAAAGATTTTGTGAAAATATCATCATGTTGATCTTGCATTCCGATAAATTGAAGAATGATATCTCTTTTGTGTGTGTAGACCCTAAGAAAGTGATGCCTAATATCTATGTTTTTTTTCACGCGAGTGATGTGTAGGGTTTTTAATTAGGGAAATGTTACTAGTATTATCACACAAAATTTTTGTTTTAGTAAAACTCATACCATAGTTTGTGAGTGTGTGTTGCATCTAAAACACTTGAGCACAACAACTTCCAGCTACTACATATTCAGCTTCAGCAGTGGAAAGTGCTACTGAGTGTTTCTTTTTTCATAACCAAGAAACTAAGGAATATCCTAATAAATGACATCTTCTAGATGTAAATTTCCTATCCATTATACATCCACTAAAGTCAGCATCTAAAAAACTAATTAAAAGAAAATCATTCCTAGAAGTATAAAAGAGTCCTAAATTCACGGTTCCCTTTATGTAGCGAAAAAGTATTTTCAGTGCTTTTAAATGAGATTCATTAGGATTGGATTGATATCTAGAATATAAGAATTATGAAAGCATTATGTCTGGATGACTAGCTGTTAAGTAATGTAGATTTCCTATCATACCCCTAAAAGATGTTTGACCCACTGGTTTCCCAGCTAGATCAAGATCAAGTGAATTTGAGGTACCAATGGGAGTACTCATACTTTTAGTGTTGTCAAACCCATTATTTTTAATAATAAATTTAATATACTTATGTATATATATAAATGTTCTTTATAGTTTTTTAGAAATTTTAAAACCAAGTAAAATGTTAACTCACCCATCATACTCATTTGAAACCTAGATTTCATTAAATTCACAAAGGAATTAGTTAAACATTACTGAGTTGAACAAAATATAATGTCATCAACATAAGTTTAAACAATCAAAAAAAAATTATTATATTTTTTTATAAAAAGTGTTGGATCAGAATTTTCTTTATCATAATTAATTTGAATCAAAAAAACTTGTATGTCTATCATACGAGGCTCTAGGAGATTGTTTAAGTCCATAAAAATCTTTGTTAAGTTTGAAGACATGTTTAGGATGTTTTTCATCCTCAAAACAAATACATTGCTCAATAAAAAAATCGTCTTTATCATAATGATAAATAAAAGCACATTTAACATCCATTTGAAAAATCTTGAAATTATAAAATGATGCAATGGAAATTAGAATACGAATAGATTCATGTCTGGATACTGGAGCATAGGTTTCTTCATAGTCTGTTCTTTCTGGTTGATTATAGACATTAGCAACTAATCTAGCTTTGTTTGTTACAATTACTCCATTTTCATCACATTTATTTCGGAATACCCATTTTACTCCAATAACATAAGAGTCCTTAGGTCTTTCAACCAAGGTCTAGACTTTATTCCTTTCAAAATAATTTATCTCATCTTGCATGGATTTAATCTCTCCACCATCACCTAAAGCTTCATCAGTGATTTTTGGTTCTAATTGAGAAAGGAATTCTAGATTTTCTACTTTATTTCTGAAGGAACTTCTAGTCCTTACAGGTTTATTTACATCACCAATGATAATATCACTTGGATTATTCTTAAGAAACAACTAGTTTGGGTTTTGTAAAACATGTTAATCAACATATTATAGGAAATATTTTGAGGAAAATGTTTCAAAAACTTTTTCTTGAAAATTTTCCATATCTGATGGATCTTCAATCAAGGGTTGATAATCAATTTTTTAAAACACATATGAAAAAGTAGGCGGAGGTTGTTTAAAAACAAAGGGATCAGATTCTTCAAATTTAACAGGTATTGTTTCCTCAACAGTACCAATGTTTTTATTAAAAACTTTGTAAGCCTTAGAATTTATAGAGTACCCTAAGAAAATTCCTTCATCTTATTTGGGTGTGAATTTTTGTAGATTATCATTAGTATTTAGGATTAATAATTTTTGTCCAAATTACTTGAACTAGGAAAGTCCAGGTTTTTTACCATTCCATAACTAATAATAGGTTTTATTAAGAAAAGGTCTAATCAAAACTCTATTTATAGTATAAAAAGAAGTACTTATAGCTTCAGACCAAAAATTCTTAGCTATTGAAAATTAACTCAACATGGTTCCAGTTATCTCTTAAAGAATCTGATTTCTTCTTTCAGCAACACCTTTTTGTTGAGGAATTCTAGGTGCTGAGAAGTTATGAGTAATACATTTTCTACTAAAAAAAGTTTTAAAATAAAAATTTTAAAATTCTCCTCTATGATCACTATGAATAGTTACCAATTAAACATTTTTCTCATTTTTAACTTAGGCTCTAAAAAAATTTAAATAAGAAAAATTTTCAGATTTCAATGCTAGAAAATAGACCCACATAAATCTAGTGTAATCATCAACAAGGAAAATACATAAAATTTGCCTCCAATGTTTCCTGTATGTGTAGGACCAAAAAGATCCATATGCACCAACTATAATGCAATTGTAGTTGAGACTTAACCGATTTACGTAAAACTTGATTTATGTTTCTTTCTATATTGACAAAGATCACAAACCTTTGAAGGATCAAATCTATGATCTGGTAGATCCTTAACTAGTCTTTTATTAGAATGTTTATATAGGTTTCTAAGGTTACAGTATCCTAACATTCTATGACAAAAGCATGATTGGTCCTCCATTGCACTTTGGAAAGGTAGTTATTGGCTCCTAAGGTATTCTAAGTTTAGTTTTTATACATTCTATTGCCTATTTGAAGAAATAATAAACTCTTCCTTGTAATTTTGTAATAATAATTTGTTATTCCTAAAATTCACAAGATAACCTTCATCACATAATTGACTTTTGCTAATGAGGTTTTTCTTAGGACCATTAATGAGTAAAACATTTGAAATAAATGTTTTTCCAAGAAGAACTATGTTACATATACCAATAATTTCATCCTGAGCATTATCTCTGAAAGTTACATTTCCTCCTTTCATCTTGATAATCTTTTCAAAGAAGTTTTTGTTACCAATCATATACCGGGAACATCCACTATCCATGTACCAAGTATTTGTGTTGGTACTTTCCTTATTTTCTTGAAAATTAGAGTGTTAGACTTTTGGAATCCAAATCTTCTTGGATATGGAAACTTCAGTAAGAAAAATTTTAGGTACCCACATTTTCTTAAGAAAATATGATTTATGAAAACCTAAGGACTATGTTTTATTTAAAGAACAAATTTTTTCCCAATGTCCACCATACTGACATTTAGTACAGAAATAAGTACTTTGAGGAATAAAATATTTATCACTGAAAACTAGTTTTTAATGGGTATAACCAAATCTAGAACGATTCCTTATAGGATGGATTTCAGAATACATCTTGTCAAAACTTTCTTTACCATAGGTAAAGTTCAACAAACACTTCCTCAAGTAAAATATTTCTAACTTTAGTTTAATAATCATATTTTTATCCTCCAAAAAATTTGTTTTAGAACTAGAGTTTTATAAAATATTTTTCTTAGAAATTACATTTCCAAGATCCTTATAAAGTTTATCCTTCTCAAAATTAACTTCCTCAAGTTTTTTGGAAATACTTTCAAAATAAAAACTTTTCTCATCATGATCATTATACTGGTCGTGTACATCCTTAGTAAGAATAGAAATTCTAGAATTTTCCTTATCAAGTTTTTTCTTGACATTAGAATTTTCATTCTCAAGAAGTTTAGCTAACCTAGAAACTTCTTCATAAGTAGGTAAAAATTTATCTTCATCAGAAGAAGATTCATCATCTGAAGACTCATAATATTTATTATTAGTAAAATTTGAATTCAAGGAAAAATTTGTGATAGATTCATCATTATGTACCTTAGCCATTAGACAATGATTTTCAATAGGTAATCTGGCTATTATACCAAGATTCTTCTGACTAGAATATTTATACTTTGAAGATTTATCATAAGAGTCTCTAACACTAGCACTCCAGGTGTCATTATCTTTCATAAATTTCATAGGTTTAGCCTTATAGTACTTCTTTATATTCTTTTTGAGATGTTTTTCCTTTCTATCCTTTTTCTTTAGCATTGGAAAATCTTGTATTATATGCCCTTATCTTTTACATTCATAGTAGGTGACTTCTAGATCTTTCTTGTCTTTTATATCTTTCTTCTTAAATCTATACTGAAAGTATTTCTTCCCAACTATCTTGTTCATCCTTCGAGCATGATAAGCTAGTTCATTTTCAGAATATTCACTTTCACTAGATTCAGATAACATAGTGACTTTCTTATACTAGGATCTAGTAACCCCTTCAGGAGTCTTGGATTTAGTGGAAGTAAAAGCTACAATTCCATTTCCATTCTTCTTCTTAATCATATCAGCATCTCTTTTCATTATTGTCTCATATTGATGAAGAGTTCCAAAAATCTCATCAAGTGTTATTTGAGACACTTTATTATTTTCATCAATAGTTTTTCTCTTAGATTCCCACTCATTAGGCATGATATCTACAATCTTTTCCACAAGAGCCTCATCATCTAAACCTTTCTCACCCATAGATTTTAAACTATTAACAATAGTTATAAACCTTTTTTGTACCTTACATACTGGTTCTCCATAACGAAATAGAAATCCATGATAATATAATTTAATCATAGCTCTTATATTTTCTATAACTTTGGATGTAACAAAATGAGTAACCTAAAATTTCTTCCATATACAATTTGTATCTTCACAAGAAGAAATATGACTATATATATTCCTGGTCATGGAACACAACAAAGTATTCTGTACCTTGTAGTTTAATTGATATTCTGACTTTGCTTGGTTTGTTAAAGTTCTGTATTCCTTATCATTAATCATGTAATATCTAGTAGTCATAACAAAGTTATCCACCCTAGTGTTAATAAAAAATGTTTTCATACGATCTCTCCAATATTCATAAACATCCCCATTAAATATTGGTGGTTTGGTAGGATTTAGGGTTTCAATCTAACCAACATTCATTCCGGCCATCCTAAAAGAATAATTTCTATCCACAAAAACTTGTTAATTGTAAAATTTTGTAAACAAGTATAAAATTCCGAAGCAAAGAATAATAAAACAATGAAAACTTGAGTAAGAAAACATATATGTGAATATAAGTATTTCTGAGACCTCCTCTGATACTAATTGTAGGATCGAAATATGATGTAGATGTTAAATATACAAGAGGGGGGTGAATTTTATACTTTAAAAATTCCTTTGTAACCTTTAAAGTTGGTATAAAAACTTTAGTTTTAACCATAAAGAAAAAACTATGTTTAACAAAGTTAAATAAAATAAATTCACAAGACCTCTTGGTTCTACAATATTGCTAGGTTCCAAAAATATTGTTCCAGAAATGAAACTTAAGAAAAGTTTACAATAAAAAGAATCTACCTTAAATATTATAGAATCTTACTAATCAGAGTATACAAATACAAGAAAGTATAAGATAGTTCTACATTCCTTATTAAAAAAAATTCAATAGAAAAACAAACTTGAAACAATACAAGTAACAAGTATGAATTCTTTTAACCCAAAGAGAAGAGTATCAAACAAACTTGGATAAAGGTCCGTTGATTTATACTTTCAAGAAAATTTTTCTTACCCACACCTGGGTAATCCCTCGATAGGAATATCTAAATATTTCATGATATCCCTGCAATCCCTCAATCTTCAAGGTAGTCGGCACCTCTGTCTTCTTCATAAAGGAAGTCCTAAATCTTTAAGGTAGTTAGAACCTCTATCTTCATATCCCTAGAATCCCTCGACTGTACTCAACAAAAATCAGAGTCACACGAAGTGAAACTGAAAAAGATGTTCAGTAAGCACTAAGCATGAAAATATTTCTCTCTAGAAATCACATCAGTGTCATGTAATATCTAGAGTGATCAACGTCAAAACCCCATGTAATGATCTTGTTCAAATGAGCTTCTATTTATAAGAACTTCTCTAACGGCTAACTCCCCCCTCCAATGGTCATATTTTTCTTTGAATCTCAGAGGGACCTATACACGTATCACTCAAACAAGGCTTATTTGGAAACAGAATTTACAAAATCATTTTATAACTATTTCAAGTGTAAGAAGAAAAAATGGTTTCCTAACCAAATCCATTATTCAGAGTCTAAGGAAATATAAGAGTTCGGTGTATGAGAAAATTAACAATCAGAACCTAATAGGTATAGATATTCAGATTCTATTTTACAACTAATTTAAAATATGAATTCTAAGGAATTTAGAGTTTGAATTATAAGGAATTCTGATTCTGAATTATAAGGAATTCGGAACCCGAATTCTAAGGAATTCAGAGTCTGAATTCTAAGGAATTCTGAGTATGAATTCTGAGGAATTCGAAGTCTTAATTCTAAGGAATTTGGAGTCTGAATTTTAAGGTATTTGGAGTCTGAATTTTAGAGAATTCAGAGTCTGAATTTCATAGAATTCATAACCTGAATTTTAGATAATTCATAACCTGAATTTCAGATAATTCGTAACATGAATTTCAAAGAATTCCTAACCATAATTTCATAGAATTCGTAACCTGAATTTCATAGAATTCATAACCTGAATTTTAGAGAATTCGTAACCTGAATTTGAAAGAATTAGGAGTCTGAATTCAGATCCTAAAAACAGAGTACCCTATATCTAAGTATCAATAGAATTCTGGGATTTTATATATGAAACTGAATTTTTCTCTTATGAATAAAATGAGATAGATTTAGAGAAACTATAATGTTAACAATGAAAACACTGAAAAAAATTCCTCGGGGAAGGAAAATTTTCCTTAATAAGATAATTCTTAGGGAAAATAATATTCCTTAATATAGAGTGTTTGTGATTTTCAAAACAAATAAGAATGGAAAAATCATAAGGAAACCTTATTCAATCAACAGGGAATAAAAATAAGATATATCACTCATGTTATTATCCCATTTGGTTACTCATTAGAATATCAATAAATTTTTCATTGCATCTATTGTTAACTTGGTTCATCATGTATCCTGTCATTACTAATCCAAAAAATTTATCACAAGTGATGAAAATTTAAAATCATAATATTATCATGAAAAAATAATCCATAAGAAAGATTAAATTTCATTTCATTTGAATATATATCACTCTAGGTCTAACATATGTTGCTTTAGGTTTGGTTCTCTAATTATTCTAATCCAAAAAAATTAATGTTCCTAAACAACAATGAACCTTATTACAACATTTTAATCTCTAAAATAATTGAAATTATACTCCCAAATTATAACTACCCCATTATCCATAAAATCAAATATGAAATATTATATTCCTTAACATATCAATCTCTAATTTTTAATAGATGTTATATATGGTCATTATTCAATTATTTTCACTAACCAATATATTTAAATACTTTATAATGGTTTATAAGGCTTTTGTGAATCATCTAAAGAATAACTCTTTAGAGTGTCTATCTAAGTGTTCAATCTTCAGCTCACTCATCATGTACTAAGCGAAGATCAAGTTGATACTCAAAAAATTGTTTTCAGAGTGATATCATCTAGGTGAATCTATTCTAAAATAGTATCCACTTTCTAGTATCTAGATAGGGATATAATTTCTTGGAGACCACACACTCGATAATTTTCCAAATTTTAGGATATTTTTATGTACATAAACATATTCCTATAATTTTGATTAAATTTATCTTATCTTAATTACGAAACAATATAAAATATCCAATATTTCCTAAACTAACCTAAATGGTTATCTATAACATTTAAATTATAATCAACCATAAAAATAATTACCCATGATGGAATATACAACACTTAGATTATCCTCAAATAATATCATGACACTAAAATTTATCTAAACACTACACTGATACCAATAGTACCACCCTAGATATAACATTCCCATAATTACATTACTTTTAAAAAAAATATTACATTACACACATTACCATGACCTTTTATGTTTAAATATTTAGAGAATTGTTAAAATACATAACCTAATAAATACAATTAATTTCCCAACTAATAGAAATTTTTATCACTATATAATAAACTACTAAGCCCATAATAAGTCTTCAATATCTCTAATAAATACTCTATACTCTCTATTCTTTTAAATATATCATGTGAAATAGTTTTTTTTATAACTTGGGGAAATGGTAACATAATAATGGTGACCTAAAATCCTTAGTAAGGTAATTCATATACTAGAAGATATCAAAGAATTAAAATAGCATAAATAGTATGATAGAAAATAAATTATAATCAAATACTGTCGTATAACAGATCATATGAATTTGAATCAAATCCATGGTAAACAATATAAATTAATTTATGGATGATAATAACTTATTTCATGTTTATGGAATGAATAATTCTTTAATTTTTATGTCCTTATGCAAAGACATTACATTTTTTCAGCATTTTGGGCCAAGAAAACAACATTTTATCAAGACTACAATAAATACATCTAAATAAATGGGAAGAAACACACCAAATGCTTAAACTAGTTTACCTCATGAGACATATCGATCCATCAAGAGGCTATTGTCACCCCCCATCACTAATTAAGTTGAATCCAATAAAATTATAATGAAATTAATATAAAATAACTTCAATAACCAAAATACCTTAGTAATCAATAAATATCCTTATTAAAATGGTAAGTATACAAATTTTCAATATTTACCCAACTAATAAATGAATATATTTTTTTTCTAAAAAACCCCAAAACTAACATTGAATTGAGTAATGGGTATATAGATAAGTTAATAATTTTACCAATAAATAATTGGAATATATTTTTATATAATAATCCCTTAAACTAACACCATATAGAGTCATAGATATACAATTAAGTTAACAATTTTCTCCCTCAATAAATGGAATATCTTTCATTTTAAGAGTCCCTCAACTAGCACTGTATAGAGTACTGGGTGTGTGATTAAGCCAATAATTTACCCAAAGAGAAATGGGAAATAAAATTTCATTTGATAAAAGTAGGAATAAAATAATTTTATGTGATTATCACCAAAGAATATGGCTTGTGACACATTGAAAAGAAATAATGTCAACCAAAAACCTATACAAATTTGGTTTCTTTTGAGTCAAATTACCATGAAATATATAATGTGAGATGGATTTGTAAATCCATTTAAATAAAATAAAATTATGAAAAAAACCATGTAAAATGTATACACCACCAAAGGAAAATATTGGTGAATATAAATCATATCTTAATAAAGAAAAATTTATATAAAAAAACTCTCACGATTAATACTACATAGTTGAACATGATCTAACCTACTATATAAAAAAATTAATATGATAATCAAATATTTAAGAACCAAATTTATACCAATTAAATTTTATATTATTAATTTATAATCATTCTCTATATTTATATTAGTTAGTTATTAACTACGTTCATTGTTTGGTGTTAATAGTTTAAATTGTTTTGTACAAGGTTCGTAATAACAGTGTCAGTATTCATTCTTGTTATAAAGTTTATTATTTTCATATCATTAAAGTTACTATAATATATATTCACTGATTCTTTATAAAGTTAAATTTTCATTTCATATGTATTTTAGTTATGATTTATGAAAATGAATTTTGTGATGAGTTTTCTTTAGTAATTTTAATGAACGAGGGTCGATTATTTATAATGTGTTATATATTACCATTACCATTCGAAAAACAAAAAATCATTATTAGATTATTATTTTTAAAATGTAATATATAGTTTTTTTCTTAGTTATTTGTGATATAAATTTGTACCATTTTTCATGTTGATGGTTAAATTGACCTAAAAAGGAAAAGTTAATATATTTTGGAGAGTATCGTTAAAAAAGTGATTCTTTTAGAATAATATCATTATTATAGAATTACGAAGATAATATTTAGATGTTATTAATTTTTTGAGTCATATTATAAGATATTTTAATAAATAATAAAAAACTATATTTAAAAAAATAGATCACTTTTGTGGAGTCAATAGTCCGCTTGTATGAACAGGAGACACATTTATTTTCTATTGATTAGGTACTAGATAGGAAATATTTTAAAATATGATAATAAAAAGAATTTAATTAATATAACATTATTATTTTATATAGAAAATTAAAACCATCCATGTAAGTAAATGATGAAAAATCAAGCATGTCATTCATAGAGGTGGTATTCTATTCGTACGCACGATAATGTAAATATCTTTCAAATGGTTTTGGTAGAGGTTAGAAAAAATATATTAAATAAAATTTTATTATATTAGAAACAATGATTTTTTCATAATTCCAAGGATATAATTGGTTTTATAAGATAAAATAATAAATCAATTAAGTGTGATCAGTTGACAACATTACCTCTCTCTTTGGATGTTCTCTCTTGGGTAACACCTTAATGCTCCTTAGATTGGTATTTTTGAAAGAAAAAGGATTTCAAAAAATGTGGTAGGTTTGATTAGATAATAGGGGAAATACTTGGAAGAAATAAGTCTTTGTAATTTGTGTAAAAATTTGTTGGAAGTGACGTCGTTTTATAAGTGAAGAAAATAGAATTTTTGTAAATACCCATTACTTTCTCAATGATTAAATAACACTATTCAAGGGTCAATGGATCCAAAAGATGGAAATAATGATTTTTGGTTGATATAAAGTTCATAAATCATATAAAATTAATTTTAACACGTGTTATAAACATGTATCATGTATCTTAAAATTACATTTTTACATTTATCCATTTTGGTTTTTTTAACTTAGTAACTAGTTTTTACACAAATAATTTATATTTTATTAAAAATATAAGTTAACCCCACGTACCAAATTTTTTTATTACGAGCCTAAATTTAATCTTCATATAATATAGATCAATTTATAAACGATATATAATTAACTTTTAAATTGAAACATTTAGTATGTAGAAAAACTGTTTGTAGGAAAATGTTATCTTCACCATTAAGTGTTGTTAATCTCAAATAAAATTAATTACCAATCAGATTATTGATAATATATTTATATATATATTTTCAAATATAATATAAAATACATTATATTAAATGGATAAATTTAATTTATAACATAAAAATTACATAATACTAACAAGACAATTCATTATCAATAACTCTTTCACCATTATCAAATTCATTAAAATTAATATAAATAATAATGATTTTTTTAAGTAAAAATGAAATTAAAATTATTAAATAATATTAAAAAAGGTATATAAAATATGAAATTCATTTTTTAAGTTTAATTTCTATAATCGAGGAAAAATAATTTTTAATATAAGTGAATAAAAACAGTTTTTAGAGTAAAATATTATTTATGTTTTCAAGATGTTATACCAGGGTCTTATAAATTCAGAATTTTATTATAAATAAATAAATTTACTCCTTAAATATATTCTTGGTATAAAAAATTATATCATTTTTTTATACATTCTTTTTGATATAGTCATAAATTCTACAGCTTGAGTAACAACTATATTATTCATTATTCACCTAAAAATAAATTATTTCAAAAAATAAAAAAATCATTGTAACACAATATTTTCATTCTAAATCTAAAAAGATGTTCAATTATTCATATTAAAATTTAATAATTATATAATTTAACATTAAAATACAAACCTAAAAATATAATGAAAACCATTTACATGGGAAAACAACTTTTAAAAAAACTACTATTGTTATTATTATTTTCCATAAAATTTTTATTGTATTAGTGTTAATATATTATTCATATCAATGAAATATTTTATCCACAATATATTTATTTTCATAAAATGTCTTTTATTTAAAGGCTATATTTTAAAGCGTAAATCTGTCTTATCATTTATCTTTCTACACTAATTAAATTTTATCCATTCCTTTGTATTAATAATATAATTTATTTGTATTTATATATATATATATTTCATAATTATTTTACCACTATTTTTACCCACCAATTCTATGAGTATATTTTAATATTTATATTACATTATGTGGTTCGATTGAGTTTGATGTTTCTTATGAAGTAAGCTACTGAAAACATTAGGTTTTGAAGGAAATTATAATCTAAAATCACATGGTTATACAAAAGGCCTGAGTGGATGTTCATTTTATTTTATTTTGATACTTTTAAAAGTAATAGAAAAAATATAGACGTCCAAATGTGTTTATGAAAACTATAAAAGTGTATTTATAAATCAAAACCAAATTAGAAGTCCATATCACCAGGGATGTGTAGGATTGACATGATGAGTTATGATATAGTGATTTCCAAAAAATGTGTTTTGGGTTATAGAATTCACCTAGATTCTGGGTGAATGGTGATATGTTAATGCATCATTTCATAATATAAGGACATAGAATTCATGTCAATGTATGTAATTGGGATTTGATTGTGAATTGATTTTATAAATTATATTAAATTAAATGATTTAATTTTAGATCGATATAGTTAGAGTTTTCTTGAATATATGTTTAATAATAAATCAGTTAGTTAAAATTCAGGATGTGTGTTATATTTTTTCAATTGATGTATATGATAAAATTGAATGCTTTGTTTGTTTATTTAGGAAATGATAAATTATTTCCTTGAAAAAAGTGATTTTTTTATTTTATTTTAAAATCTGTTTCAATTTTATAGTTACATGGTATTAAATAAGCCTACCAAGGGAAGTGGTGAGGATAAAGTGAACCAATAGTGACACATAATGAGTATAAAGAGGGTAAATCAAAACATTATTTACCAGTAGAAACTCTTTTTAAAAATATAATTAATTTTTGGACATCCGAAATCCCTCTTCATATGCTTTAGACATTAGAGGATGGACCAATGAAAGGGGAACCAAAGGCTATGGATATAATTACTTAGAATTTTTATGTAAAATGCCCTTCATTTATAGAATATGTTATCCCATAGGGAGATGAGGAGTGGTTAGATTCCTTCAAGATATAGGATGCATAGTTTTTTGTGAACTGGTCCCATGTTATTAATTATCAATGGTGAGTGGAATCTCACCATAAGATGATGATGATAATGAAACCTTTAATTAGATTAGAGGATGGGATTTTGGATCATACAACTAAGGATCTTATTTCCTAGTTTTATACTTCCTCATAGATCCAAGTCATCTTTGTTAAACTTATCCTGACTCCATGATTGTAGACATTGGTTGATTACAACTCTTTCTACCTCAATAGGGTGAAGTCCATGTTGTTAGAGGGGGAAATGAGTTGGGCACATTAGGTATTAAAATATCCTTATCATGTTAGGGAGTAATATAATCTTATGACATTCAAATAAAGATGGTTGGGTCTATGTTTTAAAGCAATGAAGGTAGTGGAAATTTTTATTTTAAATCTAAATAGGAAAGTGATAACGAGATAGTGTTTAGTGGGTACAAACATGATTTACAGTATAGTGGGGACCTCATAGTTTATAATCTAGTGGTTACACTCATGGTTTAAAATAATGGTGAGGAAGATCATTGTTTATTATCTAGTAGTGATACTTCAGGGTACAAATCCTCATATTAAGGCACTATGGGGGTTTAATGATCCTTAAGAAGATGATCAATTTATAGGCAGTATTATCTCTCAATGAGGGATGGGGTGGTAGTATGGTTAGGGTTATACCTCATTGATGTTTCCAATGTAGCATGTATATTGGAATAATAACCAATGTAGTTTGATTTACATAGTTTAATGTCCCAAGAAATACTAGTCCATGTAGTTTAACATCATGAAATAAGGAAGATCGGGTCCTAAATGGAGAAAACAATTGGGATTGAGTGAAGATTATACAGTGGGATTACCTTAAAGGTAAAGGTAACATGCAATCTTACTTATACCATTCCTAGAATAAGAAAGGTTTTTTTTATTTTTTATATAAATATTACTGATCATATATCTGATACAAAGGGAAAAGAGGTAAAAATTACAATAAAAATCATTTGAGTGGTGTCTCCATTAGTTAGTCATGATTAAGTAAATTAATTCCCCATATATCATGTCTCTAATGTAATTTTTACACAATAATGGTGGTATAAAATTGGTATGCATAACATGAAATCATGCATTGCAAAAGTTTTTTTAAATTTTTAATTTTGATGAGGAATCATCCCCTTGAATAAAATATGATCTTTATAGATGAGGTGTCATTAGAAACTATCAATATTTTTCACTAATTAATTTAAGAGATCATAGTAGGTAATTTTTATAAAAAAATCACCTATATAAATAAAATAAAGTTTACTTGGTCGGGCTTGCGTGAGGAATAGAATTGAGGGTTCTTGAACTAAGATATAACGACTAACTAAATTTCACAAAAAAAAAATCCTTAAAATGGTGGGATAAGGGTATTTTTTATACCTTTGGATCATAAATATTTCATTTCCTATGTCTCACAAAACAAGAAGTTGTATTCTTATGGAATAGTTGGCTTCTATGATGACTTTATATATTTTGTCTTGCAAATTTTGGATTGTGTGAGAACCCAATAATTGCCTTCAAATATCCTCTTCCTTTCATTCTTCCTTCTTGATCCAATTTTAATGTGTTTTTAGGCATAAAAATATTTCCTCACTAAAAATTTGATCCAATGGAGGAGGGAGGATTGAATTATAAGGGAAATGGATATTTTAATATATCTCCTTTATATTATTCCACAATTAAGATGTGAAATGTCACCTCTACCATCTGTAAATAAGGGCGAGGACCTTAAAGGGGGTCATGTATTTTCAGGAAATAAAATTAAATCCTCACTCTTTACCTAACCATAGCCTTTTTTTGGTCACTAAATGAGAAACCTTCTTGGATTTTGTGTGACTCCCCTTTTATGCAATAAAAATCATGTGATAAAAAGTTACCCGAGATACTCTAATTCATGAGTGCACTTTCATGTTTAGGATCTTATAGGGATCATAGACTGGACTTAACTACAGTTTTTCAAATTCCAACCACCTCAATTGACTTTTTTATAGATGCCCAACATGTTCATGATGTCACTACACAGAAGAGGATATTGGTCAAGAATATTATAGGTTGACATAGTGAGTAGATAAACCCACAACACAAAATGATATATAACTTACTTTGGAAAGACTAGAAGTATTATCGATTAGCTCAAAGAAATATATATTATGGGTTTAGAAAACTATGTGATGTTTCAAACCAGGAAGCTATCTTTGATGCCATATCACTTGTCTATAAATCTCATCGGAGTAGTTATGAATGAACATATCCACTACATTCCACTTTTTAAGGTACCATTAACCTTTTCCTGCATGTACCCTACACAAACCAACCTTGATAACTAACTATGTGGCACTTACAATCGAAACCTCACCTCCATACTAATCAACCATGTACCAAACAAGCATTGTTGATTAACATTAGGTTTGGACCATGGAGGGCGATACATTTTCAGGATAAAACTTAGTAGATAAGTTTCCGTGGTTATGTAGGGTCATATTAATCTGAACTATGTTTAAAGACCATTTTTATATAGTCAATTTGTACATGGTTATTTTTAAATAGTATTTTGACACCTAATTAAACCCTAGACTCATTCCAGATCACCTCAGTAGGTAGTCTCCAAACACCAATTCCTTTCATATACAACATATATAATTTTTGATTAGCCTATAATACTTCTATATGATTGAAGGGATATTTAACCTTAGTGATTTTTATAATGAGTTCTTATCTGCAAAAAACTTTTGGAAAAACATAGATTAGGCCTTCATGCGGGCTATAGTGATACTACTTACACTAAGGGAAGAGTAGTGAAGGGAGCCTCACCTATACCTTGAGGTTCCATTCAAGGTACGAATCAATATGATTTATGAAATGGCTTTGGATAATATGATGGGAAGACCAAATTAGTTTCTTGTACTTGAATCATGTGGAAATCCAAAATCATATCATTTATTCCTAGAATAGGGGTGGAAAATGGAGTGAAGTTTATATTCAAAGAGTGGATTCAACCCAAACATTAAATGTGCAGGATTCTGGGTGTCCATTATTAGTGGGTGGTTGCTACCAATGAGAACACATGGGGGTGAGGCCCAATACCTTTGTAATTACAGCACAGTTGGCATGTGTTCACCACATCAAACTATCCATCCCAATACTATTGAATTAATATAAGTTAATTGGGAGTCTGAGTCAAAGGGACCCACCACTATACATCTATAGACCATTCTAATTATTATATATGTGGATTACAAGGCATATGAGTATCCAAACCCTATCATCCTTCTGATAATAGATTTTTAAACATCTATCCCAAACATTATTTGGGTAAAAACATTAGTGATTTACAAGACTGGGTTGTGCATTATCATGGGGTCCTATGAAATATTCATATTTTCCCCATTAGATACTCCAACTAGAATCATAACAAACAACAATAATGGATCTAATGATAATAGATCTGATACCATGAACATAAAATGTAATGTATTGGTTCTGGTAATCGATGATTCCATGACCTATGATATATTTGATCTACACCATTTCATATTTTAATTATACAATTTCAAGTAGATCAATCCATTAGCCAACACAAGAGTTCACCATGAGTTTTGTCTAATGATCATCTGGTTGTTCTGGTGAATTTATAGCCTATGAGAGAACTGACACAGACATCAGACTACCCATGGTGGATTCAAAAACAATACTTATCAATGATTAATGATAGAGATATTCGATTACATATCTCAATGAAAATTTGTGATAGAAAGTTCTAAGGGTGAAAGAGATGGCATAATCCTAAGGTCAACATGGTTATAGAAAAATTTCCCTTGCGGAACTCACTGATTGAAGTGAATGTCTTATACTAAAGCAATGATCACTAAGGGGTATCGAAGGTCTTTTGCCCACCTATTTTATGATGCCTTAGGAAATACAATATCTATATATGAAATACAATTTATAAAGTGGATCTATTATTAGGTATAGGTAATATGAATCTTTAACAACGATCTAAGGATGGATCCAAGTAAGAATGTAATCCTAAACATGGATATCTAAAGAGATTTGTAATATCCCTTACTCTAGTAATCTAGATCTAGTGGTACATTTAATATATTGGTAAAATATATAAGAGACATCATCCTATAGTTTCCAATAGTTTATTAGTCACGAGAGACTAAATACATTAATGAATCTCACATTACATTCAAAAACATGAATTATAACTTAAAATTCATGCGAAAACATCTATATTTCTTCTATTATATACCATAAATCATTCAAAGTTCTCTTATGTGTACTAGAAGGATATGATATAAAATAAAAGGGTATTCTCAAATGAATTTTAAGGGAAATAATTTATTTAAATCTATCATATAATAAATAAGGTATGAATAATATGGTGGGGATAAATAATAATAAAATATTATATATAACTAGTATCATGAAAGTGGAATATATCCATGGATGGTATAAAAACATAAATAATAACATGGATAAAAATAAATAGATTTATAATGATACAATACATAATGTCTTACATCATAATAATTCCATAAATCCCTAATTCCAAGATAATATACATAAAAAAGAAAGGTATATGCTAAATACAAAAGGTAGTTTTTCTCATAAGACCTACTGATGCATTGAGGGGATATCTAATTATTCGATCTACCCATTCCCTTAATAATTCCCATTCATTCATAATATGAACAAAATGAATTATTAATACAATAAATTGTAAATATAACATAGTAATAGAAATTTGTATTTGAAAACAATCAAATGGAATGTCAATATTTTCTACAGTTGATATATAAAATAACATGATAATAATTCATCTAGATAAATAATATTGATGGTATAATTATATAATATCAATATTAAAGTATAATAATATTTAAAGGATGTTTATAGTGATGAAATAACACCATTATAATGACATTATAAAGCATCTTTCGAAATAAGAAGAGATATCATTTTATTGTGAAAACATATTAAAACTAAATATTCCCAGAATAGTGGGAATAGGATTTTCATTGAAAACAAATTTATACTTATATATTAATCATTATAATTAACAATGGATATTATGGTCTTAAATGGAGATTGTGTGGTAAATTTTAAAAAATATTATTTCCCCAAATTTATAAAAAAAGTCAAAAAAAATTTATGGAAAAAATTAAAAATATTCCTTTTCAAATTTTGAATAAAAAGAAAAATTTAACATAAATTAGCCTATATAAATAATTGGATTATATAAAATTACATAAATAAATTTAAATAAATAATAAGGATAAGAAAGAGAAAGACTCTCAACCAATAGAGAGAAATAATGTTAGCTTTTTTTAAAAACATTATTTTGATGGTTTAGAGTACCAAAAGAGGTAAAATGGAGAGAATAATTTAAATCCTCATAAATAATAATTGGTTAAAAAATATATGGGTTTTAGGAGATAAATAAGAAAAAATTACCATTTAATATAAACTGAAACATAATCAATCTTGATAAAAAGTCAGATTGTAACAAAAACATTTTCCATGGATTCTCTCTTGGTCAAACAAATTATAACCTCTTATATAATATATTTATATTTATTTATTAATCTATATAAGATTATTATTTATATCTATCTTTCTAGATATCATTTTTTATAACTCCTTTTTACCATTTTACTCATCATTCTTTGTTGAAACCAATTATTTTGGTGTTAACTGTTTTGTTTCTTATCCATGTTTTGATTCACATATATTAGTGCTTAAAATATAGTGATGGTTTAATAACTCATATAATATTAATAATATTAATATATTATATTTATAATAAATACTCTTTTATAACCATCCATGTAATAGATTTATGGGAAAATAAATGACATATCTCTATGGAGGCATTAGTTTCCATATACTCATGAGTGGTGTTTTCATTTTTCAATGGATGGGAATGAAGGAAGGTAAATAATAATCTTTCTTTATATAATAATAATTATGTAATAAGTATAATATATATTTATTTAATAAAAAAACATTAATATTCATGTGATGTGGTTATGAAAAATGAAACACATCACTTCATGGAGACATTAATACATATGTACACCTGAGCAACACTTTCAATTTCACTGGATAGAAATGAAATTAAAAATCAATGTATATTTTAAATAAAAACACTTCAATAAAGTATAAACACTGGTTTTGATATATTAATTTGTTTTTAGATGATTTTTAAGAATTGTAAGATGAAATAAAATTAAAAGAACTTGGTAAAAATTATTACCAATTCTTTGAGTATCTTTCTATAGATTAAACATTAAGCCTCCTGAGGATGAACATTTTGTGAGACTAGGACCTCTAGAATGTAGAGAGGAAATTTTGGATGACAATTTGGTAGATCTTTCTCGATCTAAGGGGATGATTTTTTGTGTCTAAGTGACTCCTTTTAAAAGTGATAGGAGTGAAATTTTTTCAATATAATTTCATAATATAAATAAGGATATACTTATTAAGGAAAGCGGAAACTAAATTGATAATTTAGGTGAAAAAACTTAGTTAAGGTATTTAAAAACATTTATAAACATTTAATTATTAGAATTTTTAAAATTTATGGACTTAACTCTTGATCAAACATTTTTTTCATCTGTTTAACCTTTACCATGGTGACTAGCTTTGTCCTTTTTAACTTATTTTTATGAAAAAACTAAAAAAATACATAGAGAAAAAATTTTACATTCTGATTCTAAAAATGGAATAAAAGTATAAAATTAAATTTCTATAAGTGTAATGAATTATTTCTAAAATAAGTTTAAAAAATTATTCAAATTATTTTTTAGGAAACAAAATTTATGTGAAAAATTAAAGGTGTACTTATTTTGGCCAAAGAATCATGAGTAGTGGTTCCTACCATGAATTTATTTGATTATTATTAAAAAAAAGTATCTTTTACATTAGAACCATTCTAAAAATGAATATCACCTTCCAATCATACTATTAAATTAAAATAACCAAAAACTATTTTATTAAATTAAAATATAAAATATGTATCAAAAATTCTTTCATGGGTTTCCAAAAATCAAGATTATAGTTTTAAATGATTTATTTTACTCATTAAATACGTATTTGGTCAATAAAACGGTCTTATATATATTTAATTCATTCTTATACCAAAATAATATCATAAAATTCAAAGAACTTGTTAAAATTTTATTTTTTTAGTATTCACCAAAAAATGATCACTTCAAAAAAGACACATAAAATAAATCTAATATAAAAATTAAATGATGATTTAAAAAAATCAGTTCATTTTATAAAATTAAAATTCTAAAGTTTAGTAATATAACATTTAACTAGAACCATATAATACATGAAAAAATAATTTATTTAGAAATAAAAATATTTCTTTTGTTATGATTGAATGAATTTATATCTGTTATTTCCTATTATTTATTATATTATTGGTAATTAATTATTTATAGTTCTAATATGTATATATTTTTATGAAATTATTTTTATAATTAAATGCAATTTGGATTTTAATTACATAATATGGAAAACAGTTTTAGTGTAACACATTTTATACCTTATGATCAAAATTACATATCAACAACCATTTGACTTTAAAAAAGTATTATCAATACTTTATAAACATTTTTTGATAATAATATACTATAACTAATATGAATCACATTATATAATAAAAATAACAAATTTTACATAATGTTATTTTATTATAATGTAAGTTAAATAACTTTTAAAAATTATATTTTTGTTATTAATAAATTGTTTATATATAATATGAAAAAAACATTTAAAATATTAAATAAACTATGATGTAATAAATAATTCAGGATAAAGTATTATTTTAGTATAAAAATGTTATTTAACCATTTATCCTATGTTTCACATATGATTTTATACAACATTAATTTCAATGTGTTATAACTTTTTGGATTTGAAAACATGTATCATACTATGTTAAGAATTGTTTTATAATGACTTTTTAACAATGATGATAGTAAAATAAAACTACAAATTAATGTTGTTATCAAATAAAATTGTGCATGCAAAGAGATACAAGTATATATAAAATGGATAGAAATTTTAAGAAGGTTGGCATGTATGCTAGTGGTAGGTATTTCACCCCTAGTGACCATTGGTCATGGATTTGAGCCCCATGGCCTCACAAAACATGGAGAGTTGTTTCATGGAATGAGGGATTCCTTTTTGTTGATAAAAAATGTAATAATTTAATCCCATAATACTTGAATATATATATATATATATTAGAAAAAAACATATGTGATAAATAATTGTTTTCATGTTTGGTTTATATTATGTAAATGAAAAAATTATTTTAGAATTTTCATTTAATAATTAATAAATAAATTTTATAAAAACATTAATTAGAAATCATTGATGTTAAATTCTACCATCATTATATATCTTTTTCCTTGAAATTTAATTTATTACTTACTAATGAAACTATCAATGGGTATCCATGGGAAAGATATGACTCCAGGTATAATTTATATGAAGATATAAACCTCACTAACTATACTTAGACAAGAGAAATTATTATATATTATTATATAAACCTTATATATAATTGTGAATGAGTTTCCAAATGTGTGAAATTGGGTTAATTTTCCCACATAACAGATTTATCTTCCTCCTGAATTTAAGGAATATGAGAAAAATAAATACCTCATTCCTTTCAAACATTTATGTGAAATTTATTTCCTTTGATTGAGTGTTTTAATCAGTTTAGACTTATTATTCTAACAAGGAATAACTAAGGGAAATTTATCATAATTGAAGTATGAAAAATAAATATTAATGGATCTGAAGATCTGTCACGAACTGAATCTGGTCGCCCCCAAAAACGGCACCAAACCCAGCCCATGAAAAGGCCCGAAGGGCGTTCCCTATCCCCAAGAGCTAGCATAAGTGCCCGAGTATATTTTATCTTGGTTTGGGAACGATTTACCCGAATATTAAAGCATAAAACCTTAAAAACAATCCCTAATATAAATTCTGAAATTTATAGCCAAAAAAGTCTTAATAAAAAAACCATAACTGAATACATTGGATTAAATACAATAAAATAGTTTCAAATAAAAAAAAATACAATAGAATGACATCCCCAAGGACTCCACAAGACAAGGGGGTCATCACCCATAAGTTGTCTCCACAACTGTGCCCTAACGATGGGGACTAACACCCAGAACCGCCATCACCCTTGGCCTTTCCTTTACCTGAGTAAAAAATAATAAAGTCTTCTTACACCCAAAGGGGTGTAAGTACGGTGTGAGCCTAATACCAATAGGATACCACACAATTATTCCAATGTGAATTCAATACAATGTGATAAAGCAAGCAGTTTTAATATGCAATGAAAAGCGGCGACAAATTCCATGAAATGCTACTTTAAATTGAAAAAAAAAATTCAAGATAAAACTTTCATAATGTTAACAAATTTAAATAGGCATTTTATATACTTAAATATAATTCCAAATACACCCAAATACAAAGGCAAATACCACAAATCCAATGAGCAACAAAACAGGGAACACCCCTAGGCACTAGATAGTCTCGGGCCCCATGTACCTCGTACCTTGGTGTAATGTAACCATAGTAAAATCTGTTCTCATGAACGAGCCACTAGTAGGGAACATACCCATAACCTAGTGTTCCCCAATCATCATCCACATAGTTTAGTTAGAGTTGTCTTTATCCAAATGCTAAGTGAAACAGGGATAAAACCCATTCGGTCCACTAGTCGTACTAGTACAAATCCACCCCACCTAGGTCCCTGGGCTTCCCCCTTTTTGCTCAAACCATTTTAGGATTTAACACATATATATTTTAATTTAAAACACTAATACTGGTCACATACACCAAATACAGTATCTATTTCATTTTATACCACTTAAAACACACAACAAACACTTTGAATTTGAATAAATCAATTTCTCAAAATCCTGTGTTGTTTTTCACACAAAACCCCTTAAGAAACCCACTTGTACATTATGTTCACACATGTAAGTTACCAAAAAAGTAAAGGAAGCCAAATAAATTTCAATTAAAACAATAAATCAATTTTCGGGCATCCCCATGTTAAACAAGAAGTGTTTACTTTGTAAAACCTTCATTTTCACACAAAAGTGGAACCAAAACTTCACTTTCTTTACAAACACAATTAAAACCCATTTTTTCAGCAATAAACAAAGGGAATAAACATTATAAATAGTATCTTATGCCTTATTACAGTTCAATAAAAACAACTAAGTATTTATAGGGCATCCCCAAATAAACAAATAAAACATTTCTTTGGAAAACCCCTAATTTCACACCAAATTGGCATTTAAAATTCACTTGCAATAGAAACATCATTAGAATCAATTTTCCAACAATAATAAAATGATATAAATATGAAAATATGATAAATACATCATTATAATACACAAATATTGCATCCACATTGAAATCACCTACCAAATCAATTAAAACCATTGAATCCTTTGTGTGAAAACAACAACGCACCATCGCTGAACCTCAAGAAGGGTAGATCAATCCTAAAAATAGAAAATTGGACCAAGAAAACCCAAGGTTAAACCTTAGGTTCGGACCTATACCCACTGGTCATTTTTCACTTCAATGAAAAGGGAGGAATCCCTAAAAAAATTGAATGAAACCCTAATCAATTTGAAAGGGGAAATGAAATGGACTAACTTACTTGAGAAATTTAGAATTAATCTCCCCAAAACACCATTATCTGAAATTAAAAACGGCCAAAACTCAAGAGATGTTCACAAAACAATTATTACGTCATTTAGGAATTGTAATGGAGGGAAAATAGTATGAATTGATAGGGTCATGATTGAATGAACATACCTCATCAAATCTGGCTGATTTTAGAAACCCTATGATGTTAGTCCCTGCATCGTGATTCCTAAGAGATCCAAAGAGGGGGTAAAGAGGCTGGGGGAGAGGCTGGGTGTAAGTGTCGCATATGAGGCTTGGAATCACCAAAAAATACTTAAAATTGAATAAGTTATTAAATAAATAAAATTAATTTTTAAAAATGGATATGGGCTTCCGGGAAGACCCAATCCCTTAAATAAAAATCAAAATAAACCTTGGTTATTGATTTCCAAAGGCTCCAAATTTTAATTGTGGTATTAATAAATCCGGGGAGGACATTTAGGAGTTTTAATGAGTGAAATATATTAAAAAATGAATATTTTATAAAAGAAAAAAAATTATTTTTAAATCTTGAATTGGGCTCACGGTTTGGCCCAATTCATGAAAGCTCACATATTCTCTAAAAAACCATTAGAAACCCCCAAAACAATGCATTAATGGAAATTAAAATTAAAATAAATTTTAAATAATCTATATATGTGACAATTATCTCCACCATGAATACTTTCCTCTTTGGAAAGTTACAGCAAGGCCAAAGCAACAACCAAACCCAACTGAGAAACCAAGAAGTACTCCCTAGTCAGGTTTCTCCCCCAAAGGCCAAAACACCTCCAGTGATAAATGAAGGAAGGAATACTCTCACAAACCAAACATACACCACTTTTCTAAAACCATCAAGAAAATTCAGGATTTTTCCCAAATGAAAAATCATCAAACACAATCTGAACAATACTCAAGCAATTCATCCAAACGAACAACAACTTTGAACAAGGTTACACTTACCTTACTTTAACTAAACCACTGGGTGCTGTCCAGTCTCAAATTATACTCAAGGAAGATGTTGGTAGATATATATCTCGGAACTATACTATGTACACCAAGACAATACCATGGATAAATCTATGTTACTGGTACGGGGAGACACAAATACGCTCCCCACCATAAGAGACAACCAATTTTTTTCCGAGACAGAATCAGGACACTAATAGGGGGAGGCCTGAACAGACTCCCTAGTACAATGGGTATACTTCCATCATACCTTTACGAAAGAACTTATATAAGACTCATAGTGGGTCTCCCCACCATAATAACAAACCATCGTAATAGACCATCATGGGCCAGTACAGAAAGACCCCAAAATTTGAAGAGTTGTGAAGGTCACATGGTCAGTCTGCATGATTTGGGAAACCATGCACTAACAGTGTGGATTATTCTATCCACATGGTTTGATGGGGAATGGTCACTATTAACCAATTGAAACCCGTGTTCTCAACCAGTCTAGCCAAACTTCCAACCATTCTCCAAAGTCTCAATGGAAACCAAAGGGGGAGAGAATGACATTGGGCGATGACATGGGTACAAGGCCCTCCACCTATTTCTGTATAAGGTGAACAATAGAAGAAGGATGATGATGCCAGAGGTTTAAACTCTTCCAATCCTTCATATTTAGGATAGTAATTTGTACAAGGGTTTAAATGTCCCTGTGATTTCCCCTGAATACGAGCCAGCTTCTCTCTGAGACCTATGGCTAGAGCTCAAATCATTGAAGCATCTTCAGCCTCGCAGTTAGTATTTGAAAACCCACTGAATGAGAATTCTTCTTTTTGTTCCACCAACGACTACAACGTAATCCCAGATAAGTTTTCCAGACATAACACATTCCAAACTCACTTTACCCGATCCTGATATTTCACTAAAATAAGGGCTAAGAAGATGCACACACATCACACCTTGTTTATTCAGGTGAGAAACAATAGAAGTAAAGAACACCAACACTCACCTTCATCTAAAATGGATGATTTTGAAGTTTTTCCAAGGGATACATTCTCCCAACATAACAGGGACTCTCATAGGATTTCATGACATTCACCTATATGGTCAATCGAGCACATGACATCATAAGAAATCACCGAACATGACCATTACGACTGATATAAACAATTCAGGGAGAGGGACCTTATAAAACATCCCCAAACAACACACAATTCTAGAAAGTGGACACAATGTCATATTGTGACCATATTTCCCACACCGGTGGTTTAACATGAATTCATGAATCAAAGAAACTTCGAAGAACCCAAAGGTCCTCTTAGACACCATCAAGACACTCATCCACTCTAACAACCCTAGAACACATCCACCTTTGACGTATTAGGAAACTTAAGAAACTAAGGTCTCTATCAACCTTCCATGAGCACTCTTCTGTTACAAGAGGATCTAAAAATCAAATACAGGAATGGGTGTAGACTCAATCAACAAATATTGATAAAAGATTACTTATTTTGATCAACTGGAGGATTTTATAATGGAGAAACAATCCGGGTTGCACTTCAGTTATGCATTAACCCTTAACGGGGTGCACCTTATCCAACGATTGACCCCAAGGACCCAACCAAGATGGTTCATTGGTCAAGATATACCAAAAACCAGATCCAAACACATGAAAGTAACCATCCTAAAGGCATCCCAAAACATTTTTCACAATAGACCACTAACCGTCCCTACAACACAACTTATCGACCAAACTAGAACCCAAAACACAGTTCTAGTAGGAGGGGTTCTTGAACTCAAATCATCCCACAACATCAACTTTTTCAAAAACACATAATACAGACCATCCCAAACTATTTATAAAGACATAATGTTTTTCATTTAAACCATTTCTTTGAAAACAATCATATTAGTGGTAAGTGTATCCACCAGTGGTACCCCATGGGCCTCACACATGCATGTTTTGGTGCCACACCGGGCACCCTCCTCATATCTGTTCTGGCACTCATCCAATCATGCCTTCAACCATCCATAATCCCATATAACCACATGCATGTGGTCACTCATGAATATACCAAAGGTTAAAACAAATATTCTTTCCACTTTTCAAAACCAAAATGGTCAACCAACACATCCTTTTTCTCAAAACCACTAACCAGAAGATCAAAATCCCAATTCAAATCTTACTAAACATTTCAGAAAGACACAACCATTTAGACAAGAACTCACTTTCATGTTATTCACATAAATTTCATATCATCTTATCCCATTAAAACACCCTTTGATTGTTTAGAAAACTCTATTGGAAACACTTTTTCAAAACCAACTTCAGTATAGTTTCTACTTTTAAAAAGAGGTGTAAGCACACCATTTTATATTTGAATATAATTCTGAAAATTTAGTTCCACCATTTCATAAATCAAACCATTCCATCTTTATTTGAAAATCATTTCACAAAAACATTACACATCTTAAAACCATGTCACTTTAAAACCAAAGTTCCAAGATTTCAAAACTAAAGAACACAAGACAATGCAAGAGGAAACTAGTTTTAGTGGGTGACATGGACATATGGTTGGCGACCATACCCAAATCACTTCATAGTCACAAAGAGTGTTATAGGTAATATTATTAGCTCCACATAGCTTTCTAGGCCCTTCGAGCTCACTGAGACCATTAACCCAACTCTCTTTTCATTTCCCCTAACCATCATTAAAACAAGAAAACCAAAGGACTTAGATAAGTCCTGACTTCCCCAGGAAACATGAATCTTGTCATGAGGTGTGGTGATCAGTAACACTATAGATAACTAGAATACCAAGAACCTACACTCATAAATCCATAATATCCTGACTCTTCCCCAAATAACATGACCCAAAGTGTTAACCTGAACCTCCTTTGATACCATATTGTCACGAACCTAATCTAGTCTCCCCCAAAAACGGCACCGAACCCAGCCCGTGAAAAGTCCCGAAGGGTGTTCCCTATCCCCACAAGCTGGAAAAAGTGCCCTTGTATCATTTATCTTGGTTTGGGAATGATTTACTCGAATATGAAAGCTTAAAACCTTAAAAATAATCCATAATACAAATTCTGAAATTTATAGCCAAACAAGTCTTAATAAAAAAACCAGAACTGAATACATTGGATTAAATACAATAAAAGAGGTTCAAATAAAAAATACAATATAATGACATCCCCAAGGACTCCACATGACAATGGGGTCATCACCTGCAAGTCGTATCCACAACTCTACCCCAATGATGGGGACTAACACCAAGAACCACCATCACCGTTGGCCTTTCCTTTACGTGAGTCAAAAATAATAAATTCTACTTACACCCAAGGGGTGTAAGTAGGGTGTGAGCCTAATCCCAATAGTATACCACCCAAAGATTCCATGGTTCATGCAATACAAGTTGAAAAAGCAACCAGTTTTAATATGCAATGAAAAGCGGCGACAAATTCAAAGAAATGCTACTTAAAATTGAAAACATTTTTCAAGATAAAACTTTCAGAATGTTAACACATTTAAATAGGCATGTTATCTACTTAAATATAATTCCAAAGACACCCAAATACAAGGGAAAATATCATAAATATAATGAGCAACTAAACCGGGAACACCCCTAGGCACTAGATAATCTTGGGCTAAATGTACCTCATACCTCGGTGTAATGTAATCATAGTAAAATATGTTCTCGTGCACAAGCCACTAGTAGGGACCATACCCATAACCTAGTGGTCCCCAATCATCATCCACATAGTTTAGTTAGATTTTTCTTTATCCAAATTCCAAGTGAAACAGGGACAAAACCCATCCGGTCCACTAGCCGTACTAGTACAAATCTGCCCCACCTAGGTACTCGGGCTTCCCCCATTATGCTCAATCAATTTCAGGATTTAACACATATCCATATTAATTTAAAACACCACTACTGGTCACATACACCAAATACAGTATCTATCGCATTTTATACCTCTTAAAACACGGAACAAACACTTTGATTTTGAATAAATCAATTTCTCAAAATCCCATGTTGTTTTGCACACAAAACCCCTTAAGAAAAACTCACTTGTACACTATGTTCACACTTGTAAGTTACCAAAACAGTAAAGGCAGACCAATACATTTCATTTAAAACAACAAATCAATTTTTTGGCATCCCCATGTTAAGCAAGAAGTGTTAACTTTGTAAAACCTTCATTTTCACACAAAAGTGGAACCAAAACTTCACATTCTTTACAAACACAATTAAAACCCATTTTTGCAGCAATAACCAAAGGGGATAAACATTATAAATATACTTTTATGCCTTATTACAGGTCAAAAAAACTAATTATTTATAGGGCATCCCCAAATAAACAAATAAAACATTTCTTTGGAAAACCCCTAATTTCACACCAAATTGGCATTTAAATTTCACTTGCAATAGAAACATCAATAGAACCAATTTTTGCAGAAATAATAAATTGATATAAATATAAAAATATGATAAATACAGCATGTTAATACACAAGTATTTCATCAACATTGTAATCACCTACCAAATCAATTGAAACCATTGAATCCTTTGTGAGAAAACACCAACGCACCACCGCCGCACCTCAAGAAGGGTAGATCAAACCTAAAAATAGAAAATTGGACCAAGCAAACCCAAGGTTAAAACTTAGGTTTGAACATCTACCCACTGGTCATTTTTCACTTCAATGAAAATGGAGTAAAACCTATAAAAATTGAATGAAACCCTAATCAATTTGAAAGGGGAAATGAAATGGACTAACTTACTCGAGAAATTTAGAATGAATCTCCCAAAAACACCAGTATCTGAAATTGAAAACGGCCATAACTCAGGGGACATTTTCACAATAATTATTAGGTCATTTAGGAATTGTAATGGAGGGAAAATAGTATTAATTGAGATAGTTATGATTTAATGAACATACCTCATCAAATCTGGCCTATTTTAGAAACCCTAAGATATTAGTCCCTAAATCGTGATTCCTAAGAGCTCCAAAGAGGGGGTAAAGAGGGCGGGGGAGCAGCTAGGTGTATGTGGCGCATATGAGGCTTGGAATCACCGAACAAAATCTACAATTTAATAAGTTATTAAATAAATAAAATTAATTTTAAAAACTGGATATGGGCTTCCGGGCAGTCCCAATCCCTTAAATAAAAACCAAAATAAACCTTGGTTATTGATTTCAAAAGTCTCAAAATTTTTATTTTGGTTTTAATATATTAGGGGATGACATTTAGGAGTTTTAATGAGTGAAAAATATTTAAAAATGAATATTTTATAAAAGAAACAAAATTTATTTTTCAATCTCGAAATGGGCTCACGGTTTGACCCAATTCATGAAAACTCACCTATTCTCCATAAAACAATTGGAAACCCCCAAAACAATGTATTAATGGAAATTAAAATAAAAATAAATTTAAAATAAGGTATCTATGTGATAAGATCCATAAAAAAGGAATATGTTATTGCACCAATATAAAACCAAAATAGTTGATACGAGATGAGATAACACTCAATTAAAAATAAATATTTATGTGATAAAGTAGTACATAAATCTTAAAACAACAATAATAGAACAAAAAAGAATTGTTATAATAGTTCAATTAAAGGATTGAGTTTTATTCTACATAAAGTTTTCCAACAACATAGTGGTATGATGTAAAGAAAAAAATTTCTCAATATACCTAAGATTATTAGTCATAACATTACCTGATATATTTATAATCTACATATCTCTAAATACAATATTATAGACTTTATTATGAGGTAAATACATATTTATTTTATAGGTTTTGATATTTTATCCATTACTTACACTAGATTCCATCCCTAAACAATGGAATAAACGGAATTAGCTCAAAACATTATGAATTTTAAATCATAGTGTATAATTCCAAATCTAGTGAACTACTTAAAATAAATTAAAAATTTATTTTAAAAAATATAGATTCATAATCTTAGTGTATTTGGGGATATCTTCAAATCATAAAAATATTTGTAACTCCTTTATAATGGTTATTAATGAGAATTTGAATAAACCAAATCATATCCCACTAGAGTGTCAAACCAAGGATATAGTTAATTCTACTTATTGTGTACTGAATAAATGTTGTTTTAATACCCAACCAATAGTTCTCAGAGTTTTTACATCTATTGCATCTATTATAGAACCTATACTAACTAGTTTATATCAATAAATAGTTGTTACTACTAGGAAACCCCACACTTTATACATTACCAAAATGTTAGGATGTTTTCCTATAGTTAGACTTATCTCTAAAGTTTATCGTACTTTTGTAATATCTAAACTAGGTTATCCAAAATCAAGTTCCCAAGGTTCCAACTAAACTTTATTTGATTGTAATTTTAATACTCTAACTCTAGTAACTCAAATAAAGGGTTTAATTTACTACATTGGAATAGTATATAAGAGATCATAGAGAGAATATTTTATTTCTTCTATTATATACCTGAAATCATTAAATGTTGAAATATACGTACCCTAAGGATAAGAAACAAAATTAAAGGGATATCCTAGAGGCTCAATAAAGTAATGTGTATAATATAATCTGTCTTAGAAAAAATATGGCAATGATAATATTGTGGGGATAAACAATAATAAAATATTCCATATAATAAAATAATGAAAATGGAATATATATATATATATATATGGATTAATTAACTACATAGATAATCACATGGATAATAATAACTCATTACATACTGATAGAATGAATAATGTTGGACATTATAATATTTTCATTGAAGACTCATGCCAATACCTCAAATATAAATAAGTAAGTAATTCTTCAAATAGCCAAGCTAGTTTCTCTCATGATACCTACTAATTAATTAAGGATTTATATAATATTTTAACTCACACATACACTTATTAATTAAAATGAATTCATTTTTTAAAATTAACTAATAAGTAATAAAATACATAATCAACATGTTGTAGTAATAAACACTGATATTTGAAAACTAGAATACTAAATGTCAATATTTTCAACATTCATTAAATAGAATAACATAATCATAATCCATCCATAGAAATAAGGTAGGTGGTAACATTTGAGAACATTACTAGTGAAGTATAATAATATTTAAAGGATATTTATATAGATGATAAAATACCTTAATAAAGATATTAGAAAATAATTCTGAAATAAATACTAAGTATCCCTATATTTTTAAAACATTTTAGAACTAAATATTCCTTGAATAATGGTAATATGGTTTTCTTTGAAAAAGTGTGGAAAATTTAAGAATAATAATTATAATGAATAATTATTATGATTATAGGAAAATATTTTCCTCTTATCAATGTTAAAAAACAATCTTTTCCGGCTTTTATAAGTAGTTGAAAAATTTACTTATATAGAAAATGTTAAAAATATTAATTTTCAAAATTTGAATATAATGTAAAATTTATCTTAAACTGGCCTTAATAAATTGTTATAGTATAGGAAATAACATACTTCAATCAAAATTAATAATATGGATGTGGAAGAGAAAGATTACAAAAAAATAAATAAGGTGGACTTTTCTAAACATTATTTAGATGTTTTTTATTAATAAAAATGTAAAATGGAGAGAATAATTTAAAAACCTATAAATAAAAATGATAATAAAATATATTTTGTTTATGAGTGAAAGAGCATAAAAATTCTCCTTAATATAAAATAGACATAAACAAACACGATAAAAATTGAGAATTTAACATAAACCCTTACCTTATTTTATAACTTTGTCAAATGCTTTCCATACTCTGGTATAATAAATTTTTATTTATTATTAATATATAATATAATCATATTTATATTTATAATTCTTAATTTCATTTAAGCATAAATTCTTCTTGCCTATTTACTCATTTTTCTTTTTCTAAAGTAATTATTTTGGTGTTAACTATTTTGTTTCTTATGCATGTTTAGATTTAGAGATTCTTATAATTTAACCATGGTCATTGTTACATAACATCTATAATTTTAATTATTTCATATATATTATATCTATATATATAATAAAATTTTAGATCCATCTATCTATGGTGATTATGAAAAATTAATTACATTTCTTTGTGGGGGCAGCATTTCACATGTATGCATATGTGATATTTTCATTTTTCAATGGATGGAATTAAAGGACGGAAAATTGTAATTTATTTTTCTAGAATCAAAATTATATAATAATTATCATATATTTTGGTTAAAGCCATAAAAATAACCACTCATATGTGGTATTGATGATAAATAAAACAAGTTGCTTCACATAGATGGTAGTCCGTACCTATACATGAGAAAAGCATTCATTTTTCATTGGATGGGAAGAAGATAGAAAATAGTTTTACCATTAAAATAAAAAATAAGTGTATTATATATATATATATATCAATATATTAATATTTTAACCTAATATTTAAATGAGGTGGAATAATAAATAAACTTGAATGAACTCAGTTAAGGTAGTTTCTCTTATTTGAATTTCTTTATTGGTCTTGAAATTTAAGTCTTTTTAGGATGAAGTTTTGGTAATGCCAAAACCTCTAGGCCATGAAGAGAATATTTAGGAATATGTTTTGGTATATATTTGTTTTTTAAGGGGATAAAATTATGTTTTTATGTGAGGGGGTGAGGGGGTATTTTTATAAGTGATAGATGTGGTACTTTTGTAAATATAATTTCTTAATATAAAAAGAGACATCATTATTAATGAACATGGAAACTAAATTGATAAATCATGTTATAAATGTTATTTTATGTCACTAAAGATATTATTTACCAATTTATTTTTGATTTTTTTAATTTTTAGTGACTTACCTTTTGATTACTCATTTATGCATGAATTTAACCTTTATCATGGAGAATAATTGTTTACATTGGAAAATTATTTTTATGACCAATAATATAATTTACTTTTAACTAAATTTTAAAATTATCATTATAAATATGGAATCAATTTTATATGATTAAATTTCTTGAAGTGGTATAAATTAACTCTATTATAAGCACACGAAGATCTTGAAACCCATTTTTTAAAAAGTCTTTTTTAAATCAAGAAACGAAGTTGCAATTATTTAGGATAAGGAATCTAGATTAGTGGTTCCTCCCATGAATTTGATATAATATAATTCAAAAATAAATTTTATATGACATTATAACCATTCCAAAATAGAGTTTCAACATCCACTCAGACTAGATATAAAATGCAAAGAACCAAAAATAGTTCTTTCTTAGGTTAAAATATAACATAGATTACAAGAATCCATACATTGGTTTAAAAACTCGACATAATTATTTCAAATTATTTATTTTATTCACTAAAAACTTATTTATTTGGCCCAAATTTTTTATATATTTTTAAATCATTCTTATATCATAATTATTTCATAAAATTTGTAGTATTTGTAAAACCAGTATTTTTCACAATTCACTAAAAAATCAACACTACAAAAAACACAAAAATCAAAAATAATATAATATTGAAATGATTATTTAAAAAATGAATTCATTTTTATAAAATTTTAACTCTATGTTTTAGGAATTTAACTTTTTAATAATTCATATAATACATGAAAAAATAATTTATTTAGAAGTAAAAGATTTTCTTTTTTTGAGTAATTACATTTATATTTTTTATTATATATTATATATTATATTATTGATACTTATTTATTTATAGTTCTAAAACATATATATATTATGAATATTTCTTTTTAAATAATTGTAATTTATATTTTAATTATATAATCGAGAAAATGGTTTTAGTGTAAAAATTGTTTTACATTTTTATTATAAATACATATCAATGAACATTTTAATTTTAAAAAGAATGTTATCAAAACATTATTAACATTTTGTGATAATAAGTCACTATAAAAATATGAAACAGATTATCTAATAAAAATAAGAAATATTACAAAATGTTATTTTATAATAAAACATGTTATATAAAGTTTTAAAAATGATATTTTGCGACTAATAAATGTGACTATAGAATATGATAAAAACCCATTTAGAAAATAAAATGGGCTATAATGTAATTAAAAAATAATTATAATTATTTTTTTAGTATAAAACTGATATTTATCCATTTATCACTTGTTTCACAAATAATGGTGTATGGAATTATTATAATATGTTGCAACATAATGACTTTGAAAACATGTATTATTTAATGTTAAGTGTTAGATTATAATGAATTAATTACTATAATGATATAAAAATAAAATAAAAATTAATGTAGATATCAAATATAACAATATAGGTAAAGAGATATAAATATATATAAAAAGGATGGAAATTAGAATAAGGATGACATGTAGTTTAGTGGTAGTAATTGTACACCTATTGCCCTTCAGTATTAGGTTTAATCCCCAAGACCTCATCAGACATGATGGGATGTTTCCCAAACAATGGGGTTACCTTTTTTCAATTAAACATTTTAATAAACAAATACCACTATACATGAATATATATATATATAAGGAAATAAATTATTTGATAAATTATTGTATGTATGTTTAGTTTTCCTTCCATTAATCCTGGAAAGCATGGGAGTAGTTATGGATGTTCCTCGTAAAGATAAGTCTATGGGGGAACCTCTAATAAATCAGGGTGTACTTATCTTAAATTGAGTTCATCATACCTTTAGTCAAAACCTCCCAAATAAATTACAAGGTATATATCAATGAGTTGAAGGTGTTAGTGTACTCTTGTGTCGAAAAGGGAATCCTTATTGATTAGGTGCTGAAAATACTTAACAAGAATCCCGATAAAATCTCATAGGATGTTGGGTCACCTAGAGACATTAAGAAATGGGATTATGGTGATGAAAAAACCTAGTAATGTGAAGTAGAGTGAGAAAAGTATCCTATAAAGAGTGGGTAGATTCTATCTAATGAGGATTATAGTGAGGTCATATCAGACCATGTAATTCTAAGATACTACAACTGTCATGTTTATACATAGAGTAGTACTAAATTATGTTTTTATCACTTAGGATGGAATCATCAAATGTGGAAGATCTATAACATCCCTTTTACTATGTTTAGAATAGGGGTGATGCTCAACATACGAGCATCCTCCAAGTGGAGTTAGGTTATCTAGATTCTATATCATTTCCAGTGGTCCAAGAAGTGATGCCTCTCGAATATTCATCCAAAACATCATCATCCTATTATATTTAGTGTTACAAGCCATTGAGGACATTGGGGATCCACTTCTAGTGTGACACGACAAGTAAGTAAAAATTTATTCTACCTTAAACATTATTAATTATAATTGTACTAATGACCATGAATATTCCATTGTAGCATCCACATGTCAAGTGTAAAACCATCTGTTGGTGACCTAAAGGCTATTGATTGGGGTTGAGGTATCACCAGTTATCATTTCGGTGTCTAGGGCCTTAGGCCACAATATGAAATCCGATATAGGGAATGAAGTAGGACAGATTGAAAAAAATCCTTTGATCAAACTGGACATCACTCTAGAAGCATAGAAAATAGTAAAGGATATGGTAGAGTCAACACCTTTGTTAGAGGGAAGTGGTGTAGGACCAGATACAAGATTTGATGAGACTATGATCGTCTATGGAATCATATTAAAAAAGGACAATTGATCTTGATTTACAAAAACATTAGGAACTTTAGTAGATGATTTTTTAATAAAGGATAGGCTCTATATTATTGATGGTCCTACTTGTTTTACTAGTTAATGATGTTATACTTATTTTAATTCCATTCTTCATGTTTCGACGTAACTTAAAATGATAAAAAAATAATCATCCAAAACCAATAATCCCATGTGAGTCAGATCAGTGTGAGAGAACAGAGATACTAAAAGTTTTTTATTATTACATAATAATAAATAAAAAAGTATAGATAGTTGGGGGTTGGAATGTTTCATCAACCACTACAAGTTATCCGACAAAAATGGGAGAGATGTGCTAGATGTGATTTCAAAAGATAAATTCACCTTATTAGTATGTAGATATTTATTTTGGGATAAATATTAAGATTTAAGATTTTTAACCTTATTTTAATCCCTAATTAATTATTTTACCCTAAAATAATGCAATACAAAGGTACTCAAGGATACCTTCTATAAGGACTCCTTTTGGAGTTTCTTACTATCATAATTGTTGTGATATTTTTACTTTGATATTTCAATGGGGGAAATATTTACGAAAATATAAAAAACTAATTTTATAAACTAAAAAAATGAAATAAGCAATAAACTATTTGCAGTGAATTGAATAGTATAAAAAATTAGTATCTAGAACTATAAATTCTCATGGATTAGTTTTTTTCATTATTTTTAAACAATTTCTCAATTATAACTCTCTCAATGAAAAAAATCAAATATTAAATAGTATGTTTTATTTACTTTATTAAATTTTGGTCAACATTAAAGATATATAACATAGACATCCATTCAATAATATTCGATTATATCACTCAAAAATCACCCAATATAATGATGCATTTTATTCACTTGGTACTCAAAACCCTAGATTGAGGATTGATAAATTTAAAAAAAGTGGATTGACTAAAAACTACCACTTGGCATTAACATAAAATCTAAATCAATATATTAATGCACTCCAATCTCTGATGTGTCATTATCAGAATATAATAAAAATATTAATTAATAAATATAAGTATCTATCATTAAGGAATTATTACATTTCAATGTTTAATAATCTATAGAGATTTACAATTTCAAAATAAAAGAGGCAAAAATTCCTAAATACTTCATCATTCAAATACACTAGTTTTTTACACTAAAAATTAATTAATTCATGATATAAGTGAAGGTTATAAATATAATCATTATCTTTATAAATATGATAAGAAATAGATCATCTTAGATCTATCAAAAATATCTTAGGGTTCAACTCTCAATGCTCTATTACAACTAAATATCCTCTAGTAAATTCAATTTATGTTGTTTCCTCCCCATACTCTCATTATTGATTAAATTTTTTAATTGGAAAATAAAATTTCAGATAAAATTCTAGAAATCACCTACTCACGGCTTGATTTTCCAAGTGGAATTCTCTAGTTGGTCATTCGGCTCTATTTCTATAACGGTCATGTGATGATAATATTCCCATTAATACTATTGTAGTAGATTCATGTGAAATTGAATTATTCATAATGTAGTCATGATCTAATATTTTTTCTATCATCATTAACAACTACATCAAATTCTATATGATTTTCAAAGAAACCTTGAGCTTACCACTTTATTTCCAACTACCTCTATCTGTTTATCGATTCCAAAATGAAAAAATACCAGTGCGCTATCAATTTATAATTTTATAGTTTTTTATACCAATACTTCCTTATATTACATCTCTTGTGAAGTTAAAACATCAATTTTGAACGGAATCATAGGTGGAATGATCTCCTGCCCGAGTCCATGTTGACTACTTATGTGGGGTTTGGAACAAAGGAGCTAAAATGTAAAGCATATGAAGCATAGTGATCATCTTCTAAATATGGGTATCATTTTCCAAATGTGGGTATCATCTTCACAAATATTCAGTTTATTAACATGTGGTTCATTAGAAAATGTTAGGTTACCAAACCTAACATGGGTGATCCCGATGTGGAGTTCATATAAGAATCAATGATTCCTAAACCTAACCTACCACTTAAATGTGGGGAAATTTTTTTAAAAAAAATTATTTCTATGAATAGTTACTTGGCCCCTGTTTCTGATTTCCATCAATCAAAATCTACAATTTCCTATATCATAAATATAATCCATAAATCGACCGTACTTGGAGAAATTCATAAATTAAATAAATTAACTATTCAAGGAAAAGATAATAAATAGAAAAAATAAAAAGAAAAGGTAATTGAATATTTAAATCATGAAACTCAAAGACAATAAAATAGAAACTCTTCTTATCAATATAAAAAAATCATTAATATTTTAATCTATATTAATTTAAAAACATTCTATAAATGAACCAAATAAATAATTAACCATTTAAATACTTATTTATGTGTTTAAAACACATAAAATGTAAAGAAAATGAGGTGAAAAAAGACATGAAAAATAGAAAACACCAAATCCCCTAAACTAAGATTTTATTTTCCTCAACTAGAAAATCATTCAAATTTTATGAAAAAAATGAATCTTAAGACTAAAAAATAAAAATTCCACTAAGAATTTATTTTCATAAATATTTTACCTTATGGATTCTCTTAAGAAGAAAATTTAACATTTACACTCAAAATAAATGAGCTCTATATAAAATTGTTCACATTTTAACACAAAATATTAGGAACTAAAAAATTTAAGGTAAATTTAACAAACATAAATTTTCATCCAACTAGAAGTCCAAGCATCTCTTCACCGATAGGATAATAGAATAACTTAATTTAGGAAGTCATAATAAATAGACACAATATTGAATGGGGTTAAATGGTCATTTACTTGCAGAATAAAAAAACTATCCAATAATAAATGAAGAAATAATTTTGTGATAAAAAATTAATTCCTCAACAAGGATTAGGATTTTAATTTCATAATCCATTAGGATGCATGTCATAAGTGTTAAATCCAAATTAAAATGTCTAAATACAATTATTTTTTTATATAATTTTCTAAAACATTTATTAAATAATACTTTTTTAAGAGGTAAAGAAAAATAATTTATATAATTAAATCCATAAGGTAATAAATATGAATCTCATCTAATTCGAATAATAAATTTCAATTTTAGGAAAATATTTCACCCAAAAAAAATCATTAAGTGATTATTAAATCTCACAATTTGTTTAAAAAAATAATGTGTTTTGATGGGATCAATTTTCGGTACTATTTAATAGGTTAGATTTTAAGAATGGTTAATAACAACAAAGACACATCCCTGATATTTAAATCCCAACATTGTATCCAATGTTTAATTCAAGATGGAAGAAACACTTACCACAATTTTTTTGTGACAAATTTTTATCTTAGATGTTAAAAATATTTCTCAAGGGTCATAAGAGATTAAAAAATAATTTTATATAAAACACAATTATTTAAAAACAAGTTCTTAAAGGTACATGTTTATTCTAAATCAAAACTATAATAGATTTAAAAAATATAATTTTAGGTAGAAAGTTAATAAGTTATTACACAGAAAACATAAATTAAAATTCAATGGAATTCTAGAGATTAAACAATAGATAATTTTCTTAAAATAGCTTGTAAAGGAGAATAATTATAATGAATAACTCCCCTGATATAGGATCTTTATTTTTCTTAGCATATAATAAAATTCAGCCCTTATATCCATTCAAATAATTTAATCTGGTTGGTTATATTTCAACTCCTAAAGATGAAAACAAATTAACAGTAAAATTTATAAACATCAATTCAACTAAAATATAACCACAGTTTAAAAATTAAGGGGATGGTTAATCCAAGTGTACCAATTATGTAGATTCTCTTGATCCTTAGCAGTTCATTTATGGATTCATTTTTTAAATAGTAAGAAAATAGCTTCCTGTAAGCTTATTTTATTCTCCATAATGAAAAACAAATAAATAAAAGAAAAATTGAAAACTACAAATGGTTTACCTACAACCATACTTCTTCTAAAAAACACTATCATAAAATAAATATAAAAATAAAATGATCTAGTGGTATTCATATTCCAAAAAAAGAAAATCCTTCCACAAATGTTCCATAATGTCTTCATGAAATAGCTAAGTTTGTATCCAGTTATATTGAATTTAATATCCTTCCAGGGATCTATAATTTGTAAAACACTAAAAATGAAAACATGATTTATAATAAAATATAAATCCCATTTAGAATTAAATTTACTAGGAAATAGATTAATCATAGAGTTTTATATCATAAATATATCTCAAATTTTAAAATATTTGTTCAAAATCAATTTTTCATGAAGATACTTTAATTTATCTTTAAAAATCCTTGCATTTTCATTATCATTGTTTTTGATTTCTTTGAATTCCTGAAATCAAAACTTCCAATATCTTTTCGCTTCAATGGATTCAAATTGAATGACTTAACATCCCAAAAAAATATGTGCTATAATTTCAAATTAAAATGATAGTATCTTCCAAAAAATATAATATAGGATGACTTTTCTATTGGAGACATATAGGTTTTCTTATACACCTACAAAGAATCCAAAATCTTTAAGCTCTAATACTTCCTTTTGGTGTTAACTATTTTCTCAATAATATGTTTCATCTCTCTATTTGGGATTTCTTCCATACCATTTTCTTCATGATTATAGAGTTTAAACACCTTAGGACTAACCCCATGTATTTTTAAAAAATCTTTCAATTTCATATTGAAGAAATTATTTACTTAGTCCATGAGAACTAAACATGGCATCCCAGATATATAAAACTGATTACACTCGATGAATTGCGACACCAATATAGCATTATCTATCCTAGTTTTTACAACTTCAATTCACTGATACACATAGTCTATATAAAATAGGATATAGAAATATATGAAAGAGTTAGGAAAATGACCCATAAAATCCATTCCCCAAACATCAAATACATCAAAAAATAAGAACATTTATTGTGGTATATCATGTATTTGGTAAGTGTTTCCTTATAGTTAACAAACATTATAGGCACTAAAAGATTCATGGTAATCTATAAATATCGTGGTCCAAAATAATACTGAATTCAACACTTTCATAGAAGGGATATATGAACCAAAGTATCCTTCATAGATCAAACTATGGAAAATTTATATATTGAATAAATTTCATAATATAGGATAAATATCCTCAAAAATATGATCAGTTACCTTATTCCAAAACTATGGATAACCCCAGACATATTTTATTGAATAACTATTCAATTTAAAAATCTGTTACTTACTAAACTAGTAAGGAGTAAAATTAATATCTATGTATTTCATTATGTTCAAAAACCGTGGTCTCCTATCTATAGAGGTATAAAAATGTCTCTATTGGAAAAAATTATATAATTTGTTCAAATAATGATCTATCATGAAATAACTCAGCAGTTATCTTAATCAATTGAAGACACTTATCAATGGAAAACACAACAGTTAATAATTCATAATCTATTGTTAATTAATTAGATTGATTATACTATAGAGGTATAGATTCATAAGCAATGACATGTTATTTTCGTTCTACTCTAATCCCAGGAACATCCCTTAAATAGAATTCCGATGCATCAGTCATCAACTGAATAGGAAAGTCCAAATTAGGTGGTTGAACTATTAGTGGGGACACTAGATTCTATTTAATTTAATTAAAGGATTCCTCACAATTCCCATTAATGAAAAAGGTTATATATTTTAGTAGAAGTTTGTAAAATGGAAAAGAAATTTGGATAATGTTTTTTATTAACCTCATATAAAACCAAACATAGCCTGGAAAAGACTAAATATCCTTTATAACATTTATAAAAGGTAGTGGAGAGATACTATAAACCTTATAATTTTTTACTCAAATTACATTTCTAGAAACATCATGGACCAAAACAATTACACTATAAACCATAAAATAGAATTTATTATAATTTAAAAAGAGGTTTGTTTCAATCCAAACCCTAATAATATCCCATAAAAGTCTTATAAAAATTTCATAATATGGACTATACAATAAAAAATCATTCATAAAATCCTTCTTATATTCATATAAACTTCAAAATGGATTAGCTTAAATTTTTTATGGTGTTTGCAGAATTACATAGTCCAAATAAAATTATCCTATAATTAAAGGTACTGAAAGAACGTGTAAATGTTTTTTTCATAGTCCTATGAGGAAATTTGGATTTGAAAGTATTCGGAAAAACCATCCAGGAATAATGTGGTTGGCCAAAAAACCTTTCAAGGATTTGTTCAAGAAAATTTAAGGTAATGTGGTCTATTCTAGTCACTACGTTCAGCCTCCTATAATAAATTCATACCCCACTTATTAGGAAACATAACAGTCACCAATTCTCCAAATTCATTCATGAAAATAGTGAAATTGGGTATATTATACTAGAATCCAACAATGTATTAACCTCCTTATTAACCAATTCAATAAGGTTAGGATTCATTTTCTTTTTTAATTTTCTAATATGTTTGGAATTATCCTCTATAAGTATCCTATGCAAGCTCACTGAAAGACTAATTTCTAGTGAATCTCCTGAAGACTATCCTTTGACATTCTTATTGTCCCTAAATACCTCTAAAATTTGGTTTTATTATTTATTTTAAAACCTAATAAAAACTATGTTATGATTTTTTTTCTGCCCCAAGTAGGAATATTAAAAATTTCTAGGAAATTCCTTGAGTTTATGTGTAGGTGGGATATCCAATTTAGAGAAAATACATTTTATGAGTTATTTGAGATCAATTTAAAAAAAATCATTCTCCATCAAATTAGTTTTTTAATACTCTTGAAGATCAGTGTAATTATTCTAATAAAATATACACTTATCAACTTCAAAATAAATTTCTATTTTAAGTGAAAAAACATGAGGTGACATTTCAATGAAATTTTGATCAAATTTTAGGATCAAAATATTTTATTAAAATAATAAATTATCAAGGAAATAAAAATTTCGCCCAGTTCTATCATGTTGATCAGAATTAAAATCAACATCATCCATTTTGGGTTTAATTTTACCCAGTAATTCATAATTTCAATCGACATTAGATATTCTAAAAATATCAAAAAAATAATCTTCAATTTCATTATAATTCCCAAAAAAACATTAGAAGTTCCACTATTTTCATGTTCATAAATGGAGGATAAGTATTTAGTTTCATTGAAAAAATATTTTTCTTCAAAATAATTATAGTTTTCAATATTTTTCGTTCCAGTATTTTCATTAGAGAGTATATTTTTTAAAAATAATTTAGATGCTGGTTATTTTGAATAACATTAAGAAAAAACTCTATATAGAATCAATCAATCGTGTTATCCTTTTTTAAATAATGTTATTCTACGTGGTGTTTCATTGATTCAAAGGTGTGAAAATGAACTATTTAACTCGAAAAATCTAGAGACAATGTTTCAATATGAAACTTTATTATATACATAATAGTTTTAAAAAATGGTCTATAATGTTCCATGTTTAGTAAAAATTATATATTCAATATTTAACACACACAAAAATTAGTAGGGAAACAATATATTTTACCCATACAAAAACATCTTCAATGACTCCAGTTGGCCTAGCTAAACATCTATTAGCCAGTTGTACGACTATTCTAGACTTCTTGAGCAATCCAACCTGCACATATGAAAATAAATAATAAGGTATTTAATTTATTAAGGCTCTTAAATATAATATAGCATCCTCAAGTTGATTATTTCTAGTGACACAATTAATTAAAATGCACCTGGATCATTAAATTTAGTATGGATAGAATTTTGGATTAGGGAGAAAAAATTCATTCACAAATTTACTTTCTCACCTCTATTGATATTTATTTTATGGTTTCACATCTCATTAAGAAATATATAAAATATAATTATTTGTTACAAAACATCTAACATGGTAATTTTAACCTGGGATTTGGTAAAAGTTTATATAACTTTTCCATTTAGTTTTCAACATAGTCCATGATTGGAGGACTACCGATAGAGTAAGGTAGTGGATCTTTGTAAATTTTCAATTCATGTTTATCTTTTTTCTTCCATTTATAAGATCCAAAAAAAATTACAAAATTATTATATGTTCTTTCAATCTTTATTGATTCCTTTTTATACCTTTTTTTATATATATGCTTCTAGATGGAAACTTTTATTTTATATTCAATAGGATCAATAAATGGTTCAACAAGTTGTTTTTGGAATTCTTCATCTGGTTTTCTATTTTCTTTAAAAGTGGTATCGTATATTTTATGTTCTTTTCATTGAGTTCATCTTGTGGGTTTAGAATTTTAATTCCACTTCTTATAATTATTTCAATAATATTCTTTCTTCCTCTCAAGTTCACTTCAACTTTTGATTCCAAAATACAACTTCTTTGAATTTTAAAACAACTAATTTCTATTTCTATTAGACCCATCTATGTTACCATATTCTAGAGTATCACATTTTATGATTGAGAATTTTTTTTATTAGTTAACTATCTCATTGAGTTTGGAATCATTACTTTGATTTTTTTTATTTTTTCCTACCTTGATTATAAAATGTTTATATATTCCAACTACCTTGGTTACAAATTGATCTTGACCATAACTAGGATTTCAATTAGTGTTTTGTGGTATTAAATACCTATTTGGTTATTCAAGTTGCCTAAAACTATTTTTTGGTAATTCTATCTTTTGTTAAAATTCAGGTTGGATTGAAAAGGTGTTGATTGACTATTTTGGTTGGGTTATTGAATATTTGGGATATTATAGAAAGTATTTCTAGGGAATATTCCATTAAAGGACTCAGGTGATTCTTAAAATTTAATTCATTGATCACTAAAATAGTCAAAATTTTAGGAAATTCTATAGTACATCTAGATTAAAAAAATGGTTTACTTCGAATTTGTGAAGGGACAAAGTTGGATAACTTATGTCTCATCATGTTTTTGAGATCACTCAACTAACATTAAATATAAAAATGCAATATTTTGAATTAGATGGTTCCATGGTTGACTTGACATGAACTAAACCCCTAGTACATATGTAAAGTGTATTTTGGGCCATATTTTATTTGACATTTCTTGCATTAAGAGAAGTCATATACACTAAAGCACCTCCAATAGTTGAATCTATCATGATTAAATGAATTAAGACTAAACCCTCGTAAAAATATTGGATTATAATCTCATCTTAAATCTAATGATTTTTAAAACTAGGAAGTAGTTTATTAAAACTGTATAAATATTTATTTTTACTCTCCCCTTTTAACTACCTAATCCCATAGATAACCTTTATAAGTGAGTTTGTCCTAGAGGCTTGGAACGTTTTTCATGGAATATGTTCAGAAGATGATTTCAACTCCCTAGAGAGTAAAATTGGTATTAGTTGAACCACTCCTTATCCAACCCAAAATGAAATATGGGAAATAACCTTATATTTAATATTTATTCACTAACCCATATAGTTTCATAGGGATTCAAACAATGTGAATCTCTTTAAATTTCATATATGGATCCTCACCCTATATCCCATGGAATTTAGGAAAGTGTTTAATCATTATTTATCAAAGTTAAAATCTTGCGGATATCTCAAGGTATCCTAGGAAGTTTTTTTTATTTTCATAGTCATGAGTAGCAGTCCCCTACTATGTTTATTATTCATGTATTTTTTTCTATATTTGGAATGTGTTATGTTTTTATAAAATTTACATTAAGTGATTGATTTTTTGATGTTTCATCTTTTTTTAGAAATTCCCAATAAAAAAATTATTTATTTCTATTTTTTTCTACTATTATGGATCTCATATTTTAATAATTTTCCATTTCAATGTTTTCAAGGTCATTATCCAACATAAAATATAAATTTAATTTTTTTTAATAAATGTTTTAAAAACGTTTTTTAAATTTATTAAGATTTGTTTTTTTTTGGTTTTTAAACAACTTTGAATCCTCCCCTGCAATGAATCCAATTTAATAGGTATGATTTTTCACATTATCTAAAATAAAAAATCATACCCCACCCGAATACTATAGTATAGTAGTATCCAAGATTATATCTTATGATAATTCCTTTTATGTGTTTATTACTATCACAATTTTTTTGATATTTTTACTTTTATATTTCTTGGGGAAATTATTACTAAAATATATCAAAAATAATTTTCTAAAATAAATAAAATGATAGAAGAAGAAAATATGAATAATTTATTAGACACAATGAATAAGTAGTGACCAAAACTATCAATTCTTATGGGTTAGTCTATCTACACTATTTTTAAAGAAACATACCATTATAACTCTCTCAATTCATAGACTAAAATATAAAATCATGAATTTCATTCAATTTATTAAATTGAGTTCAACAGTTAAGATATTTATCATTGGTATCCTTTTAGAAAGAGTCGATCAACACACTCAATGATTGTTGAGTACAATGATGTGGTATATTTATTCTATACTCATAACACTCAATTGATTATTGAGAAATTTAAATAAAGAGTATTGACTTAGAACTCCTACTTGACATGAACTTATAAGCCACATCAAGAGATCAACACACTCCAATTCATGATATGTTGTTCTTAGAATATAAGAAAAAAACATATCAAGGTGAAAAAAGCATCGAACATTCATCAATAGTCTTATTTAAATTTTAATTAATCTTTATATAATTAAAATTTTAAATTAAAAAATATTAAAACTAATAAAGATACCACCATTTGAAAAACTTGTTACACCCACTAATAATCTATCCAGTTGCGATTGAAGTGTGGGAATGAACTCTAATATTCATCTTCATCATGATGATCTACAATAGATCCTCTCAATGACCTCTAGAATATATTATAGTTCCACTCTATGTGATATATTCACACTACATGTCCTATAGTGAATTCTATATCTTCTATGTCCACCCCATACTCTCATCAACAATTCTCCTTTTTATAAAAAAGAACCTTCGAGATAAAATGTCAAGAAATCACCTACTCGCAGCATAATTTCCTAGGTGGAATTCTCAGGATCTATTTTTTTCATAGTCACATGATGAAATATTTTCCCCTTAAAATTGATATAAACTACTCACATAAGGTTTATATAGTCAAAAAAATGTCACAATCCTATATTAATTCCATATTCACCAACTACTACATCGAATTCCAGTAGCTTTTTTAGGAAACATTGAGCTCACCGTCTTAGTGCTAGCCGAATCCATCCATTTCTTTATTCAAATCCTATATAGATCCTACTGATCCATAAAATTCTAAGTTAGTAGTTTTCTTATCCTAATACTTCATCATATTTGAGCTCAAATAAAGTTCCAACATCGAGTTCATGGGAAAACACAGGTAGAAAGATCTTCATCTTGCGTCCTAATTAATCACTTATATAGGGTTTAGAACATAGTATCCATAGAATCAAGATAATGTATCATCGATTTCAACTTCCAAACATGTGGAGAATCTTCCACACGTGAGGATCATCTTCACCAACTTGGGTTCACTAGGAAACTCTAAGCTACAAAATATAACATGGTGGATCCTAATGTGGGGTTTATCTATAAATGTTAGGTTCCCAAACATAACATTCCACTTAAATGTGGGGATCATATTCCATTAAAAATTCATAAAGGTAATCATTACTCAGCCCCTTTTTCATATTTCCATTAATCAAAATCTATATATTCCCCTATCATAAGTACTTCACACAGATCGACCGTACTGAGAGATAATCATAAATTAAATAAATTAACTATTCAAAAAAAACATAATAAATATATTATAAGAAAAAAAAGTAATTAAATGATTAAATCATAGGACTTAAATATAATAAAACCCAAATTAAAATTATCTACAGAAAATAATCATAAATATTATAATTTACTTTAATTTAATAAAATTCAATAAATTAAGCAATAACTATAATTGGACATTTAAATAATAATTTAATCATTTAAAACATTGAAAATACAATGAAAATTATGAGAAAAAATACATGAAAAACGATCTTATCAAACACTAAGGGTGTTAAAACTCTACTTGAATAAAGGGAACTATGATAAATGGAAATCTTGACACATATTGTTTTAACCTAGGGGTGAAGTGGAAAATATGATAAGTATGACCATTGATCATACATTTGGAACATTATTTTTATAGTCATATTGTTAGTAATAGGGTAAAACAATTCAAGGATGATCATAGACCATGTTTGTAATATGGGTTCCCCAAAACTGTTATAGAGGATGTTTCCATTGGCATGTATTCAATGTACAAGTATTGGTTGTCTAAAATAATTGAACATTTTCCATTTCCATAAATAGAGGTGATCCTATTTAGAAATGATGGAATGAATAATTCAAGCTCAGACAGGAAAAATGTATTGTTTAAGAAAATGAATATTCTCAATAAATGTTTGAGCATTATAGGGATATATCATTATGCATTGGGAAAATCAAAAGGGTATACCAATATAGATAGAGGGAATATAGAAAAGTGTGATTCATGTCCAGATTAAATACTAACCCCATAAGAGATGTGATGATGAGGTTTGATCATACCCTCAGGAGGGGATTGATACAATACATGAGGATATATTGTTTGATTTTATATAGATTGGACTAAATGGGGATAGAGTTTAAATTCATATTGATATGAAGAAATGAATGGATAACAATTTAAGGCCATACAACATGGACTATATCCTTAGATAATATTGAACACTACGATCAGATGGAGGTAATAATAAATTATATCATGGATTGAGATAAATTATCTTGGAATCAGTTCGTATATTGGGAAATGGTAATCAAGAGACATGATTTTCTTATAAAATAAATATTATCCCATCATTGGATCGAATATAGAGGGTCCTAACATGAATTTTTGACATCACATATTGGTTTATGGATTTGATATCTATGATTGTGTCTCGGATAAAATATCTTGAAATCACTATATATCTAAAGAAATTATTTTCAATCCATATATAGTTATTTTAGGGGAGGTGTTGTAGGTGTCCAATACTAAAATAAATCAGATCCATGGTAGGAGACTAACAACACCATAAAGGGAGAATTCTATTATAATACAAATCCAACAAAAATTTGTAGTTTAAGTATCATATATAAAAAATCATTTATATAGTGTAAGTTCGTGTAGAGAGGACCAAGATATCACATAATTTAAAATTGCTTGATAGGGATGGTTCTAAGCACTTTAAGCATCATGCAATAATGATGAATTTTGTCTTGTTTAGCATTGTGAGGTTAGGATGTTACTTTAATGTGGAATATTCATGGTATTTGTTTCAAAAATATTATATTGGTTAGAGTCATGATGTTCTCTCTATCCATGGTAATCAGTGAATACACATTTTATAGTAAACCTTGTGGATGGAGAAGGGTCCTTCCCACTTTGGATCAAAGTTTATGCACTTTATTTTTAGTATCATTTTCATCCAAAATTATATAACCAAGTCTCCCACGATGTGTGGTATAAGTTGAACCATATTATTTAATGGTCATTAAACTCAATTTTGATGAACCCAAAGGTATTGTAATACATAATTTCAATTTTTATCGAGGTATTCTAATTCCACTATCTCAACTCATGACCACTTGTCCTATATCAATTGGCTATAAATAGTTATCTAGAGTGATGGTAGTTAAACCTAAATGGAAAATATTTACTCAGTTCTATACATTAGAAAGTAAGAGTTTTCTTAGGTATAAATTCATTTCATGGTCTAATATTCCCAAATTTAATTGTAGATATTTTCATGTGAGATATCCTAGTATGGATATACCATATTTTTTAGAATGTTATAGATGGATTTATTGAATTCCCTAATCAGTCCAATTTATTTCACATGACTGTGAGAAGTATAGTTCGACCAGATTTGATACCTGACGTAAAACTTATTCATTTTAAAGGCTCAAAAATTGGTTCCATTATCAGTGAGAATAGTGTGAGGGATACTAAACTTATGAATTCTGAGAGACTTCAAGAAATTTATCATAAAACAAGTCTTGAAAACCATTAGTGTAGAAACTTCATCCCATTTTGAAAATAAATTAGTATCAATAATAATAAACTTCAACCCTTTCACTTTTTTTGATGGGTAGGGTTATATAAAATCGATTTATCAAAAAGGGCCTGAAATAAATTTGTAGTACAAGTAATATATGGAGGATGAATCATGAATTTGGAATTAACATGGAATACATGAAATCTTATAAAAAATTAAATAAAATCATTCTTTATAGTGGGAAGAAATTAGCTCATCCTCTTAGATTGGTGGGAGATGTTCAATCATATTTGATAAGCCCCAGATGAATTAACATTAAAAACCTAAAATACCTTATTAATTTCATTTACCTTTATGTAACAAAGAAGTATTATATCGATGTTCTCATTATATAGGACTTTTTTTGAGTTGGTTCTATCCCAAAGGAAGAATTTGTTTCTTACCTGTAAAATATATTCTCACACAACTTGGCTTGGTGGAAGAATCTCATGTTTAAGGAACACACAAAAAGGATCACCCAAATAAACACTTATTCTATGTAATGGGAATTTTGAGTCCCCAAATATAAAGAGACACTACTGATTTCATTTACCTCTCATCCATTCCCATCAAGAATGGTGTGGAATATTACTCTCTGATGTTCCACACAGATAAAAATGTCATCCTAGTCTAGGTTAGCAAGGGATATCACTATGTTTTTCATAGAGTATTCGTAATATTTTTAAGAAAGTGATATATAAGACACCTTTAGTTAAATGGGTATTTTTTTCCTATTAATTCATTGGTGTATTCATGTAAGAGTATTAGTTCTACTTTTTGATAGTATAGTCACCATTAATTTTCTTGATGTCTAGTTTGGAGTCACCCTTCACATTCAACTGGGGAACTTAGAACTCAAAGGCCAAGTTGAGGCTAGAAATTTGGTATTGGTATTCATACTCATTATCAGTGCACACCTCTAAAAGGAGGAATGAATACATCCTTAGGTACATTGAGGGAGAGACAAGGATAACTATAAGTATGACCCTATTTATTTTATGTTTGTCTATCTTCTCCCCAGTTGGGTTTTTAATGGAATCCTCAAGGTAAATTTATCAACATGTAAACACATAATCAATGGATAGAATTAACATGTAATTAAAATAAACATCCAGGTCCAACTTTTCTAGGGTTGGGTGTGTGTCAAGGAAATTTTCCAATGCTTTCCCCTTGACACCCTTCTAAAGAATAAATCATATGTCAAATTTATATAATATTTCTACCAATATGTAAATATTCTTTTTAGGATTGGATTTATAAGAATATATTGTAATGGGTTGATTTTGGATATTAACTAGCCCTCATAATACTACAAATAATGAAATTACTTCTGGACTAAAAATTTTATAGTATAGGAATTATGCTTGAATGTTGAATATCTAACCCTAACATATATAGTCATCTAAATAAGGTAATACAATCTATTATAATTTCCATTTTTTCATTTTATCTAAGAGTGAATTAAGAGATCACTCTCAGAATATCACATAAATGAAAAAGGGTTTTCCCTTAAAATATTAAATCAAAATTATAGGATTAAGTATGCACTTTTTGATGTGATTGAATGTATTTTTTATTTATTATACCAATAATATTTAATAGAATTCTTAATAAATTATTATAAGGGCTTTAAATGTTTTATCTATATTACATAATAACCTAAACATATAGCCAGATTCCATTGAAATCCTCATTGCTCACACAAATTGTACATAGGGGTAACTTCAATGATTACATTTATTTATTCTAGGTCAATATTAATACCTCTATATTTTATAAAAAATCCAAGAAATTTTCTTGATTTTACACTGAATGTGAACTTCAAAGGGTTCATCTTCAAATTTTGGGTGTAGATAATGATAAATAATTTCTAAATATAACCAATATGGACAGGAAATTGGTGATATTTGACCACCAATTCAACCAATAATAAATCCACTATATTTTCCAAAAGGGGAATCAAGATGTGATTCACATATCATCGGTATGTTACATTAATATTCTTTAAGAAAAATGCAATCACCTAGTAATATTATGTTTTTTGAGGCTACTTGAATGTAGTTACCTATTCATATTTAGGATCTATACAGATTCAATTTCATCTAATGTATCCATCCATGAAACAGATGGAATAGAAGCTGGAATTCACATCGATAAACATATTACAAACCAATATGAGTAAGTTTCCCATTAGTTAATGGTGGTTGAGATCTCACAAGTCAATATAAAACCTGATATGCTCATTATTCTTTATGATTTGTATAATTTTACCCAACCAAATGGGGTAATAGACCTCTATGATGAATTTGGAGTTGATGAAATTGTCAAATTCGTCCTTGACCATGACACCATGATAGTTGTTTATCTTTTTAGGTGAATTATTATATATTTGGTGAATGAAAGGAAAACCCCTATAATTAAAGGTGACCTGAGTATTGAGCCCTATAATCTCCTTGTAATTCTATGAAAATTCATTAAGATCTTACTTCAAGAAAGAAACATAGATCTTGTTCATTGGGATACATGATTTTACTGATCAATGTCAACCTTAGGTATTCCCTGGTACTAAGGTTCAATTGTATATTCTCATAAATGGTTGTGTAGAATACATATTAAAAGTAAGTGTGGGATTAATAAAACTCTTCATATTTAAAAGAATGAGGTCTATGAAGAGAATTCAATTCCTTTGGCATAGGTGGTCAGAGAGTGACATCTCCTTATTATGTTGGGGTGGAATCATCATAAGTGGTTATCTAAAATTCAATATCTATTAATAAAATATTGATATATGTTGATATTCCTATAACTTGTGATCTTTTATTTCATGATTCTTTGAATATATAGAATCATCAGGGGTCTATTTGACCATCCGTTAGTTAATATTTCCCTTTAATATGAATTTGTGAGACGTTGATTCATGAGTATATGATAAACCCTTTGACACATGTTGATCAATCTCTCCTAGGGATTTAAACTCACATGTCCTCCAAACAAGGAGTGGGATATCTGGTTGAACTCATTTATTTCTTGAACAATAACGTGGTTTCCATGATCTAATGTTGTTTCTTCTAGATGATGTATTGGATATATAAAAGTAATATTCAAGTCATCTCAAGGATTTAACAAGGTTTTTTTCAAATCATTAGGGTTTTTTACATGATCAAATCATTTAACTTTGGTTTTTTCACCCCTTTTATAGTACCAAACATCAATATAGAAGGCCTTACCGGTATCAAATAGATAATCCTCACCATACAGAACCTTTACTCAACTATTAAGAGAGTATTCCAAGAACCAATGATATGATGAAGGGATGGTTGTATTTAATTCTATTTATGGCCTCCCAATAATTCATTAAAATTAATTTCTTGTGAGACTACCATGAACTTGGTGTTAGAAACCAAATTTTTGAAATGGGTCTTTAACTAGAATGTGATGAGTTAATTTTTCTAATTCTTGTCATTTACTTGAATTTTTATGATATGAGAGGCTATATTAACCTCTATATATCTTAAATGGTGGGGAATTTAGGTTATTATAATATTTTTCTCATTACCATGATTAAAAAAGAATCAGTTCACATTGATACCATTGAGATCATCTAAAATATAAAAGGGGTGCATATATCCTTGTATAACCATACCCACATCCTCCCTAGAAAAGGATATGATGTATTTATATTATTCATGCCTACCTTCTTATGAATTATATTCTTTAGTATCATACAATTAAGTATCAAAATACATAGGGTTATTCAGGGCCTCAATGAGGTACACACAAAGTTCCTTTGATAAGACAAGTGCATAAAGGGCTAATATATGAGATAGGATGTTGGTGATGTTCTTAAAGACATTTTGATTCCTTACAGGGGTCATAATTTTATTCCCAGTGGATTTCTCCTATAATCTAATTTCATATGAATCAAATGGCTAGGGTATAGGTGTTTAGCTAGAACCCACTAAATTTTAAAGATGATTGGATTATTTTAACTAAGCCAGTTATTCAACTGGTATAATAGTAAGAGGGTTTATAGTGGTGATCCTTGTAGAAGATGACTGTACTTTTTGATCTTGGAGTGATACTTACCTTCTTGTCCAAATAGTATAAACAATTAATTTAGGGGTATAACCTTCGGTGACATGTATTCCTAGGGAATATATTCTCCTGGATCAAGAGTATCAGTAAGAAGCTTCGAGTGGATCTGATAGACATGACTTTTCTATAGTCTTGGTAAATTGGTCTACCTATATTATAATTCTGATAAAGGAAAACTATTATTTTTTATAAAAAATTATTCTATCACTTGACATGCTCTAAAATTTTCTCTTAATGTGGGGAACATGAAATCTTGGAGAGTGAAATATGGTTTTGGATTCGGTAGGGGATTCTTGTTATCCTTGAAATTTTGATTCTTACTCTTTTATTATATAGAGGGATATAAATTTGATTATTTCAATAAAAAGGATGAATTGGATATAAAGGGTGAAAACTATTTTTTTTATTCAGATATTATCCCATGGACTCAAGTAGTCAACTTTCATGCTAGAAAATTATCAACCATTTAACAACCTTACTCAAAAACCAGTTTCATTCCTTGGTGCTTTAATCATCATCATCTAGGTTGATGGAAATTCATGGGGAATGTGCCTTAGGATTTCCCAAATATACTATAAAAAGATCTATCATCTTGTAGAGGTTATCTTTAAAAATTAAATATTATTAGATTGTGTGTCTAATGAAACTATGTTAGGGGATATAGTTGGGATGGTTCTTCATCTTAGCTTCTTAAGAAAATTGACTTCTTGAAGCTTCAAAAAATTATTTTCAATGGAACATATAATGAATCTCGGAGCTATCTAAATATTAAATAAGTAAACCATTTTATTTCAATATATAAAGTGTCTGGTCATCTACTCGATATAAGATCCCAATGAACCATTCTTAAAATGATCCTATACTTGATATGTTTCATTCAATACGACCACCTAGAGTCGAATCTCTTGAGGGGTTCAGTCTAGTATCACAATAGTTGTTTCTAACCTTATTTACTATTGAAAATATGAAAGAGGTGATAGATTAGAATTTTCTTGGTCTAGTACATGGAATACTCAAGAATTTTTTCCCTCTTAGAAAATTCTCATAATCCACCTATAAACATTATAAATAGTAGAGTCAGAAATAATACCTCTAAATAATTCTCTATGAAGATTTATAATAACTTATCCTATAAAAGATAATTTCCAAGGTAGTATTTTAGGCCCTTACAATGGGAGATTAAATCTTGGACACATATATTCTCTCTTCTTTTTCACTTGAATAGGATGTCTATTCTCATCATGTTTAATGAATATCTAAACTAGTAGAGGATTTGTTGAACTAGATCATCCCAACCAGTAACTGACCTTGGTTCCAAATTACTATACTAGATAACGTTTGGTCCTTCCAGCATCTAAATAAATAAATAAAGCTTGGTCACCTTATACTACCTTATATTTCTCAATATCAATCCAAAATTAGAGGTAAACATTCTTAGTTTCTTCTCTAAGTCTCATATTCCATTAAAAAACACAAAACATATATTTCTGAATTTTTTTATGGGGGGAGTAGCCTACCCATTATGTTTTAATATCCACTATGAAAGGGGTAAGGGAACCCATATTCTCACTCTATAATACTTTCTCATGAATGTATTCCATTTTTATTTAGCTCACCCATGAATATGAGTAGCTATGGTCCAAAGTTGATAAATATTGTTAATCAACCATAAGGGGATCTATAAGTACATCAAGTTATGTCCTCATGATGGCATAGTACCCTGACTCTATCCTAGTTAATCAACTATTGTCTGTTAGTTAAAAAACAATTTTAAAGGGGAGGCTAGTTCAACTTGAAGATCATCTCAACTAACATGTTACCCCCTAAGTACCATGTCATTAATTTTTTGATTACTCTTAATCTCATGGATCAAATTAATGATTTTATTATCTATAGGTATCATCTATGTGGATTTGAACATAAAAATTGTCTACTATAAATTTACTATGGTTGAGGTTCTAGAAAGTGTTAGGGAGTGGTATGAAAGGTGGATTCCCAAGTCTTATGGCATGTCTTTGTTGTCTTATGTAAAAATGAGCAGGGTATTTACCTATCATGGTGGGTCCTCTAAGGGAATTTTTTTTGAGCCAAATAATTTCCTATGTCTCAATATTGGTTATAAGGAGGATTGACTATCATAAAATTTACTTTGGTGGTGTTCTTTGAAAAAAATTCAAATATATAATTGGAGGGATAAAGAAGTCTATTTTATTTGTGGTGACATTATTTTATACTAAAAAAATTCTTGGGTATATCATTTAAAAAATATACATGATAGTATCCCTAGTCTGTTACATTATTTCCACTCTAATTCCTTCTAAAAATCATGCTTAGTCTAGTGTGAAGCATGAGAAAGAGTGAATCACTTTGAGTAATCACCTAATTATAAGAGAATATTTGGCTAGAAGCCATGGGAGGGCCTATCCCAAATCAACCAAACATGGATTATCTTGGTGATTGGAAAATAATTATGGGGGTGACTAGTATCCATGGGGCTATCAAAGGAGAATCTCTCATCCTGAAAAATTACATCTTACTTGGTAACTATTTCTGGGGTATATGACCTATTAATATTGATAGGGATTATTATCACTGGGATATTATGAAAATAGTGCATCCCTCGATGATATAATAGCTACTAGATTATCATGATAGTTGTATACCAATGTCACATTAATATCTTTTTGGAGTGAGATATGGGAAGAGTGTCTTGTATGATTTGAGAATTGTAATCATGATTATGAGTTTTGCAGGTTTTATCCATGTCCAAATCATAGGATGTCATAGAAATCTTCTCAACAACACAATAAAGTGGTGGTGTTTTATAATTTTTTTTGACATAAAATGGGAGGAAACATTAGGATAGTATACTACCACTATACCATGAAGTTCACATGATAATAATCCAGATTGATGATTTGGTGTAATCTTATATGACATTCAGCACATACTGGCTAGAATTTTTTTATTACATCAAATATTTTTACGATATTATGCCATTGTAAGTATAACAAGGTCTACCTTTTGAAACTTCTAATCAAGGGCCTGAAGGTGATCAAGATCCATAGGATACATCAACTCTCGAATAATATAGTGGTTGAACGTCACCAACAAATTCTTTTGGAGATATGTTTTATGTTTACATCATGTATCTCCAGGATGGATAAGTGATGATTTGTATATATCTAGAAAATAATTTGAATTTGGTCTACTTCTAGGACATCCCAAAGTTTCTCATTATCCCCTTTATCTTCATCAAAAGGATACTCTTTCATAGAAGCAGAGGGATGACTATTAGCTGAATTTATAGTAGATTTTTCATAACTATGGGCTTCTGTATTGGGTTCTAGTGAATCCACAATATAGATAAATGATGACTTCATTTATTATGAATATCTGGTTGGGAGATCGATCACCTGGGATACCCTACTTTGAGTTGAATAAATTTATTTCTATGATAACTTTGGTTTCAAAAACATTTCTTTTTTAGGTAGATAACCTTTAATATTATTCTTGATGCAATATCTTATGTACGTATATCCCCTATAATTATTGTTATTCATCCAAAAATATTGGTTAGGTTCCTAATGTCTAACCCACCACCAGTATAGAAGTAGAGGGAGAGTATGATGATGGAACTAGGGATACAATATAATAATTACCTTGAAAGGATGATAATTTTTATAACATTTACAAATACTTATGGCGGTATTTAGGACAAATTCACTTTGGTTTATTGAATAGAAATATTCCAACATCGAGTTCTTTATTCCAAGGGCTTTTTGGTGGAGCTATAATTATCTTCTTTAATTCCACAATTCCCTATTATCCTAAAACATTGAGAGTAATGTGTCATTGATACCCCATGTTGGAATTCTTAGGCTGACATAGGAGTTTCCCAAGAAAAGGTTTCTCTATATCATGGGGATAATTTCAATGAACAATATTTTTCGAATCATAAGGGGGGACTATGTGACAATAACCTTGGGATTAATTTTAGTGAAATAAGATTATTTATTATGTAGGGACCTTCATGATGGTTGTTGATAGAGCCAATGGCCTAGAGAACCAATCCAACATGACTGGTAGGAAGAGGTGGCTTTGATCATAGTGTGATATTAACATTCCTAAGCACTATGGTTGGAACGACAGTGGCTATGATAGTAGCTGATGGATCATCCATCTTTAGAGTGTGGACAAAGACCTTCCCCATATATTGGTTCCATTTAGCTTGAATTGGGGTAAAACAATGGGAGTATTCATAAAATATATGGATATTGAAGGGATAATCTGATGTTGAGGGTGATGCCTATTTGTAGGAACTCTGCTTGGGGACTAACATGTGGTATCATGAATAGGATCACCTTTGAAATAACCCACCTCCCCAAAATAGGGGAATATGGCATCGAGACACTTTAGGGATAAAATTTCTATGTGGTTGCTGATGGTGACAAACGAATCATTACCCCTAAGAGACCTTTGTTTCGTTGGTTTCCTAAATTGTTTCATGTATTTAAGTTACTCTCAATCCATTTTTATATTATGTGTGATGTCTACTTTCCATAATGGTAGTCAAAGACATTGATCACATAACATTGTCTCACCTCTATCTAGGAAATTAGTTGAGGTCGCCTAAGCTTCATGGGAGAAATAATGGTTTCTACTTGGAGATAGGTGTATGGGATCTCTTCATGTGAGAAAATGGGATTATTATAAGCATCAATGGTTTCATATTTTAACTCCATTCCATTTGGGAGTGTTAGGGGAACATCATATAACATGCCCAATGGTCTACATTATAAACAAATACAATTCAAAAATTACAGGATCTGGGCAAAACCATTCCTACCGAAATTTCTTAAGAAAAATAAAATTCATGACATTATAGTGGGGTTTAAAAATCCAGGTATAAAGAGTAATATGCACATCCACCTCAACATAATGTGAGAACGACTCTGGTGTAAGAAAATACCACTTCGAACATGAGTCTGAAATGGCCTTCTTTGACAAGTCATAAGATACCTAATTACCCTCCACATACATGGGTCTTAATTCAAGAGTAATACCATTAATGAGTTGAAGATAGATATTCCGGGGTGAATACATTTTCCATGGTACATTCCTAGATAAATTCTTGTGAATTTAAATTGTTGTGGTCAAGTTAGGTTCCAACCAAAGGGATCTCCAAACAAATTGAACATAAAATTTAACGGAATTAATCATGGCCCACAGATCAACATCAATGGTATATCAATGCACAATGTAGTGGTTGAAGTAGCCTTTAATGAAACAATAATGGGTACAGAAGATGCCACCACAACCTGAAGGTATGAGTGTGCCTGATTCCTCCCCATCCACAATGACATTCATTCAAGAATTAATTAGAGGGATCCACCTAATTGATTTCATCACCGAAGGCTTGGGGGTCCAACAAGGAACACCAATAGATATCAATATAATGATATCATTAATGTCATTATACATGAAACATGTTTGGTTTTTAAGGGTTATGAGGAAAACCCAATGAATCACCCTTAATCCGGATTGAATGGATTGAATTTTATTGTCAAAGACAACATAATTTCTTATCTTCCAGAAAAACTCAAGGATGGCAGTAGATACAACCAAAATAAAAGATTTGATCCGGTCACTACAGGGAGTGGTAGAATAGGATTCCAATAAGGCTTTGATGCTGCACATCTGGAGCCGGTAGCTGAGAATGTCCTTCTTGTACAGCCATAATCGGTAAGTGAAACTGCAATTCAGAAATACATGTTCGGTGGTCTCCTCAACTCCAAGATAGAGATGGCATGCTAAAAATATAATTATCCCCATCGTCTTCATATTTTTGTGAACATGCATCCTCCTTTTCTAGATCCTACAAAGGATTGTGAAAAATCATGAGAAATATAAGGCTTCCTGAAATCCAAAATCCATCAAGAGAAAAGATTATTTCCATCAAACTTATTCCTATATCAGTCCATGGTAGTGAGGTAGCCAGTGGAGTGAGGCTGATAAATCAGATTATCTATGTCAATATATTTATACCTTTGTATTTCAAATCGGGTATGTGTAGGAATAAATCCAAATCTGCATATTTTTCATCATGGGTATTTTCAATGGTTTTATGCCTGAGCACCAGAGGGATAACCCAATATTTTTAATGGGAATTTTCAAGCAAGGGGTGATCCATGCATTCAAAATGGATTATTTGAAAACAAACCATCTTGAGTAGTATATAAGGCTGTTGTAAGTGGATTTCAGAGATGTATAAATTGAGGAGGATGGATATTGGGAGTAATTTGCCTGTATAATTAGGATAAACTGAGTTTAGAGAAAATCCATTGAGGTTTTATTGGAATTTATAAGGTTCTAGGTGAATTTATTAAGTATTGATTCATTAAAAAGGCTCAGATATTTAATGTTTAAACCTCCTATATCAACATGATGGATACACACTCTCCAGGCTACCATAATAAGCTTATTTTCATTGATAGACCGAATCCATATAAAATTTATGATCAGTGCCTGGAGTTCTTTAAGAAGTACTTTAAGACATATATAGATAGATAAGGAATAAAAAACATAGAAGTTGTAACTAAATTAATGAGGAAAATTATCCCAACTTCGGACATTTCTTTCCCTTCCCATGTCAATATTTGAGTAATGATCTTTGAGTATGTATTTTCAAGGTAAAACTTCTTGAATTTTCCCTGTAATATTGGAACCCCAAGATAATTAAAGGGTAAAGAGCCTCTATTTACTTTTTCTGACCTATAGATTCTTTGTTGCTTGCTGATGGAGACTAATTCTCAAAATATCACAAAATAATTCTTCAAGATGGTGGCTTGACCGAAAATGTTATCAGTGTACCCAAATATGGATTCTATAGAAGAAACAGTTATCCTATTATCATTCCCAAGCAAGAGGATGTCATCAACATAAAGTAAGTGATAGGGGTAAGTAAGGCCTCTCCCAACCTTGATTTGATTGTAAAGATAGGCTTGGACAAGGACATTGAGACACCGACATAGGTAATCTTTAGCAAGAGCAAAAAGATGGCTAGAAATGGGAACACTTCATCTAACTCCCCTAGAGCATTGGAAAAATCCCCATGGTGATCCATTGACAAGAACTAATATCCTATCACTCCTAATGATATAATGAATCGGGTTAATGAACCTGATGAAAGAACCATTAATTTTAAGGATTTAGAGGATAAAGATCCATTTCATTATTTCAAAAGCCTTAGAGATTCCAATATTTATGGCAAGGTTCCTCATGCTTAGCCTTTTTCCTTATAGCATTGATGCACTCAGATTCTGTGAGGATATAGGTCTGAATACTCTTTTAAAGATCAAATCCAAACTGATTCAGAGTGATGAGTCCCTTTTCAATCTACCCCAGTCTCACTGAAATATTCCAAACAAGTATACAATTTAAGATAACCTTGACTAAATGTGTATAATGGAGAAACCTAAAAATACTAATCCACTTTCAATTGAAGGATAAGGGATTAATATCTGGTTCACCACTTTTATTTTGAACTCTTTCCACTGGGATGTGGGATACCTAGTATTTTATGATCTGGTTCCATGTTCTTGATTTCTAGTGGTGGGTGGAATCTCACTATTAGGATGAAGATGATGGAAAATTTTAGTTTATGGGAGGATGGTAGGTTATATCATCTCTCTAAGGATCTTATTTTCTAGTCTAAGACTCTCCTATAGATCTAAGAAATGTCTGTGATACCTAACTTGATTCCATCATTTTATACATTTATTAATTAAATATTTGGGTTCCTCAATCGGGTGAAGACCTTATGGTCATAGGGATGAATGTGCTGGGTACATTAGATGATTTTATATATTCATCATTACAGGGAATAAGTGAATCTTATTCTCATTACATAAGGATGGTTGGGTATTCATTTAAAATATAAGTAGGTAGTATCACTCAATATTTTAAATCTAAATAGGAAGTCACTCATGGAATATAGTTTAGTTGAGGAACTCACAATTAAGAGTCTAAGTGGGAAACTAACAGTTTGGAGTTCATTAGGGGAACTCATGGCTTATAGTATAGTTGGAGAACTCACAATTTATATTCTAGTGGGGATAATTTATAGAATATAGACTCATAGGTTGGAACTTTACAGGGTTTAATTCTCTCCATAGGATAAAAAATTTATTGGGCATACCACTTTTAAAAGTCTAGATGATATGGTAGTAAGACTGGGATTGAACCTCAAAAATTTTCCTATATATTATGTGGTGCCCCAGACCCTGACACTTGGGTCTTACGCAAAAAAAAAATCTTTGATACCAACTCTGACATCCCAGGAATAATTATCCCATAATTATATTATTTATAGAAAATATTTCAATATATACATTCCAATGACCTTTTAGGTTTAAATTATTAGATAATTAGTACACATAATTAACTAATATAGGCCATGTATTTCTCATAAAAATGATATTTTTTCCACAACATTGTGAAAAAATTAATCCATAATAATTCTTCAACATCTTACACACATTTTTCACACATTTTATTATTCCATACATATCTATGTAAAAACTTTCCTCATAATATGTGGAAAAGGAAACATAAGAAGGGTGAGCTCAAATTCTCAATAAGGGAAATCGTATACTAGAATCTATTATATAAAGATCAGATCATAAATAATATGGATATAAATAAATGGTGAGCAAATAATTCCATATAATTGATAAAATTATCTTGAAATAATTCCCTGGATGACATAATAATATAAATAATCACATGGATATCAATAAATATTTCCATAACGATTGAATGCAATATTTTAGACATAATAATATTTCAATTAATTCAATGTTCCCAGACATCGTAATCATACCATAAAGTACTCATGCTAATACATCATAAATAATTTGGAATAAATTCACTAAATAAAAATATAATTTTGTCTCATGAGATATAATAATGCATTGAGGGGTTATTTTAGGCCAAAACCATCACTAATTATGTATAATGCATTCATAAAATGAAGGAATGAGTAAAATATACACAATATATCCAAAATGACATAATAATAAAAAAAACATCCAAATTAAAATGGAATTCCTACAAATTAAAAATATTTCTCCAATGAGTGAATGTAATTTCTTTCTATGTAAGCATCCCTCAAAATAACATTGTATATAGTAATGGGTATAATGTTATGTTAATAGGTTACACAATCAATAAAAAAATGTGATTATAATCCATATATATAAATGATGAGGGTGGTGTTATTAATGCATATCCCAACTGTAATATAATATCTATAAAGGATGTTGGCATAGATGAAACCACCTTCCTAAGAAGGACACCTCAAATGGTATCACATTAGATAGGAACTAAAATTAGATTGTCTGATACAATAGTTTTAATCCCTAAAAAAGATAGTATGAGAGGATTTAGAAGTTAATCCATTAAACATAACTCCATTGGAGTTAAAACAATTAAATAAAAAGAAGAAAATGGAAGGTAATTGGTAATAGTTTTTTATAAAAGATTTCTTACAATGTCATAAGAAGTGGAAGTTACGAGTCACTTTCAAAAGTAATTTCCAAAACCGGTTGGTAACTTTTAAAAAATATTTACTTTAAGAAATATTCTTTAATAACAGGTCATTAAAAAATCAAAGGAAATATGGTGTAGATGTTAAAACATATGATCATGAAAGGAAATATATTTTTATTACTTTAAAATACTTTTTTTGAAAACCCACTTTGTAAAAATGGATAAAAACATCCATTTTAAAAGGTAAAAATTGAAAATTAATGTCACATGTGATAACATATAATTGGGTTTCCAAATATAAAGGATAACATTGGAATGAAATTTAGATATGGACAGGGTAGGAAAATCATCTTTAAAGAGGATGGGAATTATACTAAAAAATGATATAATTTTTTTGGAAGATATTAAATAAGGTAAAATCATTGCATTAAAATTAATTCCTTAAAGGAAAGAAGAAAATTTTTCATGAAAAAAATATTCATGTGGATGTAATCATTATTCAGATATAGAAGTTCATGAATAAGTAGTATTACTCAACAAAAAGAGTTAAGTTAAAAAAAGACCCTCTCATCTTTGATATCTTTTGAATCAAAACCCCATAAAAGATAGATATTGATATGGATTTTTAAATCCATTGAATTTAATGAAACTTATGTCAAATATAAATCCATGTACAATATATACACCATAAAATAAAATAAAATTGAATATAAATCATATCTCAGTGAAGAAAAATTGAGATTCAAAACACTTACCTTAGGTATTGATTCCCTCTATACATACGCCTAACTTCTTAAACAATAAAATTATGTTTACTAAAAAATTTCTTAATAAAAATGTTCATATATATTTCATTTTCTGTAGAAATTTTTTTTTCATGCGATATTCATTTATTAAATTGTTTTCACTTATTTCGATTACTTTTGGTGTTTTGATCAATTTTACTAAAACTTCCTCGATATAATGATTATGGTTAGATGTGTTGTAAAATACCTTCATAATATAAAAAATTATATGGTTTTATGTATTTTATTATTAAATTAGTACAAAATTTTTATATTTGATTATATTTTAGACAAATATACTAAAATTAAAAAAGGTTCCTTGATTTGTTCATTTTAGGAGGTTAAATTTTCTATGACTGTTTATTGATAAAATATTTCATACAATATAAAATATTATATTTTAAAAATATTAATATTTTCATAAATATTATTTTTATAAATTAAATATATTTTTAAATTCATTCATATTTTGTGGTAATATAAAATGAAATATGTTGTTTTATGGATGCGGTAGTTCGTACCAACACATAGACAAAACTCTCATTTTTCATAGAATGAGTGGGAGGCATAAAACTAAATAATTATATGATTTAATAATCTTAATAATGTTATAAATATTATATATTATTGATTAAAAAATAATTTATAAAATTTCATGGATGGAGGTTATAAAAATAGAACATGTCATTCATGGAGGTGGTAGTCCACACCAACACATAACAGTGTTTTCATTTTTCAAATGACTTTGGAGGAAAGTAGAAAATATATATTACATTAGTATATTAAAATTTCATAATATTATTAATAAGTAATGTTTTCATATTTTCATGAATATAATTGGTTTGTGGGGGTTTTGGAAGAAAATAAAAAAATAATAATTGAGAATTGTTTTGTTACTCCTTTGAAGAAATCCTTTTAAAAATGTATTAAGACATTGAGAGGTGGTATTTTGAGAATATAAGAACCTCTAATAAGTTTATATTTTTTATATTTAGCTATTTTTCGGTCAGATCTGATACACATGGGGTGTAAAGAGAAGTGGGGTTTGTATAGATCCTTTTATAAGGGAGATAAGTGGAATTTTGATAATATATAATAGGTAAAGTCACTATTCAGAAGGAAAATGGATCCGATAATTGATAATAATGTATTAGGGGAAGTATAAGTTTGAAAAATCATCAAAAACACATTATCAAACATGTTTTTAACTCTTTTACAATTAGAGTTTTTCAATTTATAATATTTATTTTTTACTATGGTAACAAATTTTTACCAAACCATTTTACAATTAATTTCTAAAAATAAAATTATAATTATTAAATAATTTGGACCTAATGATTCCAAATATTAAATAATTTTTTCAAAATAGATTTTATCAGTTTGTAAATATTAATTTTAATACTAGCAGATATAACGCATAAAATCTATTTTTATAAAATGTGTATTTTATACTTAAAAACTTTATGAAGATAAAATAATAAATTGTGTACATATATATATATTATTAATTGGTTTATTATTAACTAAAAAAATATTTTTTTGGATTATAAATCAATCCAAAATAGAATTATATCTTGTTATATCATAATTAAATTAAAAGATGAAAACTAATTTTTTATTGGCATAAAATATTTCTTATGTTTTAAAATTTTAAACATTGATTTTATAAATTCAAAATATAATTTATAAATGCATAATTTTACTCCATAAATAAATTTTTTATCATGAGAAAAATTTTATAGTTTTTTAAGTTTTTCTTACTCTTAGAAAAATTCATAAACAATACGGTTTTAGTAAAAAATGTATTTTCACTATTATTTTAAAAATCAACTATTTCAGAAAAATATCAAAAATAAATCCTCATCTCAAAAAATAAATTTATTTTTGAATAACGAATTTCTAAAATTTAATAATTTAAATTTTAAATATAAATATGAAAATTTAATGAAATTAATTTTACAAGAACAAAACGTTTTATAATATTCAATGTTCTTATTCATTTTTCATATGAATTGCTAATTGATTTGATGTTAATGTTTTATTAATATATAAATTTTATCTTTTCCAAGATATGTAGATGTTATTAAAATGAATCATATTAAATATAATTTTAAAAAAAAAATATTTTTAGCGTAATAAGATTCTTATATTAATATATATCCTTTCTTATCCCTTCCTTTAAATGTAACTATTAAATATAAAAAAAAGTACATGTTTATTTGATCCTAATTTCTACTAATATAACCCCTAAAGATATTTATATAATACATAAGAATAATATAATATTTGATGGAAGTCATGGGTGGTGATTTTGCAATTATGGATCTTGGGGAAATGTTTGCAAGCTTAAAATTCTCTCACAATCGATTTTACTCATACCTTAATTGTGGAAGTTATATTTGGGCCTAGTATAGAATAAACCTCCCACAACATAATTATATTTATTCTAATTTATTTATTGATTTTTTAATATTGTTACATATGTTTATTTGTCTTAATCAATGTATATGTTATAAAGATCATATTAAAAACAATATATCATGGTTTAATTTTAGTTTTTTAATTTATGTATCAAACACTATTGAAAATATTATGTTTTTAAAGGAATATATAATTTAAAATTTTAGGGTGTTATATATATTATGGAAATGAATCAAAAAAAATTTAGTTTTCGTTACACAGATTAATTTCATGTAACGAGACTAGTCAGTCTTATTTAACATTATGAGTTAACGACACTGGAATCATGAAAGGATAAAAATAAGGGATTGAGTGGGGATTACCCATTAGGTATCCTAAAATGATCAAGGTGGCGTTTAGGACACAACACACCTTTTCTTGGAGAAGAAAAGATGTGTGTAGGGATTATGAAATTATATCCCTTATCATTCCTGATATAAAGGGGAAAGAGGTGAAATATCACAATTCTTATCACAATAGTTGAGTTTTCATGATTAAATCTTTATTAAGTTAACGAATTCCCCATTTTGAATCACCAATATTGAATTTTATCATCGTAAAGGGCTGATAAAATGGGTATTCTTAACATGAATTTGTACAAGTCATGGAATATTTGAGTTGTTTTATTTACACAAGGAATTATCCCTTTGTTTGAAATGTGTTCTTTTTAGAAGAGGTTGAAGAAAATAGTTTATAGTGTTATCTTATGTATTCAAGGTATCATGTGAGGTAATTCAAATATAATTTGTCTCCTTCCAATGTTTATGTAAATTTCTTCAATCAGTCTTGTAGACAGAACATAAATAGGGATTTCACAAATTGAGATGCTTATAATTCCAAAATTTACTGAAAAAGATCCCAAAAGGGGGATAAGAGGGTAATCTATAGTCATTTAACTAAAAAAATAACTTATCCATGGTCTCACACAACATAGGGTTATATACTCATGGAATTGGTGGCTTTTATTGTGACTTCAGATACACTCTCACTCGACATTTTTCTTGCATGGAAGCATAGATTTTGGCTCTAAATCTCACCTAATTTTTATTCTTCCTCCTTGATCTACTTTGAAAAGGATTTTTGGGGTTAATGGTATTTAGAGTAATTTTTAGTTGATTAAGTATCCTAAGATCTGAAAATTGAATCTAATATTGTATATGGTTTAGGGGTCAGTGAGGCGATGGTAAGATATTGTTTTATAAAATTAGAAATTTTATTAGATAACTTGGGTTGAATTTTATGTATTTTTTAGGAACAGTTTTATATTGAGTTCTTTCATGTAGATAAGGGGTATGATTTCATTGAATTAATGTGAAGAAATATTTTTTTTTTCTTGAGTATGTGACTAAATATACCAATCTTATTAACCATACTACTACCATGAGAGGTAATGAGACATCTAAGGATCAATTGTTTGGGTATGTGTTATGACCACAAATTTGAGAATTTGTTATATCGTTTTCATTATCACCCTATAGTGATGTGATCAAAAAATATTTATTGGAGTATAAGGATCTAAGAGTTATCCATGTTAGAGTGGATGTCCTAGATCCAAATTCTACATCATTATATTTCCTATATATATCCAAATATTTGAATATGAATAAACTCATTTTTACATATTGTTTTTTATTCTATGTAAATATAATGTGATAATGTACTGGAGTTTATATCAAATTAAAAATATCATAAATAGTTACGCTGCATAATTAGAACTTTGAAATTTTAGGAATATATTATTCAACTATGCCTTATGGTCATGTGACATCATTATATGGGACACAGATGATTCTGAATATCAGGTGCATGTGCTCCTAAGAGGATGAGACTTTGTATTATGAAGTTCTCACATGGTAATCTTGAAGACCCGATATTATGAAGAAATTACATTTAGAATGAATTTCACAAGTTTTGATGTCATCAGATATTCTTTTATTTGAGCATGTCTAACGATCCTAGGACTTAAATATTATTATTAGAACATGTCAGGAGTTGTGTACTTGGATGCATTTCCATATACCATAATGACATAAGTTCATGGAAAAATTGAGTATGTTGGGTGTGTTATAAGTGATGTGTTATTAAATATTAAGTAGAGGAAGTAATTATCCCTTCGATATTTATAGAAATTTATATCTCAACCCTATGATTGAATAGGAAACATCATGTTAAATTCTAGGTCCATGGTGTATTATTGACTTATTTTTAGGAATTCAAAGAAATATGTATGGAGTATATAGATTAATGACATGAGTATGTAACCTACTTGATGATATATCAATAAAAATGGATTATATTAGATAATGAACATTCATATGAGGTTGTAATCATTATAATATTAACTTCATCTTATTGGGTGCCTTTATATATAGCTAGATGCTAATATCCAACATTAGTTTAACCCACCTAATTCCTTAGAGGAATAAGCCTTGAGGGTCACAGACATGATTTTAATATTGATCTTAATTAAATTATAATTGGATTTAATTATTAAATGATTTTTTTGTCTAATGAAATTTTTCAGTATTTATTGGTAATAACTTTTAGAGTAAATATTTATTCATAAGACCATGAATATTATAATTATTTTTTATTAATTGAATGAATAGTATTTATTTAAAAATATTTTTTTTGAGAATTCAATAAATGTTGAGGAGTATTAGTGGACCGAGTTTTGGATCTAGTGATAAATATTTATTTACCAAACTATAAAATAATATTTATCATTGTGTAAGTTAGCACATGCCAATAAATAAAACAATATTATTATTATTTTACATGAAATATGGAATATTTTCGAATCAATATATTATTAATGGATTTTTTGAAATTAATCAATATTAAATGCTTTAATTAGATCTATATATACCCCATTATGTCATTTTTGAATGGGTCTGAATTTTGTTATGCACAACACCTCTCCATTCCTCCCATAATATTTCTCATTGCCAAGAATATATTTAATGTTTTTCTTATGAATAAGTAATTTAAAATTCGTCTTCTTTCCTCTCAATCTGGAGATATGGTGATATCATACTTCAAAATCAAAAGGATTATAGAGGGAGTGATGAAACACAACCGGTACCACTACGCTAGCACTATGAGTACCATCAACGATGCTTTCAGATCAACAAGTAATGTATGGATCACCATAATATAGATTCTATCATTATATCCTTATAACATAAGGACATTACAACTGAAAGATGTTTTGAAGATCAAACTCTCCTAAAAGGAAATTGTTCCCAAAAATTATTTAATTATTTATTTATAAATTAATTATAAATTTAATGTGAAAAAATATCCTCTCTTCTTGGTTCCAATGCATATGTCAATTATTCTTTGAATTGATTCATTATTCATGATGATACATTGTCATATATTCAAATTATCTAATGATAATGAACATTGTTGAGTCGGAAAAGGACAAATAATCACTTAAACATATTTTATAACTTATAAGTTGTATCGAAGTAGTTAGGTTTAATTTTTTTATTATTTATTAATTTTTTTATTATTATATGAATTTACCATTTATTTTTCATTACAAGAAAATTGTTCTTTAAATATCAACATCAGTAAATATTCTTAATCTTCTTCATTATCATTCATTTAAATAATTAAACGTAAAATTGTCATAAATAACATAAAATGAATCCATATGGAGGTATAGAGTATTCATTCCAGGTACTATGGGACTATAGGGCATGCATCCTGAAGGTACACATCATACACCCATGTTTAATACACAAGGAAAAAACTGAAATTTAATTCGTAGCACTCTATATTATATCATATGTAGTGTCATTAAAACACCAATAATTGAATAGGATAGGGTCGTATGGTTTTCTGGGCTATGTGACATGTTACTCCCTTAAATTTTGGGTTGTCCATTCATTTTCATAGTGTAAAACTCATAGTCAAAATGCACCATGTATTAATATATAAACCACATGACAGAAATCTATAAAACTCAAAGTATACATGGCATGTAGTTGGTTGTACATGTCATGTACCTCATAAATTTGTAAATCCAACATACACACCCAAAACCAAATCGTTTTTCATGGATATATACTGAATCGACATACATGACGTGTACCTAGATAGTACACGTTGTGTATCCTAAAATTTTATGTGGAAAAATTAACATAAATTAGCTACTCTATTAAGGATAAAAAGCATGTTTTTGGGTGACATTAGTTCATAATAAATGTTATGTGATAGGTTACATATATAATTCTTCATTATTTATAATAAAATTTGAAGCTACATGTTGAGTGTGGACCTTACACACCATGTACATCACATGCATCAAAGGAATTACATGCCACATAATTTTCATGTCTCTATGGGTCATTTATAGATAGTATACACCATGTAATTATGTAACATGTCATGTATAATAGATTTCATTTTAATAAATAGTATGTGACAAGGAACATGTTTGGTAGTTTGGATTGGAATTAATTGTATTTCCTCCAAGTACATGCTTATATACAAGATTTATTTTAAATAAAATTAATATTTGAATTTTTTAAAAAATTATCATGGATGGAAATATCAAGGAATATATGGATGTCAATAAATAACAATTAATTAATTAATTAATTAATTAATATTATTAATTAATTTTTATGTGTTTTATCATAAGTGAGATCTATTAAAATGAATGTTACATTATCAAAAGCATATTTGTTACATGCATGGACGATCATGAGATGGACCAACCTGTGTATGGTTTGGATTTATTTTATGTATCACCCCCATAATTTTAAAAAAATAAAATTTTATTCTATAGAATATGTGATATGAAACATTTATCTTGAAGAACCTATGAAATATATTTCTTTAAATTTAATCCATTCAATATCTTGTGGAACACACAAACCTGAGTCTAAATGAACTGTGATATAGTATACCATTACAAAATATTCATTAAATTTGTGGTAATTAATATTAATAACTAAATTATGAAAATTATGTTTATAAATTGATTAAAAATAAAATAATAATCCTTTAAAATAAAAAGAAATGTTTTCTGAAAACTGTATTTTTATAAAAAAAATATTTAGTTTTCTTTTACACAGATAAATTAAAATTCATATTTGGAACTTTTAGAATATTTATTTTTAAAAATTAAATTCATTTTTGAAATCATAATTTCAAAATTATCTTAGGGTGAATTTTTAGGATATTTCAAAAAATCATCATTTTTCAATGAATTGTGAAAAATACTGATTTATATTGAAAAATATCTTTTTGTTTAAATAATTTGAAATGATAAATTATATTCTAAATTGTTTCAAAAGTAAAATTTATTTCAATTATATTAAAATTTGTCTATTTTTAGTCATTTTAATCAATTTCATATTGATTTTTGATATTAAAACCTTTTATATTTATGACAATTTTCTCTTTGGTGCCCCCTATTTGATCACATTTTTGGGCACAATTTTAAATTTTGTCTTTCCACTTCTATGAATTGAATTTTAAAAAAATGATTTCATATTTTTAAACATCATAATTTATATTATCTAATAATTTTAACTTATTTTTTTTACCATAATGAATAGTGACAACACTAAAAAATAATTACCATTGTTAAGGTTAAAATGCATTTTCTGGGGGTTAATCTAAGTAATTAATGGTTAAAATAACCGTAAACTTGTCCAAAATCCATTGGATATAAATATTTTGACCTTATCACCTATAAGGTTCAATAATGAATCGTTTTAGAGTCATTTTTCTTGATAAAAATGTGAGTGTAATTGATTATTTTCAAATATTTCATGTATGTCCTCTCCCCCACCTATAAAAAGAAACACCCTCTCCTCTTGTATTCACACTTAAAAATATATTTAGGTCATGAAATTATTTTTCTTATAACTTACTCCACTAAACATATCCTATATACCTTGTTTTTATCCTAAATCCATCCTAGGAATTATTTTGGAGCAAACCTAAAGAAGTTTTACAAAGAAGAGGTAATGTTCTTAAAAAAGTGTTTTTATTTATTTTGATATTACACATCCTTAGAATATTATCAAACCATTATTTTATTTTAAACTTATTATATTATATATTCAAAGATTCTATTAATATTATTTAATGATATATATCCACCTCCACTTCCATCAAGTGTGAAAATAACTATTGATCAGGTACACAGAGGATTATCGCCTCGTGAACCAATATAAATCAGTTTCCATCACCACATTTCAAGGATGGATGTAATTATGCATTTACCACATATATATGATATTTATAATATTATTATACTTATTTAATTATAATATCACATATACCTTCTCATGTTCTATGTCATTAAACATACGATAATGTTACTCGTGTGTACAATAGACTATCGTCTAACGAAGCGATGTGATTTGTTTTTCACTTAAGTTATACCTAAAAGTAATAAAGAAACATTTAATGAATATATGTGAAATATTTAACATGATGTTGATTTTTTAATATTAATACATTACCCAATTCATTGTCTTTTCACTCATTAATGGAATTATATCGTCGCTCGTGTGTACGTACGACCTACCATCTCCAAAAAGCGATGTGATTCATTTTCCATGTCTAGACTTCAAAAATTATTATCAAAATGTATATAATGATTAAATATAATATTTATAAAATTAATATAATTCTGAAGATGATTTATCTATATTTTATACATAAGAACCAAAACTATTACAACAAAACACACATTCGAAAATATAGAAAATAACACCCAAAAAAATGAAAATAATTAAATATTATTAATAAAAGAGTGGTAAATATTTATAAGAAAATCATATATGATACTAAAAATATTAATATTTTTCTTTTATAAATTAATTACATGATGAAAACCATTATACATGATGGTAAATAATTTTCAACTAAAATGATGTGTGAGGTAACGGACTACGTCCCAATTTCCCTTTATTGAGGCATATCGTAATTTTACGAACCTAATTTATTTTATATGGTGTATATACTACCCATTTTTATTTTAATATCATGAGAAATTAATAATTAATTTTATATATAATTTAAATTTCAATTATTTCATCTAAAGTCATTTGTATTTAAAATTACCAAGTGGTAAAGAATTTTATAACTTGATTTCTTTTAATTTAGTTATATTAGTTCATCATTATCCTTGAAATTATATGATTATATGTGAAAATAATTTTGAATATATTATGTTTTAATTCATATTTTTTAGATGGATTTACTTTTGATGAAAATAATTTATTCATTGATTAATTATCACTTCAACGTTATAGTATTTGTAAGGGTTTAATTCATAATATCATTTTAATCGGGATTGTGTATACTTAAATTTACATTGAAGGAAATTATTTCATCATTACATAATAAATAACTTTAATTTTATTATCTTATGTTTATTCATGAATTTTTCAACTAATAGTAACATATTCCTCTCTTTGGTACTTAAAATGGTTGAGATGTTTTTGTAAAAAAAATACGACATCATTTATCTCTTCGATCAAAAATATTATTTCTTCCAAAACCATTTTTCCAAAAAAATAAAAATGTTTTTTAAATTATACAAATGATTTAATAAATTAATTTTGATCCATTATTTTATTTTAAAAAAAAACTGAATGGAATATTCATTTAGTTTCATGAACAATACGTATAACACCCAGAAATTCTAAAGTACAACTTTGTATTCAATGGTGTTATGAAACAAAACACCAAGTGTAAAAAGGGAATATATTAACCTGATACATTAAAATATCAAAAAAATATAATATATTATATTTATATTTTAATGAACGCATCATCATTTTAGCTTACGTTAAACTCAAGAGCGTCCTTCTACGATAGATTGTCTTACATGCAAGATCAATTTCACTAAATAACGATATATTATTAAAATGTTATTATTTAATATAATATGATATAACCAATATGTTGTATTAGAAGTTATGAATATTATTAACTAAATTATTAAAATCTGTATTTTATATAAATATAAAATGAATTAATTATTTACCAATTATTGAGAAATGAAAATAAGTACCAATTAGACATAAAAATAGAAATATTATTATTTTTATACTTCTAAAGGAATTTTTTCATAATAAACATAATTAATTATAGTTATGTAATGAATTTAATGAATTATAAATTTTATATATTAAATAAAATATATTTTATATTATTCCATTAGGTTTTATATGCATAAGATAAGAATAAAATCAATTTCACACATAAAAACCTATATTTTTATAAAGACAGTTTTACCACCATTTAGTGGAGGAGACATTTTAAATATAAATTTTTCCACTTTAATTTATTTAATAAGTCAATATATACTTCATATTTGAAATCTATACAAAAAAATTATGTTAGGGTGAATTTTTTATATTTTTCATAAACATATCATTTTTTGATGAATAGTTAAAAATACCGAATTTTAGTTAAAAATTTCCTTTTCATCTAATTTATTTAAAGGTTATATCATATATTAAATTAGTTTTAAAGTTAAATTAGATAATATTTTTATCAAGTAATACAATTTATATCATTTTAGCCAATTTCACTATGAAATTAACTCTAAAAACAAAAAAAACATTCAAATGTTTTCACGTTAAAAACATTCATTGTCATCTTGCCTACAAGATTAAATTTAAATAAATTTATTCCATTTATATGATTAGAATTTGGAAAAATGGATTAAATTTTTAAAATCATCATAAATTATAATCTATAATAAGACCAAATTTCTTTTTTACAAAAAAATATTAGTGAATGTGATTGAAATTAATTAAAACAATTAAAGTTGAATTAAGATTATTATGAGACTAAACCTTAACATTAACCCTTATATAACCGATAAACATGTCCAAGAGATATATTTGGACATATTTAGACCCTATAATCTTTTTTATCAAAATTGGACCATTATTAGATCCACTTGAAACATGGAAAACGTGGTAATATTTTCTTTTTCAAAATATTACAAGAGTGTCACTCCTCCACTATAAAAGGACACCAATTATCCCAATTACTCACACCTCCCAAACCACATAGGATCAGCTAGTATATTACCAAATAGATTCCAAAAATTACTCTCATATGCCTTAAATCCTCCCTTTTGGCATAAATCCTTCCAAGGAATCCCTTTCATATAAACTAAAAGGAGTTACCTGATTTTTAGGGTAACATTTTCCAATGATCTATTTTCATTAACTTACTCCTTCACCCATTAAATTATTTTTGAATCATGATTATATGATGAAATGTTATCCTAAATATACTTATATGTTGTTATATTAATGTTTTGACCTAAAATTACACATAATTCTATATAATGGGTAACAAACATATTATTTCTGTGTACGACAAACTATTACCTAACGAAATGATGGTTGTTCATTTTTTCCTTTAAAAAATCTCATGGTAGAAATTATTATGGAAAATATGTTTATATATTTTATATATGATATTTATTATTTAAATCTTTTATAACACACACCCTTATACTTTCCATTTTGTGTAAATACGATAACTTCGTTTGTGGATGTTTGGATTACCGCCTCCTTTAAGTGATGTGATTTGTTCACACTACACATGGATTGTGTAAAGGATGGTTTTAATTAAACATATATGACATAAAAACCATTTTATTTTATTAATTACATAATTAATTTTCATTAAATTTAATATATATCATTTTCTTTATTACAATTTCACACACTTAAAAGGTGATAACGTCATTCGTGGATGTGTGGACTACCACCTCATCGACATAATGTGATTCCTTATACATCACAAGAATTATATATATGATTATATATGATAAAATAATATGGTATTTATGATATTATTATAATTATTTTAATATTAAAGTTACTTACCTTATTTCCATAACAATCATTGAAAAATTGGAACGTTACTCATGCGTACATATGACATACCATCTCCATGACTGTAATGTTGGTTAATTTTTCATAACCATATTTAATTATTTATTTTAAAATTATAATTTATATATATATATATTATAATTAGTTATTTATTTTTATTCTGTAAATATTATATAATAACCCCTCTGACCATATTTGACCAAGTCAAGTTTTTTTGACACAAAATCTGAATTTCATCAAAAAAATGATGTAAGAATAATTGTTTAATTAGTTGTATAAAACATAGTAAAAAGTGAAATAAAATTAATTAAACACATGAAAATGTTTATCAAGAAAGTAAATAATTAATATAAGTTAATTATTTATAAATATAAATACACTTGAGACAAATGTGACATAAGGTAAGGTATTTTTTAACTCACTTTTACTTCTATGAGATAAAGGTCATGTTTAACACTAAATTATTTTTTTGGTGTATCTACCGACCATTTTTATATATTATATAAAGAATTAATTTGTCTTCATGGTATTTTAAACTTTCATTTAATATTATTCTTTTATTTTTTTTATGATTTAAAATGTTTCAAAGTGGTATGGGACACTTTGTAATGTTTAAAGATTATTTTCATCAAAAATAAATTTAATGATCTATCTATAGTACTTATATTTAAGGAAACTATATGAAAATTGTTAAATAAACCCTTTAATTTTCCTCTCTTATATTAATTTATGATCTTTTGAAATTATTATTACCATTTTTCACTCTTTGGTACTCAAGGGGTTTTATAAAAAAAATTAAGAGAACATGAATTCTTTTCTCTCTTTAGTTAGAGAAGAAGTTTTCTTCTAAAAACCATGTTTTGTTAAAAAAAAATTCAAAAATGTTTTTAAATTGGATTAAAAAATAAAATTTTCCATTTTTTTATTTTACCAATGTTTTCAATTGAATCTTCCTATCACTTTCCAAAGAAATAATTTTTTCGGTTCTTTTTACTGTGAAAAAGGATTGTTCTTTTAACCTTATAATATATGTACAGATTTACCCAATGCCATTCCTTCAAATCTTCATTTTCATTTTTAAAAGATTAATTTCTAAATAAAATGTTAATCAAATTTATTTTCAAAGAAAATGTTTTTTTAATTGATATTTTCCTCAAGATTTTTTTTTCAAAATATCTTTTTCTAATAATTCCATTCATCAAAAACAACAAATTTATTTTACTCCACTTAGTGTGTGTTGTATTGAAAAATCCTTAATATTCCACTGAATTTTTTATAACTAATTTTTCAAGGATAATATTCAAATTCACATTCTTAATTCCTTTTATTATCCTTGAAATATTAAATTTCCTATGATCATTCGACATTGAAATTCCTCTAACTATCCAGTTTATTTTTCATGAAAATTATTATTCCTTGAACTGTATAATAATTTTCATATGGTGCTTACTTTGAATTTTATTGGATTATTTGGGTAAATATTTATAAATCTATATCTCTTTCTCCATACAGATATTTGATAGGGCATATTATTAAGTCAATTATTCTATTTGTGAAGAATATTTTAGACTGGTGTGACATGGGTAGGGTCCAATAATAGATAGCCCCTTGATTCATTGGTAGTTTAATGGGATGAGTTAGTTGGCTAGATACTTTAGATGGGTTTTTACCTAATATGTTGTAAATCGTATTGTGAAAGGTCTTGAAGGTAAAAGTATTATGTATCTATGAAACATGGCATCCAAAAATAAAGCATTTACCTCATTTAGTTTCAGATATTATTCATCCATGAGATTTTGTGTCGTTATATATATGGATATATGTCATTTATAATTCATTGATTTTAATGGAATGGGTTTTAGTTTCTTAGTTTTCCACATTTATTTTTCCCTATCTATTTATTTTAATGGCTTGTGTTTCTAGATATTACCTTTCCATATTGTTTATAAACATCCTTATAGGTTTTTTGATTACATGGTATCTTTGTTTTAGTTATTTTCCATTCCATAATTATTATTCTCATTGATTCATTATTAATTCCACCATACATTACCCTTAATAATAATTTGATCTCACCCTTATTTTTTTCCTTTCACTAGGATCCAAGAATTGTAATATGAATGATATGCGTTAATATACTATACGAAAAAATTTTATCCTTGATGTATTAATTTAGAATAAAAAATATGTTTTAATTAACGAATTAATTTTAATGAAATACTTAAGTTTGTATCTAGGCTACCAAGAATACTAAACTCTATATCATTTGGGATTCAATTCCTTTTAATCAATCTAATTTAATTGATATCAAACCCTGGCTTCAGGTTTTTTAGGGTTAGGTGACTACAGTTGGTATTAAAAGAAGTTCTGTGGAAACGTTGAAAGCTAGATTCCGGAAAACATAGTTTTGAGTACATAACCATAAGGTATAATCTTAGGATAAGTATAAAATAACAACCTAGAATTTTGGTAAGCTAGATATTATGTGTTCTTTCCATTCAATACAACCTTTTCTAGATACTACAAGTGGATGTGGTTCTGAAATAGATGTACCTAGATGTAATAAATCTGAAAAGGTGTTCCAAGCCTCACCCATGGGTAACCTGGTACATGAAAATGGGCCTTACTATGCACCTGCTTTGATAATTTTTGGGGATATGATATGGATAATCCATGTTTTCATTACAAACCATTATTAATAATTTTAATAGATAATGAAAATTAATATCTATGGTTAAACCTAAAGTCTTTTTGATTGAAAATAATGTGTTGTGATTTAGAAATCCTACAAATGATATTATCGATAATATCTATACCATGTAAAGACATTTCTAAAAATAAATGTATGAAGTATTTGTGTGTTAGGGTTGTGTTGAAAACTTTAGTTAAAAGAATATTTAGTAATTAACCTTATTTAAAGGATTTCCATTAGATTTATTTTTTAAATTATATTAATTTGGTTTTAGAAAATGACAACCACTATATCAGGGGATAACCAATCATGTCTGGTAGGGTCACAGGTGTTGAACCCATGGCCAAAGCACGATAAAGGTTTCACGCCAACAACTGACCTATGCAATCTCGAGTTCATTTTTTCATTATTTTTAGTTGAAAAAATTGATAAATAAATATTAATGATAAACCGATACTATTTATTTTTGGTTTATATATAATGTCTTAACCATATTAGTTTTGGAAAATTGTTAGATACAAATAGTTTGACTTGTCACTATTTTATGGTCCTAAATATTATTTAGAAACGTATTTTAAAGCTTCATGCATAAAAATTAATTTTTAGATAAATTGATCAAATCACATAAAAAAGGTTTAATTTTTATATGATATTAAAATGTATCAAATAAGAAAATTTTCTTATATTCTTAGGAAGTAAAATAATTACTCAGCATTAAGAAAATGATCAAAAAAATGTGTTTTCTTAATACCTTTATTTTTGTGGAACTGATGGGTTCTAAATAATTAATTATTTATGGATTTGAGACCCTCAAATTTCTATTGATAATTAGATTGTTTTTTTCGATAACCTCATTCACTCCCTATAAATATTTTAATTTTTCCTCCAAGTACTTATTTTCACTTTCCACTAATGTTCTCCTAATTAGAGACCTAGTTACATGGTAGCCCATGTGACCTTTGTACTTCCCATTATCTCTTTTATTGAGGATGTTTTACGTACCCTTATCATGATGTTAAATTTCAATATAGTGAATATCAAAAAATCTATTACCAAGATCAAGCTTAAATTGTGAGGACACAATTTAATTAAGATGGGGAGAATGTAACAACCCGAAATTCTAAAGTACAACTTTGTATTCAATGGTGTTTATGACACACAACACAAAGTGTAAAAATAAAATATATTAACCTGATACATTACAATATTTAATAAATAAAATATATTCTATATATTTTAATGAATGAATCACTATGTTATCTTGTGTTATAGGAAAAATCCACCTTCCTTGATATATTGCAATACACACAAGACTGAGTTTCACCAAATAACAATGTATTATTAAAATATTATTATTTAATATAATATGATATAACCTAGATTTAATGTTAGAGGTTATGAATATTATTAACTAACTTATGAAAATTAATTTTATATATATATATAATGAATTCATCGGTTTCCAATAAATTACCAACAAAAATAAGAACTGATTAGATATAAAAAAGAAATATTATTATTTTTATGCTTTAAAAAAGAGTTTTGTCTTAATAAACACAATTAATTATAATTATTTAATTATTTTAATCATATATATATATGTTATATATTCAATAAAATATTTCTTATATTCATCCATTAGGTTTTATATGCATAATATAAGAACAAAACCAATTCCACACATAAAAATCTATATTTTTATAAATGCAATTTTATTGCCTTTTATTGAAGAACTTATTTTCAATATAAATTTTTAAAATTTAATTGATTTAATATGTCAAAATAAACATTATATTTGAAATAGAAACACAAAAATTATGTTTTGGTGAATTTTTGATATTTTTCAGCAACTTATCATTTTTTAATGAATAGTTAAAAATACTGAATTTTAGTTCAAAAATGTTTTTTAATTTATTTTATTTATAAGGTTAATTAATATTTTGATTTGGTTTTAATTTTTAATTATATAAATTTTTTATCAATATATCCAATTTAGGTTATTGGAATCTATATCACTTTTAAATTGACTATAAAAACATAGCAAGATTTCTAAATTTTTCACATTAAAACCCCACTTTGTCATCCCGCCAGGGAGATTAAATTTAAATCAGTTTCTACCACTTATATGATTGTAATTTTTTAGAATGGATTACATATTTTTAATTATCATAATTTATAATTTCTAATATGTTAAAATATGTTTTTACCAAAAATATTAGTGAAAGTGATTAAAATTAATTACAATGATTAAGATTAAATTAATATTAATAAGGGACTAAACCTTAACCTTAATTCCCAAAATGACCGATACACTTGTCCAAGAGCTATTTTATGACCATATTTTGACCCAATACTCTCCTGTATAAAAATTGGACCATTATTGGATCCACATTCAACATAAAAAAGTAAGAAGAATTCCTTTGTCAAAATATTAGAAGAGTGACACTCCTCCTCCACTATAAAAGGTCACCACTTCTCCCCATTACTCATACCTCTATAACCACTTAGTTTTGGCCATCCACTTCCCAAATATCATCCCAAAATCTATCCAATCAACCTTGAAGCCTCCCTTTGGGAAAACATTCTTCCAAGGAATCCCTTTTCTATAAACCAAAAGGAGTTACCCGATCTTTAAGGTAAAGTTTACCAATGATCTCTTTTTTTCAATTACTCCTCCACAACTTAAATTATTTTCAAATCATTATTATATGATTAAAATAGTATCCTAAATATACTTATATTTATTTATATTAAGGTTTCAACCTATACTTACATAAACTTCCATATAATGTGTGATAAACAAATTATTTCTATATACGATGAACTACTGCCTCACAAAATTATGATTGTTCATTTTTCATTTATCACCACTCATGGTGAAAATTATGATGAAAAAATTATTTATATATTTTATATATTATATTTATTATTTATTTAATCTTCTGTAATTCTTTTCCAACACAAAACATTATACTTTCCTTTCTATTTAATTACAATAATATTGTTTGTGGAAGTGTGGACTACTGCATCTTCAAAGCAATGTGATTCATTCACACTATACATGGATCTTATAAAGAATGATTTTAATTAAAAATATTTGAAATAAAAAACATTTATATTATATTCCTGAAATAATTACCGTTATGGAAATATAATATATATCATTTTCATTATTACCCATTCACACACTTAAAAAGTGATAACGTTATTCGTGGACGTGTGGACTACCGCCTCCTCGACACGATGTGATTCTTTTCACATCACAATAATTATATATATAATTATATATTATTAAATAATTTTTTTATTATATAATGATAATTATATAAATATTGATATTACTTACCCTCTTTCCATAATTATCATTGAAAAATGGGAATGTTACTCATGCGTATATACGGCCTACAGTCTCCGTGATTCTAACATTGGTTTGTTTTTCATAACCATGTTAAATGATTGATTTTAGAAGTATAATTGATATATAAATATGATAATCATTTCATGATTATTATTCTAGTTATGTTATATAATGACCCATTTTATCATAGTTGACCAACCAAAGTTTTTTTTGATATATAATCCAAATTTTTCCAAAATAAATAACATAATCATAATTATTTAAGTAGTTGTATACAAAACTATAAAAAGTGAAATAAAAATAATTATAAAGAAGAAAAATGTTATAAATAAACTAAATAATTAACATTTATTCGGGAATATAAAGACACACTAGACAAATCGGATGCAAGTTAAGGGATTTTTCATCACACTTTTTACTTCTGTAAGATAAATGTCCTCTTAACCTCTAACTTATTTTATGTGGTGTATCAACTAAATTTTTTTTTATATTTATCACGAATTAATTTATATTAATGCTATTTAAAACATTCATTAAACATTATTCCTTCATGAGGTTTATGATTTAAAAAGTTCCAAAGTGGTATGGGACACTTTGGATTGTTTAAATATTACCTTAGCAAAAACTTTAATGGTTTATCAACAGTATTTCCATTTGAGGAAATTATTTGACCATTGTTCAATAAACCCTTTCATTTTCTTTTCCTATGGTAATACATGAACTTTTTCATGTATTAGCTCCATTTTTTGACTCTTTGGTGCTCGAGATATTTCAGAATTTTTTTTTAATAAAGTCCAACTTCATTTCTCTCCTTATTTAGAGAAAATATTTTCTTATAAAATCCATATTTTATTAAAATATTTTCAGATAAAAATTTGAACTGATTTGTTAAAGTCATTTGTACCCTTTTCGGTCTTTTACAAATGTTTTTAATGGAATATTCTTGTCGCTTTCCAAATAATTCATTTTTCTATCCCTTTTACCGTGCCAAAGGAATGTTATTTTTACTGTGTATAGAATATATATATATACCCACTTTAATTCCTTCAGAGCGTCCTTTCCATGTTTGAAAGGAAAAATTTTAATGTTTTAAAAAAAATTATTTTCAAAGAATTAGTTTTTCAAAAAAAAGTATATTTTCCTCAAAAATGTTTTTAAATTATCTTTTTATAATATTTTTATTCATCATTGTCAGAAACCCTTAATTTTACTCCACTTAGGGTATGATTTATTGATACCATCCTTAATCTTCCTCTAGATGGTTTATTTTTTATTTTTCCAAGGATAGAATTTAAATTCACTTCATTGATTCCTTTTATTCCCCTTAAAATATTTAATTTTCTATGGTTATTAGACTTTGAAATTCCCCTAAATATCCATATCATTTTCCATGGATATGATTTTTTTCATTCACCGTATAATAATTTTTATACGATGTTCACATTGAATGTAACTTTATTATTTTGGTAAAAATTGATAAATTTGTATCTCTTACTCCATACAGATATTTGATAAAGCACATTTTTAAATAGATTATTCGATATATGAGGAATGTTTTGGACTGGTATAACACCTGTGGCACTTGGTTATAGATATCCCCTCGATGTATCAATAGGCTCATGGGACAAGTAAGTTGGATACCCTCTTTAGATGGGTTTTACCCAATATGTTGTAAACCATCTTTTGAAAAGTCTGGACAGTAAAGCTACAATGTACCTAGGAAACCTGGCATCCAATAATCAAGAATTTCCCTAATTTAGTTTCAGATATTATTCATCCATAAGATTTTGTGGCGATATATCTAAGGATACATTTCATTTTGAGTTCATCGATTTAAAAGGCATTCATTTCAGTTTCTTACATTTTTGCATTTATTTTTCCTTATCTAGTTATTTGAATGGCATGTGTTTCCAGTTATTACCTTTTCATTTTCTTGATGCACTTACTTCTTAGTTTTTTTATTACATGGTATGAGTGTTTCAGTTATTTACCATGCCATAGAATTATTCTCATTGATTCATTATTTACGTTTTCAGACTTTACCCTTACTGAGTATTTGAGATTACACTTATTTTTTTCTTTCCATAGAAATCCATAAAGTGTACTATAAAATATATACAGGAATATGCTATATGGAATAAAGTTATCCTCTAATTAATTATTTTAAAAAACAATTATATTTTAATTACTGTATTAATTTTAATGGAAGAATCAAGTATGTATATGGTTTACCAATACTACTAAAATATCAGTCCTTTCGGATTTTATTCATTTTAATCATTCTAATGTAATTGAAAGTAGACACAAGCTATAAGAATTCTAGGGTCAGATCACTATCATATCTCTTTGGAATTTTTCAAAAATTTGAAAATAATATTTTTCTAATAGATATGACATGTATGGAATTTACCACATTCATGAACACTCAATGTTTTAAATATTATTCAACAAGTTTAAAATATTATTTTAAAAGAAAATTTTTTCAAAATGTTTTATGAGATTTTGGTCTTAAAATGTGACTCTTAAAAAGAAAAATATATTTTCCTCAAGGATGTTTTTTATTATCCTTTAATGTCATTTATATTTTTCAATGACAACAACCCTTTATTATACTTAAACTCTATTGGTATATGTTGCATTTATACCATACTTATTCATTATATGGATATTTTATGATAATTTTGACAAAGTGAAGTATTTATATTCACTTTCTTGGTTCCTTTTTTTAGTCATTAACTTTCCCTTGAAATATTCACTTTCCTGTGATCATTGTACAATAAATTTCCCCTAAATATCCAAATTATTTAACATAGATATAATTATTACTTAAACATTATATCATTTATACATATGGTATTTTAATTTTAATGTTATATGATTGATTATGGAAATTATTGTTTATTTATATTTCTTACTTGAAGTGGAAATTTGTTGATAAGGTATATTGTTCATGAATTAAATTGATCATTGGATATATGAGGAATGTGTTGGACATACAGATATGGGTTGGGTCTAGTTATAGATAGTCCTTAAATGCATCAGTAGTATAATGAGACAAATCATTTTTCTATCCTTAATTAAATAGTTTTATGGTATATTCCTACTCGTTATTTTCAAGCTGCCTTGTTAAAGCTCTTGAAGTTATAGGTTCCATGATGCCTAAGATCATGATGTCCAATAATTAAGAATTTCCTTCATTGAAAATTATGTTTTTATTATCCATATTATTTTCACAATGATATTATTTATGGATGCATTTTATTATCATTTTAATAATTAAATGGAATTTACTTTCAGTTATTTATCTTTTTGTATTGATTATGCCTTATCTTTTTACTCATGATATTTTCAAAATTATATTATCTCCAGATGCATTTTATTCTCATTTTAATGATTAAAAGTCATGTTTTTCATTTATTTACATTGACATATCTATTATTCCTTATCTAATCCTGATAGTAAAATTATTTAAATGGAATGTGTGTTCAGTTATTCACCTTCAATGTTGATTATGTTTAATGATTCATCATATCTTTTGTTATACTTAACTCTTACATATAATTTTAGCTCACCATTATTTTTTTCCTTTCCTAGGAATCCAAGAAGTGTATTATGAATGATATTAAAGGATATGCTAGAGGGAAGAATGATTTTGTCTATATATAATTATGTTCTGAATTGTGTTTTCAAATTTAATATGGGAATAATTTATGTATTGTTTACCAAAAATACTGAACTATTTAGTCCTTTAGGATGTGATTCCTTATATCTTATGAATATTTAATAAAGTATACACTAGAGTTTCAAAACCACCCTTAACCAAAAATAAAAAAAATGATCAAACTCACTCATGTTTTGAGGAATAGAATTAAAAAGTGCATTACTTCTGAAATGAAAAAGTTCTAAACTATTTCCTCACAGTCATCGAAAATAACTTAAGCTACCAGCTCACTAAACACCCAATGAGGCCAGTATCAATGACTTCCCTAACTATTTTCCCATTCATGGGAGGCTAAGAAACCCCATCTAGGATTTATTTATCATCAAATACATCCTATAAGAAATGGTTAACTCTAAATAGGTGATAATAGGAAAATCCCTAGCACATGTGACTTGTATAGAAACCACCTAACTAGGAGAATATGTTGACTAACAATAATTTATGACTAAGTATGAATATAATATTGATAATGGGATGACTCAAATGGTAGTTGACCAATATCATGACACCCTCAGATAGTATATTTAGATACTAGATAGAATTCTGAAACCTAGGGTGATACAATTTAATATACCTCCCAAAGGTGGATGTAATCAGTATATATAGGAAAAACACAAGAAAAATATTCATATAAAACTCCCACACTGGATCAAACTCTTGATGATTTCATTCCTTGAATATATGGGGAATGGAAAACACCCCACCAAAAAGGAATCCTTGTTAGATTAATAGATAATTCTCATTTCTGTTAAATTTATTCACCTAAAATACCCTTTCTCTGATGATTAATATACTCAAAAATATGAGTTACCTATACTTGAATGGGGAGTTAGGGGCTAAGGTTGCAGAATTCGAGGGCACAAAAGATAACATGCTCTTGGTAGAACCCAATATTTTGATGGATTCCCCACTAAATATATATATTTTGTTGATACCCATGGGTGAGTGCATCAGTAATCCCAATAGAAGCATAGATATACTTCAGAACCCTTCAATGGTCACTGAAATCCAATAATCCTAAAAGACCAATGGGAAGGGTGTGTGATTATCTGATCATCCCAAATAAAGAGGTAGGTAAGTACGACCTACACCAATAGTAATCAATTCTCCCTAGACCTACACCTAAGAACCATTTCTGTCAACCTCAGAAAATTTGTCTCCTAATCTGCATGCTAAGAAGAGGCCTCATCATAGGACGTTGATTGTATAACTATTCACTATTCAACTCCACCCTTACACCACAATTTTAAACTAGTTTTGTAAGGAATATTCAAAATATAATAATAAATTTCACTTCATGTTTGATTCAATGAATTAATGTTTATCACTATTTAATAGGAACATTTTACTTGTTTTTGGTGTTTGAATTATAGTATGAGGTGATTTGGAGGCCTAGTAGATGATCTAGAAGAAATATGGGCCAAACTACATGGAAATCCATGGAAATTTATCCATTGTTTTGATCATTATGAGAATTTTGTGCATCCAAATGGGATAAACCTTTGGGGACCTATCCCAAACATCAGGGGATACAACTCTTATCAAGGAATGGAATCCCAATTAGGACATATTTTGTCCTGTCCAAACCATTCTATCCAAGAGATAGAATCTAACCAAATTCAAAAGTTTAGTTTTGTCTTTTAATAATATCTCCCAATATAGATTATAATGGACAACAAATATGACATGGGGACATTCAAGAGGCCTGAAAACAACTATTATCTTTTTTATAACTCTTGATATAGATTTATATTATTCTAAAACTGAGACATAATTGGTATCTCAAAATTAGGGTGATCAAAACCATGTCCCATTTTGGCTACAAAAAGGTACCATGGGCACCTCATTTTCATGTTCGACTAGGAGGTATGGTTATGAAATTTTAGGGTCCCAAAGTCGTCTTCTCATATTCCCTAGTTTTTTTGGATTATATGGTAAGTGATACTTCAACATCTTCTTCTTCCCCCCTACCTTGGATTTCTAAACCCCTTGTGATCACCCGGGCAAGAACGTGATGTAAATACCAAGTTTCATGTTTGTAATATTTGAATGGTATTTTTAATTCTAGTTTGTTATTGTAACGACCAAAACATTTTGAATAGTATTTTAATTTACTCTTAACGATTTAATAGAGATGTTAATGGTTAATGCAGAAAGAAGGGTCGATGGCTTCATCCAGTAGACTCGAACCTTATAAAGCCCACTTATCAGAGCTAGGGAAGGAGGTGGTATCTTTGGGCTTTGCTTTGGAACAAGCCCAATCCGAACTCCAGCGTGTCAAGCTTGAACGGAGTTGCCTACGGTAGATGTTCAAGTTAGTGGAGATTACTACTAGGGAAATATTATCTGAGCCTCCCCAATATTCTCTCACCATAGCACACCTTACACATAGGTCTTATGCTGGTATTATAAGGGTCTATGTAACCAGACCATATCTACTTTGTGTAATCCTTTGAGATAAATAAAATTGTGATTTCTTCCTTTGGTGATGTTTTTGAATTTTCAGATGTCTGGAAAAAAATAGGATGTATCTTATTGATGAATTTTAGAAAAATTATATTTTAAAAATATTTATGTAAACCCTAAATAATTAAAAATGTGTAAGGATTTTCGAAAAAAGGTCTTCTACAGTTGTGTTCAGTATGAAATTTAGAGTCTAATAAGATCTACTTAATTTTTTGTGAATAGTAAATTATGAATAGTATTTTACACTTAGTATTAGTAATGTGACAAAATGGATTAGTAATCTCACTTAAAGAAAGTATTAATATCACTAGCCACCTTGATTATGTAATGTGATTCAATAAAATAGGTAAATAACTGTTTCAAAAATTATTAGTTAAGTATTAGTTTTTTTCAGGTGAATAGTTTTTTTATTTAAAAATTCAATTAAAAATTTTTACAATATTTTTTTTATAAAATAGATTTCATTTTTTAATTTAGAGATTCAATATTATGTTAAGGTGAGTTTTTGTGATTTTTTGGGAAAAGTTGATTTTTTAGTGTATAATGAATTTTCAATTTAGAGTTTCTGGTGTTTAATGACATCATTAAAGATGTAATAATTGTGTAATAATTCTGGTCGACTAATGAATAGTAATATAAGGTATGAGGTTTCCCAAGAGTCCAATACCATGGGCAAATACCATGGGAAAGCCCATGGTTTTTCCAATACCACCCATGAGGTGTCCCTTTGGCCATTAATGCATTGTCCCCTCACAACCCCAATAAATACCAATCCATTATCTCATACATTTCATTCCAAAATAATCATCAACGAAGTTCTGATCTCCTTACCTACAAAGGAGTCCTCCAAAGGTTCCCTCAATCCCCTCAAGTTCCCAACTTTCTAGTTTTAAGTGTTACATTTTAAGGTAAGGGATCATACCTCTCTCTTTCTTTCCAAGTACTCTTATTTATGTCATTTCTTTTATTCTCCATGTTCTTATGTTGTAGGATGTTATTTTATATTCATCATATATTACTTTTCATGTTAATATTATTAGAGATACCCTCTTTCTCTCGTCAATTCATTTTAAGAATGTTTAAGTGGCGTTGTTAGGCTGCCGAATGTTTTAGGGATTCTTTCACCCTTCTCGTTTTCAAGATCTATTTTCATGTAAAGTATTTCATGTTACTTTTTATTATTTTGGTGTATTATCTCTATATCAATTATACTGAAATTTTATGTTCATATGATTATAGACCCTATTTTATCTCTTTAATTCATTTTTTTGAAGTTTTAAGTGACATCGTTAGGCTTCCGAATTTTCATAAGAGAAATCTTATTTTTGTCTTCCTTCCATATTTTTAATTTCATATGGCATGTCTTTAAAATTTCATTAGAATTTTATTATATCCTTTATATTCTATACCCCTATTGTGTTATGGATCATTTATGATTGGGTGACCTATGTCCCCTCTCTTTTCAATGTTTTCTAAAACCCTGTAACATAGCCGTTATGTTGCAGAATTTTCATCTCAAAATGTCTCTATCTTTTTATCAAATTATTTTATTTTATTAATTGAATACTCAAATATATTTTTTATACAGGGGTATTCACATATATATCAAAATTTTGTATTTTAATTCTTGGATTTACATACACGAAACCCTCTTTCCATTTTCATGGGTTTAAAATGACATAAAGATCCTGTCATAAAAGCAGTTTTTAAAACGTTATGATTATGAAATGAAACCCATTTCCTTTATGCTATATGGATTATTTATGAAATTTTTGATTATTATATATGTGCCTCACCTAATGATAAAGACAAATTTAATGGTGTTCCCTGATAGCGCTCCAATGCATTGGGTAATGATGTAACCACTAGAGATTACAATTTTAACGATACCTTGGTGAATAACCTTTGTAATTTCAAATGACACCTTGGGGATAGACCTTGGTGATATGTTCATTATTTTCTAAGTTAAATGTTATATCCACATCTTCAATTTATGAATCATGTTATTTCCATTATGATATGCCTCATGATCTCTTTCTAATTTCTTAAAGCTGTTTATCATGACCTTATTGATGTATCTCAAGTTCACATGCAAAATGTTTGTCTTGTTTCCCTTACTGGGCCTTCTGCTCACCATTTCCTTTGATGAATGCTCTTAGTTTATCAGATGCATTAATGAACCTAGGATGGACAATCAATAAGCCTTTCAAGTGCTTAAGAAGAATTTTTTATGAGGTCATGTATTAATTTCCTAGTTTCCAAGACACTAAACCTTAAAGATCCTCAGTTTTTTATTATGTAATGAAGGTTTATGTAATGAAAAATGTGGGATTCTATAGTTGGTATCAAAGGTAGGTTTATTTATTTTTTGAAATTAGGATATGAAAACATTAGAAAGAACACTATAGAAATTTTATATATATGAAATCTTCCTGGTATTTTGTTGAGTATAGAGTTAGTGGTTTATCAAACAAATACATCCCTGTCTGGATACGAGTAAGTAGAGTCGCCTCTAGCAATGATATACATAATGGTAAAACTCAAAAACACCTCTTTGAGATAGACTTGAATGGGAACTGGTGCACGATAACGGGCCTTGCTGCACTCTTGGTTACGACACTCCCGGGGGATATGTTTGGTTAATCGCAATATTTTTATGAATCATTATGAAGGAATAATAGGGAAATATAATTGTTTAAGCATGATGTTTTAAGAGATAGAATACTTTGTAGTCAAAATATTCGTAACTGAAATAAGTTTCTCACTAAGGTTTTATTCTCTTAGAAAATGGCGGGAAATAAGAGGAACCATGCAAATGGTGACCGCAATGCACCATGTAACACCCTGAGATTTTATGAAAAATATTCTTTTTAATTTCATTAATGTCTTGTGTTGTATGCTATACTAAAAGGAGCTTGCAAAACACGCATCCTTGACTTGCCTTTCATTACACGCAATCACAACCTTCCTCGATAGCGTGTGTAGAATGAATTTCACTAAACAACAATATGCTACTAAAATATTATTAAAACGAGCCGTTGTGAATAGTAATAACCACTATTTGAAATTTTGTAAATTTTATTTTTTAAAATGGAATTCATTTTTGGATTCGGAATATCGAAATTAGCTTAGGGTGAAATTTTGGTACTTTTCGGATAACTTTCATTTTCTGATGAATAGTAAAAATTACTAAATTTTAATTAAAAAAAACCGTTTTAATCGAAATAATTAATAGTGATAAATAATCAATTTGAGTGGTTTTAAAGTATATTTAGAATATATTTTTACAATTTAATACAATGTTGGTCATTGGATGTAATTTCACATTTAAACCAGACATAAAGAAGTGTCAATCTTTTGATAGTTATTATCTCTTAGGAACACACTATTTGTTTAGACGATGGGAATTAATTTTTAAATAAATTAATGCAACTGATATGTTTTGAATTTGGTAAAATAGACATCATTTTTGAGTTCATAATATCAAATATAGCTTAGCCCTAATTTTTGGTATTTTTCTGGAAACTTTCATTTTTTGATGAATAGTGAAACCACTAAGTGGTAGTTAAAAAAAATTAATTTTTCATAAAACATAATTTTACCGCTTATGTGAGTGGAATGTAAAAAATCTGAGAGGCACGGTTGATATCAGTAAGTAAAATGTGGTTCGATGAGATGAAAATAATTTTTGGTGAATAGTAACTTTTTACTTTTTTTACCACGGTTAAAAGTAAATAGGGTAATTAAGGGTAAAAATGAAATTATTATTACCCTAACACATGCCCTAATTCTATTGGATAAGTTTAATTCGACCAAAAACAACCTTATGAATAACATATGACCATTTAGGCCAACTTAGATTAGATTAGGACATTTATTATTAATTTATTTAAAGAACGGTTAAAATAGTTAAAATCAAAGTTTCATAAGTAAATAATTTTTAATATAAGGTTATACATAAGAAAAATTAGACTATAAATATTCATTAGAAAGCTAAAACTATTTCCAACATAATTGTATTTTATTTGTACTTTTTAGACATTAAATAATTTAATTTATTTATGACATAAAGATGATGCAATAATTATCTTATTAATGAAATATTGACATAATTGATGTTATAAATACCCAAATAAATGTAATTTGAGACTTTATATGAATTACACTAATTTTATAGGTTAATAAGACATTTTAGTATTGATTTAGTTAACGTTTTTTGAACTAATCATTCTATTATGATTTTCACAAAAATCAATTACTAAATAGTGTCAAAATTGAAATAAAATAGTTTTTAAAACAAATATTATATTATTAATTTTTATTTTATTACTAAAAATCTATGGTTTGGAAAAATGACTTAGATAAGGTTATATATATTAATAATAAACAACTTGGGGTTTGTTTGGCTTGTTATAGTAAATTTATTAACCTTATTGTATAATAACACAAAAAGACACGGTAAAAGTAAAATTATCTAACTTAAAGTAGAAACTAAATGATAAGGTTAAAATAGTAACCTAAACTTGTTCAAATTCTATTTGATAAGAGTATTGCGACCCATACCCACCTTAGCTTCGAAATATATCAATTTAGAGCTATTAAAAACCGAATTTGACTTTATAATAAAATAATATTTTTAGTTATTCCAAAGGTGCCCCTCTCCTCCCTTATAAAAGGGAACCTCCTCCCTCTCTTCCTCACACCACATTGAGCCTTCAAGCTCGGAAAATCCCTGCCAAATTCTCTTATCCACTTCCCTAGAAACATCCTAGAGGTCCTGGTATTCTTCAAACACCAATTTTAGTGTCCTAAGAGGAGGACTCAAAGAGGCGCTTCAAAGAAGTGGTAATGTCCGTTACTGATTCTTTCAACTTTATTTCTTCTTCCACTTATTATTATTAGGTTGTTTCATTATGAAGTAATAACATCAGTATCACTCATATAATGATATTCTATTATAAGTATGAAAAAACCCTATTTCACCATCTATCCATCCTACAGAAAACGAAATCACCGCGCGTGCGTACATACGGAATACCGTCTCCACGTCGTGGTGTAATCTATTTTCCACCACCACCTTACTTGGATGGGTATAATGGTGTACATAATAACTATATATGATTATTGTAAAGTGATATTTATTCTTAAATAGTATACATACACTCCAATACAATTCCACGATCATGATAACGATATCATCGCTCGTGCGTACGTACAGACTACCGTCTCCACGACACGATGAGATTCATTCTCCACGTTAACCATTCATGAATGATTATAAAGCATATATAATAAGTAATCATGAAATATATGACATAATAATGATACTGGATTTATGTGTATATATATGTATGTCATCTACTTAATTCCATTCAACTCAATAAGGAAACGAAAACAGCGTTCATGCGTACGTACGACCTACCGTCTCCATGAACGGTGTATTTCATTCCATTTAATGATCTATTATATATATGTTTATTCTGAATATATATTATATATAAATAATGTTTTATATTCTGGAATTAAGTAATAATGATCTATGTAATCATAATCTAAGTAATCATATGAATAATTACAAGTCAAAACACGGATGACAAATGAAACGATTTTACCCAAAACGCTCTTTAACATGGAATTTACAAAAGAACGGGTAAAATAAAGTCATAAGTGAACCATATATGATATCATAACAATGATTATGATTCTGGAATAATTCAATGACACTATTTAAATCATTATACAGGAGGTTCGGACACTTACAGAGCAAATCGGACCTAAGGTAAGGGAAAATATCACAATCTCATTTTCATCCGAGATTGTTTATACATTGAAATTTACTGGGGTGTATTTTATCATCCACATCCATGTTTCCTCAATATGTAATATTATTTCCATCCACCTACAATTTTTTAAATCCAATTTTACCTTTCGATGAGTTTTAGTAAAAGATATGAAAGGAATCTTTTGTCATTTTTCGTACAAGGTACTTTTTGAATTTTCCGACAAAAGTACGGGAAGAATGTTTTTTTAACTTATACGGCATGAATGGATTTTTAAAACATTATTTCCAAGAAACTTCCTTTACAAGTCTTCAAGTTTATTTTTAATCAACTTCTTTTAGTTTAAAATTGTATGACATGATAAGAAAGGAAAAATGTTTTTGAAGTAGAAAGGATATTTTCCTCAAGAATGGAGTTCAAGAGTTTTATCAAAATTATTTTACATCTATGATAATATAGGGTTCTGTTTCTCTCCCTATTACTACATGGATTTGATTATTTTGTGATGGAAATATTTTTATAAATTCCTCTATCTTATATGAATTATTTTATGATGTCACGATGTTTAAGATTCCCATTTTTATTACATGGGTTATGCTATGATGTATGGTTTATGATTTTGTGGCACACATAAGAATGGTATCATTATGATATGGGTGGGACCTATATCTCCCTCCAATGCATTAAGTAAATATTTCATATCTAATGAGATAGACATGGCTAGAACGGAAGGTTAAACCGGTTCAGTGAAACAGGACTGAAACGAGGAGTGAACTCGGTTCAGAAATGGAATTTGTCCACTAAGATAGTCTTGGAAATGAGTCTTGACTAATAAGAAATTATTCTCTATGATTATGTGTGTATTCCAAAAAGTTTCATGTTTTAGTTTCTGATTATTGGGATTACATTTCACTACTATGATTTATCCCATGTTATGATATTATGATCTCTTTTGTAGGTTAAGATATCCAAAATGTTATGTTCTTATGAATATGATGTGATTGATATTTCTTTTGTTTACCCTTACTGAGAATTTGAGCTCATCCTTTTATGTTTTCTTTTCCCCAGGATATAAAGAAAGGTTTTAGGTAAGAAAAAAAGGGAAGATCTTTATGGGAGATGTTGAAGATCTTTTACCATAATTAGAAGATTATATTCCGAGTTTCCAAAGACACTAAACTATTATGGTCCTTTTGTGTGTGTTTTTGTTATGTACTAAGTATTCCGCAAAAGTAATGTAATGTCCATGTACGTTAAGCTTCGGGTCTCTATAGTTGGTATCAGAGGAAGGTTTAGTCAACCTTTGGAAACTAGGATGCGAGAACTTTAGTGAGATCCCTATAGATATTTCTAAGGTATGTATAGGGATGTCCCTAAGGTTAAGTATAAGTATAGGTTATAGTACTAGAATTAAGGTAACCTAAGATGTTAGATATTGAAGTTACTCCCCCTTTATTATGTTGTTTTCCCTAGCATGATTTTTGCCTCTCACACTATTCTTTTTGGGTTTTAGATGATGGCTGGAACCCGAAGGAACAGTGTTGATCAATGAAATGGACAATGCAATGATGGTCCTCCTGAACAAACAAATGTTATGGGAGATGGGGTGAAAAATCTTATTTCTATACTTACACAAGATATGAATCATTCTGGACTTCCAAATGAGCAGAGAAGGGAACAATATTATGTTGAGTCCTTCATGAGGCAACGTCCACCTTCTTTCAGTGGGTCTTCTGATCCACTTGTTGTTGAATAATGGATCATTACCACTGAAAAGATATTTTCAGTTCTTCAATGTTCTGAACATGATAAAGTCATCTTAGCAGTATATCTTTTGGAAGGTGAAGCTGATCAATTGTGGAATCTTATCAAGAATATGAGGCCAAGAGATGAAATTGAGTCCATGGAATCAGACGAGTTCAAGAACTTATTTTTCAATAAGTACTTCCCTCGTATTCTTCGAGCAAAGATGGAGAAGGAGTTTCTTGAACTAAAGCAAAAGGATGATGAATCTGTTGGTATATACGAAGAAAATTTTACAAGGCTTGCAAGGTATGCATCTGGATTTATCATCCAACTTGAAAGTAAAGTTGATCGATTCTTCAGTGGCTTAAAACCAAATCTTCCAAGGGCATTAGCTATAAGAGACTTCAGTAGCTATGAAGAAATTGTGCGTTGTGCCATCAAGGTAGAAATGTAATTTGGTGTTACTTATCTATCTCATAGTATTGACAAGAAACGAAAGATGGAGTTCAAGGAGAAATCTTAGAATAATGGTGAAAAGAAGATGAATGTTTCCTTATGCTCAAAGTGTGGAAAGAAGCATGGTGGAGATTGTCTTAAAGGGACTAGAAAATGTTTTAAGTGTGGAAAAGAAGGTCATCAAGCAGCCGAGTGTCGAAGTAATGGTAAAAGGGTTTCTAATGATGTGAATAAAGAAAATACTGCAGAGAACACACAACCAATACTTCAATGCTTCAAGTGCAAGGAAATGGGGCATTATGCTAATCAATGCCCTAATCCAAGAGTTAGTGATGATCGACATGAGCAACCACTTAAGGAAAAGGACAAAGGGAAGTCACATGCAATCACTATTGGTGATGTTGAATATGACAATGATGTGGTGGAATGATTAAGTGTTTATGTAATGGGATTCCAAAATAATGTTGTACATAGTATTGTGGAATATTGGAATATTTATGTATTGGTCTGTTGTGGTTTTCAATAATTTTATGGTACCGGTAACCATGGAAAGTGATTGAGATATTTTTGGTAAGCAGATGATATGCGCATAATGGAGGTATAAGAAGATAATGAGATGTTTGATTGTATTCATGAGCTCATGATTGATATAAGGACTAATTGATATCATGCTTTGAGTATAAAGAATTTTGAGGATTTCTGTTTGTGGAAAGTGTTAACTTTTAACTGCATTCATGTTTTCACTAAGGTTCAATGGGTATTCATTCTTTAAGAGAATACATGATTAAGGTATTCACATGTTTGTAATTTGACCAGCAAGATATATCTTATGATATATGGGGGATAAATGATGGCATTCACGTGATTGTTATGTGACATTTCAAGTAATAATTTTCTTTATACTATGAGCATGGACCGAAGTATTTTAGATAAGCCTAAAGATTGGAATGGATTATGTTGGACATAAGTTAGGATAGAACTTTTTTCGATATTATTGATGGGATGTTATAGTAATATAGCTTTAGAAAAAGGTCAACCTGCAGGACGGGCGACAGCCCATCGCGTCGGACAAGGCTGTGGGAATCGAACCCACAACCGAAGTGCGACTGGCCTTTATCACCTACCACTGGCCTACAGGAAGTCCCTATTTAGTAGAAACTAGTTTTATTATATTATTCATTATGATATAAGAAGTATAAGTCCATTTTAGGAACCATATATGATTAATCTCACTATAGATGGACTTATGTATTTTTTGATAAATTTTCTAACCTTTTGTTTGAAACAGATGGAATGACCCCTCATTCTATCACATAATCTGCTAACACATCACGAATGACAAATTCAAATTCATTTCTTTAAGAGATGAAGTGGAAATTTTCCAAAGAACGACCAACGGTGAGACTATACCAAAATCACGAAAGTATTTCTTCTAATTCCAATTTCATCAACTTTAGGGAAATGACCCTGAAAACCACAAATTTTGTCCTAGTGCTCTTATATATAATGAATCAGATGGTACCTTAGATCGTCAAAAATTTATGGCTTTGTGATTGCTGGCTTTTCCATATCCATGTTCTCTACCACTCTCCATCAGAACATGATGGTTAGATTTCTCTTCCATATCCATATTTTCACCTATGTGGAAACCCAGTGATTAGTTTAATTGGGTAACCATTACGTTTCATACTTTTGTTTTTAAAGATTGGTTTTGGTATTCCATTTTACGATGTGGGTTTCTATTAAAGAAACTTTCAAGTAGTAAACCATTTATAACCCCGATGAATTTTGAGGGCGAAATTCATTTTAAGGGGGGTAGAATGTAATACCCCGAGATTTTATGAAAAAATATTCTTTTTAATTTCATTAATGTTATGTGTTGTACGCTACACCAAAAAGAGCTTGCACAACATGCATCCTTGACTTTCCTTGCATTACACGCAATCACTACCTTCCCCGATAGTGTGTGTAGTACGAGTTTCAATAAACAACAATATGCTATTAAAATATTATTAAAACTAGCCATTATGAATAGTAATAACCACTTTTTGAAATTTTTTAAATTTTATTTTTCAAAATGGACTTCATTTTTGGATTCAGAATATTGAAATTAGCTTAGTGTAAAATTTTGGTACTTTTCGGATAACTTTCATTTTCTGATGAATAGTAAAAATTACTAAATTTTAATTAAAAACAACCTTTTTCATCGAAATAATTAATAGTGAAAAATTATTATTTTGAGTGGTTTTAAAGTATATATAGAATATATTTTTACAATTTAATACAATTTTGGTCATTGGATGTAATTTCACATTTAAACCAGACATAAACAAGTGTCAATCTTTTTATAGTTATTATCTCTTAAGAACACACTATTTGTTTAGACGATGGGAATTAATTTATAAATTAATTAATTCAACTGATATGTTTTGAATTTGGTAAAATAGACATCATTTTTTAGTTCATAATATCAAATATATCTTAGGCCTAATTTTTGGTATTTTTCTGGAAACTTTCATTTTTTGATGAATAGTGAAACCACTATGTGGTAATTAAAAAAATGAAATTTTCATAAAACTTAATTTTATCGCTTCTGTGAGTGGAATTTCAAAAATCCAAGAGACACAGTTGATATCAGTATGTAAAATATGGTTCAATGAGATGAAAATAATTTTTGTTGAATAGTAAATTTTTACTTTTTTTTACCACGGTTAAAAGTAAATAGGGTAATTAAGGGTAAAAATGATATTATTATTACCCTAACATGTGTCCTAATTCTATTGGATAAGTGTAATTTGACCAAAAACAACCATAGGAATAAAATATGACCATTTAGGCCCACTTAGATCATATTAGGACATTTATTATTAATTTATTTAAAGAAGGGTTAAAATAGTTAAAATCAAAGTTTAATAAGTAAAAAAAATTTAATATAAGGTTATACATAAGATAAATTCGACTATAAATATTCATTATAAATCTAGAAATATTTCCTACATAATGGTATTTTATTTGTAATTTTTATACATTAAATAATTTAATTTATTTATGACACAAAGATGATGTAGTAATTATCTTATTAATGAAATATTGACATAATTGATGTTATAAAAACCCAAATAAATTTAATTTGAGGCATTTTATGAATTCCAATAATTTTATAGGTTAATATGACATGATAGTATTTATTTAATTAATGTTTTGCGAACTAATAATTATGTTATGACTTTCACAAAAATCAATTACTAAATAGTGTCAAAATTGACATAAAATAGTTTTTAAAACAAATATTATATTAATAATTTTTATTTTGTTAATAAAAATCTAAGGCTAGGCCAAATGACTTATATAAGGTTATATTTATTAATAATAAACAACTTGAGGTTCGTTTGTCTTTTTATAGTAAGTTTATTAACCTTATAGTGTAAGAACACAAAAAAGACACGGTAAAAGTAAAATTATCTAACTTAAAGTTATAACTAAATGATAAGGTTAAAATAGTAAACTAAACTTGTTATAATTATATTGGATGAGAGGATTTCGACCCATCCCCACCTTAGCTTCTAAATATATCAATTGGGGGTATTAAAAACTGAATTTGACTTTATAATAAAATAATATTTTTTGTTATTCTTAAGGTGCCCCTCTCCTCTCTTATAAAAGGCAACCTCCTCCCTCTCTTCCTCACACCACGTTGAGCCTTCAAGCTTGGAAAACCCCTTCCAAATTCTCTTCTCCACTTCCCTAGAAACATCCTAGTGGTCCTGGTCTTCTTCAAAGACCAATTTTAGTGCCCTAAGAGAAGGACTCAAAGAGGCGCTTCAAAGAAGAGGTAATGTCAGTTACCGATTCTTTCAACTTTATTTCTTCTTCTACTTATTCCTCTTAGGTTGTTTCATTATGAAGTAATAACATCAGTATCATTAATATACTGATATTTTATTATAATTATGAAACAACCCTATTTCACCATCTATCCATCCTACGGAAAATAAAATCACCGGGCGTGCGTACGTAGGGAATATCGTCTCCACGCCGTGGTGTAATCTATTTCCCACCACCACCTTACTTGGATGGGTATAATAGTGTACATAATAACTACATATGATTATTGTAAATTGATATTGATTCTGAAATATTATACATACACTCCAATACAATTCCACGATCATGAGAATGATATCATCGCTCGTGCGTACGTACGGACTACCATCTCCACGACACAATGAGATTCATTCTCCACGTTAACCATTCATGAATGATTATAAAATATATATAATAAGTAATCATGAAATATATGACATAATAATGATACTGTATTTATTTGTATATATATGTATGTCATCTACTTAATTCCATTCAACTCAATAAGGAAACGAAAACAGCGTTCATGCGTACGTACGACCTACCGTCTCCATGAACGGTGTATTTATTTCCATTTACGGATCTACTATATATATATGTATATTATGAATATATATTATATATAAATCAAGTTTTATATTCTGGAATTAAGTAATCATGATCTAAGTAATCATATGAATAATTACAAGTCAAAACACGGACGACAAATGAAACGATTTTACCCAAAACGCTCTTTAACATGGAATTTACAAAAGAACGGGTAAAATAAAGTCATAAGTGAACCATATATGATATGATAACAATGAGTATGATTCTGGAATAATTCAATGACACTATTTAAATCATTATACAGGAGTTTCAGACACTTACGGAGCAAATCAGACCTAAGGTAAAGGAAAATATCACAATCTCATTTTTATCCGAGATTTTTATACTTTGAAATTTACTGGGGTGTATTTTATCATCCACATCCATGTTTCATCAATATTTAATATTATTTCCATCCACCTACAATTTTTTAAATCCAATTTTTCCCTTCTATGCATTTTAGTAAAAGATATGAAAGGAATCTTTTTTCGTTTTTCGTACAAGGTACTTTTTGACTTTTCCGACAAAAGTACGAGAAGAATGTTTTTTTAACTTATACGGCATGAATGGATTTTTAAAACATTATTTCCAAGAAAATGACTTTACAAGATTTCAAGTTTATTTTTAATCAACTTCTTTTAGTTTAAAATTGTATGACATGATATGAAAGGAAAAATGTTTTTGAAGTAGAAAGGATATTTTCCTCAAGAATGGAGTTCAAGAGTTTTATCAAATTTATTTTCCATATAAGATAATATAGGGTTCTGTTTCTATCCCTATTACTACATGGATATGATTATATTGTGATGGAAATATTTTTATGAATTCCTTTATCTTATATGAATTGTTTTATGATGTCACGATGTTTAAGATTCCCATTTTTATTACATGGGTTATGCTATGATGTATGGTTTATGATTTTGTGGCACACATAAGAATGGTATCATTATAATATGGGTGGGAACTATATCTCCCTCCAATTAATTAGGTAAATAATTTATATCTCATGAGATAGACATGGCTGGAACGGCAGGTTAAACCGGTTCAGTGAAACAGGACTGAAACAAGGAGTGAACTCGGTTCAGAAATGGACTTTGTCCACTAAGATAGTCTTGGAAATGAGTCTTGACTAATAAGAAGTGTTTCTCTATGATTATTTGTGTATGCAAAAAAGTTTCATGTTTTATGTTATGATTATTGGGATTACATTTCACTACTATGATATTTCCCATGTTATGATATTATGATCTCTTTTTCAGGTTAAGATTTACAAAATGTTATGTTCTTATGAATATGATGTGATTGATATTTCTTTTGTTTACCATTTCATAGCATTTGATCTCACCCTTTCATGTTTTCTTTTCCCCAGGATTTAAATAATGGTTTTAGGTAAGAAAAAAAGGGAAGATCTTTATGGGAGATGTTGAAGATCTTTCACTACGATTAGAAGATTATATTCCGAGTTTCCAAAGATACTAAAATATTACAGTCTTTGTGTGTGTGTTTTTTGTTATGTACTAAGTATTCCGAAAAAGTAATGTAATGTGAATGTACGTTAAGCTTCGGGTCTCTATACACCATGTGCTGGCAGCCCTCTGATGGAAGCCAGAATTGAAACATTCATGCGCATGAGGAACCAACTGACTCAAGTTATGGGATATAACTTCAATCAAGCTGAGTGGATGATCACACCACGAAGGGAACAACATTCTGTTGAGTCCTTTATGCGTCAATGACAACCAAAATTCAGTTTATTGACTGGCCCATTGGTTACATAAAAATGGATAAGCTCAATTGAAAAGATATTTTATGTACTCCATTGTTCAGAACAAGAAAAATTCACCCTTACTGTTTACCACCTAGAGGGAGAAGCTGATCAGTGGTGGTCGCTGATCAAAAACATGAATCCAAGAGGAGAGATGGAATCTATTGAGTGGGAAGTGTTCATGAGAATATTATTTAATAAGTATTTCCCTCATTCCATGAGAACGATAATGGAGAAGGAGTTTCTCGATCTAACACAGAAGGAGAACGAATCCGTCGGAAGCTATGAGATGAACTTCACCCGACTTTCACGATATACCTCTAACATTGTCATAAACCCTAATGGAAAGGTTGATAGATTATTTGGTGGACTATTACCTCATCTACGAAAGAATATAGCCAACAGGGTCTATGATAGCTACGAAGAAATGGTTTGAAGTACTGTGAAAGTTGAACTGGAGTTTGGTGAGACACAGTGGTCTCACAAATCTAATGAGAAGAAGAGAGCTCTAAAACCAATCCTGGGAAGAATTTTTGATCAGGAAAGAGGTGGAAATCAAATGCAACATTCCACATGTAATTAATGTGGGAAGAATCATTCAGTGAACTGCTTGATCAGAAGTGGTATGTGTTACAAGTGTGGAAGAGAAGTCCATATTGCTCGGAATTGTCATAGTGATGTGAACCCTCAACATCCCAACACTAACAACAGAAGAAAGATGGTTCTGGACCTACCCAAATTCCAATGCTTCATGTGTGGATAGCTTGGTCACTTTGCTAATCACTGTCCAAATCTAAGGGTAGTGGAGGGGAATCGCCATCATCTTCAACAAAGGCCAAGGGAGCAAGGTCATGATTTTGAAATCACAAAAACTGAATTTGAAGCTCTGAATGAAGTGGTAGTAGGTACTCTTGTTGTCCTCTCAAAACTATCAAGTACTTTGTTTGATTCTAGTTCGACGCATTCCTTTATTTCCTCCAAGTTTGCAAAGAATATAGAATCAATCCCCGAACTGCTAGAGGTAGAGTTGTCAGTCATGACCCCAAGTGGGATTATCCATGCATCAACACTGTTTAGAGACTCTAGTGTTTACTTTAGTGAGCACAATCTTATCACAAATCTAGTAGTCATTCCAATGATGGAATTCGACGGTATACTAGGGATGGACTGGCTCTCAAAGTATAATCCTATGATCAAATGCAGGAGTAAGGGAATATTGGAAGTCTTGAATGAACAACCTACAATTATCTTCCAAGGAGATATATTCCGACCTGATCCTTGTCTAGAAGCACCTCCTATAGCCTTCTTTATGGAGTTAATCGGCGATGATGAAGAATGAAAAGGGAGTATACAAATAGAATATGTTTTTATTGTTCATGAATACATGGACTTATTTCCTAAGGAGTTACCTAGACCTCCCCCAGAAATAGAGGTAGAGTTATCCATTTAACTCGTACCTAGATCTCATCTGATATCAAAGACCCCGAATAGAATGGAAAATGTAGAGCTAGAGGAGTTAAAGAAACAACTCCAAGACTTGTTGGAGAAGGGGTTTATCTGACCGACTGTGTCTCCTTGGGGAGCACCAGTTCACTTTGTCTAGAAGAAGGATGGATCAATGTGGCTTTGCATTGATTATAGATAACTAAACGGGATCACAATGAAGAAAAAATACCCTCTTCCAAGAATTGATGATTTATTTGAACAAATTTGTGGGGCTCAATTCTTCTCCAAGATTGATCTTTGATCTAGTTATCATCAACTATGGGTGAAGAAGGGAGATATTCCAAAGACATTATTCCGATCAAGATACGTGAATTATGAGTTTACTGTTATGCCCTTCGGCTTCACTAATGCTCCTGCTATTTTCATGGATTAGATGAATAGAGTCCTTAAGGACTTCCTTGATAACTTTGTGGTAGTATTTATTGATGATATTTTGATATTTTCTAAAAGTCTTGAGGAGCATGAAGATCATCTGAGGGTCATTTTTAAAACTATATGGAAGGAGAGGCTCTTTGGAAAGTTCATAAAATGTGAGTTTTGGTTACAACAAGTGGCTTTCTTTGGGAACATAGTAACCAATGAAGGAATCTCGGTTGACCCTGCAAAGACAATGGTTGTGGAGGAGTGGCCTCAACCCACAACAGTAACTGAAATTCATAGTTTCCTTGGTTTAGCAGGATATTATAGGAGGTTTGTGAAAAACTTTTCATGCATTTCTAATCCATTAACCATGATGACTCGAAAAGGGGTTAAATTCATCTGGATAAAGGAATGTAAGGAAGGTTTTCAAGAGCTGAAGAAGAGATTGGTTACTGCACCTGTGTTAACATTACCCTCTATCATAGATGGATTCATTATTTTTAGCGATGCATATCTAAAAGTTTTTGGGTACGTCCTCATGTAAAATGACAAGGTCATTCCTTATTCTTCTCGACAGTTGAAGATGCATGAGCAGAATTATCCTAAGCATGATCTAGATCTAGCGGCAGTTGTTTTTGCTCTAAAGATATTGGAGCACTATCTTTATGGGGAGAAATGTGATATATACACCAAACACCAAAGTTTAAAGTATATTTTCATGCAGAAATAATTGAACATGAGACAAAAGAGATGGTTGGATCTTATTATAGACTATGATTGTTAAATTCATTATCACCCTGGAAGTGAAAACGAAGCCACGAATGCATTAAGCAGGAAACACCCTGTTGTTCTGGAAACAATGAGGATCCTAGGAGATCCCTTGATTAAGGATCTAGTAAAGTTTGACATGGGAATTTTAAGTATAAGGACCCGACCATAAACATTACATAATCATGAATTAAATGAATAATTCACATAGAGGATCTTTTCAGGTTTAGAGTTTTAGAGAATTAGTACATAACTATTACATCTCAAAAGATTATAAAGTAGACACTTATACTAATTTTCAATCAAATAAAAACTCTTAAAAAAACATGTCTAGTTCCAGGTTTTAGATAGCATGTCTTTACTTGATCCCATCCTTGACCCTATTCATCTTTAAGTCCTGTGGAAAAAATTTCAAAAACTTGGGATTAGCATAAAAAAGCCCAGTAAAGGATACACAAAGAAGGAAAACTGTTAGTTTTTCCAAAAAAAAGTAAACCAGGAATAATTTATCAAAGTAATACTTTTCACCTTTATAAAGTAGTAAATACTCTTCACTAAATAAATGATCACTACTTAACCTTTGTAACCAAACTATTACCATAAAACCCAAATAAAGAACACATAACATATAAATGTAACTTGGGACAGAAACATACTAAAATGAAATAACCATAGAGTCGACTTCCACACATATCACTACATGGAATAGCCATACAGCTGACTTCCATAACCAATGCATTGGAGGTTATAACGTAACCACCCATGTCGGTAATCACGAAACCACCTGTAATTTGGTTTATCATGTAACCACCCGTCAAATGTCCAAGTACCATTATAAAATCATAACACATAAAAAAATTATAAAGGAATGAAAACATTTACAAATTTAAAGCACAATATTGCACTTAAATATATTGACATAACAAATCCATTATCAAAACCATTTTCAATACCAAAATACATATAATAGTATATGGAATTTGTTTACTTTTAAAAATATTACGGATTTTTGAGGAAGCCAAAGATCAAATAATACTCGCGGCGGCAGAAAGGTCATTGTCACCGTGTACGTTAAAAAGAAACATACTTTTTGTCATTTAGTAAAACGCTTCGTATAGAAAATATTCCTTTTGAATAAAAGTATAAGTCAAAGGGATTTATACATCATATAAAATAAAGTCTTGTATTAGAACAAAATATGACTCAATGAAAGTAGATTGAGACGAAGTCCCATACAAAGTCGGTATCCTTAGATTAAGGATAAATCAATTACATAATTATGTGTGACAAATATAAATACACCCAATATAAGAGGATATTAAGTGTAAAAAAATCAAAGGTCATCCACACATATTCATATTACGACATAATCAAGAAGAAGAGGTTTATCCCAAAGAATTTAAATTAGGTTAAGAAGTTCCCTTATAGAAATTCGACACCCTAACGACGTCACTTTAAAATTCATAAAATGAGTTGATGAGAGATAAAAAGGTTATTTAATCACATAGACATAATATTTACATCAATAATGATATATAAGAACCTATCCCAACATAAGAATATGTAAATTAAAAGATCTAACAAAAATAAATCTTTTTAAAAAAAAGGAGGGTGAAGGGTTCCCTTACCGATTTGGGTAACTTTCGCAACGTACACCCCATGAATGAAGGGTCATACAATGAAGATGTAAATACCAATAAATGAGAGTATATTACACAAATATTAGAATAATGGTTAGTACATACACCACACAAAAGGAAATAGTGGAAAATGTAGCATGAATCTCATGGGAATAAAAAAGTGAGATAAAAACCCCTTACCTCATTGTAATTAATCGAGTCGTATGGCCAAAATATAATAACCACCAAATGAATTTCAGAACAACATAAATATAAATAGAATTGTGATAATATATATAAATTGTCAGTACACAATACACCACATTCCATAAATAAGTTGCGACCAATGGGAATCTCACGGAATTAAAAGTGAGATAAGGAATACCTTACGAAAATTCGGCAGCCTAACGGCACCACTTAAAAATTATTAAAATGAATTTATGAGAGTAAGAGGGGGTATCTCATAATATAAAAATAAAAAATTTAGTATGGTGAATATAAAAGAACATCCTCAAACATAATAACATGGAACATAAAAGAAATGACATAAAATAGAGTACTTGAAATGAAAGAGAGAGGTTGGATCCCTTACCTCAAGTCAGACTTGTCTTGTTCGTTTCTTTATATTCCTGAATAATAATCTTTGGTAAATTTATAATTGCTTAATGACCACATTTTAATATTATTATTTTGTTAATATCACATATTATAATGTTATAATAATTGGTTAATAATGTGAGTTCATATCAGATGTTTTTGTCGATGTTCGGTACATGAGTCAAAATTGAACATGTTGGAAAAGACTTTTCCATGTAGTTATAGTTAAATCATCTCCAGAATAGTATTAATGATTTAAATATCATATATATTCATTATATATTAATTTTATACTATTCCATAACATTTGGACAAAAAACAATGAAATGCACCGTTTATGGAGACGGTATGTCGTACGTACGCATGAACGCTACTTTCATTTCTTTGTCATATTAATGGAATTAAAACTAAATGAGATATATATATATATTATAATTCCAGAATAATATCAATAATTTATATGTAATATATGACATATATATACATTATATATATGTACATATAATAGTACATAACATTTGAAGCTAAGAAATGAAATGTACTGTTCATGGAGACGGTAAGTCGTACGTATGCATGAACGCTACTTTCATTTATATTTCATACCTTAATAGAATGAAAAAATAATGATATATATGTATATTATAATTAAATTACAATATCATATATAACATCATTAACTCCATTCTTTATACATCCCACATATTCCATTAATGATTCAAATCACTTTGAGGGGGTGGTAGTCCGCACTTCCTAAAATAAAATTATCGCATTTACCCATTATGGAAACCATAATGGCATGGAATAAATGAAAAATAAAGAATAATAAGGAATAAATAAACATAATATTTATATCATATATAAATATAGTGTCATCTTAATCGCCACCATGAGAGGTGTTAAAAGAAGATTGAACAATCATTGTTTCGTGAGGCAGTAATTCGCGACCCACAGAAGCAATATGTTCTTTAACAATTAGATAGAGGTGTGTATAAGTGTACCTCTAATACTTCTCATAAAAACATCCTAGTATGTTTAATATACTGGTGTTGTTACAAAATAAAGTAATAAAAAGATTTTAGGGGGTTGGAGAAGCAAAATAAAACAAAAGAACATAAGAGAAGACATTACCTTCAAATCAGATAACTCTTTTTTCTTTGAGCCCAAAGGCTTCCTTGGAAAAACTTATACCCAAATTGAGGCTTCTAGGAGTAATATAGGGATGTGGAGAGACAATATGAGCAGAGTTTGGATGATCCAATGGCTTGAGTGGTGTGGGTGAGGGGGTAGAGGTGGGGGCCTTTTATAAGAGGGAGGAGGGGCACTCTTGGAAAGTCTGGAAACGTTACTTTATTATAAAATGATTTTCAGATGATAAAGGTACCAAAATTTAATATTTCTAGGATAAGGTGATAAGGGTTCTAAATCCACACATCCAATAGGTTTTATACAAGTGTACGCCTTATATTTTACCTATCTTTTTATTTTATTTAAATCGTTCTTTAATGACGTAATCGCTGCATCATCATGTTGTCAAAAATAAATTTATTTATTTATTGTCTAAAAATTATAAAACAAATATAATGATATAGGAAATATTTTTAGATTTATAATTAATATTTATAGTCAAAAATATGACTTGTATAACCCCATTTAAATATTGTTTTAGTAAAACAATACTTGTTTGTGACATTTTTATTTTATCTTAAAATAAAAAGTTTTTAATGTCATTTTCCTACCCAAGTGGCTCCATGAGGTCCCCAAGTTGACCCATGTATTTTCTTGGACGGCCATGACTCATAAAATAAAGGTAGGACATGTTTCAAGGTCATTTCATATTATTATAACATTATCTTTACCTTAAATTACACTAATTACCTTTAATCACGATTCATAAAACTTAAAAGTTACTATTCACCAAAAATTATTATCATCCCATTGAACCAATTATTACTTATTAATGACAAGCATGTATGTATGATTTTTTAAATTAAATTAACAGCAATGGTAAAGTTTAATTTAAATGAAAAATTAGTTTTTTTAACTACCACCTAGAGGTTTCACTATTCATCAAAAATTGAAGTTTTTCAGAAAAATACCAAAAATTTACCCTAAGCTATATTTGATATTCCAAATTCAAAGATGATGTCTATTTTAAAAAATTCAAATCATATATTTTTCATTAACTAATTTAATAATTAATTCTCGTTGTCAAAACAAATAGCGTGTTTTTAAGAAACAATATCTATCAAAATATTGACACTTGTTTAAGTCCAATTTCAATGTGAAATTAATTCCAATGACCACCATTGGATTAAATGGTAAAAATATATTCTAATTGAACTTTAAATATAATTAAAAAGATAATCTAATCATATAAATAAATTATATTAAAAAGTGGTTTTGAATTAAAATGCAACATTTTGAACTTATTCATTATAAATGAACTTTATCGGAAAAATAACAAAAACATATACAAAATAAATTTTGATGTCCCGAATCTATAGAAGGATTTTATTTGGTCAAATAGAATGTGTAAGAGTGACCAAAACAATTTTTAATGAGGGTTCTCCATCAAAGGAGATAAATCGACCTTTTAGTGAATATTAGAGTATTTATGCTTAAAATTTAATTCTTTTCTTATTTTAAGCCTTTATCTTTTATTGGATAAATGTAAAAACATTTAACAAACATATATAATCATATTTTAGTTATTTATATTCATTCCCACCAATACAAAGACTACGTGTTAACTACAATTTGAAATAATATTTTTATATTATTAGTGTGCAACGTAAGATTTCAAATAAAGTCGTTGTTGCGTGTCGAGTGCGCTATTGAACATAGAAACCCTTTTGAAGTAAAATTAATATTTAATTCACAAATATTAATAAATACGAAAATTTCTTATTCTTTATTTACCTGGGATTTTACATCCTTCCCCCCTTTTGGGAATTGCGTTCTCGCAATTTTTAAAATTGGACTTTGAAACTTCCTTGAAAGCCCCACATTGGAAAATGAGTCAATTAAACTATCACTTTAAAAGAAAGAAAGAGAAGTACAAAGGTCACCCGAGTTAACCCATTATAGGATTCCATGTTGGAAAACATGGATATGGAAGATAAAACAAAGGGTCATGTTCTGATGGAGAGTGATAGAAAACCTGATTAGGAGAATGTTAATCCCAAGAAAATTACAAACTTGTGATGGGTTAAATAGTATTTGATTCACCAGTAGGAAAAGTTAACAGACAACATTTTAGTTTTATGTTACTGTTCATTGAGGAATTTATTTATGAGCTTAACTAAATCACAAGGAACCATACTTACTTGTCATGTAGACTTTCATCTCTTACTAGATTTCTTACACAAACTCTTTTTTCCTCCAAAAGATTAGTATTTAGGATGACTTGTTCACATTAAGAGTTCTATAATCATCTTCCAGAGAAACAGCTAACCCAAAAAAGAGAACTATATATTTCTGATGTCTTTAGACCGTAACCAAAACCAAAATTGTTTGAACAAGAGTAGATAATCCACAAAAGGCCAATCCTTTATAAAAAGAAAATCTATTCTTAATCTCCAAAATTTGTCCAACAAAAGCCAAAGGTCAACGAAGAACATTCGATAAATAAATTGTCCATAAAATTCTTCAAAGTAAACCAAACTAATATTGAAACCCAATTATTTGAAGGATTTAATCACGTAGTCTTCCAAGTAAAAAATTAATATTTATCTCCAAATAACATCAGTTTCTCCTAAAGTCTCATATTGAAAAGTAATTAACCTAAACATATATCCTCCATGATAGGTCAATATTTTCACAGATAGCCCAAAATAAATTTATTCTTGATTCATAAAATTATATAACTAAAAATAATTTGTCATACTATCCAGGGACTTCACGTAGTCCAGTGGTAGGTGATAAATACCAGTCGCACTTTGGTTGTGGGTTCGATTCCCACAGTTTTGTCCGACGTGATGGGTTCTCACACGGTTAGCATGTTTTCCTTTTTCCAAAACTATATAATTCTTAAAAAATTCCACAAAAAGAGATAAAATAATCAAAAAAATTTCATAATATAATTTAACCTCAATTTTATCTCATGCCTTTCATTTTCCATCATAACATATAGTAACCCATAATTACCTCAAAAGTAAGAATCATATAAACCCAATGGTTACCTTTATAATTATTACCTGAACTTCCACATCGAGTTGGTCATCTCGTACATGATGGATTAGAGAATTCACCAAGGATCAAGTGGCTAATCATGCATCCTGATAGTTGGTTTAGAATAACCACGAGATTTCTCATTGAATCCCCCATTTCATCTAGTCTCATAATCCGAGAACCACCACTATTTCCTTTAAACCCATTTTCACATTGGTGCCTGGTAGATCCATCCATTTACTAAACCAAAAAGGTCAGTGTGAGTATATCATTAGAATCATCATATAATACTAAGATATAATTATTCATGTTATCTTAAACTCATTCACATTATCTAAAACTATGACCCTTTCTGAAATCCTAACAATTATGGTAATTTCACATGTGCTTAAAGAATACCCTAACCTATAAAGTTATCTAAACTGACCTTTGATACCAACTATAAGGACCCGGCCTTAAAACCTTACATAATCATGAATTAAATGAATAATTCACATAGAGTATCTTTTCAGGTTTAGATTTTTAGAGAATTAGGACATAACTATTACATCTCAAAAGATTATAAAGTAGACACTTCTATTAAGTTTTCATAAAATAAAAAATCTTAAAAAGAAACATGCCTAGTTCCATGTTTTAGATAGCATGTCTTTACTTGATCCCATCCTTGAACCTATTTATCTTTAAGTCATATGGAAAACATTTCAAAAACATTGCATGATCATAAAAATCCTATTAAAGGATACACAAAGAAGGAAAACTGTTAGTTTTTCCAAAACAAAAAAGTAAACCATGAATACATTATCAAAGCAATAATTTTCACCTTTACGAAGTAATAAATACTCTTCACTGAATAAAAGATCACTACATTCCCTTTTTAACCGAAATATTACTATAAAACCCAAAAAAAATAACACATAACATATAAAGGTAACTTGGGACATAAACTTACTTAAATGGAATAACCATACGGTCGACTTCCACACATATCACTACATGGAAAAGCCATACAGATGACTTCCATACCCAATGTATTAGAGGATATAATGTAACAACCCATTCTGGTATTCAGGGAACCACCCGTCATTTGGTTTATCGCATAACCACCCATCAAATGTACAAGTACCATTATAAAATCATAACACATAAAACAATTATAAAGGAAAGAAAACATTTACACATTTCAAACATAATATATCAATTAAATATTTTGACATAAAAAATCTATTATCAAAACCATTTTCAATACCAAAATACATAAATAATTATATGGTATTTATTTACTTTTAAAAATATTACATCTTGTGGAGGAAGCCAAAGATCTAATAATACTCGCGGCGGCGGAAAGGTCGTTGTCATCGCATACGTTAAAAAGAAACATACTTTTTGTCATTTAGTAAAACACTTCGTATAGAAAAGATTCCATTTTAATAATAGTAGAAGCCAAAGGGGTTTATACAGCATATAAAAGAATGTCTTGTATTAGAACAAAATACGCCTCATTGAAATGAGATTGAGACGAACTCCCATGCAAAGTCGGTATCCTTAGATTAAGGATAAATAAATTAAATAATTATGTGTGACAAATATAAATACACACAATATAAGAGGATATTATGTGAAAAAAAATCAAAGGTCATCCACACATATAGATAGTACGAAATAATCAAGAAGAAGAGGTTTAACCCAAATAATTGAAATTGGGTTAAGAAGTTCCCTTACAGAAATTCGACAGCCTAACGACGTCACATTAAAATTCAGAAAATGAGTTGATGAGAGATAAAAAGGGTAGTTAATAACATGGACATAAAATTTACAGAAATAAGGATATATAAGAAACTATCCCAGCATAAGAAGATGTAAATTAAGAGACCTAACAAAAAGAAGCCTTTTTAAAAAAAAGGAGGGTGAAAGGTTCCCTTACCGATTTGGGTAACTTTCGCAACGTACACCCCATGTATGAAGGTTCATACAATGAAGATGTAAATACCCATAAATTAGAGTATATTACACAAATAGTAGAATAATGGTCAGTACATAAAACACACAAAAATAAATAGTGGCAAATGTATCATGAATCTCACAGGAATAAAAAATTGAGATAAAAACCCCTTACCTCGTTGTAATCAATCGAGTCGTATGACCAAAAGATAATAACCACCAAATGAATTTCAGAACAACAGGAATATAAAAAGAATTAGGATAATATATATCAATTGTAAGTACACAATACACCACATTCCATAAATAAGTGGTAACCAATTGAAATCTCATGGAATTAAAAGTGAGATAAGGAATCCCTTACGAAAATTCGGTAGTCTAACGATGCCACGTAAAAATTATTAAAATGAATTTATGAGAGTAATAGGGGATCTCTAATCATATAAAAATACAAATTAAATTATGGTGAATAAAAAATAACATCCTCCAACATATGAACATGAAGCATAAAAGAAATGACATAAAATATAGTACTTGAAAAGAAAGAGAGAGGTTGGATCCCTTACCTCAAGTCATACTTGTCTTGTTCGTTTCTTAATATTCCGGAATAATAAACTTTGGTCAATTTAAAATTTCTTAAGGAAATCCTTTAAATATTATTATTCAGTTCATATCACATATTATAATGTTATAATAATTGGTTAATAATGTGAGTTCATATCAGACGTTTTTGTCGATGTTCGGTACCTGAGTCAAAATTAAACTTATTGGATAATAATTTTCCATGTAGTTATAGGTAAATAATCACCATAATAGTATTAATGATTTAAATATCATATATATACAGGATATATTCATTTTATACTATTCCATAACATTTTCAGATAAAAAATGAAATGCACCGTTCATGGAGACGGTAGGTCGCACGTACGCATGAATGCTACTTTCATTTCATTGTCATATTAAGGGAATTAAAACTAAATGAGAGAGATATATATTATAATTCTAGAATTATATCCATAATTTAGATGTAATAGATGAAATATATATACATTATATATATGTACTTATAATAGTACATAACATTTGGAGATAAGAAATGAAATGTACCGTTTATGGAGACGGTAAGCCGTACGTACGCATGAACGCTACTTTCACTTCTATTTCATACCTTAATGGAATGAAAACATAATGATACATAGTTATGTTATAATTAAATTATAATATCATATATAACATCATTAACTCCATTCTTTATACATCCCACATATTCCATTAACGATTCAAATCTCTTTGAGGGGGCGGTAGTCCGCACTTCCTAAAATGAAATTATCGCGTTTACCCATTATGGAAACCATAAAGGTATAGAATAAATGAAAAATACAGAATCATAAGGAATAAATAAACATAATATATATATATCATATATAAATACATTGAAATATTAATGGCAACCATGAGAGGTGTTAAAAAATATTGAACAATCATCGTTTCGTGAGGCAGTAATTCGCCACCCAGAGAAGCAGTATGTTCTTTAACCATTAGATGGAGGTGTGTATGAGTGTAGCTCAAATCCTTCTCATAAAAACATTCTAGTATATTTAATATACTGTTTTTGTTACAAAATAAAGTAATAAAAAGAGTTTATGGGGTTGGAGAAGGAAAATAAAACAAAAGAACATAAGAGAAGACATTGCCTTCAAATCGAATAACTCTTTTGGATTTGAGCCCAAAGGCTTCCTTGGAAGGACTACTGCCCAAAGTGAGGCTTCTAGGAGTAAGAGAGGGATGTTTAGAGACAATATGAGAAGATTTTGGATGAGCCAAGGGCTTGAGAGGTGTGGGTGAGGAGGTAGAGGTGGGGGCCTTTTATAAGAAGGAGGAGGGGCACTTTTGGAAAGTCTGGAAAAGTTACTTTTTTATAAAATGATTTCGGATATTAAAGGTCCCAAAATTATATATCGAGAGGATAAGGTGATAAGGGTTCTAAATTCACCCATTAAATAGGTTTTAGACAGGTGTAAGTCTTAGATTTTACCTTATCGTTTCATTTTATTTAAATCGTTCATTAATGAGGTAATCACTGCATCATCATGGTGTCATAAATAAATTTATTTATTAAATGTCTAAAAATTATGAATAAAATATCATGATGTAGGAAATAATTTATATTTCTAATGAATATTTATATTAACAAATATGACTTGTATATCCCCATGTAAAAATTGTTTTAGTAAAATAATACGTGTGTGTGACATTTTTATTTTAACTTTAAATAAAAAATTATTAATGTCATTTTCTTACCCAAGTGGCTCCATGGGGTACCCAAGTTGACCCATGGATTTTATTGGTTGTCCATGACTCATATAATAATTTTAGGACATGTTTCAAGTTCATTTAATATTATTATAACATTATCTTTACCTTAAATAACACTAATTACCTTTAATCAGGATTAATAAAACATAAAAGTTACTATTCACCAAAATTTATTTTCGTCCCATTGAATCACATTTTACTTAATAATGACAATAATGTAGGTAGTATTTTTGAAATTAAATTCACAGAAGTGGTAAAGTTTCATTTAAACAAAAAATTTGTTTTTTAACTACCACTTAGTGGTTTCACTATTCATCAAAAATTGAAGTTTTTCATAAAAATACCAAAAAATCACCATAAGCTATATTTGATATTCCAAATTCAAAGATGATGTCTATATTAAAAAATTTAAATCATATAATTTGCATTAACTAATTTAATAATTAATTCCCGTTGTCAAAACAAATAGCGTGTTTTTAAGAAACAATATATATCAAAAGATTGACACTTGTTTAAGTCCAATTTCAAAGTGAAATTAATTCTAATGACCAAAATTGGATTAAATGGTGAAAATATATTTTAATTGAACTTTAAAACTAATTCAAAATATTATCTAATCATATAAATAAATTATATTAAAAATAGGTTTTGAATTAAAATGCAACATTTTTAACTTATTCATTAAAAATGAACATTGTCAGAAAAATAACAAAAACATATACAAAATAAATTTTGATATCCCAACTCTATAGAACGATTTTATTTGGTCCAATATAATGTATAATATTGAACAAAACTATTTTTAAATAGGGTTCTCCGTCAAAAGGTGATAAATCAACCTTTTAGTGAATATTAGAGTCTTTATGCTTAAAATTGATTTCTTTTCTTATTTTAAGCCTTTATATTTTATTGGATAAATGTAAAAATATTTAACAAACATATATAATCATATTTTAGTTATTTATATTCATTCCTTCCAATACAACGACTACGTGTTAACTACCATTTAAAATAATATTATTATATTATTAGTGTGCAACGTAAGATTTCAAAGAAACTCGTTGTTGCTTATCGGGTACGCTATTGAACACAACAACCCTTTTGAAGTAAAATTAATATTTAATTCACAAATATTAATAAATATGAAAAATTATTATTCTTTATTTACCTGGGATGTTATAGTAAGGGAAAGGAAATCATCAACCATATCCCAAATGATTTCTGAACATTCATTAATGGAGATGATCAAGAAGGCTCAAAAATAATATCTTTTGTTGCAGAAGAATTTTGAGGCTGTGATGGATGGGAAGTTTCCTGATTTCAATATTGATCAAGAAGGTGTTTTAAAATTTCATACAAGACTTTTTGTTCCATCTATTCTGGAGATAAAGAACGAACTGATGGAAGAAGCTCATAACTCTACTTTCTCTATACATCCGGGAAGCACTAAAATGTATAGAGACCTTCATGATCATTATTGGTGGGATAACAAGAAGAGAAATATTGTTGATTACACTACAAGGTTCCTGGTGTGTCAACAAGTAAAGGAAAAACGACAACTTCCAATGGGGGTATTACAACCACTACCCATACCAACATGGAAGTGGGATAATATCACTATGGACTTTGTCACTGGTCTCCCGAAAACATCCAAAGGAAACAATGTGGTATGGGTTATTGTGGACCATCTCACTAAGACTGCCCATTTTATATCTAATCAAGAATATTTCTATTTGGATAAACTTTCCAAGATATACGTGAAGGAAGTGGTAAGGCTGCATGGGGTACCACTATCCATCTTATCTGATCTTGATCCAAGATTCACATCAAAATTCTAGAGAAGTCTTCAACATGCTCTGAATACTGAATTGAATTTTAGTACGGCCTATCATCCTCAAAATGATGGTCAGTCTGAAAGGAATATTTAGACACTTGAGTACATGCTGAGATTATGATTAATGGAATTTAAAGGTGGATGGGATCAACACCTCTCACAAGTTGAGTTCTCATACAACAACAGCTTCCATTCGAGTATTCAGATGGCACCCTATGAAGCTCTATATGGAAAGCTATGTAGAACTCCTACTTGTTGGGATGAAGCTAGTGAGAGAAAGATTCTTGGGTTTGATCTTGTGCAAGAGATGACAGAAAAGGTCCATGCCATCCAACAACACATAATGTTTGCTCAGAGTCGGTAGAATAGCTATACTGACAACCGTCGAAGGGACTTGGAGTTTGGTGTTGGAGACAAAGCCTTCCTTCAAATTTCTATATGGAAGAGAGTCATGAGGTTTGGGAAGAAAGGGAAGCTCATCCCTAGGTACATTGGCCCCTATGAAATCCTGGTTCACATAGGAGTAGTGGCCTATCATCTAGCACTTCCACTGAACCTAGCTCAAGTTCACGATGTCTTCCATGTATCTCTCTTGAGGAATTACATACCCGACCCTTCGAATGTACTGAACATAGAGGTGGTACAACTAGAACATGACCTCTCTTATGAGGAGAAGATAGTGGAGATCTTAGATCGTAGAGAGAAGGTTCTACGCAACAAGGCTACCCACCTTGTGAAAGTGTTGTGGAGGAATCATAAGTATAAAGAAGCAGCGTGGGAGCCTGAGGAAACAATGAAGCAAAATTACCCCCACCTTTTCGACTAGGCCTTTGGTTTAAAATTTCGAGGATGAAATTTCTTAAGGGGGAAGAATGTAACGACCAGAACTTTTTGAATAGTATTTTAATTTAAACTTAATGATTTAATAGAGATGTTAATGGTTAATGCAGAAAGAAGATTCGATGGCTTCATCCAATAGACTCGAACATTATAAAGCCCACTTATCAGAGCTTGGGAAAGAGGTGGCATCTTTGGGCTTCACTTTGGACCAAGCCCAAGCCGAACTCCAGTGTGTCAAGCTTGAATGGAGTCGCATATTGGAGAAGTTCAAGTTAGTGGAGATTACTACTAGGGAAATGTTATCTAAGCCTCCCCAAGATTCAATATCCTTATCACACCTTACACTTAGGTCTTATGCTGGTGTTATAAGGGGCTATATAACGAGATCATAGCTACTTTGTGTAATCCTTTGAGATAAATAAAATTGGGATTTCTTCCTTCGGTGAAGTTTTTGAATTTTTAGTTGTCCATATAAAAATAGGATGTATCTTATAGATGAATTTTAGAAAAAGGGTATTTTAAAAATATTTATCTAAACCTTAAATAATTAAAAATTTGTAATGATTTTCAAAAAATGGTCTTCTACAGTTGTGTTCAGTATGAAATTTAGAATCTAATAAGATCAACTTAATTTTTGGTGAATAGTAAATTATGAATAGTGATTTTATGCTTAGGATTAGTAATGTGACCAAATGGATTAATAATCTTACTTAAATAATGTATTAATATAATTTAGGTACCTTGATTAAGTAATGTGATTGAATAAAATTGGTAAATAACTATTTCAAAAATTATTAGTTAAGTATTAGTTTTTTTTAGGTGAATAGTGTTTTTTATATAAAAATTAAATTAAAAATAATTAGAAAATTATTTTTATAAAATGGATTTCATTTTTGAATTTAGAGAATTGATATTATCTTAAGGAGAATTTGGGGGATTTTTCTCGAAAAGTTGAATTTTGGTGAATAGTGAATTTTCAGTTTAGAGTTTCGGGTGTTTAATGACATCATGAAGGATGTAATAATTATTTAATAATTCTTGTTGACTTATGAATAGTAATATATGGTATGAGGTGTAACAAGTGGCCAATGTCATGGGAAAATACTATGGGCAAGCCCATGGTTTTTCCAATACCACCAATGAGGTGTCCCTTGGCCATTAATGCCTTGTCCCCTAACTTCCCCTATAAATACCAAGCCATTACCTCATCCTTTACATTAAAAAATCATCCTAAACTAAGTTTGGGTCTCCTTAAATCCCAAGGAGTCCTCTCAAGGTTCCCTTAAGCCCCTCAAGGTCACAACCTTCGAGTTTTAAGAGTTACGTTTAAATGTAAGGGATCATACCACTCTCTTTCTTTCCAAGTACTCTCTTTTATGTTATTTCTTTTATGCTCCATTTTCTTATGTTGGAGGATGTTCTTTTATATGTATCCTACTGTAATTATCATGTTCATATGATGAGAGACCCCCTCTTTCTCTCATCAATTCATTTTAAGATTGTTTAAGTGGCATCGTTAGGCTGCCGATTTTTTAAGGGATTCATTCACCCTTCTTGTTTTCAAGATCAATTTTCATGTCAAGTATTTCATGTTCCTTTTTATTATGTTCGGGTAATATCTCTATATCTATCATACTAAAATTTTATCTTCATATGACTAGAGACCCTATTTTATCTCGTCAATTCATTTTTTAGAAGTGTCAAGTGACGTCGTTAGGCTGCCAAATTTTCATAAAAGAAATCTTATTTTTGTCTTCCATCCATGTTTTTCATTTCATATGGTATGTCTTTAAAATTTTATTACCATGTTCTTATATACGTTATATCCTGTCCCCCCTACTTTTTTTATGGGTCATTTATGATTGGGTGACCCATGTACCCTCTCTTTTCAATGTTTTCTAAAACCCCGTAACATAGCCTTTATGCTGGAGAATTTTCGTCTCAAAATGTCTCTCTATTTTTGTCAAATTCTTTTATTTTATTAAGTGAATACTCAAAGCTGTTTTTTCTACAGGTGTATTCACATATATATCAAAATTTTCTATTTTAATTTTGGTATTTACATACACGAAACCCGCTTTCCTTTTTCATGGGTTTAAATGACATAAAGATCATGTCTTCAATGCAGTTTTTAAAACGTTATGATAATGAAATGAAACCCATTTTTTATTCTATATGGGTTATTTATGAAATGTTTGATGATGATATATGTGACTCGCATGATGATAAAGACAAATTTAAGTGTGCACCTTGATAACGCTCCAATGCATTAGGTAATGATGTAACCACTAGAGATTACAATTTCAATGATACCTTGGTGAATAACCTTGGTAATTTCAAATGACACCTTGGGGATGGAACTTGGTGATATGTTCATGATTGTCTATGTTAAATATTGTAGCCACATTTTCAAGTTATGAGTCATGTTATTTCCATTATGATATATATCATGATCTCTTTATCATTCCTTAAAGCTATTTATCATGACCTTATTGATGTATCTCAAGTTCACATGAAAAATGTTTCTCTTTTTCCCTTACTAGGCCTTCTGCTCACCATTTCCTTTGATGTATGCTCCAAGGTTATGAGATGCTATAATGAACCTAGGATGGACAATGAAGAATCCTTTCAATTGTTTAAGATGATTTTTTTTATGATGTCATGTATTAAGTTCCTGGTTTCTAAGACACTAAACCCTAAAGATCCTCGATTTTTTATTATGTAATGAAAGTTCATGTAATGAAAAAAGTGGGATTCTATAGTTATGTTGTTTTTAACAATCCTATATTCTTATTTTATTGAGTTATGTACTATTATGTCATGATCAACTCATATTATCATGTTTGGGGGTACTCATTCATGTGATGTTTCAAACACCGTTCACCACTTCTTTTCTCGCCTTTCAATTATAGTGTTTGTGTGGTTCAGATGTTTTAGTTGAACTCACATTAACACTATGACATACATATAATTAAAAGTCATGGTAACACATTGAAAGAACATAAAAACCTGGAAAATGCATCGAGTTCTTCGTGTGTTTCCTCAATGAGTTTCAGTTATGAATTCGAACACAAATCTCTGAATCATCGATGGTATCCGATGAACCATTTTTTGTTTCAGAATAAACCCTAGGAGTTATCCTAGTGTAAACCTAGTAACAGTCTGGTTCTAGGTTTTACAAACTAGGAATTAAAATCTCATAACCATATCTCTTTAAGTGATGAAGGATGAACATCACAAGATTTCCCCATGTCGGTCACATTTAATTACTTTTGTTAACTTCCACTTTGTTTTTATCACTTTCTTTTTTATTTTGGTATATTAAATCATAAAACCCAAGTTTTCAAAAACACCACTCCTTTTTTTACTTTCATAATTAGAACCTAATTTTTAAATTAATGATCAAAGGCTCTATTGAGAGATGACCTAAGGTTACTGCTATACTGCATAAATTCCAGTTATAAAAAACATCTAATTTGATATGCTTGAAAATGAGATTAGAAGCATAGAACTATATTACATAAATATTCTATTTTGAAACAATTGGTATTGGTCCTAGAAAAAATAATAATCTTGTAAATTATCTATATTTTAAAATAACTCATAGATGTGTTTATTGAGGCCCTATGAAGTTCTTATAAGTTTGAGATAGAAGTTTCTGTAGCTGAGGTTTAATGGGTGGAAACTAATCCAGAAGAATTTCACAATACCATATCATTTAAAGAGAAAGATCAGGAATAATCTATTGCGGGGCCTATCAAATCCATGTATGTTTTAGTAAAGTTCAATAATGTTCACATTTGAAGGTCGCATATTGACAACAGTTATAGGACCAACCTCATCCCGGTCTAGACCCTCAAACATTTGGGATATAATAAGGATGATTTGTCACTAATTAAGATGACCATTCAATGGAATGAAAAATTTGAGCAAAGGCTATTAGGAAAGATGTATCTCAAAGATCAATTTAGGGACCTCATCTCTAATATTGTGTCCATGTTTATTCAAAAAGACACAAAAAATAATGTCATGCTTGTAGGACCTTTGTTTCATAGCCACATAATAGTGCAATCAATTTTTCATCAATGTTTAAAACACCCTATTAAGGGAAAGATAGGTACACTATATGGAAAAAATAGCCCCTTTAAATCTTGTGAATAAATATTCGTCATGGAAATTTTTTAAAATTGGAAAGTAAATTAACCAATAATGGAGGGTGACATATAGGTTTTTGTTCCCAATGGCTTGGGAACTACCCTTAAAAATCTCGAGAGCATGCATAGCAGCGATTACCTGATCCCAATAGATATGATTAAGGTAGTATACTCAACCACCATGATCTATTATGAACCAAAAAATTCATTGGAAAATTTCCATGTTATAATAATTGTTCCTTCTAAAGTGGGTTCATATAAATACAATCAATCTAATTCTTTGTTGGAATATCAAAAATGACCTTTCACCATTAGAAGAAGAAAAAATATGTCCCCAGGAAATTCTCTGTAACTTAGGATGTTCACAACTCTCCTTCCCCTAGTATCGTCATAATGGAAAAATCTTCCATGAGATCTCTCCCCAATGACTCTGGAACTTTAAGATGTTAATATATCTCCTTGTGACCTATTATACATTGAAAGAGATATAGACTCCCCTGATTTATCCACTATACCTGAATATTCCCTCATAGATACATAGATATAAGAGGAAGAGGATGGCCTGAGGAACTCCCCTCCCACATTTGAAAAAGGAATCTCCACCTCCATAAATGTTCCCAAGTAGGTGAATCTAGGAACAAAAGAAGACCCATGGCCTATATTTATTAGTGAAACCATGCCACCTGAAGAGAATATGATACATATTTCCTTACTAAGGAAGCGTTGATATGTGTTTTCTTAGAATTATATAGATATGATTGGGTTGAACACTAGTGTGGATAATCACCATCAAGTCTTGTTAGATTACCATCAAGGTTTCAAGAAAAAATCCTAGGGAATTCAACCCTCTCATGCTACCAAAGTGGAATTATAATTTGTAAAATTTATCCAAACTTGAATAATCCAAGTGATGAAATACCGAAAATGGATTACAAAAATTGTTCTTATTGAAAAGGAAAATGAGAATATTATATTCTATATAAATCTCATGGAACTTAATAAATTTTGGATGAAGGGTGATTTTCTAGTATTAATCATATAACTTTTGATCGATGAAACAGATGTCTTCCAATACCCTTAATTTATGATGGGTATTCAGGGTATAATCATATCAAGATGGAAACTGAAGTTAAGTAATCCATTAAATTTAGAGTTCTAAAATGATTATTTTTCTACCATTATATGAACTTTTTCTTAAAGAATATTGTTTCCACTTACCAATGCTCCATACACCACATCTTTAAACACTTCTTGGGAAAGATCGTGGAGTGATACATTGATGAACTGGTGGTTAAATCATCATAATGTTTTGATCGCCTCACTTATCTTAAGAAAATATTCAATAAGTTTTAGCATCACTGTTTGAAGATAAAACCTCTAAAGTATTCTTTTTTAGCAACATCATATAAGTTCCTCACCATTGTGGTAAGACATTGTGGTATCGAATCCAGACCCAAAAGACTAGTTTAATCATGGTCATGCCACCTTCATAGAATATGAAATAATTGAGAGGGATCTAAGGGTACATTACTTATATATGGAATTTCATGGCCAACCTGGATGGAAAATATCACCCCTTCACTAAGTTAATTAATAAAGGAGTCACCTACTAGGGGGATGAAGACTACCAAGAAACTTTTTAGAAATTTAAGTGGTACCTTCTACATCCACCAGTCTTGATGCTGACGATAGAAGGAAAATCACTTATCTTATAATTGGCATCCATGGAATGATCACATAGTGCCCAACTTGCGTAGAAAAATGATATGGGGAATGAAAATAGTCTCTAATAACTCATCCAAAAAATGAAAGATACCGAGTCTAGATATTATGATATTGATAAGAACTTCCCTCATTCATCTTCACATGTAATTGTTAAGGCATTACTTATAGAATAACAAAGTTCACTTGGACACTCATATTAATCTTCTCAATTATATTCTTGGTCACTATATGTTACCCATGAATTTGTTTGAATGGGAGGTTATTATTCAATAGTATTACATTAAATTCATGTCACAGAATGAAATCACAGGGTAGGTGTTAGCTGATTTTATAGTAGCATATACTACCCTAAAAAGCATTTCATTAGAAACCAAAATTCTAGAAAAAAAATTTTTCTATGCCCATGACACTACATAAACAATTGTAAATGTTTTTTAAATGTACTTCCTTATTTATTAGTGGTGATAAAAGTGAAAACCCAAATCTTAACTGGGTTATTCTAAGAATCATATTCATTTCCCCATATAAAGAAAATTTTTCCCTATTCCTTTTCATTGTCCGAAGATAGCACTAATAATGAGGAAGAATACCAATACCTTATTGCATGCTTAGATATATCTTTAAATATATAAACATCCTACATGAATGTCAAAGGGGACTCAAAGATTATGATTGATCAGATAAACAGTGAGTATGTTATCAATAATGAAAAATTGGTCCCTCTCACGGGTTATGTGAGAGGATCGATGGTGGAGTTCCCTTATGAACCAATATTATATCATGCACCATGATCATAGAATGATTTTTATAATGCAATGTCTAATTTAGCCACAATCCTAGTTGATCCCGATCCGGAAAAAATAGTATTCCTCGGTACACACCAAATGGTATTCTTACCAGTCATCATCTATGACATAGAGGAAACTAATCAGATTAATCCTTCCCTAGACCTCGATGAGCTAATATCCACCCTGAGAAAGATGTATCTCAAAATATATTACAACCAAAATGGGAAACTCCCATTAAATTAGACAAAAAGGGATCAAATTTGACATCGAGTAGTGAACTTTATCCTCAAGGATGGGATGAATAATAAAAAATACCTCTATAAATAAGGATTAGAGGAAGTCCTAATATGAATTGTAGAAACAGATACTCTCACCAACAAAAAGGAAGTATGTGTAGGCTCTTGTGGTTATTATCATTATAGAAAAAGGATCTTCCATCAAATTAGGAGGCTTATTTACTACTGGAAGATGATGATACATGACTATATAAAATTCACCAGGAATTTTCACACCTATCAAATCCATGAAAATTTCATCTATAAGGCATCAGAGTTACTACACATATCTATGTATTCCTAACCATAATTCATATGGGGGAATTGACATTGTGGGGCCATATCCCCCAGAAACAACTAAGTAGTTTAAGTAAATCCTTACTATTACCAAATTATTTTCTGAATGATTTGAGGTAATATCCCTCAATGAAGTAAAGACAAGGATCATCAAAAACTTTGTGAAGTATTATATTATCACTAGATTTGGTTTCCCTCACATGATACTTATAGACAGTGGCACCAAGTACTATTATTTTTGAGTTAAATAGGTTATATTTGGAGTATAATATCAATTAAAACCATTCATCCCACTATCATGAAGTAGAAAATGGAATGATCGAGGACTTTAATAAGATTCCATCAAATATACTCTAGAAAATGGTGGACAAAGATAAGAGGTCTTGGTTGGACAAGCTTTTGTATGATTTTTCTACCTAATGTACCACCGCATGCATTATCATGAAAGAGACCAAATATTCATTGGTTTATGGAATAGAGGTAGTTATACCCATAGAAGTATAGTTTCACTCACTATGAATATCTATATATAGACAACTCTCAGATTATTAACAATCGCAGAAGCAGTTGTATGACTTAGAAAAACTTGATGACAAAATATTTTGTATGTCGCACAACCTCGAAGTCTAATAGAATTGGACTGCATAATCCTTCAATAAAACGGTCCGCATATACTCATTCCTAAAAGGAGAATTGGTATAGATTATTAAAACCCTGATGATACCAGGTAAGAAACCCCCAAAATTATAACCCAATTAGGAAGGGCCTTACATTATACATAAGGTTTACATTAATGGGTCCCACTCATTGGTCACAATATATGGGGAATGAATTATGCCCCTACCAATGTGAGGTTTCTTAATAACAACATTATGTAAATTCCACCTAAGGAAACAAATTCATGGCAACAAGACTTTAAAATGTGCATCATTACATGTCCTAGCAGCAAGAAGTTAAACTGAACAACATTCTACATCCTTACCGCATGACATTAAACTACACATAAATATATCCATAATTCATGATGTTAAAATGCATGGTGAACATCCTTGTCACATGATGTTAAACTTTACAACATATATTCACCTTTTGGGGACTTCATTCCCCCTTATACATGAGGTAGATTTGTGAAAATTGTTCATGGTGTGGGGGTTTACTAGCTCATGCTAAATTTATTCCCATAACCCCACTGAGAATAAGATAGTCTCACCTGATTGTGAAACTAGAACCTCATCCAGCAGGTTTTCTTATTCTTTAATCTAGACATCACTTCATTGGTAATTCACTATAAATGTGTTTGATCAATAAAAAATGAAGTTCCACAATCCTTATGTGAGATTCATATTTTTTATAAAGAATCATATACTAAAAATACATGTGGCTTGATTATTATCATCAAAGGATACATAGTGATTCTTGAGTCTCCAATATTAAGACCAACTAATATGAAAAAAAATACCCTTCCCTTATGTATGTGTCAAACCGGTTCATGGAATTATTTTATAAAAATTAGGTGTGGATTTATTCTTATTACCATAGAATTCATAGTGATTCCTAGATCCCAAATCCTTGTACCATTTGTAATATATATGAAAATGAGATAATTAAATTCCCCCTCCCTACATATGGTTAAATCCTATGCAGGGATATTTATCTTGAACTATGTGTATCTTGATTCCACTTACCATAAGATATGTGGTGATAGCCGAATATCAAATCAGAGGTCCAGCTGCAATATATAAAAGGAAAAAAATACCCCCACTCATATGGCTCATTATTTTTTAGGGAAATATCTATATAATAAATATGTATGGATTGATTGCTATTACCATATGACACATAATGATTCTTATATCTCAAATCCTGATTCCAGTCAAATTATAAAAAATGAATAAATTTCCCCTCCTGACATATGGTTTGGAACTCTAAACAGATAAGAACTATGTGTGGGTTGATTCATGTTACTAGGAGATATATAGTGATGCCCGAATCTCAAATCTCATGCCCATCCGTAATACAAGAGAAAATTCCCCATCCCTTTCATATAGGCCAGATCTATACATGGGATTCTTTTATAATAACTACATGTGTATTGGTTCCCATACTATGGGATACATAATCATGACTGGATCTTTTATCTCTATCCCAACCACAAACTATCATCACTCTCAACCATGTACCGCTAAAAGAATTAGATCTGTGTAGAGGTGAAAGTCTACATTAAAATGTTAACCCTCCCACATATTCCATGTTATTCACCCTCACACAGCTCAATAGACTACCCAGTTCTCTATTTTTTCTCACACCGAGTATGATTCCTGTGATCTTAGGGAATCTGGAAAGCCACTATGTTCGGATTGATCGAGGAATGCTCTGTATAGTGAATTACATCCTAGTCGTATGACATTAAACAACATGAAAACATATTTTTTGTACGAAATTAGTCACTTTAAAAATATTTCTTCACATTTCACATACCATTCCACTGATTACTATGTACTCAATAATTGCCTTTGTTTTATCGCATACCCCTAAAAATGGGTTCAATACAAATTTTTAAAGCCTTTAGGGTTCTCAAATCCATCATGAATATAATTCACTCCATGAACCACCATCATATCATTGATATCTATGTTAATTCCAACCAATTACTTGAGTTAATATCCTTCTATTGGAACTCGTGGTCCTTGAGCCCACATAATCTTAGATATTCTGTATAGTGTAATTTTAATAAAGACTAGATAGTACAAAGGGACCCCATTAGGATTCGCTGGTGAATAATGAATCACCTCATAGCTTGTTTATAGTTAATGTTTTGGTCCTGGAGGAGAGCCCCCCCCCTTAAATATAAGAGTTATTGTCTTGATGGCACAAAATATGGGATTTCACCAATAATAATAATCAATATATACCCACCATTATTCATCTCTTGTTGACTCAAATATTATTGGGTTATGATTTAAACTTCCCATAACCCAACTGTTAAAGTGGATTTGGATACCCTTGATATTACATATCTATGAATCATACCCATTGTCAATGTAATATTATAATGTTGCATTATCGTAAACATTCATTTTTTGGTATGTATTTTCAGTAAAGAACCACCTTCTATGACTTCTTAACTCACTTTGGACCCACATTTTTCTACCAAGAAAACTACATACCCCTTTTCATGTATAAATCACCTAATACATTGAACCCACATTGTCCTAGTTCTCTGTTGCAATATATTGTTAATAGGGACTAACTAATCTATAAGGAACTCTACTGCGATTCACTGGTGACTAAAAAAATTCATAAGATCTTGATACTAAGGGATGTTTTAGTTCTTTAAGGGTACCCACTATGATTTTTATCTGAATAACATAATTCCTGTAACACCCCAAGATTTCATAGTACGTTATTTATTTAAATTAATTCAATAACTTGCACTACACGCAACACCGAGTTCAAGCGCACCACGACTTACCAAACTAGCCGTTAAAAAGAGGTTATGAATAGTATTAAATAAATTTTGAATTTTATATACTCCTTATAATCCATATTATGTGTTCTTAGGCATAATATAAGAAACAATTCAATTTTTCAGAAAAAAAAAGTATTTTTAAAAACAAATCAATTTTACCACCATTTAATGGAAAACCCATTTTAATATCCAATATTTGACCATTTTACATATTCATTTTGAAAAAATAAAATTCTTCTTTAGAATCGGGACATCAAAATTTACTATGGATGAAATTTTGGAATTTTTCAAATAATATTAATTTTCTATGAATACTGAGAAATAATTTATTTTAATTCAAAACTGCCTTTTAATCTAATTTATTTAGATGGTTAGATTATATTTTAAATATGTTTTTAAGTATAATTAGATTATATTTTTACCATTTAATACAATTTTGGTCATTGGAATTAATTTTACTTCGAAATTAAACATAAACAAGTGTCAATCTTTTGATAGTTATTGTTTCTTAAAAACACATTATTTGTTTGGACAACGAGAATTAATTTTTAATTAATTAATACAACTTCTATGTTTCTAATTTGGTAAAATAGAAATCATTTTTGAATTCATAATATCAAATACATCTTAGGCTGAATTTTTGGTATTTTTCTGAAAAACATCAATTTTTGATGAATAGTAAAACCACTAAGTAGTAGTTAAAAATCCGTCTTTTTCATTAAAATAAAATTTTATCGCTTCCGTGAATTGAATTTCAAAAATCAGATATACATGGTTTTTATTAGTAAGTAAAATTTGGTTCAATAAGATGAAAATATTTTTTTGTTGAATAGTAACTTTTGACTTTTATTTACCACGGTTAACGGTATATAGGGTAATTCAAGGTAAAAATTATATTATAATAATACAAAGTTACCTTAACACTTGTACTAACCTTATTGTATGAGTAATGGAAGACCATGGGTATCCTTGGGTAGATTTTCGGACCCCATGGAGACACTTACGAATGATAATAACACTTTATTTTAAATAACATAAAGTAAAGATAAAAATGACATTAACAAATATCTTTAGTATATCAATTTTTACATGGGGTTATATAAGTCATATTTCAGACTATAAATAATCATTGGAAATATAAAATTATTTCCTACATTGTAGTAATTTTTTTATAATTTTTATACATCAAATAATATAAATTATTTATGATACCATAGTGATGTAGTATTTACCTCATTAATAAATGATTTAAATAAATAAGATTGTTAATAATAAAAAAATATCTAAAACCTGTCCAATTTTTATTGGATGATTTTATTTCGACCATGGGTCATCTTATCTTCGACTTTAATTATTTTTGGACTTTTAGAAACCGAATATCACTATATAATAAAATAATATTTTCACACTTTCATAAAGAGACCCTCCTCCCCCTTATAAAAAGACACCAACTCTAACACATTCAAAACACCTCTCAAGCCCCTTGTATCATCCAAACCCTGACCAAATAATCTCTCAAGATCCCCCTATTCCTCTTAGAATCCTTACCTTAGGCATAAGTCACTTCAAGAAGTCATTTTGGTTCAAACCAAAGGAATTTTCCCAAATTAAAGGTAACGCTTTCTCTTAAATTATTTTGTTTTATTTTGTTTTATTTTACTTCTGAAACCCCCTAACATCTTTTTATTACATTATTTTATAACAACCCCCATATCCTCAATATACTAGGATGTTTTTATGAGAATTATTCGAACTACACTTACACACACCTCCATCAAATGGGTGAAGAACATACTGTTTCTGTGGATGGAAAACTAAGGCCTCACAAAACGATGATTGTTTGATTATCTCCTACTGCCTATCATAGTGGACATCAAGATGGAACTTTATTTATATATGATATATATATATTATGTTTATTTTGTCTTTATTCTTCTGTATTTTCCATTTATATCATTATTTTTTGGTTTCCATTATGGGTAAAACAAGATAATTTCATTTGAAGAAGTGCAGACTACCACCCCCTAAAAATGATATGACTTGTTAATGACTTATGTGGGACATATAAAGGATGTAATTAATGATATTATATATGATATTATATTATAATTATAATATACTGATGTATCCTTATGTTATAATTCCATTAAAAAAACAAAATAGAAATGAAAGTAGCGTTCATGCGTACCTACGACTTACCATCTCCATGAGTGATACATTTCATTTCTTATCTCCAAATGTTATGTACTATTATAAATACATATATATACTGGATATATATTATATATATGATATATAAATCATTTATATCATTTTGGAAAAAATGGAATTTTGACCACATGGAAAAATTGTAATTATAACAAGTTCATTTCTGACTCAAGTTCCGAAAATCGATAAAATATCTAATATGAAATAAAAACATTAAGTAACTATTATAGCAAGGTAATAAGTGATATAAAGGGAATAATAAACTTGAAAAATGTTCTTAATCAACTATAAATTAACTTAAGTTTATTATTCTGGAAGATCAAGGAACAAACAATAAAAGTCAGACTTGAGGTAAGGGGTTTATTATCTTACTCTTAATTTCGTGAGACTTCCATTGTTCACCACTTATTAATTGCATGTGGTGTATTATGTACTTCCCATGATTTTATTATTGGTGTAATATAATTTAATTTATGGGTGTTTAGATCTTCATTGTGTGATCCTTTTTTCATGGGGTGTATGTTTCATGAGTTACCAAATCGGTAAGAGAATTTAAAATTTAAATTTCCACTCATTGGAATTGACACATACTTCATTGATTATTTTACTCCAAGATTATGTGTTGAATCATGATTTATTATTTATTTAGTAATTTACACTACCCTTTGTGTGAATGTACTTTTGATACACATAATCACTCCATAGATAATTTCTCAATCCATTGATATGAACTTGATAAGAGTAATCTTAACACAATTTCCATTCATTTAGTTAAACATCCAAGTCCTTGTTGTTATATTTACAAGAATATGTGTGAATATCCTATGATTTATTTACACTTAGTATCCAATAATATTTAATGTATTTATATTAGTCACACATAATTATTTCGTTGATTTATCCTTAACCTAAGGATGTGGTCTTTATAAGGGATTTCATCTCAATTTACATTCCATTGAGACTTATTTGTTGTTACACACCAATTCACTTTTATATGGTGTTTATAATGTACTTTGAAATAGTATATCATGAATACCTTTACTCTAATGATAATATAAAGTGTTTATTACCTCAATTATTTGTATTCAACTGTCTCTCTTTTGGTTAGTAACTCAAACTAAAATATCATTTTTAATGTTTTAAAAATTTATTCTTATAAATCATTCTCATTAATGTCGATGTTTTAAAATTGGTTTTAAAGATTTATTTATATGGACATTAATGTTTAAAAATTAAAATTCCTTTAAAATGTTTCAATGTCGTATGGGACACTTTGATTCAAAAATCTATTTTAAAAGGCTTCTTGATAAATACTGTGACTTTTAAATGTTTTCAAAAAAGGGGGATATTTATCTCAAATAGTTTTGATGATTATTTTTATCTATGTAAATATCATTCATTATTCTCAATTGAGGTTAATCTGTTACAATACAATCTTCCATATTGTAATGAATGAGTTATGTTTGACTGTGGATGTGATTTTTTTATACCATTCATGGTTTTTGGATAAAGTATTGACATTTTGTATGCTAGTTTTAATACGAATTATTATGTTATGTTTCAAAATTTTCATATGTGGAATACATTGGACTTAGTAAGTGATGGGTGGAGCCCGCTATAGCTCCTTGATGCATCGGTAGGTCTCATGAGACAAACTAGTTTCTTGGCATAAGGCCTTGAAAAAATATTATTTGTAGTATGGGAACAAGGCCTTGAGTATGTGGTTATGATGTCCAAAATTTTGCATTCCATCATTATGAGATTAGCTATTGATATTTAATGTGGTTATTCAACTAGTATAATTCCAATGATTGTGTTTTATTATGGAATTATTTACCCATCTTATATTCCTGCCATAAAGTGTTCATGTTTATTATTTTTAAATGCATGTATTTATAAGTATTCACCATGCCTAATGTTTATGTTATCTTATACTGTATTTCTTACGCTTTCTGAGCATTTGAGGTCACCCCTTTCTCATGTTTCGTTTTCCTAGGATATGAAGAAGTTAGTTATGAATGACTTTCAAAAATAATCTTGGAATCTTGGATGTTTTAATGGAATAAATTAGTGTTGTTTTTATTATCAAGTTTTAATGTTGAACTTATGTATGTATCTTGTTTGCAAGACTACTAAACTGATCGGTCATTCGGGACATGATTCATTGTAATCATGCCAATGTATTAAAATAATGCATTGGCTCCTGGATTCGGGGGTCACGGTGTTACAGTGTGTATCAGAGGAAGTTTAATATAAACCTTGGAAACTAGATTTAGATAAACTTATATTAGATCACATTACCCAAAGATAGACTTTGAGGATTAGTATAGAAGAACTTCTTGGAATTTTGGAAATGTAGAGATTTTGTGTATTTTCCGAGCAATACATCCCTGTCTGGATATGATCAGGTAGAGGCGACTCAAGCACAGATGTACCTATGAGTGAAAACTCCGACAAGGAGTTTCAGGCTTGACCCGGGGTATCCTGGTACATGACGATGGGTCATGCTTCACTCTTGGTTACGACACTCCTGGGGGATATGCTTAGGATAATTAACATTTTCCTTACAAACCATTATAAAGGATTTATGAGTATATACCTCATCAAAGAAAATATTTTTTGGATTATGGATTATATCCATATAATGTTCAATTTACGTTAGGTATTTAACAAGATTGGAACTATGAATTGCAATTCATAAACTGAACTGGTGTATTCTATTTTTTAGAAATGGTGCCTAGTAGAAGGAATGAGAACTTCATCAATACATATGATCCAGAGAGTATGAAGGATCATATCTTTCATTGTATTAAGACAAAATTCATAAGGGAAATAGTCTCCCACGTATTCTTAAGATATGAGGAAATAATATCACGTGTTAATAAGAGATGTAAATAATTCTCTAAGTCCTATGGCTTTGAAGGGAATCCAGAGAAGAAAAGAATGGTATAGAGAAAGATAGGTAAAGGGAATAAGGGAATGAAGGATTTTCCCATATGTGATAACTGTGGAAATAATCACCTTGGTAAATTCTTCAAGGGAATGAGAATTTGTTATAATTTTGTAGAAAAAGGACACCAAGTACATGATTTCAAGGGTAAGAAAAATGTTTCATGTGTACAATGCTTCATATGAAATGAGTTGGGTCACTACACAAATTAATGTCCAAATCATCAGAGTATGCCCCAAATGATGCTATTGGATAATAATTAGTTAATGATACTACCACAATAAAGATGAATGATTAGTATTCTTATGTTGTTATTAATGAATTATGTCATTTCAGTGTTGAATCGATGATGTACTAGTTATATGAATTGTGGAAATAAATAGGGATTGTACTACAGTACTACTTCATTGAGGATATGAGATTATATGGTTCTATAAAAAGTGACTCAACAACAAGTTAATATTTTTGGAAAATACATGGCTGGAGGAAAGATAAACCGTAATATGGTCCTGATACTGAGGTAGTAATTTTGTAATGAGAGATGGTTTATTTGGATAAATTATATTGGATATTCTTGACTACCTTGGAATTGATTAATGGTTTGTTTATTTCACCATTTTTAGAGTTCAAAAAATTTTAGGATTAAAGGAGTATATCAAATATTCCATAGGAAATAAGGGATCATGAATGTAATCAATAAGGTTTTATGGTAATTCAGGGTGTTGTAGTGTTTTAAAAGAATGCATGATAAAGGTGTTCACATGATATTACATGGAAAAAGGATCTTCATTGTGTTTACCTTCCTCATAAATTTCGGACTGTGAGTTTGGACAGAAGTATTTTGGATATGTCTAATGGTTGGAATCAATTAATATTGAAATTGGATACTATTGATAAAGATGAATCATTTCTTGAGATTATTTTAGGATTGTTATAAAATAGACAACCTTGAGGTTGGGCAACAACCTGTCACCTTTGGTATGGCCGTGAGACTTGAAACCGCAACTGAATGGTGACAAGGGTGGATCACCTACCAGTGGAATACGTGATGTCCTGGTTTGTATAATGTAGTTTTGTAAGATAGAATATCAAATGAATTATAAATTCATTGTTTTTGGAACCCTATACGATTAAGATAAATAGAAAAAAAATTCAAATCTTTTGAAAGGAAAGATTAGTTTGTGGTAGGAATTAGTAGAAGGATGAAACTCTACTTTTCAAGTATTTTTTTCTCCTCTTATTCTATGAATATATTAGTTATTAAACCCTAGGTAAGGGATCTTAAAACCGAAAATGTGTTATCTTAATACCATATGTTTTGTAAAACCGATGATATTTTAAATCATCATAGATTGACGGATTTTATGCCCTAAATTTTACAATTGTTTGTGATTGATGACCCCAATCACTCCCTAAAAATATTTACGTTTTCCTCCAATTATGTCTCTCTAATTTCCACCAATGTTCTCCTAATCAAGATCATAATTTTGTGGTGACCCTTTCATTTCTTTTTCCCTCTTACTAAGACTAAATTTTATTAACGCAATTTCTAATGTGGGTTTTCCATGAAGGTATTATCTATTTTCAACCTTTTATTTTCAAATAACAATTTCAAATTGTGAGTACACAATTTATTGAAGGATTTGAGAATGTAACACCCCATGATTTCATAGTAACTTATTTCCTCAATGTAATTCAATAACTTGCACTACATGCAACACCGAGTTCAAGCGCACCACGACTTACCAAACTAGCCGTTAAAAAGAAGTTATGAATAATATTAACTGAATTTTGAATTTTATATACTACTTATAATCCATATTAGGTGTTTTTTAGACATAATATACGAACAAATTCAAATTTTTAGAAAAGAAATGCATTTTTCAACAAAATTCAATTTTACTACCTTTTAATGGAAAACCCTTTTTAAAATCCAACATTTGACCCTTTTACATATTGATTTTGACAAAATAAAATTATTCTTTAGAATAAGAACATCAAAATTTACTTTGGATGAAATTTTTTGTATTTTTCTAATAATATTCATATTTTATGAATAGTGAGAAATAATGTATTTTAATTCAAAACTGCCTTTTAATCTAATTTACTTATATGGTTAGATTATATTTTATATTGGTTTTAAAGTGTAATTAGATTATATTTTTATCCTTTAATCCAATGTTGTTCATTTTAATTAATTTCACTTTGATATTATACATAAACATGTGTCAATCTTTTGATAGTTATTGTTTCTTAAAAACACTTTATTTGTTTTGACAACAGGAATTAATTTTAAATTAATTAACCCAAATTCTATGTTTTTAATATATTAAAATAGATATTATTTTTGAATTCATAATATAAAATATATATTAGGATTAACTTTTGGTATTTTTCTAAAAAAACATCAATTTTTTATGAATAGTGAAAACACTAAGTAGTAGTTAAAAATCTGACTTTTTTATTTAAATGAAAATTTAACACTTCTGTGAATTAAATTTCAAAAATCCGAGATACATGCTTGTTATTAGTAAGTAAAATGTGGTTCAATAATATGAAAATAATTTTTGGTGAATAGTAACTTTTGACTTATTTACCGCGGTTAAAGGTAGATAGTGTAATTCAAGGTAAAAAGAATATTATAATAATATAAAATTACCTTAACACTTGTCCTAACCTTATTGGATGAGTAATATCAAACCATGGGCATCCTTGGATAGATTCTGGGACCCCATGGAGCCACTTATTATTGATAATGACACTTCATTTTAAATAACTTAAAGTAAAGACAAAAATGGCATTAACTAATATGGTTTAGTATATAAATATTAACACGGGGTTATATGAGTCATCTTTTCAACTAGAAATAATAATTGGAAATATATAAATATTTACTACATTAATTTTTTTATTATAATTTTTAGAGATCAAATAAATTAAATTATTTATGACACCATAGTGATGTAGTATTTACCTCATTAATAAATGATTTAAATAAATAATATTATTAATATTAAAACAATATCCAAAACATGTCCAATTCTTATTAGATGATTTTATTTAGAACATGGGTCATCTTATTTTCTACTTTTATTAGTTTTGTACCTTAATACACTGAATAACACTATATAATAAAATAATATATTCACACTTTCCAAAAGAGCCCCTCCTCCCCCTTATAAAAGGACACCACTTCTAACTCATTCCACACACCTCTCAAGCCCCTTGGATCATCCAACCCCTACCCAAATAATCTCTCAATATCCCCCTCTTCCTCCTAGAAGCCATACCTTAGGTCTAAGTCACATCAAGAAGTCCTTTTGGTTCAAACGAAAGGAAGTTACACAAATTAAAGGTAACACTTTCTCTTAAATTCTTTTGTTTTATTTTGTTTTATTTTGTTTTATTTTACTTCTCCAACCCCATAAACTCTTTTTATTTCTTTATTTTATAACAACACCAGTATAACCAATATACTAGTATGTTTTTATGATATTGATTCAAACCAAACATACACACACCTCCATCTAATGGGGGAAAACATATTTTTTCTATGGATGTCAAACTAACGCCTCACGAAATGATGATTGTTCGATAATATCCTACCACCTATCATGGTGGAAATTAAGATGGAACTATATTTTTATATGATATATATATTAGGTTTATGTTATTCTTATGTATTTTCTATTTATATCATTATTTTATTGTTTCCATTATAGGTAAAACGCGCTAATTTCATTTGAGGAAGTGCGGACTATTGCCCCCTAAAAATGATATGACTTGTTAATGACTTATGTGGGATGTATAAAGGATGGACATAATGATATTATATATGATATTATACTGTAATTATAATATACCTATGTATCATTATGTTTTAATTCCATTAAAATACAAAATATAAATGAATGTAATGTTCATGCGTATGTACAGCTTAGCGTCTCCATGAACGGTACATTTCATTTACTATCTCCAAATGTTATGTACTACTATAAATACTTATATATATATACTTGATATATAATATATATATTATATCTAAATCATTTATATCATTCTGAAGATAATGTACTTTTGACCATATAAAAAAATTGTAATTATAACAAGTTTATTTTTTACTCAAGTTCCAAACATCGATAAAATATCCAATATGAACTCAAATAATTAACTAATTGTTATAGAAAAGTAATAAGTGATATAAAGTGAATAATAAACTTGAAAATTTTTCTTAATAAATTATAAATTAACTTAAGTTTATTATTCAGGAAGAACAAGGAACATACAAGACAAGTCGGACTTGAGGTAAGGGGTTTCTTATCTCACTTTTAATTTTGTAAGATTTCCATTATTCACCACTTATTAATTGAATGTGGTGTATTATATATTAACCATGATTGTATTATTGGTGTAATATAATTTAATTTATGGGTATTTACATCTTCATTGTGTGATCCATTTTTTATGGGGTGTATCTTTCGTGAGTTACCAAATCGGTAAGGGAATTTCAAATTTTAATTTCCACTCATTGGCCTTGACACATAATTCATTGATTATTTTACACCATTATTATGTGTGGAATCACTATTTATTATATATGAAGTAATTTAAACTACCCTTTGTTTGGATGAACTTTTAATACACATAATCAATCCATTGATAATTTCTAAATTTATTGATATGAACTTGATAAGAGTAATCTTAACAAAATTTCCATTCATTGAGTTAAACATACAAGTCATTGGTTTTATATTAACAAGAATATGTGTGATTGTCCTATAATTGATTTACACTAAATATCCAATCATATTGAGTGTATGTTTATTTTTCAAATATAATTATGTCGTTGATTTATCCTTAACCTAAGGATATGGTCTTTATAAGGGATTCCGTCTCAATTTACATTCCATTGAGACTTATTTGATTTTATACACCAATTAACTTTTATATGGTGTATATAATGTACTTTTACATAGTATATCATGAATCCCTTTATTCTCAAGATATAATAAAGTGTTTATTACCTCAATTATTTGTATTCAAGTGTCTCTCTTTTCGTTAGGAACTCTGACTAAAATATAATTTTAAATGGTTTAATGATTTATTCTTCTAAATCTTTCTCATTAATGTCCATGTTTTAAAAAAAATAAAGGATTTATTTATATGTACATTAATGTTTTAAAATTAAAATTACTTTTAAAAGTTTCAAAGTGGTATGGGACACTTTGATTCAAGAATCTACTTTAAAAGTATTCTTGATAAATAGTGTTACTTTTAAATGTTTTCGGAAAATGGGGATATTTATATCAAACGGTATTGATGATTATTTTCATCTATGTCAATATCCTTTATTATTCTCGATTGAGGTTAATCTATTAAAATAAAATCTTCCATATTGTATTTAATGAGTTATGTTTTACAATGGATGTGCTATTTTAATACCATTCATGGTTTGTGGATAAAGTATTGACATTTAGTATGCTAGTTTTAATACGAATGTTTATGTTATGTTTCAAACTTTTCATATGAGAAATGAATTGACTTAGTAAGTGACGGGTGGATCCCGCTATAGCTCCTCGATGCATCGGTAGGTCTCATGAAATAGACTAGTGTCTTGGAACAAGGCCTTGACAAAATCATACTTGTAGTCTTGGCACAAGGCCTTGACTACGTGGTTATGATGTATGGCATTATGTATTCCATAATTATTAGATTAGCTATTGATATTTCATGTGGTTATTAGACTAGTAGAATACCCATGACTATGTTTTATTATGGAATTTTTTACTCTTCTCATATTCCTACCACAAAGTGATCATGTTTATTTTATTTAAGGTCATGTGTTTTCAATTTTTCATCATACCTAATGTTTATGTTATCTTCTGCTATATTTCATACTCTTACTGAGCATTTGAGCTCACCCCTTTCTCATGTTTCATTTTCCCAGGATATGAAGAAGTTAGTTATGAGTGACTTCTAGGAATAATATTTAAAGCTTGTATGTTTTAATGGAATAAATTAGTGTTTTTTTTTTCAAGTTTTAATGTTGATCTTATGTATGTCTCTTGTTTCCAAGACAACTAAACTAATCGGTCGTTCGGGACATGATTCCTTGTAATCTTGAAAATGTATTAAAATAATGCACCGGCTCCTAGATTCAGGGGTCAATGCATTACAATGCCTCATATCTTGTTCCTAGTTTATGTTTTACTCCTAGATTAAATTCACCCCATAACTGCATGATCCTTCAATCTAAGGGTGTGATTCCAATCCCACAAATCATTAAAAAATCATTTAATATATATGAATTTAAATACATGATTTATTCCATCCATTTTTTTCACATCTAAGAGGGATCAAGAAGGAATTGTTGGTTTATTATTTCACACCTAAGTCCCAGCATGAAGACTTTAAACTATAATTAATCCTTACAAGAACTGTGTGTGTCTTGATTCATGTTACCACAGGATACCTAGGGACACCCGGGTCTGCAATCTTGGGAACAACCACAATATTAATAGAAAATTCCCCCTCCCAACATATTGTTTAGACCGATGTATGTACTTTTCCATATAATAACTATTTATGGATTGATTCCTATTACCACAAGATATGTACTGACTAATAGGTTCATTAATCCTACTCCTAGTCACAATGAAGAAAATAACAATAAATAAATAATTCCCCTCCCTACATATGGGTCAGGCCTGTGTAGGGATTCTTTCATATAAGAACTATGTGTGGCTTGATTTATATTCACACATGATACATAGTGATGCATGGATCTTCCATTTCATTCCAAGATATTAATTCTCAATACTCCAAATAATTCTCTTTGATGAGAACAATTTTTTATGGGGATTACTGCTTGTATCAAAAAGTGAATTCCCATTCCATATTCCCGATCATGCACTCTCACATGGCTTAATCGACTGACAAGTTGTCTCTTTTTTCACTTTGAGAATATAATAACACAAGATTTTCATACAATGATTTTACACCATGATAGATTAATATTCAATACATTTCACAAATACATGACTGATGACCATAAAAGTTTATTTTATTTGGAGACTAGATACATAATATTATTATTACATGAAATATCTTCAACATCTCCCATAATAATCTTCCCATTAAGTAAACTACATAGACATTCCCTACTTAAACCTTTCTTCAAAACATAAGGAAAGGAAACCTACAAAAGGGTGAGATTAGATGCTCAGTAAGGGTAAATAATAAAGATAGAAACTAAGGATCATTATTAAATCCTAAGATAATTTTAAGGTTCTAATATTATGAATATAACTTACCAAGTTCATACCCAACATATCATGGATCATAAACAAGATCCATGGCATAAAAATTTACTATTTAAAAATAAATGAACCATAAGAGTGATAAATCATCTTAAATAAATCATAAACCATAAGTTCATATCATATAAGTGTGGCACCATAATAAGTAAAGGAACCATTCTATATGTCAAGGTTAATATCTTATACCATCAAATCATAATAGATCAGGAATCAACTAATGTTTCCCATTTCATAACGGATTAGAAATCCATGCATGTTACCCATAATGGATCAATCTTATCAGTCTATTTCCCATAGAGGATCAAGAACATAATCTTATTTATTATCATTATCTCATGATATATAAATCTTTACCCAATTAATTGGAGTTATATATAGGTCTTACCCATCCTGGTTTATTATATAACCACCTGTATTTGTTTATAGCATAACCAATGTCCTTGGTTATAACTTAAGAACTATACTTGGTTATAAAATAACCACCCTACTTAGTTTATAATGGAACTAACAATAATATAAGTAAAATCATATATATTTTTTCCACAAGATCATAAATCATTCATCACATTAGAACCAATGAATATAAATGTGTTTCATAAACATTACTTCATAGCATAACCCATGCAAAATAAATGGGTTTCATAATCATTTCAAAAATTCATTATAGAAAAAACCATGGAAATTGAACTTGTTTCATAAAAATGTTTACATTATAAGAATAACTTATCCAAAAAATAATATGTATGGTATCCTTTTATAATATCCCCAGTAAACCTTAAGTAATATCAAAGGATTTCATCCTAGATGGATAATGATTTTGAAAAATAACCTAGAACACTTCTTGAAGAAAATAACTTTTTCACTTTGAAATAATTTATTTAAAATATAATAATTTCCCAAATATTAAAGAAAAGGTTTTATTTGAAAATGAACTTGAAAAAATTTAAATAAATATTCAAATAATTGGGTTTCCATGATGGTGAAAAAATCTATCAATATCATACACATTAAAAAAACTCCTTTCACAATTTTGGTAAAAATTACAAACTACAACATTCTGAGAATTACATAAACATTCCTTTAAATGATTTATGAAAATTAGAACATGTGTATAAATTTATTTAAATAATCATTGGATAATCTTAATTATTTAAAATATTTTTAGAAAACATTGATAACAAATAAAAAGGGTGTTTGACCAAAGAGGAAAATATATTAGTCTTTTCCTTAAGAAATTTATTTTGGAATATTGATTATATAAAGAGAGTGAAATAAAAGGAAAACATTTATTTTTATTAAATATAATGAGTAAAATAAAATTCATGATTTTCTTGTGATATCAATCATAATATTTCAACATTAAAAACATAAAAAATTAGTTACAACTGTGAAACCATCAGACACATAAGGAAGAAAATATATGTAAATAACTAGCTTAAGGAAATTACCCTATTACCATTCCCCAATACCCTCCCCACCCATAACAAAACAAATCTTGATAAACAATAAGATTGTAACATACAACATTTTACCACTTTTTTATCTTCTAAATAAAAATCCCCATAAAAGATGGAAAATTAGATGTGTATGTGTATCCCATAATTTCATTTCTATATGAATAAAAGAAATTCATGTATAGAATATACACCACCAAAAATAAACAACTGGTTTATAGGGCTTGTATCCCACAAAAATAAATTTGAGATGAAATTGCCTTACCACTTTGGAAAATTTTGAATTGTAATACCCCACTAAATAATAACATTAAATGAAATTTTAAATGTTCTAATAATAAGTATTTTCATGATATAAAATTTCTAAGGGGTATTATATACACCACAAAAAATAAACAAGTGGTAAATATGGCATATGTATCCCAAAAATAAAAGAGAGACTAGAAATCCCTTACATTAATTATCGACTTCATATGTACATGTTCAAACCTCCTGTATAGTAAATATAGATTTATTATAAATAAATTACTATACCATATATATATATATACAATACCATATTTTATTTAATTATGTCCTTTTATTACCCATTTATTAACAATTCCTTGTTAAAATCACATTTTAGGTAATAACTGCTTCGTTTTTTAGGTATGCTTTGGTTTGGTATTTTAAGGTCTTTTACTTTGATCATGGTTAAATCATATAAAAAATATTAAACATGGAATAAATATTATATATATTAATTATATATGGATTTATAGTAATCCATTAAAGTTAGAGAGAAAAGATGAATTACACTATTTATGGAAACGATAGGTCGTATGTATGCATGAACGTTGTTTCCATATTCTCAATGGATGGAAGGAAGAAAATGTAATATAATAATTCACCTATAATTAATCATTATTATGAAATATTTATCACATATATTCATTAAATTTATCTGTATTACCTACCATTTAAAGGGTAAGTGAAAAACGAATCGCATAACTTTGTGAGGTTGAAGTCTATCGTACACACACGAAACATTATCATATTCCCACCAAATGGAATGTAAGTAGGGAGATGTGGTATTATAATAAAAGAGGTATGATAATATCATAAATATCATATATAACCATTAAATCCAACATTAAATCCAAATTTTATGGTATTTTAATGAAAATGAATTACATTAGTCTGTGAGGCGGTAGTCCGCTGTACAAATGATTGATGGTTTTGTTTTCCATTTCATGCTTGAGAAGATTGATATAAGTTATTCCATAAACATAAAAACAACTCATTATATGTTTTATAACGGTGTTATTATATTTTAAATAATATAATATTAATGAAGGTGATGAAAGAATAATAAAAAGAAAAAGTTTAGTAAAGACAATTACCTTCTCTTAGAAAAACATACTTTGGATACCTTATTAAGGGCCCTAGGATTGGTATTTTGGGAAGAGAAGTAGCACTATAATGTGGATAAGCATATTGGGGAGATATTTTGGAAGGATTTGGTTGATCTAAATCTTTCAAGAGGTGTGAATAAGTGAGGGGAGTAGGTGGACTTTTATAATTGAGGTTGAGTGGCATTTTTGTAAATACCCAAAACTATTCAATATTGGGGAGTAACTCTTAACCAAAATACCTAAAAATTTGAGAAATAATGGAGTCTAAGAAATATATTTTTGATCCACACCACCAACACACACACAAAAATAAATGTTTAAACCTTTCTGTTACTTGACCTCTTTGTTTACTTACCTTTACCATTTTAGTTTTCACTATGGTAACTAGACTTTTTACCTAGCTAATTTATCATTCAAGACTAAAAATATTATGTGCATGAGATAATTTTTACCAAATTTTTATATATTTGAAATCTAATTTATAAAATAAAAATCCTACGTCTATAGAAATTTAATTTTAATACAACGCCATGTAAAGCCCAATACCCTGTTTTTTCATTTACCATGGTAATGATGCTTTTACTATTTAGGGGTCAATATTATTATAATAAAAGGAAAATTGGTCAATTAATGGACTATAGTTGATATTTTAAAAAAAATAATTAATTGAAAAAATCTGGGATTTTTATTAATTTTAATTCATTTAATAAAATATTATTTATTATAAAATAACATTTATGTCAATTTTGACAGTGTTTAATTATTGTGACTTTAAAAACATTGAGAAAAAGGGGGAATTTGAATATATTATTTTAAAAACTTTTAAGAAGTAATATTTATCTTAAAAAATATGGAATATAATAATTCATTCAATTTATATTACTTTTAATATTTTTAGAATCATTTAATTTTTTTCAATTAATTAAATAATTAATATATTTAATCTGCATAAGAATTTAAGTTAATTGTAAAATAACTATAAATTATAAATAAATTAATACCATAGAATTAATTTCATTATTCTCAAAATTACCATTAATATACTTCTGTATCTTTAATTTTTTCTTATGTGCACACATAATTGAAATTTAAATGTAGCATGGTCACCTTTTGTTTTTTTCATTGCATAAATTATTATATTGGTCGATTTTATAGACAATTGTACCTAGAACAAATGAAAATAAGTCATAAAGTGATAAGTTTAAAAATATTGATATCAAATAGAATTTAGACAAGTATTTGGGTTATTTTAACCATTATCTTTTTAGTTTAACCCCCTTGTAAACTGGTTTAAGCTTAGATACGGGAATTTTTTTTCTGTTTATACAATTCATTTGACCATAAATTTAGTTAATATTATTACATAATATTAATATGAATAACTAAAAATATGGAGTAAATTTTTTAATATTCAATTACCCTAATTAGAATAATTTATTTTAAAATTAAACCCAGAGACGCAACAAAAAGCAGTTTTCCAAAGAAAAACTTTTCATAAGTATTAAAAGATTTAATATCAAAATTGACTATAAAATTGATTCAAATAATCTAAATTGGATAAATAAATATATAATTTATCTAATTTTATATTTAAAACATTTTAAAACATGATGGATCTTTTTAAATCCATTAACCAAAAAATGGAGTTTTTAATAAAAACTAGTATTTTTCACTACTCATCGAAAAATTAATATTTTATGAAAATTCAGAAAAATTCAAACTAAGATAAGTTTTACACGTTGACTCAAAAAATGAATTTCATTTTTTCAAAAAAATAAAATAAAATTGTAGCAAATATATTTAATATGTTTTCTCCAAAAATAGTAAAAAACATTTTTTTAGAAAAATTACTTTTGAAGAATATAAAGAATTTATTGAAAATTAATTAATTTTTATCAAAATGTTTTAATTTATAAATAAATTATAAATAATTTTAAAAATTTGTAAATTTCTACTCATAAGAACAATTTTAACAGCGTGGTTATAATGGTCATGTTTAAATAAAAATATAAATAGTATATCACAATTTGTTAAAACTCAGTGTGGCCTGTAAATCAAGAAAATGAAGAAATTAAATTTATTTGAGAATTATATATTTTATTAAATCATCTTGTGTTACAATATACCCACCTTAAATAAATTTAATGTATAAAATTCCAACTTGATCGTGATAATAAATTGTTTGAAATTTTAAAATTCCTTTACGAAAAATATACTTCGTAAAAGTGTTGATAAAAAATCTTATTAAAAATGGGGAAATTGAAAATATTAAGGTAATCTAAAATAACATATAACTAGGTTTCTATATAGCACAAACTTAGTGGGAAATAAAAATTTGGACATGTAACATAATATTAACTACCAATGATTAATATAGAGTGATATATAACAATGTCATGAGAAATTTAACCACTACAAAACCATAAATATTTGTTGAGTTAAAAGACCATTGATAAATTAGAAATGAAAGTGATAGGATGAAATTATTGTCTCAATGTCCTTTTCCTAAAGTTGAGGGAATTGTTTCTATCAAGATGTAGAATATAAGAAAATATAATTACTTGATTTCAATCCATTACATAAGCACAATCTCATCCTTTGGTTATGATTTGATGCATTTTCACTTCATCGCTTACTCCAAGAAACTAAGATGAATTTGTCCTGCATGAAACACTAACAGATCACAAGATCCATAAAATAATAATAATTCATTCCTTTTATTTATAATTATCATTAAGACCAAAATGGTTAGCACATGTTATCTAATATGGAAAAATCATCATATGATTAAAAAATACATTAATCTATAAAACCTTATTTAATGTTCTAAAAAACGATTCCATAAATAGTTAACCATAAAACCCTTCAAAAATTATAAAATTTATAATTAAGGTTTTTAAATTTCCAAAATTAACTTAACATTATTCTCCCAAATATCATAAATTATCTCTTAATTTTTATTTAAAAAATATGTGAATACCTTGGTCATATATTCTCCTAAAACATGGTAATAACTATAATTACCATAAAACCTCAATGAAAATATACATTCTTCCTAATTACATAAATAAAACCATATTTTATTGAATATATTAGATAAATTAAAAAATTATTTTTACTATATCGATGATAACATAACTTACATTTTCATCAAATAATTTATCAGTTATGAGGTCGTCAATACTATCTAATTTACTTTATCCATATATGTCATCTATTTATCCCAACTAAAAACAATTGTCTCATCATTCAGAACATATTAAAGATTATATTTCTATTTATCATGCATTTTTTATAAAATATCTCCTTTCTGTTAAATAAATTTTATATCATGTCAATACCATTCAATATATTCTTGAGAATAATTAATGTATAATTTCTAGGAAACAATCCTTATATATTTCATTATTCATATAACATGATTCTTGAGTTCCAAAACATAAACACATCAACAATACCACTTAATTATTAAACAATTAACAAGAATTCATCATCTTATTCTTTAACACCTCAATCATATCTTATGTCATTTTAAATCTCTTCAACATCAAAATGAAAACCTTTACTCATACAAAACGTTTGATCCTATTCTTATTATTTCATCCTAGGACATCTATTTTCATAATACCCATACTTTCTAAAACTATAAAATTCAACCGTTAATGATTCCTTAGGGAAACCATTATTCTTATCCATTTAATTAACTAAACTTTTTAGTTTTATATTTACTCATAAATATCTAACTTTATACCCTTATTCTCCAAACATACAACATTTTATAATTTCTTTTAGTCATTCCCTTGAGTTCTTCTTCCCATATTCTCAACATATAGGAAACTGGATATTTTTTCCTTCATGGTATCCACCACCAGATCTCTCAGAAAACTCTATCCTTGTATTCATTGGTGAGATAGGGAGTTGGTTAAGGTGAATGTTTTTATTCATATATCCTAATAACTAAATGGGAAGATTCATAATATATTTCACTCTATTTATCATCCCATTTTATTCCTCATTAACACATTGTCTATCACATTCAACCTTAACCCAGTTCATTTAGATCTTGCCACTGTCTAAAATAGAAAATTATAGGGTGAGAAACAATATTCATAATAGAAAACCACATAATTTTGAAAAATAACTTATAAGATGTATAAATCATGAAACCTTATTTTTAATATAATAAACCGTAGGTTTTACATAGACCATTTGTGATCATTATATTTTCAAATTCATTATAATGGTTTATAAAGTATTTTTTAATTTTTTAAACATTACCCACTATAGTTTCAAACTAGGTGTGTAACAAGTCTCATTTTCATGCACCTAGTGATGATTAATTATAGATTAATCAACCCTTTTCAGAGTTATCACCCCTAGGTAAAATTATGCTAGATCCACATCCACTTATAGCATCCGAAAAAGGGTTATAATTTCTTGGAAGCCATTCTCTCTATCATTAACCAAAATTATAGGATATTTTATTATACTTAGACTTATCATTATTTGTTATCCTTAGACATATCTCTAAAAAATATACTTCTTCATATCCCTAGGTATCTTAGTAACGTTTTCTCATCCTAGTTTCCAAAGGATAACTAAACCATTCCACTGATGCTAACTATAATAATCTATAGTTTTCACACACAGATATCACTTATTGATATCTAAATATTTAATATATTTCAAAAATGCCTGCCCAATGATCATAGTAGTTTAGTATATTTGGAGAATAGATATACAATATTCTTATTGCAAGAAATATCTTCAACATCTCTCATAATGATCTTCCCATTTAGTAAACTTAATAGACATGCCCTATGTAAATATTTCTTCAAAACCTAGGTAAAGGAAACATAATAAAGGATGATATCAGATGCTCAGTAAGGGTAAACATGGAAGATATCAACCGATGATTATATGAAAGCATTAGATAAGCATAAGGTTATAATATTATGAATATAAATTAAAAATTTCAAACATGATATATCATGGATCATAAACATGAGTTATGGAATAAAACATTATAATTTCAAAAGACATGAACAATAAAGGTGAGAAATAATCATAAATAAATTATGAAATATAACATCATGTTATATAAGTGTGGAACCATAATAATTATATAAACAATTTCATTTTGTAAATGTTAACATATGATACCATTAAATCATAATAGATAATGAATCCGAACATGTTTCCCCCTTCATAATAGATTAGGCATCATCACCTATTTCCTATAGTGAATTAAGCACATCAGTATATTTCACATAGCAGATCAATCACAATGACTTGTTTCCCATAATTATCTAATGAGATATAAATCATTACCCAGTGCATTGGAGTGATATATAGGTCCCACCCATATCATTTTATAATATACCACTTGGACTTTTCTATAATGTAACCACCGTACTTGGTTATAACATAGCCACTATCCTTGGTTATAAAATGAAAAATTTCCTTGTATTATAATGGAACCACCCATAACATACTGAAAATAATATATACGCTTTCCAAAATATCATAAAACATTTATAATATCATAAACCATGAAAATAAATGGGTTTCATAAACATTTCATCATGGTGTATCTCGTGGAAAAGAAATGGGTTTCATAATCCTTTCATCTATTCATCATAGCATAACCCATGGGAAGAGAATGAATTTGAAAAATATATTTTCATCATAAGAATAAAATATTCAAATAAATAATAAGAATTTTATCATTGGATCATATCGCTGTTAAATCTTTAATAACATCAAATGGAGTCATCTTAAATAGAAAATGATTTTGAGTAATAACTTGGAACATATCTTGAGGAAAATAACCATTTCACTTTGAAATAATTTATTTAAAAAATATAAATTTACCAAATATTAAAGAAAAAATATATTTGAAAATAACCTTGAAAATTTATAAATTATAATAAAAATAATTGAGTGTTCATAAGGGTGTAAAGTTTAGTTCATGTAGTATACATTAAAATAAATATTACTTTTACATTTTCAGAAAAAATTCAAAAATAAATCATTTGGAAACTGAAAAGAAGATACCTTTTAAAAAAATTGAAAAATAAAAAATGTGTAGAAATTTATTTAGAAAAAAATTGGATAATGGATTAACTTTTTTAACTCATTTCTTGAAAACATAGACATAGAAGAAAAATTATTTTTGACTGATAAGAGAAATAAATTTGGGTTTTCCTTGAAACATTCTTTTAGAATATTTAGAACTTAAAGAGATTAAAAGGAAATGAAAAAATTGTTATTATGAAATAAAAATAGTATATGAAAATTCATGAGTTTATTGAAGGATAGACCATAATATTTCATCATTTAAACCTTTGTAATAAACAATCCCAATAAACAATGTGATTGTAACAAAAACCCTTGTACCACTTTGGTATCTTTTTTGAATCGTAAGCCCCGTTAAAGAATGAAAATAATATGGATATTTATATCTCATAGTTTCATGATAATAATCATAAAATCTCTTACCACTTTGGAAACTTCTGAATCATAATCCCTTTTAAATAATAAAATCAAATGAAACTTTAAATAACATGAAAAGATCTATATTTATAATATAGAAATACAAAGTAGTGTAATATACAGCACAAAAAATAAACCCGTGGTGAATATGAAATATGTCACCCATAAATAAACGAGAGATTAGAAATACCTTACATTAAGTATTTAATTATTTAATACAAATTTAAACTACCTATATAGTAAATATAGGTTTATTATAAATATATTACAAACCCATAAATATATATATGAATTTATTTTACTTATGATCTTTTATTTCCCATCTATTAATAATTAGTCTTTAAAATCACATCTGGGGTAATAACTGCTTTGTTTTTCATGTATTTATTAGTTTGATATTTTCAGTCCTTTTACATTGATCATGGTTTTATCATCTAAAGAATGTTAAAATTGATGTAAAGTAGTACTCGCCCATGCTATTGCATGGCATATTTGATTAATGGTTTTTATTTTAATAAGAGATTAATATTTATAAAAGTGGATAAAAAACAATAATGTAGAGAAAGTGGTAACTATGATAGAACTAATGGAAGACAATAAAAAATATTATCGATGCGTAGAACCAATAAAAAAAGTGTGGAAGGATTTAGCGAGCTAGAATACATATTATATAAAGAAAACGTGAAAAAATTGAGTCTGAATAATGATATTGGTAAAAATTAAATTGAATATCTTTTTAATGATGAATATGTAATATGCATGTGGCGGATATGAAATATTAATTGGAAAATATATATCATATGGAATAGTAATTACCCAAATATAATCTACAGATTAGGAATATTCATATAATAATGGATTTTTAAAATGAATAATAAAATGATGATAAAAGGGAAGAAGATACGACAATGCACTTGTTGTAGATATTTATAGAGGAAGGTAAATTCAAAATTTCAAAATGGTTAATTGACCACCAAAAAACAACACGTGAATGCCTTGACCAAGAATATAACAAAGTTTATTCTACCATCCTTAATAATCATGAACCGAATGCCTTGTCTACTGCCTCATGATCCTTCCATCTAACCCAAGAATAAACAAAAAATTGTGATCTAATATCAACGGATCCTGTTAATATTGTCCAAGAACTCTCTACATAGAAGAAATAAGATGTTTTAGTATATGTTCTATGGCTATTATACAAAAAAATCACAGGATCTAATTATTTTGTATTATCATATAATTCAAGTCTTAGGTGAAAAAAATCACCAAGAAGTAAAAGGAATAAAGCTAGAGACTTGAAGGGATTCATAAAATAAAAGAACATTAATTAATATTTCCAGAGTAAAAGATGTTATGATCCATACGTGATTGTACATATATTTCCGGTTCCCAGGGGGTAAGATTAAGGAAAATGGAAATGAGTGACAATAAGACATGATAAGATCAATACATGTTTGTACTTCTTCTAAATCTTGAAGCTTGCACATAAATTCTATTTTAGATAAACCTTCACATTAATGGGCAATGTATCGCATAATGTTTAAAGAGGAAGGTGGAAATCATCAAAAACATTGAAAACAAAGTTGAAACATGAACCTGAATGTTTGTTTATACTTCCAACAATAGTATGATTCAATCTTCAATAGGTGCGTGAGGTGCTGTCCAGCTTTTTTCCTACTCAGAAAACACAAAAAAATGTTATACAATTGTAAAATAACTAAATGAAATAATACAAATACATTTACAGTATCCCAAACATCGAGTATTGTTTTCATAGAGTATAATCTTTTGTTAGGAATGTATTTGTACAGAAAATTAAAATCATGGATTTATAGTCATATCTAGAATCTTATCTTGAAAACATCAAGGGGTGAAGTTATAGTTCAAGAAATACCATCAGAAATGGTCGCCGACGTCGCAATAATAAATGCATGTTTAAGCTGGTTGGTCTCCTCCATATACTCCGCAGACGCCGAAACCTACAGATCAGTATGATTTGATCTTCAACAGGTGCATGAGGTGTTGTCCAGCTTATTTTCTTGCCCAAAAAACACAATAAAAATGTTATTAAATAGTAAAATAACTAATGTAAATAAAAGAAAAGAAAAGGGAAAATAATTTTTAGGTTTCAAACCCCGAACAGGTGATGTTGTTAACCTATCCACAGCTGGAAAGTTCCTGTAAGTCAACCACAGTCCATTAGCGGGTGTGGTCATCAGAGTAAGAACAAACACATCTTGTTTATATTGAATGTTGATTGTAGTTCCTCTTGAAATTCAACTTGAGTAAAGTCAATATGATTTCCATTAATACCTCTCAGTATCTCTTCCCAGTATGCACCCCCTTAGCATAAATCAGACTACTTAAGTGACAATTGTTATACAATAATCAACTGGAACCCAAATTTTAATAAGATATAACACAGAAGCAGAGTCATGTGGATAAGAGTTCATAAATAAAAAATGTTAAATCCATGAATTATTGGTCTACTACCAGCCAAATAAGCTTCATAAATGAAATTCTTAATTGCGAACCACAAATAAATAGTACAAATGAAATATGGCATATCAAAGTTTTAAATCCAGATATATGTATGATCATATTTAATAGGAATTTCAATATGAAAAACTCCGGAATGAATAATGAGATAAGACACCTCTCGATATAAATGTTTTAGTATGGTAATAAGAAATAAATGAACACGCCAAAATGTTACCTTCGAACATAAGGGCACCTTAAGAGTACATTGGATGCATATTTCTTCTTCTTCTTTAGACTATATCTTTCCTACAAGAAGTAAAGAAATAAAAGTTCAAAATAAATAAGAAGTAATATGGTATATTATAAACAATTTATAATAAATATTTATGTTTTTATGTTCATGAAAACACACATGTATCCAGAAATAATATGACAAGCAAGAACAAAAAATAAATGCTTTATTAGGACAGTAATGTTTTGTTTTCAACAGCTGAACTATTAGAAATCAGAGCACTAATAATTCCATCACATGTTTCATCACCATATGTTTTGTTTTGGGCATTTGGAAAACATGAATGAGAGATATCACATGGTGCTGAAAATCCTAGAGGCCAATGGACAGCGGGGCAGGAGGTCAGATATGCATGTTGAAGAGATTAAAGAAGTTGTAGGGGCACTAAGATAACCTATGTGGCCGAAATCACTAAAGATAACCATGGGGCATATATACCTGATGTTGAATGAGAGGATAGATGTTGTTTTATTCCTGGGAAATGATGCATGGCATGGGTGAACAATAGGGCCTCGAAAGCACACAAAGTTACAGTTGATTTCCATACCACCACATCATGAGCTTGATGCTGTGTAAAGCGTGGATGGGCATGACAGAGGACCAATGAGCGATGGAGGAAAACTGGTGGTGGATTAGTAACAGGATGGTTGTGGTGCTTTATGTTTTTGGACTACTAGGATAGAAAGGCAGAAATTAAAAAAAAAATGAGAAAGTAGATAAAGGCATAGAACTACCTATAATGAACAGGAAAACTGAAAATGTATTTTTGTTCAAGGAAAACATGGAATATATACAATAGCTTCCAATTAGTTTAATTTTATAAAATAAGAATAACATAATTATTTATAATAGTAAATGATGCCATATTGGCATGGGATTAACTAGAATTTGACGCATGCTCAAAAAATTAGATAAAAATATAACTCCATATAAAGAGAACATCATAATTATAAAACAAAATAGAAGAAACAGAAGGGCGGGAGGAAAATGGGAAAGGAGAAGTTTGACATGAGGTAAAATAATAGTCCAATATAGTAAACTGGAAACCCAAATAGAATTAAAAAGTTGATTGACAAATAACTGTAATACAACATAGAATATAACCAAAAACATACATGTTTTAGCAACGTATCTGTCAAATCTGAAACCTTTGTAACCACCAAAGGGAACATCTTAAAACAGCTTTGGAACCCTTGTTAATCACCAAAGGGAAACATACATGTTTCAACATTACCATAACTGTCTAATCTGGAACCCTTGTAACAACTATATGGAAATATACATGTCTCATTTCTGCTCAGACATCCCAAATAACAAAAAAAAATTATCTGTCTGAACAGAAATTGTCAATAATTCAGAACATTATTTTTCAATCAACCATAAATTCTTACAGTGATTTTGCAATCAGTCTGAACATAAATGAGTTTTTTGTATTGTTCCCTTAACTAATTCAGTTGCAGACCCTGTCCGGGTAAGGTAATGCAACCAGTTAGAAAATTCCATTACAGTAATTAGGATTCCCAAAAAAACAGTAAAAAAAATCTAGATTGAAAAATCACTGTAATACAAAACAAATTTTAACAGAAAACATACTAGTTTGTACCTTATATTATGCTTCAAGATAAGACCCAGCACAAAAAGATTCATTAAACCCCAGTACCACCAAACCACATCTGTCCTACCACCACATATATGCCCTGCTAAGTAACAAATGTACCAGTTAAAATAAACCCTTCAATATGGAAATTCCATCAAAGCCATATCCCCTATTTTACATACCATACCTTCCTCCCAATGCAAGCTCTTTCTTTTAGTATTTTGAAGGCCATGACCAAGTCTCCCACTTCCACCAGAAACCCATGTCCTACAACCTATAATTTCACATGTACCTGGAAGGATAGATGTAAAATGGGTCTGCCCTCCCTTGATTGATCATGTCCTTCCCAATCTCCAGAGAAGAAGATATGGTATGAGGATTCATGATGATGGGTGAAGCAGAAACCAAATTTTTTAAATAAGGACACCCACCCAACAAATACAGACCGCAGTAAAAATATAAGTCCTAATAATCTGTTGAAAGGTTAAGTAAAATAAACCAATTTTTAACATTTTCCTAGTAATCAAATTAGCTTAACCTACAAAACTATAAAGGGTTTTTGGGAAGAATTCATGTAATGTGATTTCAGAGAATCAATGAATTTTACAATGGTATTGATCAGATGGAATGCAAGTCGAAACAGTTCAAAAATGATTGTTGTAGAACATTGGAGAGTGGGAGTCTTACAATACACTTGGTTGATGTGCTACTTTAGTATTAGAAACTACTAAAAGATAGATTGAATCTTTTTGTAGCATGAAAATCAATATCAACATTCTGTTCAACTAAATTTCTGTATAAATAATAACTTCATTTTGAATATGATTGAAAAATAAGTGCATACATATTTGAAAATCCAAAAATTTACTTACTATATGGTTGTAATCGTCTCTAATTTTGTTTAATGGGTGATCTTAACTATTGATCCCATTAATTAGTATAACCCAATGAAATGTCTAGTCAATTATGGTTCTGCAATGATAGGAAAAAATGTCTTGATTATTGCATGGTAAAAATTGAAGGCAAAAGAAAACATCTTTCGATGACCATATTTGTTGTACTTATTAAATGATTTATTGTAATGAACCCGGCGGGCCTAAAGCCCAACCAAACTCGTCCACACCCGAGCCCAGCCCTCTGGCAGATAGCAGACCCCCATCCTCAGGCAGATAACAGGCCCCCACCTCTGACCGGCCCAGATAACACGTGGCAGGAACTCTCCCGTGCCTCGCGAGGATTTAATAAGCCTCCCCCGCAACTCGAACCCCTGACCACAGGCTTAAAGGCCAACCGGGAAGCGTTACGAGTTCCACTGTGGTACTCATAACGCTTCTCGGTTGGCCTTTAAGCCTGTGGTCATGGGTTCGAGTTGCGGGGGAGGCGTATTAAATCCTCGCCAGGTAGGGGACAGTTCCTGCCACGTGTTATCTGGGCTGGTCTGAGGTGGGGGCCTGTTATCTGCCTGAGGGTGGGGGTCTGCTATCTGCCAGAGGGCTGGGCTCGGGTGTGGCCGAGTTTGGTTGGGCTTTAGGCCCGCCAGGATCGTTACATTTATTGACAATAAGAAAATAGTTCTAGAAATTAATGTTGTTTTGTATCTAATTTGTTAGTTGTGATAAGGATTAATAGTGGTTGAAGAATAGTTAATCATCCAGCAGCTGATCACCTACTAATTCATCCAATATGTTTATCTGCACATACAACAATGTTTCATATATGTTAATGGTTGAATCAAAATGAACTCAGGGAATAACATTGCCTAAAACATGAAATAACTACTACCAGACTCATTAATGATTTAAAATCGCAATACCTAAAAAATCACAAAACCTCCTCTCTGCATCCCATCACCTCCAATTATTTACACCTAAAATGAAGCAGACTTGTTAGCCATCTAACATGATCAAACTCTAGAATAATTTTAGATACACCTTCCCAAAAATCAGTAATTTCCAATTCAATGATGTAATGAAAATAAGATACATTGAAGATAAATATATTAATACCTCAATGTAGGGAAAATCTGTAGTTGTTGTAACAAATACTATGTCATTGTTCCACTTGACTCCTAAACATCCAGTGCTTTCATATTCTTACAACACAGTTGTAAATTGAAAAATGACTGACCCAATATTGAATAACATAGACTGTAATAATTGACACAATGGTGCATTAGGAAATATTAATCACAAAAGAGAAAACACCACCTCCCCCAATGACGGCGGACTTCATCAATCCACCATAATAGTACTTTTGGCAGAGCTTCAAAATTTTCTCCCCCAAATTAATCATATGTTCAAATTATAGTAATATTGTTTTTGAAAGAATCTTTTTTAGTGATTTGAATTTCATACCTTATTGCGGTACCAAGAAAGCATTTCTCATGCATGTCATTATTATTCCCCCAAATATTGAGTCTTTTCCTATCATCCTTAAAACAAATCCATCATAATTATTATAACATATAGATAGTTTGTTCATATACTAATTTTCACATAATAGTATAGAATACATTCCATGGTAGATCCCTCTACCTTGCTGCATTCATTGCAACCACCAACTATGGAAATGCCTTCATCAAGGTAGAATCAAAAAAAAATCTGGTCAGCAAAAAACATAAAAACCTATTACAGAGAGAATATAAAAAGAGAACAGTTTTAGTGTAGTATAGTTTCATGCTAATCGAAAGTGTAGGAAAATAAGGTTGGAAACTAGAAATTGAAACATCACATACTATTGACTAAAATAGGTAAGTTTTTTTTAAACTGTATTTGAATGAAATTGAACCGAAAACAACTAATATGGAGGAGATGTACTAATCTAAGAAATTCATTAAAATGTTTTAACTATTTAATTTGGATACAAATTAAATCTTTTAAAAACTGTATAAATCTATATATGAAAACATTAATCCATTTTCCCACAACAGTGAAACACATTAAAATAACTTTTTAACCTAAGACATGACTTCTACTCCATATTAGTTCTTCTAATCAAAACAGTTAAAATTAGTAAAAATAATTTTGACATTTCTGTTTCTTGCACACTTATTCAGTCAAACCAGACAATATCAGTAATATTGTTTTAGTTTAAAACATAAATTCATCTCTATCATAGATAATAAATGAAGATTCAAGACAAAAACATGTTGATGATTTGGAAAGCTATAATATAAAATGAACCAAACCTACAGAGTAGCAGTAACATTTTATTTGGGATGATCCCTATAAAAAGAATAAAAAAAGTGAATTTTATAATTCGAGGACTACAGGAGACACTAAAAAATCAAATATAGAGGCAATGTAAAAAAACATATTTCACATATGGTTCTAAATTCTTTGCATTCATTATTTCACCTTATATCTTTCATAGAAAACATTATGGGAGCTCCAAGAAACCCATTGATTAAAACACAATATTTTACCTACCAAAAAACAATTCCAACGTTAGTTCAAGCTCTTAAACACTGAAAGTAATTGAGGTGAAGAAATATGACCTATTACTATTCATCAACAACTGGTACTGGTCCATGATTTCTCTTATAGAACAACTTCATTGGTGTAATAGAGAAAAGCAAGGTTGATCGATGTAGTTTTGTATTGAAGGGATCCCGAAGCACAATACCAAAAGAATAACCTCATGTCATCACTCAAAATGGTGGTATTTGAGGAATAATATACCAAAGTTTTCAAGGAAATATAGATGGAATTCAATTCTCAAATATCAAATGAATGGAAAAATTAAACAGGATTCGAAGCTCAAATGAATCAACATTTTCACATAATGAATGTTGCCAAACTACCAAAATAATGTGAATTTCGTACAGAATTTTGAAAGAATATGAGTACTGTTTTCATCAAATATAAAATTAAAGGATAATCAGAGAGAAACTGGGATCAAGAACATCACAGTGGTGTAGTTCAGTGGGAACCTACAGAGGGATCACTATGCTGGCATGGTTCTGTAGGAACCCTTGGTTGAGAGGAAGAGCAGGAGGATAAATCCAGGGAACATGCACTATCTAAGCTACGTGGCGGAGTTGTTGAAGATAGGGATTTCTCAGGCGCAGAATAGACTTACTTAATGGTGGAAGGTATGAATGGATTTACGAGCCCAATAATCTGTGAACAGAAATGCGAGTAAGAGAAAAAACATAGTGTAGATGTATGCTTAAACTCAGATAAGGAGGAAGAAGTCTTACAAGCACGATGGAGTACATAGAAATCGGGAGGAGGATGATGCAGGCATCGAAAAAATTGGGGGAACCCTAGTTCTAAAACAGTAGATTCATGACCGCGACCGGAAGAATGAGAAACACAGAGATTGTAGTTCAAATGGGGAGAAGTCGGAGGTCAGAGATGGAGGGATGTGGACTGCGGGTTGATCGGGAGATGGATATTTATAGAGTCGGTGGTCGAGGGAAACGTAGTTCATGACCAGCTCTATTCTTAGTGAAAATGAAGGCGGGAGCGAATGCGTTTCACAGAGGAAAAAAATAGAAACCGAGGGGAGGCAGTACGTGGTGTTTCGGTTGATTGACACATTAGTAAATTGTGATGTGGATTCAAATTAGAAGGACACGTGGAAGATGGAAATGCCAGTATTAGTATATTTAGTAGATATCATATATATTCATTATATATGTATTTATATTGGTCCATTAATTACATAGATATAAAATGAATTACACAATTCATTGTGACGGTAGGTCGTACATACGCATGAACATTGTTTCCATATTCTTGATGGCTAGAATGAAGAAAAGTTAAAAACTAATTAACCTATAAAAATGTTCATTATTTAATATATATCACATATATTAATTAAATTTATCTTTATTTCCTTCAATATATAGTGTGAGTGAAAAACTAATCAAATCACTTCTCGAGGCAGTATTCCACAATACACATGAAGGAAATCATTGTGTTCCCACAGAAAGGAAAACAAAAAAATATATGTGATATTATAATATCTTAATTATAATTATTTTATGAATATAAAATATATATTTCTAAATATATCATTATATCCTTTCATGAGAGGAAGTGATGGAAAAAAATTACATCAGTTCTTGAGGCGGTAGTCCACCTTACATAAGACGACAACTTTGTTTCTCATTTGATGGAAGAGGATATGGATATAGGTCCTGAAATAAACATAATAACATATAATTATATGTTATATACTAGTTTTATTATATTTAAATTATTAGGATGTTAATGAAGGAGGTAAGAGAATAATTAAAAAGAAAGAGTTTAGTGAGGACAATTACCTTCATTTAGAAAAACCTCATTTGGATCACTTTTAAGGACCCTAGGGTTTGTCTTTTGGAATGAACAGAATATCAATAATGGAGATAAAGATTTTGGGAAGATATTTTGGTAGGGTATAGTTGATCCAAATGAATTATTATGTGTGGAGAAGTGAGGGGAGGATGTGGCCTTTTGTAATTGAGGAGGAGTGGTATTTTTGTAAACGCAAAAAATTATTCAGTAATAGGAAGCCACACTCATCTAGAATAACTCAAAAATTTACAAATAATATAGTTTAGGAAAAATATGTTTGATTAAAACCATTAAAATATATAAAACAAATGTTTTAACTTGTTTTTCATTAACCTCTGAGTTTACTGACTTTTACCAATTTCGTTTTCACTACGGTAATTAGTCTTTTTACCTAAGTAATTTACAATTTTCACTAAAAATAAAATCATACTTATTAGATAATTTTCACCCAATAGTTATAAATTTTAAATCAAATTTATAAAATAGAAAACAGATGTGTGTGTAAAATTGATTTTAACACAAGCGCATGTAACGTGAAAACCCATATTTTACCCTTTACCACAGTAACAATGTTTTTACTATTTATGGGTCAATATAATTATTATAAAGGTGATGTTAGTCCATTAATGGAATTTTTTTAATATTTTTAAATGAATATCAATAAACTGTATAGATATAGTATTTTCATTAATTTTAAATCATTTAATAAAATAATATTTATGATAAAATAACAATAGTGTCAATTTTGATGCTATTAAACTATTTTGAAAATAAAAACATAAATACAAATGTGGGATTTGAACATATTATTTTAAAAAATATATAATATATTATATTTATATTAAAAAACATGTAATACAAAAATAAATTCAATTTACATTAATTTTAATATTTTTAGAATCATTATTTTATTTTTTTTATTAACTAAATAATTACTATGTTGGCGTTACGTAACTATTTAAGTTAATTTTATAATCAAAATAAATTATTAATCAATTAACCTCATGAAATTAGATTCATTATTCTATAAATTACCATAAATATTCTTTCACGTCATTATTTTTTCCTATGTGATCACATAATTGAAATTTTAAATCATGAGTGTGATATTTTGTCTTTTTCTTTAAATAAATTACTATATAGGTCACTTTGATGAAAACATTTCCCAAAACACATACAAATCAAGACTAGTGTGATGGGGGACAAATTATGGAATCTAATATAATTTAGAAAAGTATTTAAGTCATTTTAACCATTATCGTTTTAGTTTCACCCCCATGAAAAACTGTATTAACCTTAACTATGGTGATTAATTTTTTGATGTTTTTTCAATTCATATAACCAAAACATAAGTTGATATTTATATATAATATTAAATATAATTATTCCAAATATTTAATATTTTTTTTACAAATTCAATTCATATATGTGAAAGAATTTAATTTAAAATTAAACGTGTATAGGCAATGAAAAGAATAGTTTTCCAAAGATAACGTTTTCGTAAGTATAAAGGATTTTATTAAAAAAAATTAATATAAAATTGATTAAAATTAAATTAATTGTATTAATAAATATATAATTTATTTAATTTAAATTTTATACATCTTAAAACAATATGGTTCTCTTTAAGGTCTTCAAACAAAATGGTAGTTATTAACAAAAATCAGTATTTTAACTATTTAACAAAAAAATTAATATTTTCTAAAAAATCATAAAACATCACCAAAAAATAATTATTGTAAATTTATTCTAAAAATAAATTTCATTTTTTAAAATACATTTCGTAAAATTTGAAAAACATTACATTGATTATTTGTTCCAAAAAATTAATATTTTTTTTGTGAAAAATGTTTTTTTGAAGAATATAAAGGCTTTTCTAAAAATTGAGTAATTTTTTTCAATATGTTTTATTTATATATAAAATTATACTTAATTTTTAAAATTTATTTATTCTTATTCATACCACCGATTTTAATGGATATGTTATAATATTCATTTTTAAATAATAATATTTATAATGTATCATAGTTCCTTAAAAATCAGAATTGGTTGTAATGCAAGATATCAAAGAAATTAGATTTATTTGAAAAGAATCATAAAATCTCAAGGTGTTATAGCACTTGAATCATGTGGTCTTAGAGAACCTACAAATCCACTCTGATCAGATTAATGTTGGAATGTTCTTGATATGGAACCATGTCCTAGTCTCATGGCATTAAACTTCCCGAAAACATACTTATCACAAGGCATTAAACTAAATGAAAAAATGTATTCATATTGAATTGATCAACCCATTTTATTATTTTTAATTTATTAATTCACATGTTTTATCCCTCCTCCCCCCCTAAATGTGTACAATACTCATTGTCATAGCCTTTAGGGTGCTCGTAACTTTCTTGAAACTTATGTTATCCATTAACCAAATTTACATCTTTGATACCTTAGTTGACACTAACAAATTCCTTGAGTTGATACAATTATCTGTAAACTCCATGGAACTCCATAGAACGTTAACCGATATTTTCCTGGTTTCCTAGTGTAAAATTATTAATGGGGACTATTTGATCCAATCAAAACCTGCTAGGATTCACCGGTGAAAAACAACGTGTCTCAAAGATTGTGCCTTGTGGATATTTTGGTCCTATAGGAAAGGCCCCCATTAAATCTCTAAGATATTGTCCTAAATATATAGGATATTTTTTTTAACATTATTAATTTTTAATATTTACCCACCAATCTCCACCAACAGTTATCACATATATTTATGGGATTTGGTTTACACTTCTTATAACCCAACTATTCAAGTGGATCAGATGCCCTCTGTGTTACCCATTTATGCATTGTACCCATTTTCAAATCAATATTATAACATGATATCTATGTAAGATTTAATTTTGAGGTATATGTCTCCTATAAGGACCCAAATTATCTAAGATAGACATTCATCTCAATGATATTTCTTGATCAAATGATGTTAAACTACATGATATATGGTCCATCTTGAAAAGACCTAAAAATTATTAGAACAGGAATCTTATCTATACCATCAATAAATAAATTCTAGAGATGAATCATTCACCTCATTACTATGATAGGATATGAGAAATACTTTCCCCTATATCTGATCTTGATATTATTATAGGACTATTTAACTGACTACATGCCAAGGATCATTAAGGGAAGGTAAAAATTACACCCTCCCTGGGTATGAGCTAGATCTATGTGGAGAGTCTTGCATTCAATCACTACATGTGGATTGATTCCCATTGTCATACGATATTTAGCGGTTCCTTGGTTCCCAAATCATAGGCTCATCCATAACATTCCAAAAAATAATTCCCCCTCCTTGCACATGATCTCAATCTGTGTAGGGAACCTTCTCTTATAAGAACTAAGTGTGGCTTGATTCTTGAATTTTAAGGATATTTAGTGATGCAAGAGTATATTATCCTAGAACCATCTATAGGTTCTCCATTATAACAATATTCCATGGTTCTTAATCCATATTTGAAATTATCAACCTTTTTATCCACAAGAATATAAAGATACCCCCACTAGTGAAATCCTCTACCAATATGAGGGCCCCAGCATCTTGATGGTATACCTGAATATTAGACATCATACACCTAAAATATATTTTTTGAATTATCATTCAATGGGGACATAACCTAGTCCCCTATATATGAGTCAAATCAATGTGAGGGGATAGTTAACTTCTCTAGAACTACATACTTCTTGATTCTTGTACCTATATGATACATAGTGATGCTCGAACCACCTATCACCGAGCCCAACCAAGAATTCAAAAAAAAATGTCCTTCATACCTAAGTGTTGGAACCTTCAAAGTGACACCTCACTTCTTCAATGGATATGCACTAAGTTATAAATTAATTATCCTTTCCTACACATGGGACATATCAATATAGAGTATTCCTCGCAAATATTGTGTATGAAATGAAAAATTACCCCTCCTGCATATGAGTTAGATCTATGTGGGGATATAGAAGAGAATTATGTATGGATTGAATCCTATTATAAGGACCCAACATTAAGCAATACATAATATTGAATTAAATGAATAATTCACATTGAGGATCTTTTCAGGTATATAGTTTTAGAGAATTAGGACATAACTATTACATCTCAAAATACCACAAGGTAGATATATCTACATAGTTTCCATTTTTTTCATAAAATAAAAACTCTTGAAAAAAAGAGTCATGTCTAGTTCCATGTTTTAGATAGCATGACTTTTCCTTGATCACATCCTTTACCTTATTAATCTTTAAGTACTGTGAAAACATTTCAAAACATGGGATGATCAAAAAAAGCTCAGTAAGGTTTATAAAAAAAAGAATGAAAACATTTGTTCATAAATAAATAAAAACATGAACTCTTTTACTTACCTCATTAAATCATAAGATTTATGAAAGACACATAGAAATCATTAATCATAAAGGTAACTTGTGGCATCCATATCATACTTACATTGTAACTATCATAGCTACATAGGGAGTTACTTTGGAATACCCATCACAGTATATTCACTAAATCTCTTTGGAGAAACATTCATGTTTACCTCTATCACGTTACCCAATGAATTGGAGAGATATCTCGGGCTCACCCACCCTAGTTTTATCACGGAACCACCCGTATACGTAAAAAATGTCCAAGAACCATAACATGATCATAACACATAATATAATCATAAAGGAAAGATAATATTTACACATTACAATTAAAAAAATATCATTTCAAGATATTGAAATAATAAATCCATTCTAAAAATCATTTTCAATACCAAAATACATAAAAAGAGTATATGGTATTTATTTTTTCTTTTAAAAACATTCTGGCTTGTTAAGGAAGCCAAAGATCAAATAATACTCGCGGCGGCAGAAAGGTCGTTGTCACCACTTACATTAAAAAAACATTCCTTTTTTTCATTTAGTAAAATGATTCGTATAAAAATATTCCCTTTGAATAAAATGAAAAGTCAGAGGGTTTTATAAAACGCATAAAATAAAGTCGTGTATATAACTAAAAATACCTCAATGAAAGGAGATTGAGACGAAGACCCTTAACTTACGTCCGACTTGACTCGGTCATTCTTTAAAATCCTGAATAATAAAATAAAGTTAATTTCAACTTTCTTAAGAACCTTTTTCGAGTTTATTATTCCTTCTATAACACTAATTACCATGTTATAAACATTATGCAATCATTTAAGTAAATAATGTTCATTTTGTGGATATTTGGTACTTGAGTAAAAATGAACAACTTATATTTACAAGTTGTCCATGTGGTGAAAGGTTCAATATATCTAGAATGATATTCTTGATTTTGATATCATATATATCATTTATATCCAGTATATACATGTTTTTTATAATAGTACATAACATTTAGAGGTAAGAAATGAAATGCATCGTCAATGGATACGGTAAGCCGTACGTACACATGAACGCTACTTTCATTTAAATTTCTTATTTTAATGGAAATAAACAATAATGATACATAGGTATATTATAATTCAACTACAATATCATATATAATATCATTAACTCTATCCTTTATACATCCCACATAAGTCATTTAATGAATAAAATCACTTTGAGGGGGCGGTAGTCCGCACTTCCTCAAATGAGATTATCGTATTTACCCACTATGGAAACCATAATGGCATGACATAAATGGGAATTACAGAAGAATAAGGAAATAATAAAAACAATATAAATCATATATAAATTTAGTTCCATCATAATGGCCACCATGAGAGGTAGTATGATGTAATTGAACAATCATCGTTTCGTGAGAAGTTAGTTTTCCATCCACAGAAACATTATGTTCTTCCTCCATTAGATGGAGGTGTGTGTAAGTGTAGTTTGAATCCTTATTATAACAACATCCTAGTATATTTATGATATTGTTGTTGTTACAAAAGAAAATAAATAAAAATATTTTATGGTTGGAGAGGAAAAATAAAAGAAAACAATTTAAGAGAAACTGTTACCTTTAATTTCGGTAACTCCCTTTGGTTTGAACCAAAAAACTTTTTAAAGTGTCTTATGACTAAGGTAAGGCTTTTAGGAGGAGGAGGGGGATGTAGGGAGCCTAATTTGGAAGATTTTTGATGAGACAAATGTTGTGAGAGGTGTGAGGAATTGGTTAGAAGTGGTCTCCTTTTATAAGGGGGAGGAGGGGCTCTTTAGTAAAGTGTGAAACTATTATTTTATTATATAATGATATTCGGTTTCTATTGGTCCAAAAATAATTCTATTAGAAGAAAAGATGAGTCATGGTCGAAATAAAATCATCAAATCAGAATTTGACTTGTTTTGGATAATATTTTAATCATTATAATCTTATTTATTTAAATCATTTATTAATGAGGTAAATACTGCATCATTATTATGTCATAAATAATCGAATTTATTTGATGACTAAAATTTATTAAAAAAATACCATGATATAAGAAATCTTTTTATATTTCTAAATAATATTTATAGTCTAAAATAGGTCTTATATAACACCATCTAAAAATTAATTACTAAAAGATTTTTGTTTATGTCATTTTGGCCTTTAAATTAATTAATCTAAATTGCCATTATCACTTCCAAGTGGATCAAAGGGGTCCCAAAATAGACCCAAAGAAGAACATGGTCGTTAATTACTCAACCAATAAGGTTATGACAAGTTTTAAGGTAATTTTGAATTAATATAATATTCTTTTCACCTCGAATTACCCTATTTACCTTTAACCGTGGTAAATAAAAGTCAAAAGTAACTATTCACCAAAAAAATATTCTCATCTTAATGAACCACATTTTACTTCTTGATAACAACCATGTATGTCTGATTTTTGAAATTTAATTCACAGAAGTGGTAAAATTTCATTTAAATGAAAAATTCAGTTTTTTAACTACCACTAAGTGGTGTCACTATTCATCAAAAATTGAATTTTTTCCGAAAATTACCAAAAATTTAGCCTAAGAAATATTTTATATTCCAAATTGAAAATTTATGTCTATTTTGCCAAATTCAAAACATAGAAGTGGAAATAATTAATTTAAAAATTAATTCTCATTGGTAAACAAATAACGTGTTTTTAAGAAACAATAATTATCAAAAGGTTGATACTTGGATATGTCCAATTTCAAAGTGAAATTAATTCAAATGACCAAAATTAGATTAAATGGTAAAAATATATTTCAATTTCACTTTAAAACCATCTAAAAAGATAATCTAACCATATAAATAAATTAGATTAAAAGGAACTTTTGAATTAAAATATAATATTTTTCACTATTCATTAAAAAATGAACTTTATCAGAAAAATACCAAAAAATTACCCAAAGTAAAATTTGATGTCCCCATTCTAAAAAAGGATTATATTCGGTCAAGTATAATGTATTAAAGTGGCCAAAACTATATTTAATTAGGGTTCTCCATTAAAAGGTGGTAAATCGGCCTTTTAATGTAAATTATGCTTAAAATTAGATTCATTCATATTTTAAGCCTCTAACTTTTATTAGATAAAAGTAAATATATCTAACAAACATGTATAATCATATTGTAGTTAGTTTAGTTCATTCCCTCCACTACAAAGGCCAGGAGTTGACTACCATTTAAAATAATAATATTATATTATTTGTGTGCAACATAAGATTCCTTAGAAACCCGTTGTTGCGTGTCGGGTACGCTATCAAACATAGAAACCCCTTTAAAGTAAAATTAATATTTAATTCACAAATATTAATAAATATAAAATAAATCTTATTCTTCATTTACCTGGGATGTTACATCCTTCCCCCCTTTTGAGAATTGCGTCCTCGCAATTTTTATTCACTTATCAAAATAAGTGGGGGTATTTATCCCTCATAGAATTTTCAGATTCCCACGTCGCCTCCAAAACCATGTGGTTTTTCCACAAAACCTCTACCTGGTGAATTAACTTATTCCACAATACTTGTTCTCTATGGTCAAGAATCCGAACTGGTTGTTCTTTATAAGGGAGATTCTCTTCCAACTGAACTACCTCTGGGCTCAAAACATGAGATGGATCTGGCATATACTTTCTCATCATCGAAACATGATAAATATTGTGAACCTGGGATAAACTTGGAGGTAAACCAACTCTATACGCAACTGATCCCACTTTCTACAGAATTTCATAAGTTCCAATGAACCACAGACTCAACATTCCCTTCTTTCCAAAACGCATCACACTTTTCCATGGAGAAACATTGAGATAGACATGATCACCTACCTCAAAATAAAGATTGTTCTTCCAGTTATCGGCATAACTTTTCTATCTACTCTGAGCTGTTCTCATGTGCTTCTGAATCAACTAAACTTTCTCTGCCATCACTTCTACCAATTCTGGTCCCATCAACTTTTTTTCACCTACTTCATCCCAAAAAGCTGGAGTTCAACAACGATTTCCATATAATTCCTCAAATGGAGCCATCTGTATAGTGGAATGAAAACTGTTATTATAAGAAAATTCAACCAAAGAAAGTTGTTGGTCCCAACATCCCTGATAATCCATCGAGAAAGCACATAACATATCCTCCAATGTCTGAATTTTTTGTTTTGACTGCCCATCTGATTGAGGATGAAAAGATTTACTCAAATTTAATTATGTGCCCAATGACTTCTGAAGGCCTTTCCAAAAGTTAGAAGTAAACCTGGGATCCCGATCAGATGCAATGGAGAGGGTAACTCCATGCAACCTGACTATCTCTTTAACATACAACCGAGCAAGTTGATCTAGAGGAAATGTATCTCTAATAGGTAGGAAATGATCATATTTAGTCAATTGGTCAACTATAAATGATATTAAATTATTACCTCGAGATGTCTCTGGTAATCCCACAACGAAGTCCATGGATATATTTTCCCATTTCTACTATGACACTGGTAGAGGCTGAAGCATCCCTTTCAGTAACTGCCGCTCTGCTTTAACCGGCTAACAACTCAAACACTTCAAAGTAAAATCACCAATATCTCTTTTAATTCCATCCCACCAGTAATACTCTCAAAGATCTCTGTACATCTTAGTACTACCAGGATGAACTGAAAATAGAGAACTATAAGCTTTACATAGCAAATCATTCTTCATCTATGAATCACAAGGTACACATAATCTCTTCCCAAATCTCAAAACACAATCATTATCAATGTTAAATTTAGGAAACTAACCCTTCTGAACCAACTCTACCTTTTTCCTCAACTCACTCACTTCTTTCTACGCTTGCTTAATTATCTCTGATAGAGATGATTTCACTGACACTTGAAACACAATAGAATAATTTCCTGCAACAGCAAATTCTATACCAAAGTTCATCAAATCAAAAACCAAAGGCTCTCGTTCCAAACATAGCATGGATAATGAGACGTTACATTTTCGACTCAAAGCATCGGCCACTTTATTTTCTTTTCCCGGATGGTAATGGATCGTGAAATCATATTCCTTGATTAATTCCAACCATCTCCTCTATCTCATGTTTAATTCTTTCTGAGCGAATATATACTTTAAAATTTTGTGATCAGTATATATTTCACACTTTACTCCATACAAATGATGCCTCCAAATTAAAAAAAACAATTATAGCTAATTCCAAATCATGTGTAGGGTAATTTAACTCATGTGGTTTCAAATGACGTGATGCATAAGCAATTACCTGATCATTTTTCATTAGGACACAACCAAGTCCTTTAAAAAAATCATCACTGTAGATAACAAACTCACCATTTCTGGAAGGTAGTGCCAAAACTGGAGCATTCACCAATATTCATTTCAATTCCTGGAAAACAATCATCAGATTCTTTTGTCCAGATGAACTTAACACCTTTTCGAGTTAACTTAGTCATTAGACTACATAAACATGAAATTTTTCAACAAACCTCCAGTAATAACCTACCAAACCAAGAAAACTACGTATATTGGTTATATTTGTGGGTCTTGGACATTCTTCAACAACTTTCGTTTTAGCAGGATCAACAGTTATGCCATTTTTTTGAAACAATGTGACCAAGGAAAGAAATTTGTTATAACCAAAACTCACACTTTCTGAATTTCCCATAATGTTTCTTTTCCTGTGAAGTTTTCAAGAAAACCCTTAAATGACTATCATGTTCCTCTTTACTTTTGGAATAAACAAAAATATCATCAATGAACACAACCAAAAACATATCCAAGAACTCATGGAGAATTATATTCACAAGATCCATGAATACAGCAGGTGCATTGGTTAACCCAAAAGGCATAACTACATATTCATAAATGCCAAATATAGTATGAAACGCGGTCTTTCGAACATCTGTTTCCTTTACTTTCAACTGATGGTACCCTGACCTCAAGTCAATCTTCGAAAAATACTGAGTTCCCTGAAGATGATCAAACAAATCATTGATATGAGGCAAAGGATACTTATTCTTAACACTGATGTTATTTAATGCTCTATAATCAATGAAAATTCTCATTGAACCATCTTTCTTTTCATAAACAAGATAGGAGAACCCCATGGTGACATGCTAGGTCGAATGAAACCTTTTTCTAATATCTCCTGCAATTGCTTCTTTAACTCTAAAAGTTCAATTTGAGCCATTCGATAAGGGGGTTTTGAAATTATCTTAGCATCAAGAACTAAGTCAACAGTAAATTCAACTTCCTGATCAGGTATAATACCATGTAAATCATCAGGAAAAACATCAAGGTACTCGTTTACCACTGGCACATCATTAATCTGGACAGTTCCTTTGTTTTCAACAATATGTGCAAGGTAACATTCATTTCAATATTTTACTAGTTTCTCGGATTCATGATATGTTATCAACAGCAAGGGTTCATTTTTGTATAAAAACTGAAAATTATTCTGAAAATAAACCTCTTTAGCTCTGCAATCAATCATAGCTTGATAAACAAAAACCCAATCCATGCCCAAAATAATATCAAACTCTACTAGAGGAAGAACAATAAGGTTTTTAGGTAGATTATTTCCGCACACAAGGACAGTAATGTTCTTATGTTTTATTTTTTGTCTCAGCATTTACTCCATGTGTTTTTACCATAAGTTCCGGATTCATTTCTTGAGATAGAATTCCCAATTTACGAGAAAACTTCTCAGAAATGAAAGTGTGTAGACCCTGAATCAAAAATACATTGGCATAATCTGAACAAACAAACAGTGTACCTGATACAACTTCATTTGATGGCCCAACATCTAATGAAGTAGTTGCAATGGATTTCGCCACCCCTTTATTCTTGTAGTCTGGCTGCTTTCCTTCGGCTGAGTTCTTTGTTGGACACTCATTTGCATAATGACCCATTTCATTTCACTTAAAAAAATTTACTGACTTTAAATCAGATTTTTTCTTACCATTACCCTGATCTTTTTCAGTGCAATTAAGAGCCTTATGTCCCATTTTACCACATTAGTAACACTTACCATAATTCATAAGACATTCCCCATCATGATTTTTACAACAATTTTCACAAAATGTAAACTTAGGTTTCTTACCATCAGACTTTTTTGAAGAGTTCTTCCCTTTCTCCTCCCACCTAGACCTCTTATTCTGTTGTTTTTCATAGAATAGCTGATCATCGGAAAACTCCATTTCCACCTGCTCCGCACGATGAACAAGTTTTTCATAACTTTTGAACTCACGAGAGGCTAAATACATTGGATACTCTAGCTTTAATCCTGAGAAAAAATTGTTGATTGTACTATCAAGATCTCATATGAAATTTGGAGCCTACCTTGGCAGTCAAGTGAATTTTTCTTCATATGCAGCCACTGAGTCATCCTCCTGCCTCAATTCCAAGAATTGTTTTTCTATCCTAAGATGAACCACCTTAGGAAAATATTTTTCAAGAAACATACATTTGAATTCATCCCAATCAAGATCATAAATCTCCTCACTATCCCTGATATTTTTCACCACCAACCACCACTGATCAATATCACCTTCAAAAAGATAAATAGAAAGACTAGCCTTTTGATGTTCTGAACAACCCATGACATCGAAAATCTTTTCCAAATATTTAATCCACCCTTCAGCTTGCACAAGGTCATATGATCCTCTAAATGAAGGGGGATTTTGCCTCATGAAATGATCCACTAATGACATGTTCCTTTATGGTTGATCTGGCTGATCTCATACATGGATACCACCACCATTTATAGCCCGATTCAACTGTGCCATCACTGAAACAAACTGTTTAGTTCCAATTCCGACCATCTCAGGTTGCTGATTTGGAAGGTTTCCTTCCTCCGGATGTCGTCCCAACATAGCTTCCATGTTTCCTCTGCGGAAAACCATTGTGAACATAGAAATATCTTAGGCTAAGCTACATGGTAATCTGTAAATGCTATATGATGTCAATAATAACATAAATTTCTTTATAGATATTACTTTAACAATACCCTAACACCTAAAGTTATCTAAACCTACCTTTGATACGAACTATAAGGACCCGACCTTAAACATTACATAATATTTAATTAAATGAATAATTCACATTGAGGATCTTTTCAGGTTTAGAGTTTTAGAGAATTAGGACATAACTATTACATCTCAAAAGATTACAAGCTAGAAATATCTACATAGTTTCCATTTTTTCATAAAATAAAAAATCTTTAAAAAAAGATTCATGTTTAGTTCTATGTTTTAGATGTCATGACTTTTCCTTGATCCCATCCTTGACCTTATTCATCTTTAAGTCCTGTGAAAACATTTCAAAAGATGGGATGAGCATAAAAAGATCAGTAAGGGTTATAAAACAAATAATGAAAACATTTGTTTATAAATACATAAAAAACATGAAATATTTTACTTACCTCATGAAATAATATGATTTATGAAAGACACATAGAAATCATTAATCATAAAGGAACCTTGTGGAATCCATATCATACTTACATTGTAACTATCACAGCTACATAGGGAGTTACTTTAGAATACCCATCACAGTATATTCCCTAAATCTCTTAGGAGAAACATTCATGTTTACCTCCATCACATTACCTAATGCATTGGAGAGCTATCTCAGCCTCACCTGACCTAGGTTTATCAAGAAACCACCCGTATATGTAAATAATGCCCAAGAACCATAACACGATCATAACACATAATATAAGCATAAAAGAAAGATAATATTTCCCCATTGAAATTACAAAATATCATTTCAAGATATTGAAATAATAAATCCATTCTCAAAATCATTTTCAATACCAAAATACATAAAAATAGTATATGGTTTTTATTTTTTCTTTTAAAAACATTCCAGCTTGTTAAGGAAGCCAAAGATCAAATAATACTCACGGCGGCAGAAAGGTCATTGTCACCTCTGATGTTAAAAAAAAACATTCCTTTTTATCATTTAGTAAAACGCTCTGTATATAAAGACTCCCTTTGAATAAAATGAAAAGTCAAAGGGGTTTATACATCGTATAAAATAAATTCGTGAATAAAACTAAAAATGCTTCAATGAAATGAGATTGAGACGAAGTCCCTTACCTCACGTCTGACTTGACTCGATCATTCTTTAATCTCTTGAATAATAAACTAAAGTTAATTTCTACTTGCTTAAGAACATTTTTCAAGTTTATTATTCCTTTTATATCACTTATTACCATGTTATAAACAGTATGCAATCATTAAAGTTAATAATGTTCATTTTCTCGATATTTGGTACTTGAGTAAAAATGAACAACTTATATTTACAAGTTATCCATGTGGTAAAAGTTTCATTATATCCAGAATGATATTCATGATTTGGATATCATATATATCTTATATATCCAGTATATACAAGTTTTTTATAATAGGACATAACATTTAGAGCTAAGAAATGAAATGCATCGTTCATGGAGACGGTAAGTCGTACGTACGCATGAACGCTACTTTCATTTTTATTTCTTTTATTAATGGAAATAAAACATAATTATACATAGGTATATTATAATTCCAGTATAATATTATATATAATATCATTATCTCCATCCTTTATACATCCCACATAAGGCATTTAATGAATCAAATCACTTTGAGGGGGCGGTAGTCCGCACTTCCTCAAATGAGATTATCGTATTTACCCACTATGGAAACAATAAAGGAAAGATATAAATGGGAAGTATAGAAGAATAAGGAAATGAAAAAAATAATATATATCATATATAAATACAGTTCTATTGTAATGGCCACCATGAGAGGCATCAAGATGTAATTGAACAATCATCGTTTCGTGAGGCATTAGTTTTCCATCCACAGAAACATTAGGTTCTTCATCCATTAGATGGAGGTGTGTGTAAGTGTAGTTAGAATATTTCTGATAACAACATCCTAGTATATTAAATATACTGGGTTTGTTACAAAAGAAAATAAATAAAAAGATTTTATGGGTTTGAGAAGTAAAAAAAAAAGAAAACAATTTAAGAGAAACTGTTACCTTTAATTTGGGTAACTCCCTTTGGTTTGAACAAAATGACTTCTTGAAGGGACTTCATCCTAAGTTAAGGGTTTTAGGATAAGTAGAGGGATGTAGGGAGCCTAATTGGGCAGATTTTGGACGAGCCAAATGGCTTGAGAGGTGTGAGGAATTGGTTAGAAGTGGTTTGCTTTTATAAGGGGGAGGAAAGGCTCTTTAGGAAAGTGTGAAACTATTATTTTATTATATAAGGATATTCGGTTTCTAATGGTACAAAAATCATTATATTAAAATATAAGATGAGTCATGGTAGAAATAAAATCATCCAATCAGAATTTTACATGTTTTGTATAATATTTTAATCATTATAATCTTATTTATTTAAATCATTTATTAATGAGGTAAATACTGCATCATTATTGTGTCAAAAATAATTTAATTTATTGGATGTCTAAAAATTATAAACAAAATACCATGATATAGGAAATATTTTTATATTTCCAAATAATATTTATAGTCGAAAATAGGACTTATATAACACCATAAAAAAATTAATTACTAAACGATTTTTGTTTATGTCATTTTGGCCTTTAATTAAAATTAATTAATCTAAATTGACATTATCACTTCCAAGTGGATTAGAGGGGTCCAAAAATAGACCCAAAGATTCCCATGGTAGTTAATGACTCAACCAATAAGGTTATAAAAAGTTTTAATGTAATTTTGAATTATTATAATATTCTTTTAACCTTGAAATACCCTATTTACCTTTAACCACGGTAAATAAAAGTCAAAAGATACTATTCACCAAAAATTATTTTCATCTTAATGAACCACATTTTACTTATTAATAACAACCATTTATGTCAGATTTTTGAAATTCAATTCACAGAAGTGGTAAAATTTCATTTAAATGAAAAAGTCAGTTTTTTAATTACCACTAAGTGGTGTAACTATTCATCAAAAATTGATGTTTTTCAGAAAAATACCAATAATTATTCCTAAGAATTATTTGATATTCAAAATTAAAATTTGATGTTGATTTTTAAAAATTCAAAACATAGATGTGGAATTAATTAATTTAAAAATTAATTCTCATTGTTAAAACAAATAGCATGTTTTTAAGAAACAATAACTATCAAAAAATTGATACTTGTTTATATCCAATTTCAAAGTGAAATTAATTCAAATGGCCAAAATTGGATTAAATGGTAAAAATATATTTCAATTTCACTATTAAACAAACTAAATGGATAATCTATCCATATAAATAAATTATATTAAAAGGCGCATTTGAATTAAAATACAGTATTTTTCACTATTCATTAAAAAATGAACTTTATCTGAAAAATACCAAAAAATTACCCAAAGTAAAATTTGATGTCCCCATTCTAAAGAAGGATTATATTTGTTCAATTATAATTTATTAATGTGACCAAAAATATATTTAAAGAGGGTTCTCCATTAAAAGGCGGTAAATCGGCCTTTAAATGTAAATTATGCTTAAAATTAGATTCATTCATATTTTAAGCCTCTAACTTTTATTGGATAAAAGTAAATACATCTAAAAAAATGTATAATCGTATTGTTTTTAGATTCGTTCATTCCCACCACTACAATGGCTATGAGTTAACTTCCATTAAAAATAATAATATTATATTATTATTATGCAACGTAAGATTTCAAAGAATCACGTTGTTGCGTATCCAATACGCTATAGAACATAGAAACCCCTATAAAGTAAAATTAATATTTAATTCAAAAATATTAATAAATATGAAATATGTCTTATTCTTCATTTACTTGGGAGGTTACATCCTGCCCCCCTTTTGAGAATTGTGTTCTCGAAATTTTTATTCACTTATCAAAATAAGTGGGGGTATTTATCCCTCATAGCATTTTCAGATTCCCACGTTGCATCCTCAACCATGTGGTTTTTCCAGAACACATTTACCTAGTGAATTACCTTATTTAGCAATACTTGTTCTCTATGGTCAAGAATTTGAACTGGTTGTTCTTCATAAGAGAGATTCTCTTCAAACTGAACTACCTTTGGGCTCAAAACATGAGATGGATCTGGCATATACTTTCTCAACATCGTAACATGAAAACCATTGTGTACCTAGGATAAACATAGAGGTAAAGCCACTCTATATGCAACTGATCCCACTTTTTCCAGAATTTCATAAGTTCCAATTAACTTCAGACTCAAATTTCCCCTCTTACCAAAACGCATCACACTTTTCCATGTAGAAACTTTGAGAAATACATGATTACCTACCTCAAAAGAAAGATCCTTACTCCGGTTATCGGCATAACATTTTTGTCTGCTCTAAGATATTCTCATGTGCTCTTGAATCAATTGAACTTTCTATGCCATCTCTTCTACCAATTCTGGTCCCATCAACTTCCTTTCACCTACTTCATCCCAAAAAGCTAGAGTTCGACAATGATTTCCATATAATGACTCAAATGGAGACATATGTATGTTGGAATGAAAACTGTTATTATAAGAAAATTCAACCAAAGGAAGATGTCGGTCCCAACTTCCCTGAGAATCCATCGAGCAAGCATGTAACATATCCTCCAATGTCTGAATTTTTCATTCTGACTGCCCATCTAATTGAGGTTGAAAAGATGTAAAAAAATTTAATTCAGTACCTAATGACTTATGATGGCCTTTACATAAGTTAGAAGTAAACCTGGGATCACGATCAGATACAATAGAGAAGATAACTCCATGAAACCTGACTATCTCTTTAACAAACAACTGAGCATGTTGATCTAGAGACAAAGTATCTCTAATAGGATGGAAATGATAATATTTAGTCAATCGGTCAACTATAAACCAGATTGCATTATTACCTCGAGATGTCTTTGGTAATCCCACAACAAAGTCCAGGGATATATTTTCCCATTTCCACTCTGGCACCGGTAGAGGCTGAAGCATCCCTTTCAGTAACTGCAGCTCTACTTTAACCAGATGACAAGTGAAACACTTCAAAGTAAAATCAGAAATATCTCTTTTCATTCCATCCCACCAGTAATACTCCCGAAGATCTCTGAACATCTTTGTACTACCAGGATGAACTGAAAACGGAGAACTATGAGCTTCACATAACAACTCATTCTTCAACTGTGAATCACAAGGTACACATAATCTTTTCCCCAATCTCAAAACACAATCACAATCAATGTTAAATTCAGGCAACTTACCCTTCTGAACCAACTCTACCTTTTTCTACAACTCATTGTCTTCTTTCTGTGCTTTCTTAGTTCTATCTGATAGAGATGATTTCACTGACACCTGAAACAAAACAGAAGAATTTACTATAACAAGAACTTCTGTGCCAAAGATTATCAAATCAAAAACCACAGGATCTCATTCAAAACGTAGCATGGCTAATGAGTTATTACTTTTTTGACTCAAAGCATTGGCCACTTTATTTGCTTTTCCCAAATGGTAATGGATCGTGAAATCATAATCCTTGATTAATTCCAACTATCTCCTCTGTCTCATGTTCAATTCTTTCTAAGTGAATATATACTTCAAATATTTGTGATCAGTATATATTTCACACTTTACTCCATACAAATGATGCCTCCAAATTTTTAAAGAAAAAACAACTGCAGCTAATTCCAAATCATGTGTCGGGTAATTTAACTCATGTGGTATCAACTGATGTGTATCATAAGCAATTACCTGATCATTTTGCATTAGGACACAACAAATTCCTTTAAACGAAGCATCACTTTACATAACAAACTCACCATTTGTGGAAGGCAGTTCCAAAACTGGAGCATTCACCAATCTTTTTATCAATTCCTGAAAACAATCATCACATTCTTTAGTCTATATGAAAATAACACCTTTTCGAGTTAACTTATTCCTTGGACTAGATAACCATGAAACATTATCAACAAACCTCCAGTAATAACCTTCCAAACCAAGAAAACTACGTATCTCAGTTATATTTGTGGGTCTTGGCCATTCTTCAACAACTTTCATTTTAGAAGGATCAATAGTTATGCCATTTTTTGAAACAATGTGACCAAGGAAAGAAATTTGTTTTAACCAAAACTCACAATTTCTGAATTTCCCATAAAGTTTCTTTTCTTTTAAGGTTTTCAAGACAAGCCTTCATTGACTTTCATGTTCTTTTTTAATTTTGGAATAAACCAAAATATCATCAATGAGCACAACCACAAACGTATCCAAGAACTCACGGAAAATTCTATTCATAAGATCCATGAATACATCTTGTGAATTGGTTAACCCAAAACTCATAACTACAAATTGATAATGGTCATATCTAGTACGAAACGCAGTCTTTGGAAATTCTTCTTCCTTTACTTTCAACTGATGGTACCCTGACCTCAAGTCAATCTTTGAAAAATACTGAGCTCCCTAGAGCTGATCAAACAAATCATTGATATGAGGAAAAGGATACTTATTCTTAACAGTGATGTTATTTAATGCTCTATAATAAATGAAAAGTCTCATTGAACGATCTTTATTTTTAACAAACAAGACAGGAGCACCACATGGGGGCGTGCTAAGTCGAATGAAACCTTTATCTAATAACTCTTTCAATTGCTTCTTTAACTCTAAAATTTCAATTTGAGCCATTTGATAAGGGGGTTTTGAAATTGGATTATAATCAAGAACTAAGTCAATAGTAAATTCAACTTCCCAAACATGTATAATACCAGAAAACATATCAGGAAAAACATCAAGGTACTTTTTTACCACTGGCACATCATAAATCTGAACAGTTCCTTTGTTTTCAACAATATGTTCAAGGTAACATTCATTTACATATTTTACTAGTTTCTCAGCTTCCTAATATGTTATCAACAGCAAGGGTTCATTTTTGTATACAAACTAAAAATTATTATGAAAATAAACCTCTTTATCTCTTCAATAAATCTTAGCTTGATAAACAAAAATCCAATCCATTCCCAAAATAATATCAAACTCTACTAGAGGAAGAACAATAAGGTTTGCAGGTAGATTCTTTCCGCACACAAGGACATTATTGTTCTTATGTTTTCTTTTTTTTCTCAAAATTTCCTCTAGGTGTTTTTCCCCTAAGTTCAATATTCATATCTTGATATGGAATTCCAAATTTACTAGAAAACTTCTCAAAAATGAAAGAGTGTGTAGTCCCTGAATCAAACAACACATTGGAATAATTTGAACAAACAAACAGTGTACCTGATACAACTTCATTTGATGGACCAACATCTGCTGAAGTAGTTGAAAAAGATTTCTCCCCCCCTTTATGCTTGTAGTATGGCAGCTTTCCTTTGGTTGAGTTCTTTGTTGGACACTTATTTTCATAATGACCCATTTTATTGCACTTTAAACATTTTACTAACTGTAAATAAGATTTTTTTTACCATTACCCTGATCTTTTTTAGTGAAATTACGAGCCTTATATCCCATTTTACAACATTGGTAGCACTTACCAGAATTAAAAAGTCATTCCTCATCATTCATTTTACCAGAATTTTCCCAAATTGTAATCTTAAGTTTCTTATCATCAGAATTTTTTGAAGAGTTCTTCCATTTCTCCTGCCACATGAACCTCTTATTCTGTTGTTTGTCAAAGAATACTTGATCATTGGAAAACTCCATTTTCACCTTCTCCGCACAACGAACAAGTTTTTCATAACTTTTGAACTCATGAGAAGATAAATCCCTTCAATACTTTGGCTTTAATCCTGAGTAAAAATGGTTGATTTCTTTATCAAGATCTCATATGAAATTTGGAGCATACCTTGCCAGTCGAGTGAATTTTTCTTCATATGCAGCCACTGAGTAATCCTCCTACCTCAATTCCAGGAATTGTTTTTCCATCCTAAGACAAACCACCTTAGGAAAATATTTCTCAAGAAACATACCTTTGAATTCATCCCAATCAAGAGCATCAATCTCCTCATTATCCCTAATATTTTTCACCATCGACCACCACTGATCAGCTTCACCTTCAAAACGGTAAATAGTAGGACTAACCTTTTGATGTTCTGAGCAACCCATGACATCAAAAATCTTTTCCAGTGCTTCAATCCACCCTTCAGATAGCACAACGTCAGATGATCCTCTGAATGATGGGGATATGTTGCCTCATGAAATTCTCCACTAATGACATGTTCCTCTAGGGTTGATCTGGCTGATCTCGTACATGGATACCACCACCATTTATATCCTGAGTCAATTGTTCCATCGCTATAAAAAAATGTTCAGTTCCAATTCCGACCATCTCAGGTTGCTGATTTGGAAGGTTGTCTTCCTCCTGATGTTATCCCAACATAGTTGCCTTGTTTCCTCTGCAGAAAACCATTCTGAACATAGAAATATCTTAGGTGAAGCTATATGGTAATCTGGAAATGCTATATGATGTCAATATTAACATAAATTACTTTATGGATATTACTTTTACAATACCCAAACACCTAAAGTTATCTAAACTGACCTTTGATACCAACTATAAGGACATGGCCTTAAAGATTACATAATATTGAATTAAATTAATAATTCACATTGAGGATATTTGCAAGTTTAGAGTTTTAGAGAATTAGGACATAACTATTACATCTCAAAAGATTACAAGGTAGAAATATCTACATAGTTTCCATTTTTTTCAAAAAATAAAAACTCTTGAAAAAAAGAGTCATGGCTAGTTCTATGTTTTAGACTGCATGAATTTTCCTTGATCCCACCCTTAACCTTGTTCATCTTTAAGTCCGGTGAAAACATTTCAAAACTTGGGATGAGCATAAAAAGCTCAGTAAGGGTTATAAAATAAAGAATGAAAACATTTTTTCATAAATACATAAAAAACATGAACTCTTTTACTTACCTCATGAAATCATAAGATTTATGAAAGACACATTGAAATCATTAATCATAAAGGTAACTTGTGGCATCCATATCATACTCACATTGTAACTGTCACAGCTACATAAGGAGTTACTTTGGAATACCCATCACAGTATATTCCCTAAATCTATTAGGGGAAACATTCACGTTTACATCTGTTATGTTACCCAATGAATTGGAGAGCTATCTCAGGCTCACCCACCCTAGGTTTATCATGGAACCACCCATATACGTAAATAATTCCCAAGAACCATAACATGATCATAATACATAATATAAGCATAAAAGAATGATAATATTTCCACATTGAAATTAAAAAATATCATTTCAAGATATTGAAATAATAAATCCATTCTCAAAATCATTTTCAATACCAGAATACATAAAAAGAGTATATGGTATTTTTTTTCTTTTAAAAACATTCTGGCTTGTTAAGTAAGCCAAATATAAAATAATACTCATGGTGGCGGAAAGGTCGTTGTCACTGTTTACGTCAAAAAAACTTTCCTTTTTGTAGTTTATTAGAATGCTTCGTATAAAAATATTCCCTTTGATTAAAATTAAAAGTCAAAGGGGTTTATACATTGTATAAAATAATGTCGTGTATAAAACTAAACATGCCTCAATGAAAGGATATTGAGACGAAGTCCCTTACCTCGCGTCTAACTTGACTCGATCATTCTTTAATCTCCTGAATAATAAACTAAAGTTAATTTATACTTTCATAAGAACGTTTTTAAAGACTATTATTCCTTTTATATCTCTTATTATCATGATATAAACATTATTCAATCATTTAAGTTAATAACGTTCATTTTTTTGATATTTGGTACTTGAGTAAAAATGAACAACTTATAATTACAAGTTGTCCATGTGGTCAAAGGTTCATTATATCCAGAATGATATTCATGATTTGGATATCATATATATCTTATATATCCAGTATATACATGTTTTTTATAATATTACATATCATTTAGAGGTAAGAAATGAAATACATCGTTCATGGAGACAGTAATTCGTACGTACGCATGAACGCTACTTTCATTTATATTTCTTATTTTAATGGAAATAAAAAATAACGATACATAAGTATATTATAATTCCAGTATAATATCATATATAATACTGTTAACTCCATCCTTTATACATCCCACACAAGGTATTTAACGAATCAAATCACTTTGAGGGGGCGGTAGTCCGCACTTCCTCAAATGAGATTATCGTATTTACCCACTATGGAAACCATAATGGTATGATATAAATGGAAAGTACAGAAGCATAAGGAAATAATAAAAATAATATATATCATATATAAATACAGTTCCATCATAATGGCCCCCATGAGAGTCAGTAAGATGTAATTTAACAATCATCGTTTCATGAGGTGTTAGTTTTCCATCCACAGAAACATTATATTCTTCATCCATTAGATGGAGGTGTGTGTAAGTGTAGTTAGAATAATTCTCATAAAAACATCCTAGTATATTTAAGATGATGTTTTTGTTACAGAAGAAAAGAAATAAAAATAGTTTAGGGGTTGGAGAATTAAAATAAAGGAAAACAATTTAAGAGAAATTGTTACCTTTTATTAGGTTAACTCCCTTTGGATTGAACCAAAGGACTTCTTGAAGTGCCTTCTGCCTAAAGTAAAGCTTTTAGGAGGAGGATAGGGATGTAGGGATCCTAATTGTGTAGATTTTGGATGATACAAATGGATTGAGAGGTGTGAGGAATTGGATAGAAGTGGTCTTATTTTATAAGGGGGAGGAGGGGCTCTTTAGGAAAGTGTGAAACTGTTATTTTATTATATAATGATATTCGCTTTCTAATGGTACAAAAAATATTATATTAGAAGATAAGATGATTCATAGTCGAAATAAAATCATCCAATCATAATTTGACATGTTTTGGATAATATTTTAATCATTATAATCTTATTTATTTAAATCATTTATTAATGAGGTAAATACTGCATCATTATTGTGTCATAAATAATTTAATTTATTTGATGTATAAAAATTATAAAAAAAATACCATGATATAGGAACTATTTTTATCTTTCCAAATAATATTTATAGTCGAAAATAGGACTTATATAACACCATATAAAAATTAATTTCTAAATGATTTTTGTTTATGTTATTTTGGCCTTTACTTTAAATTAATTAATCTAAATTTTCATTATCACTTCCAAGTGGATCAAAGGGGTCCCAAAATAGACCCAAAGATGCCCATGGTCGTTAATGACTCAACCAATAATGTTATGATAAGTTTTAAGGTAATTTTTAATTATTATAATATTCTTTTAACCTTGAATTACCCTATTTACCTTTAACCGTGGTAAATAAAACTCAAAAATTACTATTCACCAAAAATTATTTTCATCTTAATGAATCGTATTTTACTTCTTGATAACTATCATGTATGTCGGTTTTTTGAAATTCAATTCACAGAAGTGGGAAAATTTCATTTAAATGAAAAAGTTATTTTTTTAACTACCACTAAGTGGTGTCACTATTCATCAAAAATTAAATTTTTTCAGAAAAATAACAAAAAATCAGCCCAAGCATTATTTTATATTCCGAATTCAAAATTGATGTCTATTTTTTCAAATTCAAAAAATAGAAGTGGCATTAATTAATTTAAAAATTAATTCCCGTTGTTAAAACAAATATCATGTTTTTAAGAAACAATAACTATCAAAAGATTGATACTTGTTTATGTCCAATTTCAAAGTGAAATTAATTCAAATGAACAAAATTGGATTAAATAGTAAAAATATATTTCAATTTCACTTTAGAAAAAAACTAAAAAGATAATCTATCCATATAAATAAATTAGATTAAAAGGCACTTTTGAATTAAAATACAGTATTTTTCACTATTCATTAAAAAATGACCTTTATCAGAAAAATACCAAAAATTTACCCAAAGTAAAATTTGATGTCCCCGTTCTAAACAAGGATTATATTTGGTCAATTATAATGTATTAAAGTGACCAAAACTATATTTAAATAGGGTTATCCATTAAAAGGCAGTAAATCGGCCTTTTAATGTAAATTATGCTTAAAATTAGATTCATTCATATTTTAAGCCTCTAACTTTTATTGGATAAAAGAAAATACATCTAACAAACATGTATAATCATATTATAGTTAGTTTTATTCTTTACGGCCACTAAAATGGCTAGGAGTTAACTACCATTTAAAATAATAATATAATATTATTAGTGTGTAACAAAAGATTCCAAAGAAACCTGTTGTTGCGTATCGGGTACGCTATCGAACATAACAAAAACTTTAAAGTAAAATTAATATTTAATTAACAAATATTAATAAATATGAAATATGTCTTATTCTTCATTTACCTGGGATGTTACACCGATTTTCAAAGAATACATAGTGACAGTAAATGTCCCTCAAACTTGGGCCTAGTGGAAAAATAAAAACAAATCCCTTCCCCCCTTCATGTACAGACTAGATCCACACAGGGGGAACTCATTGAAGGAGTTAATTATGGAATGATTACCCACCTAAAAATTCATAGGGAAATTTAGGGAATCACAACCATATAAATTATATATTCCCTCAGGCTCTGGTCTACCATGAAAAAACATCATCTATTTAAGGATGGCTAAGTCACACAGACTATCTTCACAAATATATGAATCAGAACTACATATATCTTGCTAGAGCATGAGGTAGATCTATGAAGGATGGGAAACAATATATGGATACCCACCAATATGATTATATAAGTACAATAATTCCCCTTGTGTTCAAATTCCCCTAACCGATGAAAGTTGTATCTAGGGATGCATTGTAGAATTTCCCATTGGTTAACACATCTTTAATGCATGATATTAAACAGCACCGAGGATATCCTTACCACATGATTTTAAACTATAAGTAAAATATCCTAGTCACATGACATCATACTATACAATAATTATGGAATTGTAATTTGATGTTAAACTGAATGGAAGACAAATCCACACTACATGATGTTAAACTGTACAGTCCATCATGTATCATCACTCCTTATCAGGGGAGTAAAAGAGCATGAACTTGGTCAACCAAGGTTTGGGGTTCTTCTATAATCTTTATGACCACTTCAATCCATAAACACACTTTTTGTCTTGGGAATCTCATATTGCTTCAAATCTTCCATTACCCTTAGAATGGAGAAAGGATCTCTTTATTTGACCAGGTATGTGATTGATCTGTATAATGGCCTTATACCAATCAACCATAGGTATTTTGGATTTGTAATAAGGACCTTTTAATCTTTGTGATCCCAAAAATAATCACAATGGAACTTGTCACAATAGTGTTATTTTTGATCATCCTCTGAATGATTTTCCCATACCATTACTCAAGATTTAATACATTAATCCATGATTTACCACATTCCCATACTCTACACTAAAGGGTGCGGGAGTAATCTTGACCTTGGGAATCCTAATTAGGTTATTGTATAACACTCTCGTGATATTTGGTTCACACACATCATGACGTTAAACTATATACAGTTTAGTCAAATCTATATGACCTTAAATTTTAGCCTTTGATGGTCCAAATATAAATACCTTAAGCTTATAGTGAAATAATCCTAAAAATTATCAAGATAAAAACCCATAAAGGTCATTTTAAGTAAAAAATAAAGTATCCACTCACTAAACACTTCATCTTTAGAGTTTCTAAAAAAGGTAGAGTGTAGAAAAAAGAGGCTCAAATCACATATGGCTCATATGGTGGACCAAATAAAATTCTATCCATTCTTGTTGAACCCCTTAATCTAGAAAAGAGATATAGTTATGATTTATTTCATCCCATAACCATTATTACATGTTTATTAAGTGGTAACATAAATTTTATGGTGGTTGAACCCTTCTTGAATATTACAATTTCCATAAACCGCCTCCAAATATTTGAATACTAATCTAATACCCCCAAATTAATTTAGTTATTATACTTATCATAAAACCCCATTTCCTTGATTAATTCCAATTTTTTATTCCCAAAATTGTATTGGTAATATGTAACTTCTCTAAAGGGAACCCAATAGGATTTTCTATTGAATAAAATAATTCCTTAGTGCTTATCCATATTGGATGTTTTGGTCTTGGAGGAAAGGTCCCCCTTAAATCCATGATTTATTTTCCTCACTAAGATTGATACTAGTTTCCACCATTATAAATGGATGAAATGTACCCACTATACTCTCTTTTTAGTTGACTCGTATATTTTACGATTATGATTTATAATTCCCATGACTAAACTATTAAGGCAGAATCAACACCCACAATGTTACATCACTGTATATTGTCCTCATTTTCAAAGTAGTATATGGTACTTCATTCTTTAGCCTCTTAGTGGATCTCATCACATGACCTGAAACCAAGTGATAAATTTCTTGAGATTCACATCCATAAGAAGAACAATTCCTAGGGTTCTAGAACCCTTCTTAGGTAGCATTTTCTCTATACCCTACTTCGCTATCCAAGTGTTTGAATATTTATATATCTTTCAAAGTCCTTATAAATGATATGGGACCCCTCAAATTTACAGTACATGTAATCCCATATAGCCTCATTCATAAGGTCCCTTGACCAGATAACTTGAGGTGTATCCAACTTGTAGAATATGAACATTGATCCTATTAAGCCCTGGCAACATTACAGTGCATCATGACACCTCTGAGTGTTTTTCAATCATCCCTGGTGTGTTTTCCCCATATCATCATCCCCAGTTAAAACTCTTTGGAACATGGTTTACACACACCATATTCCAACTATCCTAGTGGATTTGACATCCCTAACATTACACCTTCATACACCAAACCAATTCTTATTAAGATATAGGGTTTTTGTACCCTTTGTGAATACCCATCCTTCAAAGGATATCGGGCTTCCATACCATTCATAAATATCAATCCTTCAAATGAGGAAGGGTGTATGAACCATCCATGAATATTCATCTTTTGAAGATTGTAGGGTGTCTAATCCATTTATGAATACCCATATTTATCCCATTCCATGTCTTAGGCATACAAAGAAATAGTATGTATGATATAAAAGACCATAAACTATAGAAACAGAAGGTATAATCTATAATACCTTAACCTAATATAATAGAAGGTCTAATATATAAGACCATAAACTATAAAAAGAGATATTTTGAGCTAGAATACCTTAAACTACAGTAACGGAATGTCTAACATTAATGAACATAAACTACAACCACAGAAGGTCTAAGATAGAATAACCTAAACTACATCAATATAAGGTTCTATTAAGAAGATAATAATATATTGGAACATAAGGTCATATCTAGATTACACTAAACACAAATAACAAAATGTTTGAGTTAGAATACCCAAAACCATAGTATTAGAAGGTCTGAGATGTTTGACTTGAAATTATATAACCAAAACATTTTGTCTTATAAGACCTTAAATAGCTAATTGAAAGAGTCACAATTCTCAATAGGTTGAAATTATGAAAATGGAACCCTTTTCAACATTTAAGTCTATGCTTGTTGGATACACACTTTGTGTAGCCTAGGAAAAATTGAGTGCATATGAAATAAAAATGGTACAACATTTATCAAGCTGAAAACCCATAAAGGGTACCCTATGAATAATATTATACCGTTCTTATGGGAAACCTAATTCCTTGAAAATATTTTCCATCTTAGTAATCCATAGGATATTTTTATAGAAACCTAAACACAATAAGTCAATATTCTCTTCTTGGGGGTGTCGAAAATCCCTCAGTGAACAAAATCCTGATGAATCATATCATAGGTTTTAACGTAAAATCCCATCAGAAGTAAAAATATGTAGAAAAATGATAAAAATTTAACTTATAATTGAATTAATTTCTTTCTGAATGAATCAAATTCTATGGGGGAATTTTTTTTGTACATATAAATTTGTACCAAACACTTTTTCATCATAGATTTTAGAAGTATAAGGCCTGTGGAAAAAATTACTAATATTTTCCACATAAATACTTGTTCTTTGGATTCATTTTATAAGTGAACATAGTATGAACCTTATTTCACTCATTTTACATAAATTTTACTATAAGTATTCTAAGTATGACCTTAGAAAAAAATATATAGCCAAGATAGTCGGCCATCTCAATCAGGGGAACATGTGAGTGTCACATCAACCATACCCATGAGCCAGCACAACTAGAAATCCAAGGATATAGGGTGTGTCCGAGTATAGCTCCCATTAAATGCTTTTTTGGAGAATATAAGAGGTTCTTAGGTGGTTCTATAAAGGGTTTGGTGTGGCCGGTGAGGGTGTGGGTGCTGGTGTGTCTGGTTGTTGACCCCAGTGTCCTGACTCGTTAGATGGATGGCATAGTAAGGATAATTAAGTGAAGCTAGACAGTGCACACATCTAATGTGGAAAACATCTGTGACATATGTACTATTCCCCCGTAAAAAATATTATATAATGATAATTGTATGATCAATTAATCTTGACCATATGAGTATTATTGTAATCATCTTAAACCTTTTCTCATCCACTGCACTCCCTGATAAAACTAGTTCCCTACCTTGATCCACACCCGATTTCATCCATCTCTAGAAATCAACCCATAAAAGCTAAATTGGGATTAACATCCTGAATCCATGTATATGAATTTATTTAAAATGAATTACACTTTTATAAAGAACAGGAGTTGTTGCATGAAGTTGATCAATCCATCACATAAAGTAATCACAAGATATGTAATGGATCATCTAGTTGAATTGAGACAATCAATGAGCCATCAGGGGAACATATGATGTTTAATAAAGACATGTTTTCAAATAGTAGTGACATTTCATAAACATCATGCATCTCCACATGAATCCCTAATGTGAAACACTATGGATCATGCGATTTGTATATTTTCTAAGCCCTCTTGTGAACATAATTCATCATATGAATCCATCAAAACTTCAAAATAGCCCTCCTCTTCACCCTTAGGTCCTTGAAGGATTTTCTAAATGAAAACATGAGACACCATGTGAAATCATCTAAATAGTTTGATACATTTAAGGTATGATCAACTAATTATGATCGAATGAATACTGTGAATCCATCGCAAGTGGTTCTATGGATTACATGATCAAGTGGTGATGATCATTAGAATCCATGCCAGTGTTACCATAGATTCACATGAAAAACATAATATTATCCCTTCACGAGATGCTTCCTACATTTATAGTTTCTTATTGAATGATCCATAGGCTAGTTGTAAAACATTTTTGTATATGTTGAATGATTTATGGAAGCCCACAAAGTGACCATGAGAATACCTTGATGTTTTTCAATCATTTTCCCATCAACATACCATGGATTGATCATGTAAATCGATAATAAAATTATGTGTAAGTCATGTTACATTGATCATGGGAAAATCTTGTATAGATCATGCTAATATATGATAGATAATTTTCATGAAAATTATCATAGATATGTGGTTTTAATTCCTATAAAATCTCCCTTTACATATATAAATACACTCACGAAGGGAAGGGTGGACTTTTTAGAGTGGAGGATAATTAAATATCAAGAGTCTTCCACCTGACTTGTCTAGTGAGTAACTTAGGGGATTAAGTGGTAGGTTTATGTGATTCATGTGATTAAATTATTGATCATGTGAAGGAGCTTTTATGTGTCAGCTCTATCATGTATGTTGTGGCAGGAATACACCTGAAAAAATTAATGTGTTTGTAAGATGAAGGTTCAAAATGAAAGAGTCTTTATACTATGTAAATTACACTAATATTCATTCAAAGGGTTTATAAATTTATCATGATATTCTCATTGATCAAACAGTGAAATTTAAATGTGATAGGAAGATCATGTGAAGACACCCGAACATGTCAGGTGGTTCATGCGCAGACACTCGTATATGTCAGGTAGACCATGTGAAGACCTATGGACATGTTAGCATGGATCATGTAATTACCTTCAAAAATATTGGGAATATTATTTGAAGACACCCATACATGTCACCCTATATCATAAAAATTCATTTTTAAAAGTTAGGAAGATCACGTGATAACATTTAGACATGTCACCCTGGATCATGTAAACCCCTTTGGACATGTCAGATAGATCATAAAAAGACACCCATAAATGTCATACTATATCATGAAAACCCCTTTAGTCGTGTTGGAAAGATCATTCAATGAACACTAGACATGTCATCTTGGATCATGTGAACCCCTTTGGATATTTTAGGAAGATCATGTAAGGAAACATAGACAATTCAGCATGGTTCATGTGAATCCCTTGGACATGTTCACTTGAACATGCGATCAACTCTAGACATGTGAGCTTCGTACATGTAAAACCCCTAAAAATGTCATCCAGATCATGAGAAGAACTTTGGATATGTCATCCAGATCAGGTTATATCCTTTATATGTGTCATCTTTGTCACAAAGAGACCTTTAGATATCTCATATTTGTCAGGAATACACCCTCAGTTTTGTCATGAATACAACCGCAGACATATCAACCTTGTCAGAAGAACACCCTTAAACATGTCAAGTATATATCCTCATATTTCTATGACTTTTCATGATGATACACTTGGATATGTACCCTCAAACCATGTGGACCCTTGGCTGTGATTCTTTTCCCAAATATCCCCTTTATGAGGAGAGTACCCATGATAGATCAGGATTAATGAACTCATGGAATCTTATTTATTCCATGTATTAAAAAGAGGTCCTCATTCTATATAATCATACTTAACATACCTCTCTTGGTCCCTACTCTTCATCCATTTTAGGATAAGTTTTGGATATGTAATATGGGCATCCACCTTGTTATAAGTTCCTTAATAATCCATGAGAACCACATCCTGTGGGCCTACCATCTTTCCTTATACATCAACAGGTTGAGAATAAGGTGAACTATGAGGACTCTGATTCCTTCTATAAATAATATATTCCCGATTCCTTTCGAATTATTGAGCTCTCTATCAAACTTAAATGTAATACCTTTAATTGTGGGGTCATATCCTTCACATGGTTTCTCATCATATACCATCAGGGATACATTAACATGTAATTTTCTCACCTACATGAATTATTTTTAATCCCTTTTTATCTCTTGTTTCTCACACTGATCATGAATCACATGAGCATAGGGATTTGCAACGATCATTCCACTAGCATTATAAAAAACCACCAATCAAGGCAACTTAAGTGTTTAATTCCTATAAAAACCAAATCATATATCCTTTACAATATGTTTTATCTTATAATATCTCTTGTTTATCACGTAGAACATGAATCACATGGTCTAAGAGGTTTGTGGTGATTATGTTAGAAACATGAATCAAATCCATCCTAAACATGGGTATTCATCTTGGTGTAAGAACAGAACTATAAGGACTTTTATTCTTATTATAAGAAGGATATGTAGGACACCATCCTAAGGACCAAGATCTATAATTAATGATTAAATTTCATTATATAAGTCCTTTCCACATGAAATGAAATTACAGGTTGTAGTCTTATACAAACTACATGGGTTATGATTCATGTTATCATGGGATATGTAGGATTCATCTTGAAGGTTCAATCCCAAGACCAAGAGGCCAATCTCCTTTCTAGATGGTACTAAAATATAGAGTGATTATTCATATGGATTAAAACATAATTAGTTATAAATTTTTAAGAAATAATAGGAAAAAATTACAGAACCATTGAAATATATAGATGGTATCATTAATATAACACCATCTCACATGCACAGGGATGCAACACCCAATCCTTTTAATTGGGTAACCAGTCCCATATCAGGATTTGGGAAATATTCATGAACAAATATTAAATCTTTAATAGAGTCCCATAGTAGGAAATAATTCCACCCAAAAGGGTATTACGAGACCAAAATCTCATCCTATCAACCAATGTGGATTCCTAAGATTCATTGGGTCTTAATCGCAAATGATTGTTTGCCTTTGGAAAGTAGGATTGTGGCTTGTTATTGATGTGGGATCCATTAGGATTTTCCATTAGAAAAAAATACTGAACTTGATGTGAATGATTGTTAAACCAAACTCAATCACCCACCATCAAACATCAAGTAAAACACATATTTTTTTGGAAACAAAAATGTTAACCCTATATGAAATCATGTGGAAAAAAAATAATTGAATTACTATAGTCATGGGATGTATTATTCCCAAAACCTTAATGACCAACACTAATTCCATCAGAAAAAATTTCATCAAAATATCTTCAAAATTTTCCTTTTGATTTAAAATTTACTACATATTCTTTTCATCCTCACTATTAGAATCATGTTAAATTGTTCTGATTTAAAATTAGACATAGTCTCACCATATTTATTCTTCCACACCTAGTTTTTTATAGGTTTTTAATCACCATTACTAATATTTACAATGGGTGTTTTCTAGTTCTTAATTAAAATGATCACATTCTTCCATTTCTTAATATAGCTTCCACTATTTGGAATGTAATGTTGAGTATAAACTTTTATTTTTCTATCTACTATAAGAAAATATCTAAGTTTATTAGTAAGAATAAAAACATTATAATATTCTTTAATAGTTTCACTTACTTCTTTTATAGAATTTTGGAACTCTAAGTGAATGTTCTTAAAACATTTTTTATCTTTTAGAGACCATGGTTTGGGATTCCTCACCACATTATTCTTAGAAATCATGTTTTTTTGTGGAAATCTCAATCATATAATCTCTTTCATCAAGGATTTCATTGAGAAATCCCATTATCCATAAGAAATCAACATACACATCATTAATATCCTTGAATTTTAAGGTATCAATATTCATTATCCTTCCTAAAATAAAAAAAACCCATTTATAATTTCTTGATTTCATTTAGAAATACCAAAAGTTCCATCCTTAAGTGGATTTTTTTATTGTTTCCTCATCTTCACTTTCTTCATCAAAAGTTTCCTCCTTAATGATTCCTTCTTATTCTCTACATAGATCATTAGATAATTTATATTTGATTCCTTACTCCTCAAAATATTTATTTTCAATTTTAATTTGCTAATCATAAAATTTTTCATCATGTTTTAATATCAATTTCTTTTTTCTTGATTTTTTGTCCATTCTCATGTCTTTAAATGACATTCCTCCATTACATTCAATTTCTACCTACTTCTCCATGATGGTAATTGACATTTATCATCACTTTATTCTCTATTATTTCACTCAAGTAATATATCTAAATAATGTTAAATAATTACATAATTAAAACACTTAAAAATATGTCTATATCTATATTTACCTTTTTATAATTGTTGGTATTTCAAAAAAATGATATAAAATCATCAAAACCAATGGAAGTATATTAATTTTCAGAATTATTTTCCTCCTCATAATTCTTTATAAGATTAATATGATTTGAAAATTTTTAATCATTAAAATATATCACCTTATCATATTTTCCTTTTCACCTATGGCCATACCTATCCTTCTTTTATAGGAAATAAGGACATTACTATGTTTATCAATAGTCCACTAATCCAAGCCCTGATCCCAATGGGTTGAAATATTTTTATTAAATTTATCTGAAATATCCCTCATCAATTTATTTATAATTATATAATCCTTAATAATTCCTCTATAGCATCGAATAAATCTTAAAATTTTATCTTCCTAAATAATGAATTCATCCACCAACTTATATTAACCTATGGGGATATCAATAAATTTTACTCAACACTTTTGTATCCATTCCTCAATTAATTATGTGTCTCCCTCATGGATATCGTGGGGTTTCCTCCAAATTCCATTAACTATTTTTACCCATCACTTGTGTCAAATCCTTCACTAGGAGTGATGAGAGTAACACATTTTTCACTCTCCTAACACATTAAATATTCTTTTTATCCAACAAATTATAGTTCATCAAACTTTTCATAATATATACACTATTATTGGTGATATTATTACCATATAAGATAATTGAAATAATGTATAAAACCATCATCCCCTTCCATATATGTGATCCCTTTTCATCAAACATCGTAAATCCTTTCTTATTTAAAATTTTAATTATTCATAAACATAATTGACAGAAAATTGATTGTAATTGTTGGCTCATAGATACTGTTATCGATTATCTCTATCTATAATGGTTTTAATTATCACAAATCATGTCATATATTAACATATATATTACCTCATTTCAGATCCTAAATTATATTAAATCATTTTCTTGAATATCATATCATTACAATCATATAACTATTTATGTGTGTTTAAGTCAAAATAATAATACACCTATTTATCTATATGTAATTATGGGTATTAATACTCTCTGACTTTGTTAAATTGTATGATAGACAGAAGATATAAAAATTATCTAAGTATGAGTCACTGACCCCGTCAGATAGATGACTCACTGACAGACATATGACTCATTGACAGATAGTTCAAACATGAATATATTCTATGTATGTGAAGCTGACATTGTTTAAGGACTCAACATTGCATATGACTCATTGACACAGATGACCTACTGTCATTCCAAGTGACCTACCATTGCATGGTGCTACTGACGCAAGGACGCACTGTTAGTTGAAATGAGTCACCATTGGTTCAACTGCCTCACTGAAATAAAGAAGGACTCGCCATTGAAACAAGTCACTGATGTAATTAGTCACCAACATATGGAACGATAGATAGAATGACATACTGATGGTTTGAGACACCGACAAAATGAGACACTGATATAAGAGTCCCTGATATATTGTTTAAATATACTTTTGTTAATATTTTTTCTAATGGTCATATTAGTGTCATTTAATGATGCTGAAATATTTAATAATATTTTGTAGGAAGTTTAGTAGACAGTAAAAGATATGATGAGCCGATGCACGTGGAATGTACATGCCCTTTTTCGGCCCTAAAAAATAATAAGTATTTTAAAAACCAAGAAGATAGATTGAATACATTGAGTTGTGTGGTGCATGCCTCTGAGAGACACATTGAGGAACATTTGCAACTCTCATGCAACCACAATGAACTCAAGAATAGAAGAAGACATGAGGAAATCTCAATCGAGATGAACATCTAATTTAAAAACATATTCGTCATTTCAAATAAAGAAAAGAATAAACCTACAAAACCATACTTGTACCTGAAAGCCAGAATACGACACTCTATTGTGTGTCAACTTCTAGAAGAGGGATCAAACTTTAAATACACTTCATTAAATGAATCCAGAGCTACACCACATAACAAAAAAGCCTTCTATACCTAACTCTATATATTTAGATTTTTTGTGTTAGTTTACCTACATTTTTGAGCGGTGTCTATATCTATATGTTACATAGACACTGACTCTTATGCATAACTAGAGGATACATGACATCCTCAATCTCATACTCCTTTTATACATTTGTATCCCTTGTAAAATTGTGGAAGAGGTCGTATGTGACTTATTTGTTGTTTTTACCATGAACAAATGTGGTACAGGTCAAGGGTGACCTGGATAGCTCTGTGTGCTGTTGTGAACCCCAATCCAGGGTGTAGACCAAACTTTTTATAAATTTAAACTACCTAGTGGTAGCTGATCACCAAGTGGATAGGATTAAGTCTCTACTTGAGAATGAGCCTCTTATTTTATTTCAACTATGTTTCTACCATCTACTTTAACTCTGTATCATCAGATATTTCAGGAAAATAAATTTAACATTAATAGTTAGTCTTATCAAGTGTTTATAACGGTATTGAATTTTTAGGTTAGTTTAAAAAATGTGTTAATTATCAAATTGATGCAACTGAGAACTAATCAATCTTTTGGTAAATTAATCAAACAGTCTGACTCTTATCAATTCACTACTGGATAACTTGGAAATCAAATTTTAAATATTGGGGGAACTTCAAACAATAATTTTTAATAGAAGATTTTATTGATACTCAATTCACCCCCTCTTGAGTACTCTACTCCAACCAACATTTGGTATCAGAGGATTAGGAATTTTCAGTTTTCAATGCATTTTGAAACTTTTTCAACAATTATTTTAGTTTTATTTCAAAGATATTAAGATTTATGTTAATACTAAATATTTATATCATTAAAATATTGTTGTAAAATTATATTATGGAAACAGATTGGAAGGTGTTACAACCGACAAACCTCCATTCTTTAATGGACCAAATTATTCCCAAAGGAAAATTAAAATGAAAATACACTTAGAAAGTATGGGTTTTCATATTTGGTCTCTAATTATAGATGAGTTTAAGATTCCTGCTACTACTAGAACTAATTTGGATGACCGAACTAAGACTTCTTATAACAATAATTTCAAAGCCATGAATTCCTTATACTGTTCTTTAGGAGATAAGGAATTTAACGAAATTTCTGTATGTAAAACAGCTTGTGAAATTTTGGATACTTTGTCTGTTTCACATGAAGGAACTTCTAGTGTTAAAGAAATGAGACTTAACACATATACTATTAAATATGAAAATTTTATAAGTAAGCCTCTAGAGTCTATTTCTGAAATGTATCTCAGGTTTAATGAAATTGTGAACACTATGATCTCTCTATGAAGAGATGATACTACCAAAGAACAAATAATGATGATTTTCATGTGCTTACCTGATATATGGAGAGGAAAATAAATTTCAATTATAGAATCATGTGATATTAAAAAATTAATTGTCAAAGGACTCATTGGAAAACTGAAGATGTATGAGGAATAGGTGAAATTAAAAAAAGAATAATAGGATGAACTTTAGAGAAAATAAATAGCCTTTAAGACTACCACTTATAAGAGAAAATATTAAGAGAAAGTTCAAGTCACTATTGAGAGCACAAGTAGTGAAGAATCATCTTCAGATAGTGATGAAGATATGGATCAGCTGGCCAAAAAATTCACCAAATTCTACAGGAAGAATACGTTTTTCAGGAAGCCCAATTATAAAGGAGAATATGACAATAAAGGCAATTGAAAAAAGGATTGGAAGAAGCCAGACAAATCAGAAGAAATAGTGTTCTATGAATGCGAAGGAAAGGGAATTTAAAAGATGAATGTTCTAAATTAAAGTATAAAAGGAAGTATGAATATAAAGATAGGAAATATAAGAAAGCAATAAAGACCACCTGGAGTGCCTCTAAGGATAGCTCCAGTGAATCAGCATCATCTCATGATGAGAAAGATGACATGGAAAATATATGTTTTATGACAAACACATTTGAGGTAACCTTAGATTCAGTTGCACACAATTATTATTATTTTGAAAATGAAAGTGAGTCCCAAAAGATGAAAAGTGATAAACAATTTGAATACTATAACATGTTGGAAGAGACATGTAATGAAATAAAAGATAAATATAAATCTTTAAAGAAACATCATGCTCTTACTATAACTAGTAAATCTGAACATACTACTGAAAAGGAAAAGAATTCTCAACTTCTCAAGGAAAATAATGAATTAAAAATGTCTAAGGAGAAATTGAAGAAATTTCTAGAAATGTTTACAAATGGAAAATATACTCTTACTCAAATTATTGGTAAACAGATAGCTCTTAAGTACACTTTTGGTATTGGATAACAGCCTAGATAAACTTATCTAAAACACATTTTGTCACTAAATTTGGAAAATCTGTTCTTCTAACTAAACATCAAAATCCAGATTCTAGTTCCAATTCTAAAAAATATTTTACTACCTCTAGTTTTTCTAGACTAAATAGAGTTTACTTTTTAAATATGTTACATAATTCTTATAAGAAACCCATAAATAAAATATGGGTACCAAAATCATTGACTACTAATGTCACTGGACCCAAACAAGTCTGGGTACCAAAATCTATTTTTGTTTCATTATCATGTTGGAAATATATTTAAAGAGATCCTGTAAGAGTAAATGGTACTTGGATAGTGAATGTTCAAGACATATGACATAATATTATTCAAGTTTCAAAAACCTAATAAATATTGATGGTGGATATGTCACCTTTGGTTACAATTCTAAAGAAAAAATAATTATCCTAGGCTAGATTGGTAACTCTAACTCTGTTTTAATTTCTAAAGAACTTGTTTTTGTTGGATTAAATAATAATTTTCTTATTTTTTCATAATTATATGATGATGGATTTCATATTAAATTTTATAATGATTCTTTCAATGTTTTTAAATCTGAAAAATGAATTAGTATTTTTATACTTTTAGAAATGAAAATGTATATTCTATCAATATAGATTCCTTAGTTTCTCAAAATGTTTCTTGTCCGAGTGACTTTCAAAAAGAGTCTTGGATTTGGCATAGGAGATTTGGACACTATAATGTACACTCTGTTAGAAAGCTTACTAGAAAAGGACTAGTCAAGGATCTACCCAAACTTGAGTTTCCAAATGACACAGTCTATAATCCTTATCAAAAGGGTAAATAACACAAGATATCATTCAAATCAAAGTAAGAAGTTTCAACTTCACAACCTTTAGAGTTGTCTCACATGGATTTGTTTAGAACATCTCTAGTTTCTTGTTTAAATGGGATGCACTATGTTTATGTTCTTTTAGATGACTATTCAAGGTAAACATAGACTTATTTCTAAGAAGAAAAAATTGAATCTTGTACTTATATTACCAAGTATGATAAAATAGTGGAAAATATAAGTGGACTTAGAATTAAATCCTTAAGAAGTGATCATGGATGTGAGTTTGAAAATCAAGAATTTGAATCATTTTTCCCACAAAATGTCTATAGTCATAACTTCCCTTCCCGTAGGAAACCTTAGGAAACTGGATTTGTGGAATGATGGAATATAACTTTACAAGAGATATCCAAAAAAATTCTTAATGATTATGATCTACCTGTTTACTTTTGGGTTGAGGATCTGAATATAGCTTGTTATGTAATTAATAGATTCTTAATTCGACCTATTCTCAAGAAGACTCCTTATGAGTTGTGGAACAATAGAAAACCCAAATTTAGTTATTTCAAAGATTTTGGTTGCAAGGTATATATTATTAATACAATATAAAATCTTTACAAATTCACATCCATGAGTGATGAAAGAATATTCCTAGGTTAATAAACCTCTATTAATGCTTATAGAGTCTTTAATAAAAGAACAAAGTGTGTGGAAGAATATGTGCATATCAAATTTGGTGAAACAAATCCACATGAACCTAATATATCTCTAGAAAACATTGAAAATGATATGTCAAACCTAGACATAAATTAAAAATCATCTAATCCTCTTGTAAAAAAAATTGTTAAATCAAATATTTCTGGGAATTCTTTAGTATATGAACATGATGAACCTGAACCTATATATTAAACTGAATTTTCCATCCCCTCCTTTTCTATACCAACTATAACTCTCAAAAATCATCCTTTAGATGTTATTGTTTGAGAGTTAGATAAAGGGACACATACAAGAGATTATCTTTGAAATCAAGTTGAACATCAAGCCTTCTTTTTAAAGCTTGAACCTAAAAACATTAATGATGTAATTAAAGAAGAATTTTGAGTGATGTCTATGCAAGAGGATCTTATTCAATTTGAAAAAAATAAAGTTTGGAAACTTGTGGATATAACCAATGATACTTTGGCCATAGGCACTAAGTGGGTTTTTAGGAATAAAGTAGACGAATCTGGTAATATTGTTATAAACAAATCTTGATTGGTTGCACAAGGCTATAGTCAAGAAGAAGTCATTGACTATGAAGAAACTTTTTCACCAATTTCCAGACTTGAGGCCATTAGAATCCTGCTTACTTATGCTTCCCATCATAATTCAAAACTTAATTAAACGGATGTTTAAAGTGAATTCCTAAATGGGTATATTGCTGAGGATGTTTTTTTAACAACCCCCGGGTCTTACAAACCCTCACTTTGAAAATCATGTTTTCAAATTAAGAAAATATTTATTTGGTTTAAAACAATCTCATAGATCTTGGTATGATAGATTAAATAGTTTTCTTATTTTAAAAGGTTTTACAAAATATTTTTTTAATACTAATATTTTTATAAAATGAATTTACAAAGATGTTTTAGTAGTTCAAATATATGTTGATGATATTATTTTTGTATTTTCAAGAAATTATTTTTTTATTGAATTTTAAAAAATGATGCAAAATGAATTTCAAATGAGTTTGATGGGTGAACTAAAATTCATTTTTGGATTTCAGATTTCACAAAATAAGATAGTTATACTATTAAATCAATGTAAATATAAAAATTATATTTTAAAAATATTTGACTTTGATAGCATTAAAAGTGGTTACACTTCAATGGGTACTACTAGTAAGTTGGATTTTGAAGATGGAAAATATGTTGATCAAACCACATACAGAGGAATGATTGGAAGTTTTTTCTACTTGACTACTAGTAGTCCAGATATAATGTTTAGTGTGTGTATGTGTGCCTGTTTTCAAGCTAATCCCAAAGAATCTCACATAAATGATGTTAAAAGAATTTTCAAATACCTCAAACATTATATCAATTTAGGTTTGTATTAACCCAAAGGAAAATCATTTGATACTGTGAATTATTCTAATTCTGAATTTGGTGGATGCAAGTTAGATAGAAAAAGGACCTCTGGGACATGTCACTTTTTGGGAAAGTATTTTGTTTCATGGTGTATTAAGAAACCGAATTCTATTTCATTATATACTACCACAACTGAATACATAGTTGCTGGTAGCTGTTGTGCACAAATTTTGTGGATGAAACACACTCTTCTGGACTATGGATATCAATTTAGACATGCACCTATAAAATCTCATATACAAGTGATATTGAAATTTCTAAGAACCCAGTTTCTCACACTAGAACAAAACATATTGATGTAATACATCACATTTGAGAGATGATTATCCAAAGGGTGATATCACTTAAGAATTTATTGGCACTAAATATCATCTAACTCACATATTCACTAAGTCATTGAACTCTGAAAGAATAAATTACATCAGACATGAGTTGGGAATGATCAATCAGTAACACCCTGTGTTTGCCTTTCCTTTGATCCTTTTCTGTGAAGTTTTCACACAGACACCATTTTCATGCGGACACCATTGTCATGTCAACACCATTGTTATGACAACACCGTTTTCATGTCAACATCATTGTCATGATGACACCGTTAGTATTACAAAAAGTCTGTTGTGATGACATAATAGACTCATTATTTCTATAAGTTTTATTTTTTTTATCAAAAAGACATGGTTTCATTAATTCTTATGATCCTGGTTCATGATTTTGTGATTGTGTAATCTCAAAATCTCTAAATGAAATAAATATGATTGATCCACTCTACAAATTTACCACTACTCTCTCTCTCTCTCTCTCTCTCTGATGCCTCTCTCTTTCATTACCCCTGACGTTTCATGATCTGAACTACAGACTAAACTAATCAGAATGGTGTGAGTGAAGCAAGGTCTTGAAAAAGGTGAGTCTAGTGTATCCAAGAAATAGAAAGGTGAATTGAGAAAACCATCAGATTCTGTAAATACTAGTATGTAAAACCATGTTTTAGCCTTAGAGAAAGAAGTTTTGGTGAAATATATCTTGGAGATAAAGTCTTTTTTGTTGAAGGTGTTGCAAGACCAAGGATGTCTTGACTAGTTCACACACAATGACAGAGTTTTCTACCCAAAGATGGTATATGAATTTTACATGAATATGGAACTTTTGTTTGAAGGAAGCAATGTAGCTTGGGTAAATTCGATTGTAAAAGGGATGAGAATATCTTTCTCTTCAACACATTGGGCTGAATGTCTTAAGGTACCTCACGAAGGAAGGTTTGATGATTATCTAGGTACTTCTCCTCCGGAAAGTGAATTCTTTTGTTATGAAATAGCTTTAAAACAGCTAACTGGAAATTTAGAACATAGGAGACCCATTGAATCAAAATTTAATAGTGAGTGCAGAATTTTATGTAAATTTATTCAGCACCATAATTTTCCGAGGAATGGGGACTTTTCTTCTCTCAAGTATCAGGATGTATACTTAGTTTATTTTCTTCAGAAAGAAGTTAAATGAATTTATGTAGATATCTGATGGTTCTCATTTGTGAGATGATAAAAAATGGTTGTAAGTAAAATTATATTTTCTACTCCAGAATGATTTTAGCAATGATAACAGAGAAAGGATGGGTAAGTGAAGATAATGATATTGAAGTTAGTGAATGCAATGAAATCTGCTTAAGCTCTAACATCTTTAAGAGAATGAATATTAACTAGAACCCATGGAGGAATTAATGGGTTGGTAATGAAGATATATTTTATGGTATGTTCAATCCCATAAATCATCTAGTTAGACCAAGGGATCTAGTGGATCATGTCCTTGGTCTAGATGAACAAGTAACTTATTCTTCAGATGAAGATGAGGAGCCTGCTACTTCTGTCAGATATGTGGGATCACCAGTTGATGATAGAATTGACCCAGACACAACTGGACCAACAAAAGGAGTTTCTATTGGTCATATAGATCCACATTTGAACTTACCTTCTCATGAAACTGTTCTCAAATATACTAGGAGTGAAGAAATAGAAGTGGAAGAAAGTGTAGAATATGTCAGTGAATCTAGTGAAGAAGAAGATGAAGAAGATGAAGCTGGTAGTGGTGAAAGTAATACAGAATCTGGTAAAGAAGAAAAAGATGATCAAGTTGATTATGATAATGGAAATGAAAAGAATGAAGTGGGTGATAATTAAGAAAGTAGTGAAAGTGGTAGTGATAGTGAATCGGGTCATCCTGATGAAAATCCAGATTTTTTTAGGATGGAAGTTACTGAAGATAATACTAGTTTATTTGTTGAGGGTGTTGTTCAAGATGAAAATGTTTCTCAAGATGAAACTATTTCTCAAGTTGTATATTCTAGAAAAAGAACTCTTCATAAGGAGAAGAAACCTAGATAGAAAGCATTGACTGATGGGGAGCCTCATGAAAAGGTAGCCCAAGATTATTAATAATTTAAAATTGGAAGAGTAAGACATGATACTCTTACTCCTATAGATTCTGATATTTTGGGTAATGGGAAAGGAATCTTAGTTATGTGGCCTTGAGATTTTTTTATCAATATTCTGATGATGAATTCTTTGCACATGATGTAAGGGAACCAATGGATGAGGCCTCTTCTAGTGACTATGTCACTAAATCTAATTTTGAACAATTCAAAGTAGACATATGTTCATCTATAACACACATAGTACAATCTTAAATGAGGTATGAGATTGATGAATCCATGAGAGAGAATAGTGAGCTGACTGATAATTTTAGAGCTATCTGATCTATGGCTAATGGTGTAAGGCAAGATGGATCATCTAGTTCTACTCCAATCTCAACTAGTTTGTCTAAATCTGATGCTTCTTTGGTTTCCAAGATGGACATTAAAGAAATTCAGACAAATTTAATTACAACTACAGAAACAATTATTACGAGAAACACCAAGCTCAAGAATGAAATGAAGTAATTAACCACTGGTATCAATGCCTTGACCACCGAGTATATAAATACAATGGAAAGTGCCATGAAATGACTTGAGAATCTTGTTCCTCATTTTAAAGATCTTCATTTTTTCCAAGCTCAAAATAGATGTTAAGGAGCTTTCCTCTTATGCCCTTCATTCAACCTCTGCTCCACCTATTCAGTCTTCCCAGTATGAAAATATTATGAACACTTGTTCAGTTTCAAAAGAAGAACTTCAAGATTTAATTTCAAGTATGGACAAGGTTGGGGATACTTTAAATAAGGTGAATGAACATTTGAAGTATTATACAAGGAGTTATTCACACACTTCGGAAGATCTGACCAAGAATATTAATGAAATTTTCTACAAACTCATCACAAATCATCAAATGAACATCCTATTTTCGTATTTGGCCACCAATATTACTCTTCCTCCTTTGAAAAAGGCCATTAAGGATTAGATTCAGAAGCTCAGATAATTTACTCCCATTTTGGATAAGTTTATTGAAAATAAAGATGTTTTTGAAAAGGTAGTGAAATATTCTTGAGAGATAATTGAAGAGTTTATAAATATGTTAAACCCATATCTCCATGTCTAATGTGAATCCACTGTGGTACCTCCTACTTCACCACTTGTCCCTACTAGTTTAGTGCCTTCTCAACCTCAGATATCAATTTCTCAGGCTTTATCTTAGACCAGACTTGTCATTACAGAAATTGTTCAGCCCTGGATTCTTTTTCAGTACAGACCTTCCCTAGCTTCTACATATTCTAAAGGAGTGCATCTACCTCCTCTCAAAATTCATTTAGACCCTCATGCTTCTTATCCTAACCCTCCTAATGAACTATCCATTGATCCTTCTAATAAAGGGAAGGCACCCCTGGACCCTACCATATAGTGTAGAGTGATATTTTTTTGATAGGGCTGAATCATTGTACTTATAATTTAGTGTACATTGTTTATGAATGCTATTTCCTTGTTTCTATTTTTTTTAGTGTTCTTTTCTCCTACCACTTTTTTCTAATCAAAAAATTGGGAGAATACTGTTAAGAATTATTAAATGGGGAGAAATTTATGCAAACATTATTAAGAATTATTATGATTTTAAGCATTACCATGTGTTTAGGCATTACTATCTCTAATACATTATTTTAGTCTTCTCTCTCATACATTATTATGTGTTCACTTTAATATTTCTTTGATGATACTTAAAAATTCCATGATTTGTGATTATCAAAAAGTGGGAAATTATAGAGACCATATCCTTTTACATATAACATTACATGATTTTAAGCATAATTATACCGCATATTAAAAGCCAAGGATCTTTAATTCTAGTGTCTTGGAGGACTAGGTACATAAAACATAAAACATGGGAAAAACACTTCTTGATTTAATCTCTATAAAACATCCTAACTTGCTTTGAGCCCTTACATATGCATAGGGTACCCTGGGGAATACATGAACAAAGGTATGAGCTAAAAATCCATGTAAAGGAATGAACATAAGAATAAAGCTTAAGCACATGAGTTAGGAGGCATGAAATAATGATATCAAAATCATGAAACATATGGAATCATAACATATAAACATGGGATCATATGAACATGGAATCATATAAATGTGAAAGAATCATAAAATATGTCTTTAGTATGAGTCAAGGATAACCATCGATCCCATTTCCCATAGAATTATTGGTCAAGGCTAACTGCCAATCCCATTTCTTATTGTTGTATGGGTCAAGGCTAACTGCCAATCCTAGTTCACATAGCAGTATAGGTCAAGGCTAATCATAAATACTGTTTCACATTGCATCTCATGAGACTTAACATTTCCCAATGCATTGGATCTCTATGTGGGAGAACCCATATTACATTTCATGAATATGTTTTCCACATAAATAATCATACATAAACAATCTTACTCAAACATAAGGGTTACCCATGGAATGAATTGGGTACCACAATCATGAAATAAAGCACACCCAATGGGCATATCATGAAAGTTTCCATGAAGAAAGGGATTATAAAATATATGGAAAATAATAAGTTATAATATTAATATATGAATGTATGTCATGTCAAATAGAAGTGATAAAATGTAATAAATTTATTTGAGAAAATTTACCATTAAAACATTTTTGTATGGTTTTAAAGAAAATATTATAGAGAATTTAAAATAGAAAAGGGGATAATCATTCCTATAAAACCAGAAGTGAAACAAAAATATTTTATTAATAAAAATACTGATTTTAAAAATACAATGGTATCTTAAAACATAATATATAATGCACTTGAAATTGGGTAATAATTTGGGAAGTTCCCTTAAAACAGGATTGATTATCGGTAAGTACTAAGGAGGGAATATTTCAAAAACATATATATCCTCGAAATAGATTGATGAGAGGGTATTTATAAATGATTTTTTTAAAAAATACACATAATTTATAAGATTCACATAAATATACAAGAAAAATAAAATTTTGATATAAATAATGTTAAGGCATCCTGAAAGAACAAAGGTGGTTCTCGTAGAATTCGTTACGGATTATCGGCATGGTATCAGGTGTACCTAATAGGGGTTGACGAGAAAAGGGGTTTATAATCAATTATACATAATGATATCATTAAGTTGGTGTTTTTAAATCATACACCATAATTTGGTATTACCCATGAAAAGGCATAACATAGAGAACAATCTTGATTAAGAGTGAAATGGAGAGGATCCCTTACCTTAAGTCTATTGGTGTTCTTCACTTGTTATTAATGACCTGAATAAACAAAATAGGTTTATTAATTAATAATTTGAAAACCTATTCTATATGTAATTGATTTATTATAACCACTTTTAGTTTATTCAAGGCCTTTTTGATTGGTTATAATGTTCAATTTCTTGGTTCAGGTCTATTTGCTTTCTTGGTTTTAATGTTCAGTTCATGTTTTGATAAGCACGTATGAATAAAGTGGTTGTCTAGAATTGAAGTTTTATGTTATTAGTGAACATATATGAGATTAAATGGTTATATAAATTCATTTTTTTTATTGGTATTGAATATTAATTATTATATAAAACCTTAGTGACATCCGTTTTTGTTAATCGGTGGGTTTTGATTACAACGACCATGTTTTTCTTTATAACTTAATAACATTTGTAAAAAATTATTATATAACCATGACTAGGATATATTAAATATGTAATAATATAGTTCAAACTTAAAAAAAATGGTTTCATATCCATAATTAATGATTTTACATAAATTTATATATCATTTTCCTTGAATGTGATAAATTAACACATCTCAAAAAGTGTTTTCATTTCTTTCAAATAATAGTTGGGGAAAGGAGAAATGATAAAAAAATATCCCATTAGCATAAAAAAATTATAGTAAATTTATGGTACTATAGTTTTCATAACATTTGGATGAGTAGAGGTTATGAAAAATAGAGAACAAAGGAACATAAAAATGAAAGAAAAGAAAAGAGGAATTTTACCTCTTGAATTAACCTTCCTTGAGAGATTCTTAAGGGGAGAGGCTTTGGTATTTTGTAGAGACTAGGGGATATTGGAAGTGGGGATGGATATTGGGGAGATATTTGGGTATAATATTAGCAAGTAACAAGGCTTGAGAGGATTTAATTGAAGAGGGAGTGAGGGGGGGTTTATAGTGGAGGAGAAGAGGGTAATTAAATTTTTTAATCATTAGTTTATTAATTTCCCTCAAGACCGAAAATAGTGATGATTCCATGACCAAAAATAGTAAATGGGTCAAGTGAATTTTAACCAAGGGTGGTGACATTATCCATGATGATAGGAATATTCTATTTAGGTAACAATGTATATATATGGTAAATTACCATATTTTACTATTCATAAAAAATTTCAAGCATTTCAGAAAAATCTCAAAAATTCACGCTAACCATTTTTAAACGTGTAGAATCAAAAAATGAAATCCATTTTTCAAAAATTACTTTATAAATATGATTAATTTAATATTTTATTAAAATCATAATTTATTCTTAAAAAACCAGTTTTAAAACATTTATTTACTTATTCTAAAATATAGGTACATCATACTTTCACTTAAATACTATTTATATACTATCATAGGTAAGGTTACTGTTAATTATAGTATGTCACTATTCATATAGGTAACTTTACTATTCATAAGGGTATGTTACTGTTCACCAAAAATATAGTTGGTCATATTAGACTCCAAATAACTTACTGGTCGCAACCGTGTATGTGATATTTTTGAAATTCAAATCAAAGAAGTGACAAACTTCTGTTTATAGGTAAAAAATAACTTAGTAGTTCATTATGTTGTGATTTCATATGGTTATACGATATGTTTATAAGAAATTAATTTCCATTGATAAAACATTGGGTCGTTATATTATTCCCCCCTTAAAAGATTTCACCCTAAAAATTTTGTTTTACATTTTAAGACATAAATAGGTGTGAGTAATTTTCCTTTATTACCTCCTCCAGTTCCCATGTTTCCTCTTCGCACTTATGTTTTTACTTGAGTAGTTTAACTAGGTGAGTAGTTTTGTTACGTAGAAATTTATCTCTATGACCCATGATCATCGATGGATGCTTTTATTAAGAAATATTATCCTCTAACTGTACCACATCTGAAGAGAGTACACGTGAAGGGTCTAGTATGTACTTCCTTAAGAGGGATACATCGAAGACATCACGTAATTTTGACATGGTAGGTGGAAGTGGCAGTCGATAGGCCACAACTTTGACATGATAAAGGATCTAAAAGGGGTTGATATACCTAGGACTTATCTTTCCTTTATTTCCAAATCTCATGACCTTATTTTACGAAGATATATAGAGAAATACCATGTCTCCAACTTTGAAATAAAGGTCTCATCGAAAATTGTCTGTATAACCCTTCTGTCGACTTTGGGCTTCCTTGATATGCTGCTGAATGGTTTTCACCTTCTCCACTATTTATTCGAACATTTCAGGTCCTAGAATATTACTCTCACCAACTTTATCCCAACAAGTCTATGTTCTCCACCTTTTCCCATAAATTGATTCATATGGTGTCATTCGGATGATCAAGTGGAAACTATTGTTGTAGGGGAATTCAACCAGTGGAAGATGTTGGTATCATCCTCCATTGAATTCAATTGAACATGCTCTCAATATGTCTTCTAGTGCCTGAATAGTTCACTTAGATTAACCCTTAGTTTGAGGATGATAAGCCGCACTGAATTTCAGTTCACTGCTTAGATCAAGTTAGGGACCTTTCTAGAACTTTGAGGTGAATATTGGATCTCTATCGAATATAATAGATAGTGGCACTCCATGCATCCTTACCACTTCTTTTATATATATCTATGAAAGTTGATCCAATGTGAAGTCCTCTCAAATCACAATAAAGTAATTTATCTTTGTAAGATAATCCACAATGACCCATATAGCATTAGTTCTTCTAGATGACCTTGGAAGTCCAGTGACAATGTTCATGGTGATGTTCTCCCACTTCCATGTTGGTATGGGTAGTGGTTTCATCATCCCCTTAGACTTTTTCTTCTTAGTCTTCAATTGCTTACATACCACGAACATTGGTGTATATTCAAAAATATCCCTTTTCATATTGTCCCACCAAAATTTTTCTTGGAGATCTTGATACATCTTTGTACTCTCTAGGTGAATAGAGAAGGTTGAGCTATGTGCGTTATTTAGAATATCCTTCTTTATCTCTAGATCTAATGGTACACATAATTGTGACCCCAATATTGTAACTCCTTCCTCATCAATCATGAACTCTGAGGATTTACCATTTTTGATAGCTTCTACCCTTTTAAGAAGTTCTACATCTTTTCTTTGAGAAACCTTTATTTTCTACAAGAGATATAGTTGAGAAATCATTTGAGAAAGGATTGATGATGTTCCTCCCATAATGATTCCCATGTCCATCCTTATAAAATCTAAGAATATCAGATCCTTTTCAATTCTCATCAATGATAAAGATGCAGGATCCTTTCTACTTAGAGCATCTTTCACCTTGTTTGCCTTACCAGGGTGGAAGTGGATTGAGCATTCATAAACCTTGATGAGCTCTATCCATATTTGCTGGCACATATTAATCTCTTTTTGTGTGAATATATATTTTGGACTCTATTTTTCAATATATATCTCACACTTCTCCCCATAGAGATAATTCTGCCGCATTTTCAATGAAATGATCACAACTGCTAACTCTAGATCATGTGTGGGATAGTATTGCTCATGTATTTTTAGATACCTTGAGGTGTAGTCTATCACTTTATCATTTTTTATTAGAACACTACTTATGCCCTTATTTGAAGTATGACTATACACCACAAAGAGTTATACACTTGTTGGGAGTGTGAGTATTGGCGCAGTGATAATCCTCTTTTTCTACTCCTTCAAACAGTATTTACATATCTGAGTCCAGACAAACTTTACTCCCTTCCATGTCATCTTGTTCATTGGGTTTGAAAATAATGAAAAGTTCTTCATAAATCGTCGATATTACCCATCTAGACCCAAAAAGCTATAGATCTCCATTACAGATATTGGCATTGGCCACTCTTCACTTGCCTTTTTCTTGTAACGGTCCACAGATATCCCTTTGATGGAGATAACATGCCCTAAGAATGATACTTACTCCATCCAGAACTCACATTTACTGTAATTTGAAAACAACTTCTCTCATAGAAAGGTATTTAACATAGTATTCAAATGCTCCTCATGTTCCTCCTTTCTCTTGGAGTATATCATAATATAGTCAATAAATACTAACACACATTTTTCAAGGTAATCTCTAAAGAATCTATTCATTAAATCCATGAAAATTTCTAGAGAATTAGTGAGTCTGAAGAGAATCACTATTAATTCATAGAGTCCATACCTCATTCGAAAGGAAGTCTTGGGAATATATTTCTTCCTCGCCTTTAATTGGTGATATCCCATCCTAAAGTCCACCTTAGAGAAATAATAGTCCCCAAGAAGCTAATCGAACAAGTCATCTATCCATGGAAGGGGATACTTGTTCTTTATCATGATTTTATTGAGATCACTATAATAAATTCAGAGGTGCATTGGTCTATCCTTATTTTGTATAAGAGAACCGAATCACCCAATGGTGAAGAATTAGGGCTTATAAAACCCTTCTCCGGATTCTCCTGTAATTGCTTCTTCAGCTCTTCCAGCTCTATAGTATCCATTCTGTAAGGTGTATTTTATATAGGAAGAGATATAGAAATAAGTTCAATTTAGAACTCAACCTCTCGGTCAAAAGTAAGACATGTAAACGCTTTAGGGAATACATCAATGTAATCCCTCACGATGGGAAGGTCTTCAATCATGATTCTCTCCTTTGTCTCAATAATTTGAGCTATAAATGCTTACTCATAAGTAATTAATATCCATAATTGAGATAATGATTCTAAAGGATGTTCATCTTCCTCTGTAAAATTGTAATGAATTAGAGGATGCTTCGGGTTGTTAATAGTGATTTCCATTTCACGACAGTTGATGTTGGATTTGTAAAAACATAGTCAACATATGCCCAAGATAGCGTCGAACTCCACTAATGGAAGTATGACGAGATTTTATGGGAGTTTCATTCCACAAATGTTAACCGAGGAAGAGTTATAAACCATGGATGCAACTATTTCCCTGTTCTCTATTCTCACAGATAACTTTTACTCAAAAATTTAAGATGGTGTTTGAATAGTTCTACTAAACTTGTAAGATATGAAAGAATGCATAGAACCAGAATCAAAAAGTATGTTTTCTATTCTTGAATTAATAACTAGCATACTTGTCACCATATCATTTTCTGACTCCACCTTAAAAGTAGTGATAGTGTAAGTCCTTCATTGATTCCATGTAGGTTGTTATTGATTTGCTCCGACAACCCTCGGCTTCAGGAATTTTTTTTCATAATACTCATGATCCATGAAGTTGTAAAATGCACTACAGGCTAAGTATTGATCCAAACCTTCCATTCGTATTCCGCATTAGCAGGATTATTTATATCCCATCAGTATTTTTTATCAATATGACCAAACTTTCCACATTTGAAGAAATTATTGGTTCCCTTCAGATAGATCCCATGATTCTTATTCCCGCAACTTTTACAAGGGGAAAAGTCAGGCTTCTATTCATCAAGGGTTTTTTTTCGAACAACCCATGTTGTTCTCCATTTTTTCACTTCTTGTCACTAGGACCACGAGACCACTAAGAGTCTCCAATCTATATTTCAACCATGAGGGAAAAATGGACAATCTCCTCATAACATTCAAAGTCTTGAATCACCAATTATTTTCCTAGACTCCGCTATATTCTTCTAAAGAAGCGATCCACCTTGATTTCGGTGCTCATGAAAAAGACATAGGAATACCTTTCAAGACTTGTATAGTTTGATTCATAAGACCTGATGGACTTATCTTCCATCTTCTTCAGTCTGAGTAACTCTATTTCCATCTTGATATGGTGGGTTCAAGGAAAATATTTATTGCAAAACATCCTATTGAATTTTTTCTAATACAAGGAATATATTTCCTCTTGGGACTTTGTATTCTTGATCAGTGTCCACCACTTATCAGCTTCCCCATAAATATGATAGACCTCCAGTACAAATTTAACTTCTTATGAGCACCGGAGGATAGAGAATATCTATTCAAAAGAGTTAATCCATTGTTCTATGAGGAGGGGATAAGAAGATCCACTAAACATGGTAGGCCTTTGTCGCATGAAGGATTATACAGAAAATTTCTCTTTCCATGGAGGATGAGTTAATTCCACATGATTCATGTTATTATCCGTAACTTGATCTAGATGAGAAAGTAATCTAATGATTTTTTTAAACCTTTTCCCGTCATATCATGCATATCATTAGGTAAATCTTCACTTTTCCAATCACATTGGTTGTTGGAACATGTTCTTCTATTTCCTGTCATTAACTAAGAAAAGAATGTATGATTAGAGGGCATGAATACTTATCTATTGAGAATAAAAAAGGAAAATTTTAACATAAAATGATAAATTTTTAAAGGAGAATTATATCCTAACTTATGATTCCTCAGGTTTAAATATAGGTTATCCTTGATCTATTTCTTAACTTATATTCTTATGGGATTTTCTTATTCCCTTAATAATGGTTTGTTCTAAGCTCATGAATTTACCAAAGCATATCCCCTCGGAGTGTCAATACCAAGAGTGCAGCAAAGCTCGTTGTCGTTTACCAGGATATCTCGGGTCAAGCCTGAAACTCCTTGTCGTAGTTTTCACTCCTAGGTACATCTGTGACAGAACAACCTCTACCTGTTTGTGTCTAGATAGGTATGTATTTTCATAATAAACTACATAATCTATAATTACCAAAATTTAGGTATTTTTTCTTATACTTTGTCTCATCCTTAAGGTTCTCACTAAGGTGCTTTATTCCTAATCTCCAAAAATAACTAAACCATCCTCTAATACCAACTATAACGACCCTAGAATTTTACATATAACATTACAAGATTTTTATAAAAATTATAAATAAGAGTACAAGAAAAGGATTATTAAGTCTAGTGTCATGGAATTCTATGTACTTAAAATATAAAACATGGGGAAAACACTTCATTATTTAATCTCTATAAAAAGATCCTAACTCCCTTTGATCCCTAACATCTGCATAGGGTACCCTGGGGAATGCATGAAAAAACAGATGATCTAAAGAGCCTAGTAAGAGAATGAACATAAGAATAAATATTAAGAACATGAGTTAGGAGTCATGACATACTGATATCAAAATCATGGAACATATGGAATCATAAGAAATAAACATGGGATCATAGGAACATAGAATCATATAAATGTGGAAGAATTATAAAACATGTCTTTAGTAAAAGTCTTGGATAACTTTCAATCCCATTTCCCATAGTAGTTTGGGTCAAGACTAACCACCAATCCCATTTACTATATAAGTATAGGTCAAGGCTAACCGCCAATCCTGTTTCACATAGTAGTACGAGTCAAGGCTAACTGCCAATCCTGTTTCACATAGCATCTCATGAGACTTAACTTTACCCAATGCATTAGAGCGATATCTAGGAACCCCCATCTTACATTTCATGAATACGTTTTCCACATAAATAATCATACATAAACAATCTTACTCAAACATAATGGTTACCCATGGAACGAATTGGGTACCACAATAATGACACAAAGCATAACCAATGGGCGTATCATAGAAGTGTCCATAAAGAAAGGGATTAGAGCATACATGGATGATTATAAGGTAAAATAGCAATATATCAAGGTATGTAATGTCAAACAAAAGTGATAACATGTAAGAAATGTATTTGTGAAATTTTAGCATTAAAACATTTTTGTGCGATTTTAGGGAAAATACTACAGAGCCTTTAAAATAGAAAAGGGGACTATATTTTATATAAAACCATAATTGATCAAGACTTTTTTTCGTAATAAAAATACTGATTTTATAAATACAATGTTCATTGAAACAGAAGATATAATTTACATGAAATCGGGTAATAATTCGAGAAGTTCCCTTAAAACAGGTTTGATAATCGATAAGTACTAAGGACAGAATCTTTTAAAAACAAGAATATCCATGAAATAGGGTGATGAAAGGGTATTTATAAATTAACTTTTTAAAACTACACAACATTTATAATATTCACATAAATATACAAGATAACTCCAATTTTTATATAAAGAAAGATAAGGCTACCCGAAAGAACAAAGAATGTTTGGGTAAAATTCGTTACGGATTATCGGCATGGTATCAGGTGTAACTAAGAGGACTTGATGAGAGAGAAAATAGGTTTATCATCACTTATAAATCATGAGGTCGTTAAGGGGAGTTTCAAAATCATACCCCATCATTTGGGATTACACATGTAAAGGCATACCATAGAGAGATATCTTGATTAAGAGTGAAATGGAGAGGATCACTTACCTTAAGTTTGGTGGTGTTCTCCACTTGATATTAATGACCTGAATAAAAAAATTAGGTTTATTAATTAATAATTTCAGAACCTATTATATATTCAATTTATTTATTATAACCCTTTTTATGTCATTCAAGAAATTTTTTATTGGTTATAAGGTTCAATTTAATTGTTTGGGTCTTTTTGCTTCCTAGGTTTTAATGTTCAATTCATGTTCGGATAAACACGTACGATGAAATTGGTTGTCCATAATTGAATTTGTATGTTATTAGTGAACATTCAGTATATTACATGGTTATAAAAATTCATTTGGATATTGGTAGTGAAGATTAATTATTATATAAACCTTCGTGACAACCATTTTTGTTAATCGATGGGTTTTCATTACAACGATCATGTTTTGATTTTTAACTTAATACCATTTGTACAAAAAGAATAATAGAACCATAACTAGAAGACATTAAATATATAAAAATATGGTTCAACCATAACACAAATGGTTTCATGACTACAATTAACGATGATAATAGAAATTGATAAAATGTTGTCCTTGAATGTGCTAAATTAAGACATCTCAAACAGTGTTTTCATTTCTTTCAAATAAAAGTAGGGGAAAAGAGAGATGTAAGACCCCAAGCTTCCATGGTATGCTTCTCTTTGAATAATAGAGCAGCGTGTGTTGTACGCAACTTTGAGATTCTAACACACCGCGACCAATCAAAGTAGCCATTATGAATAGTAATACCCACTTTTTGAAATTATATAAATTTTATATTTCAAAATGGACTTCATTTTTATATCCAGAATATCAAAATTATCCTATGTTGAATTTTTTGTAATTTTCTGAGAATTTCCAATTTTCTATGAATAAGAAAAAAATACTTAAAAACAACTTTTTTAATAAAAATAATTTATAGTGATAAATTATACTATTGAGTGGTTTTAATGTATAATTATAATATATTTTTACCATTTTATCCAATAGTGGTCATTATAATTAATTTCACCTTGAAATTGGACATAAACAATTGTCAATCTTTTGATATATATTGTTTCTTAAAAACACGCTATTTGTTGTGGTAGTGGAAATTAATTATTAAATTAATTAATTCAACTTATATGTTTTGAATTTTGTAAAATAGACATCATATTTTAATTAGGAATATCAAATATATCTTAGGGTTAATTTTTTGTATTTTTCTGAAAAACTTCAATTTTGATGAATAGTGAAACCATTAAGTGGTAGTTAAAAACCTAATTTTTCATTTAAATGAAACATTACCACTTCTGTGTATTGAATTTAAAAAATCCTACATACATGGTTGTCATTAGGAAGCAAAATGGGGTTCAATGAGATGAAAATATGTTTTGGGGAATAGTAACTTTTAAGTTTTATTAATCATGATTAAAGGTAATTAGTGAAATTTAAGGTAAAAATGATATTATAAAAATATTAAAATATCTTGACACTTGTCCTACCCTTATTGGTTGAGTAATTTCCGACCAAGACAATCCATGGGTCAACTTGGGGACCCCATGGAGCCACTTGGGTAAGAAAATGACATTAATAACTTTTTATTTAAACTTAAAATAAAATTGTCACAAACATGTGTTGTTTTACTAAAACAAATTTTACATGGGGTTATAAAAGTAATATTTTTGACTATAAATATTCATTGGAAAGATAAATAGATTTAATACATCATAGTATTTTTTTTTATAATTTTTTGACATTAAATAAATTAAATTTTGAATGACACCATGATGATACAGCGATTACCTCATTAATTAACGATTTAAATAAAACGAAATTATAATGTAAAATCTAAGGCTTAAACTTGTAAAAAACCTATTTGATGAGTATATTTATAACCCTTATCACCTTATCCTTGAAATATATAATTGTGGGACCTTTTAAATCCGAAAATCACATCATAATAATGTAACATTTCATGAGTTTCCAAGAGTGTCCCTCCTCCCTTCTTATAAAAGGCCCCCACCTCTACCACCTTATTCACACCTTAAAAGCCTTTTGGATCAGCCAAACTCTTCCCAAATACTCTCTCAACTTCCCTTTCTTACTCTTAGAATCCTAACTTTGGGCAAAAGTCTTCCCAAGGAAGCCTTTGGCTCAAATCAAAAGGAGTTACAATATTTTAAGGTAATGTCTTCCCTTATGTTCTTTTGTTTTATTTTGCTTCTCCAAACCCTTAAAATATTTTTATTACTTTATTTTGTAACAAAAAAAGTATCTAAAATATACTAGAATTTTTTTATGATATGTATTCTTTTTAAACTTACACACACCTCCGTCTAATGGTTAAATAACATACTGTTTATGTGGGTGGTGAAATGCTACCTCACAAAATGATGATTGTTCAATCTTTTTATAACACCTCTCATGGTGGCCATTAAGATGTAACTATATTTATATATGATATATATTATGTTTATTATTTCCTTATGCTTCTGTATTTCTCATTTATGGCATACCTTTATGATTACCATTATGGGTAAACGCGATAATTTCATTTTAGGAAGTGCGGACTACCGCCCCCTCAAAGTGATTTGAATCGTTAATTCCAAATTTGGGACGTATAAAGGATGGCGTAAATGATATTATATATGATATTATACTGGAATTATAATATACCTTTATATCATTATGATTTCATTCCATTAAATACGAAATAGAAATAAAATTCATGTTCATGCGTACGTACAGCTTACCGTCTCCATGAACGGTGCATTTCATTTCTTACCTCTAAATGTTATGAAATATTATAAATGCATGTATATACTGGATATATATGATATATATTATATCTAAATCATGAATATAGTTCTGGATATAAAGGATATTTCACCACATGAACAACTTGTAATTATAAAAAGTTTATTTTTGACTCAAGTACCAAAGATCGACAAAATGACCGTTATTAACTTAAATAATTATATAATGTTCATAACATAGTAATAAGTGATATAAAATGAATAATGAACTTGAAAAAGTTTCTTAAGCAATTATAAATTAACTCTAGTATATTATTCAGGAGATTAAAGAATGATCGATTCAAGTCGGACACGAGGTAAGGGAACTTCTTAACCCAATTTCTGTTCTTTGGGTTAATCTCCTACTTTCAAATTATGTCATGATATTATTATGTATTATCTTGTATTTGTACTTTCTTTATGTGTACTTATAGTGAATACACATAATATATCTATTTTATTTAAAAATTATCTTTGTAAGGGACTTCGTCTCAATCTCCATTCATTGAAGCATATTTTGTTTTATACAAAAATTTCTTTTATACAGTGTAAAAACCCCTTTGACTTTTACATTTATTCAAAAGGAATATTTTTATATGAATCATTTTACAAAATGACAAAAAGGAATGTTTTTCTTGTCATACATATGAGGCGACAATGACTTCTCCGCCACCGTGACCATTATTTGAGTTTCTTCTTCCTCTACAAGCCATAACTTTTTATTAAAATGAAAAATAAATACCAAGTTGTTCTTTTATTTTATTTTCGTATAGAAAATGTTTTTGATAATATTTTATTATATAAATATGTTGTATTGATATATTGTGATTGAAATGTGAAATGTTATGTTTCTTTTATGAGTGTTTTATGTGATAGGATTATGTTTTGGTTTATGATATGTTTAAACATGTTCATATGAGGAATGCATTGGACTTAATAAGTGATGGGTGAATCCCACTATAGCTCCTCAATGCATCGATAGGTCTAATGAGACAAACTAGTTTCTTGGAATGAGGCCTTGACAAAATTTTATTTGTAGTCTTGGCACGAGGCCTTGGATACGTGGTTATGATAGTCTGGCATTATGCATTCCATCATTATGAAAGTGGTTATTGATATTGCATGTGATTATTCGACTAGTAGAATATCCATGTGAATAAGTAATTGGCATTATTTCATTTTATTTTTTCCATATTATGCTGAATTTCAAGTTTAAAAGGCTTTTGTTTTAGTTATACATTGCCTTAAATGTTAATGTTTATTTATGAAAGCTTCCTCTATATTGTTATCCTTACTAAGCATCTAAGCTCACCCCTTCCAATGTTTTCATTTTTCCAAGATGTGAAGAAGTATATTAAGAATGACCTGTAGGGATAGTATGAGGGGATATGAAGACAAGATGTTGTTGTAGTTTTGTTTTATTTTATGATGTAATGTAAGACTTATGAATGTATCTAGTGTTTCCAAGGCTACTAAACTAATTGGTCATTTGAGACTTGATCTTTTGTGATCATGCCAATATTACGCAATAATTCACCGACTCTGGGTAACTGGGGTCAGGGCGTTATAGTTGGTATTAGAGGTATTTTAGTACTAACCTTGGAAGCTAGATTTAGATAAACTCCGGTTAGAGAACATAGCCCAAAGATAGACTTTGAGGATTAGTATAGAAGAACTTCCTAGATTTTTGGTATTATAGAGATTTTGTGAGTTTTCCAAGAAATACATCCCTGTCTGGATACGAGCAGGTAGAGGTGGCTCTGGAACAGATGTACCTAGTGGTAAAACCAGAAAACACCTCTTTGAGCTAGACTCGAACGGGAACTGGTGCATGACAACGGGCCTTGCTGCACTCTTGGTTACGAAACTCCCGGGGGATATGCTTAGGATAATACTCATTTTCTTTACAAACCATTATGAAGGGTTTATGAGTATATAATTCCTTAAAGAAAATATTTTTATGATTATAGTTTAATTTATGTTAAGTGTTTTACAAGTATGGAATTATGTATTTTGATTCATAAACTGATCTAGTTTATTCCATTGTTTAGAAATGACGCCTAGTCGGAGGAATGGAAACCTTATCAATGCACGCACTCCATGTAGGGATTTCCCTCCTGATCAAGATAATTATTGTGGAGATTGAGATACAACTAGTGCTGATCAACTTATCACCATACTAGGACAACTCACTCAGGTTATGAATAATAACCTTACTCGTATAGAGCACCCTGATCCAAAATGTAGAGGATCAATTGTAGACCATTTCATTAGGCAACAACCACCAAAATTTAATTGTGGTAAAAATCCATTAGTAGTTGAGCAATGGATAAACTCCTTCAAGAAAATATTCCACGCCTTGGGGAGTAGCAAAAGGGAGAAGGTTGTCATGGTAGTTTAGCGCCTCACTGGAGATGTCGATCAATGGTGGTCGCTGATTCAAAACACAAAGGGAGATGAATAAGTATCAAGTATGGAATGGGGGGAGTTTAAGGAAATTTTCTTAGAAAAATACTTTCCTCATGACCATCGAGCAGATATGGAAAGACAATTTCTGAGTCTGAGACAAAAGGAGGATAAGAATATCACAATTTATGAGGCTTTCTTTACAAGGTTAGCAAGGCATGCTGCAGATTATATACATAACCCAAGAAGTAAGATTGATCGTTTCTTTGATGGGTTAAAACCATTTCTCCGTCGATCTTTAGTATCACAATCCTTCTTATTGTACGAAGACATTGTCTCGTGTGCTATCAAGACAGAAAAATAAATTCTCTAAGTCTTATGACAACAAAGTAAACAGGATAAGAAGAGAACGGTGGAACAAGAGACAGATAAAGTGAAAAAGGGAAAGAAGGATTTTCCATTATGTGATAATTGTGGGAAGAATCACCCCAGTACTTGCCTAAAAGGAATGGTAGTTTGTTATAAATGTGGAGAAAATGGTCACCAGGCTCGTGATTGCAAGGTAACGAAAGAGGCTATCAATGTTGAATGTTACAATTGTAGGGAAATGGGTCAATATGCAAATGAATTTTCTAAGAGTCAGGGAAACTTACCTTAGAAAAGGCTGAGGGATCAAGGAAAATCTTATGTTGTTACTATGGTTGAAGTGGAATAATTAATGTATTGGTGCTTTTGGACATAAGGATTATATTCTGGTTATAAGAATAATGTGATATATATAAGGATTGTACTGCAGTACTTGTTGTTTTCATTAAGGTTTTAATATGATGAAGGTAATCATATTTTTAGTATGTGACAATAAGAGAAACTTTAATTTGTTTGGGGAATCTAATGTTACAATTGATTTTGGAATTCATAGACCTTTTAGAGAATGTCTGGACAGAGGTATTTTGGATAACTATAAAGGTTGGAATGTATTAATTTTAACTTTGTATAGTATTTTTATGTTAAAACATTTTTGAAGATCATTTTTGGAATATTATTAGGAAAAGGACAACCTGCAGGTCGGGGGATAACCCATCGCGTCAGACAAAGCTGTAGGAATCAAACCCAAAACCATAGTGCCAAAGGTCTCTATTACCTACCACTAGCATATAGGAAGTCCCTGGTTATTACAAAATAGTTTTCCTAATCTAAATGGTATGCGTTAATATTTAGAACCTTATAATATTAGGATAAATATAATATTTTTGAGTTCTATTATATTTTTGAGTGAAATATGGGTTTGTGGTGAAAATTTATTAATCAATGAAAGTCTAAATGACAAGTATGTATATTTCCTTACGTTCTTAGTAAATCTCCTAAATAAATTCCTCAACTTTATGAAAGGTAACTTAAAATAAAAACATTGTCGGTTAACTTTTCTTACTGGGGAATCAATGATCGTTTAACCAATCACAAGTCTGTGATTTTATTGTAGTTAAACATTATCCTAATCCTATTTTATACAACTCTCCATCAGATCTTGATGGTTTGGTTTTCCTCTATATCAATGTTTTCACAAATTCCTAGTATTGGCTATCTCGGGTGACCTTTGTACTTCTCTTTCTTTCTTTTAAAGTTATATTTTTATTAACCTTATTTACGATGTGGGTTTTCCACAAAGGTATTTTCTATTTTCAACCCTTTATTTTCAATGAAAAATTTCAAATTGTGAGGATGCAATTTATTGATGTAGAGGAGAATGTAACACCCCAAGCTTCCATGGTACGCTTCTCTTTGAATAATAGAGCAACGTGTGTTGTACGCAACTTCGAGATTCTAACACACCGCGGCCAATCAAATTAGCCGTTATGAATAGTAATACCAACCTTTTGAAATTATATAAATTTTATATTTCAAAATGGACTTCATTTTTATATCCGGAATATCGAAATTATCCTATGTTGATTTTTTTTGTAATTTTCTGAGAACTTCCAATTTTCTATGAATAGAAAAAAATAATTAAAAACAAATTTTTTAATCAAAATAATTTATAGTGATAAATTATACTATTGAGTGGTTATAAAGTATAATTAGAATTTATTTTTACCATTTTATCCAATGGTGGTCATTATAATTAAAATCACTTTGAAATTGGACATAAACATTTGTCAATCTTTTGATATATATGGTTTCTTAAAAACACGCTATTTGTTGTGGAAGCTGGAATTAATTATTAAATTAATTAATTCAACATATATGTTTTTAATTTTTTAAAATAGAAATAATTTTTGAATTAGGGATATCAAATATATCTTAGGGTGATTTTTTGGTATTTTCCTTAAAAACATCAATTTTTGATGAATAGTGAAACTACTAAGTGGTAGTTAAAAACCTAATTTTTCATTTAAATGAAACTTTACCACTTCGGTGTATTTAATTTCAAAAATATGACATACATGGTTGTCATTAGAAAGAAAAATATGTTTCAATGAGATGAAAATAATTTTTTGTGAATAGTAACTTTTACGTTTTATTAATCACGATTAAAGGTAATTGGTGAAATTTAAGGTAAAAATGATATTATAAAAATATGAAAATATCTCGACACTTGTCCTACCCTTATTTTATGAGTCATGGCCGTCCACGAAAATCCATGGGTCAACTTGGGGACCCCATGGAGCCACTTGGGTAAGAAAATGACATTAAGAACTTTTTATTTAAAGTAAAAATAAAATTGTCACAATCATGTGTTGTTTTACTAAGACAATTTTTACATGGGGTTATGTAAGTCATATTTTTTACTATAAATATTAATTGGAAATCTAAAAATATTTCATACATCATAGTATTTTTTTTATAATTTTTATACATTAAATAAATTAAATTTTGTATGACACCATGATGATGCAGCGATTACCTCATTAATTAACGATTTTAATAAAATGAAAAGATAATGTAAAATCTAAGACTTACAATTGTCAAAAACCTATTTTATGAGTATATTTAGAACCCTTATCACCTTATCCTCTAAATATATAATTGTGGGACCTTTGAAATCCAAAAATCACTTCATAATAATGTAATATTTCATGAGTTTCCAAGAGTGCCCCTCCTCTCCTCTTATAAAAGGCCCCCACCTCTACCACCTTATTCACACCATAAAATCATTTTGGCTCGGCCAAACTCTACCCAAATACTCTATAAACTTCTCTATATTACTCTTAGAAGCCTCACTTTGGGAATAAGTCTTCCCAAGGATGCCTTTGGCTCAAATCAAAAAGAGTCACCCGATTATAAGGTAATGTCTTCTCTTATGTTCTTTTGTTTTATTTTTCTTCTCCAACCCCTTAAAATCTTTTTATTAATTTCTTTTGTAATGAAACCAGTATCTAAAATATACTAGGATGTTTTTATGATAAGGATTTTATTTACACTTTCACACACCTCCGTCTAATGGTTAAAGAACATACTGTTTCTGTGAGTGGCGAAATACTGCCTCACAAAATGATGATTGTTCAATCTTCTTTTAACACCTCTCATGGTGGCCATTAAGATGTCACTATATTTATATATGATATATATTATGTTTATGTTTTCCTTATTCTTCTTTATTTTTCATTTAGGGCATACCTTTATGATTTCCATTATGGGTAAACGCGATAATTTCATTTTAGGAAGTGCAGACTACCGCCCCCTCAAAGTGATTTGAATCATTAATGACAAATGTGGGACGTATAAAGGATGGAGTAAATGATATTATATATTATATTATACATGAATTATAATATACCTTTATATCATTATGATTTCATTCCATTAAATACAAAATAGAAATGAAAGTAGCGTTCATGCGTACGTACGGCTTACCGTCTCCATGAACGGTGCATTTCATTTCTTACCTCTAAATGTTATGTAATATTATAAATGCATGTATGTACTGGATATATATGATATATATTATATATAAATCTTGAATATAATTCTGGATATAATGTATATTTCACCACATGATCAACATGTAATTATAAGAAGTTTATTTTTGACTCAAGTACCAAAGATCGACAAAACGACCGTTATGAACATAAATAATTAAATAATGTTAATAATATGGTAATAAGTGGTATAAAAGGAATAATGAAATTTAAAAAGGTTCTTAAGAAAGTATAAATTAACTCTAGTTTGTTATTCAGGAGATTAATGAATGATCGAGTCAAGTCGGACACGAGGTAAGGGAACTTCTTAACCCAATTTCTGTTCTTTGGGTTAATCTCTTACTTTCAAATTATGTGATGATATTATTATGTCCTATATTGTATTTGTAATATCTTTATGTGTACTTATTGTGAATACACATAATAGATCTATTTCATTTAAAAATGATCTTTGTAAGGGACTTTGCCACAATCTCCATTCATTGAGGCATATTTTGTTTTATACACAAATTTCTTTTATACGGTGTATAAACCCCTTTGACTTTTACCTTTATTCAAAAGGAATCTTTTTATACGAAGCGTTTTACTAAATGAAAAAAAGGAATGTTTTTGTTGTCATACGTATGCGGCTACAACAACTTCTCCACCACCGTGACCATTATTTGAGTTTCGGATTCCTCTACAAGCCATAACTTTTTTTTAAATGAAAAATAAATACCAAGTTTTACTTTTCATTTATTTTGGTATTGAAAATGGTTTTGATAATGTTTTATTATATCAATGTGTTTTATTGATATCTTGTGATTTAAATGTGGAAATTTTATGTTTCCTTTATGCGTGTGTTATGTGATATGATTATGTTATGGTTTATGATATGTTTAAACCTGTTCATATAATGAATACATTGGACTTAATAAGTGACGGGTGGAGCCCGCTATAGCTCCTCGATGAATCAGTAGGTCTTATGAGACAAACTAGTGTCTTGGCACGAGGCCTTGACAAAATCTTATTTGTAGTCTTGGCACGAGGCCTTGGCTACATGGTTATGATAGTCTGGCATTATGCATTCCATCATTAAGAAAGTGGTTATTTATATTTCATGTGATTATTCGAGTGGTAGAATATCCATGTGAATGAGTAAATGGCATTATTTAATTTTATTTTTTCAATATTATGCTGAAGTTCAAGTTTAAAAGGCTTTTGTTTTAGTTATACATTGCCTTAAATTTTAATGTTTATTTATGAATGCTTCCGTTATATTTTTATCCTTACTGAGCATTTGAGCTCACCCCTTCCAATGTTTTAATTTTTCCAGGATGTGAAGAAGTATATTAATAATTACCTGCAAGGATAGTATGAGGGGATATGAAGACAAGATGTTGTTGTAGTTTCGTTTTACATTATGATGTAATGTATGAATTATTAATGTATCTATTGTTTCCAATGATACTAATCTAATCGGTATTTCGAGACTTGATCTTTTGTGATCATGCCAATGTTACGCAATAATACACCGACTCTGGGTAATTGGGGTCGGGGCGTTATAAGAGATGATAAGGAAATATCTCATTAGAGTAACAACATTATAGTAAATTTATGGTACTTTATTTTTCATACCATTTGAATTTGTAGAGGTTAGTAAAGAATAGATAACAAAGGAACTTAAAAATGAAAGAAAAGAAAAGAGGAATTTTACCTCTTAAATCAACAATCCTTTAGATATTCTTAAGGGGAGAGTATTTTGTATTTTGAAGAGACTAGGGGATGTTGAACATAGGTAGGGATCTTGGGGAGATATTTGGGCTGAATATTATCAGGTAACAAGGCTTGAGAAGAGTAAATAGAATAGGGAGTGATGGGGGTTATAGTGGAGGAGAAGAGGGTTTTCATAATTTTTTAATCATTAGTTTATTAATTTCCCTAAAGACAAAAAATAGTGATGATTCCATGACAAAAAATAGTAAATGGGTTTTGTGAATTCGAACCAAGTGTGGTAAAATCATCCATGATGATACAAATAGTCTATTTAGCTTTTAATGTATATATACAGTAAATTGCCATATTTTACTATTCATCAAAAATTCAAGTATTTCAGAAAAATATCAAAAATTCACCTGACCATTTTTCAACATGTAGAATCCAAAAATGAAATCGATTTTTTAAAAATAATTTTATAAATTTAAATAATTTAATATATAATTAAAATCATAATTTATTCTAAAAAAAACCGATTTTAAAATATTTATTAACATATTCCAAAATATAGGTACATCATACTTTCAAATAAATATTATTTATATAATATCATAGGTAATGATACTATTCATTAGTGCATGTCACTATTCATAAGGGTAACATTACTATTCATAAGGATGCATTACTGTTCATAAAAAATTATGTTGGTAATATTAAAATCCAAATAACTTACTGATTGCAACTATGTATGTCATATTTTCAAAATTCAAATCACAGAAGTGACAAACCTTTTTTTTAAAGTCCATAAAGAACTTGGTAGTTCATTATGTTGTGATTTCATGTGGTTATATGACTTGTTTATAAGAAATTAATTTCCATTGATAAAATAATAGGTCGTTACAAAGATTGTTGGCTCATAGATACTGTTGACCACTATCTCTAACTATAATGTTATTAATTATCCCAAATCATGTCATATATTAACATATGCCATACCTCATGTCAGATCCAAAATTATGTTAAAGAATCATCTTAAATATCATATCATTTAAATAATATAACTATTTATGTGTGTTTAATTCTAAACAAGCTTATACCTAATTATATATGTGTAATTATGGGCATTAACCCTCTCTGACTTTGTTGAATTGTAATAAAGACAGAACATCTAAAAAATATCTAAGTATGGTTCACTAACACTATCAGACAGATGACTCATCTAAAGACATACAAATCACTAACAGATAGTTCAAACAAGCATATATTCTAAGTATGTGAAGCTGACACCATTGAAGGACTCACCATTGCAAATGACTCACCAACACAGATGACCTACTATATGTCCATGTAACCTATAATTTCATGGTGCTACCAACGCAAGGACTAACCATCAGTTGAAATGAGTCACTGTTGGTTCAAATTTATCAGCGAAAGAGAGAAGGGATCACTGTTGAAACAAGTCACCGATGTAATGAGTCACTAACATATGGAAATACTGACTGAAATACATACCAATGGGTTGAGGCACCGACAGAATGAGACACCGACAGATGAGTCACTGATAGACTGTTTAAATATTCTTTTATTAATGTTATTTCTAATGGTCATATTTGTTTCATTTAATGATACTAACATATTTAATAATCTTTTATAGTACATTTAGTAGACAGTACGAGTTATGATGCACCGATGCACGTGGAATGTACATGATCTTTTTCAACCCTTGAAAATTAGAAGTATTTTAAAAATAAAGAAGATAGATAGAACAAGAAGAGTTGTGTGGTGAATTCCTCTAAGAGATACACTAAAGAACATATGCAACACCCATGAAACCACTATAAACTCTAGAATAGAAGAACATGTGAGGTGATTTCAATCGAGCTGAACATAGAATTGAAAAACTTATTCTGAATTTCAAAGAAAGAGAATAATACACCAGCAGAATCATACTTGTTCCAAGCAGCCAGAATACGACACGTTGTTTTGTGTCAACTTATAGAAGAGGGATTGAACTTAAAATCCACTTCAGAAAAAAAATCCAAAGCTACACTGGATAACACACAGAGCCTTATGAACCTAACTTTATATATTTATCAATTTTTTGTTCATTTATTTACATTTTTGAGCAGTGTGTGTATCTGTCTATTACACACACACTAACTCGTGTGCACAACTGGAGGATACATGATATCCTCAATCTCACACACTTTTTATCCATTTTTATAACATGTATAACTATAGAAGAGCTACTATGTGACATTTTTGTTGTTTTTTCCATGAAAAAATGTGGTAGAGTTCAAGGGTGACCTTGATCGCCTTATGTGCTATTGTCAACCCTGATCCAGGGTGTGGATCAAACTGTTTATTAATTTTAACTTATTGGTGGCAGGTGATCACCAATTAGAGAGTATTAAGTATCTACTTGAGACTGAACCTCTTGTTTTAATTTTTTTTTACCTTTTAGTTTTAATCTATTTAATCAAATATTTCATAAAACTAAATTGAAATCTGATAGTTACTCTTAGAAAGTGTTTATAATAGTATTGACTTATTAGGTTAGTGTCAAAATTATTGTTAATTATCAAATTGATGTAATTAAGAACTAATCAATCTTTTGAGAAATTAATTGAACCATCAAGATCTTATAAATTCACTATTTTCTAACATGGAAATCAAATTTTAAATATTTGGGGAACTTCAAACAATAATTTTAAACTGAAATTTTTATAGATACTCAATCCACCCCCCCCCCTGAGTACTCTACTCCGACCAACAGTAATAAAGAGAAGACTCATATCTAATGGAAAATACATAAAACCACTATTATAGGAATATATAAGAATAGATTTAGAAAATATTTATGTGAATAATAATAGTCTACTCCAAATCCTTTTTTTTGATATTTTCTAATAGTCACATTAAGGAAAAGTGGTGATTGTACGTCACAAAATTAAAAAACTCACATCCCACCTTCTCCATAGCTAATGTTTTCAAATTCAAAATTCACAAACATAAACCGGGTTCGACATTCTAGTCCACGTGTCACCCTTCATCATTGCGAATTGATCCAAGAGCCACCTCGAGTCGCGTAGACACTGAATCTCTCACCCACCTCGATTCAAGCTGACGTCGTAATCATCATCCAGTCACTTTCATCATCTTGCTTCTTAGAACCACCATTGTCGTCATCACCAGAGCTTCCTCACCGGCATCACTGGATCTTCCATCACCAGCATCGTAGTCTACGTCACTCGTCACCAGCATCCACTTCTTGAACGTCCAACTGAGATGAGCCACACACTGTCCGAGAAACCCTCCATCATCACAACTCCAGAAAATCACATCATCGACAAAATTGCATCATCGTGTACTTCTGACACCACGCCACGACACCACCTAACTCAAACAACGACCAACACCTTCGACGCCAAAACAACCGTGAATGACGATCCACTGTGCGCCAGATGACCACAGACGTCACCACCAGAACAAAAAAAACAGACACCAGAATCTACATTGCCACCACAAAAAATGACAATGCCCCCAACCAAAAGATACACACCAGAGCAGAACGATCCGTGAAACACGAAGTGAAACAATCTTAAATCCATCACCAACCTCAAAGATCACCATCAACCGGGAACCACCGCAGCACGGGAGAGGAGCTGGGGCCGTTTTTTGGGACAGCAAGGCTGAAAAAACGCACATCCCAGAGCTTTCTTGCATCCCACACAGCTGACTGACTGGGAGAGCGGTGAGAGGAGCGTGAAGACAGAGCAGCGAAAGGATCATACAAGGCTTCAATGGAGAGAAAACCACCAGAACCACAAGCACCGCTCACAGCAACCTCCAACGAAGAACTCCAGCATAAGACTCACCTCCTGGGACTCCGAAGACCAGACAACCCGAAAAAACCCAAAGCCTCTGAGAAACCACCGCAGCGAACCAACAAGGAGAGCCACATAGGATATGCAGGCTAAAGCAGTGATGAATCTAGTCGAGGTTTCAACTGAGAGTCTCACCTGCAACATATCCACTAACCCCATCCAATGAAGTCGCCGCCAATCGAAAAACAAACCTACAATAGAGATAGAGGAAAGACACCACAGCAAGAAAGAACACCAAGAGAGGCCAAGGATAGAAAGAGGAAGGGAGATGGGGGAGATGAGGCCAGAGAGCGGCGTGACAGCCTCCCCCTATAGAGAACCCCCAAGAAACCCTACCGGCAAGGAGTCGAGGTAAGTATGTCGCTCAGAGGCTCTTCTAATCCTATAATAGTCTACTCTTATACCATGTTTTAGATTTATGTGAGAGTAGACCACTACTAAGAGGGGTATGAATTAATGACTATAAAAACACAAAATCTAAAAATAAGTTTCCCTTTATCGATTAGTGTGATTGGAACTTGAATGAAATAGTTTGATGATCTGATATAGATCTTGAAAGATCATGCATGGAACATGGATTTTTACAATGTATACTCTCTCTAGTTATTGAGTGGATAATACTTACTGAATATTGGTTTTTATCCCATTGTTCATGATTTTATCTTTTTATTAATAATAATATGGAATATAGGTGGAATATTGTCCAAATATTTAAATATAAGAAAGAAACATGAGTATCAACAAGTGGATCAATCTTGGTTTCTTAATCTCTAGTTCCTTTTGAAGTTAGATCATGTATACACCCTTGTAGTTCTTCTCAATATCAGCCAAAATATCCTTAAAATTATCTCTTTAATGGATATTTGTTTATCTAAATGTTTTATCAAACCCTTCTTTTGGAGAGTCACCAAATATTAATAATAATTACATGTATTATTTTATTACTCCCTTGCTTATGATGTGATCATTAGATCCAAAATACCCCCAACTCATATATCCTAAAAATCAATAAATTTCACTAAAAAAATTATGGAATAGTAGAATGGATTATGGAATGGTAATTTTATCTACTTATATCCACATAGGATAGATTTTGACATGGCTAGAATCCTTGTGTCATGAGAGGTATTTCATTCCATGATAGTAACGCAACAAACCTACTTGGATGATAGTACTATGATGTGAGCTAATAATATGTGATGTGATATATTAAATTGTGATATGGATACTTTTTCTACCACAAACACCCTAATATAAAGTTTTCATGAATCCACAATACAACATGGAACTATCCATAAAACATCTAATAATAGACACTTCATGGAATAACAACTATGGCAGCATCATGGTGCGTCTACATAAGAGTAGAATATAACATTGATTCAGCCTCATCATGATTCCATAATATCCATTAAACCATGTTTTCCTTTAACTCAGGAAATATACATTCCTTTACAATATAACATAGATACAATTAGCCTCTAACACACTCAAAAAAATGAGTTCAATAAATGTAACACAAAAACACTATCAAGACTCATGAATGAATTATCTCATGATAAAATTCATAGTATTCCTCCAATGAGAATTTTATCTAAACACAAAATACTTAGATAGAATGGGTATTTATGAGTTATCTATCACCTTAGTGTAAATACCAATACTATATTGACCATTTCTCAATTAATATCTACTCAAAGATCCCCTTTATCAATTTACTTCATGAGGGATTTCATTAAAGACCAAATTCATTAATCACCCTAATAATCAAGGTCTCTTTAGAATATATTGAAGATTAAAATATTTATAGTATTCTTGGGTGTTTTGGGTAGTTTATTCAATATGTCTCCCATTTGGAAGGGTTAGTGATACCTTTGACCATGAAACGGATGATATCTTTATGGGATAATAGATGTATACTTTATATTTGGAGTTAATGAGGAGGATTTCATCCAAACATATTATTATTTTATTTGAGTTGGGAAAGTTTTATAATTTGTATTATGATATTTTGAGAGTGGGATTGGGTGTTTTGTTGAAACATGATAGGGGGTTTAGTATTATGGTTTTTTATAGCTTATAATCTATGAAAGGAAGTATATGATTCTTAATATTGAGTTTGTGGAATTTTTTTATTCACTAAAGCATTGGTGAGACTATTTATTTTGGGAGCTATATATATTTTACACTGAACATAATATTTGAACATATATTATTTCTCAGTAATATCTTAACCATCAGCTATGAATATAAGAAATGTACCTCTATACATTTGATTTTGAGATAGTGTATACTTTTGAAAAGGTAAATGTTGTGGCTGGTGGACTCAATAGAAAATCATTGTTTGACGTTATTAAAGAGTCTAAATATTAATGTTATATCATTTTGTTCTTATAAGAGTAATAATTGGATTTTTTAAAGATCGGGTTATTGTTATATTAATATCTTTAATTATTACTTCATCCCTGTTATATTGGGTGAAAGTGAGTCAAATTTTAGACTTAGTGTGTCGGGTCATTTTGTTTAAGGATTTATGGTAGGAAGAAGGTTCCTAGATAGACCTTGAGTGATGATAATCTATTGTATTTAGATTATGAATCCATTTCATATAAAGGATGTGGTGATGCATAATTTTTATCCCTCTCAATGGTTAATTCAATCTGGTTTGACCAATATGTATCATGAGGATTTATGATACTATTGGTGGAAGGGATAAAGAGATGTATGGTTGTGTTTGTATCAATACATTTACCTAAAAGTAATTAAACGTTAAGTATCAAAGGTATATGAGTATATTATCGTAATTTTCTATTCAAATGAGAAAATTGGATGATTTCGTGATTGATTTCATGATGTGTATATTATAATCATATAAACGGATATATATGTTTGTGTGGAAGTTGATTGAATTATGAAAGTTACTCACTTCTTTCCAATTCAGAAGATGAAAATAGTTGATGAGATGGGAATGTTATATAGATGATATATTTTTTGAATTCATGGGATTCTTAAGTATTATCATTTATATAAGGGTTGTGATATTAACTTATTGATTCTTATAGTGGTTGTTGAGGGTTTTGGATACTCATGTAAATCTGATTATAATGTATCATTCATAAACTAATGGGTATTCTGATCCCACTAACAAATGTTTAAAGGGTATATTGTGTGATTTTATTTATATCTTTAGCATTATAAATAAGTATCATCTGAATATACTAGATTTGGTATATAATAATATCCACCAGACATCAATTTAGATGTAACCTTTTAAGGATTTTAATACTAGATCATGTGGATCATCCATATGTAGGATGGAGATGGGTGGGTAATCACTACTTGATCCTAGCATTGGGTAGGAGATTACCGATAGAGTTCATTGGATTAGGAATAGGTTAATCATAACTCAAAGTATATAGATATCTTATACAAATAGAAGAATATGGACTATGAAATTTTATGTGAGAGATTATGTGTTTCTTTGGGGTTCACCGTGATTAAGACAACGGAGGCTATAAAAGTAGGGGAATCTAGTTCCTCTATTTATAGGTACTTTTTAAATTCATGAGTATATTAGTGAGTTTTTGCATCATTTTTCTTTACCTCCATGGTTTATTATGGTGCATTATTTGTTTCATGTATCATAACTAAGTATATATTAACAAGACCTATCTCATATAGTTCATCAGGATGATTTGGAGTTGGAGAGAGATGCATATTTTTTGGAATGTATATATTGTTGATTATAAATAGAATATATTTTATACGGAATTATCTATTTTTTTACATTTCATGTGGTAGTATAGCTATATTAAAAAAATAATTATAGAGATGAAAACATATTGTATCAATGGATGGAATTATTAACTATAAATGATCAGTGTCATTTCTTAGGGATGAAAAACCTCATGGTGGGTAATTTATAAAAACATTCAGTATTTAATGTGAGTTTTGAATTTAAATTCTGTGTTTTTAAGTTAAATTTTAATGATACATAATTATTTTTTGAAATTGGGGAGAAATGTTGGGGGATATTTGTAGTTTTTATGTGTGAATGGGTTTGATAGTGGCTTCCATGTGACATTTGGAACTCATTGAGGCTCACCGAGAGTCTAATGAAAAATAAATATGAAATTTTCTCCTACACATATCACCATATGGCTAGTGGTTCTTCATTAGGGACCTGATGATACACTGGAAATATGATAGACCCCATAGGGATCCCTTTGAGATAGCCTATCCCCATTTTTAATGGGGGTTCGGTTCAAAATTTCATGTCATGATTTTAATAAAATATTTATATTTTGGATCCCTAGATTAGAAGTTATCATGCCAGGATTCTATAAATTCACTATTTATCCCTTGAACATCATTTGACTCTGTATTCTTTAAAACTTGTCATAATCATGATCCACTTAGTGTATTAGACTCTTAATGGATAGAAAACTTCCATCCCAATGGTTTTTCTTTAAGGTGATGAGGTTTCATGTTTTATTTAGTTTATATTTGGTTCTCTTTATTTATTTTGGGTGAATATTTGATTTATGGTGATTGGGGAAGGATTTGAATTCAGTTACTTATATATATTATTGGGTTATCACTAAGTATATGATATTGATCCTCTCTATGATTTTAATTTAAAACGACTTGTGTATTTTTCTAATGTGATGTGTGGATTTAACATTAAGGTTTCGAAATGGAATAAAATTAGAATCTAAATCTTAAATGAATTTATTAGATTAATTAGTGTGATTTAATTGACTATATATCACCTAATTTACTATAATAATATTTTGTTTAATTTCTAGTAAAATTGTAGGTTTTATATTAAATTGAAATAAATTATTTATTAATATTGTTTCATATGAAGGAATTTTAAATGATGGTATATGTGTTGAAATTTTTCATTATGTGTTGAATATAACTGTTGATTATCGATACTAGGGTGATTACAAACCACTATTGATTTGTAATGATGTATAGTGTTTTTTAATGACTATAAGAGGCATGAAAATGAGACTTTATATAGAAGAATATGTTTTTATGATGTGTAAATAGACTCAATGATTATAATTTTATGATTTGGGAATATTTTTTAATTTTAACATGCTAGGATATTCATGGATAATTTTTTAGGATAATTAAAGAAAGATTTTGAATATTTTCTGTGTTATAAATTTTTTAAAAACAAGGGAAAATGAGTATGTGTTTCTGAAACAATATGAGATGATTATTAAAAATGTAATTAATATATATGTTATGATTAAATGATATGGTATGCATTGTATATTATATTAAAATTTATGTTGAAATATCATAACAATGAGATATGTTATATTATGATTCCAAAGGGGATATGTTTGGTTATGTTATGTACAAGTAATTGGGTATGGATATGAGTTTAACATTGTGGATATATATTTTTGGTGTTTGTTTATATGAGGAAAGGTTATCTATTTGACCATTACATTGATTATGATGTTGGATTTGTGAGAAAATATCATGTTTTTTGTTATGAAAATGATTATTCTAGGTGTTTGGATATGGATTATTTTGATAGAAATCCGGTTTCCTTAGCATTGTATTAAGTAGATAAATCATGGAGCCAAGGTAACTTGGTAAGAACCTAATTATTTCTAATGTGTTATTATTTTATATTTTAAATTCATGGTCCGAATTTTCAAGATACACATATAATAATTTAAGGATCCAAGACTTGTTTAGGTAATTTTATATAATCATAATTATATATATGTCATAGAAAATATATTTTTAAATCTCATAAATATTTATATTTTATATATTTTAAATCAAGAAAAGGAAAGGAACTGATATAACAAAGAGTTGGAGACTGGAATTCATATTCATGCTTTCTAGAGGGTCTTTGAGTTTATAAAATGGGACATTTTTCAATAATTAGTTTTTTTATTTATAATTTATTACTTTACGATATATATAATCAAGTAATATTTTATATTCCATTTTCTTTGTATAAATAGTTGGGTATTAGTAGTGATTTTTTCCATTTTACTGAAGATGCTTTGTATTAGTTTTCACTATGGATGATTATTAATTTGATTAATGTTTATTATAGTTTTGATAATTAATTATATGGTCAATCATTAGCCAAGTGATACATTGGGCTCTCAATTATTTTTACTAACCTTTGGTAATTAGGTAACACACTTGAGGCCAGGTAAAAATTCACCTTAGAAACATGGAAAAACTGAGATGAGACGTTAGGTTTTTATATTAATTTTATTAAGTTAAATATGATTATTGTTAAACCAAATAAGCTAAACACGAATAAAAAATGGGTGATAATAATTTTTTTAAAAAGTAAGACGATAGGATCAAAGAGTACAGTAAATTTGTAACAAACCATGTGAGTAGCCCTTATAAAATTATGTATTCATGTTTACATTAGTGTTACTCAAAAAGAACATGTTTAGATGAGTTACAAGAATGATTAATCTATTATAGAATTTTTTGGTGTTTAAATTTTAGATTAAATATAGAGAATAACTAAATGTATATAGTGAGCGGTGAAATTACCATGTATTGATGTATCACTTAGAAGGGGGGATGAATCAGTGGTACTCTTTTAATAATTTACTCTTTGAAATTAACATCTCTAACTAGTTAAAGTCTAAATAAACTCCCTTTTAATCTCATTATCATCCATATCAAACTGATAAAAATAAATACAATGAACATAGATATTTTTACATGGTTCTCCCATGGTGTGGGTGACTACTTCTTGTCTTGTTTGGGTCCAATATGAGACATATATTTAATCACTAATATATTAAGAGATTAAATTGAGTGATAAGGTAAAATCCTTAACTCTACACCTACATGGATGATTTTTAGATTAAATAAAATGTAGAGTAGGTTTGACATTCACGTCCATAGGAAAATTATTATCACATGAAAAGTTCATTATACTATCTCCTACCAGTGTATTGTCTCTTCAAAGGTTATTTATATTGGCTCCTCCTAGTTTATAATGGGACCTTACAAAATCCAAAATGAATAAGATCTGCAATCTGATCTAGGATGTCACTATAACATAATAATAACATCTTATTCCTTAAAAATAGGTCTTTGACTGGAAATATATAAAAATATAAAGTAGCACGTACATTATCATTGTTAAAGTATCTAAACATTCAGACCTTATGCAAGATATGTATTATTATCCTTTCTCACTCAACTCCCTTTAAAATCTCAATACTAGTGATGAATAGTAATAGTGGTTCTTATCGGTCTCTCTCTCAAATTTTCTTCTTCATCTTTGATGATATAGTGATATCATAAGAAAGGTATTCACAATTTCTTATACATTATCTTTCTTTTATTCTTAATTAAATTGTAATAAGTTATTCAATAACAATAACTCATATATATATATACTTATTATTATCCTCCTATTATACTTTGATAAAGAGTATATTTATGAATAATGAAGTTTTGGTTTCTCTTCACCTTCTCTCAACAATTATACTTCTTATCTATAATATTTTCATAATCTTGGGAATATTATTTCTATATTTTGAATATATTAATTCCATGATATTTCAAAACATTTTATTCTCAAACCTACATTTTATTTATCAATATAATCATGTGTTCATGTACCCCATGATCTCTCAATATTATTCTTCATGACTCAACTAGTTTTATAGAAATACATGCTTCTAATTTAAGATAGTCAAATATCTCCACCATTAATTTCTCCAACTTTGATCACAATAAATTATTTTTCAAATATTCATATATGAAGACCCTATAATAATTAGAAATTATCATATCAATTTCTTTAACTTTAATAATCCTTTAGACTCAGTTTGAATTAAGGTTTAATCAATAGCATCGTGATATTTAATCGATGAACAACAACTCAGAATCATCTGACTTAATTTATGTAATTACTTTATAAAAAATATTTAAATTCTAAAAATATATAACCCTTGAGTATTACATTAAAATTCATATAAACTCTTATGTATTCTCCATGAACCCTTATATATCCCTTTTTGTGTGCCCTTATTTATTTTTTAGAAATACAGAGTCACCCTTATATGTGGGAATATAAATATTTTTATACTGGTAGATGAACTTTATGTATGATTAGGAAAATCTGAAATAGTACTTAAAACTTCTTAATAACCCTCAAGTAAACTTTGGAGTACTAAATCAACCCTTACATATCATGTAGATTTTGAGGTGAAATATAATGTAACACAGTGTTGCTTTGGAACTTTGTCAAATCTTATGCTCTTTGATTACACTTACATATCATACTAAGAAAACTATAATAATGCTAAGGTATCAAGAAACTAACTTTTACATATAAAATTGTGACTTGGGTACTTAACCAAATCCCTTTAACTTCATTGAGTACCTTGAAACATCATTTTTAAAATTATGATAACCATTGTATATTGAAAAAATTACCTTGATGTATCACAATGAAACTTGGGATTTATCCAATTTCCAGTCTTCAAGTTCTAAGTAACCCATAAATATTATTTAGATTTTTATAGTAAACCTTATGTGAATAATAAATATTCAAGAGTATCCTTACATAAGTACTTTTTCAATTTCTTCAATAACATACAACTTTGAATTTCACCAAAACTCTTCTCCAGGCACCTTAAACAAACGTCAAACATAGTTAGTTGTCTCAAATACACTCAAAAAAAATTTGAACTCCGAAATTATATTCTCAAATACTATAAATTATTTTCACATATAATTTGTAAAAAATACAACACACCTTTAGCAATTCCATCGGTTCTTCAATCTACCCATTTAGATTTGATGTCATCCTAAAAAATTCACACCATATTTCATCAAATCATATACTTTATAAATGATAGTTATATTGGAACCACACTATAATATAAATATATATTTTTCAGATATTTACATCCCTTAGTGATAAGAAAATTAGGGCTAAGTTATTTTGGTGTTATCCCTCTCAATGAACTCACTAATTTCTATATCTTTCATCCAGGATACTAGATTTTGATTCAAAATAGTAATAAAAATAGTTTTTTTTTCTTTTATAATCCTTTGAAAATAGGATCCAAAGTAATTTTGAACTAGACAAAGTTCCTTAAGTGATAGTGAAAGGCTAAAAAAGAATATTCAGTCTTAAATATTCGAATATATACTTGGGCATAGCCTTGGGTAAGATATAAAAAATTTGATCCATTGTATGAATGAATTATAGCCTCACATATAAATTTTAAACTATCCATTATTTGTTCTCATCAACCTCAATATTTTTTTATGGATCAAACTAATAGATAAGGGTTTTTTGGTTATCAATTCTCAACCTTCTTCTTGTCTGAACTGAGGAATTTTGATTTTTAATTATATTTTACAATTCCTTGTGAATATTTAGCCTATTATGTTTCAATTGTTTAACTTTAGAAGTACCATCATCATTATTGTTCTTGTTTATATAAATATCTGTATGATGTAGTTCATTTCCAATTTCTTCATCACTCATTTTCATGTAATCAACATGTTTTCCACAACTATGTATTCAAAATTTTAATCAATTTACATACTAAAATTGGGTGTATTTTTAATAATATTCACATAAAATCATTCAACCACATTTTTTTGGACTTTTATAGTACTTATATCCTTTAAAATTAGATAAATATCATATAAATACTCTTTTCTTAGATTTCTCATCAAATTTTTCCAAATCTAAAGTTTTTATCTTCATAGAACATGGACTACCAAACACTATGAAGTACTGTAGTATGGTATTATTTTTTTAGAAAATATAATCTGTCCAAATTTTGGATTTAGGTCTAAATAAGAACCTTTTTTGATTATTCACACATGTACTCATAGCTTCCATCCATAATTGTTTTTTTAATTTTTCAATGTTTGAGTTTTTCTAGCATGGTTCTTCTCATCTCAGTAAAGCTTCTATTTTTACTCTCTAAAAATTCATTTTACTATATTGTATATAGATCACTATATTGATGATTGATCTAATTTTTATCAATATAAGATTCACATTAATTTATTATAAACTTATTTACATTATCAGTGATCATATTATTGATATAAACACCCTTCTATTTCCCAATATATCCTATAAAAATATAGAACACCTTAAAAATATGATTTTTTCTTCATATTTTTCATATTTTTCATTCTTGTCAAATAATCAATGAATGTGATGAAATAATAGTCTCATATTGAGGATTTATGTCTCATTTTAATGCATAAATCTATGTGGATCAATTAATGTTTCTTAGTAGACTAAATGTATTCTTTCTTATGACTCCCATGTATTATTTTTCCTTTTTTACATGTTTCAAAAATATCCTCACTTTATCTCTTTACTTGAGGTAAGTCTATTACCAAAAATCTTTTAATATTTATCAAACTACTTTGACCAAGATGTTAAAGTCTTTGGTTCCATAATTTACTCATGCCTTTTGAGCTCAAAATAACAAGTATCAACAAAATTCATAAATTGCAACAAGTTTTCACTCATTCTTTCAACTTTTGTGATGACCCATACATCCATTAATAAATTTACAATGTAACCATAACTCATAAAAATAACAAAATTCCCAAATTTAAAAATATAAATTCCATTCAAAAATTTATGTTTGAGCCCATCTCTAAATGTATCATATTTGGACTTCAATTTTTGAGACTCAATATTAGATGTCCTAATACCTAAAATCATTAAAGAGTTTTCATTCTCAAAACTGACTCCAACTCCATCATTTACTTAAATGTTCTTAAATATTTTGGTTCCCCTTTCATAAGATATGATGATACACTATCATGTATCCATGGATGTATTCTATTTCTTTCTTTAAGATCCACCTCAATAAGAAGTGACTTCACCACTTTATCTCTTCTCTGAACATTCATATTTCCAATATCCTAAAGAGTTTTTACAAGAAGTGTCTTTATAAATTATTTAATGTAGTAAACATTTTAGTCACACCTTTCATATATTTCATCCAATAAATCAAATATATTCTTAGTAGGAAATCATGATAGATTTATACTTATAGCTTTCCTCTTCTTAGAAGAGTACCTTATTTTCATTAGATTTATCCCCCTTAAATCATTCCCTCTATAAATCCATGTAAATGAAACATTATACCAGTATAAATAATATCTATGGATAAATATTACACAGTACGAACAGTTTCAATAAAAAAATTATCTTCCTTGAGAATGATAAGTCTGTTTTTGAAAATAGTCTTATTTACTACGTGAATTCCACAATTTATTTTTCATTTGTCTAGTGTATCTCTATATTCTTAAATCACCACCAAATTCCCTTAAAATGTAAGTGAATTTTTCATGATTTTTCTTGACCCAAACAATCCTATTTTTTATTTTAGTACCTATACTCTTAGATGAAATATATTTGGTAAAATTTTAATAAACAGTAACTATTTATTACTTTTTATTTGCTCTATATTTAATAGTAGGTTGAAAATATTCAACCTGAAAATCCAAAACATATTTATAATATTTTCACATATTAGTCAAGGAATTTTTATCTTTAAGACACCTATATTGTGTCCTACTCAACTCTTCTTCCTTTGCATAATATTTTTCATTAAGTTCTTTCATAATATTTTTTCTTGTAATGATCACAATGAGAATATTAATTTATTAAATGTAGTCATTACTCTACTTGAGTAATTCATCTCCACATTATCTCTATTTCTTAAGTAGTTGTATACTTTTTTAGGTATGTTTTTTTCTTAATATTTTCTTCATGTTTTTCTTTCAACTTATCTTGATTATATCTCTCTGCATACTTTTTATCACTTCTTGAAGTAAATACATGTTATTTAACATGATCCATGAATATTTTGTGTTTTTTAGTGGCTCCATAATCTTCTAACTCAATTCTTTGTAAAGAGACTTCATCTTCTTCTTCTTTTCTCATCAGATTCATTCTCATCCTTCCTTTGAACTTCTTTGAAAAATAAACTTCAAAATGACCAATTTCACCATAATTATGGAAATTTAGTGAAGTATACCTTTGTATTTATCTATTCATCTATTGAATATTATTTAAATAAGATAAATTATTCTATCAAACACCTTATTTCTTTCTTCATCATATTTAAATTATAAGGTCAATTCATTATTATTTCTTTTGAGCTTAATACCTTTATTAGAATTAAATGAAATATAATCTTTAATATTCTTTTTAAATAGAATGTATTTAATGGTATAAGAATTATCAAGTGTATTATGCAACACATTAAGAAATAATTAATCCTTTTATTACAAAGAAAAAAATTTGCATCAAATATATTAGGAAAATTTATCATTAGTCACTAAAAAATGGTTGACCCATCCAAATTATCTCAAATATTTGAAATACAAAAAAATTTTGGTATCACGTATAGAATAATATACTCCATATCATTATAAGTTGTATTTATATGATGAGTGTAACATCTTATTATGGGATTGGATCATAAAGTAGCGTTATGTTCTTCTGTTTTCTTTAATTGTACAGTACATGTACCAAACTAAATTGGGATACCATTGAACCGGTACTCAACCTAGATCACCACTCATGTCAATGGTCATTACAGATCTACATGGGGTGAAAAAAAGTTCCATGGGTATCAACATGTACCATTGTGAAGGTTTCACCACTAGATAAATATATAAATTAGTAATGGAAACTATGGTAATATGACATGACCAATGTAGACGGTGGTCAACCGTGCACAAAAAGTAATAAAGTAAAAATAAAAAATAAATCCAAATAAGGAATAATAAAATAAACATCCATCTAATATATATAACTAGATCACCAAACAAAATTAATGTGAAAGAAAAATATAAAATTCACCATGCCAAATTGGTCAATACAACTTCCCAAAACAAAAATAATACTAGAAAAATTACAGAAAAACTTTTTTGAATCCCATGGTCACTCTCCACAACTGAAATCCATCATAGTACCTAACAAAAAATCAAAAAATGGGACCAAATACTAGAAACTTGTTTGAGATCATAAGAGCTAGACACACAATAGTGTATATGTAGGGTTTGAGAAAAACATGACCTATAAAATTTCCCTAAAGAGTATATAAAGTTACTTTCATAATATAATCCAAAAATTATAGTTTGAACGTATTTTATAATATAAATTTTCAAATGATGAATCATAGGGAAAAAAGTATCATGATTTCTCTCTTATTTCCAAATATAAGGGGAAACGTTTTATGAGTAAATTTGGCTCATATGACTTAAAATCATAATTTTTAACCAAATTAATAAATCAAAACATTCCATTGAAATTCCTTAAAAACAAAAAAAAAATAGGGATTTGAAATTAATTTATAAAACAACCGTTTATTCCCCTTTTCCTAAAACATTTCTCTAATACTTTTTCAAAAAAACATCACCATCATTTTGGAAAAAAATACAATTTCCAAAAACGTTATAAATAAATTTGAGAGAAACCCAAAACTACTACAAAATTAAATTCATAAATTAAATAATAATCAAAATATAAATGGAATAAAATAAAACAATACACAACCATGAAATGGTAACATGTAACAAAAATAAAATCTAGGTGATACAATCAAGATATATGTATCAGTATTACCTAAATCATTATCAAAAGGATATAGATTCATGAAAAACTCACTAGGATCTAACATTAATGGTATATGAATTGGTTCCTTGGATCACTCACTGGTCATCTATGTGATACTAGAGTAGCCATCTCAGATTCCCTTTTAGTCTTATCAAGCACAATAAGAAAAACTCCTAGGAGGGTGAAACATTCCTTGGACACTATCTATTGTGTGCTTACTAAGCTAGTGTAGCATGTATCCAAACCTTTTACATATATACCTAGTATCCCTTAATATCAATCAGAGGAGGTGATCAGGAAATAATTCATGAATCCATCACATGAATCAAAAAATACAAAACACTTTTAAATATACCTCATCTCACCTCTAAAACCCTTACAAGAAACAACCTCTTTTCATTTTTTTCATGCTAAATCATTACTTTGAACTATAATAATATAAAGATACCTCCTAACGAAATAATATTGACCATGTAAAACAAACATGTTACTTTAATGAGGGTCTCACATTCATCATAAAATTCATCTATAAAATTCAAACTAAGCCTTTCCAAAATTTCATAAAATACCATGTCACTTCACATTTTTTAAAATATCACTTAAAACATCCTTTAAAACTGATACATGAAAACATAGTTCTAAATTCATATGAAAGTCAATATTTTTTCAAAAAATATCTTTTAAACTGATCATGAAGGGTAATTATTCATAAAAACCATTTCACATAGGATTAACACACCAATTATTAAGAAAAAAACCTTTAAAGCTATAGAAATACCATATTTTAAAATTAATGGGTGAAGAACAACCATTTTCAAATACTAATTTCTCTTCAAAGAACCAATTGGTTATTTTATAAAAACACTTAGCATGCATTAATGATCAATTTATAAATCATAATTTGAAATCCATATAAATACCTTTTCATGTAATGTGTAAAACTCATTGGAAATCATTTTCAATCCCATTAGAGGTACCAAATATATTTATAATTCTTAGAAAATTTAATTAAAACCCTCAAGTATTTCATGAAATGTCATATAAGTGAGATTGAAAAGAAAAACCTACCTCATTCAAGTGAAAACATATAAAAAAATGTCATTGTTGATGACTGAATCTAAACCAATAAATAAGGAACCCTCCTCACACTCTAATAGTAAAAGGACCCATGTTTAGACCCATCCCAAACCCTAAAATAGACCCACACCATGATTTGGATTCGTGGGGGGGTTAAAATCAAGGGGAAATAGAGAGAGAAATAGAGGAGGAGAAGGGAGTAATGAATTAACCTTAATGGACCATTTGGAATCAATAAAGAATAATCAATGAACTATTATAGAATGAGGAGAATGAGGGAGTGCATTCAAGGGATCTACCTAGGTCTGAATGCATGAGAGATGGGATAGAAATGGTAACATACCCTAAAATGTGATAAGGGATAAATGTTAAAACCAGAAAAAATAAACTCCTAAGTCGTGCACCATGATATGTAATGCAAAATAAAACACACCATGAATATCGACCCAAAATCCCCCTAAGGACCCCCCAACAACCCAAACACTACAGAGGTTCCCCCTTTCCCTCACTATTTCAACACTCACCATGGATTTCACAGAAATGTGGTGCTTCCGGTAATTTTCTGTAGAGAAAATAAAAAAAACATAGAGACAATTCCCTTACTTGGTGTTTCTCCCCTCACTATTACATATATGGAAATTCCTAGCACCAAAATTCCCACCAAAAAGCCCAAACATTTGGTACCATGGAATAGTAATTCCATATTCCCTATAAAACCCACTTTTCAATCCCAAAACACTTAGGGAATAAGAAACAAATCCTATAAAACATAATATAGTCCAAAATAAATTAATTTTAAATAAAAAGGTTACATGGGGGTGTCATAATTCTCCCCACCATGCCAATTTATTCCCCTAGAAAGTTATTAGAAAATGTAAAACCAATAGAAAGACAAAAACTCCACACCCAAGAATAAGAGGTTTGAGGGTGGGGAAAATATAAAGAAACTTCTATAAAAAGGAACAGCACGCATCATAAAACACCACAAAAACCATGAAAAGGATTTTTAAGTATCATATAATAACCACAAGCACAACCATCTAACATGAATCTCTAAGAAAGTGTAGATCTAGCATAGGTCTCCCCACTATATAAATCATCTAAAATGGTGAAACAATAGACAACCACTTATAAAAAGGGAGAATCAAGGAAATAAACTCATTTCCACATAACATCAAAGGAAACAACAAAATTTCACAAACCAATAACAACAATAATGGAATACCTCATTTCCATAAAGTAGACACATACAAAAAACATTTAAAAGGTCAATATACTAAAACTCCAATTCAAAACATCCAAGAAAAAGTGGAAACCCACAAAATATGAACATTACTCAATATGGAATGGAACGGTTCTATCCACAGGTGAAAAACTACACATTGGGTAACTCAGGGCTAGGCTCACAAAAATCCATTTTACGTTGATTCTAAGAGAAAATCACAAACTGATAGAACTCACAGCCTAACAGATATCCAACAACTCATCCTTGTAATCCATGAACATACCCAAGGCTTACAAATTTTCAACCTATCAAACAACCCTCGTCGCATTGTACACAACATGAACAAACAACAATTACAATCAAAATTAAATGAGGCATGAACATCCCAAAATAACCACATCTCACATGAGAGAAATTGATAAGGGTAGCCAAAGGATATGTCAAACAAATAGTCACCTCAAAACATCAAATACTATAATCTCCTTGAGTAATAATACCAAAACCAATCATCACAAAAACCCAAATCACACCCAAAACTACACCCCAAGCCATCTTCAAATGAGACTACAAAGTAGAACACAAGAATCCACCCCCAAAAAGAACTATGAGATCACAAAAAATCTAAATAACCAAGAAACAAGATCCATAGACCTTAACCACTCTCTCTTTAATGACTCAGATTTTTTATGTATTATTTTATTATATTATAAAGATTATTATTGAGTTGAAATATTGAGACAGTGTATGATTCCAAGGCCCGATGTTCTCGAAATAAATTTTTTAAATATATTAAATAGAACATGCATGTGGTTTTCCTGAAAATTTTGAATAAATCCCATGTAGGCGGATTATATTAGAAATATGAGGGCATCGTTGAGTTCAGAACATGGGTATTACCCTAGGTGTGACATAATCTTTATCAGTAGAGGCTGCTTTTGAAAAATTCATCATGAGCATAAAAAATTAAATAAATTAATAAATTTATTTATCTATTTATTTTTACACAATAATTATATTCTTTTTTAAAAATAAAATTATAGTATTTCCTATGGCTTTTCTACTCAAACCCTATATATTTATACAACTATTGGAGTGTTTTATTGGAGAATGATGATTGATCAGGACCAAATCATGGATCGTTGTACCAATATAGATCAAGGATCTCAGAAATGGTGGAAACACAGAACCGTTATTCATTAATTATTGATTAAAACTAATGGTCGAAGAGTTTTTTGTGATTCTAATCTTATTTCTTAAACCCGGATGATTATAAATCAATTCCAAGAACAGAATTGATACGTGCATCATTAGAAGAATTAAATTAATTGAATTTTAGTTTGTTCATTTTGATTTATGACTCTTCATTCATCTCCTTATACGATAATGTATCAAGTCCAAATGAAAAACAAATGAGGTTTATTCTTCACATTTGGTGGCTTTTGGAGTTCTTCCCCTATTATTCACATGTTCATTACAGACATTTTTTTTAACCTGTGGTTTTATGAATACTCGATATTTGATCATTATGCGACCATTATTAAATGAAATTGATCAATACCTCAGGTGAAGTTCATGATCGATGGTGAAATCAAGGTGTGATGATATTGGAAGATGATCAGATGTGTATCTCAATAGATTTGTGGGTTTCGTTCTTCTTGGTTTTAACACATGAGGATGAAAAACTCGTTGGATTATTTTTTGAGCAGATTGATGACCCAAATCCTAGGAAGCGATGATGGAAAGGACCATACGACCCCAAATCTATAAGTTTCAGTGAGCTTGGAGGCTCTAGAGATTTGATAGATAGCGTAGAAGAGATCTCGATGGATTTGGAAATTGCTGACAAACAAACTGTTTATTTCAGCTTTACACATTGTGTGGGCCCCCATGTCTATTGAGATAGCGTTTCGGATGGATTTAAGTATCACATGTTGTCTGACTCGGTCACATGTCATGTGACTCAGTCACACATCGGGTGATCCCTCTGTGATGGATCGGTATATACTTCGGAAAGTACATCGACAAGGGAAAAAGTACATAGCCAGTGGCACACCATGTACTCAGACACTGAAACAACCACCTATACACAGGTTGGTACATGGGTAAACCAAGTACAGAGACACATCCAACATACATGGACATGTCTAGGTGACATGGGTAGGATGTTGTGTGTCTTTAAAAACTGTGTACTTCTTCTAGATGATGTGTACGTGGAGACTTACATGTCATGTGAGGCTTTTCCAAATGGGAAGACTTACGAATAACAAGAAACGTTGTGCACCCCCTATTTCATTATTTTTACCCCTTAAATAACATTTATATCTCTCTGTTTCCTTAGATTGGATCATTCTAGGTTGACCATATTCCCTTGGTTCATTACCTTGAGGTTACAGTGAGTCATTATATCCACATCATAAGAATGTGATCCCCTCTAGATGTCAAGTCACAGATAGAGTTTTATTGTCCCTCTGTGAGACTGGAGTTTGTTCCTTTATCTTCTCTATTCCATGGATGGGGTTTGTGGAATTAGTGTGACATCCCTAAGTATGGTGTTGATCCTCCATCTAGCCGGTCGTATCAGTATGTTATTTTGTATTTTTAAAATATGATCCCTTACATATCAGGTTGATCTAGATTGGGTTTATGGTGTCCCTTAGTGGTTTTGGTCCTGATCCATAATCTATGTATCATGTTCTTCTCATACCAGTGATCTTTCTTTGATGGTCCACAATTATCTAGACATATTTTTCAGGTGTCTATGATGATAACATGGCTTGTGGAGTGGATTTTCTTCGAAAAAGCATTGATTCATGAAAAATCACAAGGTTGATAGTTGGTTATGACTTCCCAGTGGCTTGGTGTATATCTTAAGTATATATGGGTGTTTTTGTTACATATTTATTGTTATTTCTTGTATTGATCTGACTATACATGGTGATTCATGTTTAGTTTTTTTGTTGTGCCCTACTGGGTATTGTTATACTCACCCATGCATGGGATTTGCATGTACGTGTCATGTCTTACGTATATGAAAGCCCTATTGATGGTGTCCTGGGAGGATAGGGAGTGGATGGATCATAGTTGGATCTTGTCATACCAAGGTTTTTACCGATATCTTTCATTTGACTTAGTCTTCACCCTTGGAGTAGGTTGGACTCTTTACAGTTTTTGTTGGGCTTGTATTCTTCCCCCTTTTTCTACTTTCAGTATTGTATTGTCGTACTCAATTGTGGGATCTTATTTGTATGCATGAATTGGTTTTAGTTGTTTTACATATCATCATTTTTTTGGATTGGAGATATGTACATGTATACAAGTAATTTAGGGTAATGCCTCCCATTTGTGGGATATTTCTACTCGGCACTAGTCACCAGCCTTGGCCTGTTAAAGGTGGGCTTGGGGTATTCATGGGATAAACCTTGGTAGTTCAGGTTGTGAAAGAGTGGTATCAGAGTAGTAGGTTCTACCTTAGGACCAGAGTCGATGAGATTGGTTTGGGGAAATGATGTTTTGCATTTTGAGTTCAGTTTTTAGGCCAGGGACTCCAGTGTTGGTGCGACAGCTAACGTATCCGTACACCTGGACCCATATCGCCTGACTTTTGACTTGGTACATGTAAAATTTGGTTGTAGTGATTTTTTTTATAATCATTTTATAGGAATGTTCATGTTTTCCATGTCCTTCTTGATTTAGCTGCCCATATATACTCTTTGGTCGTGGTACATCTTATTTTATTCCAAGATGCCTCCATGTAGACAGTCATCCAGTATTCCAATACGTGATTACAAGGATTATCTGTCTAGTTATGAGGCATCATTATGTGGGATTGTACCAGATATAGCACCTATGAGAGTTTTACCATCTATACCACCACCTGTTTAGATGTAGCTAGCAATAGAACTATTATCTCAGGATGAACACAGTTTGAGGGAATTTCATGAGTTTCAGAGGTGGTGACCTCCCTTGTTTTTGGATGAGCCATACTCCCCAAGTTGTTGAGGACTAGCTAGAGGTAGTCATTAATGTTTTACTCCTTGTGAGGATGCCTTAAAATAAAATTTTGGTCATTTCGATGAGTCTTATTTAAGGATCTACTAGGTGATGATAGATCTTATTAACTCAATCACATGATGAGACAACTCTATCATGTTCATACTTTGAGAATATCTTCATGGGGGAGTTTTATATAGACAATTTGTGATCAGTATGCATACATGATCTTCTGAATTTTCAGTAGGGTAGTTTGACCGTGGTGGAGTACTCAGTACGGTATACTGATCTCTTTGATTACTCCTTGGATATGGTGCGAGATAAGTTATTCAGATCTCAAACCTTTGAGAAGGTATATTTATAGGAAATCATAGATTCAATGGTATCCCTTTTCATTCCCACCTATGTTGACGTACTTGAGAGTTCCTTGGTTGTGGAGAGATTTCTTGTAGAGCAGGCACCAGTAGTGGTATCTAGTAGTCGGAACCCAGTAGTTGACACCTTGGCATCAGGTATTCAATGGAAGACATATGGATCTAAGCATTCCATATGCTTCAAGATGAAATCTTAGGACAATGGTTAAATGGTTAAGTGATCTCAGGGTGGCTTGAATAAGTCGATATAGAGGTGGTATTTCCCCTGGGATGGTCAGGGACATTTGAGTTAGGATTGTCTGACTCGTTATACAGTTGATCCTGATATGGTCAAGGGACCACCATGATTGTAACACCCCGAGATTTAATGAAAAATATTTTTTTAATTTAATTAATGTCTTGTGTTGTATGCTACACCAAAAGGAGCTTGAACAACAGGCATCCTTGACTTTCCTTGCATTACATGCAATCACAACCTTCCTTGATAGCGTGTGTAGTACGAGTTTCACTAAACAACAATATGCTATTAAAATATTATTAAAACTAGCTGTTATGAATAGTAATAACCACTTTTTGAAATTTTGTAACTTTTATTTTTCAAAATGGACTTCATTTTTGGATTTGGAATATCTAAATTAGCTTAGGGTGAAATTTTGGTACTTTTCGGATAACTTTCATTTTCTGATGAATAATAAATATTACTAAATTTTAATTAAAAACAACCTTTTTAATCGAAATAATTAATAGTGATAAATTATTAATTTGAGTGGTTTTAAAGTGTATTTAGAATATATTTTTACAATTTAATACAATTTTGGTCATTGGATGTAATTTCACATTTAAACAAGACATAAACAAGTGTCAATCTTTTGATAGTTAGTATCTCTTAAGAACAAGCTATTTGTTTAGACGATGGGAATTAATTTTTAAATTAATTAATGAAACTGATATGTTTTGAATTTGGTAAAATAGACATCATTTTTTTGTTCATAATATCAAATATATCTTAGGCCTAATTGTTGGTATTTTTCTGGAAACTTTCATTTTTTGATGAATAGTGAAACAACTAAGTGGTAGTTAAAAAAATGAATTTTTCATAAAACATAATTTTACTGCTTCTGTGAGTGGAATTTAAAAAATATGAGAGACATGGTTGATATCAGTAAGTAAAATGTTGTTCAATGAGATAAAAATAATTTTTGGTGAATAGTAACTTTTTACTTTTTTTACCACGGTTAAAAGTAAATAGGGTAATTAAGGGTAAAAATGATATTATTATTACCCTAACACATGTGCTAATTCTATTGGATATGGATAATTCGAACAAAAAAAACCTTAGGAATAAAATATGACCATTAGGCCCACTTGGATTATATTAGGACATTTATTATTAATTTATTTAATGAAGGGTTAAAATAGTTAAAATCAAAGTCTAATAAGTAAATAATTTTTAATATAAGGTTATACATAAGATAAATTCGACTATAAATATTCATTAAAAATCTAAAAATATTTCCTACATAATGTTATTTTATTTTTAATTTTTAGACATTAAATAATTTAATTTATTTATGACACAAAGATGATGCAGTAATTATCTTATTAATGAAATGTTGACATAATTGATGTTATAAATACCCAAATAAATGTAATTTGAGACTTTCTATGAATTCCACTAATTTTATAGGTTAATATGACATGTTAGTATTGATTTAATTAACTTTTTTCGAACTAATCATTCTGTTATAATTTTCACAAAAAATCAATTACTAAATAGTCTCAAAATTGACATAAAATAGTTTTTAAAACAAATATTATATTATTAATTGTTCTTTTATTCCTAAAAATCTAATGTTTGGCCAAATGACTTAGATAAGGTTATATATATTAATAATAAACAACTTGGGGTTCGTTTGTATTTTTATAGTAAGTTTATTAACCTTATAGTGTAAGAACACAAAAAGACACGGTAAAAGTAAAATTATCTAACTTAAAGTTAAAACTAAATGATAAGGTTAAAATAGTAAACTAAAATTGTCCAAATTCTATTGGATGAGAGCATTGAGACCCATCCCCACCTTATCTTACAAATATATCAATTTGGAGCTATTAAAAACCGAATTTGACTTTATAAGATAATAATATTTTTAGTTCTTCCAAAGGTGCCCCTCTCCTCCCTTATAAAAGGGAACCTCCTCCCTCTCTTCCTCACACCACTCTGAGCCTTCAAGCTCGGCCAAACCCTTCCAAATTCTCTTCTCCACTTCCGTAGCAACATCCTAGAGGTCCTGGTCTTCTTCAAAGACCAATTTTAGTGCCCTAAGAGGAGGACTCAAAGAGGCGCTTCAAAGAAGATGTGGTTCAGACACTTACGGAGCAAATCGGACCTAAGGTAAGGGAAAATATCACAATCTCATTTTTATCCGAGATTGTTTATACTTTGGTATTTACTGGGGTGTATTTTATCATCCACATCCATGTTTCCTCAATATGTAATATTTATATCCTTCTACAATAGTTTATATCAAATTTTACCCTTCGGTGAGTTTTTAGTAAAAGATATGAAAGGAATCTTTTGTCATTTTTCGTACGAGGTACTTTTTGATTTTTCCGAAAAAAGTACGAGAAGAATGTTTTTTTAACTTATACGGCATGAATGGATTTTTAAAACAAAATTTCCTAGAATCATCCTTTACAAGTTTTCAATTTTATTTTTAATCAACTTCTTTTAGTTTAAAATTGTATGACATGTTAAGAAAGGAAAAAATGTTTTTTTTAAAGTAGAAATGATATTTTCCTCAAGAATGGAGTTCAAGAGTTTTATCAAAATTATTTTCCATCTAAGATAATATAGGGTTATGTTTCTATCCCTATTATTACATTGATTTGATTATGTTGTGATGGAAATATTTTTATGAATTCCTTTATCTTATATGAATTTTTTTATGATGTCACGATGTTTAAGATTCCCATATTTATTACATGGTTTATGCTATGATGTATGGCTTATGATTTCGTGGCACACATAAGTATGGTATCATTATGAGATGGGTGGGACCTATATCTCCCTCCAATGCATTGGGTAAAGATTTTATATCTCATGAGAGAGACATGGATGGAACGGTAGGTTAAACCGGTTCAGTGAAACAGGACTGAAATGAGGAGTGAACTCGATTCAGAAATGGATTTTTTCCACTAAGATAGTCCTGGAAATGATTCTTTACTAATGAGAAATGATTCTCTATGATTATGTTTTTATGCCACAAAGTTTCATGTTTTAAGTTATGATTATTGGTATTACATTTCACTACTATGATTTTTCCCATGATATGATATTATGATCTCTTTTGCAGGTTAAGATTTCCAAAATGTTATGTTCTTATGAATATGATGTGATTGATATTTCTTTTTTTTTACCCTTACTAAGCATTTGAGCTCACCCTTTTATGTTTTCTTTTCCCCAAGATATAAATAAAGGTTTTAGGTAAGAAATAAATGGGAAGATCTTAATAGGAGATGTTGAAGATCTTTCACCACGATTAGAAGATAATATTCCGAGTTTCCAAAGACACTTTTTTGTTATGTACTAAGTATTCCGCAAAAGTAATGTAATGTCCATGTAAGTTAAGCTTCGGGTCTCTACAGTTGTTATCAGAGGAAATTTTTAGTCAACCTTTGGAAACTAGGATATGAGAACTTTAGTGAGATCCCTTTAGATATTTCTAATGTATGTATAGGGATGTCCCTAAGGTTAAGTGTAAGTATAGGTTATAGTACTAGAATTACGGTAACCTAAGATGTTAGACATTTAAGGTACTCCCCCTTTATTGTGTTGTTTTCCCTAGCGTGATTTTTTCCTCTCACACTATTCTTTTTGGGTTTTAAACGATGGCTAGAACCCGAAGGAACCGTGTTGATCAATGCAATGGAAAATGAAATGATTGTCCTCCTGAACAAACAAATTTTATGGGAGATGGAGTGAAAAATCTTGTTGCTATACTTACACAATCTATGAATCATTCTGGACTTCCAAATGAGCAGAGAAGGGAAAAATATTCTATTGAGTCCTTCATGAGGAAACATCCACCTTCTTTCAGTGGGTCTTCTGATCCACTTGTTGCTAAACAATGGTTCATTACCACTGAAAATATATTTTCAGTTCTTCAAAGTTCTGAACATGATAATGTCATCTTAGCAGTATATCGTTTGGAAGGTGAAGCTGATCAATGGTGGAATCTTATCAAGAAATACGAGGCCAAGAGATGAAATTGAGTCCATGGAATGGGACGAGTTCAAGAACTTATTTTTCAATAAGTACTTCCCTTGTATTCTTCGAACAAAGATGGAGAAGGATTTTCTGGAAATAAAGAAAAAGGATGATGAATCTGTTGGTATATAAGAAGTGAATTTTACAAGGCTTGCAAGGTATGCATCTAGATTTATCATCCAACCTGAAAGTAATGTTGATCGATTCTTCAGTGTCATAAAACCAAATCCTCAAAGGGCATTAGCTATAAGAGACTTCAGTAGCTATGAAGAAATTGTGCGTTGTGCTATCAAGGTAGAAATGGATGTTGGTGTTACTTATCCATCTCATAGTTTTGACATGAAACGAAAGATAGAGTTCAAGGAGAAATCTCAGAATAATGGTGAAAAGAAGATGAATGTTTCCTGATGCTCAAAGTGTGGAATGAAACATGGTGGAGATTGTCATAAAGGGACTAGAAAATGTTTTAAGTGTGGAAAAAAAGATCATCGAGCAGCCGGGTGTCGAAGTAATGGAAAAAGGGTTTCTAATGATATGAATAAAGAAAAGACTACAGAGAACGCACCACCAACACTTCAACGCATCAAGTGCATGGAAATGGGGCATTATGCTAATCAATTCCCTAATCTAAGGGTTAGTGATGATCGACATGAGAAACCACTTAAGGAAAAGGGCAAAAGGAAGTCACATGCGATCACTATTGGTAATGTTTAATATGACAACGATGTGGTGGAATGATTAAGTGTTTATGTAATGGGATTCCAAAATAATGTTGTATATAGTATCGTGGAATATTGGAATATTTATGTATTGGTCTATTGTGGTTTGTAATAATTTTATGGTACCGGTAACCATGGAAAGTGATTGAGATATTTTTGGTAAGAAGATGATATGCGCATAATGAAGGGATAATAAGATAATGAGATGTTTGATTGTATTCATGAGCTCAATATTGATATAAGGACTAAGTGATATCATGGTTTGAGTATAAAGAATTTTGAGGATTTTGGTTTGTGGAAAGTGTTAACTTTTAACTGCATTCAAGTTTTCACTAAGGTTAAATGGGTATTCATTCTTCAAGAGAATACATGATTAAGGTATTCACATGTTTGTAATTTGACCAACAAGATATATCTTATGATATACGGGGGATAAATGATGGCATTCACGCGATTGTTATGTGACATTTCGAGTAATCATTTTCTTTATACTATGAGCTTGGACCAAAGTATTTTAGATAATCCTAAAGATTAGAATGGATTATGTTGGACATAAGTTAGGATAGAACTTTTTTTGATATTATTGATGGGATGTTATAGTAATATAGCTTTAAAAAAAGGACAACCTGCAGGATGGGCGACAGCCCATCGCGTCGGACAAGGCTGTGGGAATCGAACCCACAACCGAAGTACGACTGGCCTTTATCGCCTACCACTGGCTTAAAGGAAGTCCCTGTTTAGTAGAAACTAGTTTTATTATATTAAGCAGTATAATATAAGAAGTATAAGTCCATTTTAGGAACGATATATGATTAATCTCACTATAGATGGACTTACGTATTTTTTGATAACTTTTCTAACCTTTTGTTTGAAACAAATGGAATGACCCCTCAACTTATCACATGATCTGCTAACACATCATGAATGAAAAATTAAACTTCATTTCATTAAGATATTAAGTGGAAATTGTCCAAAGAACGACCAACGGTGAGACTATACCAAAACCACGAAAGTTTTTCTTCTAATTCGAATTTCATCAACTTTAGGGAAATGATCTTGAAAACCAAAAATTTTGTCCTAGTGCTCTTATATCTGATGAATCAGATGGTACCTTAGATCGTAAAAAATTTATGGCTTTGTGATTGCTGGATTTTCCATAGCCATGTTCTCTACCACTCTCCATCAGGACATGATGGTTAGATTTCTCTTCTATATCCATATTTTCACCTATGTGGAAACCCAGTGATTAGTTTATTTGGGTAACCGTTACGTTTCATACTTTTATTTTTAAAGATTGGTTTTGGTATTCCTTTTTACGATGTGAGTTTCTATTAAAGAAACTTTCAAGTAGTAAACCATTTATAACCCCCACGAATTTTGAGGGCGAAATTCATTTTAAGGGGGGTAGAATGTAACACCCCAAGATTTTATGAAAAATATTCTTTTTAATTTCATTAATGTCTTGTGTTGTACGCTACACCAAAAGGCGCTTGCACAACATGCATCCTTGACTTTCCTTGCATTACATGAAATCACAACCTTCCTCGATAGCGTGTGTAGTACGAGTTTCACTAAACAACAATATGCTATTAAAATATTATTAAAACTAGCCGTTATGAATAGTAATAACCACTTTTTAAAATTTTGTAAATTTTATTTTTCAAAATGGACTTCATTTTTGGATTCGGAATATCAAAATTATCTTAGGGTAAAATTTTGGTACTTTTCGGATAACTTTCATTTTCCGATGAATAGTAAAAATTACTAAATTTTAATTAAAAAAACCTTTTTAATCGAAATAATTAATTGTGATAAATTATTAATTTGAGTGGTTTTAAAGTATATTTAGAATATGTTTTTACAATTTAATAAAATGTTGGTCATTGGATGTAATTTCACATTTAAACCAGACATAAACAAGTGTCAATCTTTTGATAGTTATTATCTCTTAAGAACACGCTATTTGTTTAGACGACGGGAATTGATTTTTAAATTAATTAATGCAACTGATATGTCTTGAATTTTTTAAAATAGACATCATTTTTGAGTTCATAATATCAAATATAGCTTAGGCCTAATTGTTGGTATTTTTCTGGAATCATTCATTTTTTGATGAATAGTAAAACCACTAAGTGGTAGTTAAAAAAATGAATTTTTCATAAAACTTCATTTTACCACTTCTGTGAGTGGAATTTCAAAAATATGAGAGACATGGTTGATATTAGTAAGTAAAATGTGGTCCAATGAGATGAAAATATTTTTTTGTGAATGGTAACTTTTTACTTTTTTTTACCACGGTTAAAAGTAAATAGGGTAATTAAGGGTAAAAATGATATTATTATTACCCTAACACATGTCCTAATTATATTCGATAAGTGTAATTAGACCAAAAACAACCTTAGGAATAACATATGACCATTTTGGCCCACTTGGATTAGATTAGGACATTTATTATTAATTTATTTAAAGAAGGGTTAAAATAGTCAAAATCAATGTCTAATAAGTAAATAATTTTTAATATAAGGATATACATAAGATAAATTCGACTATAAATATTAATTATAAATCTAAAAAAATTTCCAACATAATGGTATTTTATTTGTAATTTTTAGACATTAAATAATTTAATTTATTTATGACACAAAGATGATGCAGTAATTATCTTATTAATGAAATATTGACATAATTGATGTTATAAATACCCAAATAAATGTAATTTGAGACTTTCTATGAATTACACTAATTTTCTAGGTTAATATGACATGTTAGTATTGATTTAATTAACTTTTTTAGAACTAATCATTCTGTTATTATTTTCACAAAAATCAATTACTAAATAGTTTCAAAATTGACATAAAATAGTTTTTAAAACAAATATTATATTATTAATTGTTATTTTATTCCTAAAAATCTAAGGTTCGGCCAAATGACTTAGATAAGGTTATATATATTAATAATAAAAAACTTGGGGTTCTTTTGTCTTGTTATAGTAAGTTTATTAACCTTATAGTGTAAGAACACAAAAAGACACGGTAAAAGTAAAATTATCTAACTTAAAGTTAAAACTAAATGATAAGGTTAAAATAGTAAACTAAAATTGTCCAAATTCTATTGGATGAGAGGATTGAGACCCATACCCACCTTAGCTTAGAAATATATCAATTTGGAGCTATTAAAAACCGAATTTTACTTTATAATAAAATAATAGTTTTAGTTATTCCAAAGGTGCCCCTCTCCTCCCTTATAAAAGGGCACCTCCTCCCTCTCTTCCTCACACCACTTTGAGCCTTCAAGCTCGGCCAAACCCGGACAAATTCTTTTCTCCACTTCCGTAGCAACATCCTAGTGGTCCTAGTATTCTTCAAAGACCAATTTTAGTTCTCTAAGAGGAGGACTCAAAGAGGCGCTTCAAAGAAGAGGAGGTTCGGACACTTACAGAGCAAATCGGACCTAAGGTAAGGGAAAATATCACAATCTCATTTTTATCCGAGATTGTTTATACTTTGGTATTTACTAGGGTGTATTTTGTCATCCACATCCATGTTTCCTCAATATGTAATATTTATATCCTTCTACAGTAGTTTATATCAAATTTTACCCTTTGGTGTGTTTTTAGTAAAAGATATGAAAGGAATCTTTTGTCGTTTTTCGTACGAGCTACTTCTTGAATTTTCCGACAAAAGAATGAGAAGAATGTTTTTTTTAACTTATACGGCATGAATGTATTTTTTAAAAAAAAAATCCAAGAATTATCCTTTACAAGTTTTCAATTTTATTTTTAATCAACTTCTTTTAGTTTAAAATTGTATGACATGTTAAGAAAGGAAAAAATGTTTTTTTTAAGTAGAAAGGATATTTTCCTCGAGAATGGAGTTCAAGAGTTTTATCAAAATTATTTTCCATATAAGATAGTATAGGGTTCTTTTCTATCCCTATTATTACATGGATTTTATTATGTTGTGATGGAAAGATTTTTATGAATTCCTTTATCTTATATGAATTGTTTTATGATGTCACAATGTTTAAGATTCCCATATTTATTACATGGGTTATGCTATGATGTATGGTTTATGATTTTGTGGCACACATAAGAATGTTATCATTATGATATGGGTGGGACCTATATCTCCCTCCAATGCATTGGGTAAAGATTTTATATCTCATGACATAAACATGGCTGGAACCGTAGGTTAAACCGGTTCAGTGAAACAGGACTGAAACGAGGAGTGAACTCGGTTCAGAAATGGACTTTGTCCACTAAGATAGTCTTGGGAATGAGTCTTGACTAATAAGAAATGATTCTCTATGATTATGTGTATATGCCACAAAGTTTCATGTTTTAAGTTATGATTATTGGCATTACATTTCACTGCTTTGATTCATCCCATGTTATGATATTATGATCCCTTTTGCAGGTTAAGATTTCTAAAATGTTATGTTCTTATGAATATGATGTGATTGATATTTCTTTTGTTTATCCTTACTAAGAATTTGATCTCCCCCTTTTATGTTTTCTTTTCCCCAGGATATAAGGAAAGGTTTTAGGTAAGAAAAAAATGGGAAGATCTTTATGGGAGATGTTGAAGATCTTTCACCATGATTAGAAGATTATATTCTGAGTTTCCAAAGACACTAAACTATTACGGTCCTTGTGTGTGTGTTTTTGTTATATACTAAGTATTCCGCAAAAGTAATGTAATGTCCATGTACGTTAAGCTTCGGGTCTCTACAATGATAGAGACATAGGTAGTATCAAGGTTGTATTTAAGGAAGTATACTTAGAATAGGGGCTGATAGGGTGATAGGAGATGGTCATTGGTTTGACTAATTACTTCTATCTCCCCCAGGTGGTCCACACTAGGCTCGGGAAGCTAGTGTATAGGGATGGGGCCTGATGCAAGAAATAGAGGCATGTGACCCTGAGGCTCCAAGGATGATATGATGTATGATCTGTGTCTTTTATACTTTAGTTATAGTATTGATTTAAATAGGTGTGAATCATTCCTTACATTTCACTTATCTGGTTCAAGACTTAGATATTTAAATTGATCCATTGGATCAACCCCTTCGGTTTGAGACTCTTATAGACATCTACTCAACAATTGTTCACTTGTTCTAATAGTGTTATCAAACACTTTAAGGTGTTGTTTTTTTATGGGATCTCTTTTTAAATGAAAAGAGTCCTTATAACGTCTTCTTAGGTATGGAATGGATATCCACAATTCAGTCTCAAATTTACTATTTTTGGATGAGGATGTGGTGTGTCCCCAGTGATGGAATGAGGTTTTTCTTTCTAGGTGAGAAGGAAACCTTGGTATAGTGTGATGAGATCAAGGATATGAGAGTGTATCCTATAACACACAAGTTTTCTAGCATGAATCTTGGAGTGGTAAATTCTCATAGATATCAGTTTCCTACGGTGGTGGCGGAGTATCAGGATGTCTTTCATGAGGACATGCTAGGGTTACATCCCAACTAAGAGCTAGACTTTTTCATTGACTTGAATCCATGTCTGGAATGAAAATATACACCATCATATTGGATGGATCCCATAAAGCTTTGATAATCTAGGGTGCAGTTGGAGGACTTTCAGAAGAAGGGAATTGTTAGACCCAATGTTTCCCCCTGATAATCCCTGGAGTTTTTTTTTGCAGAAGGCGGATGGGAGCTTGAGGTTAGGCATAGATTATTGGAACATAAACCAAAATAATTTGAATAATAAGTATCTGTTAATGAGTATTGGCAATCTTTTTTGACATTTAGTAGGGTCTCAAAGGTTCTCGAAGATTGACATCAGATCAGGATATCACTAACTACGAGTACGAGATGATGACATACTGAAGACAACATTATGATTTCATTATGGTCACTATGAGTAATTTGTGATTTCATTTGGCATGATGAATACCCCTTTAGTTTTCATGGTACTCGTGAACTAGATATTTTATTCTTTCTTAGACCAGTTATTATTAGTCTTCATCAATGAATTCCTAGTGTATTCAACGTATGAGGAGGAGCATATGAGACACTTAAGGATAGTTCTAGACACACTCTGAGAGAACCATCTTTATAGGAAGATCTCAAATTGTAATTTTTTTATTTTATCGGTCCACTTTTAGGGAAACAAGATCTTATGGTCTCGAGTAGTAGTTGAGTTGGTGAAGGTGGAATAAGTGCTTGCTTGGGAGCCACCCAAGAGTGTTACTAAGGTACAAAGTTTCATTGGGTTGATGGGGTACTAGCATAGGTTTGTACTCAATTTTTTCATATTGGATGCTCCCTTTATATCTTTGGCCAAGAAGGGGAAGCTTTTCATGTGAATATGAAGGTTCTAGTGTATTTTTCAAGAGTTGAGGCAGAGGTTGACAAGAACTTTCATCTTGAGTTTCTAGAGGATGGTGTCGAGTACATAGTGTTTTGGGATGTATCAAGGACCAGAGATGGTTGTGTTCTCATGAATAGGCTGGTGGTTATTTCCTATGATTTTTTTTAGTTGAGATTAATGATAATAACTATGCCACCCATGATCTTAAGTTGGCAGTAATAGTCTTCATGTTGAAGATGTTGTGACACTACTTGATGGGGGAGCGGTTTATCATTTACTCTAACCAAGAATGTATCAAGTATATATTATCTCAAAAGGATCTTAAATTTTGATGGAGGTGATGGATATAGTTCCTCCAGGACAATGACTTTGAGATATTCTATACTCTTGGGAAGGGGAACGTGGTGGAAGATGCTCTCAGCAGGAGATATTATTCTTAGTTGTTGGTAGAGGAATCATAGCAGTTAGCCTCATTGTAGTTGTCCCTTGTGGTAAAGGGTAGTGCTTCATATATTCTATATATAGTTGTTGCCCCCACTTCTTTTATAGTGTGTTAGGTATAATTAGTGAGGAGATACCTACTATGAGACCTTATATACATAGATATCTACTAGGCACACTCTTGATGGATATTCTGAAGGTGGGGAGAATGTTATCCTTTTCAGATTATGGATGATGGTACCTTTGACGTTGTGGGAGTAGGTGATGTAGGAACTTCATACATACCCTTTTTTCATACATCCATGTGTGTTGAAGATGTACCAAGACCTCCAACATTAGTTTTGATGGCCATTCATAAAGAAAAGAATTATAGAGTTTTTCTCTCAGTGCCTCACTTATTAGCTGGTGAAGGAAAAGAACTAGGTTCTGATGGGTTTAGGTCAACCCCTTGAGGTTCAAGAGTTAAATTAGGATGGAATTTAAATGAACATAGTGATGGGATAAACACTTCCCTATGGGACATGATTCCATCCGGGTTATCAAAGACCAAATCACTAGGTCAGCACACTTCTTATCTATTTGAGAGTAGATTTTAGAAGAGATAACGGGATGCCTCTATGATCAATAGATAATCCAACTACATGTAGTTCCCTCATTTATAGTATCTCACTATGATTATTTCTTCACATCTCAATTATGGAGAGGTTTACATGAGGCCTTTTGGACTCAATTACACTTGATCACGGGGTTTCACACCCAGACTAACGCCCAAATAGAGAAGATCATTCAAGTATTAGAGGAACTTTTTTGGGCTTGAATATTGGATTTGGTCATAGTTGTGAGTATCAACTACCCTTAGTGGAGTTTGTGTACAATTATATATTTCATTCCACCATTGGTAGGACACCATTCAAGGATTTGTACGGATGAACCTGTAGGTCACCACTTTATTGAACTAAGCTATGAGAGTCAACACTCATGGGCCCAGAGTTGGTGTAAGATTATATAGAGAAGTTACAAATCATCTAGGAGAAGATGAGAACTACATAGATCCATTAGAAGTCACACACAGACTAATAAATGAGACCTATGAAGTTCATGGAGGGATATCATGTGTTCTTAAGAGTCTCACCCTGATATGGATTGAGGATATTTAGTCATGGTGACAAGTTATCTATGAGATTCATTGGTACTTTCTAGATACTATGTAGAGTTACTGTGGTGGAATACAGCTTATCCCTATTGTAGTATTTGGACTGGGTACACAATTTCTTCCATGTGTCATAGTTGAAGAGGTATATGCACAAATTGTCATGGGTTATCTACTAGGGAGATCTGGAAATCGAATAAGAAGCTACCTTTGCAGGGTAACCAGTGGAGATTAATGATAGGAAAGAGAGGATATTTCATGAGAAATCTACTCCCCTTGTTCATGTCAAGTGGAAATATGGGAATCTTCATAAGATCACCAAGGAATAGGAAATCCATATGCAAACCAAGTACCATCGTCATTTTTAGTAGTTTTTTTTCTTTTTTGGATTAAAATACATAAGGTGGGGAGATTTTAATAACTTGGATTTATTATTATTATTATATATATTATTTTTGATACCAAGAACTGATACATAATCAAATTACAAGGCCTAGTATGCTCGTAATAAATTTTTGAAATATATTAAAAATACTAACTAGCATGCATGTTCATTTTTTCTGAAAATGTGGAATAACTCCTGAATGGGCGCTCAGATCAAAAACTTGAGGGAATTGTTAGTTCAAAACATTGGGTTTACCCTAGGTATGACATAATCATTATTAGTATGGGATTCTTTTGAAAAATTCTTCACAAACATAAATAAATCAAATAAATCAATAAATTATTGTTAATATTTATACAAAAAATATTTTCTCCTTTAAATTTTTTGTTACAGTATTTCCTCAGGTTTGGTCGCTCAAACCTTAGAGATTCAAACGACCATTGGAGAGATTTCTTAGAAAATGATGATGGATCGGGATTAGATCATGGATCTTTGTGATAACGGATTTTGAGGATCTCATCAATGACAAAAATAAATAACTTTTCTTTATCAATAATCAATCAAAACTCTAGATATGATGTTTTTTCATTATTTCTATATCGTTTCTTAATCCTAGATGAACAAAAAGAAATTCAATGAATATAATTGATACTTGCATCTTCAAAAGAATTAAATTGATGGAATTTTTATTTGTTAATTTTTATTTTACCCTCTTCATTCATCTCGTTCTACAATAATGAATCAAGTCCAAATGAACATTGGTTGACATTAATTACTCACATTTTGTATATTTTGTATTTAGTCCTCAATTATTTTCACATTCATTGTGAGTATTTTCTATTGGATATTGGTTCGATGAATACATGAAATTTGATCATTGCACAGCCATTATTCGACACGTCATATCAAGACCATGGGTATGTTTCATGATTGATGGAATGATAATATGGAAAATGGTGGCAGAAGGTGATCGGAGGTAGATCGTAGTGGACTTCATGTTCTTACATGGGAAGGGAAAGTACACAGACATAGTCGTCATCTATAAGAACAACCAGGAGACATGGGTAGGATGTCGTACTTATTCTACACGTCATTTATGAGGAAACTTACATGCCATATGGGGTTGTGTTTCATGGTAAGACTTATGGATATGTGGACACACTATGTACCCCTGGTATACATCATGTACCCCCTTCAAGAGTATTTGTAGATCTTCATTTTCTTATTTTGGAACTGTCTAGATTGAGTATGTTCCCTTGGTCTATTCCCTCAAGGGTACTGTTCAACATTACATCCACATCATAGGATTGTTATCCCCTCTAGAGGACAAGTCATAGATATAGTTTTAGTGTTCCTATATGAGACTGGAGTTTTCTACTCTATCATAATTATTCCATCGGTGGGGTTTTTTGAATTATCATGACCTCCTGGAGTTCGTATTTGATTATCCATCTAGTAAGTTGTATCGATATGGTTTGTGATATCATTGAAATACGATACCCTATATAATAGGTTGATCTAGATTGGATTTGTGGTGTCCCATAATGGTTTTGGGTGTGACCCCTATCAGTGTATCAATGTATTTGCATACGAGTGAGTTTCCTTTAAGGGGGCCTAATGATCTATACCTCTTCATCGAGTGTCTCTGATGATAGAATTTCTCATGGTGTGGATTCTCCTTGAATGAGCATTGAATCAAGAAGAATACATTGGTTGATAGATGGTTATGATTACCTAATAGCATGGTGTCTTTCTTGATTATCTCTTGGTTTTTTTGTTATAAATTTATTTTTATTTATTGTATTGATTTAACTATATTTTGTGTTTTGTGTTTAGTGTTTTCGGGGTGTCATATTGGGTATTTTTATATTCACCCATTCATGGGATTTGTCTATGCGTGCCATGTATTATGAATATGATGGACTTTTTATGGTTCTTTGGGAGGATATGGAGAGGGTGTGGCATATATGGAGGTTGTATGATAGTGGTGTTTATCAAGAGCTTTCATTTGAAATATTTTTCTCCCATAAAGAAGGTTGGACTCTTTATAGTTTGGGTTGGGCTTGTATTTGGACCCCATTTTTTCTTTCAATACTGCATTGTCATAATCAATTGTTGGATATTATTTTTATACATGAATTGGTTTCAGTTTTTTTACATTTCATCATTCTTTGTGAGATCAGAGATGTGTGTGTGTGTGTAAAGATACTTTAGGACAATGCCTCTCATTTGTGGGATATTCCTACTCATTTCTAGTCACCGTCACTTGGCCTATTGGATGTGGTATTGGTGTAGGCATGTGTTAAACCTTGGTAGGTCGGTTTTTGACAAACTCAACACAAAATAAATCTCAAACACTCAGTTTCCTCACCCCCAACATGGGCTCAAGAAAATGACCCATGAAAGAATATTCTTGAGTAATTCTCCAAGGAACACCAACCCTAAAGATGTAGAAAAATGGAATCTACCACCCCATTTTGAGTCTAGATTGTTCCAACTAATAAGAGGGATACAAGAAAGTAAGAAAGAGGACTCACCCTAAGGTTCATACAAATAGAAAGTCTCTCTACCTTTAATCAAAACCATTTTTGGAGATAAGCTTTAAACAACATGGAACACTAAAAAAACACATTCATTTTTCTCAAACCAAATCAAAAAGTCCCAATATACCAAAGTATAATTCCCAAAGGAACTCCTTCATCAAATAAAAACACATTCTAAAAATCACATCCTTTACTTTTAAAATTCATCACATTATTTAAAGAATGAAAACATATTTTCCAAAAAAACATTGGGGTTTTTTAAAAAATTATCCATTTTTAAGAAATTCACTTAATTTAAAAATCTAAACCAACACTAAGGGATTTAAAAACATCTAACCTGACATTGAAAATTATTAAATCATATTCTAAATAAGAAACCACATGAGATTTACAAAGTACTTCTTTATTTTAAAAAACTTATAAAAAATTACATTCTATTTCAAAATGTTCCACCCATTAAAAAATTCCAAAACACTTCTTGATTTCAATTTTTAAACCTGACCACTCTTGAAAACAAACTCCAAGATGGTCAAACTTTTTTAAATACCCACCAAATGATTTTAAACTAAAAAATAACTTCTGGGTTTCATTATGAAACCACCATTTCCAAAAACATTTCTTGAAAACAAAATTCATTTTATAACAATCCCTATGGCCTCATTTCAAACCGAACCCTTCTTTTTGAAAACCAATTTTCCAAATAAGACGGTTTTTCATAGAAGTCAAATAAGAAATCATGTCAAAAGTCTAAAAAAATACCATCCAATAGCATAAAAAAATAACAAAAATACCATAATTGATCCCACTAAGTTGGAATCACTAAATATAAATATAAATATATAGCCAAAATTGGATGTATAAGAACACATTTCATGGTCATCTAGTTTGATAGACCATGAACCAATCATGCTAAATACTATAAAATGAATCTAAAATCATGACCCTATCCAATAAATTTTTTTCAAGATATATGATCTAACTGTGTTCCACCAATTCATCCTCTGTGATCATCCATAAACTCAGAAAAAATTCAAAGTAAACTCAAATAATGACAATGAGGATCAAAACACAATTAACAATTATCAAAATTGAATCCAAATCCAAAATACCCATGGAATCTCCAAAATCATACCAACAATAACCCTCATCTCCATTATACCATGAAACCTGAAAATAATTTTAGGGATTTACAAACCAATTACCATTTTGAGAAAACTAGGATTTTGTATCATTTTTTAATGAATTGGACTAGGATACCACTGGAATAGGATACCACTGAACTACTACTGTAGCGACCCGACCCTAGAAATCCCAGTGTTGGTGTCTACTACCATTACATTGGCATGATTCTAAGGAATCGAATCCTACAATTCCAAATATTTTAGTTGTATTGGTAAATAGAACACATACATAAGTCTCATATAACAAATAAATAAACTAGTTACAACATAATTTGTTTCTTTTGAGGATAACTTTATTCCATATAGCTTATCCTTGAATATATTTCTTAGTGAATTTCTTGGATTCATATGGAAAGGAAAAAAAATAAGGGTGAGGTTAAATGCTCAGTAAGGGTAAAGTATAGAAGAATAAATAATGAATCAATGATAACAGTAATTATGGTATGGTAAATAACTGAACACACATACCATGTAATCAACAAACTAATAAGGATGTGCATAAACAATATAGAAAGGTAATTATTGGAGACATATTCCATTCAAATAACTAGATAAGATGAAATAAATATGGAAAGGTAAGAAACTAAAACAATTTCAATTTAATCAATAAATTGAGAATGAAATCCATACATAGATATATTGATACAAAATATCATTAGTAATAATAACTGAATTAAAATGAAGACAATTTTTATTTATTTAATTTTAGGTTTCCCAAGAAAATTATACATTTACCATAAATATGGTTAAATTTTTTTTGGGTAAAACCATCATTAGCTCAAGTTATCCAACTAATTGTGTCTAATGAGACTAAGGATTCATCATGGTACTTGCATTAACTTGTCCACAACCTATAGGGTTTCATTAAATGGTCCCCAACTCGTGTCTTGAATGTAAAAAACATTATCAAATAATTTATTTATATTCATAAACAAAGTTCCTTCTCAAATATATTTATTGTGTAAGAGATAAAAATTTATCAACATTTATCCAAATAATAAAATAAATTTCAAAGTAAAAACTGTATGAAAAATAGTACATGGTTCAGGAAATAATCATATCCATGAAAAATGATATGGATATTTAGGGGGAATTCAATGTCAAATGATCATTGTATATTGAATATTTTATGGGGACTAAAATTAATCAAGGAAGTGAATGTGAATACTATCATTGTATAAATCAATCATAAACCATCCATAGGAATAATAATGATGGTATCAATACAACATATCCAAAGTGGAGTGAAAATAAAATTTTTTTTCTATGATTAATAGAAATATTATAAAAATATCTTTTAAAAACATTCTTGAGGAAAATTTCTTTTTGTTTTGAAAATATATTTTGAAAAACCTTTTATTTAAATATAAATTTTGAAAAAGAATTATTTAAAAAGTAACCTTTTAAAAATTAAAAGTAAGATTCAAATAAATGAAGGTAGGTAAATTTATACAATCTATACGAGGCAAAAAGAACATTCATTTTTCATGGTGAAAATGTTATAAAAATTCCTTATTCATAAAGCGATAAGAATATTCATTTGAAAACATTGATAAAATATAAAAAGGTTAAAAATTTATTTAATAAATAATTTTGTAATGGTTAAAAACATTTTTGAAAGCCTTTTTATAAAATAGGGTTTTTAGAAGAAAACAGGTTCTCTGTTTAAAGAGAGAAGTCAAGTCATGTTTTCATAAAAACATTTTCTAAAACATTTTGAGTACCAAAGAGTGAAAAAATGGTACTATTACTTGGAAAAGGTCATTAATAACCATATGAGAAGAAAAATATAGGTTTTATTATACAGTGATCAAATAATTTCATTAGATGTAAATTCAAGTGTAAGAAATCCCTAACAAAATGAGATTTTTAAGTAATCCCTTGAAAAGATTATAACGTCTAAGCGAGAATCAATCAATGAGTAGATTATGTGTATCAAAAGTAAATTCAAATAAGGAATTGGAAATACATAAATATATATTCAAAGTAATTATAAACATAATTATAGAATATTAATTACAATGAGGTAATAGTATAACCCAATAAGAAGAAATTGGGTTATAAAATTCTTTCCCACTTGGTAACTCCTAACTTAAATCCCCTTAGATGAAATAATTAAAATTGAAACACTAAATATCATAAAGAATTAATGAATCATGATATTATATGAAGACGTGGAAGTATTTACACCATATATAAGAAATTAGGTTCACAAAAATAAAGTGATTTTTTCATGATAAAGTTAAAATTCATAAAAGGGTGTGATATTGGACAGTTAATCATTAAAAATGTTATTGATGAGAAAGATATTTAAACAGTTCAAAGTATCTCATACCACTTTAAAACCATTGAATCATAATATATATAAAGTAATAAAATTAAATGAAACTTATAATATCATGATAATAAATAGATTCATGTTATAACATGTTAAAGGTCAGTACAAACACTACATAAAAGAAACTAGGTTCATAACAACAAATAAGTTTCAATGGAATGTAAATTGAGACAAAATTACATACCTTGAATTTCATTTTTGGTGAAAAACCATTATATTCCTATAATTTTTATTAGATTGTTAATAAATTATTAAATAACTCTATTAATGTTTATAATACCATATATTATCTTCTTATAATATCTTGTTACTCATTTGAAAACAATCTTTCATTGTTTTCACTATTTTAGCTGTTAATTACCTAGTATGTCGAGTATGTTTTAACATGTTAATGTTTTATCCCCTCATGATTAAATAATATATATAATGTAAAAAATGATGTAAATATAATATATATTCATTATATATTTATTTATAATAATACATAATATTTCTAGATAATAAATTGAATGCACCGTTCATGGAGATGGTGGTCCATACGTACGCCTGAAAACTACTTTCATTTCTTTTCCATATTAAAAGAATGAAAAGTAAATGATATATATGTATATTATAATTCCTTTATTTTATATATTATATATATATTATATAGTTTCATTAAAACCATTATTTATACGTTCCATTTATAGTGTGAATGAGTCACGCCGCTTTGAGGGGCGGTAATCCACACATTCACAAACGATGGTATCATATTTATACAAAAATAAAAAACATTAAGGTATGTGGTATATAAGAATTAAAGAAATATAAATACATTATAAATATAATATATAAAATATATAAACATATTTTTCATCATAATTCCCAACCATGAGAGCTGGTAAAGGAAAAATGAACAACATTGTTTCGTGAGGTGGTAGTTCACCGTAAACCTAAACAATAAGTTTGTTACCTATTAGATGGAAGTGTTTTTATATGTAGGTATAAAAATTAAAATAAAAACATATCAGTATATTTATTATTATGTTTTTATTATGTTATAATGGAAAATTAATAATTTAAAGAGTGGATAAACAAGCAAAACTAATGATCTTGAGGGAAGAGGTTGCCTCTTCTTTGGGTAACCCCGTTTTCTTTTAATAAAGGGCTTCCATGGATAGATTTCTTCCAAATTTTAGGCTTATAGGATGAGGGGATGGATTTTCAGGAGCTATTTAGTAACATATTGGTCGATACAAATTGTATTTAGAGGTGTGAGGAAGTTGTAGGCTTGAGTGCCTTTTTATAGTTGAGGAGTGGTACTCTTGTAAAAATTTTAAAAGGGGATTCCACCCATCTTTTTTCCCATGTAAAGTAGATCCAATAATGAACCGAAGTATATTAAATGGAGTATAGGGTATAAATATTTCCATCCAATTGATTTTGGAACAATTTATAGTTTATTTTGGAGCATATATGCAAGGTTTTGTCCTTTGTTATGGTTAACTTCACCTCAATCATTGTAATTAATTTTAATTAATTTCACTAATATTTTTGGTCAAAAACTAATTTGAACTAATTATAAATTATTAATAATTATTATTCCAAATATTTAATCCATTTTTAAAAATTATGATAACATAATTGGAGGATATTAATTAAAATTTAATCCCACAGATAGGACGCGAACACAGCTTTTTAATGTAAAAACGTCCAAAGTTTGTAATGTTTTTATATTCAATTTCAAAGTGAAATTGATTCCAATGACCTAAATTGAATTAATTGATAAAAATTTTAACAAATTAAACTTTAAAACTAATTTAAAATATAATTTAACCTTATAAATAAAATATATAAAAAATAAATTTTGAATTAAATTTCAATATTTTTCACTATTCATTAAAAAATAAAACTTTATAAAAAAATACCAAAAATTTACCCTAACCTGATATTTATGTTTATATTTCAATGATTAAGATTATTTTGACATATTATATTTTAATAATTTCCAAAATGTGGATTTAAAATAGTTTTTCCATTAAAAGCTGGTTAAAGTACCTTTATAAAAATATTTGTTTTTATGTGAAATATTGGGTTTCTTCTTATGCTATTCTTATTAAATATATTGGATGAATATAAAAAATATTTTACTGAATATAATATATGTATATATATATTCCATTAATAGAATTCACTAATTGTAATTAATATAATTTATTAGGTTAAAACACCGTTGTGTTCATAAAAATAGTTTTCTATAAAAAATTCTCTTTATTTTCAACTGGTTCTTATATTCATTTCTAATTAATTTTTAAACAAAAAATTAGTTTTGTAAACCATATATTTTCATAATTTAATTAATATTATTCATAACATGTATTTTATATCATATTATAATAAAAAATAATATTTTAATAATATTTTATTGTTCGGTAAAACTCATTATTGTGTGTAACGTAATCCATTCAAGAAATTCGTTATAGCGTTTGATGTTTGCTAACTCAGTTTCACATGTATTGAAATATGTTAAATATATTTAATTTATTTAAAATATTAAATATATTATAAATACTTGGGATATTATATTACCTTATGTGCTTGGTGTTGCATCTCATACACATTATCGAATACAATGTTCCTACATTATATTTTTGTTGTGTTACATTCTCTCCACTTTAATTAAATTGTGTCCTAACAATTTAAACATGATATTGGTGATATATTTTTTTATATTTATTATGTTTAAAATCCCAGATCATGAGACAATTTCTTAATAAATCCTCTATAAAAGAGATAATTCTAAGTATAAAGGTCACATGGAATAATATATAAACAGGTCTCTAAGTAGGGGAATATTAGTTCCATGTAGAGATATATACTTGGAAGAAGCGTGTAAATATTTATATCGGGTGATTGAGATCATCAATCACAAATAAGTGAATTATCAATGGAAAGTTTAGGGCCTCAAATCCATAAATCATTGACGATTTAGAAGGCCATCAGTTCGAAAAAAAATCTGGTTTTAGGACAACATTTTTTTAAGTTCATTTTCCCCATGTTGTCAAAATCTTTTACTAAGTAATAATGTTATGAAATTTACTTACATGATATATTTTAATTACATATAAAAAATTCCATCTTTTGGTTTTTCATCGATTATATTCTAATTCATCCCTTACTTCATGAAATGGATATCAAAAAATTAACTTTGATGCATGAAGCACTAAAATAAACATTTATTGGATCTTAAGGCCCAAAAAAGAGTAAAACATATTTACATTTATCTCTAACTATTCTCCAAATCCAATATGGTTAATAAATTAATCTCTAAACATAAAAAATTGCACTATTAGTTTATCATTAATATTAATTCATAAAAATTTTAACTAAAAACATTGACATGCTAACAAAGACACTGTGTAGGTCAGTGGTTCGCATGAAACCCTTATCATCCTTTAATCATGGGTTCAAGAACGGTGGCCTCATCGGACTTGATTAGTTGTCACTCTGTATACCGTTTTTCCTTTTTTGAAACATTATAATTTCTAAAATAAATATGATGGAGATCCTTGAAATAATGATATTCACTAAATATCCTTTTAACTAAGGTTTTCAAGACAACCTCAATAAATAAAGAATTTATCTATTTTATTTAAATATAGTTCATTATTTAATCTAAGGTTTAAACTAGGTAATTCACTTTCATTATCTATTCAAATCTTTCACAATGGTTTGTAATGTAAATTTGAATTATCATAAGTATATCCACCGGGAGTGTCAAAACAGGTGCACAATAAGGCTTGCTGTTGTGTACCAGGTTACACTGAGTTAGGCCCGACACACCTTGTTGTAGTTACTACTCATAGATACATATTTTTCAGAACCAAGTCCACTTGTAGTATCTATATAGGTATGTATTTCTTGGAAAACTACGTAATCTCTTTATAACAAAAATGTTAGGATGTTCTTATATACTTATCCTCAACTTATAACTTTGGTCTATATTCTCTAATATTTTTCCTATAAATTTAGCTTTGAAGGATTATAATAAACTTCCTCTGATACCAACTGTAGTGAACTGACCCTAGAAATCCCAGATTTTGTGTCCAATACCATTACATTTACATGATTACAATGAATCAAATCCTTAATGACTGAAGAATTTAGTAGTCTTTCTAAACCAAACACATACATAAGTCTCATATTAGAAATAAATAAACTAATTAAAACATAATATTTTTCTATGTAGGATAAATTTATTCCATATATCCTATCCTTTCACATCCTTCTTAGTATACTTTTTGGATTTCTTGGGAAGGGAAACAAAATAAGGTTGAGCTCAAATTCTAAGTAAGGGTAAAGTATAGTGGAAGCAATAATGAGTCAATGAGAATAATAATTATGGTATGTTAAATAACTGAATACACATACCATGTAATCCAAAAACTGATAAAGAAGTAACTAAACAATATAGAAAGGTAATAATTGGAGACACATATCATTCAAATAAATAGATAAAGAGAAATAAATATAGAAAGGTAAGAAACTAAAACACATTAAATTTAATCAATAAACGGATAATGAAATGCATCCATAGATATGTAGATGAAAAATTTCATGGATAATAATATATAAATAAAAATTAAGATAATTATTAATTGTTGAATTTCATGTTTCCCAAGAACATGATACCTTTACCATAAATATTGTTTACAACATATTGAGTAAAAACCAATTTTCTTAGGCTAGCCAACTGATTTCATCCTATGAGACCAACGATGCATCTTGGGGCCTGTATTAACTGGTCCCGAACCTATAGGGCTTGCATTAAATGGTCCCCAACCCATGTTTTCCATATCCAAATCATTATCAAATAATATATTTAAATTCATAAAAAAGTGCCTTATCAAATATCCTTATTGAGTAATTGATACTAATTTATCACTATTTCTCCAAATAATCAAACAAAATACAAAGTAAATAAGGTTTGAAAAATGGTATACAGTTCAAGAAATAATCATATACATGGAAAAAGATATGGATATTTAGGGGAAATTCAATGTCAAATGATCATAGGAAATTGAATATTTCAATAGGACTAAAAGGAATCAAGGAAGTGAATGTGAATACTATCCTCGACCAAGTAAATTTTTAACCATATAGAGGAAAAATAAGGAGGGTTCAATACAACATATCCCATGTGGAGTAAAAATAAATGGTTTTGTTGTTGATGAATTGAAATTATATAAAAATATCATTTAAAAATATTCTTGAGGAAAATATACTTATGTTTTGAAAAAACCATTAGAAAAATCGTTTCTCTGAAAATAACTTTTGAAAAAAAATTATTTAAAAATTAAAATTTTAAACATGAAAAGGAAGCATCAAAGAAATGATGGTGTTTAAATATATACACATCTTATGAGGTAAAAAGAACATTCCTTTTGCACGGTAAAAAAATTAGAAGATGCAAGAAGCTTCTGGATAGTCACACATTCATCATCCACACATGGTGGGAGGGGAATATGGTGGCTGATTTTTTGGACACTAAAGCTACGATGAATGATAACTTGTTGGGTTTTTCAGGTCTCAAATCATTTCCATCGGATGGATCTATTTGTTTTATAGGCTGACGCCCTTGGACTGCATTATTTTCACCCCCCTTAGTCCCCCTTTTTTTGTTCTTTCTCGTCTTGCCCGTCCCTCATTATTAATAAAATAAATAGTTTCGGTTGGCTAAAAAAATGATCAAATAATAGGTATAAATGAATATTATTTTCTGGAACTGCAAAGGGATAGTGATCCCTGTCATGGTTAATGTACTGAAAAGATTTATTTTTACTCACACACCAAAACTGTTCGCTATTTCTGAGCCCAAAATTAAATTTTCTTCTAGATTTCAGCACACTTGTCCCCCTAGATACTTCTTAGTAGGGGTTTTCATTAATTACCTCTCAATTGAATCCTTATGGGTTTTTTTATCACTATTTTCATCAAAATGTCAATGTTTTTATCACTTCAAATCAAGCTTTTACTTGTGATTACATGTTTAAAAAAACACATATTTTCACTACTTTTTTCTATGCTTATATTAGATATCAGGATGAAAGTTCTCTTTGGACTGAAATTACCAAGCTTAGTATCTTGATTCTAAAACCCTGGTTTATTGTTGGGGACATAAATTCCATTTTAGATGCTAGTGAAAAACTAGGCCCGCCTCATGCTTCCATATCTTCTAGGGAATTCAAAGAGTGCATTGAATATAATAACTTTATACCGTTTAACCTAATTACTGCTATGTTTACATGGTAGAGACATCATTATAATAAGATTATGGTTCGAAAACTAGATAGAGCCTTCACTAACTATTTTTCACTTGAAAAATGGGACAACATTTCCAGTATCACCCTTAACAATATTTTTTCTGATCACCACCCAATTCTAGTTTGTTTCTCTTACAACATCATAAAACCTAAGTATCCTTTTAGAAATAACATTGTCTGGTCTTCCGACATAGGCTGTGTGAGCATTATTAAATGATCTTGGACTAACATGAACACAAATAATGATTCTTTTACCTGACCTGTGAAACTAAAAATGCTAAAACAAATCCTAAAAAATTGGTGTAAATCAATATCAGATGAAATAGATAATAATATTTCTTCTTTAGAAAAAGATCTTAATCAACTTCAAAATCATAACACCTCATCTAATTTTTCTCAAAACTCCCAACATGAAATTAATATTTCTTCTAAATTGATTACTCTCCATAACATTAAATTCCACCTCAAGAAGAAAATCTTCAAAAGCAAATGGATGAATGATGGGGATAGAAACACAAAATTCTACAATGCTCCTCAAAAAGTTAAAAAAACTTTTAAACCTCTCTTCTATATTAAGTAAGGGGGAAAAGTTTTGACACTGATGAAAGCATTTCCAACCATGTGGTCACTCACTTTCACAATATCTTCAATGGACCTAATATTGATAAAGATCTTCGACCTGAAGTTATACCTATTATGGTTAAAGATGAGGATAATCTTTTACTTAATAATGTCCCACTGGATCAACAGATTAAGGATGTTGTCTTTAGTCTTAACACGGATGGTGCTCCATGTATGGATGAATTTAATAATGGGTTCTACCGAAAACATTGGGATATCATTCAGGATGATGTCTGTCGAATGGTTAAAGCTTTCTTCTCTGGAGGCATTCTTCCTCATGGACTAAACTCTCAATTCCTTGCCCTTATTCCCAAGTCGGAAAATGATGATGAAATCAACCATTTCAGACCCATAACCCTAATAAATTCACTATTTAAAATTATCACCAAATTGATTTCCAACCGTATTTCATCTATCAGCAGTAGAATTATTTCATGGGATCAATTTGGATTCATTAAAGGAAGATCTATACAAGTGTGTATCTATTTAGCCTCTGAATCCCCTAACCTATTAAATAGGAAAGACTGAGGTAGGAATGTGGACATTAAACTTGATATTACTAAGGATTTTGATACCATTGATTGGAAATTTATTTTTAAATAGCTTAGAAATTTTGGATTCAATGATACTTTTAGCAACAGAATTAGAACACTCTTTAACTTGGATCATATCTTTATTCTTCTAAATGGTATACCTAAAGGTTAATTAAATTGTTCTAAAGGGTCCAGACAAGGATACCCCCTTTTGGATATCATATTCTCTATTACTGAAGACTTCCTTAGTAGACTCATCTCCCAAGCTATTGAAAATGGTAATATTAAGCCTATCCCTACTTCTATAAAGGTGAATTCCCCCCTCCCATTTGATATATGTTGATAATATAATCCTTTTTTAAAGGGGGACAAAAAAAAGTTAAGTGACCTTAAAGTCGTCATCTCCCACTATGAAGAACTGTCTTTCCAACATATCAACTGGATGAAATTATTTATTTATTTTGGACAAAATTTTCCCCCTTTTAGGAAAAATATCATTATGAGTTTTCTTAGTGTTAATAAGGTCTCTCTCCCCTTTAATTATCTTGGTGCTCCCTTTTTTCGGGTAGACCCAAAGCAGTTCATTTCTCTGCCATTATTGATCAAAATCTTCAACATCTATCCTTTTGGAAAAGAAAAAATATCTCAATGGTTGGGATAATTTGTCTTGGTAAATCCATAATTTTTTCTAAACTGGTCTATTCCACGATGATCTATAAATGGTCAGCTAGTCTCTTAAAACACATCAATGTTGCCATAAAAAACTTTTTTTGGATGGGAAGCACTCTGGAAAGGAAATTAGTTACTATACCATGGTCCATTTGCTATAAACCTGTTGAAAAATGGGTTATTGGAATAAAAAACCTCACTAACTTTTACCAGGCCCTTCAGGCTAAGCTCACTTGGAATATCATTTGTAACAAATCGCCTACCATGGACTTCCTTCGGGCTTGTTTTCCTTTAAAACATTGAAGAAATAAACATCATTATTTCACGTCCTTCATATGGTCATCCATTAAATGTACCTTCAACTCCATTATGGCTATTTATAGATAGATGTCCAACAGAGAGTCGAATTTGAATTTTTGGCTTGATAACTAGACCGTCACGCCCTTGATCTCCTTGATTTATTCCTCTCAACTCCCTGTGCATACAAGTGACACCATCAAAAACATCATGAACATGAAAAACACTCCTTTTCTTAAAGAGAATAAAAGTATTATGGAAAATTATCATTTCTCTATTGATGATGATTTTCTGATTTGGGAACCTTCACATAATGGGATGCTTGACTCAAAGAGTTTCTACAAGAACTTGTACATCAATGATATGAACAACTTTAGGTGTCTTAATAAGTTTAATAATGCTTTGATTAAAAATTTACAATTTACTGTAGTTTGGTGTATTTCTCATAGTAGGATTCACACTGACTCTTGTTTACATACTTTTGGAATCAACCTTTGCTCTAAATGCCTCATGTGTAACCAACATCGTGATGATATTAACCATATTTTTCTTTTCTTATGATACAGATACAGCTCTTTGGCATTATATATTTGACATATTTGAATACAGTTGGTTGTTTTTTAGTTCTCTAATTTCTCAGGTTCAAAGATGTTTGGAGACATATGACTCTCAAAAAATCAAGAACCTCTTTGTGGCAGAAATTATAGAGCTTCTGCATTTGATCTGGTGTAGTAGGAATTAATATTCTTTTCACAACAGTTCTATCAATATTAATGCAGGTAAAATGAGAATTCTTATCACTACCTGAGAGGCGGAATCAATATAGAAGGATTAGTGTAACAACTCGGTCAGTGATTTGGTGATTCTGTGACATCTTAGGATTATAGGTAGGTATCCTCACCCTAAATTCATTATTGAAGTTTTTTGGAAGCCCCCCCCCCCCCACAGGATGGATCAAAATCAATGTGGATGGTGCCTCTAAGGGAAACCCAAGCCCAGTGGGTTGTGGAACCATCTTCAGAAATCATCTGGTTCAAGTTCTCGGTTGCTTCTATGAATCATGTGGTATTGCTACCTCCATGGAAGCTGAGATGCTCAGAGTCATTCATGCAATCACGTTTTCCAAGATGCACAACTATAAAAATTTGTGGATTGAAAGCGACTCGTATACTATTGTCCAGGAAATATGGAAGGGTACCATCCACCTAGCTTGGAATTTCACTTCCTGCTGGATTGACTGTCTGCACTCACTCTCCTCCCTCAGCTTCATCACTATGCATGCTTACCGGGAAACGAACAGAATTGACGATGCCCTTGACAACATGGGCGTTGATAAGGACACTACCTAGAGATATGATCTTCCCCCCTGAGATTCTTCCTCTTTATGTTCTAGATGTAAACAGAATGCCTTCCTTTCAACTCGTGTTACCCCTTTCTTTTATATAATAAATTTTGTGTTTTGGTCTTTGACCAGAACACAACCTTTTGAAAAAATCCATATAAGGACATGGAAATACATAAATAGATATTCAATGTCATTATACACATAATTATAGAATATCAATGACAACGAGGTAGTAGTATAACCCAATGAAAATAAATTGTGTTATGAAATTCTTTTCAACTTGGTAACACTTAACTCAAATCCCCTTAGATGAAATAATTAAAATTGAAACTCAAAATTTCATAATGAATTAATGAATCATGATATTATATGAAAAAAGTGTAAGAATGTAAAAAATATATATAATAAACTATGTTCAAAAAAATAAATTTATTGTTTCAATATAAGTTTAACAATCACAAAAGGATTTGAGATTACAAAGGTAATCATTAAAAATGTTATCAAGGAAAATAATCTTTAAACATTACAAAGTGTCCCATGCCACTTTGAAAAATTGGAATAATAATTCCATGATTTAATAAAATTAGATGAAACTTATAATATCATGAGAATAAATAGATTCATGATATAACTTGTCAAAGGTAAGTATATACACCACATAAAAGAAACTAAGATTATAACGGCAAATAAGTCCGAATGCAATGTAAATTGAGATGTAATTACTTACCATACATTTAATTTCAAATGAATGAACTTAAAATTCCCATAAAAGTGTTTATAGAGTGTTAATAAATTATTAATGAACCATATTCTTTTTTATAATATCATATATTATCTTTTTATCAAATCTTATTACATGTTTGATAAAAATTGTTCATTATTTAAACTATATTGGGTGTTAATTTCCTACTATGTCAAGTATGTTTTAAAATGTAACTTGTTGTTCCTATCATGGTTTAATCATATATAGAATATAAAAAAAATATAAATATAATATATATTTTGTATATATTTATTTATAATAATCTATAATATTTGGATATAAGAAATGGAATGCACCGTTCATGAAGATGGTAGGCCATACGTACGTATAAATGCTACATTAATACTTTTCCATATTAAAAGAATGAAAAGTAGATGATATGTATGAATATTATAATTACAGTATAATATCTATGTCATATATATTATATATTCCCATTAATAACATTCTTTATATGTTCCATGTAATGTGTGAATGTGTCACATTGCTTTGAGGGGTGGTAATACACACTTCCACAAATGATGTTATTGTATTTATAGAAAATAAAAAACATAAAGGTATGTGTTATAAAAGAATAAAATAAGTATAATTAAATTATAAATATCATATATAACATATATAAATATAGGTTACATCATAATTTTCAACCATGATAGGTGGTAAATAAAAAACGAACAACTTCATTTTGTGAGGCGGTAGTTTTCCCTACACATAAATAGTATGTTTGTTACCCATTGGATAGATGTTTTTGTAAGTTTAGGTATAAAACATAACATAAAAACATCTTAGTATATTTATTATACTGTTTTATTTATATAATAATTTAATAAGAATAATGTAAAGAGTAGAGAAAGAAAAAAAACTAAAGAGATTGAGGGAGGAGGTAGCCTCTTCTTTGGGTAACAATTTTTTCTTTTCACCAAAGGGATCCCTTGGAAAGATTAATGCCCAAGTTTAGGAATATTGGATGAGATTTTTGATTTTGAGGATCTATTTTATCACATATTGGTTGATCCGTAGTGGATTGAAATGTGTGAGGAAGTGGGAGGCTTGAGTGCCTTTTTATAGTGGGAGTGGAACTCTTGTAAATTTTGGAAAAGGGAATTCCCCCCATGTTTTTCCCATGTCATGTGGATCCAATAATGGAAAAAAGTATATTAAAGGGCTTATTGTGTAAAAATATGGTCATACAATGGATTTTGTAAAATTTTATAGGTCATTTTGGACCATAAGTTTAAGGTTTAGTCCTCAGTAATGGTTAATTTCACCATAATCATTGTAATTAATTTTAATTAATTTCACTAATATTTTTGGTCAAAAACTAAGTTAAATTTATTATAAATTATGGATTATTGTTATTCCAAATATTGGATACAATTTTTCAAATTCCAATAACAAAATTCGAAAAAATTAATTTAAATTTAATCCTACAGACGAGACGACAATGCGAGTTTTTAAAGTAAAAACATTCAAAAGTTTGTAATGTTTCTATATTAAATTTCAAAGTGAAATTAACTAAAACTACCTAAATTGTATTAATTGATAAAAAAAATTCTACTTAAAGTTCAAACCAAATTTTAAATATAATTTAATATTATAAATAAATTAGATGAAGAGGGAGTTTTCAATTAAAATTCAATATTTTTCACTATTTGTCAAAAAATAAAACTTCATAGAGAAATAAAGAAAATCACACTGGGCTAATTTTTATGTTTTTATTTCAGATATTAAGTTCATTTTGACATATAATATTTATATAAGTTCCAAAAAATTTAATTAAAATGGGTTCTTCGTTAAAAAGCGATAAAAGTGCCTTAATAAAAATAAAGGTTTTTATGCTAAATATTAGATTTGTTTATATCCTCTAATAACCAAATCTATTAGATAAATATATAAAATATTTAATATAATTTATATATATTACATTTATATCATTCACTAATTGAAATTAATTTAATTTATTAAGATAAAACACCTTTATGAGCATAAAAATAGTTTTTTATAAAATATTCCCTTTATTTTCAATTGGTTTTTATATTCATTTATAATTAATTTTTAAGGAATTAATTAGTTTTGTAAGTCATATATTTTCATAATTTATTTAACAAAACTCATAAATTCTAGTTTATATCTTATTATATTAAATAATATTATTTAAATAATATATTATTGTTCGGTAAAACTTGGTCATGCGTGTAATGAAAGTCATTAAAGAAACTCATTATTGCATGTGAAGTACTCTAACTTAGTTTCACGTGAATTGCATGATATAAAATATATTTAATTTATTTCAATTAGTAAATATATTATAAATACTCATGATATTATATTCCACTGCGTGCTTAGTGTATCGTGTCATATACGCTATCAAATACAATGTTTTGACTTTAGATTTTCATGGCGTAACAACTATATGCTTTGAAGGGAATTACCAATCCCAAAGGGTTTGAGACAAGAATCATGGGTTTTGAAAGGCGCTAGTGGGAATGATTTTACCTTTAAATAAACATATAAACTAGTAGAGGAAAATATGATAATTCAGCATGACCTATCCAGATGGTGGATATCTGTGAACATAAAATAATCAATTAAAAATTAATAAGAAATATAAATAGGGAATAATAAAATAAGTATAAATATAACACAGTAAAATGGGTCACTAAATAAAAATATAGCTAAATAAAAAATATAAATTTCACCTAGATGAATTGGTTAATACAACATCCCAAAAATAAAATGGAACCTGAACAGTTAAAACAAAAAACATTGTATAGCTAGTGGTTACACACCAAAACTAATATTCAACCTTGGAGAAATGAAAAATAAATAATTAGGATTGAATATTTGGCATATGAGGGACAATATAAGATTTACACACACATCTGCGTATATATAAGGTGTAAATCCAAACTTTCCTAGTAATATTTCACTAAAGAGTCTATGGAGTTAATTTCATAATATAATCCATAAATAATAGTTTGATCGTAATTTATAAAAATTGGTTTTCACATGATAAATCATAACAAAACAAGTATCATGATTTTTATTTTCTTTCCAAAACCATAGTAAACCCTTTTAAGAGAAAAGGAGCCTTATATTAGATAGAAGTCATCATTTTTAACTCAATAAATAAATCAAAACATTCCTTTGAAATTTATTTCAAACAAAAAAAATATGGATTTAAAATTTATAAAAAAAAATATTTCTATTTTTTCAAAAAAAATCTCAATTGTATCTTCAAAACAAACTTCACATTCCTTTTTAAAAACACACTTTTCCAAACCATTGGTAAATCAATTTTAAATTAAACAAAACTACTACAAAATTAAAATCATAAACATGATAAGCACCCAGATATTAATAGAGAAAACTAAATTAACCCTCAACCATGTAGTGGTTCTGTGTAATTAAAATCAAATATGGAGCATAAAATCAAGGTATATGTATTGGGGCCCCATAAATGATTCTAAAAACGATATATTATCATTGTAAAATCACTATAATATAACATGAATTATACAAGAATTGGATCATTGAATCACTCACTTGACCCTATATGAAACTAAAACAACCATCTCAGTTTCCTTTTCAGGAACACAGAGTACTATAAGAACAACCCTTAGGAGGGTGAAACTTTCCTTGGACGCTAGTCAGTGTTCACACCCCCAAGATATCATAACAAGCATCATGACCTTATATATAGCTACTCAAAATAACATTGTATCAATCAATATATTTGATAAAGCAACAAGGAATGAGTCCATCACATGATTAAAAAATTATAAAACACTTTGAAATAAACCTCATCTCACCTTATATACACTCACAAGAAATAACACCTTTTCATTTCATCCATTCCAAATAATCAGTAAGAAAAATAATTATATAAAACATACCCTTTGTGGCTCAATATAGATCAAGTATAATAAACATGAGTCCCTTGAACCAGCCCAGATAACTTGGTATGAAAATACCGAAGTTGGGTCTGATATAGCTCGAAGGGTGTTCCAATCCCTAAGGTATGGTGACTAGAACCTAGAATTATACAAGAATAAATAGAGAATGATTTTTTCCACAAAATAGGAGAAGAAAAAAAATATATGTTGGTATTTAAACACTCCTCAAGGAGAATGAACCATAAACAAATTGGTAAAAAAATACCCAAAAATAGTACATTATCAAAATAAATAACATCTATTAAGATAAAAGCTCCGACATATCCCATTTAATAGATGAATCACATCTTCATTGGTCATCTCCAATACATTAATTACCAAGGATCAAGAACACCCACCACATCCAAATGGAACTTTCCCTCTGCTTGGACCTAACATATGATAATATACAACCCCCTGAATGCAAATGTAGGGTGTAAGATAAACATCCCTGTAGGGTCTCAACAAATGTTCCATAATAAATTTCATAAAAATTAAACCAATTATTATTTATATTTCAATAAAACAAATAATTTCATGGAATTTACATATTTTAAAAAAAACATGCCATCGTAATCCAAAAAATGAAGATATATCAAAACATGCTTAATTAAACATTTTATATAAACATTTATATAAATCATTTGGAATGAATAAAATAGTTCAATAATCACTGGAATGTAATCATCAAAAAAACCATATCCTTGCACCGTGTAGTAAGACTTATTGTAAATTAGATTCTGGTAATACAATCCTCACACTACTCAATCGATGATATCATCTCAATTTGTGCACATATACCTCGGATTAGGTTGTCGAGACTCAACTTCCACATCATAGAAATCATACTATAGTAAGTTTATACCAGTTTTTTCATCATCAAACCATTTCTAGGGTTCATATCCTATCATGGTTTTCATAATTACCTACTAACTACTTGGGTTAACATGTGTTTAAGTCAATCATTCAATCTTGGGAAAATCTATTATTTCAAATCAATTCAAAATACAATTGTACAATTTCATTTTTCAACATGCCTTTATCATTTCAAAACCAAATCATAGGTTTTTATAAATTCATACATTTTAAAGTCATATTTAAATTTAATCCATTTATCTTAAGGTTCAACAACAAATAATTTCTACAAATAAATTTCCAAATCAATCAATCAATTTTTCTCAAATCCACCGCATAATTTCAATTCCATTGAAATTAGGGGTTTTCACAATTTCCATGAAATTTTAAAAATAAAACGTAAATTATATAAATTATGGTTTTTAAAGAAAATTTAAATATCATTTCAAATAAATCAAGAAAATAAGTGTTTATGTTTTATAGAAAATTATTTGGATCCACCTAACTCTAATCAGTGATCAATTCGGCACCCACAATAGAAAATTCCAATGAAGAACGAAGGTAATGGAGATAAATAAGAAAATATTAGATCAATGTTCATCATGGTCAAAATAAAATTAAAATATAAAATATGAGATTGTAGTAGTTTCAAATAAGGGTATTAGAGAGAAGGATAAAACCATAGTGAGGAAACCTGTCGGAGATCAATTACCAAACTGAGATGTCTAGAAGAGAAGGAATATGCCAAAACTTTCTTGGGGTAGCCCTCGGGTATTCAGGGAAGAGGTTTCATGAGAATCAAAACATTTTTAAGTTATAGTTCATAAAATCTCATTGGGAATAAGTAATTCACATCATGAATCCTATATTAACACCATAAATACCCCCGAGTGGTATATATACTGAAAAAGGCACCGCTTTAAGTAAAAAAAATGATCTTGAATATTACACATCATGAAACTAATTCATGACATAAAAATCATTCATATCATAAAACTATTTTAGGGATTCTACAGAGAAACAAATTCTTGTAAAGAATTACATTCATGACATGAATCTTTTATATAAACAATAAAAATCTAGTTTATGAAGAGAAACTCAGAAAATTCCTCCAACTCAACCCTAACCCAAAGATCTCCCTCTAAAATATTTGAAAAATTTATACCCATACTCCATTAATTAAAAAAAATACATCCATAAAATTTAGATAAAAATAAAGGTTTCTAAAAACCTAAAAATAGTACTATGATGGTACTACCTCTCCATCATAAACACATTCTATCTCTAAACAACATGTCAAGAAGATTACATAATGAAGAAATGAGTCCACTTCTCTCACATTAATGCCTCATTATCCAAAGTCTCATGAAAATTTGAACAATACTTCCATAGAACATGCACCAAAGGTATTGTCTTCCCATGAATAAACTTTTTCTCTAAATCAACAATCCTAACTGGATAATCAGTCAAAGAAAAATCAGAAGCAACATTAGGATATTTCTAACTCAAGACATGGGAAGGGTCTGAAAGATAATTTTGAATCGGAAATACCTGAAACACATTGTGAATAAAAATAAACTATGGTTGAAGTTCCAAATGGTTGGACACTTTCCCACTCACTCAATAATATCAAAAGGACCAACAAACCATGGTGAAACCTTTCCCTATTTTATAAGACGTTGGTGACCCTATTGAGTTGAAACCCTCAAAAACACATGGTCACTAATAGAAAACTCCAATGGTATCTAACGGTGATTGTCTTGGATTTATTCTAGGTATGTTCTATCACCATTATCTGATGAATCAATTAAATAATCATCCTCATCTCTTAGACTAATCTTGGTCCCACCAAGGAACTTTCAATAATCTCCAGCCAACATAATGGTTATCTGAAAGACTAACCATAAAATGAATCAAAAGAATCTATTCTGATATAGGACTGTTAACTATTATTGTAAGAAATCCCAACCATTCTAAAATGGTCATCCCAAGATCCACCAAAGTTAAGAACACAAACACATAGCATGTCCTCAAGAATTTGTATATCTCAGTCTATCTATCAATTCATCAACATATGATATACCACATTCAAAATTACATGGGATTATAGTGCATCCTAGAGACCTCTCCAAAAGTGATAAGTGAAAGAAAAGATCAATATCAAAGACTATATCATATAGAACTCCATGCAACCAAATAATCTATGTCATATAGAGACTTCCCAAATCCTCAATTGTTTTTATATCTCAAATCATTATAAAGTGATATGATTTGGTTATCCTATTGATCACAAACTATGTCTCCTTATTCCCTCAAGGGGTATGTATAAACCCAACCATAAAGTCCATATAAATATTATATTTCTTTCAAGTCACAACTGGACGCGGTTAAAGAAAACCCAAAGGTATATAGTGCTCAGATTTGACTTTTTTGTAGGTATAACAATGAGATACACATTCAGTGATGTTACATCTCAAGCTAAGCCACCAGTGTCATTTTTTATATCATATAACATCTTTCTGATTCCCATGTGAAATTCTGATTGGGAACTACAGATTCCCCAATCACAGCATTTCTGATAGGTAATAGTATAACATACCAATTCTAGAAACATAGGACACCCTCCAAAGATAACATCCACTCTATGATTGTCTTTCTACCATAAAATGTGTCCCTAATTCCATATAATTCATCATAAAATTGATTCTCTTGAAGAAACATCCCAAGAAGAGAAGAGGTCAACTGTACGTTCACCAAAATAACCTCGGACTCATTATCCCAGACTCATGAATAAAAGTGATCAAAGATAGATATCATATTTCATTACTCCGATGACTCTTTTATATCCGAGATTGGAATTTTCCTACTCAAATCATTGTCAATGACATTTCCATTATCGGGGGTATAGGTAATGTCGAAATCAAAATATTACAAGTACTTCACCCAATGCCTCTGTTAGAGGTTAAAATATTTTTGAGAAAATATATAACTCAATCATTTTTTGTCAGAATAAAGGGTAAACCATTCATAAAAATGTTAAATATAGAAAATCTAAAAAGAATGCACCATAGTCGTGAGTTCAAGATCGCGGACAGTATAATTCTTATAGTGTGGCCTATGTTTTCTGGAACTATAGGCTACTACATGATTACCCTACATAAAGACACAACTCAATCCCGAAACCAATGCATCATATCATACCACATATCTATTCCCAGTATATAGAATATTCAACAATAAAACATAAGTCAAAATATGTTTCTTCTAAACAAAATAACTCTAATATATTTCATCCAAAACCAACTTCACTCTTTTTCAAGTGAGATCGGTCATCAAAGAATCCAACTTCAATAAATCCTTAACAAACCTATGTTAATATTCTAGTAATCTTAATAATCTTCATATCTCAAAGATATTGTGTGGTTTCTACAATGTATTAAAATCTTTCACTTTCTTTTGGGGATCCTTTTGGCTAGATACGGTTTTTAGGAGGTATGAATCTGTGATTTGGTTTGCGGCGGGTAAGGATTTTTGTTTTTTGGTTTTGTTGTCTTCATGATTGGATGTGATCACGATGCTACTATGTGAACCAATTTGGAATTTGTTTGATTTGGGATGGATTTCTTCGGCGATATAGTGGTGGCGTGGTTCGATGCAATGGTGGTAGTTGATCTCTTTCATAGGTGTTTTTCAACAATTCATTTGTCCAACTTGTTCCATTTGATGAGAATGATCCCGAAGGAGAGGATGTTGATGAGTCACTAGGTTAAGGTGAAGGTGACACTAACGAACTTGAATCCAAAATGAGAATCATAGATTTTAAAGAGGATAAATGGTGATTTTACCTACCATTGTCTTTGCTTCTATTTTTTAGTGAATTTTTTTGGTTGATATGAGTGGGAACTTTTTAAGGATGGCTGTGGCATGGGATCTGGCTCAGGCACTATTTTTTCATTGCTTATTTTATGTGTGTGGAAGGATAGATTTTGTACAGTGGTACTCCCATCTATGGTCATTGGGAAAGGAAACCAATTCACTTATATGACTACTTCTGAAGAGGTTCAGAGTAGAGGGATTTTTTAGTTCATTTCTATTTGGATTTGGAAGTTCGAGAGGGTATGGAATTTTCCGATGTTACCAAGATCGTGCAATCCTACAAATGATAGCTAGTTGATTAGTGATGTGATGGTTATAGATGGTCTTATTATGTTTGATACTGGGGAGGAGTTCTCACTGTATTTAATTTGGTTGTTTTTCCTTGGGATCTTGGATTGTTGGGGCTTGTTTTACTATTTTAAGTCATTGAAGTCATTTTGGGTTCCCCCTCACCCTTAATAGTGGGTTTATTCTAATAAAAATAATAATTTCTAGTCATTCAAAAATACCACCCTGAATGAGTTAATGTGATCATGAAATATCATGTTCATCATGTACATAAAAACTATTGGGGAATTCTTTAGACCAAATGGCATAACAAGATAATCAAAATGGATATAACTACTCTTGAAGGTGGTCTCCTAAATTTCAGAATCTTTTATTCCCAATTGGTGATAACCAAATCAAAGATCAATATTCAAAAACCAATTCACCCCTTTCATCTGGTCAAATAGATATTCAATCCATGGAAATGGATATTTATTCTATATAATGAATCGATTGAGTTTTTAGTAATCAAAAAAATAGGTGAAGTGTTCCATCATCTTTAATCTCAAATATAATAGGTGACGCCCATGGTGACACACTCTGTCATATGAAACCTTTCTCTATAAAATAATCCAACTGAGTCTTTAAATCTTTCTATTCCTCTGGTTCCATATGGTAATTAAGAATATACACTATTTGAGTATCTTGTACGAAATCTATAAAAATTATACCTTTATTATTGGTAGAAAAGTAGATAAATAAGAAGGAAAACTTCAAGAAACTTTATGAAAACTAGAGAGATATCAAAACTCAAAGATTTATGATCCAAGTTAAAAAAGAAACGATATTACCCTACCAAACATGTGAAAACAAGGTTCGTCTCTACTTGACCTATGGTTTTATTCTCCATGAAAGACACAACATGACCCATCAACTGAAGTCTAGGAGACCCATCAAAGATAATAGTTAATTTAGGCATTATGAGAAATTATCAAATCCATCCTAAAAATGGAATTGAGAGGTTTCATGTTGAGAACTAGAAAATTATATATAAGTTCAAACTCTGGTAAAGATAAAACATTAGCATGACACTAAATTCCCTTCTATCTTTTCATTTTAAGGGGTGTAGGTGATTATGGAGCTTAGTGACTCAGTCACATGATGAGATTGCTCTCTCATGGTCACACATTGAGCATATCTTCATAAAGGAATTTTATCTGGCCAAGTTGAGATCAGTGTGCATGTAGGATCTTCTACATCTATAGCAGTGTATTTTTATCATGGTAGAGTACTCATTGACGTTTACTAATCTGTCTCGTTACTCATTGGATATGGTGTGATATCATTTCTTCAAGTATCTGACCATTAAGTCGGTATTTTTCTAGGACATAATATCATTAATTGTATCCCTTTTCATTCCCACCTATGTTGGGGTTCTTGAACAATCCTTGGTTGTGGAGAGATTTCTCACAGAGCAGGAACTGGAAGTGGGAGACAGTAGTTGGCACCTTGTAGATTTCACCTTATCATCAGGCAACTAATGGAAGTCATAGGGATCCAAGCATGTCAGATGCTATAGGAGGTGATCCCATTATAGAGGATCAACGGTTAAGGGCTCTCAAGGTGGCTTGAATCAGCAGATATATGGGTGGTGTTTCTCTGGTGATGGTTGGGGACATCTGACTTAGGATTGTCTGACTTATTATATAGTTGTTCATGATACCGTCAAGGGACCACCAATATAGAGGTAGAGGTGGGATCATGGTAGTCCATAGGGTTCCAGATGTTGAAGAGGGGTTGTAAGGGTAGTATGAGGTAATCATAGTTTTAACCTATTACCTCTACCACCCTCAGGTGGTCTACACTAGGATCGGAGAACTAGAGTATAGGGATGAGGCTAGATGTAATCTATAGAGGCCGGGGACCCTGAGGCTCCAAGGATGATATGTGGTTTGATCTGTTTCTTTTATAATTTGGATATAGTATTGATAGACATAGGTGTGAATCATTCATTACTTTCTACTTCTTTGGTATGAGATTTAGATATTTTAGTTGATCTGTTTCCTTAACCCTTGTGATTGGAGACTCTGATAGGCATTGACTCAGAAATGACACACTTGTTACAATAGTGTGATCAAACAATTGAATGTGATAGTTTCTTATAGGATCTCTTTATAACAGAAATGAGTCCTTATGAACTCATCTTAGGTATGGAATCGATATCCATAGTTCATTCCTAGATAAACTATTTTTTGTGGAGGATACAGTGTGTCCACGGTGGAAGAATGAGGTTTTTGTTTGTGGGTGAGAATTAAACCTTGTTTGATCAAGATGATCTCTGGGAAAAGAGAGTATAACTGATAACACACTAGTTTTCTAGAATGACTCTTGGAGTGATGGATTTTATGGGCTATTAGTTTCCTACAGTGGTGGCGGAGTATGAGGACGTCTTTCCTAATGAAGTACTAGGTTTACCTCCCCACCAAGAGAAATACTTCTACATTAATTTGCATCCAAGTATGACACCAATATTTTCTCCATCATATTTTATGGAACATGCAATGCTTCGATAATCAAGGGTGCAGTTAGAGGACTTAGAGGAGAAGGGCATTGTGTGATAGAGTTTCTCTCCCTGGGAAATCCCAATTTTTTTTCCAAGAAGGCGGATGGTAACTTGAGGTTATGTGTGGATTATCAGTTCTTAAACAAGATATCTATAAAGAATAAGTATCCACTATTAAGGATTTAAAACCTTTTTGATATGTCTGTAGGGGATCAATGGTTCTCGAAGATTGACCTCAGATCAGGCTATCACCAACTATGAGTACGAGATGATGATATACTAAAGACAGAATTCTGAAGTCGTTTTGGTCACTATGAGTACTTGGTGATGTCATTTAGAATTATGAAATCCCTATTAGTGTTCATGGGACTCATGAACCAGATATTTTTATTCTTTCTTATACCAGTTCTTAGTAGTCTTCATCGACTAAATCCTAGTGTATTCTGCGTCTGAGGAGGAGCATGTGAGACACTTAAGGATAGTACTAGACACACTCTGATATCACCATATTTATTAGAAGATCTCAAATTGTCAGTTTTTTATTCAAGATTCCACTTTTAGGGACACATAATCTCATATTCTAGAGTAGCAGTGGACTTGGTGAAGGTGGAGGCAGTGCTTTACTGGGAGATTCCCAAGAGTGTTACAAAGGTATAACATTTACTTGGGTTAATGATGTACTATCATAGGTTTTTACACAATTTATATAGAGTGAAAGCACCCTTGATAGATTTTACCTTGAATGGGCATCCTTTCGTGTGGATATAAAGGTTCAATCAGTTTTTCAAGAGTTGAGATAGAGGTAGACCAACACTCCCATCTTGAGTTTCTAGAGGAGGGTGTCAAGTACATAGTGTTCTGTGATGCATCAAGAACCAGACTTGGTTGTTTTATAATTAAGAGGTTGTGGTTATTGGTTATGGTTTATGTCAGTTGAGACCACATGCGCATAACAACACAACCCATTACTTGAGTTGGTAGTAGTACTCTTCACACTGAAGATTCAACAACACTACCTGATGGGTGAGCAGTTTATCATTTAATCTAACCAAAAACGTCTCAAGTATATCTTACCTTATAAGGATATTAACTTTAGATAGAGGTGATGGATAGAGTTCCTCTAAGACAATGACTGAGATTTTCTATACTCTTTGGAAGGGGCTGCTCTCAGTAGGAGATCTTTCTCTTGGTTGTTGGTTGAGGCATCATTGTAGTTAGCCTCATTGTAGTTTTCCTTTTTGGGAAAGGGTACTACTTCATATTTTCTATGGATTATTTTTACCCCACTGCTTTTACATCATTTCATGGATGATCAGTGAGGAGATACCTACTATGAGACCATACATAATCAGATATCAACTGGACATACTCTTGAATGATATTCTGAAGGTAGGGTGCATGTTATCCATTTTAGATTAACGATGATGTAACCATTGAAATTGTGGAAGGATGTGATGTGGGAACTTCATAAATACCTTTTGGAGGTGCATCCTTGTTTGGTGAAGATGTAAAAAGACCTCCAACATTAGTTTTGATGGCCTGACATCAAGAAGGGAATTGCAGAGTTTGTCTCTTGATGCCTTACTTGTCAACAAGTGAAGGAAAACCACTTGTTTCCATGCGGTTTATCTCAACCCCTTGAGGTTCCAGACTGAAATTGGGATGGTACTTCTATAAACTTCATGATGGGATTACCACTTATGTATAGGGGACACAATTTGATATTGGTGATCATAGACCGAATCACTAAGTCGGCCCACTTCCTAGATATTTGAGAGTATAGTTTATTAGAGATATTAGGATGCCTAGACATGCATAATATAGTCCAACTATATGGAGTTACCTCCATGATTGTATTATACTATGATTTTTTCTTCACATCTCAGTTATGGAGAGGTTTACATGAGGCCTTTGGGACCCAGTTACACTTGAGCATGGCATTTCACCCCTAGACTGATGACCAGACAGATCAGACCATTTATGTCGTGAAGGAAATGTTATAGGCTTTAATTTTGGAATTGGGACATAGTTGGTAGGATCACCTACCCTTTGTGGAGTTTTTGTGCAACAATATATTTCATTCCACCATTTTTATTGCACCATTCAAGGCTTTGTATAGAAAAACCAAAAGGTCACCACTTTGTTGAACTAAGCTATGAGAGTCAACACTCATCGGCCTAGAGTTGGTGTGAACTACTATAGAGATGTTTTAGATCATCCAATAGAATTTTATAACTACATAGATCTATCATAATTTATACACAGACTGACAAGTGAGACCTATGGAGTTCATAGAGGGATACCACTTATTCCTTAGAGTCTCACCATGTTGTGGATTAAAAAGATTTATCTACAGTAACAAGTTATCTCTAAGATGCATTGGTCCCTTCCATATACTACGTAGAGTTGGTGAGGTGGAATACCTCTTATCTCTACCACATTAGTTGGACTAGGTACAAGACATCTTCCATGTGTCGTAGTTGAGGTGGTATGGGCACGAAATGTTGCATGTTATCAACTAGGGCGATTTAGACATCAATGAAGGAGATACCATTGTAGAGTACCTAGTGTATATTAATGATCAGAAGGACAAGATATTTCATGGGAAATCGATTCTCCTTGTTCATGTCAAGTGGCAGTATGGGAATCTTCAGGAGATCACCTGGGAGTTGGAAATCAAGATTTGAAAGCAGTATCCTAATCTTTTTTAGTAGTTTTTTATCATTTTAGGACGGAAATCCCTAAGGATGATAGATTTTAATGAATTTTGTTTTATTTATATTATTATATATATTATTTTTGAGACCAAACACTGATATGACATCTGATTCCAATTCCTGGTATACCTGGAATAAATGATTCAAATATATTAAAAATACTAAATAGCACGTAAGTTCAGTTTTCCTGAAAAAGTAGAATAACTCCTAAACAGGGGCTCCGATCAAAAATATGAGGGTAACATTGAGTTTAAAACAGAGGTTTTATCATAGTCATGGCATAATATTTTTTCCTGTGGGATTCTTTTGAAAAATTATTCACAGGAGTAAGAAAATAAATTATTTTATAAATTATTTTTTTTATTTTTTATATAAAAAATATTATCTCTTTCAATTTATGGTTATAGTATTTTCTTATGGTTGAGTACTCAAACCCTAGAGATTCATACAACCATTTTAGATATTTCTTGTAAAAAAAATGATGGACTGGGATCGGATCGTGGATCGTTGTGCCAATGGAGTTTGAGGATGTCATCAACGATGGCAATACAGAACCATTTTTCATCAAAAAATAATCAAAAATCCAAATATTATTCTTTTGTTTTGTAATTTCCATATCATTTTCTAATCCTAGATGAATTAAAATCAATTCCACGAACATAATTGATATGCAAATCATTAGAATAATTATATTGACAGAGTTTTTATTTGTTCATTTTGATTTATCCCTCTTCATTCCTCTCCTTCTATGACAATGGATTGAGGCCAAACGAAAAATGGATGAGATTCATTCCTCACATTTTGTGGCTTTTGGATTTCTTGCCCCATTATTTTCAGGTTCATCACGAGCATTTTCTTTTGGCTCGTGGTTCGATGAATATCCAAAATTTCATCATGGTGTGTCCATTATTTAGTAAAACATATCAATACCATGGGTAAGGTTCATGATTGATGATTCAATTGAGGAATGAAAATGGTAGTATATGATTGGAGGAAAATAGTAGTGGATTTTCAGGTTGGTACCTGGGTAGAGAAAGTACACGGAAATAGCCAGCATACACAGACACAGCCAGGTGACATGGGTAGGATGTTGTGTGTCTCTACACACTGTTTACTTATTCAACACATCGTTTATGTGGATACATTCATGTTGTGTGAGGGTTTGCTACATAAAAAGTCTTAGGGATATATGGACACACTATATACCCCTAGTACACATCATGTACCCCTTTCAATAGTATTTTTATCTCTTCGCTTCCTTGTTTTCGACCATTCTAGGTTGATCATGTTTCCTTGGTCTATTCCCTCAAGGGTACTGTGTTGCATTACATCAACATCATTGGATTGTGATCCCCTCTAGAGGTTGAGTCTCAGATAGAGTTGTAGTGTCCCTATATGATACGAGAGTGTGCTCCTCTAGAATATTTATTCCATAGGTGGGGTTTATGTAATTAGCATGACCTCCCTAAGTTGGGCGTTGATCCTCCATCTAGCAGGTTTTATTGGTAGGGTTTTTGGTATCATTGACATATGATCCCCTATATATCGGGTTGACTCAGATTGGGTTTGTGGTGTCCCCTAATGGTTCTGGGTGTGAAATACAATCTATGTATCAATGTATTCTCAAACTAGGTAGTTTTCTTGGGCGAGACCCAATGATCTAGACCTCTTCATCGAGTGTCTCTGATGATAGCATGGATCATGGAGCGGATTCTCCTAGAATGATAATTTCATCGAGTAGAATCATTTGGCTAATAATTGGTTATGACTAGCTGATGGCATGGTGTCATTTCTAATTATATCTGGGGTTTCAGTTATACATTTATTGTTATATATTTTATTGATCGAACAATACTTGGTGCTTTGTGTTTAGTGTTCTTGGGAATCTTATTGGGTATATTTATATTCACCCCTTCATGGGATTTGTTCTCATGTTTTGTGTATTATTCATATGATGGACCTTTTGAAGGTGTCTTGGGAGGGTAGGGAGTGTATAGAGAACATACATAGCTTTTAAGATATAGGTGTTCATTAGGATCTTTCATTTGACTTAGTCATCTCCCTTATAGTAAGTTAAAATCTTTATAGTTTTGGTTGGGCTTGTATTTTCACCCTTTTCTATACTTTTAGTAATCCACTTTTGTACTCTTTTATAGGATATTATTTGTATGCATGCATTGGTTTTAGTTGTTTTACATTTTAGAATTTTGTGCGGCCATAGATATGTGTGTGTGTGTGTGTGAAGGTAATTTAGGATAATGCCTCCCATTTTTGGGATATTCCTACTCATCACTATTTAATATCCCCTAGGCTATTAGAGGTGGGCCTAGGGTAGTCACGGGTCAGACCTCGACAGGTCAAGTTGTGACGCACTCACCACAAAATAAATCTCAAACACTTAGTTTCTTCCCCCCCCCCCACACACACACATGGTCTTGAGAAAATTCCAATATAAAACATAGTACTGAGTAATTCTCTAAGGAACACCAAACCACAAAGATGTAGAGAAATGAGATATACCACCCCATATAGAGTATGGACAGTTCCAACTACTAATAGGGATACAACCATGTAAAAATAGGATTCAACCTAAGGGTCATCCCAAGATAAAGTATTTATACCTTTCATCAAAACCATTTTGGGAGATATACTTTAAAAAACATGTAACATTAAAAAAACACAACAATGTTTCTCAAACCAAATCAAAAATTCCCAATATACCAAAGGATAATACCCAAAGGCACTCCTTCTTCAAATATAAACACATGCCAAAAATTCTATCCTTCACTTTTAAAATTCACCAGATTCCATAAGGAATGAAATCTTATTTTCCAAAAACATTGGGGATTTTGAAAAACCTATCCATTTTCAAACATTTAAATTAATTTAAAAATCTCAATTCTTATTAATGGATTTCAAAACATCTAACCTGAATTTGAAAACTATTAACTCATATTCAAAATAAGAAACCACATGATATTTACATACCTCTTCATTATTTTAAAACACTTATAAAATATTTAATTTATATTTCAAAATCTTCCACCCCATAAAACATTTCAAAACACTTCTTGATTTCAATTTTTAAACCTAACCACTCTTAAAAACACACTAAAATATTGTTAAACTTTTCAAAATACCCACCAAATTATTTTAAACTATAAAATACCTTCTGGGTTTCATTATGAAACCACAATTTCAGAAACATTCCTTGAAAACCAAATCCATTTTATAACTATCCCTAAGGACTCATTTCAAACTAAAATCATTTCTTATGAAATCATATTTTCCAAATAATATTTTTTTATAGGAGTCACATTAGAAAACATATCAAAAATCTAAAAAAAATCAATCCAATAAAATCACAACATCACAAAAATACCTTAATTTATCCCACTAATTTTGAATCAATCAATAGAAATATAAATATATATCTATAATGGGATGCATCGACATGCATTTCTTAGTCATATGGTTGGACAAACTATGCACAAATAAGGAAAAATCCTCTAAAACGACTCTAGAATCTTGCACTTATCCACTGAACATTTTTTAGGATATATGATCTAATTGTGTATCGCTTATTCTTCCTATATTATCATCCAAAAACTCAAAAAACCCAAAGGAAACTCAAACAAATGATAATGAGGATGAAAACACAATTAAAAATTATCAAAATTGAATCCAAATCCTAATTACCTATGGATTATCCAAAATCATCTATACAATAATCCTAATCTCTATTATACCATAAAACATCCAAATAATATGAAAAAGTTATAAAAACCAAGTCCCATTTTAGAATCCTAGGATTTTATATCAATTTTTAATTAATTTTCCTTGGATACCACTAAACGAGTACCCAACCAAGATTACTACTGTATCAACCTGGCCCTATAAATCTTGGTGTTGGTGTCTACTACCATTAAATTGGTTTGATTACAAGGAATCAAATCCAAAAGTGACAAATATTTGATGAGTCTTATTAAACCATACCCAAATATAAGTCTCATATTACAACTAAATACAGTAATTATAAAATAATTTGTTATTTTAAGGATTAATTTATTCTATATAGCGTATCCTGGAATATATTTCTTAGTATATTTAAAGGATTCTAAGGGAAAAAAATTAGGGTGAGATTAAATGCTCAGTAAGGGTAAAGAATAGTAGAATAAATAATGAATCAATAAAAATAGTAACAATGGTATGGTAAATAATTGAACACCCATACCATTTAATCAAAAAACTAAGAAGGAAGTGCATAAACAATATATCAATGTAATTAAATAACTAGATAAGGAAAAATCAATATGGAAAGGTAAGAAACTGAATCATGTTCTATTTAATAAATAAGCTGAGAATGAAATCCATCCATAGATATGTCAACACAAAATCTCATGGATAATAATAACTAAATCGAAATAAAGACAATGCTTAATTATTTAACATTGTGTTCCCCATGAACATGATACTTTTACTGTAAAGATGGTTTAAAATGTATTGGGTAATATACCATTAGATCAGGCTAGCAAACTAATTTTGTCCAATGAGACTAATGATACATCATGGGGAATGAATTTACTATTCCCCAACCCATATGGCTTGCATTAAATGTTACCCAACTCATGTATTTCATGTACAAAGAATTATCAAATAATTGATTCTTATTCATCAACAAAGTGCCTTATCAAATATATATATTGAGTACAGGATACGAATTTATCAATATTTCTCCAAATAATCAAATAAATTTCAAAGTAAACACCACATGAAAAGTAGTATACGATTAAGTAAATAATAATATCCATGAAAAATGATATGGATATTTATGGAAAATTAAATTTCAAATGACCATATAAAATTGAATATTTCAAGGGGACTAAAAGGAATCAAGAAAGTGAATATGAATACTATACTTATACAAATCAAACATAAACTATCTATAGGAAGAATAAGGATAGTATCAATACAAGATATCCCAAGTGGAGTAAAAATAAAGGCTTGTCTTTGATGACTAGAAATACTATAAAAATATCATTTATAAACATTCTTTAGGAAAATACCCTTTTGTTTAGAAAAATAATTTTGAAAAACCTTTTCTTTGAAAAATACTTTTGAAAAAAATATATTTAAAAAGTAACCTTTAAAAAATTAAATGGAAGCTTCAAATAAATAAATGCAGGTAATTCTATCCATGTCATATGAGGTAAAAGTAACATTCATTTTTTCCAGTAAAAAGAATAGAAAAATTCCTTGTCTGGAAAGAGACAAGAAGATTCTTATGAAAGTATTAGTGAAGTACAAAATCGGTAAAACTTTATTTAATAAATATTTATTTGAATTGTTAAAAGAATTTTTGAAAACATTTTTAGAAAATAGTGTTTTTATAAGAAAAAAATTTTTCTGACTAAATAGAGAAATGGAGTCGGGTTTTCATAAAAACATTTTCTAAAACATTTTGAGTAAAAAAGAGCGTAAAAATGGTACTATTAATTGGAAAATGGAATAACCATAGGATTAGAATATTAAAGGGTTTATTGTAAAATGATAAAATAATTTCCTCAGATGAAAATTCAAGTGTAAACAATCCCTAACAAAATGAGATTGTTAAGTAAACACTTAAAAATATTATAACATTGAAGTGAGAATCAATAAATGAGTAGATTATGTGTATCAACAAAAAATCCACATAAGGAAGTAAAATACATAAATAGATATTCAATTACATTATAAACATAATTATAGAATATTAATTACAGTGATTTAGTAGTATAACCCAATGAATATAAATTGGTTTGTGAATTTATTTTCCACCTGGTAACTCTTAACTCGAATCCCCTTAAATGAAATAATTAAAATTGAAACTCAAAATATCATGAAGAATGAATGAATCATAATATTATGTGAAAAAGTGGAAGTATCCATACCATATATAATAAATTAGGTTCACAAAAATAAATTGAATGTTTTAAGTTAAATTTAACAATCACAAAAGGATGTGTCATTAAAAAGATAATCATTAAAAATGTTATCGAGGAGAATAATCTTTAAACATTCCAAAGTGTCCCATACCACTATGAAACATTTGAATCATAATATCCACGAAGTAATGACATTAAATGAAACATATAATATCATGATAACAAATAGATTCATGATATAACACGTCAAATGTAAATATATACACCACATAAAAGAAACTAGGTTCATATCAACAAATATGTATTAATGGAAAGTGAATCAAGATGAAATTACATACGTTGCATTTCATTTCAGTAGAATAAAAATATTAATTTAAAATGGATTTAATAGTGTTAATAACTTATTAAATAACCATATTCATGTTTATAATATCATATATTATCTTCTTATAATATCTTATTACACGTTTGATAACAATCTTTCATTATTTTTACTATTTTGGGTATTAATTGCCTAGTATGTCGAGTAGGTTTTAACATGTAACTTGTTGTTACTATCACGATTTAACAATGTTAATTATATAAAAAATTATTTAAATAAAATATATATTTATTATATATCTATTTATAATAATCCATAATATTTTGGGATAACAAACGGAATACATCGTTCATGGAGATGGTTGGTCGTACGTACGCATGAACGTTACTTTCATCTATTTTCTATTTTAAAATAATGAAAATGAAATGATATATATTTATATTATAAATAAATTATCATAAACATGTCAGATATATTATATATTTTCATTAAAACCATTATTTATATGTTTCATGTATAGTGTGAATTAGTCGCATCGCTTTGAGGGGCGGTAATCCACACATCAACAAAACGATGTTATCGTATTTATAAAAAAACAAATTTATATGTTATAAAATAATTAAATAAGTAAAAATAAATTATAAATATCATATATAAGATATAAGATATATAAATATATTTACTATCATAGTTCTCAACCATCAAAGGTGGTAAAGGAAAAAACGAACAACTTCATTTTGTGAGGCGGTAGTTCGACGTACACAAAAATGTAATGTTCGTTACCCATTAGATGGAAGCATTTGTAAGTGTATATATGAAAATTAACATAAATTCATATAATTATATTTAGGATACAAGTTTTTTTATATAATAATGAAATATAATAATTGAAATAGTGGATAAAGAAATACAACTAAATAGCTTGAGGGAGGAGGTTACCTCTTCTTTGGGTAACTCTTTTTTCTTTGCACAAAAGGGTTTCCTTGGATAGATTTATGACCATGTTTAGGATTATAGTATTAGGGGAGGTATTTTTAGTAGATATTTGGTCACATATTGGTTGATATAAATAGTATAGAGAGATGTGAGGAAGTGGGAGGCTTGAGTGCCTTTTTATAGTGGAGGAGTTACACTCTTGTAAATTTAGGAAAAGGAAATTGCACCCATGTTTTCTCCCATGTAAAGTGGATAAAATAATGGACCAAATTATATTAAATGGATTATAAGGTATAAATATGGCCATCTAGTGGATTTTGGAAATGTTTCTAGGTCATTTGGAACCTTATGTTAAAGTTTTAATACTTTGTTAAGGTTAAGTTCACCTTAATCGTTGTCATTAATTTTAATTACTTTCACTAATAGTTTTGGTCAAAAACTAAGTTAAATTTATTATAAATTATTTATTATTTTTATTAAAAATATGGAATCCATTTATCTAAATTCCAATCACTTAAGTGGTAGAAATTAATTTAAATTTAATCCTGTAGGTTGAATGACTATGCAGGTTTTTAAAGTAAAGATATTCAGAAGTTCAATATATTTTTATATTCATTTTCAAACTGAAATTAATTACAATGACCTAAATTGGATTAATTGATAAAAATTTGAACTAATTAAACTTTAAAATTAATTTAAATTATAATTTAACCTTACAATAAAATATATGAAAAAATTGTTTTGAATTAAAATTCATTATTTTTCAATATTTATTAAAAAATAAACATTTATAGAAAAATACTAAAAATCCACCCTTACATAATTTTTATGTTTCTATTTAAAATATTATGTTTATTTTTTAATATAAGATTTATAAAATTTCCAAAAAACATATTTAAAATAGGTTTTACATTAAAAAGTAGTAAAAGTACCTTTATAAAAATATTGGTTTTTATGACAAATATTCGGTTTGTTATTATCATATTCTTATAAAATATATTGGATTAATATAAAAATTATTTTAATTAATAATATATATTTATATTACATTAATATCATTCATAATTTTTAATTAATTTAATTTATTAGGATAAAACTTCTTTGTGTGCATAAAAATAGTTTTCTACAAAATATTTCCTTTATTTTCAATTAGTTCTTATATTCATTTCTAATTAATTTGTAACCAATGAATTAGTTGTGTAAACCATATATTTTTATAAGTTATTTAATATTTTTCATGACATATAGTTTATATATTATTATATAAAATAATAATATTGTAATAATATATTATTGTTTGGTAAAACTTGGTCTTATGTATAATGCAAGCCATTCAAGAAACTCATTAAAGCATGTGATGTATGCTAACTCAATTTCACATACATTTAAATCTATAAAATATATTTAATTTATTTAAAAAGTAAATATATTATAAATAATTGGGATATTATATTCCCTTATTCACTTGGTGTTTCGTTTCATGCACAATATTGAATACAATATTTATACTTTAGATTTTTGGGGTGTCACATTCTCTCCACCTTAATTAAATTGCATCATCTCAATTTAAAATTGATTTTTATGATATATTTTTTTATATTTCCTACGTTCAAAATACTACATCATGAGAATGGTTTGTAAGAAATACTCTCAAAAAAATAGTATGAAAAGTTTAAAGGTCTCATGGAATAACATATAACTAGGTCTCTATGTAAGAGAAGATCAGTGGAAAAGTGTAAATATTTATAGTATGTGATTGATTTCATCAATAACAGACAATTGAATGATAAATGAAAATTTGAGGGCATTAAATCCGTAAATCTATAATGATTTATGAGACCATCAGATTGATAAAAATTAATGTATTAGGACAACATTTTTTGAAGATCCTTTTCTCATGTTGAAAAAATCCAATACTATTTAGAAATATAAGGAAATTTACTTACATGATATGTTTTAATATCATATAAATAATTCCATATTTTGGTTGTGCTTCGATTAAATTATAATTCATCACTTACCTAAAGAAATGGGTATCAAAAAATTAACTTTGATCCATGAAGCGCTAAAATAAACATTTAATGAATCATAAGGCCTAAAAAATAGTGAAAAGTATTTTCATGTGTCTCTATCTATTCTCCAAATCCAAAATGGTTAATACATTAATATCTAAACATAATAATTTACACTACTAGTTCATAATTAATATTTATTGATCAAATTTTTTAATAAAAAAACAATGACATAATAACCATGACATTGTGTAGGTCAGTGGTTGGCATTAAACCCTTATCATCCTTCGGTCATGGGTTCAGGACCTGTTTCCTTATAGGACTGGATTGGTTTTCACTCAGAATACATGTTGTCCTTCTCTAAAACTATATAATTTCCAAAATAAATATGATAGAAATCCTTGAAATAAGGTTAATCACTAAATATACGTTTAACTATGGTTTTCAATACAACCTAAATACATAAATACTTCATTATTTTAATTAAACATAAGTTCTTCATTGGATTAAGAGTTAAACTAGGTCATTCATTTTCCTTATCTAATCAAATACTTCATAATGGTTTATAAAGAAAATGTTAATTATCTTAAGTATATCCACCAGGAGTGTCAAAACAGGTGCATAATAAATCTCATTTTCATGTACCAGGTTATATCGAGTTAGGCCCAACACACATTTTCAAATTTTTTATTCCTAGGTACACTTTTTACACATCTACTTCCACTTGTAGTGTCCAGACAAGGATGTATTTCTAGGAAAACTACCTAATTTATATCTAACAAAAACTTTAGGATGTTCTTTTAGACTTATCATCAAATTGTACCTTTGGTATATGTTCTCTAATATTTATCTATTAAATTTAATTCCTAAGATTGCTACTAAACTTCCTATGATACCAACTATAGTGAATCGACCCCCGAAAGCTCAGAGCTGGTATTTACTACTATTACATTGACATGATTATGATGAATCAAATCTCAAAGGACTGAAGAAATTAGTAGTCTCGGTAAACCAAACACATACATAAGTATCATATTAAAAATAAATAAACTAATTACAACATAATATTTTTCTTTTGAGGGTTGATTTATTCCACATATATTATCCTTGCATATATTTATTAGTTCATTTCTGGGATTCCTGAGTAAAGTAAAAAAATAAGGTTGAGCTCAAATTCTAATTAAGGGTAAAGTGTAGCTGAATCAATAATGAATCAATGAGAATAATAATTATAGTATGTTAAATAACGGAATAAACGATACTATGTAATCAAAAAATTGATAAGTGCATAAAAAATATGGAAATTTAAAAACTGGAGACACATTCCATTCAAATAAACAGATAAGAAAAAATCAATATAGAAAGGTAAGATACTAAAACACATGAAATTTAATCAATAAACTAGGAATGAAATGCATCCATAGATATATTGATGAAAAATATTGTGGAAAATAATAAATAAATCAAAATTAAGATAATTATTAATTATTGAATGTCATGTTTTCCAGGAACATAACTTTACCGTAATGATTTTTTAAAAAGTATTGGGTAAAAACCAATTATCTTAGGCTATCCAAATGATTTTATCCCATGAGACTAAAAATGCATCATGGTTATTGCATTAACTGGTCCCCAACCTATAGGTCTTGCATTAAATGTTCCCCAAAAAATTTCTTTCATTTCCAAAGCATTATCAAATAATTTATTTGAATCCATAAACAAAGTTCCTTATCAAATATCATTATTGAGTAAAGGATATGGATTTATCAATATTTCTCCAAATAATAAAATAACTCTCAAAGTAATAATCATATTAAAAATGGTATATGGTTCAGAAAATAATCATATCTATGAAAAAATGTATTTATATTTATGTAAAATTCAAGGTTAAACGATCATAGAAAATTAAATATTTCAAGGGGCTTAAAGAAATCAAGGGAGTGAATGTGAATACTATCATGGGAAAAATAACTAATAAATCGTTTAGATGAATAATAAAGATGGTATCAACAAAATATATCCCTAGTAGAGTAAAAATAAATGTTTATTTGTTGATTAATATAAATAATATAAAAATATCATGTAAAACATTCTTGAGAAAAATATCCTTATGTTTTGAAAAAAACTTTCCAAAACAATTATTTAAAAATAACTTTTTAAAACATATTCTTTAAAAACTAACCTTTTAAACATGTAGAGGAAGCTTAAAAGAAATGATGGTGTGTTAATTTGTACACGTTGTAAAAGGTAAAATTAATAATCCTTTTTAATGGGAAAATGTTTAGAAAAATTCCTTATTTGGAAAGCGGAAATAAGATTCATTTGAAATCACTGGTAAAAGATAAAAGGTTAAAAATGTATTTAAAAAATCATTTTGTAATATTTAAAAGCATTTATTAAAACATTTTGATAAAATATGGATTTTAGAAGAAAATAGGTTCACTAACAAAAGATAAATATAAAGTCATATTTTTCTAAAAATATTTTCTAAAACATTTTTAGTACAAAAGAGTGGGAAAATTTTAGTATTACTTGGAAAATCTCATGAATAACTAGAGGAGAAGAAATTAAAGGTTTTATTATCCAATGATAAAATAATTTCTTAGGATGTAAATTCAATTGTAAAAAATCCCTAAAAATGAGATTGTTAAGTAAACCCTTGAAAAGATTATAACATTGAAGTGAGAATCAATTAATGAGTAGATTATGTGAATCAATTGTAAATCCACATAAAGAAGTGGAAATACATAAATAGATAGTAAAATTCATTATAAACATAATCATAGAATATTAATTATAATGTGGTATTGGTATAAGCCAAGGAAAATATATTGGGTTATGAAATTATTTTCCACTTGGTAACTTTTAACTCAAATCCCCTTATATGAAATAATTCAAATTGAAACTTAAAATATAATAAAGAATGAATGAATCATGATATTATATGATAAATTTGAAGTGTTTATACCATATATAATAAATTAGGTGCACAAAAATAATGTGATTTTTTTATTATAATGTTAACAATCAATAAAGGATGCGAGATTGAAAAGGTAATCATTAAAATGTTATCGAGGAGAATAATCTGTAAACATTCCAAAGTGACCCATACTACTTTGAAATATTTGAATAATAATCTCCTTGAAGTAATAAAATAAAATGAAAATTATAATATCATGAGAATAAATAGATTCATGATATAACATGTTAAAGGAAAATATATACAGCACGTAAAAGAAACTATGTACATAACAATAAATATGTCTCAATGGAATGTAAATTGAGATAAAATCCCTTACCTTGAATTTTATTTCATATGAACATCCATTAAATTAATATATAAGGGTTTTAATATTTTTATGTACTTATTATAGAACTATATTCATGTGTATTATATCAAATATTATCTAATTATAATATCTTATTACATGTTTGATAATAATTATTTATTATTTTCACTATTTCAGGTGTTAGTTTCCTAGTTTGTCGAGTGTGTTTTAACATGTTGTGTGTTGTTCCTATAATGGTTGAATCATATTTAGAAATTAATCCATGATGTATGTAAAATATATATTTATTATATATTTATTTATAATAATCCATAATATTTGGAAATTAGAAATGGAATGCACTGTTCTTAGAGATTGTAAGTCGTATGTACGCATGAACGCTACATTAATTTCTTTTACATATTAAAAGAATGAAATGTAAATTATATATGTGTATATTATTAATATATTAACATATTTATTCCATATATATTACATATTTTTATTAAAATCATCCTTTATATGTTCCATGTATAGTGTGAATGAGTCATGTCGCTTTGAGGGGGCGGTAGTCCACACTCCCACAAATAATGTTATCTTATTTACAAAAAATGGAAATAATAAAGGTATGGGTTATCAAATAATTAAATAAGTATAAAGATGTTATAAATATCATATATAACTTATATAAATATATTTTCTATCATAATTCCCAACCATGTGAGGTGGTAAAGGAAAAATGAACAACTTCATTTTGTGACGCGGTAGTTCACTGTACACATAAACGGTTTGTCCATAACCCATTAGATTGAATTTTGTGTAATTTTAGGTAAAAACCTTTACATAAAATATATAATTATATCTATGATACGTTTTTTTATATAATACAGGGATTAGAATAATTGAAATAGTGGAGAAATAAATAAAACTAAAGAGCTTGAGGGAGGAGGTTACCTCTTCTTTGGGTAACTCATTTTGGTTTACACAAAAGGTATTACTTGGATGTATTTATGAAAAATTTGTGGAATCTAGGATGAGGTTAGTTATTTTTAGGATCTATTTGGGTAGATCTTTGCTGATAAAAATTGGCTTGAGATGTGTTAGAAAGTGGGAGGATTGAGTGCCTTTTTATATTGAAGGAGGAGTGATGATCTTATAAATTTTGAAAAAGGGAATTACAATCATGTTCTTCCTATGTAAAGTAGATCCAATAATGGACCAAATTAGATAAAAGGTAGTATAGGGTATAAATATTTCCATCAAATTTATTTTTTTCAAGTTTCTAGGTCATTTTGGCCCTTAAGTTTAAGGTTTAGTCCTTTGTTAAGCATAATTTCGCCTTAATCGTTGTAATTAATTTTAATTACATTCACTAATATTTTTAGTCAATAACTAATTTTACCATATTATAAATTATGAATTATTATTATTACAAATATTTAATCTATTTGTCCAAATTCCAATCATATAAGTGTAATAAATTAATTTAAATTTAATCACATAGATGGGACGACAAATCTGGTTTTTAAAGTAAAAACTATAATGTTTTATATGTTTTTATATTCAATTTCAAAGTGAAATTGATTCCAATGACCTAAATTTGATTAATTGATAAAATAAATATCTAATAAAACATCAAAAACAGTTTAAAATATAATTTATTCTTATAAATAAATTAGATGGAAAAGAAGTTTTCAACTAAAATTTAGTATTTTTCACTATTTAAAAAAAAATAAAACTTCATAGAAAAAAACAAATAATTCACCCTAACCTCATTTTTATATTTTTATTTCAAATATTAACTATACATCTACATATAATACATATATAAGTGCCAAAAAAATTATTTATAAATTTTCTCTATTAAAACAAAGTAAAAGTGCCTTTATAAATATATATTTTTTATGCGAAATATTATGTTTGTTCATATCCTATACTTACCAAATCTATTATATGAACATGAGAAATATTTTATTGAATAATATATATATATAAATATTAAATTTATATCATTCACTAATTGAAACTAATTTAATTTATTTCGATGAAACACCTTTGAAAGCATAAAAATATTCCCTTTATTTTTAATTGGTTGTTACATTCATTTGTAATTAATTTGTAAGCATTTAATTAGTCATTTAAACCATATATTTTCATAAGATAGTTAATACTATTCATAATATCTAGTTTATATATTATTATATTAAATAATAATATTTTATTATTTTATTATTTTTTTGTAAAACTCGGTCTTGCGTGTAACGTGAGCCATTGAAGAAACTCGTTGTTGCATGTGACGTGCACTAAATCAGTTTTTTATACATCGCAATATATAAAATATATTGAATTTATTTAAAATAGTAAATATATTATAAATACTAGGGTTATTATATTCCCTTATGTTCTTGGTGTTCTGTGTCATATACGTTATCAAATAAAATGTTCCTACTTTAGAATTTCATAGCATAACAACTATGTGTTCTGAAGGGAATTCCCAATCCCTAAGGGTTAGAGAAGCATCATGGTTATTGACAAGAACAAGTGGTAATGATTTTAACCTCAAATAAATGTATAAACTAGTGGTGGAAATAATGAGAATTTAGCATAACTTATCCAGATGGTGGATATCCATGCACATAAAATAAGAAATTATAAATAAAGATGAAATAAAAACACAGAATAATAAAATAAAGATGCATATAACACAGAAAAATTGGTAAATAAATAAAAATATAGCTAAATAAAAATATAAATTTTTCCTGGATGAATTGGATAATACGACATCCCAAAAATAAAATGGAATGTGAACAATTCCAATAAATCCTCTGTGTAACCTATGGTTACACACCACAACTAATATCCAACCATGGACCTAATGACAAATCAATAAATGGGATCAAATATTAGGCACATGAGGGACAATATAAGAATTACACACACACTAGTATATATATAGGGTGTTATCCAAACATTCTTAGTAGGATTTCACAAAAGTTTCTATGTGTTTCCTTTCATAATACAATACATAAATTCTAGTTTGATCATAATTTATAAAAATAGTTTTTTTCACGTGAGAAAGCATAAAAAAGTATCATGATTTATCTTTTCATTCCATAACAAGGGAAAAACTTTTTAAGAGAAAAGGGGCCTCATCTGAGATAAAATCATTATTTTTAATTTAATCAATTAATCAAAACATTCATTTGAAATTTATTTCAAACCAAAAAAATATAGGGATTTAAAATTTATAAAAAAAAATTAATAACATTCTATTTTTTCAAAACATTTCTCAATTGTATCTTTAAAACAAACATTATTTTTTTGAAAACCCACACTTTCCAAAACCATTGGTAAATAAATTTTAAATTAAACAAAAACTACTAAAAATTTTAAATTATAAACCCTATAAGAACCCAGATATTAGTAGATAAAAATAAATTAACCCACAACCAAGTAAAGGTTCAATGTAATAAAAATAAAATATAGATCATACAATCAATGTATTGTATTGGGACCCACTATATAATCCTAAAAATGACCATTCAACATTGGAAAATCACTAGGCTCTAACATGAATGGTATAGTAATTGGATTATTGAATCACTCACTAGGCCTTATATGAAACCAGAACAACCATCTCGACTTCCTTTTCATGCACACAAAGTACAATATGAATAAACCCTTGGGGGTGAGACTTTCCTTGGACACTAGTTAGTGTTCACACACCAAGATATCATAACATGAATCCAAAACATCTATATATTGACTTAAAATTACATTGTATTAATAAATATAGGTGATAAAGAAACAAGTACTGAGTCCATCACATGATACAAAAATTATAAAACACTTTGAAATAAACCTCATCTCACCTAATATACACTCAAAAGAAATAACACCTTTGGATTTCATCCATGCCTAATAATAACTTATAAATATAATTACGTATCATACCACTTGTGACACAATATAGACCAATTACAATAAAAATGAGTGTTATGAATCATCCCAGATACCTTGGTATAAAAATACCCGAGCTGGCTCTGATATAGCTCGAAGGGTGTTCCAATCCCCATTGGTTGGAGACTAGAACCTGGCATCATAAAAGAATAAAAAGAGAATGATTTTTTCCACAAAATAGAAGAAGGAAAAAATATACATTTTTCTATGTCATCACTCTTCAAGGAGAAAGGACCATAAATAAATAGGTAAAACAATACCCAAAATAGTACATCATCAAAAGACATAACATCTTCCAAGGTAAAAGCTCAAGCATATCCCATTTAACAAGTGTATAAAATCTCCACCAGTCATCTCTGTCACTATGGTTCCAAAGGATTAAGAACCTTCCCCATATCCAAGTGGTGATTTCCCTCTTCTTGGACCTAACATAAGATAATATACAAACACCTGAAGGCAAAGGTACGGTATAAGTTAAACATCCCAATAGGGTCTCTGTAAGTGTTCCATAATAAATTCCATAAAAATTAACCAATTATTATTTATATTTAAAAAAATATTTCATGTCATGTAATTTACATATTTTCAAAAAAAACATGCCATTATAATCAAAAGAAGTAAGATATATCAAAACATGCTTAAATGAACATTTTATATAAACATTTATATATAGAAGTTTCTATGAATAAAACAATTCAATAATCACATGAATGTAATCATAAAATAAAACAACTCATTGCACCATGTAATAAGACTTATGGTACATTTAATTCTTGTAATAGGATCCTCACACTACTCAATAAGTGGTATCATCTCATTTTGTGAACATGCCCTTCAACTCCGGCCATCCAGACTTAACTACCACATTAGGAAAATCATGTTGTAGTAAGTTTATTTTAGTTTTTTCATAATCAAACCATTTATAGGGGTCATATCCTAGAATGGTTTTCCTACTTACCTACTAACTACTCGAGTTCACATGTGTGTGAGTCAATCAATCAATCCTGGGAAAATAAATCATTTCAAATCAATTCAAAATACAATTGTACAATTTCATTTTTCAACATGACTTTCTCATTTCAAAACCAAATCATAGGTTTTTATCAATTCATGGATTTTCAAATAATCCTTAAATTTAATCCATTTATCTTATGGTTCAATATCAAATCATTTCATCAAATAAATTTCCAAATAAATCAATCAATTTTTCTCAAATATACCCTTGAATTTCAATTCCACAAAAATTAAGGGTTTTCAAAATTTCTATGCCATTTTAAAAATAAAACATAAATCATATCAGTTATGGGTTTATAAATAATGTAAAATCTCATATCAAATAAATAAATAAAATCATATTTTTAATTATAGGGAAAAATATATGGAACCACCTACCTTTTATCAGTGATGAAATCAACACCTGCAATAGAAAACGCCAATGAAGAATAAAGGCGATGGAGATAAATAATAAAATCATATATCACTGATCATCATGATAAAAATTCAATTCAATTATAAAATATGATATTGTATTCTTTCAAATAAGGGTAGTAGATAGAAGTATAAAACCATAGTAATGAATGTCATCGGAGATCAAACACCGAACTGAGATGTATAGAAGGTAAGGAATCAACCAAAAAAATTCTGAGGTAGCACTATGGTCTTGAGGAAAGATCTTGCATGATAAAAGAAATAATGTTAGGATATGGTTCATAAAAACACATTGTGAATAAGTAATTCACATCATGAATACAATATTTGTTACATGAATACCCCAAGTTTCATATATGCTAAAAAATGAATCACTTTAGGTTAAAAATCATGATCCTGAATATTCAGCATCATGAAACCAATTCATGACATAAAAATCATTCATGTCAAGAAACTGTTTTAGGGATTATTCTGAGTAATGAATTCATGTCATGAATTACATTCATGACATGAATCTATCATATAGACATTACACAACCAGTACATGAAGAGAAACTCAGAAAAGGCCTATAACTGAACCCAAACCTAAATAACACCCTCCAAAATATTTGAAAAATGTATACCCAAACTCCATTATTTAAAAAAAACATCCCTAAACATTAGATAAAAATAATGGTTGAAAAAATCCTAAAAAATGGTAATGGTATGTTGCAACCTCCCCACCATAAACACTTTCTATGTTTAAAAAACATCTCAAGAAGATTCCATAAAGAATAAATGAGGACACTACTCTCTCATTAGTGCTTCATGCTCCCAGGTCTCATGAAAATCAGAATAATAATTCCATAGCACATGGACCAATGGTATTTTCTTCCCATGAAGAAATTTTTTCCCAGAATCAATAATCCTGAATAGATGTTCAGTGATCAAAAAATCAGGAGCAACATCAAGATCTTCCCAACTAAATACATAACAAGGTTCAGAAACATAATTTTGAATTTTTGATACATGAAACACATTGTAGATAAAAATAAACTAAGTTGGAAGTTCCAAATGGTGGGCCACTTTCCCACTCACTCAACAATATAAAAAGTACCTACAAACCTCATTGCAACCTTTCCCTATTTTACATGGCATTGGAGACCTTATCGAGTTGAAACTCTCAAAAACACCTGGTCACTAATAGAAAATTCAAATGGTCACTCATAAAAATTAGCTATTATTTATAACATCTCTCTAATATCACCATTATCTGATGAATAAATTAAATCTCCATCCTCGTCTCTTAGACTAAACTTGGTCTATCTGAGGATCTTTGGGTAATCTACAACCAAAATAATGGTGATCTAAAACAGTGGATATAAAATGACTCAAAATAATACATTTTTATAGAGGAATGGTAACATTTATTATAGAAAAACTCAACTAGTCCCAAATGGTCATCTCAATATCCACCGAAGTCAAGAACACAAACATGTATAATGTCCTCAATAATCTATAAATCTCTCTGTATATATCCACTCATTAATAGAAGATATAATACATTAAAAAGTACATGGGATCATAGTGAATCCTAGATACCTCTCTAAATGTGATAAGTGAAACAAAGAACCCTATCAAAGACTATAGCATATGGAAATCCATGAAACCGAACAATCTCTTTCATATAGTGACTTCCCAATTCTTAAAACAAATTGTATCTCGAATCGGTATAAAGTGAAATGATTTGGTCATCCTATTGATAAAAATCCATATTCTATTCTTCCATCAAGGGGTACATGAAATCCATCCACAAAGTCCATATAAATATCATATTGCTTCTAAGTTGGCGGTAGAAGTAGCTAAAGAAACCTCAAAGGTATCTGGTCCCCAGATTTTACTTTTTGGTAGCTATAACAATGTGATACACAGTTAGTGATGTATCATCTCATACCTATCCACCAAAATCATTTATCAATATCATATAACATATTTTTGGTTCCCGGGTGCACTGCCCACTAGGAACTATGGAAGTCCCATGTTACAATATTTCTCATAGGTAATGGTACAACATACCAATTATATAAACATAGGACACCCTCCAAATATAAAATCCACTTCATAATTGTCTCCCTACCAAAAAAGAGTTTCCATAACTCCACATAATTTATCATCAAATTGATTCTCCTAAAGAAACATCCCAAGAAGATAATAGGTCAACTATATGCTCACCAAAATAACCACAGACTCATTCTCCTAGACTCACAAATGAATGTGAGAAAAGAGGGAAATCAGATTTCACTCTTCTGATGACTCTTTCATGTCCTGGATTATAATTTTCCTACTCAAATAATTAGTAATGACATTCCCATTACTGGGGGTGTAGGTAATGTCGATATCAAAAGATTACAGGCAATCCACCCAACGCCTCGATGAGATGTTCAAATATTTTTGAGATAATATATAACTCAATATTTTGTGGTTGGAATAAATGGTAAACCCTTAATTGAAAATTTAAATATAAAAAATCTAAAAATAATGCACCATATTTGTGAGTTTGAGATTGTGGCCCAAGTGGTCTGGAACCAAAGGCTACCACATTATTTCCCTATATAAGGACACAACCCAATCCCGAAAATGATGCATCATAGTAGACTACATATCCATGAACAACATCTGGAAGAATCAACACCAAAACATAAGTCAAATTATGTTTCATCTCAACAAAAGAACTCAAAAAAAATTCATCCCAAATAAACTTCACTTCTTTCTAAGTGAGATCGGTCATTAGAGAATCCAACATTGAGAAATACTTAGAAAACCTATGTAAACATCATAATAATACTAATAACATTCATATCTCAAAGTTATTGCATGGTTTCTCCAATTTAATAACATCATTCACCTTCTCTGGATCAATAGAAAACCATTTTATAATACCACATGTCCTATGAAATTCAATTCTCTAATCCAAAAAATACATTATAAAAGATTCGCATAAAGCTAATTGATTTCTCAAGATTTTTAATAATTCAATAAAATGATACACATTTTCCTCCAAAATCTGAGATTAAACTATGGTATAATCCAAAAATACCACAATGAACGAGTCAAGGTACTCATGAAATATCATGTTCATAAAAGAAATAAAAACTATTAGGTATTGATTAGACTAAATTTCATAAAAATATACTCATAATGTCTATATCTACTCTTGAAGGTAGTCTTCTAAATTTCAGGATCTTTTATTCTAAATTGGTTATAACAAAATCAAAGATAAATATTTGAAACCCACTTCACCCCTTTTATCTAGTCGAATAGATCATTAATCCATGGAAATAGATACTTATTCTATACCATGAATCGATTTAGTTTCTTAGAATCAATAAATGGGTGAAGTTTTCAATCATCTTTAATCTCAAAGAAAATATTTGATTCCCATGGTGACAAACATTGTCATATGAAAACATACTCTAGAAAATAATCCAACTGATTCTTCAAATTTTTCTACTCCACTGGTTCTATATGGTAACAGATAATAGACACTGGCTAAGTATCATTTACTAAATCAATGGAAAACTATACCTTTATTACTAGTGGAAAACCTGAGAAATAAGAATGAAAAATATCAATACACTTGATGAAAACTATAGAGATATCACAACTAAAATATTTCTAATCAAAGTTAAAATAAAACATCAATATTACCCTACCCAAATTTGGAAAAGAAGGTTTGTCTCTAATTTACCTTTGTTTTTATTCTCCCTAAAATACTCAACACACCCCATCAACTGAAGTTTAGGAGAACCATCAATGATAATAGTTAATCTAGGCCTTATGAGAAATTATACAATCTATCCTGACAGTGACATTAAGCGGTTTCATGTTGAGAACTAGAAAATTATAGATTAGATCAAACTCTAATAAATAGAAAACACAAAGAGGACCCTTAAGGACCTTCTCTATCTTCATTCTAAGTGGCGTAGTAATATCCATTACATAAGACAAAATATCTATAAGAATATTCATAAAAATAAAAAATCACATCTATATAAATTTGTGAGTTTCACCATTGTCTAATAAATCATTCACTAAAGATGAATCTATAGTGGTGGTACCATTCAAAATCATTATACATGCACTAACTTCCTCTAGAAACTCTTCCACTTCATAAAGAACCTTTATTTTATATGTCTATGGCTGGAACCCCTTTTTTGTTGAAGTTTATGATTTCACTATAATACTTTTTTAGGATGATCTCCTTAAATTGTGTGAATTAGAAAATATATGACAGAACATCTATAGGTGTCCTAAGTGACCACATGAACTAAGGATCATGTGTTCCTCTATGCAGGACAATTTATAATGACTAACCTTGCTTCACAGAAATCATGTAAAATGGCCTTTTCCCAGAAATTAAAGAGTTTTATAAGATTCATGCTATCTATAACCACTATGAGACTCATCATGGTTTCTCTTTCCTTTTAATGGAACTCAAAAAACTTCCATTCGGAGAAAAAGGAAATCCAATAAACCCTGACTTACCAGCCAAATCAAGATCACCCATCAATTCCCTATCTAGCATGTCGACATCAGATGTGATCTTTAATATAATTTCTTGCGCTTTGATGTCATAATGAAGACCCATCTCAAATCTTCAGGCTTTCGGTTTCTTATTTTTCATCATATCAGGAGAAAACTGAAAAAGCTCAAAAAAGTTATATTTTTTCATATTCTTATCACCCTGATAGAGGCTAACAACCTCCATATAATTTTTCAATACCAACATCTCTAGATAGAACTTATCATTTAAAATGGATCTAAATTCTTCCACCATGATCCCTCATACTTATTCACTATAAACATCTAATGCCACTATCTCCTTCTAGTCCCTTCAAGCATGAAGGTAGAACATTTAATTTTAATATAAGTTGGAATGTTCAAGAACTCAAAAGGTATTCCAAACTATTTTAATGAATACTCAGCCTTTTTAATATCATTTTAACCATATAAAGATGGTGGTTTCTAATGAATAAACTCTTGACCATGATATCAAGATCCATCCCTTTGAGGTTCCACAATAGGAGCCTGAACAGAAATTAGTGCACATACCTATCCCAAAGCTTGGATAACATGCTCCACTATCTCAACAAGATCTTTGTACACTAGAGAATTTTATTTTTATACTTCACTAGAAACTTCCTCCTTTAGACAATTCAAACATCTTCTTGGTGGAATGATGCTACACAACATCAACAGATAACTCTGAATCATCAGCAAGGTTATACAGATCATCAAATCCAACAAGAGTCATAAGAAAATAAATTTTATTAATTATAATTCAACATTTGGATTTCAATATAATTAGATCAAAATTAGTGAAAATACTATAATTAGATCAAATTATTCCTCAAAGACACTTTTTTAAAACACACATGGTGACTTAAGGCTCATTACAATGAGATATGGTCAGACACTCTCTCGCAACTACTTCTTATCTACTGTAAACCTAGACTTAATACTGAAACCAAGTAAAGATGTACATCCTACACATTTTATACCAATTTTACACAAACTGTACTGGAAAATATGGCACACTAATACCCGGTATAGCTCTGACAGAGCTTGAAGGGAATTCCTAATCACTATGGGTTGGTGACTAGCACCTGGCATCATACAAGAATAAAGAGGGAATGATTTTTTTTCACAAAGTAGTAGAATAAAAAAGTTACATGTTATTATTTTAACACTCCTCAAGGGGAAATTAGCAAAAAGAAATAGGTAAAACAATACCCATAATAGTACATCATCAAAAGACACAACATCAGCTAAGTTCAAAGCTCAAACAAATCCCATGTAATAGGTGGATCATATCTCCACAAATAACATCCATCACTCTATGTCCCAAGGATCAAGAATATCCACCACCTTCAAGTAGAACTTTCCCTCTACTTAGACCTGGCATAAGAAAATCCATAAACACCCAAAGTAAAAGGTAGTGCGTGACTTAAATAGACCAGTAGGTTATCACTAAGTGATACATAATCAATTCCATAATAATTAATACAATTATAATTTTGATTTAAATAAAACAAGGCATAGAATGGAATTTACATATTTTCAAAAAAACATGGTTTCATAGTCAAAATAGAGCAGATATCTCAAAATAGGATTAAATAAAAATTTTATATAATGATTTATATAAAGCAGTTGGCATGAATAAAATATTTCAATAATCAGTGACATGTAATCACCAAATAAAAAATATAATAGAACTTTGTCATAATAACTCTGGTATATTACATTCTAGTAATAGGATCCTCACACTACTCCGTCAGTGATATCAGATCAATGTGTGCATAGGTCCTTTAGATCAGGTTGTCGGGACTCAACTCTCCATTGGGACAATCCTTCCGAAGTAAGTTTATGTCAGTGTTTTCATCATAAAACCATTTCTAGGAGGTTATATTCTAGAATTATTATCCTAATTACATACTAAATACCCAGGTTCACATGTTCTTTAGTCAATTAATCAATCAATCATGGGGAAATAAATCATTTAAAATCAATTCAAAATACAATTTTCAAATTTCAGCTTTCAAAATTCATTTATCATTTCAAAACTAAATAATAGGTTTTCATTAATTCATGACTTCTAAAATCATCTTTAAATTTAACCATTTATCTCAAGGATCAACATTAAATCATTTCTTCAAATCAATTTCCAAGGCAAGCCATCAATTTATCTCAAATACACCCAAAAACTTAAATTGCGTTAAAATTGTGGTTTTTTCACAATATCCATACCCTTTTAAAAATAAAACATAATTTAACTCAAATATAAATTTTTAAATAATTTAAAAACTCATTTCAAATCAATCAAGAAATTTATTGTTTAAATTATTAGGAAAACCCATATGAAACGAGTTACCATTTATCGGCGATCAAATCAACCCCCATAAAAGGAAATTCCAATGAACAACGAAGGAAATTGGGATCAAAAAGAAAATACTAGATCACAAATAATAAATATAAAACTATAATTAAATCAAGAAACATTATATTATACCACATTAAAATAATGGTAGTGTAGATAAAGATAAAACCATATAGAGGAAACTCACTGGAGATCAAACACTAAACCAAGATATCTAGAAGGAATGGAATTGACCAAAAATCACATGGGGTAACTCTAGGGGTTCAAGGGAATATGATATATGATAAGAGAAACCATTTCAAGATTCAGAGAAAAAAACTCATTTGGAAAAAGGAATTCACATCATGAATTCTCTATTCACAATGTGGATATATCAAGTGGCATATACACCAAAAAAGGCATCTCCTAGAGGTAAAAATCATGATCCTAAACATTTCACTTCATGAAAACAATTCAAGATTGAAAATTAATCATGTTATGAAACTATTTTATGTATTCTTCCAAGCAACGCATTACTATCATGAATTATATTCATTGCGTGAATTTTTCTTGAAAATAGTATATAACTAGTTCATGCATAGAAACTAGAAAAAATTCCTCCAACTCAACCTGCTCCCAAAGAGAACCCTCTAAACCCTTTGACACATTTATAATCAGACTCTATTAATTTAAAAATAAATAAATACCTGAAAATTAGATCAAAATAAGGGTCAAGAAATACCTGAATGAAGGTAATAGTATATTACAATGAGGATCTAATGAGGTTCTCACAATTATAAGATAATTCATCTATAAAATTCCAAAACTAGATTTTCTTAACTAACTTACAATTCTATGAAACTGATCATTATTTTAAAATCTCAATTGAAACATCCTTTTAAAAAAATTCATAAAAACGTGATTTGAAATCCATTTGGAAATAAATAATTTCCCAAAAATCAGTTTTACAATGAGAATGAAGGCTAATGAGCTATAAAAACATTTTTCATAGGCTTAACACACCCCTTCTTAAAAAATAAACTCTTTACAATTATAAAAATCCCTTCATTGAAAATAAACCATTTCCAAGTACCCATTTTAAAATATGATTTTATATTTAAAGAACTACTTGGAAATTTTAAAAAAACCCTCGGTATACATAAACACTCAATTTAAAAATCATAATTTGAAATACATACAAAACATTCATTCCAGGTAAAAGACTCATTGTAAACCCATTTTAAGGCCCTTTAGGGGTACAAAATATATTTATTATTCATAAAAAAGAAATAAAAACTCAAGAGCTTTAGAATATGTAATATAATAAGTTTTTATAGAAAAATAAACCTCATTAATGAAGAAACACCTCAAAATGTGTTTCATTTAATGAAAAGATCCAAAATAAGAAATAATACAGCATCCTTGAACCCTATAAACAAAAATCTCCTTTTTTAGACCCATCCTAAATCTTAAAATTAACCCACTCAATGGTTAGGGTAATTTGGTGTAAAGAACCATCTTGAGATACCATCCACTCAATACCAAAACCTGTTCTCTATAAGTCCCAAAAGGTGTTCCCGATCCCCAAAAAGTGGAAACTAGTGTTTCGGAATCACATGAAACACCTTTGGAACTATTTATCCCTCAAATAAGAGTGAAATCGCATTAAAACATTCACTAAAATTCAATAATGAATCATCATTTAATTGAATGCCTATGAAACAACAATCATATGTTAAAGAAAACTAATAAGCATGTCAAATAGATCATAACAAACAACACACATTCAACCCATTTTCATAAATTCCAGGAAATCATCTATAAATATAACAATACATCATGGCATAACCAAATATAAATAAAATAACTGAAATTTTCAACAAAGATAGCTGACTTGGCTAAAACCATGATTACAAAAAATACAATAAACTCAATCCAACCCTAAATAACACTCCATGAAAACTCTATTTTCTCACTACCTCCCAACTCAACCAACATTGGAAACAAGAACAAAACATGATTTCAATAGAAAAAATAAATCCTGAAATATATAGGAATCAACTAAACATCCCAATAGGTAACAACCTTTTAAATATATGCAATTCATTTCATAATGTAATTCATAAAATCATTTTTTTAAATGAAACTAAAAAAATAGGTGTTTCAAAAATAAATTATTGAATCACCAATATCAAGTCCATGATTTCATTAAAAAAATATTTCATCTATTTTATTTAAATGAAAAAAATAACTTTGAAAATATTTCATGAGCATGGGACTTCATTAAACCAAAACACCCATTTGAAAATCCACTTTAAAAATCCAACACAAGAGTCTTTAAATTAATAACATGTTTTCCAATCATCTTGGAAAACCAATTCAAAAATAAAAGACCTAAACACATAGGTCAAACTTACCAAAGTAGTCACCATAAGTCCAATGGTAGATAATGAACATAAACAAGATAAAGGTTCCACTATAATATAAGTAAGGGCAAGATACTAGGAATAAGAAATAACACTCTCACACTTATAGTTGGATTTCACACTACCAGTGTCCATCTAGTCGTGTTAGATTTTATAAATCTCTCACTTAGTACCTGGGTTCCCATGATCAATAGAAAAGTAAATGTGAGTGAACATTCAAGTCAATATTAACACACTCTGCATAAGAAATAACTCTCCCTCACCTTTATCACCCTCACAAGTATCCCAATACATGTCATATATCTATAGAATAACTAAGATCATTTCCTTAAAAGAGAGAAACAATCATCACCTTGTGATAGTTAGCCCACAGAAGGGTTAAACCAAGGGGTAATCAAGAGGGTTTCACAAGATTTAAATAAAGATATTTATAAAATACTAACAGATAATTTAACATAAAATATGGATCATAATTCCAGTCTCTTTACATTTAATAAAACATTCCTTTGACATACTTTATATATCCATCGAAACCCCACATATCATTTATATTTCAAATACACCCTTAAAATGTATTACCTCCTTTAACAACCAAATTAATGTCAAGGGAATTTTATTTCCATTAAACTCATTTTAAAAACTCATTATAGGATTTTTTTCCATGGAATAACAACACACTCATTTCAAGAAATATTTTAAATTCATCAACGAAACCCCTTTTAAATAATTTAGAGTTAAAATGTTAATTATAAAACAAATCTCTCTTAAAACTGTGGTTTTAACTATTGGAAATCCAAAACAGAATCAAATTCCCACACTCACCATCAAAACCATTTCAAAAATCCACAGAGGAATTGTTTAAATGCTTGGAAATTGAGAATATTCCATTTAAAAAGTGAAAACATGAAATTCACACGAGAATCCCTTTATAAAAATATAAAACTTAATGGAAATGATTTAAAAACATCACATGGATATCACATACATTCATAATTTTTATAAAATAAATTTAGAATGATAAAAAAACTCTTTTATTTCTAAAAGGAAACAATTTTATAGAAACAGATACTTGGAAGAAGTGGATACCAAGACAAAATGTATCACCTTTAATGATGATCACCCAAATAACCATGTAGACATCCTATACAATATTTAAGAGACCAAAACCTAGGTTAGGTAAATCCAAAACCCAATCCCTATATGAAAAATAGAAATATGATTCTTAGAGAAATAAGAAACCTTGGAAAAATGGAATGAAGAATAATATACAAGAAATAGCGAGGAATTTAACATGAAATCAATTGGAAATCACTAATAATGATACAAGAGTAAAAGGAGGGGAAGTATAGAGATCCCTTTTGGGGTCTTTAAGGTTGTTTGAATGGATGGGAGGAAAATAGGGGCATAAAAGGCAAAAACCCCAAAGGTATATTTAGATAAAATCACTTTTTAGTTGATTTTGGGCATGTTTAATTATTTAGTAAACCATGTGTCAACCATATGGGGATACCCCATATGAACAAAACAAGGTTCATGGTTACATGGGAAGATTTTAAAAGTTTGGAAACCCATATGGAGATGGTTCAAAACTACATTGTCTCCTTGACACCGTCATCATTATGAGTACTACATGGTTACTACAAACCATGCGGGTAAACATTGAAATTCACATAAGAACTAATAGAATTTAAATTTATATCTTTAAAATTTTAGGTACTCAGAGTGACACAATATAAGATAAAATAATACAAATTAAACACTATAGTGAGATGTGATTGTCAGAATTCTACCCACTATTCCACCTTCACCCCTAACAAATCTACAGTCAAATAATAGAAGTTGATCAATAACCAAATATATAAAGAGAACCTAACCAAGGAGGACCACCCAATATGATCTAACCATAAAACATAATATCCAATATCCTCAAAATGATCTAACTAATCGTCCAGAAATTTTACCAAACATATTTAAGAACAACCAAAACAAGAACCTCAATCCAAAAGTTTAAAGAATCAAATGAGACCTAGCACAGTCTCCCCATCATTTATAATTTCTATAAAATTATGGAACCAAATAAAACTACCGTGAGATATATCCGTAAAACAATCTAGAAACCATGATATTAACTCACTCTCAAAATACATGAACTTAAAAACCAATAGAACAAAAAAAACTAAAAGTAACCTCAAAGAACGATATGTCCTCTAACTTTAATCCATAACATAAACAAATAAAATAGGGTAACAAAATAGATCTCTTGTACACAGTGAATACACAATAGTCTATTTCAAAAACAATCATGTTCATAATTTCAATTGAAAAGTTACCCACCAAAGTTATTCAATCATGAACCAAAGTCCCATCCTTATGTCCAACTTGTGAGCATCTAAAAAGATTAGAATAACCAACTAGCACAAATCAAAACTCTCAAGAGATTGGGACACCCAAACAGTGAGTCCCATAAAATTAAACACTCATAACTAATAAAAAAAGAACAAGTATTTCCTAAAAATTAAAATCACATCCATACATAAGAAAAATTAAACAAAATTACTGTCCACTATGCTCCAAACAAATAATAAAAAAAGCCCAAAATCATAGAAAATTATAACAAACAAATGAAAGGTCTGAAAACAACATACCATCCACAAATAGATTAAACCCAAGAACTTTTCATAAAACCCATCTTAAAAAACATATAAAGTTGACCCAAACATCCACAATAGAGGAAAATTCTATGTTCTTTAAGATAAGAGGGACTAGAGTTCCATGGAGTCCCACACCAGAAGAACACAAAAGGTCTCTTCTAAATAAAATCAAGAACCTTTTTATGATACACATGCTCATACTACATTCACTCCCCACCCAATAGGTTATCATAATTCCCATAATATGTATATAAAGAATCACCTATCATTGGTTTCCTAGACTAGTTATCTTCCACTAGAATGGACTCCTCAATGACCTCCTAAAAGGATGTCAAGAAAAATATAGGCACATCTTAACCAAAATCTGGTCTAAGATTACCACTGAAGAAATTAAAATTCTTAAAGTCATTAACAAACAACTACATATAGAATATTCTCAACTCATATAAGTGATTGATGTAATCATTAATTGATAACTCATGTTGTTGAAGGATCATAAGAATGTTATATCTCTCCACTTTCATTTATAGGGGATAGAACCATTGGATAAACGCAATCTTAAATAAATCCCAATATATACCTTAACATAGCTGAGAAGATACCATAAAATCCCACTACAGTTGTATAGATTCAATAAGAAATATCATTGTAACTCTAACCCATGAAGCTTCATGTGTTCTAAGAAATTTTAGGATCACCTCAATCCTTTCCAACCACATTTTTACTTCCTTAGGATATTGATCACAGTAGAAATAAGGCGAATGATGATTCAAGATTTCTATAAAAACATTTGAGAGAAAATAAGGTTTTGTGACCTCCAATATACTTGGAATATAGGTAGATTCTAGAACTAAAGGAACTCCTAACAAGTAATGAGAGGATTCACCTGAATGATCATCCTCAAATGAAAGTCATCTACGAAATCTACCCAACCATTATGGGAGTCATAGTACAAGAAACAAAATGTATAAAAAAATTAATTAATTCCTCAAAACCTAAACCAAATAGTCCCACTAAAATATAGGGATCAAATACAATGTAATGATCCACCATAACAAAACACATCAATTTTACACCAATGAAAGAAGATTTTCTTTTAAATTTACCCAGTTTCACCAAGGATTTTTAACAGAACACTCCAACAAGGTAAGTTATAAAATCCCAAATCAAACCCCTATTTAGAAACAGACTAGACTTAGTGGAATACACATCACAAAAAACCATATTATAAAAATCCCATTTTCTAATATCCACCTTTCTATAAAAAATCTTTCCAAAACCAAAGAAAATTAAAATTTTCATTTTTAAATCAATATCCTTTTGGAACACCCCTAAAGAGCCATTTTAAAACAACCAACATTATAAATTTTAATGATTTACTAAATACCACAATGGAAAAAAATAAATTTATAGAATATTTTTTGAAAATAAAGGGAATTTCCTTTTTCAACAACCCATGGAAACAAAATTTTGAAATTAACCACTTCCCAAAATTCCCATTTTTTTTAAAAAAAAGCATTAAAACAATGAATCATTAAATGATCACACAAATATTAAAGAAATTACATTTATACCACATCTAAATAGTATCGAAACTCTATTCAATTCATCTTTGATAAGTGAGATTCAATTTAGGAGAAATTGAGTATTGAGAGGAGTCAAAAAAATCAACTTGGGAAGAAATAGGGTTGTGAAATGTTTGGACACAGGATTTAGAAAACATATTCCCACCATAAAATAATATCTATAAAGGGGATAGACTAAAACCACAAGATAAATGTATGGTTGGATTCACCATGAGTTCTAACCATGCTACTCAAGTTCTCCTCCACTTTCACCATGAAACCAAGGGGTACCCCCAAAATCACATACATACTGAAAGGGGGGAAATCGTCAATTTACATAACATTACATCAATAAAAATAAAAAAAACTTTTAATTAAATATTAAAACCCATACCCCCTTAGTAACTCAAGTATATGGTCAAGAAAGAGTTTATGACATTCTTCATGCACCTACCTCTTAAGTTTTGACAATATTCCCAATTATCCATTCTCCTAAGACACACACCAAATAATAAGAGGGATACTCTTAAGAACATAGTAAATTCCCTAAACCTAGACTTTGATACCATTTTTTTAATGAACCAACTAGGGATTCCATCTACTTAGCGCCCAACCCAACTCTCCACAAGGCCCGCATGGCATTCCCGATCCCCGCCTGCTAGAAAATAGTGTCTAGGAATCATATAAAACATATTTGAAAATGTTTTTACCATTAAATAAAAGTTAAATAATAGTTGACCATTTAACAAAATTCTATAATGGGTTGTACTTACATTGGATGTTCATGTAGAATCAAGCATATATAAAGTAAAACAAACAAGCATGTCAAATGGTTCAAAAAAACACTAATTCAACCCATTTTCATAAATATAAAACTTCATATATAAAGAAAACAATATATTGTGGCATAATCAGATACCAAAAAACTAAAATTGGCTACAAAGATGGCCATCTTGACTAATACCATGATAGCTAAAAATAAAACAAACACGAACTAAGAATAAATCCCACTCTATGAAACCTTTGGTTTCTCACCACCTCCTTACTCACCCGATATCTTCCAAAATAACAAAACCCATGTCTGATAGAAAACCAAGAACCTATAATATATAGTAATGATCTAAAAATCTCAGTAGTTCACCACCTATTTAATCTATCTAACTCATTTCATATGTCAATTCATAAATTCTTAATTAAAAAAACAACTAAAAAATAATTATTATCAAAAATAAACAAGGTAAAAACTGATATAAAGCCCATAATTGCTTTATAAATCCTATGATCCATTTTATTTAATTGGGAACAATCTATTTGAAAATATTTCATTAGAATAACTAGTGTAACATAAGTATAGATCACCCACTTATTAACCAGGTTCCCATGATAAATAGAAATGTAGAGGTGAGTGGACATGTAAGTAAATATTAAAACACTAAGAAAAAATAACTATCCCTCTCCATTATAACCATCTAAATAATAGTCATGTTCACTTCAGGAATACCTGGAATAAAAAAGTAAATTACCTAATTTTTTTTAAAAAACATAACCTACTAACAAAAAACATACACAAGGAGAGAAAAACCCCAAGGTGTAATCAATAGGGTATTATATGATTTAAATAATATTCTTTATAAAATTTCAACAAGTAATTAATATAAAATCTGACTCGTAATTCCAATCCTTTTCTATTTCATAAAATACTACTTTAAAATATCTTTGAAATCCCTTGAAACCACACACACCATTTACATTTAAAAGAAACCCTTTAAAACATGGGTTTCCCATTTAAAATGCAAGGAACGTAAGAGGTCCTTATATTTCCACGAGTCACATTTTAAAGATTCATTAAGTCATTTTTCCTAAGGAAAAACAATACACACAATTCAAGAATCATTTGTAATTTATAAAAAAGTCTCTTTTAAATAATTTAGAGTTAAAAACCTCGTTGTAAAAAAATTAGTTTTAAAAAGTAGTTTTCAATATTTGAAAAAAAATATAATCAAACTTTCACACTGACTATAAAAACCATTTCAAAAATCCACATTTTCATTTCTCATGTCTTGGAACTTTAAAATATTCCATTTTAAAAGTGAAAACATGAAATTTTCATAAGATTCCCTTTATTCCAATTTCAACCTTTATGTAAATAATTTAAAAACACCACATGGATATCATATAAATTCATACTTTTAATTGAAAAATATTTATAAATATTAAGCACACTTTTAATTCCAAAAGGAAACAATTTCATAGAAACACCTACTGGGAAGAAGAAAAAATCAAGTTGAATCATGTCTCCTTTAATAACAACCACATTAATAAGTAAGGAAACCTCCTATAGAATCCATAGGAGACCAAAACACTAGGTTATGACTATCCTAAACCCAATCCCTATCTTACACAGTGACTTAGTGTTCCCAGAGAAAGTGGAAACCAAGGAAAGTTAGAATAAGTAAGAACAAAATAGAAAAGATGAGGTATTTACCTTGGAATCACTTGTAAATCAAAAATAATGATCCAATAATAAAAAGGATGAGGTAGATATAGCACCCCTTGGGATCCTTAAGAATATAAAAATGAATGGGAGAAAAAAGGGGGTGTTAAAGGCAAAAAACCCAAAGTGTTAGTTAGGTAAAATTTCTTTTTAATTAATTTTGGGTAGGCCACATGGTTTAGTGGAATTGTTTACCAAACCATGCACCAAAAATGTGATAGTACACCATATGAACAAAAAAGACACATGATTCCCTAGTAATCTAAATATAGTTGTAAAAATCATGAAAATATGGTGAAAAACTACATTGTCTCCCTGACATCACCCTATAAATGGGCATCGCATGGTTACTACTAACCATGTGGGTAAACTGTACAACACCCAAAAAACCTCTAAAAGCTAAATTTTTTACCATAAATTTTCCAGGACACAAGTTTACGCAAGATAAAATAAAATAATAAAAATTAAACACTATAGTGACATTAAAATGTCACAAATTGGGAGTTTAAAATCAAGGGTATGGGAAGAGGGAAACATTGGAGAATAATAAGGGAGAAACCAATAACGATGGACCACTTTGAATAAAATAAGAAGGAGAAAGGAACTATGGGAGGAGGTGCAGAAGGGGGTACGATATCTTAGGGATCTCACTAGGACCTAAATGAGAATTGGGTATGTAAATAGGGGGAAATCCCCTAAAAAATGGAGGAAATGGTAATACCACCAAAATTACACACCCCGGAAAGGCACGATGGCATGCATCATGTTGTAGTTATCCTCCAAGAAGCCACTCAAGTACCCTCGACTTTCCAAAATATTATGGTGATGCCCCTACCCCTCACCATTTCACCACCCACTATAGATTATGCCATGTTGTAGTGTTAACAACTGTTTCCTACAGGGGAAGAACCCAAACCAAAATTCCTAAAGAAAATTTCCAACCATGGATTTTCACCCCTAATTGGTTTTATAGGGAAATTTCCACTAAAACACCCAAAACTGAGGTTCCATAACATGTTGAGGTCACTCTAACTATAAAAACCCCATTTTTGAGCATGAAATGATCATATAATAAAGAAAAACTTCTAGAAATCATAAAATCACCAAAAATCATTTAATAATAAATATCATAGTGACATGGGGGCATTTTAGTATGATTGGGAATATGAAATAGGTGTTTCATGAATTAAAATCACCTCCCATATGGGTTTCATCAATCATGATCCTTAATATGAATTATTTATGGCATGATATGCTTTCATTAATGTTTTTAATGAATAACACCCCAATGGGATACAGAATATGGGTGCTAAGATATGGAAACCAATATGATAAATATACATTGATTCTCTTTATTAAATGATGTGTTGCAAGGATATCATATGTAAGGGATGGGTTCCATTAGTTGGAGATCACCCGGATGCATACAATCTAGTCAAACCTCTCTTCATGATGCATCATTCATCACATGATGAATGTAATAACACCCCTTCAATGTACAATAGTCCTCATTGCACGATTAAAGTTCCAAGGACCGATGTTAAACCTTTAGAGGAAAAAATAATTCATTTTCTACTTGATTTATTCCCCTCAAACAAAATTCATCAAAGAAAAAATATAAAGGCTACTGATTTTACATTTCATGTATGTCATTCTTCCATTTTCAAGCATATTTACTGTATTGAAGATAAATAGTGATTGTTCATGGGTTATTACCACTCCTAAGGATCATAGGATGATACCCCTAAACTAATCAATGGTTTATGATCCTTATTCTTCATGGAATCAATGTTTTTCTCTTTATTTTTTGAATAATTTAATTTTGTGATGATTTTAGGCTAAATAATAAAATATGTTATGTTATCATTCTTATGTTTTGGTCAGTCACAATGCATGATTGGATTATAAAATAAGGTGAAATATATAGTAAATCCATGGATTTGAACTACACCATGTCATACTATATATGATATCATAAAAAAAAACCCAAACTTGGGTTTTTGTAAAGAAAAGGATCATATCATAAATAAAATATCATCTCTATTATAAAATATAATAGGAAATTTATGATCGAGATGTTTGTATTTGGGGATTAAATTGTAGCATATGATTAGATTTTATATCATAAAATATGGTTGGTTGACATGGTGATTCTCTCAAGTATCAGTCATATTTTATGACTGATAATAATATTATTAATCATAAAATATGAAAGATAGAAAAAATATTAAAAAAATTATATTTTTATAAATTTACATATGGTTTATAAATTGATTGTAAATTATAATTGTTCTGAATTATAAAATGAGATTTTACAATCCTAAATTAAATATGAAAATTTCATATTGTTTTATCAAGTTTTGGAAAATAAATAAATTATTTATTTATTAGTTTTTTCCTTTAGAATATTCATGTTTATAATTTTTTTATGATTTATGAATATTATGTATTATTTATTTATGAGATAAATTGATTCTATAGAATAAATCAAATAATTACATGATAGAATTGATATCATAAGACTTAGTTTTCAACTAACTTGAACTTTCTTTATTATTAGAGTTATGATCATAAAAATTTATTGAATATAGTTTGTGTATATTAGGTTTTACGGTTATCATGAATAAAATTTTCTATCGAGTAAAGTCACCCTTGGGAGAAGGTCTTGGGATCAGACTACCCACAATCTCGGACGCTTATGCCATATTCTAGAAAAGTTAGGTGTTTATTATCTATTTCTTCGAGCTTAGTCATGTATATATTTTCTATATCATATAAAACTAAGCATTTTCATAAAGAGTTCATATACCATATGAATGATATTCATTTGGATATCTATGAATATGTTTGGATTCTATTTTTGTTTGAGTAACACAAACTTATGGGTTATGTAAAAAGTTACACATTAATGTGGTGTAAACACATTAATTTGCTGGATAGAATAGGGATTCCAAATATAAATCATTAGAATCATGCATACACAAAGTAATAAAATATTAAATTTCATGAGATACAATGAGTTTAATATATAAGTGACATATATTAATCTATTGTAAATTTTAAAAATAAAAACCCTCAAATATTAACTTTGATATTTCTTTCAAAGTAGCACATTTCAATACCTCGATCATTCAACCAGTAAGATTCTACCAAATTAGGGTGACCATAGATTATCAAGTGTAAGGAATGGTGTAAATAGATAAGTCTAAAAGTTAGGTAAAAAATTCTATTGTGATATTTGGGTGAAACATATCAATTAAACCCTAAGAGTTAGGATTCATGAGTAATAGTCTTGAGGTTTTCAATATTATGGATCTAGGAAAATAGTATCCTACTCTAAAATCCAAGGACTATAATTATAATGATTATGATGATTCCCTACTTAAATAACTAAGTGGTGAGTGTATCATTAAATCCAACTAATTATTTAGTAAAATATTGATCTTGTATCACTGAATGAATATGATGTATGGGGTCATCATTTTTAGTGGGAGTAATATTATTATATGTACTTGATGAAAATATATAAAACATAATACTCACCCATAGATATGTCTATATTATATATTATATATTACTCATGATAATCATATTGAGATACCTTGTAGGTATGAACTATAAAAGAATTCAATATTGGTATATAATATTTAGAAGTGTTATCAAAGAGACCCATTATGAGCATCATATTGTCAATGTTATAGAGGTCAATCACACTAACTATTACTCAAAAGATATTAGATACTTGGTGTGAATCTCATATTTTTTATTATAAAGAAAAATATAGAGATAGAAAGGAATTGGAAAGGTGTGATGTAGATCTTCATTTTGTTAATGGAATGAGAGTTACTTTATTAGAAGTTAGCACTAATGATCTGACTTTACTAAGTTAATTACTTCTAGAATTGTAGAACTATTTTTATATTCCCTCCATAAACAGAAATATGATTTCTATATATTATTTTGGAAATAATGTATTCTCATTCAATTTTATTAATAATATTTGTTCTAAAAATATGAATAAAATATTTTATTTTATCAAATATAAGGTAAATATTCTATACATTCTAGATATGGGTAATCCAGTATATATATTTAATAATAAGAAGGTCAAGGTTGATTATAATCTTAGCCAACTATCATAACCCGTCCCCCGGGGCCTGTGCCATGACTACCCCAAGCCTTCATTCCATAGGACAGGGGCTAGAGACTAGCACAATAAAGGCATAACCCTATAACGGGAAGGTATTTCCTTTAAACCTGTACAATCACACAATCCAAGAACACAAAAAGATGTTACCACGAAGTAAACTTCTATAGTAAAAAGTATACAGAAAGTATAAGGGCCAGAATACAAGACCAACTGGAATTTACAAGTACAAATGAAAGAGAAAAAAGCTCCAGGAATGTCCACCGAGGATCCTACCTAAAGGTTAGGTACATCTCACGATCAGTAGTCACTGCGTCACATCACGTTAAATGGTCCACCTCTGAGCATCGTCTAGTCTCGGCTCCCTCTGCCTTGTCAACTTTGTCTGTAATCTACACAAGAAACAACAAGGTGCGAGCATGGCTTGTGCATGGGTGAGTATAACAATACTCAGTAGGGACCGTGAGACCCCTGAAGGTCTCTTAGAGTTCCACAAAAGAATAACCACAAATGAAGACCTCAATCACAAAGCACAAAGCAGTAATCAACAATACTTAGGTATATTCCCATACATATACCTAAGTTATCAAAATATAATCATCTCATACATGAGGAAACATAAGGTTACAACCTTTAAGACATTTTTACAATTGATCCATAAGGGAATAATACCACAAAGGTAACACTAGAAGGTAAAATTACCACAAAGGTAACACCACAAAGGTAGAAGTACCACAAAGGTAACACTATGAAGGTAACACCACAATGGTAAAAGTACCACAAAGGTAACACCATGAAGGTAAAAGTACCACAAAGGTTACACCACAAAGTTAACACCACGAAGGTAAAAGACTCAACTCACACCAGGTATATAACTTAAGTATAGAAGTACATATGATTAGTCGTAAAACTCGATCATTTTATTCTGTCGAGAGGCTCTACTACTGACCCAAACAGGATCGGTAGATGCTGGCCCACATAGGATCGCTAGAGGTTAAACCACATAGGATCGATAGATACTTACCCACACAGTATTGCTATGCGCTGACCCACATAGGATCGATAGATGCCGACCCACATAGAATTGATGTTCTTTCTTCACGTTACAACCAGCCACGAGATTCTCTCACTAGGCACGCTTGATTCCAGAAGGATTTTCTTCTCAAGACATCAGTCATACATAAACTACCACTAATTTCCATGAAGAAGTATCCCAAAATACCACCATGTCGTAAGGGTTCCAACATGACAGATAGCACGTCAATCGAATGCTCGGACTGTGACTTATAAGCGTTTTAGTGCCGAGGGCCTGGTTGGATTCGGGTTCGATCCAACCCGGCCGTACTCCAACTTTCTCCAAAACCCAAGTGGAGTATACCAAAGGTCTATATCACTCCAAGGATCTCATTACCATAGAAGGTTCATCAAATGGACACCTGGTTCACTAGTTATGGATCTTTAAACAAAATTGTGCCTGGTTGGGTCTGGGTCTGGTTTGACCGGGTTAGGACCAACCCTACCCAACCCAGTCTGGGCTGACCCGACCCGGTCCGAACCGGACTGGGCCGGTCTGGTTGGGATGGGCTGTGGACTGGCCCAGCCCGCCTGGGTGGAACAACATGTTGGGCTGGCGTGACACGACCTCTTAGGCGGGGGCGGCCCGACCCATGGAGGGGTGTGGCCCACTGGGCTCGCACAGCCCAGACTGCGAAGGGTCACATCCATCTGGTCTTGTACGGCCTGACCTGCGAAGGGAGTGCCCAACTGGGCTTTTGTGGTGCGGCCCATGGAGGGGTGCGGTCCACTAGAGCGGGGCCTGCCCAAGCTGGCATGGGGTGCATTTCCACCCATTCAGAATCAGAGCATCGGTGCCACAGGGTGCCGCCTGGTCAACCGCGGGACCTACATGGAGAAGTTATTGGCCCTTCACTGTGAATTCTAAGCCGCAAACATCCTCAACAGCGCGTGATGGCACACTGATGTTTGACATGGTTATATGTCATGTCTCTCTTCACCGGTTATGTGTGACGGTGTGCCACCACCTTCTTCATGGATGGCGGGTACCGGCCACCACCCTCACCCTCACCATCACTAGTTTCTAGTGCCTCCATACTGGTGTCATGCTGGAGGTCTTCTGAGGGTTACTGGGTGAGCTCAGGTGACCTGTTCTTCCATCCTAAGGTGACAACAAACTCCGCAGGATGCCCTCTTCATTGCTTAACCCACCGTTCTAGGTTTCATCCAACCTTAATAAATCGACCTGGAAGAACACATCAAAATTCGAAAAAAGGTGGAGGGTCCAGGCCTTGTTTGTTTGGCCCGCTTCATCCATGTTAGATTAATAGCAATAGGGTAGTATACTTATTCAAAAACTCTTGAATTTATACAATAATTAAACCTTACGTCAAGATTCATTGAAGAATGTCTGTTCTTGAGGAAGAGTCAGTTTTTGTCAGTTCATGATTCGGTGGCACTCACTACCGCTTTCTAGAACCAATTCTGTCATCCAAGAGGTTGGTTTCATGGTACTTTGCTAGAGATTCTTCTCTTGGTGAATCCATGCCAACACTCCTCCCCAAGCTCCATATAAATAAAAGAGGGGGAGGGTGAGTAATGGTGTTGGGAATTTATGAGGTTCAATTAATGAATGACCCTCCCAAATTCCAATGGTTCTATCAAAAATTTTGAGGAGTCAAGCCCATTAATGAGTTAACATGTCATTGGTCCCTCCACCATTGCTTTTGCATTGGAGGAAGATAAAAATAGAAGAAATAAAAATAACATTGTTATTTTAATATTCTTTTAAATGCCCAAAATCTATCTTTTTCTCCTGACCTACTGCAGTTGTAGTGAATAATTCCTTAAGAAAATCCCAGCATTGTGGATTCAACGGTGCCCTAATATTTTTTATCCGAGCACCGATTCAAAAGATAGAAAATTTCACCCATGTGTTTACTGAATGAACCTTAAAAAATGATCAGAAATTAATCCTAGGCACACCATGCCTCAGAATCACGCACCGTCAATTTTTGAAGACTCATAATAATTTCAAATAATTAAAATAAATACATGGAAAAATACTAGTCTTTACATTATCCCCACCTTAGGGATTTTCATCCCCAAAAGCCACAACATACACTAAGGAATCAAATGGGGGTACTGAGCATGAATCTAAGCCTCCCACTCTCATGTGATCTCTTAGAGATTCTCATGCTTCCAGGGAATGCACACCAGAGGTATCGATCATCCAAAAAGGACCCACTCATATCGACCCACAATCTCCACTAGAACCTCTATAAATATCTCCCCATTATCAAAGTATAGCTCTCCATGGTTGATGACGTGAGATGGTTCATGCATGTATCTCCTCATCTGTGATAATTGGAATACGTCGTGCACCCTCTCTAACTGCGATGACAGTTCCAAGTGGTATACCACCTCGCCAATCCTCTGAAGTATCAGAAATGGTCCGATAAACCTCAGTGAGAGTTTATTGCCTCAGCCAAATCTCCATAGTCCCCGTCAAGGGGATACCCACAAGAATACATGATCCCCCTCCAGGAATTCCAAAGGCCTCCATATTCTATCAATATAAGATTTTTTTCTGCTCTGTGCAATCTTCATCTACTCCTGGATGATATGTACCTTCTTAGTGGTATCCCGGACCAGCTCTGGACCAATAAGTGCTGACTCCCCTGAGTCTGTCCAACATAGAGGTGATCTGCAAGGTCTACCATACAAGGCCTCAAATGGTGTCATACTATTGGTGGAGATATAGCTATTGTTGTAGGAAAACTCCACCAAGGGAAAGTGATACTCCCAAATGCAGCCAAAATCTAGGACATAAGCACAAATCATGTCCTTGATTGTATGTATGGTTCGCTCCATCGGACCATCTGTATGAGGATGAAAGGCAGTGCTCAAACATATCTGAGTCCCAAACACCTCACGTAATCCCTTACACAACCAGGATGTAAAACATGCATCATGGTCAGAGACGATCGTTGATGGAACCCCATGAAGTCATATAATCTCCTGCACGTAGAGGCGTCTCAAGCCCTCTACTGATCCCAACTCTCAGATTTGTAGGAAGTGGGCTGAATTACTGAGTTGGTAAATGATCACCTTGATATAATCATGTCCCCTAGATGTATGTGGAATCCCTTTCACAAATTACATAGAGATACCATCCCACTTCTACTACGGCACCTCTAGTGGTTGCGCAAAGCCTGCCGGTACCTGAAGTCTGGCCTTCACTTATAGACAAGTAAGGCGTCGTGAAACAAAATCTTCCACTTCTTTATTCATCCATGGATACTAGTGCTGGTTCCAGAGGTCCTGGTACATCTTCACCACACCAGGATATAACGCCAGAGGGGACATATGAAACTCCCTCAAAACCACCTCCTATAGAACCACTGGTACCATGGTGTGTTCTCTAAAGTGGATGATGTGCTCCCCACCTTCAGAAAATCTAATCAGGTGCATGTACTGAGGATATATGGGCATATAGAGCCTCATAGTCAACATCCTCAAGTTGTGACTACTGAACTCACTGAAGAAGTGGGGGAGTGACAGTCATAGACTGGAGGTAAGTTGCTCCATCTCTATCCATAAAGGATACCTTCAACCCAGCTAGATTTTCTGCCACCTCACTCAGTAGCTGTAAACCAGACCTCCTGCTGAGTGCATCTGCCACTACATTCCCCTTACTAGGAGTATAGCCTATATTAAAGTAATAGTCATGGAGGAACTCTAGCCATCATCACGACTTCACGTTCAGGTCCTTCTGTGAGAAGATATACCTAATACTCTTGTGATTAGAGTAAATAGTAAATCGTTCACCCATCAAGTTGTGCCACAACATTTTCAAGGATAAGACCACTTATGCTAACTCCAAGTCATGTGTGGCACAGCTCTTCTCATGTTTTCTTTGCTGTCATGAACCATAAGCGATCACTACTAGATCTTGCATCAGGACACATCCATGTCTGGCCTCTGATGCATCACAGTAGACTACATACCCAACACCCTCTTTTGGTAGCCTCAAGATGGGGGAACTCATCATTATCTTCCTCAGATCTTGAAAAATATGCTGACATCTCTCCAACCAAATGAAGTTTTGTCCCTTCTTTGTCAAAGCTGAAAAGGGTACCTCAACTCTGGAAAATTCAGGCATGAATCTCTTGTAGTACCCTTCCAATCCTAGAAAACTCCTCACCTTGGTCACACTCCTGGGTGGCTCCCAAGAAATAACTTCCTCTATCATTTCCGGATCTACTATGACTCCAGCCTCCGAGAAAACGTTTCCCACGAAGTGGACCACCTATATGCAGAACTGGCTCTTTGAGATATTACCAAAAAGCTGGTTCTCTCGGAGTGTATCCAGAACTATCTATAGATGATAGGCATGCTCCTCCTCCGTCACTGAGTATATTAAGATTTCGTAATTGATGACCACCACAAAGAAATCAAGGTATTACTGAAAGATCATGTTCATGAGTTTTATGAACACTGTAGGGGAATTGGTCATACTGAATGGCATAACCAAGAACTCATAGTGGCCATAATGACATCTGAAGGTCATCTTCTACACATCCTCATCTCATACCCTAAGATGATGAAAGCCTGATATGTGGTCTATCTTCGAAAACCAATGATCTCCTTTCAGATGATCGAACAGATCATAAATCCTATGAAGTGGGTACTTGTTCATCATGGTCACCTAGTTCAGGCGCCGATAATCCACACAAAGCCTCAAACATCCATCTACCTTCTTAGAAAACAAAATTGAGGCTACCCATGGAGAAACACTGGGCCTTATGAATCCCTTCATATGCAAGTACTCTAGCTATACCTGTAACTCATGAAGCTCCGTAGAAGCCATCTGATATGCTGGTGTAGATATCAGTGTCGTCTCGAGATACAGTTCGATGTAAAATTCCACCTTTCTATGAGTAGGTAGTCCCAAAACATCATCAGTAAAGACATTAGCATACTGGTCTACCACTACAGGATATCTCAGACACTCAAAGTCAACTTCTCTGAGGGTAAGGCTAGCCAACTAATGTGTGATCAGTTTCACACTCCTCTGGGTAAGTCCATCTTGTGTTGCAAAGGTTCCCTTTTATTTGGTGAAGGAAAACCTAGTCCCATTCTCACAGACACACTGCACTTTGCACCTAATACAGTCAATTTGATCATTGACTATGGATAACCAATCCATACCCAAGATGATGTCTTAAGGCCTCGACGCCACTACCAGAATATCATAGCCGAAGCTCTTGCCTCCTTGAGTAGGCTCACACTCCCGGCACCAGTGTGTAATCATCGAATCTTATCCTGTAGGAGTCTCTAATTTCAAGGATCAATCCAAAGGCTCTATTGGAATCTTCGAGCTCCAAATGAGGGTTGTGGAAATAAAAGAGTGATTTTCACCTCTATCATGTACTATAGCTAGTGTAGAGTAGACACAGACCGTACCTATAATCATCTCCAAAGTGTTGTGTTCATAGGCCTCAGCCTCCTGGAGCTGAGCTCGTCCCTATCCTCCTGCTACATGTTGTTGGGGTGGACCACCTGGAGGTGGTGGCGGTAGAACCTCGAATCATCACCCACCGCCTGCTTCATGACCATCTCCTCTTCCACACTTTCTTGTTGCATACAGACCTCCTCAAACGAATCTCTACCTCGGCCTTAGTGGTCCTTCGACTATATATTAGTCATCTGTATGGTGGTTTAGTCAGTCACGAGCCATGTGACCTTACCCGCCACACGAGTAGGACTGCCTGCTTCTCATTTTTCCTCCTCTGTCCTGTGATCCCCTCCCCACCGACCCTGTATCATGAGTTCATCCATTAGAAGGTCTAGCCCACTTGGGCACCTCCTTCATCCGTCTACTTCCTACTGTGGATGCCTCTGCTACCTGATGTCATATGGTGGATCTCGCTATCGGTGCCTTCTCAACTAGGAAGCTCTCCACCAAAAGTGATCTCTCTAGAACCCCAGCATATGTCGGAATACTAAACGATATCATTGATACTCTGATCTCCCATCGGAGGCCCTGCTCAAAGGTCATGGCCCTGAATAAGGGGTCTCATACCATGTCAATGGAATAGTGGGAGAGATTAGTGAACCACGCTGAGTATTGGGCCATGGTCATGCTGCCTTGTTGTAAGTGCAGTAGCTCTTGTATACGCATTGAGTGTAAAGTCATTGGGCCAAACTCTTCTCTGAAAAGGCCCTCAAAGTACTCCCAGGTGAGGGTCACCTCACCATGTATCTACAGTGTCAGACTCCTCCATCTCTGAGTTGCTCCCTATAAGACACTGGAATCTAGGATCACCATTAGATCAACTGGTATCCCAACTAAGTGAAAAACTCTAGCCACGGCCTCCAGCCAGTCTTCAGCCGACAGCGGATCAGCCTCGCCTCAGAACCTCGAAGGCCACTTCCACTAAAACTCGTGCAATGCGCTCAGTTGGTGTGCACTGTCTACTGGTGGGGCTGGTGGAAACGACTACCAAATAGGTAGTGGTGTTGTTGGTATACCACCTGATGGTGCTAAAGCTGTAAGAGGGCCCTACACCAAGGCCTCATCGCTCAGTGGGCCATCATTGTGCACTCTCTTGGGAATTTTGGATGGTTATCTGTGTGGAGGAATCCTGAAAGAAAATAGGTGTGCCAGGGTAAATACGTTATACCTAGTGAGATGACTCAAAGAGATAAGGAGAAAAACTTTTCAAAAACACACACAATCATTGTTTTCCTACGCTGAGTCGTAAATCAGAATTTAGGGTCCCGGTGTATGGATACATCGGTCACCGCACCAACACTAGATTCCCAAAACTGAAAAACACAATCATAACCGTTAACATTATTTCCACATTGAAAAGATTAGAGTCCTAGTTCTTCAGTAGAACCAACTCCCTTGACACCACTTTGTCACGACCTATCCCTCAAGGCCTATGTCATGACTACCCCAAGCCCTCCTTCCATAGGCTAGGGGCTTGAATGTAGCATCGGAAAGGCGTAACCCTATAACAGGAAAGAATTTCCTTTAAACCTATAAAAACAAAAAATACAAGAACACAACAAGAAGCAACCACAATGTAAACTAATGTAGTAAAAAGTTCACTGAAAGTATAGGGGCTGGAATATAAACCCAACTGGAAAGTAAAAGTACAACTGAAAGGGAATACAGCTCCTGGAACATCCATCGAAGATCCTACCCGAAGGGTAGGTACAACTCACGATCACTAGTCACTACGTCACATCATGTCAAATGGTCCACCTCTGAGCACTGTACATTCCTTGCTCCCTCATCCTCGATCAATGTTGTTTGTCATATCACTACCACAAAACTGGGATTCCGTAGTTCCACCCTTTATCAGCGCTAAAAAAAGCACTGATAAAGGGGGGGGCCTATATCAGTGCTAAAAAATCACTGTTAAAAGTGACCCTTTATCAGAGTTTTTTTAGCACTGATAAAGGCCCCCCTTTATCAGCGATTTTTAGCACTGATAATGCTCTTCCCCCCTTTATCAGCGCTTTTTTAGTAGCGCTGATAAAGAGGGGGATTTATCAGCGCTTTTTCCTAGCACGGATAATGTTTATATTTCAAAAAATATATTTCATAAAAAATAATACATTTATATATAAGTATATTTATATTGATATAAATATAATAAATATTTTTTAAATATGTTTTATATCGATTTGATATGTGGTAGAGAGAAAACAGATACCTGAAGAAGAAATTATGGTCGTTTAGAGAGATTAAGGACCTTTTCATGCCTTGAAGAATGTGATATGGTGTTAAAATGGTCACCGTAGTGTAGTTGTAGTCGTAAGCTTAGATTTGATATGTGGTTGAGGCAAAACAGACACCCAGAGCAGAAGTTATGGCAAAACGAACCCCCGGAGCCAAACTTATAATCGTTCGGAGGGATTTTGGGCCTTTTGGGGACTTAAAGAATGAGAGAAGGGGTTCCAGTGGTCACTAGAGTGTGTATCCTTTCACAATATTGGATTTTATATGTGGGAGAGCCAAAAAAGGGCACATGGATCAGAAGTTATTATCATTTGAAATTTAGTAACCATCCCAACGCCTAAAAACATAAGAAACCCACAACTCACTAAAATGGGCATAACTTCTGGTCCGGGAGTCCGTTTGAGCGTAAAGACCAGTAAAATTGAATCTCGTGAGACGAGTGAGTACCCAGTCCAATCGAAACCGTGATAATATCAATGAAATGGAATATATATCAGTTATACCACTCTAAAAAACTTCAACTTCAAACAACCATAACTTTCGCTCCGAGTGTCCGCTTGGGCTCTACCACATGTCAAATCGAAGGCAGTAAAGAGATATACATAGAAGTCTGACTCAAAAGTAGTTAAAATTATATTTAGGTCCCTAAAATCCCAAAAAACAATCAGAAGGCCTCCAAAACTCAGTTTCCGTGTCTGGACCCCAGTTATGTTTTTCTTAAAACGGTCATAAATCCTGATCTATATGTCTGTTCGGCCTCCGAGACATGTTTTATCATATTTAATTCCACGGTATTTGGTTTAACTGCTCACATATCTGAAATAGTCACCCGGAGTTGAAGTTATTCCTTTTCTTAGTGACTCTGTGATTTGTTAGGTTTTTTGAAACCTCATTTCTAGCACTTTTATCATGTATGTTGTTTTTTCAAACGCTTATAACTTATGATTTGTTTGTCCATTTGGCCTCCACTACCTATTTTATCAAATCTTGTTTGATGATCTTTGATCTGAATGGTCATAGAAGTGGAATGGGCTATCAGATCATAAGTTTTCTCCCTTACAGTGAGTTTTGGGTTTATTTGACTTTTTGACTGTTTTTACGGGTTTTAAGGGTTCTCCATTTTTTTCGATATAATGTGTACGTGTATATATATATATATATATATATATATATTTGTGTGCATTTGTATTGACAAATAGATATATATTATCTATATATTATAAACATATGTATATACATATTAATATATAATATTTGTAAATATACATAAATATGTATAATTATACATACAGATATACATATAGTATATATATAAGTGTGTGGGTGGGTGGGTGTTGTATATATGTATTTATCTATTTATAAACACACATAAAAAGCATATTTTATAAATGCATTCAAAATTGATCTTAAAAATATATATTAATATATGTATAAATATATTAATATATAAAAATAACTATATATATTAATATACGGATATATATAATAATATAACTATATATATATTTAGTTATATTAAAATATATATATATATATATATATATATATATATATTTATACGGATATATATTTATTAATATAACTAAATATATATATATATATATATATATATATATATATTAATATAACTAAACAAATATATATTAATATAACTAAATATATATTTATACGGATATATATATATATATATTGATATATTGATATATATATTAATATAACTAAATATATATATATATATATTAATATAACTATATATATTAATATATATATATGTGTGTGTTAATATATATATATTAATATACAAGTAAATATAACTAAATATATATATATATAAATAAATAGATATATTAATAAATGAAGGGCGATGAAATATAGTGGAGTGGTAAAGGCTTAGGGTGTGTAGGCAACTGGTCCTGAGTTCAAATCTAGGGGGAGGCAGGTCATGCGCGTGTGGGTGGAATAATAGCTAGTGTTGTTAAAGGGGGTGGAGCACTGTTAAAGGGGGGCGGGATGAGGTTTGTGGTTGGGGCGTGCGGTGTGTGGTGTGTGGGGTTCGGCGTGCTATTAAAGGTGGGTGGGGGCAATGTTGAAGCCTCCCCAAATTTCACAAATATTTTTTTAATGTTTTTAAACATTTATCAGCACTTTACATTTATCAAAACTTTTTTTAGCGCAGATAAAGGGGACCCCCTATCTTCTCCTCGATTAAAAACAATTTTTTAGCGCTATTATTTCCCTTTTCTAGTGCTGATAAAGGCTGTATTTGTAGTAGTTTCTGCACAAGACACAAAAAATTGAGGGCGTAGACCGTGAACGGGTTAGTATAACATTACTCAGTAGGGACCTCGAGACCCCCGAAGGTCTCCTAGTGTTCCACAAAGTAATAACCACAAATCAAGACCACAATCACAAAGCATGAAGTAGTCATCAACTCTACATAGGTATATTCCCACACATATACCTAAGTTATCAAAATATACTCATCTCATACATGAGGAAACATAATCCACCAACCATTAAGCCATTTGCACAATTGATCCATGAGTGAAGAATAACACAAAGGTAACACCATGAAGGTAACACCACGAAGATAAAATTACCACAAAGGTAACCCCACAAAGGTAGAAGTACAACAAAGGTAACACCACGAAGGTAAAACCATAAAGGTAAAAGTACCACAAAGGTAACACTGCAAAGGTAACACCATGAAGGTAAAAGTACCACAAAGGTAACACCACTAAGGTAACACCACGAAGGTAAAAGACTCATCTCACACCAGGTATATAACTTAAGTACAAAAGTACATATGATTAGTCATAAAACTAGATCATCTTATTTTGTTGAGAAGCTCTATTTCTGACCCACACATGATCAGTAGAGGCTTATCCGTATAGGATAGCTAGGCCCTGACCCACACAGGATCGATAGATACAGACCCACATAGAATTTCTAAGCGCTGACCCACACAGAATCGAAAGATGTTGACCCATATAGAATCGATGTTCTTTCTTCACATTACAACCAACCACGAGATTCCCGCACTAGGAATTATGGATTCCAGTAGGATCTTATCCTCAAGCCATTGGTTGAACCTCAACTTTCACAAAGTTCCAAAAAGAAGTATCCCAAAGGACAGCCATGTCGTAAGGGTTCCAACCCGATAGGTGGAAAGTCAATCGGAAGCTCGGTCTGTGACTTATTAATGTCTTAGTACCGAGGGCCCAGTTTGATTCAGGTTTGATCCAACCCATATGTACTCAAATTTTCTCCAAAACTAAAGTGGATTATACAAAAATGACAGTCTCACTATAAGGATCCCAGCACCACAGACGGTTTTTTCAAACGGACATCTGGTTCACAAGTTATGGCTCTTTAAGAAAAACTGGGCCTGGTTGGGTCTAGGTCAGGTCTGACCCGACCCGGCCTGCCTGGGTGGAACGGCCCGCTGGGCTGGCGTGGAAAATTGGGCTCATGCAGACCGTCCGGTAGAGGGGCGCAGCCCGCTGGAATCGGGCCTACCCTAGCTAGTACGGGGGGGGCATTTCCCCCCGTTCAGAATTGGAGTGGCGGCGCCACGAGGCACCACCATGTCGCCCACGGGACCCGCATGGAGGGGGTCCCAGTCATTTGTCGCAGCTTCTGATCCATGAACATCATCAGCAGCGCGATACAGTGCGCCGCTCGCCTCCATTTGCGGTCGGTCGATGCTAGTTGCCGCTGTCTATCACGGCTCTCTTCACCAGTAGTGTGCATCGGTGAGTTGTTACCTCCTTCGCGGCTGGCCGGTACTAGCTGCTGCCCTCACCACTGCCAGTTCCAGTAGCTGGTGTCACCGTGTCGATGCAACACCAGTGGTCTTCCGTAGGTCACCAAGTGAGCTTCGATGTCCCGTTCTTCCATCCAAAAGTGCCAACAAACTCCCCAGGATTCCCTCTTTGTCGCTAAATCCACTTTTCTAGGTTTCCTCCGACCCAAATAAATCACTCGTGAAGAACGCGTCAAAATTTAAAAAAAGGTAGAGGGTTTGGGCCTTGTTTGGTTGTCCTGCACACTCTTTGTTATCTATATAGAAAGAGGGTAGTATACTGATTCAGAAACTTTTGAATTTAGACAATAATTAAACCATACCTCAAGATTCATTGAAGAACGTCTTCACTTGGGGAGGAGTCAGTGTTCGTCGGTTCGTGATTCAGTGGTGTTCGTCCCTTCTTGTTGGAACTGGTTCTATTCCCTAAGTGTTTGGTGTCATGGTACCTTTCCAGAGCTTCGTCGCTTGGTGAAGTCATTCCAACACTCCCCCCCAAGCTCTATATAAATAGGAGAGGGGGAGCATGAGTAACGCCGTTGGGAATTTATGAGGTTCATTTAATGAATGATCCTCCCAAATTCCAAGAGTGTTGTTACAATGATTGAGGAGTCAAGACAATTAATGGATTGAAATTTTGTTGGTCCTTCCACTGCTATTTTTCTGTTGGAGGAAAACAAAAAGAGAGGAAATAAAAATAACTTTGTTATTTTATTATTATTTTAAAAGTCCAAAATCTATCTTTTTCTCCCAACCTACTGTTGTTGAAGTGAAGCCTCTCTTAAGAGAATCTTGGCACTATGGATTTAATGGTACCCTCGGATTTTTAATCCGAGCACCGGTTCAAAAGATAGAAAAATCTTCCCACATGTTTATTGAACGTACCTTAAAAAAAGTTCATAAATTCAACTCAGGAACACCCATCAATTTTTGCAAACTCATAATAATTCCATATAATTAAAAAAATACATGGAAAAACCTGGGTCTTTACACCAACAATGGAATTTTCACTTTAGATATATAATTTAAAAATGAATCCAAACACTCAATAGATATGGATTGTTGGAACCATTTGATTATTAATCATTCAGTACATGTGAATATATTTTATTATCCAAAATGACAGAAGCACGTTTTAATGGAAAATGAGAAAGGGCTAGTGAAATCTTGGATCTCATACATAGTGATTCATATAGAACAATGAGTACTCAAGAAAATATTGGTTTATGTTATTTATTTACTTTTACTGATAACTTTGGTCAATATGGTTATGTGTTTATAATGCGATAAAAGTAAAAAACATTGAAAATTTCAAATAGTTTCAGAAAAAAGTATATAATAAAAAGGAAAAAATATTAAAATTTTATGATTGGATTCTTGAGCTAGGAATTCACTGCTCATTTGAGAGATTGTAAAATTTTTCTACAACTCACTCCTCTTAGAATACTATAGTGGGATAGTGTGTTTGAGAGGAGGAATCAAGCCCTATTAAACATGGTTCAATCGATTATGAGTTAATATGACCTTATTATTTTATTTTGGTGGTATTATCTAGAGACTTATATATTTATACTAAATATTTTCCTTCTAAAGAAATAATAAAGACACTATATGAGATATGGAAAAAGAAACATCCCATTATTTCTTATATAAATATTTGGGTTTGTGAATCATTAAAATGATGATTGGATTAAGATATTATTGACACAAAATATGGAAAGTGCTCATTTGTTGGTTATCATAAGGAAACTAAGGGATATTATTTATATAATACAACTAAGAAAAAAGTGTTTGTATCCCAATTTACTAAATTCCTTGAGAAAGAATTTATTGATCACAGATTTAGTAGGAGGAATGTTGAACTTGGATAAGTTCAAGAATAGAAAAAAAATAAGTTTTCCTAAGATAAATGTTGAGCCAGTTCCAAAAATAGTTATATAATAAGAACCAAGTAAATATACACAACAACCTCAAAGGTATGTGATTATTTTTCAAGAGCATTTGATATATGGATTTTTCATGGATAATGATGTTGATTTAATATTCATAAAAGATAAATATATTATCTATTGAGAGGCTATTGAGAGTAATGATTCTAAGAAATGGTTAAAAGATATGGAATCTAAAATGAAATCCATGGACACTAATTGAGTTTGGGACTTTCGGGATGAACCATAAGAGATTATACTCATAGGATACTAGTAGGTTTTACATAATAAAATTGGTATGGATGGAATATTTTCTACCTGTAAATCACACCTGGTTGAAAAGTGTTTCCAAAAAATTCATGGTATTAAAAATAAAGAAAAAAATTCACCTGTAATGATAATAAATTCCATTTAGGTATTTCCTTCCATTAGATACCATTTTTATTATGAGATATATCAAATGGATTTCAAAACCGCTATCCTTAATGATAATTTATTTAAGGACGTTTATATTGTTGGAAGTTCACTAAAAGGATATATCATACTTAATGATATAACCTATATCATATGTAATTATTTTCATGAGACGAAAATTTTAGAATAGTACATTATTATATCATAAAATGTCAAATTATGTTGCTTATTACTATATCATATATTATAATAAGGCTTATGATATGAATTTTATGTGACTGCATGCATCTAGATGAAACCAACTGCACATTTTCTATGGTTTATGATCCATGAGATGGTTCTTTTATGGAATTGAACATATTCATTGAAGGGTTCAATGAAGGAAACTATAAAAAGAATTAATTTATGGGTTCCATGATAAGGCACCTGGTACATTATATATGGATAATGATCTTCAATAGATGAAGATCAATAAGGATACCTATAAAAGGGTTCGATCGTTCCCTGTTTTTTACCACATTTTGTTTCATAACATAGTCGAAACTCTTCTATATATTAATTACTATTTCTCAATCAGGGAAGGTGATATCACCCATTTATAATTAAAAATCATCGTGTTGCATACATGGATCCACTAGTTGGTGTACTACCTGTAGAGGAGATATACTTTTGTTATTCTAGTGATCACCATTAATCTTGATTCATCGAGAAGAAGAATATGGAAACTAACACATTTTCATTTTAGTTATTCCCATAGGATTCATCATTTTCCATGCACATTAATTCTCTTAAAGATAGTTCGGGATTTTTATTGGGTTGTTTCCATTATCAAAGATCATAGTATGATCACCTAAAACCCATCAATGGTATCATATCCTTATTCTCTAAAGAATAAATGTGTGATTCTACTTTTTTTCAAATTATTTAATATAATAATTCATTTATCATGATATTGTAATGTATGATATGAAGAAAATATTCTATTTTGATCAACTATAGTTTATGACTAATACATATCATAAAGTATGATATATGGGAAACTTAAATATTTTAACTGCACTGTATTATATTATATGTGATATCATAAAATACAATCCAATTCCATTTTTATGAAAAACAAAGTATCATAGCATAAAAAAGATATCGATTATATAATTAAACATGAAAATGGAAATATAATCTAGGATTATGTATTCAGTTATACCTATTGTAGTGTGTTATTGGAAATATATCATCGGATATAATTAGATTTTATTTTAGGTAAGTAACACAAATCATTATTTTTATAAGATATTATATATTAATATGTTTGTAACATATTAATTTGGTTGAATATATATGATACAAAATTAAATCACTATAAGATTGAATACATATATATATTATATGATATTCAATGATATAATTGTGATGCATATGGAAATCATGAGACTAAGAAAACTCATCAAATTACTAAGTGGTATATTTCTTCAAATTTAAACACATGTAAAATGGGTAGGTCATGTCAAATTCGGGTGTCTATGTATTATCTTGGGTGTGTCATACTAGGTATGGGTGACCCTAATAATATTACATGCTAACAATCATTTGTAATATTTGGGTCGTGCATAGTTGGGTGGACCAAAAAGGATTAAGTTCCTAGATGAATTGAGTTATGATAATTCATATGATCAATTGGTCAATGATTTTTCCATCTAACCATCCACAATAGATATAATATATGTTTGATATAATTTCTTACCTAAATAGAGAAATACTAATAAAAAATAAAAAAAAACTTGATATTTAGTCAAATATAGATCCTATAATACAAATATATATTTTATGTGGGGTCACTATTTTAATTGGAGTATTTTCAATAAAATTTCTTATTGTATTGATATAAAAATACTATACTTACAAAAAAAATATTTCCTATTATAAATTATGGAATGCATCGTGAACATAATTTTGTGATATATTATATGTTAGATATATAATTATATATATTTTTGTGTGTGTGTGTGTCTATATATATCTATGTTTAAGAAGTGTTATCAAGGAGAAACATTTTAATCATTAGGTTGTGAATGTTATAGAAATCAATTTTTCTAATACTAACACATGGTAATTGGATATCAAGTGCTCATCAAAAATATTTTTTAATGTATAAAAAATTAAAAAATATATAATTTTCGAAAGAATAAGTAGTACTAAATGTTTTCAATAGGGAAAGAGTAATTTCATTATAGGTGGATATATGTGATCTACATTTACCTAGTCAATTGACACTATAATTATAAATCTATTATCATTTTATATCATTTGTAGAAATTTTATTTCCATATATTTATTGGGTAAGAAATTATTTTGATTCGTGTTTAAGAAAAATAGTGTTTATATATACATGAATAAAATATTTTATGTCATCAGAAATATAGTAAACAATTTATAAATTGTTTACATGGATAATCTAATATATAACATTCAAGATAAGAAGGACATGGTAGTTTATTCTAACTCTACTTATTTTTATCAATATTTCCTTAGTCATGTAAATGAATAAAATATTTTTAAAATCAATGGAGAATGAATGTTGGGATCATTTTATTATGAATCATTTGATAAATATGGATATTTATTATTAGGAAAAATTAGAAAAAAAACTATTTTATTTGAAAAGGATGAAGGGTTAGTGAACTATTTAGCATAATAAATAGTGATTTATATAAATCGATCAGTATACAAAAAATAGGGGTGTATATGTACTTTATAATCTTTACTAATGAATTTAGTCGGTATAATTGTTTTTTGTTATGATAGAAAAACTTAGTTCCATTGAATTTTTTAAAGAGTTCAAAAATGAAGTACACAATAAACTCAATAAAACTACTTATATGTTTTGATTTGATCAGGGTGGTGAAAATTTAATCTAATAATTTTTTAATTATCTATTATATTATAGATAATTTTTATAATATACACAATTTGAAACACCCTAGTGGAATTGTTTTTCTGAATGAAGGAATTACACCATTTTTAATATGGTTTGGTTGATGATGAGTCAGTGTAACCTGCTAAAATCATTCTAAGGATATTCACTAGAAAAAGATAAAAACTACTTAACTAACTTCTATCTAAGGAAATTATAATGAAATCTTATAATATATATACTAGGAGGAATCATTGCTAGTATTTTTTGAGTTTTAATGATTTTAAAGCACATATATGATGTTTAGTTTCATAAAAAATTGTCCCCAAATCTATAAAAATTATTATTTATTAGTTATCTCAAGAAAATAAAGGAATTTTACTTAAATAACCCTACTGAGAAAAAATTGTTTGTGTATCATACTATTGTTTTTATTAATAAGGCATATATTATAAAAGGAACCTATGAGAGTAAAATTGAATTGAATGTTTCCATTACCAAAAAACATGAATGGTTTTTGAGATGGAAAGTGGGAAATTTATATAATATGTTATAGAAACTAAACTAATATAGGTTTTATGAGAACATAATGTTGGGCATGTATTGTCTCAACAATACTCTATAATTATTAAAAAAAATTATGCTCACAAATACCCTTGTTTGTTTTACTAATAATTTTATTTTGAGTGTATTTCAGGAAATTTATATTCTTTATAGATTCTTATCCTGAAATAATATTCAACAATTTACTTGCGATAAATATTAGTTAAAGTGTTTGGAATGCTCTTAATAGTATTCTAGAAACACTGTTCATCATTTATTGTTTATTGGAAATACCATTCATTCAATACATCGAAGAAAGTAACGTATGAAACAAACGATACATTAATGTTGAAATATCAGCGTGTATAGTTAATAAACCTTATGTTTGAAGAAATGTATACTTAAGGAACATTATGTTTGGATAATTACCTTACATTTTCGAGAAATAAAAAGTATGGTTAAATAACCCTGTAAGTATGGAACATTACAAACGTATGGATCATCAACCCTATGTTATGAAGTTGAACCCTACATCTGTTATTTTGTTGTTTTGGGAAGGAACCTTACATTTGAGTTTTCAATGTTAGAAATTTGAATTTATGTCTTTATCGAAGCATTTTTCAACAATCTTTGCGGAATGTCAGGGTGCCTTAAAAAATGATTTCAATTGATTAAAATATTGTTTTAATTTATTTAAAGAGATGATTTATAGTAGAGATTTTCTCTTCTATTCTTAAGGGAAATTACGATTACTCTGATATGTATTCTTTGAATTTGAATTCACTCGATATATCAGGCGTCTTTTACAGATTTGATATATTACTATGAGATATATTGTCATATATATCTTTCTACATAGGATATTTTTTGATATGAAAATCTAGATATTTCTTGGATGTATATATAATTCTTATTCTTCAAGATTTATTAAAAAAATATTATTTTCACTGCTCAACGAACAAGCTTCTGAGATTCAAGGACTAAATTTTGGAGATATACACATTCAAATCTGGAATCACGATGCTCTATTTTTTTTTGTTCTTAAAATTGATGATCTCTCATGCAACCAGATATATTCAGTCATATATTTCAAAGGTTATTTTCTTCTGAAGTTGAAGATCATGCTTTTATCAGTTGTGTGTTGCTGCAACAGTGAGCAACATCTGTGTGTTACCAAACTTCATCTTATTTATCTTGATTTTTGGATACTCGTATTTAGTCGTGGTGGAGTGTCAGCTTCTCTCACTAAGCTATGGTTTTATCTATTCCCTATAAAAGAACAATAAGGCTCTATTTTTTTAAGAACCCAAGTTTTTGGAAAGGGTCAAAATTATGAATATGTTTGAATTTTTTACTCATTTCTGAGAAAACTGGAGAAATTGGGCAGTTTCCTGAAATTTCCAAACTACACACCATGTACTCTAAGGTACACTCTGTGTATGGGTTAGGTGAGTACCAGTTGTGTGCTCACTGAGTACATGTCATGTGATTTCAATGTAGGAATTTCCTACTACACAGCGTGTAGTGTTGCTCGACATGTCGTGTCCCCTTGACTGTGTGGCGGCCATACATGGCGTGTGGGCATGTTGGCCAGGTAGAATCGTTTAACCATGTACACATTGTTTCCTCCATGGACACGCCATGTAGTCTATCCATGTATGAGGGATATACATGTAATTTGGGTAAGTCGGTGATGAAGAGAAGAAAACCCAAGTTAACTTTGTGTGACACCTAGTACACGTTGTGTGAAAACTAGTACATGCAATGTACTCATGTCAGTAGGTTTTGGAAAGTAAGTCAGCAGAAAAGTAGACACCTTATAAATAGTAAAACAACCTACATGGTGTGTATTCAAAAATTACATGTTGAGTATTTTCTTTTTTTCATTAAAATGGACAGTAGCCTCATTTTGAGGTTCTGGACAGAACCTCCTCCCTTCAAGAGGCCGGATCTTCAATCCCTTCCCGTTTCTTTTTCCGAAGTCGAAATCAAACATCGGTTGATACATTAGAACCCCATTAGAAATGCCTTGATTCCTTTTAAGATGTTTTTATTGATTCCTGTTCTAAGATGAGTTATAGGGGTTTGATAGGTTTTGATTCATTTGTAGATCTACCTTGTTTTAGACAAAATTGGAGTCTGATATCAGAGGAGTATCATCGTACGAGCCTCAAGTAGGTGGTGCATACCTTATTTTGTGTTTTTGAAGACCTTTGGGTGGAACGACATAAATTGGGTATTTGGGTATTTTGAGAGAGACATTAATTTATCTACTTATGTATATTAAATTGTTTATTTGACTTCTAGGATGCCTTTGGGTATGCCATGTTACCTGTTTTGCTTGAGCGGGGTTAGGTGAGTGGTCGTTCCTCATTGGGGAATTTTTGATAGAGGTTTCCTAAATGGTTATACTTAATTGTATTGTATTAAAATGTTGAGTTTAGTTTACTAAACATTGATATGAACTGTTAGAGTCTTTCGATACCTTGGTGTTGGTATGGGACAACACATAGTGCATTTCAACTGTTGAGTTTGTTTTCCCTGTTTAAAATTAATTATTTTTATTATGTAAGTAATTTCTGAATTTCATATACTGGAACCTTACAGTTGTGTTAGGCGTGGCCCAGATATTCTTTAGTGATGTTGATCACAGGTTGGCTTTGGCCCAGGTTACATTGGGTGGTTCTGACCATAGGATTGGGCGTCACAGACGCCGGCTTGAAGCAGGGTGACTGTCAGGCTGGGCATGGCCCGGGTTACTCGGATGGCGATGCCATCAGACTTGACAGACATGGTCACAGGGACATAAGGTGTCAGAGACGTTGTGTCTTGGGTAATATTTTTTTGGTTACCGCTCACCCAGAACATTGAGTAGTGTGCACATAGAGAGACTATGTGATGAGGTGGTTTTGACCACTCGTGTGGGTATAGGCCCCTATTAGTTCCGGTTTAGGTAATATTGGATTGGGGGTGATTTCCATAGGAAGCATATGGAAGGTGAGGAGCCTTCAGGGGATATCATTGAGGCAATCAGGTTGGGGTCAAAGGCTCGCTGTGATTTGAGGGCTGACATCGCTATCCCTCTGGTTACTTTATTTGATGGAAGACATCGTTGTCCTTCCGGCTACTTATTTTAGGACATGCACCGTCGTTCCTCCAGGTTACTATTATTGGGAGTGCCTTTGGGACGGTAATACTTGAGACACGTGGTGTCAGGTGGCACATGGTTTTGGGTTACATGATAGATATTCTGGCGTTGGCCGAAGTAGGTGACACTTCATGGTGGCTGCTGAGCACCAGTGAATTTATGTTTATTTGTGCATCATAGTGTTTACTGATTTCTTTGTGACTGCATGCATACCGAAACACTTATATTAGGTACGCACCGTTGGGTGATATCCTACTAAGATTCATCTCACACCCTAAATGGGCCCTTCATGATGTTTGCAATCTTTATGGATTTATGTACAGGAAAGAGGTCAGCTTCAGGAGCTAGAATAAATTAGCTATTTCATGGAGATGGTATGGATCTTGAGGTTTTTCCTAGTTGGAGTTTACTTCGTTTCACTTCCATTCATGTATCATCATGCTTACTTGTTTTGTAGCTACAGTTGGTTATCCATTGGCGCCTTTACTTATGGATATGTATGACCTTCTTTATATGCATGTTTGTGGTTTAGTAATAGTTACAAGTGATCAGCATTATTTTTTGTTACTTTTCTCTACTGTTGTTTATATTTATTTCTTCTGCTGTTTATTGATATTGAATGTTCTTCTGCTCGGTGGGTTTGGTTCGAGTTTGTTGAGTCATTTATTTTCGTTGCCTGTTAAATATATTATTTCTTGGACCAGTGCCATTATTGTCCTCCGAGAGGGTATATCCTCCCTATTTACCTATCATAATCTTGCTTTTATTTAGAGGCCTTTGGAGTTTGGGGAGGTGCATCGAAGGTAGTAACACCCGACCCATTTAGCAATGTTCATGTGGTTGTTCGGGTCCGGGTTGTTACAAAGTGATATCAAAGGAGTTATTAACAGGGATTTAGTAGCACTTTCATGTTGGATACTAATGAGATTGAGACTTATATTTTTATTTCTACTGGTTTTACTATTTGGGATATGGTATATTGGAGATAGGTTGTTACTGCAATTGGGTTTTTACATTGTGCTTGGGTTCCTGCAGCCCCAGGTACGAGTGATGGACCAAGTTGCATTGGGTGGGAATTTCTGTTTTCTTTTGCTCAGATTAAAGTTTCTATGATTTCCACCTAGGTGGATCATTTGGTGTGTGATGTTATTGATTGTGATATTTAACCCTTGACCTGGTGTGGTAAGGAATAACTGGACCTTGTCCTGGTATAGAAAGGCTTGTTTTCTTTGATTTTGATAGGCCCATTTTAGGGTATTTCAATTTCATAATTCCACGTATGCTTTGTGAAGTGATAATTCCATGTGAATAATATTAGTTTCCATGTTTTTTATTCTTTTAAAATGTGAATAGGTTAAATTACTGATAGAATTTCTTGTTTATTGCAATGTGTTACTCCATGCTTTGTATATTTGTAAAATTTCATGTAGTAGGGTATTTGGGTTTGGCTCTTGTATGAGTAGACAAGTACTATGGTTGAGGTGATTTTGATCATCAGGATTGGGTGACTCGGTCATCGGTTTGAGGCAACGTTAGTTGTCAGGACGGGCATGGCCCAAGGTACTTTTGATACTTGGCTCTGTTGAGGGTGGGTAAGGTGGCCCTGAGGCCGGGATTTCGTGGTCATGTGTTGCGATAGGGGAGATTAATGTTAGTAGATATGTGCTTCCTTGTACTGATTTCATTATCTACATTGAATATATATATATATATATATATATATGAGCTGTCTGGATATTTATAGTATTGAGAAGGTTCCTCGTATATGTCTCGATGGAGCATCAGGAATGTGAGGATACAGTGCTTCAGGTGAAGGATTAGGTTCAGGAAGAGAATGAGCCGCAGGTATAGGCTCAGGGATAGAAACAGGTCTAGGATCCAGTGCAGGTAGGACAATAGCCGGGTTTGGCAGCGTTCAGACCATGGAATGACGAGAAGCTCCGGACTAGCCTGGTATGTGTTTTGCAGGGGATCCACAGAGGTGTGTAGGGTATAGATCCATCTATGGAATATTTCATGTGGGAGTTCCAGTCACTGCACCCGCTGCTTTTTCTGGGTGAGGGTTTCCACATGCGGCTGAGAACTGGATAGAGAGAACGCAGATGATCTTTGAGTATCTCGAGATGCCTCAAGGGCGAAGGTTCAAGCTAGCGACATACATGCTGATAGGACCAGCAAAGTGCTGGTGGGATGTGTTGGTTCAGGACAGCAAGCATGAGGTACTAGCATTGAAGTATTTCGAGGATAGGTTATTCGAGCACTTTTATCCAGAGACACTTAGGTAAAAAGAGCTTGGGATTTCATGAGTCTTCAGCAGGGATACATTTCCTTCATGGACTATGCAGGTACTTTCACTGAGTTGTCTCTCTTTGCACCTAGAATGGTAAGCGACGACGCGGAAAGAGTGAGGTGAATTGAGGATGGAATATGACATGACATTCATATCCAGGTGAATATCTTCAGGATGGGTTAGTTCTCAGAGGCGGTGAATCGGGTGCTCATAACATAGGGTAACTAGAGGGATAGGCCCTAGGTTTGTCGGTCGACAGCTTTAGGTGATGGTTTAGATAGAAGGAAGTGAGGATGAGATGAGTTCCAGCAGGGCAGTCAGGACAAATATTGTGCTAGACCGCCTCATAGCAGTTCTGCAGTGGTTTAATTTCAGTGTGGGCATCCAGGACATGTTCGGACTCAGTGTGATGGGCCTCCAAAGGAGTGTCGGGCATTTGGATAGGTTGGGCATCTAGAGAGGTTCTGCAAGAAACCTTCTCAGATAGCTGGAAGGTAGGGACCATGATAGATTGTGACATCTAGAGTTGGTTGAGGCTCGGTACCAAGAGAGGGTATCTGAGTTTCAGCTGCACATGGAGGACACGACAGAGACAATGGGACCCAGCTGATGGGTCAGTGTCCAGTGACTGGAGCAACACCGTAGGTAGGTTAGGCATCAGGCAGTCGTACTTTTGGCTAGGTGCACGTCATGGAGCGGCTAGGGGCTGAGTAGGCTATTGAGCCAATGACAGTTAGAGGTACACTGTGAGTGTGGTCTTGACTTCCTTATTTTCTTTTGGAATGACCTGTTGAGGCATGCCATTTTTGAGTTCATGAGGTGCATAGAATTCTTCTGGACAGATTAAATGTTGGTCAGTGGGATTGGCACCATATCGGGTGCATGGTACATTTATATATATATGAGATGCGTAGCATTAGGAGAATCAAGGATGTGGGTTACCTGAGGTTCCTTGGGCATCAGGGCATCGAGGATGCAGGTTACATGAGGTTTTATGGGCATCGGGGCATTGAGAATGTAGGTTACTTGAGGTGTTAGGTACCAGGTTCATTTTGAGTGTCCATGGGATGAAGGACCTCATGGAGGCGGACACCGATGCGTTGCGGGATGTGTTTTGGTGTCGGAAACGACACAGGTATCCAATGAGGCGTAGGGGTGAAGACGCGTCACGAGAGGACCGTGAGTCCAGAAACAGGTTAGTGAACCTTTTATTGTTTGGAGTTTTGTCGGGTTGAGACCAAGTTAGGAAATTCCTAAGGTGGGGAGCCCCTTTAATAATGTATCCAGAACCATTGAGACTAGGGAAGTCTAGGTTACTTTTATTAGGGTGGTATGTTTGGTGCAATCTCTAGGTTTCGTTTGATAGCTCGGGGATGAGCTATGTTAAGGTGTGGAGATTTAAAAACCCCTAGTTTTTGTAACGGGTCAAAATTCCAACCCTGTTTGAATTTTTGACTCATTTCTGAGAAACCTCGAGAAATTGGGAAGTTTCTAGAAATTTCTAGACTACACGCCTTGTACTCTAATGTACACACCATGTATGGGTTAGGGGAGTACTGGTCGTGTGCTCACTGAGTACATGTTGTGTGATGTCTATGTATGAATTTCCTACTACATGACGTATAGTGTTGCTCGACACCCTATGCCCCCTTGACCGTGTGGCGTCCATACATGGCATATGGTCATGTTGGATGGGTAGAATCATTTAACCAAGTACATGTCATTTCCTCCTTGGACACACCATGTAGTCTATCCATGTATGAGGGATATACATGGTATGTGAGTAAGTCGGTGAGAAAGAGAAGAAAAACCAAGTACGCAGCATGTGCTACCTAGTACATGCCATGTACTCATGTCGGCAGGTTCTGTAAAGTAAGTCGGCGGAAAAGTGGCCGCCATATGAATAGTAAAAGAACCTACACAGTGTGTAGTCATAAATTACACATCGTGTATTTTATTTTATTTCGTTAAAATGGGTAGTAGCCTCATTTTGAGGTTCTGGATAAAACCTCCTCCCTTCAAGCGGTCAGATCTTCAATCCCTTCCCGTTTATTCTTCCGAAGTCAGAATCGAACACCATTTGATCCTTTGGAGCCCCCTAGATAAGGTCTTAATTCCACTTGATCTTTTTTCTTAATATCTATTCTAAGATGAGTTATAGGTGTTTAAGCGGTTTTGATTATTTTGTAGATCTACCATGTTTTAGACCAAATTGGAGGCTGATATCAGAGTAGTATCATCGTACGAGTCTCAGGTAGGTGGTGCATACCTTCTTTTATGTTTTTTTGCAGACCTTTGGGTGGTGCGTCTTAGAGCTCATATTTGGGTATTTTGAGTGAGACCTTAATTTATCTGCTTCTTCATATTAAATTGTTTATTTGACCTATGTGATGTCTTTGGGTATGCCATGTTACTTGTTTTTCTTGATCGGGGCTGGGCAAGTGGTCGTTGCTCATCGGGGAATTTTGGTCGGGGGATGCCAAAATGGTTATACTTAATTTTATTGTTTTAAAATATTGAGTTTAGTTTACTAAACATTGATATGAGATGCTAGAGTCTTTCGAGACCTTGGTGTTGGTATGGGACAACACATAGTTTGTGAATTTCAACTGTTGAGTTTGTTTTACCTATTTAAAATTAATTTTTTCTTCTGAAAATGGGGATGACCTTGTTTGTTTAAGGTTCAAACATTACAATAGATTTATAACTGGCTTATTCATAGAATGGGAAGCATCCAATGATTATATATCCATTTGGACCTACATTCCAAAGTTAGGTGCTCATTAGTTGTGGACCGATGAGGCTTAAGAATTTTCATTGGTTGAGAGGATGGGAGGTCGGACTCATCACACCTTTTTGGGGGGGAATTATATTCTACTCCGAGAATCTCTTATAGATTTGAGTTATGTTCGTGAATCATTATTAATTTACCAAGTATGAAAATGAGCTTTCCTTTAGATCTGAAAATCAATGATATATGAGATTTAGTGAATCTTTTATATGTATTTGAGGTTCTTCATCGATAGAGAATCATCCGTATTTATTAGATATTATTAGTCAATGGTATCCTTCAACACATTATATAGAAATCTCTTGGTCATTATGATAACCATACTAGTTTTAAAGCCACTCAGTGGGGCACTTGAAGTTTATTGTCATTCAGAAGGACATGGATTATTTCAGAGTTGGGCTCGTACCCGCAGATGGGCTATCTACGTATCCTTATTAGAAATGGAATCAGAACCCACGTAGTTCGCGTGAAGAAGTATGAGGTTTATGAATGATTAATGGCCTAAAGAAAGATTTCAGAATTACTTTTACGCTCTATGCTCACATGAGTCATGCTTAGTGGGAGAAATAAGAGGTATTAGTAAAACCTGACGGTTGTGCCATGAATGATGCAATCATAAGAAATAATGTGGGGCTTATGTATGTATGACTGCACAAGGTAGATGAATATTAGGTTTTAATTCAGGGAAGAAACATGGGTACAAGGTCCATAAAGGTATATGTGATTTATGGAGATTTGTATACTTAATTTAGGGCTTACTCCTGAGAATAATGCCCAAATTAGAGAGGGACTAATGATTGGGTTTTAATTCTTGAAAAGGAAGCCCAAGTCAAAAGAAATTAATCCTAGGGCTTACTCCTGAAAAGGAGGCCCAGGTTAAGAGAAATTATGATTGAGGGTTACTCCTAGGGAGGATTCCCAGATTAGGGAGCTTGGGGCTTACTCCTAAGGATGATTCCCAAATTAGGGAACATGGGGCTTACTTCTAAGGAGGGTGCCCAAATTAAAGAACTTGGGGCTTACTCCTAAGGGGGATGCCTGGATTTGGGAACTTGGGGCTTACTCTTAAGGAGGATGCCTAGATTTGGGAACTTGGAGCTTACTCCTAAGGAGGGTGCCTAGATTAAATAACTTCTCATACTAAAGGATGAAATTGAAATGAATGAAATCTCTAACCTTAGTGACATAAAGGTATGTAAATCATGAGATTTTTAGATATGTTCCAAATAATTCGTTTCAGATAAGGAAGCCAATAAAGGTACCATGCCATAAATGGCTTGGAAGAGGGTTTTGAAGGCTAAATATTGAAGAGGAGAGGTGGATTTGAAGAAAATAATTGAATAGGAAGAAGTGGAACCAAAAAAGAGACAGGCGCGCAAGTATACTTGCACGACACGAGTGTACTTGGGCGACAATTAACCCATAGGGTAATACTTGGGTGAGACTTGGATCAATCCCTTAGTATTATCCCTAAAGGATTCCAAAAGGGTGGCGCGCAAGTTCTTTTAAAGGGAATAAGGTGGCACAAAAGTGTGGCCATTTCCCTTAAGCGATAGACCTTTAAGTGTGCAAGTTTGGATGAATTCCAACACTTAGGCTTTATCCCTCCTCTTTAGATCATCCATTCTAGGTAAGAAATTACCTTAAAAGTGTTCAGAAGACTTCAAGAAAACACTAGGGCGCTGATAGCTAAAATATAAATTTTGGATTTTTTTGTCCCCGAAATGGGGGGCCCACCAGGGGTATTTATAGGCTACCTGAGGCTTGGGAGAAATTTGACTTAGGGCGCTCAAGTGACATGCGCACCTCATGTCTGGCGTGCAAGTGACTTGTGTGCCTTAATGCCTTTGCACTTTTTTATGATTCTTCCTTCTTCTTTGCTTGAGGTACTCTCCTTGGTAAATATTTGGACTCTGTGATTGAAGGGAGAGTCAAAAAATTTCCCCCCCTCATATTTGGATCCGAAAAAGAATAAGAGGATTTGACTCTTAGGTAAAGGAGAAAAAACCCTGGATTTTGAGCGCGCAGGTTACGAGCGCACAGATAGCGGTGCACGGGTGCGAGCCGTGCCGGGTACGACACGCAGGTGCGAGCCTCATCTATAAATATGTGGCACCAAATTGTGCAAAGCTCCATGCTTTGAATTCTTCTAGCTCTTGGCATGCAAGTATCTTGTATTTCGCTCATTCACGTATGTGCTTTTGTCTGCGGTTCCTTTTTTCTTTATGTCATGCTTCTGTAGAGGTATTTGGACTTGAGTAGTGATACCTGTGCGCCCATACTTGCGTGATCGGATTAGACTTGCGCGCCGGCATGGGACGTGCGCGCCCTAATGCATTATCCATTTTTTGGGAATTTATTCACAAATTTTATGACAAATCAACTTACTTAAGAGTTAATTATTCGACCTTTTCATAGATTCAATGGCTCCCAGAAGAATTGGAACGACTAATGAGCTAGCTAGCAAGTAGATTGATGACATGATGAGCCTCATTGACCATGATTATTAAAATATATGTGACATAACTCTCCCAGATTTGTTCAAATACTTGAAGAAGTATCATCATAATTTCCCACAAATTATTTACCTGCCTTTGTATGGGCATGGTCGTCTACAAGAAGTCAACGTTCCAGATCCAAAGAACTATCTCCCACATTATTGGTTTCAAACTTACACCAACTTTTCTCTAGAAAATGTCTCAGTTGGAGGAACATTTGTTAATGGTGGAACAGTGGAGAGGGCCTACATAATGCATCATAGCCCCAGTTCCCCAGATCTAAAACCTCACAAGCCTGAGCTGCAGCCACATTGTTATCCCTCAATTTTTGGTAATTCTCAGATGGATCAATCCAAAGGATGGAAGAAGAGTTGGGACTTCCATCCTGGAGTAGGTTTGAATTCAAAATGGATGTGGGCATATTGGTTGGGACAAACCTATGCAGATTTTGTCAAGGATCTAAAAGGAGATGCAATATATGAAGTCATCTGGGCTGGGCAGACATATGTCTACAAGAATGATGACTTTGTGCTAGAGCTAATCTGTAGCTAGATCCCAAAAACCAATTCATTCCATCTGACTCATGGAGAAGTACGCATCAGTTTGTGGGATGTCTACAAGATCTTGGGGGCTCCAATTTTGGGCGATATGTAGGATGAATTCATCCCTCCCAAGGTGACTTGGAAGGATTCAGAGAAGACTCCGGCTTTGGCTTGAGAATTATTGAGAATTTTCTACAAGTTCAAGAATTAGAAGACCTCCAAAACTCATTCTAGAAAGAATATTCATCCAGATGAGTGGATGGATATGTTTATTACCAAGAAGAAGGAGGAGGGGCCCAACTATACTTATCCTACTACCTACCCTAGAACAGAGAAGAGGAGTGCTTCTGGCACATTCTGTCCAACCCTGGAAGCAGGACAATTTAAAAAGTGGGGGTACGAAGTGAATCAGAGAATCCTAGAGAAGACCCATATGGAGGGCTTTTTATCTTTGTGGCTTAGTGTTTATCTTCTTCCAGTTAGGGATTTGAATGGAGGCATTAGGCCAGGGACCTTTTTTGTTGCATCCAAGTTGGGTGAGATGAAAATGTATGGGTTGGCCACCCCCATTTTGGAAATGATTCACAGGAGCTTACTCCATGTTTATATGGGTAAGTATAATTTGAGAATAGTGGGTCCATTCCATGTTTTATGGGGATGGATTGCCACTCATTTCAGGACATATGTTGTACATAGTGGAGTACAGGTTCCTGGAAGTTCTTTCAGGCCGTCATTGCAGGCATTTTCTGGAATTTTTCTGTTATCTCTCAACTCCTATGATATGAAGGTGAGGCTAAGAATGTTCAAGGCATTCCATTTCATTCCTTATGGAAACCCACCAAATGGGTGGTATGATGATAATGGAACAATCGTCCTAGAATTGAGGTCATACATGCTGGCTTGCAGAGATGGTGTATTGGCCACCAGGATTGACGGAGAGATTATATGAGAGGCCTATGCTCGATACAGATTTTCACACCAATTCAAGTGTCTTCAGCAGACTGTTGTATCACCTCCTGTGCATGTCAGGTGAGAGTAGAATCTGATGGATTCTCGACAACTATGGTTGCTGACATCTTTGGAGAACACCGAGGTAGTGTTTGATCTACTAGTTTTTGGATCATCGAGTAACTTGACTACATGGTATGCCGAGAACTGGGTAGCATCATACCCTAAAGGGGTACTGAATCATCCAGTTCTTTGAATGGGGAAGAAGAAGAGAACAATAGAGAAATAAACCCTTCATCTGTATGGTGACTCTTCCACACATGGATCTGATTAACTGGGTTCCTCACCCAGAGCTGACTCGCTGGATTCTCAGGATGGGGATGATGAGGCACGACATGTGTTAATGCAACCTCATTCCAGATATAATCCTCCTGCTAAAATTAAGAGACCTACTCCATCGACTCCTGGTGAGTTGTATCATTGAGTCAATCTAATAGACATTACTTTATAGATCAAAAAGTTTTATTTTCTTATCCTTTATCTATAATTGCAGAAGCTGGGGAGAAGTTGAAGTCCATGATTGTAGGACACTCCTCGCAGCCTTCTAGTACACATACTAAATATCTACAACCAGAGGCTGTTTAGACATGGCAGAGTTTATATTAAAATGATAAAACTGCCTGGCTGGACCTATGAAAAGGGTTACAAATCCCTAGAATAGGGAATCTCCGGGCCTCTACTGATATCTGTTATGAGGATAACCTCGATGAGGTGTAGGCTTATATCAGAGAGGTGGAGATGCTCATATATGCCACTGATGATTCCATTCCTATCACCAAGAGGGTGAAGGAAATGATAGATCGCGTCACCACTGAGGGGAATGGTGCTTCTGGAGATGAGGAGTGGAACAATTACATGGCTCATGAAGATGTATGTCTCTTTCCTTATTTTCTTTGAAACTTGATTTCAGTTGAAGCTTTGTTACTTGAGGAAATTACTTTCTTCATCCTGCATCTTGCAAAGAAAGGAACTACTGTGGTGCCTTCACCACAGTATAGCCTTGGTGGTACTGCCATCGAAGCTACTGAATCTCCTTGTGATACGGGTGAGGTATCTCCGGGCCGGCAATCCATGGATGCAGAGTAAGAAATGGATTTTCACTCTACAATAACTTTATTTGGAGATGACAATGTCAACACACCCAAAAATCCAAATAAGAAAAGACATCGATGGAAGAATTCCATAATTAAATGCTTCATCAGTAGTGGTAAGTCCTTCAGATAGTCATGAATCCTAACTCATGAAAAGATATCTCATATCTTGGGATTTCAGGGGCTTCTTCAATTTCCCTATTGAGGGAGTGAACTGACCCTCCTCTAAGGATGACGGAGGGTGCTGGTGAATAGTAGAAAATTCATGCTGACTTAGCTACTCTTGAACAAGAGCTAGCGTCTGTTCCCAGTACCTCTCTTGTTGCTTCTACAAAGATAGAAGAGCCTGCTTCTGGTAAATTAACAATACATAATAAAACTTTGAACAAAATATCAACTGGCTTCCATTCTATGATACTTTAGGATCAACACCTGCACCAGAACATTTGGTGGCCACTGCAACTGGCTCTGAAATTTTATCTGAAGAAGATATTCGGGGTCAGAGGCTGTAGGATGAGGGTCGCCAAGAAGACATATCGAATACTCTCACTGGTGAGACTAACCAGGAATCCAAGATATCACTGAATGAAATGATGAAATTTGGTGCATATTTTGAAGACATTTTAGATCATGTTAAATTACCATGTAATTTAGAATATTTTAGACGTGATTGTTATCCTTCATCCTGTTAAAAAATTTATTATTACATCTCTGACCATGATTGGTTAAAATGTGCAGTTCCATCTGAGAAAGCTGCTGAACTGCCAATGCCTAAAGGGGGTATAGACAACCCTACTATTCCATAGACACTAGCTCAAGTGGAGCTCAACCCAGTAGAGATTCCTGAAACCCGTCCTAAAAATCCTGTTGAAGCTAAGAAAGATGGGGAGGAGCCTTCTCATGCTGTTGATCTACAGTTGGGTAAGAGATAATAATATTTGTGGTTTCACTTAATTTTCATGACATCTTAATCAACTTTTTTATCCTTTGAAACTAAAAAAAACTTTCAATTGACTATATAGGGTCGTCAATTCTAGTGGCTAGATCTGGAGGTGAAGCCTCAACCTACCCCCCAACGGGAATAGAAAGTGAAGTAATAAGGGTCAGGGGAAAGGAGCAGAACATGGAACTTCTCTAAGTTCATTAATTCTGGATTATATGCCCCCATGTGATATTGATGTTGAATCAGACCCAGAGGTAAAAAAGGCACTCCAATTCTCACGTCGTAAGGCATGGAAGAACATATGGAAGATCATATATAAAGTGCCTCTAGAAGAGCTATCATAGAAGATCTCGTGACTGTCATCCCTGTTCTTCATGTTGAGACTTGGAGGTTTTGGATATCAAGAGATCCATGTCATGGTGAAACAAGTCATTTTAAGGAGGGATCATGAGAAAAAATACCGTCAAGATCTGACCAGAGCAAGGCTGTTGACCAATATCAATGAATTTGAGGTTGCGGTGTCCCGCACTGAGGCTGATCATGCTACGAAATTGAAGGAAATGAAACATAAGATCAAGGAGAAAGTTTTCCAGAAGATGCACCTTCAGCAACAGTTAGATGTTGTTACTGAGGAACTTGACTGGCTTAAAAATTCACTGGAAGGAGTTCAAATGAATGGTATGAAAGCCATCGCAGATGCCAAGAAAGCACTCCATCATGCTAAAAATATTGAAGTTGGTCGAGTGTACGAACTTCAAGTGGATGCTGGTGAAGCTCAGGATGTTGTAAATCAAATGAAGAGTTATGTTGAAAGCCTCTTGTAATTGCTAAAAAAGAGAAGAGACTCCAGTCTGTGGATGTCCTTCTAACTCTTGTGCATTAATGAAAAGGACATTTCACCTTCAATCATTTTTTCCGGCATCCTCTTGCTACTTTCTTTAAATTTCTACCTAAGCCGATGGGCCTAATAAGAATAGTTTGATTTTTTCTAGGGTGATAAAAACAACCCCACAAACTTTTCATCTTTTAATTTCTCAATATTACCTAAATCATATAAAATGTATGTTTAGCAATATGGGGCTTAACATTTGTTCAGAGTTCCCATGTATTTTATTGGTAGTTTAAATTCATGCACAATGTACATAAAAAGGATAATGTTTAAGGTCGAATAGATTTGAATGAATGGATTAAAATTAACTCAATTCCATGATAATTTGTTTGAAAACATATTAACACATTAAAGTATGGGGAAAACATGTAAACTATGACTTAATAAATTTTGAATCTGATAATGATTAGAAAAAAGGGATAAAAGGAATTATAGAAAGTATTTCTTAAGAGTGAAGTTACCACTATTTAACAAACCCTTTAGGGGGTTGAATTATGCAGGGCCAATTAAGGGCATTTGCTGCATAGTCAAATAATAGCATCTTTTGGCCGACAGGTCGATTATGTAGACTACTTATGCAAGGCCACCTAGGGGCATGTGTTGTATAGTCAGGGAAAATAACACTCGGAAATTTTAATTTTCTATTACTAAAAATCCAGTGAAAGTTTATAGATATTCAATTTTTCCAAATCATAGAGTTTGCAGTATGGAGAAAGGTACTTGAATATGGAGAGGATATTCCCAATCATGATTGTCAAATAATTAGATGAATGTCACTCCTGCGAAGGTTTGACCCAAACGTAGGGAAGGGAAATATAAACCATAGACTTAAATACTTTTAGATCATGAAAAAGAGTATCGGAAAAATATGTTAAGGATGGCTATTTTTCTAGATCCCTACATATTTTCGTTAAGACCAATAAGGAAAAAAGAGGTTTTCCTCTCAATAATGAAATTACCACTATTTGACAATCCTGTTAGGGGGTTGAATTATGTAGGTCCACCTAAGGGAATTGGTTGCATAGTCAAATAATAGTATCTTTTGGCTAATAGGTCCATTATGTAGACTCTTTATGCAAGGCCGCCTAAGGGCACATGCTGCATAGTCAGACAAAAGAATTCTCGGGTATCAGACATTTTGTGACCAGAAGTCAAGAAAAGGGTTATGGAGATCGGGAAGTATTCAATGTTAGGTGTATGACACGTCAAAATGGGAATTTTCCAATGCATTAATGAGATACATAGACCAATTCTGACCATAATCATGTTGTGGTTGGGTCCTGAATTGAAATGATGGACTTCACTACGTATCCCATATGGATAGGAATCAATCCATACGTAGTTCTTGAATTACAGTTAACATCATGTGGGATGAGAGTGTGAGATATCTTAGTTTAGTTTCATATAGCTAGAACCATAATTAGGAATACACATTGTGTGTTTGTTATAAATTTTATGTGAATGAAGACGAGGGTTTTCATACCACATTCATGTTTTCACAGGGGGACTTTTCAGCAAAGGGACTGAAAGTAGAATTTGGGGTTAGGCCCAAAGACTTGGGGCTGGATTCGAGGGACGCTCAAACATTCCTACGTATCCCATAAGGATAGGAATCATTCCATACATAGTTCTTGAAATACCCTTTGTACAGATTTGGTTCGTACAAGTGAAGGGTGAAAGAGGACTTTAGTGAAATGATGGTTTGACCCAAGATTAAAGGTTTGAGCATTGCCATGTATGCACGTAGTCTTTGGAATATGACATGATTATAGATCAATGTCAATGATTATTCCCTCTCAGGAAAGGGAAAATGGGGGACTGTATAGTTTAACATCATATAGAAAGGACGATGGTGATGCACAGTTTAGTGTCATGTAGTAGGGACAAAAGGGACGTACATAGTTTAACATCATGTGGTACGAAGCTGAACAAACATGAAGAGATTGGTTTTGGGCTTGAACCTCAGGAGGTTGCCTACATGCCCAGCCTAGAAGGCAAGGATCAATGTCCATGTAGTTCAATTGAAGAATGAATTGGTGATGAAGTTGTACTTGAGGACAACCCGAAGATGGTGTTGGGACTTACATGTGATTAGCAGCCCAAAGAGGGTGTTATGGTTGAAGTTTACTCTAAGCTTATGTGAGTCTTGCTCAGTGTGGGAAACAAGAGGTAACAACAACCCCAATGATGCACAGTTTAACGTCATGTAAGACGTATAAGGGACTATTTCACAGTTTAAATGAAATGTGTTACAGACATGGGGTGCTTGGCAGTTTAATGTCTTGTAGCTCGGACGAATATTTTAACATCATGTTGGATGACAAAATAGGGGACACAGTTTAATGTCATGTAGGATGAATAAGGGGACTATGCAGTTTGAATTCTTGCAGTAAGGAATATTGGTGCTGCATAGTTTAGTGACATGTAGCAGGGACAAAATATAGTTTAATGTCATGCAGGACGTATTAAGGGACTTTTTTCAGTTTTACATCATGTATGAAGAATATGTGAACAGTTTAATGTCATATAGGACAATACAATTTTATGTTATGTAGGAGGTTGGGTTGTACAGTTTAACATTGTGTATCCAAGATGATGGTTATGCAGTTTAATATCTTGCAGGACGTAAGTATTTGTGTTACACAAAATACCTTTTCAAGAATCTAGCATTGGATGGAGATGTAATGTGTTCTCCATCCATTGTGATTAAAGAATAAGCTCCATTGGAGTAGACCTTATATATTGAGTAAGGTTATTCCCATATTGGCTCAAGCTTTGGAGGCTTCTTCCCTGGTATCATTGGAGTTCTGAGAACCAATACCAATTCTCCTTGAATGAATGAACGAAGATGAACTTTTTTGTTGAAAGCCCATGTTATTCGATTCTGATAGACTTCCAAGTGGTGCAGGGTGCACAATATTTTTTCATCTAATCATTCCAATTCATCCAATCGCTTTTGAGATTGTTCATATATAGATGAATGATAAAAAATGGCTACTCTGAGTGAAGGTAATTGAACCTCAATGGTCAAGACTACCTCTGTTCCGTATACCAATGAATATGGAGTTGACCACATAGTAGTGTGGGTGGTTGTTTGATAAGCCCATAAAGCATGAACAAGTTTATTAGGCCATTATTTATTATCTGTATCCACCATCTTTCGCAGTATATTTGAAATACTCTTATTGAAGGCTTCTATTTTTCCATTGGCTGCTACATGATACCGAGATGAATGGTTGGATTTTATGTTGTATTCTTGATACAACTTCCTTACCTCGGATGAACATAAGTTGGTTCCATTTTCCGTCAATATGGTATGAGGGACACCAAATATGGTAATGATGTTTGACTTGATGAAGCTAACAATGCTTTTAGAACTAACTTCTTTGAGAGGTATTTCCTCTGCCCATTTGGAAAAGAAGTCAGTAGTAGTATGAATATACTTAAACTGCTTGGATGTAGCTGAAGGGTAAGGTCCTACTACATCCATTCCCCATGTAGAAAATAGCCATAAGTATTTACCTATATGAAGAAACTCTGGGGGTTGATGAATGAAGTTGGCACATACATGGCAAGAATGACACTTCTTAGTGAAATCAACACAATCTTGTATCATTAAAGGCCAAAAGTATCCAAGCCTTTGAATTTGATCAGACGGTCTATTTCCAGATTGGTGGGAACCACAAACTCATACATGTAGTTCTTTCATGACAGCCATTGTCTCTTAACCATCAATACATCTGAAGAGAATTCCATCAAAACCTTGCTTGTAGAGAATTTTTTCTAGGTTATCTGGGCTATCATAGAGAGTAAAAATAACCACACATCACCGGACTTGTTCTTTCCCGGCTCTATCAGGTGGGAGTGTTCCATTTTGAAGGTATTCCCTGATAGGTTCCATTCATCCTGTAGTATGACCATATGGTTCAAAAATGGGACTGATTTCATTGATTTCCTCTATTCTGATTTGAATATAAGGTGAAACTACATGACGATGGGAAATAATGATGATTGTCTCATCCCATTTTGGATCTGTCAGGGCTATAGCTACATTAGCCAGTGCATTAGCTTGGTCATTTTGTGATCATAGGACATAAGAAAATGTCGGTTCTGAAGGAAATTCCACCATTAATTCTCTAACATAATCACACAAACTGATTAACTCTTCTTTTTTGATGGCATAATCCCCATTGACTTGTTTTATTACCAAGTCCAAATCACCTTTTATCTTTAAGTGATTCACCTATGCCTGAAGCACCAATTCCAAGCCTGCGATGAGAGATTTCTATTCTGCTTCATTATTTGTACCTCCTCCCAATAATAAGAAGGAATAGGGTAACACTTCCTTTTCTGGGGAAATAATCACAATTCCTAACCCAACCTTGTTGAATTTAGGATCATCCATTTTTTCCCCTGTTGGACTTCTGGAAGCACTATGAAAGTACATTTCCCATGTTTGAAGATTATATTGAATATAGAAGACTTCCTCATCCGGAAGTTCAGTATCTAAAGATGTATCTTCTACTGAAGGGTGTTTAGTAAGGAAATCATCCAGAGCATGTCCCTTTATTTCCTTCTAAGATACATACTGGATATCAAACTAATGCAAAATAACTTCCCACCTTGCCAGACATCCTATAAGAATTGGATGACTAAGGACAAATTTGAGTGGGTTATTGAGAGATACCAATTGATCCTCATGATGTTGCAGTTAGTATCTCAATTTCTTAACTGCAACGATTAATGCCAAGCAACACTTTTCAATACTTGAATATTAGGTTTCTGCTTCAGGCATAGTCTGGCTGAGATAATATAGGCTGTTTTCATTCCCAGCATCATTATTTTGGGCAAGGAAGGCACCCAATGATCGCTCTAAAGCTGTCACATAAAGAATAAGTGGTCTTCCTTCAACAGGTGGCATTAATACTGATGGACTCAAGAGATATTTCTTGAGAATATTGAATACTTCTTGACATTCTTCAGTCCACTGGTAAGTTACTATCTTTTTCATCAATTTGGTGAAGGGTAAACATTTTCTTGCCAGATTGGTGATGAAACGCCGAATATAGGCCAAGTGTCCTTGAAGTCCTCTCAATTCCTTCAATTTTTGAGGAGGTGACATACCAAGGATTTATTTTGTCTTCTCAGGATCAACTTTAATACCACGATGGCATGCAACAAAGCCGAGAAGTTTTCCTAAGGTTACCCCCAAAATCACATTTTAAGGGGTTTATCTTCAAATTGTGTTGTTGAAGTTTGTGGAATATGATTTCCAAATCAGCCAAGTGATTAGAACGTTGCCTGGATTTAACCAACAAATCATCCACATAACATTCAACAAATTTCCCTAAAAATGGTTTGAAGATACAGTGCATGGCGTGTTGATACGTTGCACCTGCATTCCTTAGCCCAAATGGTATTACCCGATAGAAAAACACACCCTGAGGGGCTCTGAAGGCTGTAGATTCTTCATCCTATAGAGCCATTTGGATTTGATTATACCCATAATAACCATCCATGAAAGAAAGTCCTTCATAGCCAGCTGTTGAATCAATTAAGAGTTTTGTGATCGGAACTGTAAAATCATCCTTGGGACAATGCCGAATAAGATCTCTGAAATCAATGAAAACTCTAATTTTTCTATTCTTATTTTTCACAGGGACAATATTAGCCATCCATTTGGGATATTGAACTTCTCTGATGAAGTTATCTTTGACAATCTTATCCACTTCAGCTTAAATTTTGGAAGCATAAGTTGGGTGTGTTATTCTTGCGGCTTTCTTGAATCATCGATGCTCTTCTAGAAAACCCAAATGATTAGTGGAAACATCGGAATCAAGACCTGTAATCTCTGTATAATTCCAAGAAAATACATCTCTATTTTTCTTTAAAAATGAAATTTACATTTCTTTCTCTTCAAGAATCATGGCCGCACTAATTAAAGTGGGGCGTGGATCTTCATTTGTACCTAGATATATTTCTCTGAGTTCATCCACAGTGGTAAGGGTACCCTCTTCAAATGCTGGAGGAACATCCCTGAGATCTTCCTCTTCTTCTTCAATATGTGTCACTTATTTTGTTTCTACTTTCATAGTAGATGATGAAGCAGAATTTCCATGATCAAGAGAGAAGTTAAAATTTGAACATTTTGAAGAAGCGACTACCATTTCTGACCTTATTGATGATGAACGGTCTTCCTTGGGTAATAAAGGGGAGATGATGGATTGAGAATCAACATCATCATTCATCTCTTACATTTCTATAACTTCTTCTGGCCTGGCTGATGAAGTATTGAATTGCTGTATTTCCGTATATGAAATTAAGACATCTCCATTTGAGAATTCATCATTTCTTGGTGAATCACCAATTTCTCCCAGGCTCTCTAGCTTGATTTCCGTAATTGACATTATGGAAGTTTCCATAAGAGTATTTTGATTTAGGTCTATCCTGTCAATTTGACTGACATGAAACACATAATCTGTACTCATATGTATGAATGGGTTTACTTGAATCTTTTCCAAACCATATGGAGCATTAATTTTGGTGACCCCCTTCATCGTGGATTTCTCCTTCCCTTCCATGTGATAGAATTCTGCCTCAATGTATTGATATTCACATGTTTTAAAGGGGGATTTATCACCATATAATGTCCCAATTTGACTACTGAAACAATATTTGAGACACTGATGGTATGACGAAGGTACGACTGCATGTTGATGAAGCCAAGGTCTTCCAAGAAAAATGTTGAAAGATGTGTCATGACGAACAACCATGAAATTTGAATTGGACACAAGGTCTCCAAACTGATTTTTGAGTGTAATCTCGCCCAGAGGTTCTTGTTCATTTTTATCATATCATTGCAACATCAATGTAGAAGGAGATAAATCAGATTCAGTGAGGTCTAATCGACGAAGTGTACGAATAGTAATGAGATTTACTCCTGAGCCATTATCAATGACAGCTCATCAGATGTCTACATCATTGACCTTTCTAGATAAATACAAAGGTCTAATATGTCCACATACAACATCATCTTCATCTTCATCTATAAAAGATATCACTGCATGAAATTCTGTAGGATCATTCTCTATATGGTAGACTTCAGCCGCAAAAATATCAGTTTTGAATTCTTGAGGACTTCACAAAGCCTCAATGATTGCCTCATGAAGATCCTTTGATATATTTAAGGCATCCAGAATTGATAACAAATCCGGTACATGGGAAAATGTTTCATTACATCATACTTTTGGTCCAAAGGTCTACGTTTTCCAATAAGAACATGTGGTTTCACAGGTGCCATAGAAGTTGATGATTTGGAAGTAGATGCTTCTGGTATCGGGGTAGGAGTTGGAAATACTCCTAGATTTGTAAGATTATACTGATTAGGTATATTTATTTGCTAAGAGGAAGAAGGTGTAACCTCCAACCAATCATCCAAAATAACTATGCCAGGATGGAATCTTCCATGAGTGGAAGAACATTCTTGTTCTTGTTAAGCCCGCTGAAGGGCTTTGCCATGAGTTTTTGTTGCATATACAGTTCTAATAGGGGTAGGATTGAAATAGTGGCTTCTAGAATATCCATGTCTTCCTCTGTATCCTAGACCTCTGGAACTTCCTCTAATTCCTATGTTTGATACAGGGAACTCAGGCTCATCAAGATCAAAACTGTGATTGGCATATGGATTCTTTAAATGAATCATATTAACAAAACCAAAGATCAACTCTTCATCTAATGAAGATTCTACTTGATTAGCCAGTTTAGGCTGTGTTTTTTGGTGGGCCGATGCCCGTGCTTTTTAAGTAGATGGCATATAATCTGCCAGAATCAAAGACAACTTGGTATTTTGACACGAGCTCATCTTCTTCTGACCGCTCTTCTTTATTTGAATTATACCACTTCATTGAGGATTTTCCTTCTGATGAAGGGGGGTTTTCTGTGGAATTCATATCAGAAGACACAGTAAGTTTCATTAATTTCATTTGTAAAATGGAATGAGTTCAGTTAATCATTTTCCTGACCACCCAATCATCATATTTCTGTGCATTTTTGTTTTTGACTTCATGCCACTCTCCTTCTTCCTCTAGATCTGTAGCAGTAACACATGCTACCTGGGCTAAAGAAACTTTCAGTTTGACTTTTCTTGAGTCCATATTTTTTAGGTGGTATTTGAAGACAAAACACTCCTGAATGGGATGCCCCAACATCTGATGAAATGGGAAATAATTTGGAAGGTCTTTATCTCCTTCCTTGTCCGGCCTTTTAGGCCTTGACAACTGAACCAAATTATTTTACAGAGCTGAAATGAAGTAACCAGGAACTTGTTCATTTTGGAAAGAATAGAATTTGTTCTTTAAATCCTCAAATTGTTTCCGTCATTGATCTATTTTATCATCTTGATGAAACGTCCTCTGTTGTTGATTCTTAGGAGGTGGAGCCCTTCGATAAGATGAAGGTCTTGAAGTGGAATTATGTACAGGTGCTTGTTTAAGTGTGACTATAGCAGTCTCTGCTTTACTCATTCTGAATCCTGAAGCTGATGGAATTACACGATTTTTATCCTTAGTCTATATAAGAGAGTCTTCAATATGTTGAGCAGTTGAAGTAAGGTATCAAAAACCTCTTGTTTATTTCACAGGGATCAACAGTGTGTGTAATTCATCACGCAAATTTTCCACACAGATTTTCAACAATTCTTCTTGAGGGAGTGCTAAGCTTAAGGAATATGTCAGTCCCTTCCAGCGAGCAATGAAATACAAAACTCTTTCATTCTCCCTTTGCTTACAATTTGTAAGTTCAAAAACTATTTTCTTTGGCAACGTTGATCTGGATTTAAGAAGGAATCATTGACGGAGATCTTCCCACCTGGTAATTGATTGGGATTCCAAGCTTGTATACCAGACAAAGGCAGGCCCTTGTAATGACTGTACAAAACACCTGAGCTTAACTGCTTCTTGTTGTTGAGGAGCTCCCATCATAGGATCACAATGAGAAACAAAATGTGTTAATTGTTGTTCTGGTTCTCCCGAATCATTAAAAATTGGGAATGTGGTACTTAGAAAATTTGATGGGGAGGAATTGCATCAACCCATTCAGGGTAAGATCTCTTTTCTGGTTGAATTTATGCATGTTTTCCCCCCATCCCTTCCAACTGAGCTGGTAGTGACTCAATGGAAGTCATTAACTTTTGGGAAACATATGGTTGAGCTTGGGCCATTGTAGATTCAATAACTAGAGTTTGGACGGGTGTGGCGACCGATACTGCAACTGATGGTATCACTACCAGTTGTTGTCGCATATGACCCATAGGATTATACATGTGAGGGAGTATATGTAAAAGAGGGTATTCTTGATCCATCTCAGTAGCTGTAACAAATTCCATTGACTGAATGACTCCAGCCCGCTTAGGAGGAAGACAAACTTGAAGTAGTTCTACATTCAACCTTCTTAACTCCTTCATTTCCTCCTCTTGTTGTGCGAACCTTTCCTCTAATGAGAGTGATTGGCCCTCTCTAGAGGTAGGGTGGAATGTAACCTAAATTTTTTCCTTTCCCTTTGTTGGAAGTCTTTTGGAGAGGGGGAGTTGGTTATTTGAAGGAATACATAGATTATGGGTAAGCCTTTGATTCCGGGTACGCACACCTTCTTCATTTTCCATTGTGTGTACAACCTCTTGAGTAGGAACTTCTTAATCTGATCCCTCTTAGGGAGCCTCATGTTATGGAGTATCAACAACAATGAAATTGATGACATTTATAGATTCATAACGCATTGCATACCTTCTATCGAAATTTTTGCAATACTGTCTTCTTCCATGTCTTTGATGAGACATTGCATTTTGTTGAGTTGACCCCTCAGGATCTTCCTGATGAACTGTAATTTGGAGGGAATCTCCTAATAATTCAACTCTACATTCCTTTTGTGGCTTATTCCCTAACTGATAGAAGAGTGAATTTCTCCGAGGAAGAGATTGGGAATTTGGAAAAGTCCACAGTCTAGTATACTAGGGTTGTTCCTGTTGTTCCTGATGTTCCTGCTCAATTCCTCGAATCCTATTTGTTGATTCTGAGGGTTGAGCTAAAATATTCCCTAGTCTGGAAAGCTAGGGTGGTTATTGAGTTGCTACATATGAGACTTTCTTAAAAGCTCTCTTGATTTTGCAGACATTAATACAGAAATTGGCCGGATACGTCAACCTACATCCACTCAAATCATCTGGCTCAAATGACCGTTGGATGATTTATGACACTTCATTAACCTGATGTTGCGCACGCTCTAAACGAGAAGCCTATTTTATATTCTCATTTTCCTGATGTAAGAGTAATTCGACAACTTGTTCTTTGTATGCATGTCTTTGGGAAGAACTATTTGAGGCATGTTCTTGAGCAATCCTTTGATTACAAACAAAATCAATTGGTTGTGGCCGGCCATGGGCAATAACATTACATGAGACAATATTTGGCGCGATTTGTTGACTATAGAGTACAGTGAAATGTAGTGGTCCATGAACACCCCATCCCTTGATATGAATACCATATGGGGCATTGGAAATTAACTGACCCAATATTTTTAGTGCGCCATGGTATGAACGCTGAAGGTCTCTCTACTGCTTTTTAACCTTTGGATATCGGGAAACTCTGAGAGATGCCAAATAAATTTGGCATTGTGACCCTTCTATTATCTTGACCTAATTTTCATATTCATCATAAGATAATATTTTATTTTTCAATTAACAAATAGTTTTCCACATGTTGAGATGAATATCATGAATACAATCTTCTGTCAACATTTCTGGAATATCATACTGAGATTCAGCCAAAGGCCAAAACATGACTGGTACTTCACCTTTCGCTAGTTGTTTTCTCTTATTCATTAATTCCTCATTATCATTCGATGAAGATTCTTCTACCTAATTAGACCAGAGTTGGTGCTTCTTTGTTACTTCATCAGATTCAACAAGATTGGTAGAGAATTCATTTATCAAACTAGAAGATGAATGACCTAGGGGTGGTTCATAGAATTACCTACATCCCAGGATATCTTCTGATTGAGAAAGTATTTCACCTGCTAGCGGTAAAGTATCAGACATGACTGACTTCACATTTTCAAGTGCCTCAAGAGAAGATGGCTTTCTCGTTACTGCATTTTCCTTTGAATAATTTTCCAAGAAATGAGAATTACTACTGTGGAGAGGACTTTCACAGCTAAATTCATCATCATGGGGAGGACCACCATGGTGGGTTACAACAAAATATGGAACCTTTTTCTTCTTGATCTTCTGTCCATGCATAGTGTTATCGTGGCCCTCATCTGAATATGATACTTTGAGATCGACCGAACTGTCATGAAGCAAGCCTTCATGAGGAAGCTTCTGATGAAGACCTTTGGAATTATTGTTCCCGCTATTGGGAAATGAGAGAGTAGAATCTTGAGTTGCAACAGATAATTGTCTGAGGGCTTCAAGAACTCCATCATCGAGCAATGAATTATTACAGATTGGCTCTTGATTTCTTGACTGTTCTAGAAGGGTCTTTTTTTAGATGACTTTTTACTCACTTTACAAACCACTTGTTGACAAAAGTGGTTACTATGGGTAGGTGTATGTGCCTGCTTATGAGAAATGGTCCGGTTAGGCTGATTATCTCCATTCAAATCGGGTGTATGTGTCTGACTTGATTTTTCATATGACATGGGGGAGTATGCCCCACGACCCTCCTGGACTGAAATAGAGGTTCGTATCTGGTATAGAGTGATATGTTGATGATTCACTCCACTGGTAGGGACATATTTCTATTTATTTCCCTATGATGCTGCTAAAGTTGTTATAATATTCTGACAGACATCCAGAATATGGGCAGGGATTTGCTTCTGCTCTTTCACCATTTTCATAATGTTCTTGGTGGCTTTAGCTGCCGGAACGGGAATATACGTCTATTTCGTGTCTGGAGTAGGTGTATGTGCCTACTCCTGTCCTCCTTTTCCAGTCAGTGAATATTGATAGTACTTATTCATGGGGGCGGAGAGTTGAGTCTGCTCCAAATTTGTCGCCGTAGTTTTTTGAATGACTTTACCGAGTGCTACTAAATGAGACTGTCGACAGACTTGATGAACATCGACAGTTGTATGTGCCTGCTGGATGTTCCCCATCAAGTATGGTTGATGGATTTCCTTCAATTCTAAAAGACGAGACTGCTGAAAGAATTGGTGATTGTAAGTAGGTTTATGTTCCTATTTATAGGTGGTCACCATATTTGGTTGGCGAGCTCCTTTGGATGCAGTCAAATGAGCCTCATAAGTGGATGATGAATTATAAATAGGTGTATGTGACTGCCTATAGTCTCCGTCATAATTTCCTGATAGGATTAGTCGGTTGCTGCCAGACGAGTCTACTGGATAGTAGGATTAGAACGAGAGGGTGTATGTGCTCGCTCGTTGCTTTCCATCAAGTTGGCTTGATGGACTTCTATGAAGGGGCAGAAGTAAGAACCTGCTCCCTGTTGAACATATTTGGCCTCTGGTAGTTCATCTTGTGTGCTCGGGTCTGAGGAACCTGAGCTGAATCCCTAAAGGTGATACCTTCATCATGTTGAGGGCGCACTACTGCACGAGTCTGGCAGCGATTGTTGATGGGAGCCCTCGGGAAGGATTCATGTCTCCTTGAATTAAGGCCTTGAGTGACCTTCTCATTCACTTACCCATAATATGGGAGGGACTGGTGAATGCATTCCAGGGATAACGACCCGAAACTATTGGATACGGTGGTTGGCACCACCTGCTTCTTGATCGCTGGTCATCGTTGTCTAGACAACCAGGGTGAATTATTGACTTGAAGGGCTTGTCGAGCGGCCTAAAGAGTCATAATGGTACAGTGTTGATGGTATTTCTTAACCAGTGCATTTGAGACATAGTGTTGAAGACACTGAGTAGGTGATGTCGTCCTCAGAGCAGATGAGGATCTAGCAGGAGTAGCATCCAAGGCATTCACAGGTGTGAACTTTAGAGAAGCCATTTTTGTAATGCAGAGAGATCTTGGAAAAGAGTTCCTGTTTGATATAACAGACATAATCAAGATAATTTTTTCCACTAAATATTTTGGATGAGTACATATGTTATTTATTTCTTTTTTGGCCCTCACATTGAATTAAATAGGGGCTTAACAAAAAAGTTATACATCATTTAACTTTTTTAAGGATTCACGTCGGGTTCACCATTTTTTGTTTCTTATGGAAATGGGGTTGACCTTGTTTGCTTAAGGTTCAAACATTTCAATCGATTTATAACAGGTCTATTTATAGAACCGGAAACATCCAATGATTTTATATCCATTTGGACCTACTTTCCAAAGGTATGTGCTCATTAGTTGTGGACCGATGAGGTTTAAGAATTTTCATTGGTCGAGAGGATGGGAGGTCGGACTCATTACACCTTTTTGGGGGGAATTATTGTCTACTCTGGGAATCTCTTATATATTTGAGTTTTGTTCGTAAATCCTTATTAATATACCAAGTATTAAAATGATCTTTCCTTTAGATATGACAATCAATGATTTATGAGATTTAGAGAATATTTTATATGTATTTTAGGTTCTTCATCGATAGAGAATCGTCCGTATTTATTAGAGATTCTTAGTCAATGGTATCCTTCAACACATTATATAGAAATCTCTTGGTCATTATGATAACCATACTAGTTTTAAATCCACTCAGTAGGCACTTGAAGTTTATTGTTGTTCAGGAGGACATGGATTATTTCAGATTTGGGATCGTACCCATAAATGGGCTATCTACGTATCCTTGTTAGAAAAGGAATCGGAACCCACATAGTTTGAGTGAAGAAGTATGAGGTTCATACATGATTAATGGCCCCAAGAAAGATGTTATAATTACTTTTACGCTCTAAGCTCACGTGAGTCATGCTCGGTGTGAGAAACAAGAGGTTTCAGTAAAACCTGACGATTGTTTAATGAAAGATGAAATCATAAGAAATAATGGGGAGATTATGTGTGTATGACTGCCCAAGGTAGATGAAGATTAGGTTTTACTTCAGGGAAGAAACCTGGGAACAAGGTCCATAAAGGTATATGTGCTTTATGGAGATTTGGATACTTAATATAGGGCTTACTCCTGAGAAGACTGTCCAAATTAGAGAGGGAATAATGATTGGGTTTTAATTCCGGAAAAGGAAGCCCAAGTCAAAAGAAATTAAGACTAGGGATACTCCTAAAAAGGAGGCCTAGGTTAAGAGAAATTATGATTGGGGATTACTCTTAAGTAGGACGCCTAGATTAGGGAACTTGGGGATTACTCCTAAGGAGGATGCCTATATTTGGGAACTTGGGGCTTACTCCTAAGGAGGAGGCCCAGATTTGGGAACTTGGGGCTTACTCCTAAAGAGGATTCCCAAATTAAATAATGTCTCATCTTCAAGGATGAAATTGAAATGAATGAAATATCTAACCTTAGTGACATAAAGTTATTTAAATCACGAGGTTTTGAGAGATGTTCCACAGAATTCCTTTCAGATAAGGAATCCAACAAAGGAATCATGCCATAAATGGATTTGAAGATGGTTTTAAAGGAAAAATCTTGAAGAAGAGAGGTGGATTTGAAGAAAATACTTGAATAGGCAGAAGTGGAACCCAAAAAGAGATAGGCACACAAGTCTTGTCTGGGTGCGGAAGTCCTGGTCATTCAAGTATACTTGCGCGACACAAGTGTACTTGGGAGATAGTTAATCCATAGGGTAATACTTGGGCGAGACATGGCTCAAGATCTTAGCATTATCCCTAAAGTCTTCCAAAAGGGTGGTGCACAAGTTATGTTAAAGGAAGAAGGTGGCGTATAAGTGTGGTCATTTCCCTTAAGGGTTGGTCCTTTAGGCACACAAGTGTTGATGAATTCCTACACTTAGGCTTTATCCCTCCTCTTTAGATCTTTCATTCTAGGTAATAAATTACCTTATAAGTGTTCAGAAGACTTCAAGAAAATACTAGGGTGCCGAGAGTTTAAATCTGACTATAGGATTTTTTTTCGTCCCTGAAATGGGGTCCCACCGGGGGTATTTATAGGCTACCCGAGGCTTGAGCGAAATTTGACTTAGGGCGCGCAAGTGACTTTCACCCCTCATGTCTGGCATGCATGTGACTTGCGTGCCCAAGGTTGGCACGCAGGTATACGTGCGTGCCTTAATGCCTTTGCACTTTTTTTTATCATTCTTCCTTATACTTTACTTGAAGTACTCTCCTTGGTAAATATTTGGACTCTATTATGGAAGGGAGCATCAACAATAATTCTTTTGATTATGTATGTAATTACTGAATTGCATATGCCAAAACCTTGCGGTTTTGTTGGGCATGGCCCATATATTTTTGAGTGATGCTGATCATAGGTTGGGTTTGGCCCAGGTTACATTAGGTGGTTCTAACCATGGGATTGGGCATCATGGACATCGTCTTGAGGTAGGGTGACTATCAAGTTGGGCATGGCTTGGGTTACTGGGATGGCGATGTCATCAGAATTCAGCATCATGGTCGTAGGGACACGAGGTGTTATAGACGTTGTGGCTTGGGTATTATTTTAGTGATTACCGCTCACCCAGAACATTGAGTAGTGTGTACACATAGAGTCTCCATGTTTAGGTGGTTTTGACCACTCATGTGGGTAGAGGCCCTTGTTAGTTCTAGTTTAGGCACTATTGGTTTGGGGGTGCTTTCCATCGAAATCCACGTTGAAGGTGAGGAGCCTTTAGGGGATAGCAGTAAGGCTATTAGGTTGGGGGTAGAGGTTCACCATGATTTGAGGGGAGACATCGTTGTCCCTCTGATTACTTTATTTGAGGGCATAAATCATTGTCCCTCTAGCTACATATTTGAGGACAGGAAACATTGTTCCTCTGGGTTACTACTATTGGGTGTTCCTTCAAGATGTCGGTACTTTAGACACGTGGTTTCAGGGGAAAAATGGTGTCGGGTTACATGACAGAGATTCCAGCATTGGCCGAAGTAGGTGACACTTCAGGGTGGATGTTGAGAAGAAGGGGAGTTATGTTAATTTGTACATTGTACTATTTACTAATTTCCTTATGATTGCATGCCTATAAAAACACTTATATTAGGCACGCACTGTTGGGTGGTACCCTACTGAGATTCATCTCACACCCTACATGGGCCCTTCGGGATTCGTGCAGACTTTATGGATTTACGTGCAAAAAAGAGGTCAGCATCAAGAGATATACTGCAATAGTTGTTGCATGGAGATGGTATGGACCTTGAGGTCATGGTTAGTTGGTGTTTACTTCATTTCTCTTTCTTTCATGTATCAACATGCTTACATATTTTGTAGCTATTGTTGGTTATCCATTGGCGCCTTTACTTATTGATATGTATGACCTACTTTGTATTCATGTTTGTGGTTCAGTAGTATTTACAAGTGATCATCATGTTGTTGTGTTACTTTCCACTGGTGTTGTTTATATTTATTTCTTCCGCTGTTTATCGATATTGAATGCGCTTCAGCTTTGCAGGTCTGGTTCAAGTCTGCTGAGTCATTTATTTCCACTTAATATTAAATATATTATTTCTCAGACCAATACCATTATTTTCCTCCAATAGAGTATAGCCTCCCCACTATACCTATCAGACCCTCACTGGTAGTCGGCATCCTTTGATGTTCGAGCAGGTGTGCCTAATGTAGTAACACCCGACCCATTTAGCACTGTTCTGGTGGCTGTTCGAGTCTAGGTCATTACAGTTTTATAAGCCTTTGTTTGTAAGTGCGACAACTGTCTGCACTTAGTTATAGATCGGTATTATGATACGAGGACCTTACTAGTGAAATTCACCAAGCCCGTAGACAAGGTGATTGGTGGAGTGGACTAGGGGACATTTGTGCCCCGAACCACTATAAATTGTTGTGCCTTGTTCTCTGTTTATTATTCGCCTGGTCTATCTACTATTTACGTGAATCGACAGAATTTTGAAATTCCAAAAAGAACACAATTCATCCCCCCTCTTTTGTTATCAATATATCTTTTCTGACATGACATTTGGTATTAAAGGTTGTACATTTCAATAGAGCTATAAAAAGATTAAGGCATAAGATCTATTTTAGTGATGGAAATAGAGAATCACAAGTAAAGAATTTCAATGATTCATGCTACATATTTCAATGGTGATAATTATGGATGTTAGAAGTCATGAATGATAATCTACATAAAGAATCTTGGATTTAGAGTGTACTCAATGATTGTTACTCCTTACAAAATTCCTGAAAACCCTGAAACATGGTCTGCTACTATAGAGGTTGAGTATGATATGAATTTGAAATAAATGAATGCCATTATTTGTGGTCTTGAACCAGATGAATTCAACTATGTATTGCAATTCCCAATAGCTTATGAAATGTGGAAGACAATTGCAGTACCCTAGGAAGGTACTGACAATGTTAGACAAATGAGATATTCCACAGTGAAATTAAAGTTTGATACTTTATGAATTTATGATGGAGTGATAATCACATAGATAAATGGAAGGCTAACAGAAATTGTTAATAATATAACATATTTAGGTGAACCTATTAGTAAAAATGATCAAACTTTGAAAGTTCTAAAAGTTCTACCAGTAAAGTAGAATGGAATTTCTTTTGCAATCCACCAATCAGCACCTGTCAAGAATCTAACAATGAGATAATTGATTGGAACCCTAATGATGTATGAGGATTAAATGGAAGATGAAGTTGAATACCACAAATTACTAGTAAAAAAAGATAACACAACTTTAAAATTTGTATCCATAATCAAAACTGAAATAAGAAGAAATAAATTTAGACTCATCTGACTCAAAAGTTGAGCTGGCTCAATTAGCTAGAAAATTTAGTAAATTTTTTAGGAATAAGAAATGATTCAGAAGAACCTTCAAAAAGGATGACAAAGACTCAAGGTATGTAAGATGTTATGAGTGCAAAAAATTTGGTCATATAAGACCTAATTATCCTCAACTTAAAGGAGAAAATAGAAATACAAAAAAGAATTATCATAAGAATACTGATTATGAGAAAAATGATAAAAGAGCTACAAAAGACACTTAGAGTGTTTCTAAAGACTCAAGCAGCTTGTAAATCTCTGATTCATATAAGGAAGAATTGAATCTGAAATCCATTATGTGCTTCATGGCTAAATAAGATATGTTAATAGGTCAAAGAATAGGAAAAGATATATGGTATATGAATAGTGTCTGTTCAAGACATAGGAGTGTAAATTCATCAAATTTCTATACTCTGACCAAAATAGGTGGAGGCCTAGTCACCTTTGGTGACAATGCCAAACAAAAAATTACTGGACTTGAAACAGTTGGATGTCCAGATACTATCTCAATTAATAAATTACTCTATGTAAAAGTATTGAAGCACAATCTAATAAGTATCTCTCAACTCTATGAGGATGGATACTATGTTGATTTTTCTAATAACTACTTTTCTATTTTTAAAAATAAATTACTAAAATTTAGAGCACCCAAAAACGATAATGTCTACACTTTGGATTTAAATTCCTTGTGTAAACAGAAAGTGAAATATTTAACTGCTAATGTAAATGAGTCATAGATTTTTCATAGAATACTTGGCCATTGTAATATTTTTTTCATTACATAAGTTATCTAAGAAACAATTAGTTTCATATATACCTAATATCAAATTGGATAGTAGTATATTTTGGGATGTATGTCAAATAGGCAAGCAACACAAATCCTCCTTCAAATCTATTAACAAAATTCTTAATTCAAAGTCCCTAGAACTTATTCATATATATTTTTTTGGACCATCTATAATAGAAAGTTTGGATGGTAAATTATATGTATATGTTTTAGTTGATGATTATTCTAGATTTACTTGGGTATATTTTCTAAAACTCAAAAATAAATCTTTTTTTTAAACGTTTTATAAAAGAGTTGAAAATGGAAAAGGTTTTAAGATGATTTCATTAAGAAGTGATCATGGTGGAGATTTTTAGAATCAAGAATTTAATTATTTTTTCTCAAATATGGGTATTAAACACACCTTTTCTACACCAAGAACACCTCAACAAAATGGAATTTCTAAAAGAAGAAACAAAACCATTCAAGAAATGGATAGAACAATGCTAAATTAATAAAGTCTTCCAACCTACTTTTGGTTAGAATTTGTAAGAATAACATGCTATATTATAAATAGAGTTTTAATTCGACCTATTTTCAAAAAGACTCCTTATGAAATTTGGAATAATATAAAGCCTAAGGTAAAGTAATTTATGGTTTTTGGATGTAACGTATATATCTTCAACACCAAGGATAATCTTGGAAAGTTTGTTCCAAAAGCTGATGAAGGAATATTATTAGGATATTCTGTAACTTCTAAAGCTTATAGATTATTTAATAAAAATTTGTGGATTTTTGAAGAATCAACTCATGTAAATTTTTATGAAACTGATCCTTTTAATAAAGAAAAATATCAAAAATATGAAGCTGATGATTCTTCTAACAACATGAGACTTGATAACATTAAAAGGTATTTTGAAAATATAAATAAAATCCAGTCTAGTTCAGAGGAACATGATACTGATGAACCTAAGAGTACTCTGCCTAAAAAGTATAGAATCTAGAAGAATCATCCTTTAATGACTATTATAGGAGACCTAGACATTGGAATACAAACTAGAAGAAATATAGGAAATCTAGTGGAATTTTTGGATTTTCTATCTCACCTAGAGCCTATGTCTTTTGAAGAATCCTTAAAAGTTGAAAGTAGGTTATTAGCAATGAAAAAAGAGATAAATCATTTTAAAAGAAACAAATTATGGAAATTAGTGGAAAACCCATTGAGTTATCTGATTATAAGAACTAAATGGGTCTTTAGGAATAAACAATATGATCAAGGTATTATAACTAGAAACAAAGCTAGACTAGTAGCTAAAGGGTACAATCAAGAAGAAGGTATAGATTGTTATGAAACCTTTTCTCTCATAGCTAGACAATAAGTAATTAGAATTCTTTTAGCCTATGAATCTTATATGAATTTTAAATTAAATCAGATGGATGTAAAATATTCCTTTTTAAATGGATATTTAATGGAGGATGTTTATATTGAGAAAACTCTTGGTTTTGATAATTCTCAAAAACCAAATTTTGTTTTTAAACTTACTAAAACTCTCTATAGCCTTAAAAAGAACCTAGAGTTTGGATGAAAGATTAAGTTCATTTATTTTGAAAAATTATTTTACTGTTGGTTTGGAATACCCACCTCTCTTTAAGAAAACAGTTTTTTCTAATGTATTATTAGTTCAAATATATGTTGATAATGTTATTTTTGGATCAACAAATATAAAACTTTAAAATTATTTTTCAGAACTTATGAAAAAAAATTTAAATGAGCATGATGATAGAATTAAATTTCTTTTTAAGACATCAAATTTATCAAAAAAAAATTTAAAATGTTTAAAATCAAAGTAAATACATCACTGATTTATTGAAAAAGTTTGGTCGTGAGAACAACAAGCCATATTCAACTCCCATGTGTACTAATATGAAACATTACATAGATAAAGCTGGAAAACCAGTGGACAACAAGTTATATAGAGGTATGATTGGAAGTTTACTATATCTTACTACTAGTAGACTTGATATTATGTTTTTAGTATGTCTTTGTGCTATATTTCAATAAAACCCAAAAAAAATCATATTGATGGTATAAAAAGAATTTTTCAAATATTTAAAAGGAACAGTTAATTAATCTATTCTTTATCCAAAAACTTCTGATTTTAATTTATTATCATATTCATATACATATTTTGGAGTATGTATATTATTTAGAAAAAATTATTTTAGGAACCTATCACTTTTTAGGAAAATCATTAATGTCATTGTCAAGTAAGAAGCAACACTCAGTTTCACTATCAATAGCCGAAGCAGAGTATGTATCTGCAGGCAGTTGTTGTGCACAAGTGCTAGGGATGAAAAACACTCTAATGGAATTTGGACTTAATATTAATAATACACCTATTTTATGTGATAATACAAGTGCTATAAAAATTTCAAAAAGTCTAATAAGTCATTCTAGAAGTAAGCATATTGATATTAGACATCATTTTCTAAGAGATCATGTTCTTAAAAAGGATATATATTTAGAATTTGTTAACACTAAATCTCAATTACCTGATATTTTTACTAAAACTTTTCCCATTGCTTGTTTTGATTTTATTAAGGGGGAATTAGGATTATTTAAATTTTTAATTAAATATTTATTTTATTTTATTTAGTTTATTTTTATTTTATTTTTTTAATGTATGCCTAATTTATTTTTGTAAATTTTATTTACATTTATTATTTTTATCTTATGGTTTTTCAGTAAATATATGTTATCTTAAATCTATTTGTGATCGTAATTATTATGTTTTTTTAGTAATTACTCAACAACACGAGAAAAGAGGACATATATAATTTATCAGAAACCGTTCATTTTCCAAACCCCTCGTCTTCCAAATCATGTTTAACCTAAAACAAAAAAAACTGCTTTGACAAACCTTCAATCTTCATTCGTCCTACCAAACCCTAGAAGCTGAAAACCTAATATTTTCAAATCTTCAAGAATGACGAGATCCTATAGAATCGAAGAAGGAGATGTAAGTGAACCAAAATGTCAAATAATTTCATGTAGAAAAATTCTTCATGGAAAGGTGATTAATTTCAAATGGTTATGCCAGAAGAACCCACTTTTGAAGCAAGAACTATCTTTTCAAGGTCTCGAGATAGTTTTCAATGACATAAAGTCAGAATTTCATTATGAGGTAGAACTTAATTCTTTTTATAAAAGTGTGAAATTTATTTTAAGAGATACATAGTACATGATTTTTGTTAGTATCAAAGATAGGTATTTCTCTATTTATTCTACTAAGGTTGTGAAGATTTGAACTGTCCACATGAATGAGTTTTTCATTTTTTTCTTAAGTAGATTAGAGATAAGGACCATTATGCCAAATAAATTATTTATTTTATTTTCAACTCAACACACAACATAAAGATGTTTTTTAAGGATTTAGAACCTGATCATAAGATTCTAGTAAAATTTATTCTGCCAGGAATAGCACCAAGGATAGCTGAGATGGAAAAAATCCATTACCCAGACATGTATATAATGTTCCTTTTTCTGAGTGATATCAAATTAAATTTTTCAAGGTACTTATTTATGTATCTTCATTAATATTGTTCACCAGATACAATAATGAATTTTTATCCATATGGATAGATAATTTCAATAATTTTGTTTAAGAAAGATATGATCAGATTGGTTGAGGCAAGAATAAAATTTCATCATTGTAATGTGTTGAACACTGGAACTTTAAGAAAACTATGATTTTTATGGAGAAATGTGAGAGGAATAATTTTACCTATTAGGGATGATGAAGAACAGAGATCAAGAGATTTTTCTTAGGGGGAGAAAGTTAGTGTTTGAAAGGAATGTGTAGCTGAATCTCGAACAGATGTAGTATCACAACCATCCAAGAGATAGCGTCAATTTAACACTTAAGAAGAATAAGAGAAAGAGAATATTCAGGAAGGACTTATGCTGAAACATAGATAAAGATATGCTCCTCAAGTTGAAGAGCAAGTGTTGGATTCTAGATAAGCAAAATGCTCGGTTCATTTGGAAGAAACTGCGGTTGAAGAGGAAATTTAGGTGGAGAGTGAAGATAGATAGCTTGAGATTGTACCATTGGTGAGTGAACAAGTACAAGAAATCATTCCAGTGGAGAATGTTCAAGAATATAATAGTTAATAATAAAATGTTCAATATAATATTGTGAGTGCGGGAGTTATTGAACAAGTAGATGTTTAAGAAAGTTAACTTTTACAAGAATCAGAAATAGAGATTCAACCTTTAATAATAGATCAGACTGTGGGATAGTCAGATCATATTTTTGGTGGGCAGACTAAAGTTTTGGGTAATCAGTCATTTTCTTGTAAATAATATATAATGAAAATAGTGGAAAATCCCTTGCCTCATGAAAATTAAAATCAGGATATTAATGCATATGAGAAGACATCTCATTCATTATCTCATCAAGTTGAAGAATTTTTGATGAAATTCAATTAGTCGCAAGAAGATAATTCCAATATGCGACAGGAACTTGAAATAGAAAAGAAATGGCTTCAAGGGATTAACTAGAATACTATTTCTATAAGGTATTTTGAAGCATTCAAAAGAGACATGTTAGATGATATTGGGAAAATCGGATCTGGAGCTGTGTCAAAAATAGATTTTGAAGAATTAATATAGTACTTGGAAGTCAGTTTGAATCTATGAAAGGTTCAGTGAATCAAGCCAGTGCATCTACTCCTACCCCTGCAACAAGTCCAGATTTAATCAGAAGATTCTAGGCCATTACATCCATTATAGAAGATATGAATATTCGAATTCCGGATCATTAATGCAATATTGTTCCTCCATCAGTTTTATTGGATAATCAAAAATTTCTTTTGGATCAGTTAACTCAAGGAGAACCAAGCCTTATATTGATGTTGAGAATGTTTTTAGAGAAGTTGGAGCTCTTCATGAAGCAAGAGGAAAGTCTTCATGAGTTTCTGAATGTCAACATTGTAGATAATTTGTATTTCAATAATGATTCCAGACAGTTTTTAATTCATCTAGGAGATAGTTTAACGAAAAATCTGAGATTTCATATGGCTGATCTGAAGGACATGTTTGAAGCCATACAGAATTCTCATCCTTCCAATCGTTATACTTCCTTTTCTTTACTACCTAGACCCATGACGATGACAGTTTTTGTTTCTCAGTTACAAACTTTATTTTATTAATGTATTTATTGATCAATGAATTTATCTGTTATCTATATATTTCATTTCATTATTTTATATGCTTTTTTATTTTTGTCTATTTCCAAAATCTATTTCTCTTTACTCATTATTTTTACTTATAACTTTCACTACTCATTCTATTCAATATTAAATATGTTTTGATCTGTATCTATAATTTCTTTTTGATATCACAAAAATGGGAAGAAATTTATATTAACACAACATTTCTTTTATTTGAGAAAATATTTCTTCTTTATTGAAATAATTCATAATTTTTATTTGGCAGAAATTAGATGACACAAAGTTTTATTTAGAGAAATTCAAACATTTCTTTGAAATATATATTTGGGGGAGAAATTCAAATATTTCTTCTTTATCGAAATAATTCTATAAAATTGAAATTATTTTATTTTAATGTTTACAAAATTCTAAATTATTTTTTCTAAGATTATAATTTTAATTTATGGGTTTTGCAATCATCAAAAATGAGGAGATTGTTAGGCATGTATTATCTCAACAATACTCTATAATTATTAATTATTTTTATGCTAAAAAATACCCTTATTTGTTTTAATAGTGATTTTATTTTGAGTGTATTTCCTAAAATTTAAATTCATTATAGATTATTATCTTGAAATAATATTCAACTATTTATTTGTGAGAAATATTCTTTAAATTTTTTGGAAGGCTCTTAAGCATATTCTGGAAACACTGTTCATCGTTTGTCATTTACTAGAAATATTATTCATTCAATACATTCAAGAAAGTGATGTATGGAAAAAACCTTACCTTTATGTTTAAAGATCAGTGTGTATGGTTAATCAACCTTACGTTTGAATATATGTATGGTTAAGGAACATTACGTTTGGATAAGAACCTTTCTTTTTCCAGAGAGGAAAAGTATGGTTAAAGAACCCTACATAAGGATGGAACTTTACAAATGTTTGGATCATCAACCCTACATTATGAGGTTGAACCCTACATCTATTATTTTGTCATTTTTTGAAGGAACCTTACGTTTTACTTTTTAATGCCTGAAATTTGAATTTACATATTTATCAAATCATTTTGCAACAATATTTATGGAATATCAGGGTGTTTTAAAACTTAATTTCGATTCATTTAAAGCTTGTTTTAAATAATTTAAAGAGTTGTTTTACATCATAGATTTTCTCTTCTATTCTTAATTGAATTTATGATTACTCTGAGCTGTATTATTTGAATTTTAATTCACTCAATCTATCAGTAATCTTTTTTGGATATGAAATATTTCTATGAGGTATATTGTTATATATATCTTTCTATATAGTATATTTTTTTATACGAAGATCTGGATATTTCTTGGATGTATATATAATTATTATTATTCAAGATTTCTTGTAAACAAATTATTTTCACTACATGTCGAAGAATAATATCAGATTCAAGTACTACATTTTGGAGATATACATGTTCAAATCCGAAATCATGATGATTTGTTTTTGTTTTTTTTCTTAAAATTGAAGATCTATCATTAATCTAAATCTCTTTAGTCATATATTTCAAAGCCAATTTTCTTCTAAAGTTGAAGATCCTTCTTTTATCAATTGTGTGTTGCTAGAACTATGAGCTACATCTGTGTGTTAGCAACTTCATCTTATTTATCTTGAGTTTCGACTACTCATATTCAATCATGGTAGAGTTTCATCTTCTCGCACTAAGCTGTGGTTTTATCGATTACCTATAAAAGAACAAGAAGTCTCAGTTTTCTAAGACTTTTTTGTAAGGGTGACAATTACCTGCACTCAGTTGTGGATGGGTATTATGATATAAGGACATTACTAGTGAAATTCACCAAGCCCACAGAGAGGGTGATTGGTGGAGTGGGCTATGGGACCTTCATGCCCCGAACAACTATAAATTGTTCTGCCTTGTTCTATTTTTATTATCCACTGTATATATATTCTCATACAGAAACATTGCTAGCTCTATGTAATATTTATGTGAATCGACAGAATTGTGAAATTCTTAAAAGACCACAATTCACCCCCTCTTATGTTATCTCTATAGTTATTTCTACCTAACACATAAAAGGTCTAGTATAATTCATTAGGGTCCTAAAAATATATATTTATTTTGAAAAATGATGATGATGTGGTATTAAGAAATAAGGAATTTGTTACCTACCAAGATTCCACCAAGAGTTTTGATTCTGATAAATGGTTAGAAGACATGAGATTTTAAATAGACTTATATACACTAACCAGTTTATAATTTAGGGGATGCATAAAAATTGGTGAGACCCATAGGGTGAAAGTGGGCTTTCAATAAGAAAATTGACACGTATAGTTGAGTTTCAATATATAAATATTACTTAATGGTGAAGGGGTATAAAAATCAAGGATTTAACTATTATGTTACCATTCCACTTATTTTAATGATAAAATCCATTTATATACTTGTATCCAAAGTAGATCACTGTGAATATGAGATATATTAAATGTAATTCAAAACCACTTTCTATAAAATAATTTACTTGAGTATGTGGATTTGATAAAATCTAAAAAAATTAACGATTTAAATGGTGTTACTAAGGTATTCAAGTTCAAATGGACTATTTTTGGATTGAAACAAGTTTATTGGAGTTAGATAATTTGATTTAATAATGAAATCAAATATTTTAGTTTCATTTGGAACCTATATGATTCTTTTATATTCATATTGATTAGTGGGAGTGATGTGGTATTTATGGTGTTTTATGTAAAAATTATACTACTAATTTGAAATTATATTCCAACATTAAATCCTATAACGGTATTGTTGGTAAAATTCTTCTCAAAAACATAAATGGGTGAAACAACCTATATTTGGTATAAAAATATATATGGATAAATCAATGAGTTGTCTTAGTATGGTTCAAAACAAATATATTTGTAGAATGATATATATATTTAACATAGAAAACTCTAATAAGGGGAATTTAATAGTGTTTCATGGTGTGATTATTATGAAGACTCAATTCCCATCCAATAAATTAGAAATAAAATACATGTATAGGATTCCTTATGATTTGGTATTACATCTATCTTGTACGCTATGTTGTATGATCAGATAAATGTCTCATATACCTTAGTAAAAATTATCATATACCTATCTAATCATATTGAGTGTCACCATATTGTATTTAAGAATATACCCAACTACTTAAGAAGAAATAAGGATATATTCATAGTATTTGGAGTTTATTAAGAGTTTATTATAAAGGTTGACAATGATTCTAGCTTCCAAAATAATAAATAAGATTCAAGATATTAATATGGTTTTGTTTCTTTCCACGGTAGTGGAGTTATCAACTAGAAGAGTTCCAAACAACCCGTTGTGGAAAAGTTTAAAACATAGAGAGAGTATATTATTGAATCCAATAATATGAAAAAGTTTTTTTGGATGAAGAATTAAATTACCAAACATGGGGTGGTTCCATGAACATAGGTAGGAGAGAGGCTCTATTTTGACAAAAACTGGTTGACTCTCGTGAAAGGAAACCTAAGTATCACCATAAGGCCAAACACATCCTTTTTATGTACCATATCATTTGAGAAATCATTTATAGGGTTTATGTAAATATATTTTGTTTGGATATAGTGGAGAATGTAGATGATCATTTGAAAAAGACTCTATTGAATCAAAATCATGAAATTCAAGATTATTTTTTCAGTATTATATACATAAAAGAGTTGATGTAAACTATTTTTTCAATATAAATGGATTATAATTTTATAATAAATGAAGTCTCTAATTATGATTCATTCATGTGAATTGTGTATTCACCATAAAGGTGGAGTGATAAAAACACCTTAGAGTAATACTTAAAGTTATAATTAATCATTTAGCATCATAGATTATTATGGGTTTTTATAATATGTATGATTAGTGTAATTTGGGGATCCTATAAAGATACAAATTTCACTCATGAGATAAAATGTGTGACTTTTTATCTAAACTGTCCCATGAATGTATTTCACATAGAATGTTATGAATATGTTCATCTATATACTTAGGGGTATATAATTTTATTAATATTTACAACCTTAGTTTATAAATTTAATTTTTATGTGAATATTCATACTCTGATACCTTTATCATGATAGCCTTGAGTCTGAGTGATTCAATGGTGGTTTGGTGTGTGGATGATGATTTAGATTGTATTTTTACACCAATATGATATTTTTCCTCCTCTATAACAAGTATATAATTTGTTCCTTTGATTGTGTAAGACTATAATAAATGAATAAACATTCTATGATAAGTGAATTGTTCTGTTCTTATCTATATAGATTATTAACATATGATATATTAATCCATATTGGTAAGTTTACTCGTAGAATTGAGAATCTATGAGTTAGCTTACACTATATTAACACATTCCATGTCTAGTAGTTAGAATAAATGTCTTGTACAAAGGTATTATATGAGAATTCAAACAATATAAGGTGATAAATTTAGGGGACATGTTTTTATTGATATATGAGAGTGTTTGAGGAAGATTATGTCAGATTCCTTTATAGCTTGAGTTCTAATGATATTTTTATAGACGATTAGCTTTAATAATGGTTATGAGTTGAGAAATTAATTATTATTATTATTAACTCTAAAAAGTATTTTATATATAACTAGGTTTTAAAATACTGATTTTTTTAGAACAATTTTATCGTTGAAAATTTTATGTTTTGTTTAATGATCATATCCAAATGATTTTGGATGGATTCAGAAGAGTTTTGATTTTTTTTAATAAAGTATATGATTATTTAGTGTTATTAGTAGATTATAGGATATATACATGAAGTAATATTAACACAATAAATGAAATTAAATGTTTTCTTCCCATGTTATAAGACACAACTTGACTATTGTTATGGTGAATTCTTTTCATGTGTTGGGGTGATGATATTGGATATAATTTGATTCTGTTTTATTTTATTATTTCATATTTATTATCATATTATTTTTCTTATAATGCATCATTGGATAATGATTTATGTTTAAGTAAATATTGAATAGGCCAAAGATCACTTGAATAAATGAGAATACTTTTATAATTTTTGCAATGGATAAAATCTTTCTATCAATTATTACATCATGTATAAACCCAATATATATCCTTTATTTTATTGAGGGGTTTTATATAAAGGGGTTCATGGACTCATTCTCTATGTAGTAGATCATACTAATAAAAGTAAAGATCTCTCTATTATCATTATCTCATTAACCAAAGAGTGGTGTTAGCATACCAATAGAGATAGAAATAGGTCTTACCAAAAATGTTTTTAGTGATTCTATACATAAGTAGATGCCTATGGAGGAGTGTGTTGATGGTTGTCTCTAGAGTATTTTCATCGACATTTATAGTTTATAAAGGTTGATGTTGAATATTGAGATTTAAAAAAAAATTATTCATTTTATTTTATACAACATTTAGCACTGAGATATTAATGGAATTTTGATTTTTATTCCACTACATAAAATATTGTGTTTTTCTAATGAAATTCATTAGTGAAAAGTAGTAGTCAATGTGTATGACTAGATATGTTGGTAAATTATAGTTTACTACAATAGTTATACATGAAAATCAAATACATTTTACTATCCTTTCTTATTTCTAGGGTAAAAAATATAGTAAAAATATTGAAACTTATTTGGATCCATTAATTGAAGATCTGAAATTGATATAGGATATGAATGTTAAGGTTTATGATATTCACAACAATATATTTGGTATAAAAAATTACTTTCTAGTTTATGGAACTTTTTCAAGGTACAACATTAATATAAGTTTAGGGTGTTCTATATTTGTATAAGGCACTATCCTAATTAGGTCGAAACATTTTATCAAGACTATGTTTCTTCAACATCATAATTTTTTATCTCGGTCGCATTAATATCAATCGTAGAAAACAAAATTCTATATGAATTTGGAAAAAGGTGAACTACCATATCTGTTAATAGTTTATGATCAATTTGATATGGTAAAAGATATTTTCAATATTTTTTGTAAACATTTCTCTAAAAATAATATCAAATCAGGTTTGAATAAGTGATCATTTTTTTAACTACCTTAATTAATGTATTTTAATGTCATAAATTTTATACATATCATGTATATCAAAAAATGTCTATAATAGTACCATTGGAATGTTATTAAATTCAATATAAAATACCAAATATGGAATCAATGTAATATTAAACAAGATTAACTTTTTTCTTAAGAAGGGTTAGAACCAATGAATAAGGGAAGGGAGACATTACTTCTTTTAACAACATACACTTTTTATTGGGAAGATATATTTTATTAATACAACTTATTAAATTGTGTAATTATTTTAAATGAGTATTCATTTGATATTAAGAATATTTTAGTAATTAATGAATTGGAGAAAAAGGGAACAAAATCAAAATATTTTCATGTTCTTATGAAAGATTTAATTATTGAGCCTACATGTTGCATTATGAAAAAAATATTCAACACACAATAACAGAACTATTATTATTTTTCAAATAAATATATAGATAAATTATTAATTATGAAGTTTCTATAAATATAAAAAGAAATCTTTATCATATTTTGTGAACTATAAATATTTTACTCACCATTATTATTTGATATTATGGTTCACTTGATGGTTTACTTAGTGATAGAGATATAATGTTTTTGATATTGTACATTTTAGATGGATTTATCATGTAACAACCTATCCTAAACCTCGAGGTCTTAATTAGATAGCCATAAGACCTCATGTGAACCACCACATATGCAAGAGGTTTCTGACTAGTAGTGATAATATGAGTGTTTTAACTGGGTAAGTAATACCCTTAGCATCAATAAAGGTTGGAATAACTAGAATAATGAAAATAAGTAAAATAATAAATAAATATTATTGTAAAAAATTTTATAGTTGGTATATCATGTCATATAGGAAGATAAACCAAGGACCCCCAAGAGTGGAAGGTCAAAACAAGTAATCAAAACAAAATGGAAATGAATGTAGAAACAATACACTGAAGTACATCATGGAATCACATATAACTTAAAGGATATATCTCCTCAACTACCCATCATAGGTTCCTTAACCTACACTAGATCCATAGTCATGAAATATATATGCACGTGAAGATTCTTGTCTAGGGTGTGAGTGATAATGTTACGACCTGTCCCCCGGGGCCCGTGTCCTAACTACCCCAAGCCCGCCTTCCATAGCCCAGGGGATAGTGTCTAGCACCAAATGCGTAAATCCCTATAACTAGGAAGGAATTTCCTTTATAAAACGTAAAATCACACAACCAAAGAATAAGAGGAAGAAAACACTAAGTAAAGGAGTATAACAAGTGTGTTGAAAGTACAAAGGGGCCGGAAATACAAGCCCAACGGAAAGATACATCTACAACTAAATGAAAAGTACAACTGAAAAGATAACCGATGAATGGTGAAGTAGCTCCTGGATTGTCCTCCGGGTTCCTACCTGAAGGGTCGGTACAGATTTCCTCCTCAGCACTCCGCATCTATCAATCCGCTCTGTGTGCCTTCACGCCGAGTTTCCACCTACGGGTACCATACTGTCCTCGTACACTCTACCTCGGTCAGTGTTGTCCATCGTCTGAATCCAACACAATGAGGTGCGGGTATAGCCCATGTAGGGGTGAGTATAATGATACTCATTAGGGACCTCGAGTCCCTCAAGGTCTCACAAAATCAAACAAGGATAAACCACAAAGAAAGATCTCAACAGATAACCTTTACTTAGTTATATGCCCATACATATACCTAAGTTATCATGTAACCCATCTCAATCATGAGGAAAACAAAAAGGTCTTTGACTCAGCTCAAACCAATATTTTCGTTATCGAAACCACAACTGCTGAAGAACTCCTCCTTTGTCGAGTATAGTGGCCCTATTGTGACTCCGAGGTGCTACTCACTAACCTTATACTGCTGAGGTACTCCTCCTGTCGAGTACCGCGGGTCTGTCGCCCCAACACAGTAGTGCTTCCCGCCATGGGTCTACCACCCCAACACAGTAGCACACCCCCTAATAGCCTAAAGAGGTACTCCTCCTATCGAGTACCGCGGGTCTTCCGCCCCAACACAGTAGAGATCCTCTACAATGGGTCTGTCTCCCAAACACAGTAGCGCTCCCCACTAGGCTAGTCAAGTCACTCCGAATCGAATCGAACAAATAGTCATCAGGTCTCAGCTAGCTATAAGGTCTTTGTACTCCGTATGCTCATCTTCGGTAGGATCCACATCACGAGCTACGGGTCGATACTTACAAGTGTCACGTAATCTCACGTGGAAGTATCTCATGGGACCGCCTCATCATCGGGGTCTTAACACAACAGACAGCGCGTCAATCCGACGCCCGGTCTGTGAGTTATTAGCCTTTTTGTCCCAGGGGGCAGGTTGGTTTCATGTATGAACCAACCCGACCATATATCAACTGTACCCCGAACTCCCATGGGGTATACTCAAAGAGGTCGTTTCTCAATAGATTACCAGTGTCGCTGACGGTTCGTCAAATGGACGGCGGGTCTGAGAGTTATTGGCTTTTCCGTTCCAGGGGCTCGGTTGGTTTTTAAGCTAAAACCAACCCGACCATACTCCAACTACATACAAACCTCAAGTGGAGTATTCCAAAAATAACCGTCTCATCGTAAGGATTCAAACATAATTGACGGCACATCAATCAGACATCTGGTCCTTAAGTTATAAGAATTTCTGCTCTGAGGGCCCGGTAGGATTCAGTTTCGAACCAACCTGATTGTACCCAAACTTCTCCGAAACCCTGAGAGTAATATACCTAAAAGATCGTCACGATCCAAGGAATCCTACGCAACTGAAAGTGCTTCAATCGGAGGTTCGTAACTCATGTTATGTGAGTTTAAACGAATCTAGTCTAAAGGGGGGGGGGGTCTGGGCCCGGTCCGACCCCACCCAACCCACCCTGGGTCGGCCCGTACCAGGTCGGGCCCGGTTCAGCGCGACTCAGCCCGGCTGGCGCGAACCGGCCCGCCTGGCGTGGTGCGGCCCGGCTGGCGCAGCCCGGCCCGGCCCGGTTCCGCGTGGCCCGCCCCAGCCTGGTCGGGGGGGCGCTGCCTCAGCCAGCTGGCACGGCTTAGGCCACACCACTTTGATTTTCCCAAACGGCTGAGCCATTCGTGTTTCTTCCACCGCCGCACCGGCGTGGTGCGCCGCTTCCACCTTCCGTGGACCACCGAACGTGCTCCGGTGGTCCGTTTAGCCCACCGATTGCACCTAAGCTCTTCTCGGGTCCCAAACATTAATACAAAGGATTTAAATCGCCGTTGCGGCCCCGTTTCATTGTCTCCCATCAACCCGCGTACAAACGAACAACCTACGGAGGGTCTGGACGTGTTCGTGATCTTGTGCCCTTCGCATTAGTGGCTCAAACAATAATTCATCATAAAAGAACGCCCAAGTGAGAAGGTATAATACACATATATAAAATTATACAAAAAACAACCCCTACCTTGAATTAAGGTTCACGGTAGTTGAGCATCGCGGAAGACGGCATCGTGGAAGTTAGGCGTCGTGGTATATGGACGTCGTTTCCATTGACGTCAGGGTGCATCTGGAGGGAAGCGTCGATGGAGAAGTCTTCCGCGTTCTTCGTCAGAGTCGTTCTTCATTTTAGGAAGAATAGTTTATTCTCCTAAGCCTTTCCAAATAATAGCCAAGCCTCAAAAAAAAGATAGGCTCTCTATATTTATATTGGTGTCATGCAATTCAAAATATTTCAAAAGGATTCACGACACCACACATAATTATTTAATTGAGTAGATCAACCCATTAATTAGAAGAGTTGGAATAGGTGGGAGGTGGAGAGACTCCACCATAATAAAATGGGGAGTTATCAAAATTAAAGAGAGGGAGAGGGAGAGGAAGAGTTCTCATAATTAATGGGGGGTTGTCACAATAATGGAAGCGGAGTTAATTGGGGGGTTTGAAGAGAGTTATGGGGGATGAAAGATTGGGGATCGTGTGGGACCCACCTCTCAAATATCCACACATGGGAAGTTGGGTGGGTGTGGTCCCCACAAATAACTTCCCATGGGAGGAAATAACTTCCATTGATATATAAAATTGTTCTAACAATTTTATTTAACTATTTCCAATTTCCCAAAAAAAGTAACTCTCAACCCATATAAAACGCAACTGTGGTAAAGGTCCCCTTAAGCAATTATCAGCGCTGCGAGTTCGTCGGTGTCCTCAGATTTCAATTCCGAGCACCGGTTCAAAATATATAAAAACTAGCATGTACGTTTACTGAACGTACCCAAACAAAACTTCAGAAATTGATACCGGGCATCGGAATCAAGTGTCTTCAGAAGCCACAGACTTGTAAAATTCCAAATAATTAAGAAAACAAATTCCTTGAAAATTCCAGGTCATTACAGATAACCCCTATAAGACACCACCAATTAATTCCTAACATAAGTGCACAAAATATATAATAGTTTGTATCATGACATATAATAAATTTGAAATAAATATACATCTACCCATGTGTTGATTCATCATGCATTAACTAATCCACCACAAACCCCAACCCTATCCGTTTTGACAAGATAATGGTATGAATTTCAATGTTTTCTACCACTCATCTCAAAATCCTACACTCTCTAACCTAATAGTGGTCATTATTAGGTACACCACATGACCCACCATGGTGATGGTTATTGATCTTAGATTATGGTTATTCCCACTAGACATGTATGATGAAATTAGATAGTCACAACACCCCTGTATGGAATTTTCCCACTTCAACCTGTAGTCAACGAAGTCTCATTTCCCATGCATGGTATACTACCACTTCAGAAAATATGTTTGTGTTCCAAAACATACCACCAATTATCCATAGTTTGTAACCATCATCATTTTATCGCACTCCCCCTTCAAGGGGTCATTTATCTGAAACTGAGCAACCTGGTCTTCCTGATACCTCATTCAAGGTTCCACATACTATACAATACCTTAAGAAATATGTATCATAGCAAGGAACAATAATTCATATCAATAATAATTATCATGATTCAAAATGGAATCAATAAGATCACATAACAAACATGGGTCTCAAGGGCCTCTCACTCACCCACATGCAAGCACATATCAAGCATGGGTTATCAAGAATAAACCAATATGTTATGAAAATTTCATATAAAAGGCCCAACATGATAAATAACTTCCTATATTAATGTTGTCAATGTAAAAAATCAAGGTTAGACAAGAAGTTAGTCACTAGATAAAATATCACACCCATGACCCTAAGAACCACTTAAATGGTTATATGAGAGTTTAATAATGGAGATTCCATAAAAGGAACATCATAAATTGAAATCAAGGGACTCACCTGAGAAGGGTAAGTAAAGGAATCCCGGCTGAGACATTGAAGAACAACAATGATCCTCAATAGAGTATATAATTGTTCCAAAATAGGAAAAACATTTATAGACTACACAAAGAACCATAATCTAATCCATAAAAACATCATTCCAAGATTGTTCAAAAATAGAGAAGAAATTTATCCAAAATAATAATGACTCTCCAGATTTATCAACTAAAACTCCCAAAACTGGAAGCACCATCAAGGTAATGTGAGGGGATTATTTATATTGACCAAAGGGGAGTTAGGATCGAGCCAAAAAGAACATAGTCAAGGATTAGATAGATATCACAAAAGGTCATGACCTAGGTCATCCATAAATCTAAAAATTTATCATAATAATGAAGAATCAACAAAGAGAGGATCATTTACTGATTAATTGAGATATAAATTGATACAAAAACACATTTAAGGCCTCCATTAAAACATCACACATTTTACCCTTTGATTCATTCAAGATAAAAGAAAATAGGATAAAACTTAAAGCATTTAAAAACCCATCATGACTATCACCATGCCCTCCATAACAGCCAGGCCATGGTTATGGTGTTCTTGAGACACTATCCCAACACCACTGAACCCATGGTTTGTCCCCAAACTCTTCCATTTTACATGGAAGCACACTAGATACCACCACTGTCAACACCACGGTCGTGGTGTTTCCTAGTTTTACTAAAATACTTCAAAATCCACTTCTACTCATCCAAAAACATCCAACTCAAAAAAACCATGTTAAACTATAACAAGGCTTCAAAAAAATTACTTAATATATATTGGTTCTTATAACAACATAACTATCTAATACAAGGGTGTTACAATTATCTCCCTCTAAGGACTTATCAACCTTGAGAATTTCTATTATAATTGACTTTGAAAAACTAGATACAATTTTTCCAAACATTAGACTCCCACTCCCAGGTCTCCTCCTGGATCAGTACATGATGCTTTGAAATCAAGAAAAGTGGTTTTGTCTTCCCTCAAAGGATTTTCTTGCTCTGGTCTACAATTTGCAATGGGTGCTCCATGTATGATGTGTCAAGATCTAAGTCAACATCCTCATAGTATATAACATATTTAAGATCATGCATGTATATCGAATGCTGAGATACATGAAACACATCATGTATACCTTGGTGGTAATAGGGATGATCTAGATGGTATGCCACTATTCCAATCTGCTCAGTGATCTCATAGATTTCAACATGGTGTGGCACTAAATGCCCTTGCTTCCACAAATGTCGGTGACCTAACTGAGGATTCACTCTCCAAGAAACTTTTCCACTTACATAAAACTCTATCGGTCTCCTCTTGTAGTCAATATAAGATCTCTTCCTACTCATAGATGTGATAAACCTATTATGAATTAGTTATACCCTTTCCAAATTCAACTATACCATATTGGGTCCCACATATACTACCTCACTAGCCTCAAAACAACCATACAATGAATAACATGGACTATATAAAGAGACTCATAAGGTACCATCGGAATTGAAGCCTAGTAACTATTATTTTTTAAAAACTCATACAAGGTTAGGTGATCATCCCAATCTCCACTAAAGTCTAGAATATAATATCAGGGTAGATCCTCTAATATATAGATCATCCACTATAACTAATCATCTGTCTAAGGATGGTATTATGTGGTCAATCTCAACTAAGACCCTAAGGTATTCTATTAAACCTATGAAAAGTTGACATAAAATGAGTATTTATGTTAGATACAATGCTCAACGGAGCTCCATACATGCGTATTATCACATGGATATAAATATTTCCCATATTATCCACTTAGTGAGTCTCACATATAAAATATAAATGAGAAACATATGTTAGCTGATAAAAAATCATACGAACAATGCCATGGATCCTTGGGATCCTGGGTAATCCCATCACCAATTCTATCATGATTTCATCCCACTTCTACACGAGAATAATAAGTGGCTAGAGTAAACCTCCAAGACACTATTTCTTGACCTTAATCCTTTAGAAGGTAATGTGTCAGGAAAAAATCCAACAATCTCCCTCTTTATTCCTTTCCTCCATAACTACCACCTATAGTCATGGTACATCTTTCTCACTCCAAGATTTACCATCCACTTAGAGGTATGGAAGTCTCTTTTCATCTCTTCCTTAATGAAAGTAAGAACTATAACTCTCCAATTTACAAGGATCACATCAACATCATCCATTGACCACCCAGGTATTGGGTCATCACCAACTCACTATTCTCATATCTAAGAACACTCTGGGTCGAATTCATGATCAAGATTCACCCGGTCCACCAAGGAATAAGTGATCACAAAATGGAAAAATATCTTCATTCCATAGTCCTTAAAATATTCCACCCTCTAATATGCTAACAAGCTCATTAGGTTCCATTGTTCTTCTGAAGGTTGTTCACTAAGATCCTGAGCTACCTATGTATTATTTCTAAGATCATTTGAAATAATTTTACATTTACCTAGCGTATAGTATATATCAAATTCAAACATACACAAGTACTCTACCTAGTGTATGTACCTTGTATTGATATCCCACTGTGTGTATATATAGTGGAGGATCTTTTGATACATATAGAAAAAACTATAACCAAAAAGATAGTGTTACCAACCTTCACATCATAGAGAATGTCTTCCATATCTAACCCTTGGGTAGGATAGTTCTGATCGTAGGTTCATAGCTCATGTGACCCATAATATACTACCTGCTCCCTCTTTATTAATGCCTCACCAAAACCAATTCATAATACCTCATTGTAAATGACATAAACAACCCCTGTGTTAGAGAGAATAAACATTCAAGCTATATTTAACCTCTTTTTCAGGTTAATTAATGCCTCTTCGCGCTATTCTAACGGCTAGAACTCCACTCACTTCTTCATCAGCATTGGCATGGGTGCTAATAGACAAGAGAATTTTTTGGATAAAATGCCTATTGTATCCCAATAAATGCATACAAAATTTGATCTCAACCACATTCTGAGGAAATGTCCAAGTCATCGTCGCCTTAACTTTATTTGCTTCCATGGATATACATATCTTAGAAACCACATGCCCTAATAATTTCACCTCTTTAATCCTTAATTTACACTTAGATATCTTAGTATAAATTTTAGGTTCTCTAAGAATTCTCAAGAGTATCTTGAGATGTCTAGTATAATTCTCATGGATCGATTAGTAGATAAATATTTCCTTAATGAACACCATGAAAAATTATTAAAGGTATGTGTTGAAGATATTGTTCTTGAAATCCATGAACACTTACACTGAATTCATTATTCCAAATGACAACACCAATTACACATATATCTCATACCAGCTTTGAAACACTGTTTTATGGATGTTTACATCTCTAACCAGCATCTGGTGATAGCCTGATAATCGATCATTATTAGAGAACCATAGGGGTCCCCATATTTGATCAAAGATATCACCAATCCTAGGAAAGGGATATCTATTATTTAATATCACCTGATTTAACATCTTTCAGAGTCATAGACTACCATATTCCCTCTTAATGACCAAGACAGGTGCACCCGATGGTTAATTACTTATCTTAATAAATCCCTTTTTTCTAAGTCATCATGTTGTACCTTGAGTTCCATTAACTCAAATGGAACCATACAATAAGGACGTATCTAAATGGGTTGTGCACCTATCATGAGTTCAATGTCGAACTCAAACCCTCTATTAGGGGGATGTCCTGTGAAGTCATATAGAAATATTACCTAACATAGATCCCCAATTAGAGTAAAATATAAGGAATATATTACTGATATAGTTGAGAGATCTAGGCCTATAATCTACACTGTTATTATCCCAATTTTTCTTATGTCTAGACCAACTCTACCTGCACCGAACTCCCTTAACCATTCATGATGAAATTCTCTCCCTTGGGTGATTTAAATGATGCCCATATATGATAGAAATTTATGTAGGCTCAAAATATGGTTATCCATTCCATGCCAAGAATCACAGTGAAGCTCGTAATATCTAGAATCATGAAGTCCCACAGATTTATATTAAAGGAAATGACTATAGGATTCCCTAGGAATCATTGAATATGGTCCAATTTCTTACTTGATGGTGTATTGGGGGAAATTAATGTTAAAGATAACTTGACCAAAAAATTAATCCCAGTAACAACTTGTGCATATATGAAGGAATGGGAAGCATTGATATCAAAAAAAATAACAGACATTGTATAATTAGTAACAACTAAGACTCTGGTAACCCAGATCCAATGGTTTCTTTAATACATTGTCATTTATACAAGGGGTATAACAATGCAATATCAATCAGTTTTGTAGTCTTGGAAAACCATATTCCTAAATGATACCAATTTAAATTTTGAATAAAAAATAATATATAGTAATGGAAAACATTTAGCATACTTAACTCATTCATGGAATTATTCTTCATATCCTGAGGAAAGAAAAAAATGGTGCTCTCAAATGCTCAATAAGAGTTATGTACAGTGGAATTTATCATAAATAAATAAGTAATGATCAATATGGTAAGGTAAATAACTGAAAATACATTCCATTTAATCAATAACTAGGGAAAAATCATCCATGGATATTGATAATTTAATTCATAATTATGGAAATTATTAATGTTGAATGTCATGATCTCAGACATTATGATATCTATACCAAAAATAAATTACGCTAATACAGTTTAAAATTTTTGGTAAAAACTAATTTAATTTGGTAAACTGATTTGTCTCATGAGACCTGTTAATGCATTGATGGGATATATAATTCCAAGCTCCACCCATTACTAAATTTCTGATGCATTCCTCATATATTAAATAATCTATTTAACTCATTAATAATATTCTATATAAATAAATTTCTATATAGAATAAATAATAAAAAATATCAATATTTCCCCATTCAATCAAATAACTTTCAATGTAAAAAACTATATGTAGAAATGATATAAGTTTTATTCAATAATCATATCCATGTCAAATTATATGGATATTTAAAGTAAATTCAATTTCTAATGATCAAACTTAAGTGAATGTTTCAAGATAAGATAATGACCAAAAAATTAATAAGTTATAAGATATGAACATCAGTTCACTAAGAAGTTTAGATTTGTGATAAAATCATGTCATTTGAACGAATAAAGGGAATTGAAGGAAAATACTAAAATAATCTTTCATAAAATATTTTTCCTTGTAAACCAATTTAAAATTTTTATAATCATATAAACATCACAAAATTGTTACAGTGGTGAGGATGTCTAATATCATTATATATGATAAAAAACATTCCTTTTGAATTTTTGTAAATAAAGTAAAAAAACAACCCTTTAATAAAATAATAGAAACATTCATCTCATACCTTTTTAAAAAATAATGGATTACTTAAAATTTCATTAATAAATCATTTGAGTAATACAAAAATCATTTATAAAACCATTATGAAAAATATGGATATGAAAACAATATATACGCGATAAAAAATAGAAATAAGATATGATTTTAATTTTAAAAAATATTTACTGTATTTAAGTACTAAAGAGAGTAAAAGTTTGAAACTCCTTAAATTTCTAGATTATAAGAAAATTATTGGAGGTTATTGCGGATAGATTTTAATATTACATCAATGAAAATATTATCAATCCTAAAAGAATGTGATATTGTAAAATAAATTCTTACCACATTGGTAACTTTCAAATTGTAACCCCCTGAGAGAATGAACATGAATTGAAATAATAATAGTCATGACTAAAAAATTATTCATCTTAAATATTTCGAATGGTATGCATATCAACCACGTAAAAGCGAATAGGTACATAATAACAAATATATCCCAATAGTGGAAATTGAGACAAAATTCTCTTACCTCGCACTTCCCATTAGATGAACATACTTTAAACCCATGTATAATGGTTCTAAAAATGTTATTAATTTATAAAAAACCCGTATTCATATTTATAATACCATTTATTATCCTTTTATTTCACCTTACCATTCATATATTAATAATATTTCATTATTACCATTATTTTGGGAGTTAAATGCTTCATCTTCTCATGCATGTTTTGTGAGAGAAATTATGGTTCTTGTGTATAGGATATAGATCCATTATATCCAGAATTATATAAATTTTATAATTATCACATTTATTTCTTAGATACTTTTTTATAACCATTCTTGAAAATTGTATGTGTAAAATGAATCACATAGCTTCTTGGAGATGGTAGGTCGTACGTATGCATGAGCGACGATATGATTCCATTAATGGGTGAAAGGGTAAGTAATTGTGTGGGAGTATTATTTTTTCATAATTAATATCATGTCATATTTATCATATATATTCATTATTTAAATAATTATGACTGTCTATGTGAGTCGGTGAGGGGAAATAAATTACATCAGTTTGTGTGGCGGTAGTCCGCCCCACAAACCAGTGATGGATCTATTTCCCATTTGAGGGAGATAGATATGGATAAATATTATACCATAAACATAATAACATTTCAGTATATGAGACATTTTTTTGTTATTATATTGTAATTTTTAAGACAAAATTTAAGGTTATAAAATAAGAATTAAAAAAAAATCTTATTGAAGACAATTACCTTCGCTTAGAAGAACCTCCTTTGGATCTCTTATTAAGGACCCTAGGGTTGGTCTTTTGGGAAGAAAAAAAGAATTATAATGTGGATAAGGCTGGTTTGGATATATTTTCGATGGTTTTTTTGAGATAAATGTCTTGAGTGGTGAGAATATGTGAGGGGAGGGGTTCCCTTTTATAATTGAGGATTGACATTTTTTAATGCCCAAAACTATTCAATAATGGGAAGTTACTCTCATACAAAGTGCATTAAAATTTCATAAAGAGTGGTTTTTAGGGAATATAAGGTTGATCCTCTCCACTACCAATAATATTAAATATGTTTTAAATTTTGTATTTCCTTTACCTCAAAGTTTACTCACTTTTACCAATTTAGTTTTCACCACAGTAAAAAAAATAACCTAGGTAATTTATACATTAAACCTAAAATAAAATAAACCTTATTATATAATTTGGACACAATTATTATAAATATTTAATCCAATTTATCAAATAAAAATTATATGAGTGTGGAAAATTAATTTTAATGCAAATGCAAGTAACATGAAAACCCTCATTTTCACCGTATTCATGAGAATTATTTTTTCTAGTTTTAAAATTAATTATGGGCAAAAATTAAGTTTACCTTGTTGCCTAATATTAAATATTTTTATTATAAATATTTCAACCATTTTATCAAATTAATATGAAAAAGTTTTCAAAATTTATTTTAAAAACAAACCTGCAAAACGTGTCAAAAAACGGTTTCTCAAGAAATGTATTTTTCAAGAATAAGATGATCATATATTAATGATATAAAAATAAATAATAATTATATGAATTTAAATTAATATATTTATATATATAATCTATAAATTTTATTTAAGTCATTCAAATTTAAATGTTTTTAATTAATTAAAATTGATAGACATTATACCTTAAAAAAACTAATTAACCGAAAAATATCCCTTTTACCTCTAAATGATCTTATCTTTGTTTACATAAAATTATTAGTGAATAAATTATTAATTAATAATATTATTACACATTAATATATATAAACGGATTAATATTTAAATACTACATTTTCAATTCTTTATAAAAGCTTATTTTTAATGGAAATTTTCTAAAAATCGTTATAGGCTTATTTTGACCAAGTTCAAAATTGTTATTTGTCAAATTATATTATAATTTTTATGAAAAAAATATTAAAATTTTCATTATTTTATAGTTTTATTAAAATATAATTTTCAATTACTATAATTGAGTCTCAGTTGTTACATTCTTCCTTCCTACAAAAATTTCACCCTTGAAATTTTCATGGATATCACTTTCTAAACAAATGAGGGTGGTTCTTCTTTATAACATCCTATAGTTTCAACATGTTACTAAATTTTATGATTTATCCAAATTACCATTACTATTTGATTCATCTAATTCCTCAAAACTTTCTCACTGGTGTTAAGAATCTAGATGGTCACTTCACAACAAGATAGATCATGTTCCAAATATACTTCTTCAGAGGTGAGCACATGTGTTGGGTATGGAATTTAATTCCTTAATAATGATATATGGAACACATCAGGTAATTTATATAGGATTGGTGTAATTTCTCATTAGTGATCCACAACTCAAATTCTTTCTATAATTTCCAAATTTCTGATGTACTTGGGGATCTGTTTCCCTTTCTTACCAAACCTTATAACACCCTTCTATGGGATACATTTAAGAAAATGTGATCTCCCACTTAAATTTAAAATCTTTCCTCTAGTTATCAGCATAAATCTTCTACCTACTTTGAGTTTCTTTAATATGATTTTAGATACTCTTTACCATTTTATTTGTCTCCACAATAAGTTTCGGTCCTTCAAGATTGTTTTAACCAACATAATCCCAACAAGTTGGAGTATGAAATCTATTTTCATATAATGCTTCATACGATTCCATTTGAATACTTGAATGTAAAATATTATTTTAGGAAAACTATACTAAAGGGAAATAATTTTCCCACATAACTTTAAATTCAAGTTATAATGACCTAAAATATTCTACCATTATTATAATTGTCCTTTCTTACTTACCATAATGTTGAGGTTGGTAGGTGGTGCTCATATAAAGCTCAGTATTAAGATACTTATAAAGACTCTTCCTAAATTTAAATGTAAATCAAGTATAATGATTAGACACAATTTAATTATTTTCACCATTAATTCCTAAAAAGTCATTAATATAGATCCTTGTAAGGTGATCAAGTGGTAAATCTTCTCTTATAGTGAGGAAAATGTAAAGATTTGGTAAAGTGATCAATAAAACCCCATATTACATAACTCTTTCTAGGAGTATTTTTTTCCCAATGAAAAATTATATATTAATGAAATCCAATTTCCTAATAGGAATAGGAAAAGTTTTCATGACTCCTCTATGATGTTTTCAGCTTTCACCTATTGGAAAATCAAGCATCTTGATATATAATCAGCAATTTCCCTCTTCTTGTTACCCCATAAAAAAATTTCCCTAAAACCCAATACATCTTACTACTACCATGGTGTATAGATAAACTCAATATTTGAGAATAATACAACAATTATATTTTTTTCTCTGCTATAGATGAAACACATAGCCTCTTTCCAAAAAAAAATTGAATTCCATATTCATAAATGAATTCTTCCAATGTCCCTTCATTCTTGGATTTAATTTTATTATAACAATTCTCATCATTAGATTAGGAACGTTTTATATTTTCTAATAAAGATGGTTTTTAAATCATTTATGTAAGGACTGATGTCTCCACTTCCTTAATAATTCACATATACATATTTACTATATCCACAAACATAGTATCCCTATCAATCCTAATTTTTTAGAACTCCATGTTATTTCATTCTCAATGCATCTTATACCATATTTTCCTTCTATGGGTGTTAGTGTATTGAGAAATCATTATCCTTAAGTAGCTCGTGTCATCTCCCTTTCCCTATATTGAGCTCTATTTTTGAAAAGATTTATTTTAGGCTCTTATGGTCTGTGTATATCTCACATATTTCACTATAAAGATAATGAATCCATATCTTTAAAGAAAATATTATGGTTTCTAACTCAAGATCATGGGTTGTATAGTTCTTTTCATGATTCTTTAACTACCATGATGCATATGCAATAAAATTATCCTTTTTTATAAGGATAAAATCAAATCCCTTCTTTGATGTGTCACTATATATCAAAAATCTATCATTTTAGAGTGGTAGATTCAAAATTGGATCATAAACCTATCTCCTCTTAAATTATTAAAACATTATTCACTTTCCTCTTTCCATATGAACTTAACCCATTTATGTGTAATCATGGTTAACAGGTTATCCAATCATGAAAAATTATGAATGAATCTCTAATGGTAACATGCTAAAGCAATTAAAACTATGTACCTTGGTTATGTTTGATAGTGTAGACATTATTTGACTGCCTTTCCCTTTATAGGATCGACTAAGATTTCATCCTTGTAAATAATATGTATAAGAAAAGAAAATTTTTTAAGCCATGATTCACACTTGATAAATTTCTAATTTAACTCATTTCTTCTTAGAGTATTAATAATGATTCACAAGTGATTATTATGGTCCTAATAACTCTTATAATACACCATGATATCATCAATGAACACAAAAATGAACTAATAAAGATATTTCTTGAATACTCTATTCATTAGATCTATAAAAACTGATGGCACATTAATCAATCCAAATGGAATTATTGTAATCTTTTAATGCCCAAACATCATTCATAATGTTGTCTTTGGAATATATTACTTATTTACTCAGAATTAATGATACCCAAAATGATAGAAAATATTTGAAACATATTAAAATCTATGAATTTAATCAAATAAATCATTAATATGAGACATTGGACACTTTTTCTTTATCATAATAGCATTGATTACACTTTAATCAATTTACAGCCTCATGAATCCATTTTTTTAACAAAGAGAACATGGGCTCCCCAAGGTAAAACACTAGGGTATATAAATTGACTATCGCGTAACTCCTATATTTTTTTCTTTGACTCCAATAGCTCTAAATTGGTAATTCTATATGGATTCTTTGATATAAGTCTTTCATCATGGATTAAATCAATATGGAACCTGACATCATGATCTAGTGGATATTTAGGTAATTACTCCGAAAAAACATCAATGTATTCCTATATAATAGGTAAATTTTTAATTTTAATATTATTGTTTCCATCCATAGATTTTGTTTTATATTATTCTCTAAGTATTTCATTCAAAATAGATAATGGGTTGTATTTATACATAGCTCAGGTGATGAGGTCTTTTCTCTAAAGATAATGAATTCCATATCTTCATCATGAATCTTAATTTCTTTCTCCTTGCAATAAATTTTTGCCACATATTTTGAAATCTAGTCCATTACAAGGATTATATCAAATTCAACCATTGGTATGGTAATAAAATAAGAAAATAGAGCACATTTATGTGTAATAATGGGAACTTCATAACATATCCTTTTTTGTATTGATATTTCTACTATGAGTTTTGACTGAAAACCCCCTTCTTAAGGTTCTAAGGAAATATCTAATTTTCTTAGAAAATAAGGAGGATATAAAATAGTACTAAGATACAAAATCAAAAAAATTAGATAAATTTTAATAAATGATTAAATTACCTACTTCCTCATTATTGGGAACTTCCTCCTTGACTATAGTGATAATAAGAGATTGGACTTCTCCCCTCGGCCTCTTATGTGGTATATTCCATTGAATTTTGGGGAATTGATGCGAATTATGCCCAATTTATCTATATTTTAAGCACTATAAATCATTGATTTTATCCTCCACCCCCTTTCATTCATTATCTAGATCACCCTATCACTACTCTTATAGTAAACTCTCATTCCCTTCAAATTTTTTCCAGTATGTTTCTTCCCACAATTTTCACATGATTCAAATTGATTCATTTTATTATTATTTTATATTTTACCTTTTTCGAAGTGTTCATAATACCTATTCTTCCCTTTATTCCCCTTGAATATATTGGATTGATAAAATTACTTCTCTATTTTGAAGGAACATAAAACCATTTCATCATATGATGAAAAAGTTTGAGAAACCAGGGAACTTCAGAGACTTGTCTTAATCCATTAATATATATGGTCAATATTTAATTTTTTATTACGTATTTAATACCTATAATACCTACCTATTCTTGAAAATATATCCTTATACTCCACATCACTTTCTTCTTATTTTTTATTTAAGATCAAAAATATTATATTTATTCCATTTTGTTTCTCATGAAGGGAAATATTTGTCAAAGAATCATTTTTTAAAAGATCTCTATTCCATGTGTTCTATTTCATCTTCCTCCATGGTATTCTAGATCATTAACCACTATTAATTATAACCACCCTTGAGATATTATGCTTCCAGTATAACCTTTTTTTATCACATCACAAGGATAGAAATATATTTCCAAGGGACTTAATCCATTTCTCAACTACCACAGGATTATTATTACCACTAAATGATGGGTCATTCTATCACATAAACTAATTCAACATAGAAGAATCAGACCATGTAATGATAGGTTGCTTGATTAGGGAAATTTTATTCATTATAACTTGAGTAAGCTACCCAAATATTACCATGATCTATTCAAATACAACACCAGATGCATTGGATTACTTAGCAAGGAAATTTATACATTGAGTATGAGTTTTGATACCATTATTGATTCCAGGAACCATTTATAAATAGTGGAATATACTGGATAAGCTTATAAAATTATGAATTTTAAATTGAAATTTATAATTCTAAATCTCTTCTAAGACTTAACATAAATTTAAAATTTATTTATTGGTAATCTTGTAATTATAATCTTGGTTTCTTTGGAAAAATCTTTAAATAATAAAAATATTTTCAAATACTTTAATATTATTTATAAATAAAATGTGAATTATCCAAATAATATCCCCTAGGAGTGTCAAACTAGGTGCATAGTAAGGCTCATTATCATGCACCAGGTAAAGATCGGGTCATAGACTAATGAATCGTTTTAAATGTTATTACCCCTAGTTATAATTGTACCAAGACTATGTCAAATTTTAGTATCCATAAAGGGATTTATTTCTATTAAAAATCACATAATCTCTACCTTAAAAAAATTAGGATATTATTCAATTATTTTACATATCATTAAAGTCTATCATAGGGTTATGTTACCTAATCTATGCTTTCCTAAATCATGTTCCCAAAGTTTATACTAAAATTTATCTAATAAGAAGTTTAAAAAACCTAACAACAATAACCCCAATCCAGTGGTTAAATATTACATTGGAATACATACAAGGGATCTCACAATACATGATCGATCAATTTAGTAGTCTTGGAAAACTAGGTATATACACGATACCCATTTACATTAGGAATAAAATATAAAACATAGTAATGGAAAACATTTGGAATCTTTGAACTCATTAAAAAAATTATTTTCATATCCTAGGTAAAGTAATCAAAATTAGGGTGATCTCAAATAGTTAATAAGGGTTATATATATCAGAATCTATCATGAGTAAATAAGTTATAATCCATATGGAAAGATAAATAACTGAAAACACATTACATTTAATCAATAACTTGAGCATGAAATACATCTATTGATAATATCAATGAAATAATATTAGGGATAATAATATTTGAATTATTAATGAACTAAGTTCTTAATATTAAACATCATGAGATATATAATATCAATACATTGTATAAATATTGTTTAAAAATGTGGTTAAAACCCCATTTAATTTGTCCAAAGGATTTGTCTCATGAGATCTATTAATGCATCGATGGGATATATAATTTTAGGCCCCAACCATACTTGTATGTCCAATTCATTCCTCATATATCAAATGATCATTTTAATTCATAAACAATATGCCTTACCAATAAATGCCTATATTGAATAAATATTATGGAATATAAATATTTCCCCAGCCAATGAAAAAAACATTTAAAATAAGACATTATTAAAACAAATAATATACAGTTTGAGAAATAATCATATCCATGACCAATAATATTTATATTGGAGGTAAATTTAATATCCAATGATCTCAATAAAGTTAATGTTACAAGATAATATAATGACTACAAAATTAATAAGATAGAAGAGATGACCATCGGTTCACCAAGAATATAGGTTTCGTAATAAAATCATGTCCTCTACAAGAATAAATGTAATTGAAGGGAGATATTAAAATAATATTTAATAAAATATTTTTCATTGTAAAACCATTGAAAATAAGTATAATAATCTAAATATATTAAAATAGTTATAGTTACGGGGAAGTCCAATATCACCATATACGTTAAAAACATTCTTTTTAATTTTTTTGAAAAGAAAGTTGAAAATGTGCATTTCAAAAAATATAGAAATATTCATTTAATAAATTTTTTTATAATTAATGGATAACATAAAAACCCTTAATAAATAAATTTAGTAATAAAAATGACCTCTGAAAAAGCATTTTGAAAAATATAAACATGGAAGAAAAATATACCCGACCAAAAAGAGAAATAAGATTAGATTTTCTATTAAAAATTTATTTTCTTAATTAAAGTAAAAGAGAGGAAAAGGTAGAAATTCATTAAATATCAGTATTATAATAAAATTATTATATCTTATTAATGATAAATGATAAGATTGCTTCAATGAAAATATAAGACATCCCAAAAGAAAGTGAGATTGTAAAATAAACTAAAACCTATCTGGTGGATTTAAAGTTGTAAACCTTTGATAAAATAAAATTGAATTGAAACATTAATCATCATGAATAAATATTTATTCATTTTAAATACATCAAATTCACAATATATATACAACATAAAAGTTAATAGGTGCATAATATCAAATATGACTCAATGGAGTAGAAATCATTACCACATACTTCCCTTTAGTTGGACATGATTTAAACTCACTTATAATGGTTTTAATCATGTAATTAATTTATATAAAAACCATATTCATATTTATAGTATAATATATTATCCTATTATAACATATTACCACATGTTTGTTAATAATATTTCATTATTACCATTGTTTCGGGAGTTAACTACTTCATTTTCTCATGCATGTTTTGTCATAGGAATTTCAGTTATTGTAAATAGGATATATATATATATATATCATATAAATAATTATATTAATGTTATAAATATCAAATTTATTCATTATATAACTTTTTATAACCATTCTTTAAACTTTTACATGGGAAATGAATCACATCGTTCTCCAGAGATAGTAGGTCGTATATACGAACAAGCGATGATATCATTCCCTTTATGGGTGAAATGGTAAGTAAGTGGATGATATATTAATTTTAAAGAGTTTATATAATGTAATATATATCATATATATTAATTATTTTCATAATTATGACTATCCATGTGAGTCAGTGATGGAAAACAAATTACATCAATTCGCGAGGTTGTAGTCCATCATACACATGAAAAATGGCTTTGTTTTCTATTTGATGGAGGTGGACAAGGATAAATATTATGTACTAAATATAATAAAATCTTATTATATGGTAAATACTGGTGTAATTATATTTTAATTTTTAATACATAATTTAATTTGATAAAAGAAGAAGTAAAAGAAAGAGTTTAGTGGAGACAATTACCTTCGCTTAGAAGAACCTCCTTTGGATCTCTTATTAAAAACCCTAGGGCAGATTTTTGGGAATAAACAAAGATGTAGAATGTGTATAAGGATTTTGGGGAGAGATATTTGTAGGTTTAGGTTGAGATAAATGGATTTATAAGTGTGAAAAGTGAGGGGATGGGTTCCCTTTTATAATTGAGGAGGAGTGACATTTTTGTAAATACCAAAAACCATTCAATAATGGGGAGTCAGTTCCAACCCAAGTGCATAAAAATCTAATAAATAATGATTTTTAGGGAATATAAGTTTTATAAACATCTATAAAACTAACAAAAAACTTTTTTAAACTTTTTATTTCCTTTACCTCCAAGGTTACTCACTTTTACCATTTTACTTTTCACCACGGTTACTTTTTTTTAACCTAGGAAAATTATCTTTTAAGAATAAAATAAAATGATATTTATTAGATAATTTGGACACATTGATTATAAATATTATATCAATTTTAATAAACAAAAATTATATGTTTGTGTAATTTTTTTTAACGCAAGCACATGTAACATGCAAAACCTCATTTTAGCATCAACCATGGTAATTAAGTTTTAATATTTTTACTATTAATTATGACAAAAAATTATGTTGAATTTATTAAATACTATTAATTATACTAATTAAAAAAATTTAATACATTTTATTAAATTTAAATAATAAAATTGGTAAAATTGCTTTTAAAAAACACGCAAATCGTGTCGAAAATTGGGTTTTCACGAACTACATTTTTCAAGAATAAGATGATATTGTATTAACTATATGACAATTAATTGTAATTATATAGATTTAAATTAATATATCTAGATATATAATATATAAACTTCATTTAATCATTCATAATTTAATATTATTTTAATTAATTAAAATGGATAGACATTATGCCTTTTTAAACAAAAACTGTTTTATGAAAAAATACACATTTTACCTCCCAATAATATTATTTTTATTTATATCAAATTGATATTTAATAAATTTTAAATTTTTTATATTATTAAAAAATATTATAAATAAAATTAATAATATTTAAATACTTCATTTTCAATTATTTATAAAATCTTATTTCTATGGGAAAATTTCAAATACTCATTTTAAGCTTATTTTGACCATGTTCAAAATCGATATCCATCCTATTAAATTAGAATTTTTATTCCATAAAATATTAAAATTTTAAAAAAATTATTATTACAATATAATGTTCATTTAATATGATTGAGGCATGGGTTCTATATAAGTGATCAAGACCATACCTCAAACAGTAAACAACCCCTCAGCACCATCTATTGGACTTTGATCCATTGTAAAAACTCAAGCTACCTCAGCTCCATGACCTTATCTCCAATTAATAATTTTATGAGTAGTATATATCCTCAAATAAGTCCCTTCACTACCTAATTATTTTTATCTCCCTACACTCCTCCAATAGTCCCTCAAGAAAAAATGTTTAAAGATGACCATCCATGCCACAAGGGTGGCACACCATAAACCTCTTCTTGAAAGCATTGTTATAATTCCCCCTTTGTCTAAATTTGAATCACCTAATAGAATATTATATCATATAGGAAAATAAAAAAGTACTACTCTAACCCATCTTACTATTACCCTTCTACCCCTGATCATCCTACCTCTTTTTACTACCAGAAGAGGTTTTTTTTGTCGTGATAGGAAGATTAGATACTATTCCTCTATCGATTATAAGTAAGTCTACTACCCTGTCCTCATTTATACCCTTCCCAAAATTTAGGGCCTTTCAAAGAACGTATATACACATACTCAAGTAAAAACACATAACCTTACATATAAACTCTCAAAAAAAGGTATATCTCAAACTTTCGAGCCTTCTACTCCTCGTTTCCAGCCAACAGAGGAGCCAAGTGAAGAAACTTTTTGAATCGAGCAGAATACATAGAGACATCATAAAACCCTATTGAAACTCCATTAATTTTTGGGAATGTTACATATTCATCAAGATAATATTTTTCAATAAATATCTCATTAAAGTTCACCCAAGTATTACCTTCTCATCTTCTAGCTTTATTCATGGTTTTCCACCATCTTCTGGGAAGTACATGTAATATTTTGGCCACCAAGGTGAATTTACTATCCTTAGGTGTCTAGACCAATTCAAAAAAGATAATGATAATATCTAATCAGATCTATATATCATGAATGATATCAGTTCACTGAAAATATAATGGATATAGGATTTGTAAATTCCAAGCATGATCGATTACGGTCTTATAAATGTTTCCAACTTGAATGGAAATAATCAAAAATATTCTCAGTTGAATTAGCTCTATAGCCTGAATAATCAGTGCTTGTAAATGATCGTGTTAGGTAATATCCTCTTATACCACTAGTGGTGGCATAAACACTCCCTCCACTGGTAGTCTCATCAAATATCTCTATGGTGGTATTTTTAAAATTCCAAAGGAACATTTAATATGATTTAATTAATAAATTGAAAATAAATCCTAATAAAAGGATATCCATAACCTAATAGACATCCATCCTAGAACTACCCAAGGTCTTTATCCTAGAACATTAGTCATAGTTACACATATATAAAAAACATAATATCATTATCAAGTTCAAATAATTAAATCCAATATAGATATATCACAACAACATGGAAATAGATATATCACTCAATCAAAATTAGAGTTCTATCAATAATAGATAGCACAAATCAAGGCATTAAATTAAATCGATATAATTTAGTGCACAACAAGTATATATATGGAGTACAATACCATGTGCCTAATCATAATTAAGGAATGCACCAAAAATCCCATAAAAAAGTAACAGCAACCCCACAAATGGAAACTCGGAGGTCCATTAAACATGATATGTTCAGGCACATGGAAATTACCTAACCTGATTCCTACAAATACTAACTCCTTTTTACCATGTCCTAGGTTGGTCAAAATATAATAAAATTAACTCAGCTTTTGATACAATTTTTTGACACCCCGACCCAAATATACAGTTCCAAGCTAGAGATCCACAAGAGATCATATGTGCTTCCATGTATGCAAGAGGTTATTAACTAGCAATGAGAGTTTAAGTTCCAATTATGGGAATACTATATCCTCAGTATCAATAATGTAAATCACAAGTATCAGAACAGAAATAAGTAGTGGGATAAATTAACAGTACTATAACAAATCGCATGGTAGGTATTTCATGTCATATAATAAGTTAAACTAAGGACCCCCAAAATTTGTAAGTCAAAAAAAGTAATCAAAACCTAAAGGAAATAAATATAGAAGTAATAGAATTGTTTATGTCCCAGACTCAACTCCGACTCTAAGGACATGTCTCCCCAACCCCCCATCATAGGTCCCTTTCCCTTCACTATATCTCTGGTCATCAAATCTACTAACACATTGAGATTCTCATGTAGTGTGTGAGTAATAAATCCAGTAGGAAACCACCAATGTGTTCTTAACATAAGTTCACAAAATATACAATAGTGTGTATCAAGAAATATATTTGATTCTCAAAAAAAATATAGCCACACATGTGTTGAGTCATCATGCGCTAACCAATCCACCACAAACCTTGGTCCCACCTGATTCTGCATGATGTTGGAATTAATTTTAAATAATATAAGAACTTATCTCAAAATTCCACACAACACACCCAAATAGTGGTTGTTATCATGTGCACCACACATCCCACCCTAACAATGGTTTTTAATCTCATATGATGGTAAATCGCATAGGATATGTATGATGAAATTGGATAATCACATCACCCCTACATGGAATTCTCCAACTTTGACCTATAAACAATAGTATCTCATTCCCCATGCATGGTATACTCTCATGTCAGTAGACATATTAATGATCCAACCCGTACCACCAATGATGCATAGTATGTAGACATAATCATGTCATCACACTCCCCCTTTGAGGGGGTTTTTAACTAAAACTAAGAAACCTAGTTATCCTACTAATTGATGCAAGGTTCCATAAGCTAATAAATACAACAAGCAATATGTATCATAGCAAGGAATAATAAGGAATATCAATAAAAGTCCTCTTGAGGATACACACAATTCATAAAATCAAATATCAAATATAGGTCTCAAGGGCCACTCACTCACCCACACACAATAATATATCAAGAATAGGTTATCAATAATAAACCAATATATCATGACAATGTCACATACAAGGTTATATATGGTAGGGAACATCCTACCACAAGTTTGTCGATGTTAACGTGAGGGTTATCCAAGAAGAAAATCACCCAAGAAAATCCCACACCCATGACCCTAAGAACTACCTCCATGGTTAAATGAGAGTTCATGAATGGCGATTCCACAAGAGGAGCACCATAAATGGAAATAAAGGGACTCACCCAAGAAGAGTCTCTAAAGTATTCAACATTGATAAGTCTCATAATTCTAACGACCTCAAGAGATATTGTTGATAATACAAAATAGGGAAACACCTTTATAGACTACAAAAGTCACCATATTCTAATCTATAACATCATTATTCCACGGTAATTCAAAAATATATAAGAAAATGATAAAAAATAAAAATGTATCTCCATATTTCTCCTTCGAAATGCTCAAAACCAGAAGCACCAACAAAAACAAGTGGGATGAGCCTTTAGATTGACGAAATGGGAGGTAGGATCGAGCCAAAAACAAATAATTTGAGGCTTATGTGGAGGTAATATAAAGGTTTGTCTTTAGTAATTCCATGAATATGAAAATTATTTATAATAGAGAAGTGATTTTAGCCCTTAATAGATATATGAATCGATATAAAAATTTATTCAAGACCTCCATTAAAGGAACACGTTTTTCTCTTTGATCTAGAAAAGATATGACAACAAAGGAGAAACTTTTCAGGGTTTGAAAACCAATCTAAACCATCACCACACCTACCAAAACATCCTATCTGTGGTCGTGGTTTTCTTTAGACACCAATGCGACACAACCATCCCTATAGTGTGGCCCTAAAATCTTGTCTAATTTCCCTCACCACAAACTCTAAAACAGACATGGTCGAGTTTTACAATGTGTGACCAATAGTATAAATTCCCAAGAACCAATTAGTTTCCAATATATTTTCCATATTTCCAATTTTACACCAAGTTACACCAAAGACCACCACATCCTATACCACAGTCGTGGTGTATCCTGTTTTGGATAAAAATCATATAAAACACACTTTTAAGATTACAAACACTTTCAACTCAAACTATACCCAATTTCCAACATCACAATAATTAAAATCAGTAATTAATATAATTTGGTTCTTACAAAAACATAAACAGCCAAAATGATGGTGTTTCATACCAAGTTGAATGTTATATAATGATGTTAAAAGTTTACATCAAAATATGAAGTTGTTTAGAAATTTGTATTGAATAAAGTTATATTGTTGAAGAAGAGGTTTAATTATATAATGAATACCTATCTAAAATAGATATAATTAGGCTCTTATAATATCATCCAAATAATTTCATCATGGGTTAAGTAATTCTAGGAATAGATGTTATTACAATATTCATCACATATTTAGAGAAAGATCCCTTTCATGTTTTATATAATAGTCAACAGGTTTCATCATATATGTAAACTCACAAAGATATTCTTAAGAATTTAAACCTAACAAGGACTAAATTTTGGATATTAGATAAACTTAATAAATAATTTATCAATTTTTTAAGACTATATTTTAAAGGAATTATTTTCAATCCCTAAATCAATTTATAGAAAAGTAAAATGGTTAGCCAACAGAACAAGTTTACATATATTATGTTATTATGGGTACGTAATTAATGGTTATATATTCTACAAAAAGTAATATGGTGAACATGGTATGATGAAAAATAGTATATTTACTATTGTGGGTAAATTGATTTGTGTATCTAGTGTCAAGGATAGAAATTTCATTAAAATAAATATTCATTACTTTGAGATCATCAAAAAAATAGATGTTGAATTATATGTCATTCCAAGTTTTAGTTTTTTTATGAAAACTAGTTGATAATAATATTTAAACAAAAGTAAATTAATTAAAATTAATTAAAGTTAATTTTAGTAGACAAGGATACAAATGTGAAACATGAATAATGGAATCACAAAAAAGATAAATATTTTATGCACTTGAACCTATAAAGAAAAATTGGTTCATTATTTAGTTTTCAACTAAAAAAATACAAAATATAATCATAATTTCATTGAGGATAGCCCTTTTTGTGTGACATCACACTTATTTCATAGTTGACCTAATGTATAATGTTTATTATATATTAAATGTGTCTATAAGAGTATATTTTTATATTTAATGAAAAGAGAAAACCCTTTAATCATTAATGAAAATAAAAATACTAAAATTTATAGGTTTCGTGTATTTGATTTTTTTATGTATATTATGTAATATGTTGATATAATATATTGTATCCCATTAGTAATAATTAATTATAATAGGAATCAAGTTTACAATTTATTAAATCTAATCCATAAAACTAAAATTGAAATTTCATATTATAGCTCATGTTTGCGGTCAAACCCAGAGAGACTACAATCCTTAGCATGAAAAGTTAATTCAAAAGTTATGAATACTAATATTAATGACTATAATGTATCTAAAAATAACTAAAACAACTCATAATAATGAAGAAATGGAGAGTTTTTATAAAAACGGGGCCATGCGATTATTGAAATTTCAATATCCTTAATGAATGATCATGTTGTTATTCGAATTTGATCTTAAAATATCCTTGGTTTTAGCCCTTTTTAATTAATCATTAAACTCATATTTTATTATAGTCATGTAAGATGATTCATTTAATAATATAGTGATCCAAAACCATATTTAAACATATCATACCTAAACTCATTACATGATTAATAAAGGATTAAATAAATAGATCAGTGATTAAAGGGTTATTCCTCAATCATTAAGCAATTATCATGCATAAAGAAAGAATAAAATATATGAAATAATGAATGAATTCAAAAGTACAAAAAATAATCATCATTAAAAACAAAAAAACTCAATAATTTAATTTTCTTTCATTATGAAACTCTACAAAAAACATTTATTCCGCCTTGTTTTTACACAAACCAAAGAAGTTATTTATGTTCGACGTGGAATATTGAAATAAAAAATCATAATCTAGTTCATATATATTATAATCCACTGTATTATAGCCTTCCAAGATGTATATTCAGTTCCTATAGATCTTATTGTTGATTTTCCCCATATATTGAAGTACCAACCTCCTTTTATAGGGAAAATTAGTCTAAATATCTCATTGTATCTCCTATGTATTATACTTTTTAATTGGTAGTAAAATAACATTAAAATAGGATTTAAATTTCAGGTTGGTGAAAAGCATATCTCTTTAAAATATATATATCAAAATTTTTAAATCAATAGAGATAAAATAAATCTTAAAATTTCTAAATTTGATAAAATTAGTTCCAAATTCTAATAATTACGACATTGAAAAATCATGTTTTCCTCAACTTGAACTCAAATATCCAAAAATAGTATCATTTTTTGATAATCTTTTTATATGGTTTATTTATTTTTGTATTATTATCTTACAAACCATAATATGTTTTTCTTGAAAAATGATCATTTTCTCATCAATGTACCTTCTTCATCCATACTCATTTTCATCTTGTTACCACATTTATTTTTTCCTAATTTTTTTACTTTAAAATTTGAAAAATAATTTTATGTTAGAACCAAGCTCATCATGTCATGGATTTATCTATTTTTATTTTTTAATTACTATTCAGAAACTATGATGTGGTTTCCTCTACACTGCATTATTTTTTCATTTTTACTAAAAAAATAAAATCATTAAAATCATTTTAATTACTGGAATCAAATAAAAAACACTAAAACACTCAAATAAACATTTCAATACTCAATATACATATAAAAATATCATTACATATATAATTAAAAGATGATAATTATATTAAATTAATGTTTAAAATTGTTATAAATTATATTAAAATTAAACCACTATTTTCATGATATTTTACACTTATTAATTCCTTCACACTTAAACTCTTTATTGTTGTAAATCATAGATCTCCACATCAACATAAATAAAAACCATAATGTAAAAGATTTAAAAATAATTATTAAAAAATCAAATAATTATCAATGAGATTAGACTTTCAAACATCACATAAAAATATCTTCTCAACTCTGAACTATGAAATAAAATCAATTAACTATATATTTTACTTTTTCTCTTAAAAATTATTCTATTTTAATCCCGTCCAATTACATATTTTAAATACTCATTATTATTCATGAACACTTTTTATCCTCCTTACTAGAAAATATTTTACTCACCACTAATGGATTATGTACTTGAAATTATGTTCAATCCTCAAGTACATGCATTCTAACCATAGGCATGAAAGGTTTAAAAATATTCAAATTTGAAGATAAAACCAATATTAATCTTGAGGAATTTTAAAAAAAATTCTCTAAGGTTAATGGTTGATTAGTATTGACATGAAAATTCTAATTCTCATTGATTTGAATTAAATCTTAAGTATAATACAAGATTTACAATTCAATATTCAATGAAAATTCCTCTCTCATTCTTCTTTTTCAAATGATATCACTCATCACAACTCTTTTTCGACATTACAAAGGACTAAAAAATGAAAATGGAAACAATGAAATATTCTCACATTATTCTTCGTATTTTTTTATTTATATTTTTAAAGGGAGAATGGAAAATTTATTTTTGAACCATTAACCCACAACCAATGATACTTATTCACATTATTCCTTTTTAATTATTTTTCTTCCTAATCAAAAACATGAAACAATTTATTACTCTGTGAATATTTTTTTAATCAATTAGAATACCAAGAGTAGTATAGGATAGGAAAAATTGTCATGTAATGTGGCTTTACTATCAAGGTTGTTATTGGTTTCTTAGTGAATAGAGTATTTTAAAATATAAAAGTGGTCTCAAATGTATAGGTAAAAAAATAAACATGACCTCAATTATATTAACATGATTTTTCTTCTATATTTTTAAAAAATAAACAATGTAATTTCTTTGAGTTTATATATCCTAATAATATGTTAAAAAATATGGTATCAGAAAGATTATGTTATATTTGTTTAAAATTATTCTCAAAAATAAAAATTAAAAACATTAGACTATTACATGTAAGATTAATAAAAAATATTAAACTTAAATAATTTTAAGGAAACTAAATAATAAAATTCTTTGATAAATTTCATTTACATAAATCAATAATTCATCTTGAATCATGATTCATCGAGTCAATATCCTCATACTTATCTTTAATCACTCACCCTTCATCTCACTCATTCAAATTTATCAAAAATAACATTTAAAACATGGTATAATGGTATTTATAAGAGATTATGTGTATCATAGTTAAAAAATATATAATTAAATTTTTAATTGTGGCATTATATTTTCTAATCCAAAAATAAATAATGAAAATACATAGGGAATAAAAAAAGCTAATGAATTTAGAATAAAACTCCCATATCCATTAAATCTAATCTATGTTCTCGCTTTATCATATTACAATTTAATTCATCATCATCATGGAACTAAAGAATTAAAATACCTAAGTGAAAGTACAATGTACATTTTATTAAAGCAAAAAATAGTTAGATGGGATTAAATTTTCTTCATCCTAAAGAAATCGTAAAATAAATTCCTTGAATGAATCCAAAAAATATCTCCTTATAAAGTAATAAAAACTCATGTTTCCCCTCTAAAATTATTTGTTTTAAATAATTTTTAAATATAAATAACCTCACCACATCATGTAATATAATAACAAAAAGAAGTTTTTTGGTGTGTATTTTTCCTTGATTTGAAATTTGTCTCATCCATAGATGTAATTATCTTTCTTTTCTTGATTGAATCTTTAGAATTATTTAAGGTGAAATCCAAGAGTTAGAAGGTATTTCATCATTAATATATATCTCATTTAATAACAAAAAATAGTAATACGCATCCTTCACCCATTAATTTTTTATTATCTTCTTTATTTTATTTGATATACCTCTAAATTTTTTAGGATTTATCTTTCTCTTCTCCATGACCTTATTTTTTCATCCCTGAATTCATATTATTATTTATTTTCATCAATTTAATAATATTTTATATTTTATCCGTTCCCAAATTATTTCTCATTTTTATCTTAATCTTTCAAAACCTCCTTTCATTCAACCTCAAAATCATCATAACCATCATATTTTTCATCAAGTTCTTCCTTGAATTTAGTATTGTCTTTAATTAATTCCTTTAAATAAGATGAATCACTTTCTATTATCTCAAGGAATTATAACCCTTACTTGAATATTTCATCCATTTCATAGATGATTTATTCTTCTTGATTTGGGTATTATTGTTGTATACCCTATCCTTGGATTTGTATTTTCCTTTTAATTATGCTTATCTATTAACTAATATGGTAAATTTATATAACCAAGAATATTAGGTCATTTATTATGAATATAAAATTTAAAACATAATCTAAAAACACCCATGAGCCTAAATACAAAACAAAAAACTAAACTAAAATAAAAAAAACGGAAACTGATAAGAAAATAATTTGTCTGAAACTATCAAACATAACCTACTTCTAAGATAAAAAGTCCGTAAAAATAGTTCTGAAACATAATATCAATAATGATGAATCATTAACAATCATAGTAATTGATATTGGAATTTATAGAATACTCTTCATTAAAACTAGATCTATAAAATCATAGTATAGCTCAAATATGAGGTTGAACTCACAAAGACTATGATCCTTATCATGAAACTTTAATTTGAAAGTGAAGAATACTAGTTCAAATGATTAATATGAATCAAAAACAAGATAAATAAAGTTTTAATAATTAATTCCAACTGAGTTTTTATAAATATAGGGTCTTGTGATAATTAAAATTATAATATCATTATTGAATGATCTTATCATTGTCAGAATTAGCTCTAAACAGATCCTTTGTCTTAATATTTTGTTCTATAATTATTAGAATCCTATTTTATTTTATTCATGTACTTAAATTTATTTAATAATTTAGGTGATCTAAAACTATAATTAAATATATAACACCTAAACTAATTTTATAGATAATAAATAATTCAATAAACTAGTTCATGTATTAAAAAAATCTTTAATAATTAAACAATGACTATGTAAAAAAATAATAAATGATATGAAAAAATGAATGAATAGATAAAACTCTAATAATAATACTTATTAAAAATAAAATAAATTATTCAATCAATCACCCTTCATTATAAAAAAACGGAAAAAATGGTCACCACTATATGTTTTCACAGAAACCAATGAATTTATTCATGTTTGACATGGGAGAGTGAAAATAAAATTCTTTTTTAGTAATTATATATAGTAAACTTATGTTTTCAAAATATCAAATATTTATATCCATGTCCTCCAACTACTTATTATATATTTTCCCCATGCATTGAAACATTTTTATCATTTTATAGAGAATATCCATCCTTATATCTCATTATATCTTCTATATCTTCTTTATTTTAATTGGTAGTAAAATCATATTAAAATTGAACTTAAAGATCAAGTGGGACACACCAAATATCTCTCTAAAATATAAAACAATGTTTAAAAATTAATATAGATAAAAAATATTCAAATACATTGAACATTAATAAAACCATGACCACATACCAAGAGCTATAACATGTAAACATATTGTTTTGTTTATATCTCTTCAAAAATATAATGAAACATAAACAACCACATTTTAATTCTCATATATATTTAACTAAAACAAGGATATCTAAAAAACTCGTTATTTTTTCAAGATCTTTGGGTGTTTTTTATATCTTCATATCTTATTATATTCCAAACAACAATGTGTTAATATTGAAAAGTGCTTGATTTATGATCAATTCTTTTTAAACTTTGATTAATTCCAAGATAGTTGTGGTTATTAATAATTTTATGATTTTTATTCTTTCTTTCCACAATGATTTTTAAACCAATATGTATTTTATATAACCATGATATAATTTAACAACCATGTCCATTTTTCACCTCATGGTTTTTTCCTCTAAAAAATGGAAAATCCTCATATTCCATGACCATACTCACCACACTACAGTTTCATTTATTTTCTATGTTTTTCATTTCTATAAAAAATTAACTATGTGTTTTCTCCTAAATTACTTCTTTCTTTAAGTTTTATACAAAAAATATATAAGGATAAAAAATGTATCAATTACTAAAATCAAAATAAATATACTAAAACACTCAAATTATCACGTTAAAACTCATATATTGTCATAAAACTAATATTATTCAACATATAATTAATACCTTAAAATTAGAATAAATTAATTTTTAGAACTGCCTTAGTTTTTATAAAAACAAAATTATTATTTTTATGAAACTTTACGCCTATCATTATGTGATTAATGTAAATTTTTTATATTTTAATTTATTTTTATAGCTTATGTTGTAAAAAATGAATTATGCACATTATAATGATTCCTACATTGAGGAGAAAAATAAATACTATACTAAAGGTGTGAAACATGACAATGATAGTAAAACAAAATAAACACAAGAGTTTCATTACCTGATAGTGTTAAAAAAATTATGAAATCAAGAAATATAACTGAAAAATTTGAGGCTAAATGAAATAGGAATGGATAACTTATTTACTCAAAAAATAAATTTTTATTAGTTATATTGGAGTTAGTACACAAATAAATATGTAAATTGACATAGATAGTTGGAATAATGTTATTTGTGAATTAATATAAATTATTTGGGAAGAATGTGAAATAATATTTTATTACACTTTATATATTTTTCCTAAATATCAACTTATGAAATATTGATCCACCCAAATATATTTTTTGGGTATTTTCCAATAAAACTACTTTTAGGTTGAGTGGGAACCACTTAAAAATCTAGAAAATAGACCCAAAAACATGCAGAAAAACTAAACCAATCACATATCATCAGTAACTACACACCATTCAACACCTCCAGAAATCACAAATTCTAAAAACAAAACCTTAACTTCAAACCACCACCACACCTTAGCCCTAAATATTCACCATATCCACGTTGAAAAATTCAATTTCAAAAATTTAAGGAACTTACTCTGACCAACAAAGCCTCAAGCTAGGAGATTCATCGTGATCTATGCAACCTCTTACACAATCACTATCATCGACACCTGCGATGCCGAGAAACTAGACCATCATCCAAGATGATCCAAACTAGATCCAAGACACTAAAACCTATCAAAGGACCGAAAAAACTACCACAAACCATGATTTAATAGTCACCACCCTCATCAACATTGGAGCCTCAAAATACCCAACTGATGGAGCCTATATAGGGTGTGGATCCTTGGACTCATCAACCACTAGAACAACACATCCCAAAACTTCCTTGAAAACCACTGCACCATGCTAACTAAGAAAGGGGTGATGAATTCTAAAGTCAGATTAGAGTTGCAAGAATCAGAGGAACTCATGAAATACCGATTGATTTTATTTAGAGTAAATTTATACTATAATACTATTGGAGTAATTGTGTATTAAGGGTTTCTAGAATGATTAATATATCATTTTGAATGAATTTTTTTTATAAAATAACTTAGATAAATTAGTTGTAAAATTAATCCTCACCAACCCACTAATATGAAAAAAAAAATCCACCAAGATTTCGAGGATACCTTCGTTATTAGATGTTTCGAGGGCAGATTTAAGGTAAATTTTAAAAAAAAAAAATTGGAATGAAAATTTTAAACTATTCTACTTCACAAATGTTATTTTTTGAAATAAAAAAGGGGATCAAAGAATGAATAACATGTAGAACAAGAGTCATACCCTAACCATAAATCCAGGATGGGGTATACTACACTGGATAAGAAACTTTTATTACTTACAATTTATAATAAATCATTAATGTGATATAAAAAATGACTAATCTTTCTATATATATATATATATATCAAAGTCTTTCACATCCTCCATCCCACATCATGTTTTGGGGAATAAGGTTCAGGTAAATAAAATGACGTATCTCGTGAATAAAAACATTTAAAATATAGGAAAAATGTATAAGATATAAATAACTGAAATTTATTTTTATTTCATATAGTAAAACATAAAATTGACTATGCATATAATACACTGAGATATTTAATAAGTATTTCCCATTAAATCGATAAAGTGTGTTTGGTAGTTTGTAATTCATGCAACACTAAACCAAAATAAACCACGATATATTTTATTAAAATTAAATAAAAACATTAAAACATTATGAGAATGAAATATTAAATATCATTAATAAAATTTCAAGTGGAATGAGCCCATTAGAAAATAAAAAAAATTGATTTAATTAAAATTCATTATTATAAAAATATTTATTTTTATTCATTCTATATTATTATTATTTTTAAGATGATTTCATTCAAATAAAAATAATAATATAATTTAATCGATAAAATTCAATGTTTATAAGATAATTAATTGATTTTATTTTATTATAATTAAAATAATTTAATGTTAAAAGGCGTATTTTTCAAAGGACTATTTTTTTAAATGTTGCAAATTTTTAACTGAATAAATTAAATTAGAAACTCTTTAATGTTGAATATAATATAATTTTTCAATGTGAAATATACTAACACTTACTTAATTATTAAATGACGTGAAATAATATTAATAATACTTGATGTTTAAAAATTCATGTTTCTATAAAACTAGTTTTTTCTATATATATTATGTTTTCATTTAAAAGTTAAATTTATTTGATTTAGGAAATGAATTAGATTAAATAGAGTGTAGATTTTTAATCAGTGTGTCTACATTAGATAAGAATATCAATTTCAATTTTATTCATAAAAAGAAGTTACTGAGGTAAAAATTGAGTTATTATGGTAAAGGTAAAAGGGTTTAATCAAGGGGTAAAGACCAAAAATATCATAAAAATTATCATTAAATGGGTGTATGAGTGAATTCTAGACCTCCCCTCATCTATTATCTATTATTTTTTTACTTTTTCTATTTTCATTTTAAAAATGACAACCTTATACATTAAGGAATGAGTATTTATGAAAATGCCGCTCAAAAATCACATATAAAATGAATTCACCTCTACCCCTACTAAAAAACTCATGTAATTAAATTATATATTGAATATATTCATAATTTTATATTTTATTTTGCTTTCAATCATAATAAGAAGGCCTAAATCCTTGATTTTGAATGAACCCATTTTGAGGAGTGAAATCCTTAAAGTATCTAGATCTTCACCATCATTTTAAATTACTTTATCATATAAACTCTTTATAAATATCACTATACACTATAGTTGTGTTATGTTGATATTATTATTCTTTTAAAAAAAATTATATTTCATTTATATAACTCTAAATTCTAACTCATTCATGTGTATTTCATGTTCTTGTTTGGGTTGGTTCAACCACCTACATGAGCGATGCAATACTAACATCATCATTCTAACCATGTGTAAGTTAAAAAGAAATTAATACTGATAATATATGATATTAAGGATTAATTTATGTTATGAATGTGGTTTTTTAAGGATGACACAAAAATTACTGTTCATTTTCAGGTTATATGTTGTTATCGGTAAATTACCCAAAACATGCTCATTGTGGATTTCATTCCTACAAACCATACCCATACCTTCCATCAAATTAATATGGGACTACATAAATAATTTAAACATAATTATTCCACTAAAATTAATAATATGGTAATTTTTAACTTGGTATTAATGAATAATGATTGACATCACCATTACAAAACTTGTACAAAATTATAAAATTTTAAACATCCGAGGATGAAAATTGAAAATAACTAACTAATATATATAATTAATGATTATAATTGAAGGGTATAAAATGTAATATTGATGAATAAGGTTCTAAAATAAGTTATTAAGATGTTTTTTTCTGTAATATAGGTGATTAAATCATTTTTTAATTCATAAGTTAAGGTAAAGGTTTATTTTCCAATCTCATGTTGAAATAAAGATTGTTTTTTTAAGTTTCATTGGGAGAAAATATATATTATTTATTTATAAAACCTCATATATTTTTTTCTAATATGTTTATTTATGGATTTGACATGTATTTGTTTCATTTCACCTCGTTTTGGATCAATGTTCAACAAAAATATTTCTTGTAAGGGGAGTCGGCCTTATAACATATGTTCAATCGGGAATCTTTCTCATCCATGTTCATATTATTTATTCTGTGTTATTAATTTCTTTATTGGTACTTAAATGATTTAAAAATATATTTTTATATGTTTCATGAATTTATTTATAAAATAATGAAATTAATCTCTTTTTATCATTTTTAACACAGGTTATTTTCTATTATCTTTGACTTTTATTACAATAGTGTGAAATGAATATTTTTAAATTTATTTCTCATGAATATATTTTCCCACCATATTAATTAATTTTTTAATAATATTCCTCACAATGTTTTCATGGTTTTCCAAATTATTTTCTATTCCCTTTTCTAAATTATTTTATTTTAAAATAAAAAAATCAAAAAATCAATGGGTATTTCTTCAAATTTCTCAAATTAATTTTTAATGCTCTTAAAAAAGTGTTTTTTCTTCTATATAAATATCACATAACATTTATTATAGGGCATGGGTGACTATTTAAAGTTAAAAATGTTAAAGGGTGTGTGTGGTTAGCATAAGTATAAAAGGTTATGGGGTGCGGGTGATTAGCCCAAGCCCACTATATTATGGGAAAGTGATCAGCCTTGTCTATTGGGAAATGAATTTCTTATTAGTTAACCATGAAATATGTTATGATTTTTATAATTATATTTAGACCATATTTTTATATTCTGAAATATACCTATTTCATTATTATTAAATCATGTTTCCATGCTCTTATAACTCATTTCTTATTTAGTTTTCCAAAATATTGAATTCATGAATCATGTTTTGTAATCTATGTTTTATTAAGTATGATTTCATTATGTTATGTTCATGTCCATTTAAAATCTTCTCATTCCCACAAGTTCATATTATGCTCACTTATGATCCTTGAATGTTATCTCTAATGTATAACCTTATTGATCATATAATCTCATACCTTCTTATATAATTATTCCCTAAGTAATTAAGAGGAGTATTATGTGTAATATGTATATAAATTTATCATGTGTGAAGATTAATTATCCAAGATATTGAATAATTTTTGTAAAATAATTTTTTATGTATCTATTATCTAAAGAAACAAAACCTATAGATTATTGGGTATAATTTATTATGATATGAAATGAATATGTAGGTAAAAAATTTAATATATATGTATGTTAAGGTTGGGTTGTCTCCATTTTTGTCTTAGTGGGGTTTTGTTATTTTTTGGGTATTAATAATTAAGGATAAGAGTAATGAACCTAAAACAACCTATGATGAAACAAAATTGAATTAGGTTGAAGCTAAAATTTCATTGGTTGAAATGAAGGTGTTTTAATTTATTACATATTAGGATTAATTTTCTTTATCGTATAATTGCTTACTCAAGTTATTATCACTTGATACTAATGCTATCCATTTTGTTTTTTAAGGGATGAAAGAAATAATTATTATATTATGGTGATGAGAGGTATGATCAATATTGAAAACATATTATTTGATCCTAGTTCTAGGATTGCTTACTCATTACTTTTTTTAGATTGGATAGATATTATAAAAGTTTTGTGAAAAAATTCTCATGAGTTTAAAATAAAATAACCACATCAACTCAAAATAGATTTAAGTTCCTTTAAATATATACATTCTAATAAAATTTCAAGGATCTTAAAAGAAGGACGGTTGTTGAACATATACTCACACTACCCTACATTAGAGAAGGTTTTGTGATATATAATGATTTTTTAACAGAGAGATTAGTATGTTTCCTCACAAAAAAATGATATGGTGGTAGCTTATGCATCATGTCAATTAAATATTTATGAGAAAAATTAACCTATACATGATTTACATATAGAAGTAGTAGTATTTTCATTATATATATCGAGGCATTATCTCGATGTTGAAATGTGTGAAATATGTATTGATCACAAGATCTTAAAGTATATATTCATAAATAAAGAGTTGAATATGTACTAAAGGAGATATTTGGAATTGGTCAAAGACTATGAATTCTCAATACATTACCACTATAGTAAGTCAAACAAGGCAGTTAATGATCTGTGAAGGAAGAATCATGCTACCTTATCTAAGTGGAGGATTGAAAGAGACCCAATACTTATGGATTTTCATAGGTTGGACATGGAAATATTAAGGAAAGGTGATAGATCCAATCTTAACCAAATGAATTATTAGATATACATTTATATAAAGATCAATGAGGATTAAATGGAGGATATGTATCTATAGGAGAAGGTAAAAAATATTCTAGAGTTCAAATTTGATAATGATGAATAAAATGAATATGTGTACCATCAATATAAAAATTAAAGAAGGATCTATTAGATGATGCACATAGGTCATAATTATTTTTCAATCTTGGAAGAATTAAAATTTATAAATATCCCAAGAATCACTTTTTTTGGATAACATAAAGAAGGATATTACATAGTATATATCCCAAAGATTAGTTTTCCAATAAGTTAAGGCTGAACATTAGAATTCTAAGGTGATAATAAAACCATTACCCATATCTGTATATAAATAAGAGAACATCCCCATGGATTTAATTATACGAATAAATAGTAATTATAAAGTAAATAATTACATTTTGGTTATAGTTGATATCCTTAAAAATTCAGTGGATTCTATTTCAATTCAAAAATATTTCTTAGTTGATCAACTTTCCAAGATATACATAAAGGAAGTGGTAAGCCTACATTATATCACCTAAGAATAAATTATAGTAAGTGAAAATTCTATTTTAATAAAACTATTATAAAATAAATATTTTAAAATTATAGGTCATATAAATTCTAATTTTATTAGATGAATATTGATTTTGAACTTGCTAGGTCAGAATAATCATAGAATGAATTTTAGAAATTTTCCATAGAGGTAAGATTTTATGAATAATTGAAAATGATGTATTTAACTATTACTAGTTTTATTAAAAATAATTATGTAAAATATTTATAATTAACCACTTATTGGTTATCAATTATTTATAAATAAATACAATTCCATTTGGATGTAAAAGGGATATTTTTCCTAAAACTATTTTTAAGTGCATAACGTTTTTCCTTTTTAAATAATTAAAATAACCTATAATAGTGAATTATTTATTTGAAATTTATATATTATATATCTAAAAAAATTAGTTTAAATATACATAATTATTATTATGAGTCATCAATTTAATATAATGCCATATTATGCTTGAAAAATTCATTTATTGAAAAAAATATTTTTTTTCATGTTTACAAGTATGTTTTTAAATTAAATTTTACCAATTATATACATTTAATTTGATAAAATGGATTCTATATTTTTAATAATAATAAGTTATATTAGATAATAAGTTCAACTTATTTTTTGGTCATAATGAATAGTAAAAATAGTAAAAATTGTTTACCATGGTTAATGTCAAAACTTGTTTATTAGGGGTCAATCTATAAAGATAATGGTTAAGATGGAATAAAAATTAATTAAAACCTCTTTTTTTTGGTTTTATTTAGACATTAAAATTATAACCCTTTAATAAGAGTCATTTTTTATCCATTTATTCAAAAAATTGACTTAATAATATTTCAAACTAAAAAATTACAAGTGTGTCACTCACGTCAATTGTAAAAAGAAACATCCTCCCCTCACTTATTAACACATTTTTAGTCATTTATCTCAACCTATTACTAATAAAATATCTCCAAATAATCCATATACATTCTCTAAAGGTTTTTTTATTCCCAAAAGACAAACTATATGGTCTTTAAGATGATATCCAAAGGATATTTCTCAAGCTCTCTTTTTTTACTTTTTTTTTGTAAATTAAATTATGTCCAAAAAAATAGAATATAAAAACCCCATTATATCCAATATAATTATATGTTATTATTTTTATCGAATAATATTTATCCATATTATTCACTATTAAATGGGAAACAAAACTATCACTCATGTGTACAACAGACAACCGCCATGGGAACCGATGTAATTTGTTTTCCATCACCGCCTCAAATTGAGAGAAATAATGATATAACTAATGAATATATATATAATACTTATGAAATAATATTTATCCTTTAAATTTTATATATCATATACTTATTTATCATTCCACTCATTAAAAAAATGACAACATCACTCGTGCGTACATATGACCTACCATCTCCACGAAGCGATGTGATTCATTTTCCTTACCCATACTTAAAGAATGATTATAAAAATATATATAATTAATTAATATGATATTTATAACATAAATTTAATTCTAGATATAATGAAACTCTATCCTATTCACATGAACCAGGACTTCCATGATAAAATATGCATGATAAAATGAAATAGTTAACAACTGAAATAATGGTAATAGTAAAATATTGTCAATAAACTGGTGATAAGATATTATAATAGGATCATATATGATATTATAAATATTAATATAGTTATGGTATAAATTAATTAAATGTTTAAAACCATTATATAGGTGGTTAAATCACATTCCACTAAGGCGAAGTGTGAGGTATTGTATTTCATCTCATTTTCCACTCTATTGAGATATATTTGGTATTATGAAATTATTTAATTATATGTGGTGTATATATTTTCCCTTTGATTTATTTAACATGAATATTAATTTATTCATGATTAATAATTATTTAATTAACATTTACTATTTCAATGGGTTACAATTTAAAAGTTGCCAAAGAGTTCATTTTCTTAGATTAGTTGTATTTTTTTTGAATGAATCTTATAATCTATCCTAAAAAAAATATTTTCTTATTGTCTAGATATTTAAGTATTTTTCATGATTTATTCAAAAATTTCCCTTCTTAATACTTTAGTCTTATAATGAAATTTTCAAAATAAAATCCATTCTAATTTCCCTTCTTGAACGAGTATATTTTTCTTCCATGTCCTTATTTTACAAAACTTGTTTTAAAAAAGTTCCTTGTATTTATTAAAATTATTTATTAAGGTCATTTTAATAAACCCCTTAATTTTTAAAAAGTTTCAAAGGAATATTTAAAATTATTTTTTTAATTCTTTATAAAAAATAAAAAGTAGTGTTTCTTTTTAACGAATACGGAGTTAATGGACTTTCCCAATGCCATAACCATTTTATGATATTATCTACTTCTAAAATTTTTCATGTATTTTAAAAATAAAACAATTTAATGAAAATTTATTTTAATGCTTCACTTACATTTTATTTTATTCTTTAAAAGGCATAAATTTATTATAAAACCTGTATTTATAATGAATTTAAGGCCATATTTTATCCCTTATTAATTTTATGGTTATTAAATTTCTCTTAAAACATTCACTTTCTTGTGATCATTTTTCATTAAAAATTACATTTCTCTAAAATATCCATTTTTTTGTATCATGGATATGATTATTTACTAAACATTATACCATTTCTACATATGATTTTTTATTATAAAATTTCTTCGATTTAATAGGGAAATTTTAATATTCCATATTATTTACTCAATTCTGATATTTCTTGATAAGATATATTTTTTATGAATTAAATTGTTCAGTCAATATATAAGGAATTAATTAAACATATAGTGATAGGTGTGGGCCCAATTATAGATAGCCCCTCAATGCTTTGACATGTCTCATGAGACAAACCAGTTAGCACAACCTTATTAAATTGGTTTTTGATGTATACATATCCATAGTTTAAACTATCATGGTATAAGGCCTTAACAGTAAAGATAATATGATGTCTGAGATCATGAAATCCAATATTATACATTTCATTCATTGTGAATTTGGTTATTATTATCCATGATATTTTTGTATTGATATTATCATTGGATACAATTCATGCTCAAGTTATTGAGTAAATGAGATGTGTTTTCAGTTATCTATATTACCATAATGATTATACCTTATCTACTCATGAATTATTCCACTATGAACAACCCTTAATAAGAATATGAGCTCACCCTTATTTTTTTCCTTTCCCCTAGATATGAAAAGAAATATTTTAATGAGTTCAGGGATTTAGAATATTTACTTTCACTATGTTTTTATACTTCTAATGTAATATGGGAAGCATGTTTGTATCTAGTTATTCAAGACTGCTGAACTAATTGATCCTTAGTGATGTTATCACTTGTGTCTTATGCCATTATAATAATGTAGACATCAGCTCTGGGTTACTAGAGTTGAGCTTGTTATAGTTGGTACTAGATGAAGTTTAGTAGAAACCTTGGAAACAATTTTTAAGAAAACTATATTAGATAACATTACCTTGTGAAAGAATTTGAGGATATTTTTAAATATAAGATAATATCGTAAAATATTTTTTAATGTAGGTATTATGTTATTTTCATAGAAATGAATATCTATGTTCATACTACAATTGTATGTGGTTTTGGAATAGATGAATCTAGGGGTAAAACACTAAAAAGAGTTGATCAAGTATATTGCATTCATCATTCTAGTTCGTGGTGATTGATCCCTTACTACGCACCTATTTTTACACTCTTAGGTGGTATTCTTCAGTTAATTCATATTTTATTTACAAACCATTATGAAAGATTTGAAAGTATTATTATGATTTAATAATATTCCCAATGAAATCAAGTTTATGTTTTTTAGATTAACAATGTATAAATTTTCAGTGTATGTTAAGTGTTACACCATATTTATAAATATATATTATTATTTAAAATTCAAAATATTATGATCTAATTCAGTATATGTCATTTTTTATAAATTGGTCTTAACAAAAATAATGGTATCAATACTCAAAGAAAATGTATATAATTTCCAACTGAGTAAGCCAATACAGCTAGTGTTGGATCCGAGAAAATCCTGCCTATATTAGAATAGTTAACCAAGGATATGACTAATAACCTTGAAAATATAAAACCAAATGATGTCCTATAACATGATATACAAATATTGGATTATTTCATGTGATAGAATCCATTATATTTTAGTGGAACTACTAATACAATGATAGATGAGTAATGGATTATGTCCCTTGAAAATATATTTCTAGCTATTAGTTGTGATGAAAGAGAACGGGTTATATTGGAAGTATTTTTTCTTAAAGTATATTATAATCAATCTTTTTCATTTATCCAAAATATTAGGAGTAAGAATAAATAAAACATATGGAATGGATAACCTTTAAATTAAAATTATTCAATAAATATTTCCATCATGAGCAATGAACTGAAATGAAGATAACGTTCCTTGACAAAAATAAAAAACAAGAATTTTGTTTTTTGAGTATAAGGATACATTTAAAAGGCTTTCTAGATATTCTATTGATCAAATACATAATTATAAATGAAATATTAACCATTTACTTGAAGGACTTAAGCCAAGCCTTCGAAGGGAACTGATTTATCAAAATAAATCACCATAGGATGAAATATTATTATGAACCATATAATAAATATGGAATTTTCTAGATCCTATATCTTCAATGTAAATCAATATAAAAATATGTCTATTGAATACCAATAAAAATTTAGCATGTCAAAGAATAAAAATATAATGAATCAATTTCAATTTTGTAAAAATTATGGAAAGAAACATCCTGAAAAATTCATGAATGTCATGGGAGTCTATTATAAGTGTAGAGATAAGAGTCACTTTTATAATGAATGTAAATAAGATAAATATACCACTAATATCTAGTGATTTAACTATAAATAAATGGGTTATTATTCAAACTAATTTCCCAAGTATTAAAGGAACTTAATGTGGAATAGGCTAAGGGGAAATGGATAAGATTATATAATCACTACAATTGAGGGTTAAGTTCATCAAGATGTGGTGTAAGGTACTTTAATCATAGACTCAAATTTAGCTAATTATTTATTAGATTCTATATTGTTGACCTCACCTGTTTTGATAATCCCAATTATGCTTTCATATACTTTGATAATCCCAATTAATGTTTATTTATATATTAATTCTTTCAAATCTATGATATTCTATAATCAAGATGATAATAATATTAAAATAATCCATGAGATATGTTAATCCATGTCTATCTATGTTTATATGAGTTATGAAGTTCTTCTAACCCATTTGAATATGTTTTGCATAAAACAGACAAGTGTTAAGTCACTAATCTGGGTATAGCTACTGATATAGAGCTATCGGTACTTAGTCTACCGATAGACTTAGTCTACCGATAGACAGAGTCATTGATAAGCTAAGGCTATCGATATGTACAGAGCTAACGATAGAAATCGAGCTACCAACAGAACAGGTCTACCGATATGCATAAGTCCACCGGTAACCATGTCTACCGATAGATTCAGTCTATCGATACAAGACACTAAGAGCTACCGATACGAGCTACCGACCGGCCTACTGATACACAGACACGATTGATATGAACCGACACACCATAGCTACTAACAGACAATATCTATCGATAGACAGAAGTCTACCAATAGATCCAGTTTACAGATAGTTACCGATAGAGTAAGTCTACCGATACAAGTATAGTCACTGATACATCGATCTACCGATGGAATTAGAGCAACTGATGGAACGAAGTCACTGGTATATAGAGCAACTGATGCCAGATCAAAGAGCTACCGATGGAAGGACCTGCTACACAAAGTCCACCGTACACATTTACCAACACGAGCTACTAATTGACCAACCAGTCAAAATCTCTATTCTCAATACTATTTATTTATTAATCTAACAATTACATTTGATGTTTTTAATGCATTCAATGTTATTTAATGAATTATGTTCCCATGTCAGGGAACCGTACCTAGTACCCATGAAAAAAGTAATCATTCCTTTTTCTTGGAGCTGAAAGCTACAAAAAGGAAAGATACAGACCTAGCTGAGAATTAGAGAAAAAGAGAACACTGGGTGTGGATACGACAAACATCAAGGAACTAAGAAGGAACACGGGTGAAAAAGAAAAAGTGTTGAACATCATTCAAACGTGGTGCATTTGTGAAAGGATAAATCTATACTCCAAGAACACTGGACATACACAAAGCTACTTATTTTCAAGAAGAACACAAGCTGCATCTTGAGTGAACTACAACAAACACTTCATGCACTCAGGCTGCTAAGATGGACCAAGAATAAAAGAATAAAATGACACTCTGTTTTCTAAGAAGAAACGAGAGAAGGACTCATAAGTTTTTCTGACCAACCAAACAAGTCCAGAGCTGCACTGCCAATCAATAAAGCTTTTCTAACCTCTTTCACACTTTTTTTTATTCTTTCTTTTCATTTCGAGTACTGTTTGTACCCTATTTATTTTACATAAAAACTATCTCCTAATCTAAACTGGAGGATTCTTAAATCCTCACTCAAACTTAATAACCCTTTTGTTTCCCACTATGGATAGTGGTAGAGGTCGAGTAAGACCTAAACAACCATTGTGATGTTGTTTGTTTTTTCCACGAAGAACCGTGGTAGAGGTCTTTGGACCTGAACAATAGTGTACAGTTGTTTACCCATGATCCAGGTTGTGGATCAATTTATATAAATTGTTGAGAGGACTAAGTCTCGGCTTGAGACTGAACCTCTTGGTTAACTCTGTTGTGCATTTTAATTTAATTCTATAAGTATACTATATATTTATTTCATATTCTGCTTCTATTACTTTGAAATACAAAACTATTTTAAAGCTAATTTGATAGTTAAATTAGCAAGTGTTTATACTTATTGTAAACCAGTAAGTTAGTTTCAAAAGTTAATTTAATCTTCAGATTAAGTCAATTGAGACCTAATAAATATTTGATAAACTAATTAAACATTTACACTCTGTAAAGATTCACTACAGTTTAACTTTGTTTTAAATTGGGGGATTTTAAGGGAAATAATTTTTAACAGGAATTTTTATTGGAACTCAATTCACCCCCCTCTTGAGTATCCACTCCGACCAACATTTGGTATCAGAGGATTTTTTGCTTTTCAAAGATTTCAAAACAATCTATTTTTTCAACTGTGATTTTAGTTTCATCTTTAAAGATCATAAATTTCTGTTATTTCTTAATTTTATATCTTTAAAAATATTTTCTAAAATCTACATGTGGATAATATACTAGAGGGTGTTGTTACTAACCGTCCACCTTTCTTCAATGGAACAAACTATGCCCAATGGAAACTAAAAATGAAAATTCATTTAGAAAGCATGGGTTTTGATATTTGGACTGCTATAGAATCTCAATATTAAATTTCAGAAACTTAAATAACAAATTGGGATGAACATACAAAGACTGCTTACAATAATAACTGTAAAGATATGAATGCCCTGTACTGTGATTTAGGAGATGAAGAGTTTAATAGAATTTCTACTTGCAAAACTGCTTATGAAATATGGGATACTTTGGGTGTTTATCATAAAGGAACAACCAATGTTAAAGAAATGCGATTGAATACATATACTATTAAATATGAAAATTTAAAAATGAAAACTGATGAAGCTATTTCTGATATGTATCTCAGGTTTAATGAGATAGTCAATACAATTAGTTCACTTGGAAAAGATGTTCCCGCTAAGGAACAAATTATGAGGATACTGATATGTCTACCAGAACGATGGAGGGGAACTTCTGTTTCAATCAGAGAGTCATGTGACATTGGAGAACTGCCTGTAAAAGAGATTATTGGTAAATTAATGATGTATGAGGAAGAACTCAAGGTAAATAAGGAGGAAGATGATGAACCTAAGAGAAAATATGTAGCTTTCAAGTCTACTGCCTCTAAGAGTAAATTCAAGGAGAAAATGAAAATACAAACTGAAAGTTCAATAAGTAAAGATTCAGACTGTGATAGTGATGCTGAGACGGATCAAATAGCCAAAATATTCAAGAATTTTTATAGGAAGAAGAAATTATTCAGGAAATTTAACTACAGAGGAAAGTATTACAACAAAGGATAGTGGAAGAAGGATTGGAAGAAAGATGACAAAAATGATGAAATAGTCTGCTATTAGTGTAAAAGGAAAGGATACATCAAGGCTGATTGTCCAAAATTAAAATTCAAAAAGAAATATGATTATAAGGACAAGAAGTACAAGAAAGCTATGAAAGAAACCTGGAGTGCTTTGAAGGACATCACAAGTGAATCTGATGTTTCTGATTCTAAGAAGAATTGTGCCAACATGTGCTTCATGATCAACACATCTGAGGTACTTGTTTCTCCTATACTAAATGATTATTATTCTGGAGATGATGCAGAATATGATTATGATTCTGAAAATATGTCTAAGGCTGAATTGTTTGAATACTGCAATATTCTAGAAGAAACATGTAATGAAATTAAAGACAAATATAAGTCACTAAAGAAACAGCATGCTCTCACTGTCACTACTAAATCTTCTTTTTATGTAGAAAAAGAAAACAATGGTCAACATTTAAAAGAAAATACTGAACTGAAAATGTATAATGAGAAACTTAGAAAGGACTTAGAAAAGTTCACAAAGGGAATATGTAGAGACCCTAATCTTGACGTACATGGACATTACATTACTTTTGTGGAATACTTAGTACATACCAAAAAACACACACAAGGACCGTAATAGTTTAGTGTATTTGGAAACATGGAACTTAATCTTCTAATCGTGGTGAAAGATCTTCAACATCTCCCATAAAGATCTTCCCCTTTTTTTTCTTACCTAAAAACTTTCTTTATATCTTGGGAAAAAGAAAACATAAAAAGGGTGAGCTCAAATGCTCAGTAAGGGTAAGCATGGATAAAATAAAACATACCATATACATTTGAACTTAAAAACATGAACATAATGTTTAAACATCAAAAACTTGAGCAATGACATAAAACATGGAAGTATGTAAGGCATAGATCATAAAAAAACATTAAGAATGATAAAATAGCATGGGAATAAAACATGAAATTGTGGAAACCATTAATCACAAGATATGATTTCCATATTATCCAAGGCATTGCTGCCAAGACCATCTTAGTGGACAAAGTCCCTTTTTGAATCGAGTTCACTCCTCGTTCCAGTCCTGTATTACTGAACCGGTTTAACTTGCCTTTCTAGCCATGTCTATCTCATTAGATATAAATCTTTACCCAATGCATTGTAGGGAGATATAGGTCCCACCCATCTCATAATGAAATCATTCTTACTTGTGCCACGACATAAACATAAATCATTCATCATAACCCAAAGAATAAAATGGGTTTCATAAACATCATTCCATCATCAAAAAATCCATATAAAAGAAATGGATATCATTTCATAATAAGAAAAGTGAAACCATGTAAATCATAGAGAAATTATACTTGAAACATGAACATATGAAATAATGTCATCTTAGATGGAAAATGGTTTTGATAAAACATTTGAAATGAATTCTTGAGGAAAATATACTTTCTTATTCAAAATCATTTTCTTTTCAAAAAATTCCATTAAATTTTAAAACAAAAGGATTTTGTTGAAACTAATCATGAAATCATGCAGAGTAAGCTTCTTGAAAATAAGGCTTTATGAAACCGTAAAAATCCGTTCGTGCCGTAGAAGTTAAAAAAAACATTCTTCTCGTACTTTTGCCGGAAAAGTCAAAAAGTACCTTGTAAAAGAAAGATTCCATACATAACATGTCGTAAAAGTCAAAATGGGCAAAAAGGACTTTAAACATACATGAACACACTTTTATAAAACATGGGCATGGATGATAGCAATAACCCCAGTAAATACTTACGAATAAGAAATCTCGGATAAAAATGAGATTTGCAAAATTATCCCTTACCTTAAGTCCAATATGCTTCATATGTATCTGAACATCCTGTATAATGATTTAAATAATGTCATTTACTTATTACATAATCATCTTCATTGTTATGATATCATATATGGTTCACTTATGACTTTATATTACCCGTTCTTTTGTAAATTCTATGTTAAAGAGCGTTTTGGGTAAAATCGTTTCATTTGTCGTCCGTGTTTTGACTTGTAATTATTCATATAATTACTTAGATCATGATTACTTAATTCCAGAATATAAAAAATAATTTATATATAATATATATTAAGAATATACATATATAAAATAGATCAATAAATGGAATGAAATACACCGTTCATGGAGACGGTAGGCCGTATGTACACATAACGCTGTTTTCGTTTCCTTATTGAATTGAATGGAATTAAGTAGATGACATACATATATATATACATAAATTCAATATCATTATTATGTAATATATTTCATGATTACTTATTATATATACTTTATAATCATTCATGAATGTTTAACATGGAGAATGAATCTCACCGCGTCGTGGAGACGGTAGTCCATACGTACGCACAAGCGATGATATCATTCCCATAATTATTGAATTGAATTGGAGAGGATGATACAATATATTATAAACAGAATGATTTTATAATAACTATGTATAGTTATTATTTACACCATTATACCCATCCAAGTAAGGTGGTGTTGGAAAAACAGATTACACCACGGCGTGGAGACGGTATTCCGTACGTACGCACGCGCTGTGATTTTGTTTTCCGTAGGATGGATAGATGGTGAAATTGGATTGTTTCAATATTATAATAAAATATAGGTATATTATTGATATTTATGTTATTACATCATAATGAAACAACTAAATAAGAAGAAGTTTAAGAAGAAATAAGCTTGAAATAATCGGTAGAAGAGATTACCTCTTCTTCGATGCACCTCTTTTAAACTTCTTCTTAGGGCACTAGGGTTGGTCTTTTGAAAATACCAGTACCTCTTTAAGGTTTATAGGGAAGTGGGGATGATAATTTTTCAGGGGTTGGCCGAGCTTGAATTCTCAAAGTGGGGTGAGGAAGAGAGGGAGGAGGTTCCCTTTTATAAGGGAGGAGAGGGGCACCTTTGGAATTCTAAAAAATATTAATTTATAATAAATCTAACCCCACTTAAAAACATCCAAAAAAGACTCATATTAGAATATGAGATTATATAGGGTTGTAATCTCATCAACCAATAAAATTTAGACAAGTTATGAATTTATTTTAAACATTATCAACTTGATTTATCCTTATTTTATCAATTTAATTTTATTTGTGGTAATAAAATTCTAAATTTTAAATTGGAACAAATAATTACTTATTTGTTGTGAATTGTCCATAATTGGATACTTTGGAACCTTTTAGACCATATAAATTTAAATTTATAATTTTTAAATATTTTTGTGATTTTTAAACAATTTTATAATATGTTATTTTTATAAAATAACAATAGTGTCAATTTTGACACTATTCATTTATTTAAATTTAAATAAACAATATACAGAAGATATGTTCTAACTAAAAGCTTTAATATATTCATAACATGTCATATGTATCTAAAAAATTAGTGGAGCACATTAAATAGTTCATATAATATTTATTTTATTATTTTTAAAACCGTTTATTTGGTTTATTTCTTAATAAAATAATTAATACAACATTTTTGTATAATTATTTAATATACATATTTGTTGCATAAAAAATTAAAGATAAATCCTATTATGAATATAAATCTATTGCCTTTCACAATAATACTTTTACTCTAATTTATCATCTTAAAATAACAATATTTAAATTGTTATATTTATTAAATTATGAAGGTGACAACTTTGGAATCATTTAAAATAAAATAATATTAGTGTCATAATCGCTTTAATAAGGCTCCAAATGGTCAAATATTTGACGATTGGGTTATTATGTTTTACATTTACATTACCAATAAGTTTTGGTCTGGGTTTTGTACCTTTTATGGTCACTATTAGTTTAATAAAAACTATATTCTTGCTTTTTCACTAGATATACAATTTTCTGCATCACTGTTGTGTCACAATTAATGATAATTATTTAATCCCTAAAAATTATAAATAAACTCATATGATGTAGATAATTTTATTATCTTTTTGGAGACTATTTATTTTCTAAGTTTCATGAAGTTTATCACTAATTTAAAATTAATATACTTATAAGATTTAAGAGAGTGACATGTTTTCACTTTCTTTGGTTTTAATAATAATTAATTTATTTTCAATGCAAAAAGTCCATTAAATGAATCTAATACAACCCTTGGGTGATAAGGGTCGATTTTTAGTCATACAATAGGATTTTGGAAGGTGTTAGGGTAATTTTATAATCTTATATTTACCCTTAATTACCCGATTTACCTTTAACTATGGTAAATAAATTTTACAATAGTTACTATTCATAATGCCCAAAAAATAAAAAGTATCCTATAAACAAAATTTGTACCCACTGATTCCAAATATGGAATCCATTTTTCCAAATTCAATACTCAAAATTTTCAGAAATTAAATTAAAATTAATCCCGTTGTCGAAAGAAAACGGGTTTTTGTTTAAAACATTGCAAAAGATTGAATTGATTTAACCTACGAATTCAAGGTAAAATCCATGATAATTACATACATTATATTAAATGGAAAAAATATATTCTATTTATACTTTAAAACCATTAAATATTATAATTTAACCACATAAGTTATTAAGATGAAAAAAGTTGTTTTTAATTAAAATATAGCGTGTTTTTACTATTCATTAAAATTTGAAAGTTATCAAAAAATATCAAAACTTTATCCAATGTAAATTTTTATATCATGATTCAAAATAATAAGTTTATTTTGTAAAATTTAACTTATAAACTTCTCAAAAATTATATTTAAAATGGGTGCGCCATCAAAAGGCGGCAAAACTGCATTTTTTGAAAAATACTTATTTTACCCGAAAAAAAAATTATTTTGTTCTCATACCATGTTCTAGAAAATGTGTAAGATGAATAATAATGTTATAAAATTCAAAATTTAGCTAATACTATCCAAAACAGCTAGTTTATAATAATATTATAACCATATATCATTGTTTAGAGAAACCCGGTATTGTGTAATACAAACGCTACCGAGGAAGGTCGTGATTGCGTGTAATGAAAGCCAAGTTAGGGTTGCGTGTTGTGAAAGACTCCTTTGTTGTTGAGTATAAAAAAATACAACCATATTTCATTTATACATTGAATATATATATATATACACACACTCAATGTTGTGTAGAATGACTATTATCAAACGAACTTGAAATTGTATATAACACAATCCAAGGATTGTGTTGCGTATACTGCAAGCTAATACGGTGTTGCGTATAGCACAAGATAATCATGGTGTAGCATAAAACACATGACATTAAATAAATTAAAAAGAATACTTATCATAAAATCTCGGGGTGTTACATTCTACCCCCCTTAAAATGAATTTCTCCCTCGAAATTCATCGAGGTTATACATGGTTTACTATTTGAAAGTTTCTTTAATAGAAACCCACATCGTAAAAAGGAATACCAAAACTTATCTTTAAAAACTAAAGTGTGAAATGTAACGGTTACCCAAATTAAATAATCACTGGGTTTCCACCGAGGAGAACATAGGTGAAAATATGGATATGGAAGAGAAATCTAACCATCATGTTCTGATGGAGAGTGGTAGAGAACATGGCTATGAAAAAGCCAACAATCACAAATCCATATATTAGTGATGATCTAAGGTACCATATGATTCATCGGATATAATGGCACTAGAACAACATTTTTGGTTTTCAAGATCGCTTCCCAAAAGTTGAAGAATTTGAATTAGAAGAAATACTCACTTTATTTTGGTACAATCCCATTGTTGTTCGTGCCTTGACCAATTTCCACTTCATCACTTAAAGAAATGAAGTTGAATTTGTTATTCCTGAAATGTTAGTAGACCATGTGATAGAATGATGGGTCATTCCATCTATCTCAAAAAAAGGTTAGAAAAAGTTATTAAATATACATAAGTCGATCTATAGTGAGATTAATCATATATGGTTCCTAAAATGGACTTATAAATCATATTGCTTAATATAATAAAACTAGTTTCTACTAAACAGGGACTTCTTGTAGGTCAGTGGTAGGCGATAAAGGCCAGTCGCACTTCGGTAATGGGTTCGATTCCCAAAGCCTTGTCCGACGCGATGGGCTATCGCCCGTCCTGCAGGTTGTCATTTTTCTAAAACTACATTACTATAACATCCCATCAATAATATCGAAAAAATTTCTATCCTTAAACAACACTAACTTATTTCCAACATAATCCATTCCAATATTTATCTAAAATACTTCGGTCTAAGATCATATTATAAAGAAAATGATTACTTGAAATGTCATCAACCAACCATCATTTATCCCCCATATATCTTGTTGGTCACGTTACAATCATGTGAATACCTTAATCATGTATTCTCTTGAAAAATGAATACCCATTAAACCTTAGTGAAAACATGAATACTGTCAAAATTTAACTCTTTCCACATACCAAAAAAAATCTATATAATCAAACCATGATATAACCTTCTATTTATATCAGTCATGAGCTCATGAATACTATCAAACATTTAATTTTCTCCTTATCCCTTCATTATGCTCATATCATCTACATTCCCAAAATATCTGAATAACCTTTCATGGTTACTGGTACCATTAATCATACACTTTCAAAACTTAAGGAAAGACAATAGTGTAACAATCATTAGGTGTCTCTTTATTCTATAGTACCATGAGATTACTTAAACAACATTACACTTGATAAACATGTAATCATTCCACTACCTTCATAAACCATTGACCGAGATTCAACAATTCCTTCATCTCACATATCATTTGTAGTCTCTTCATCATCATCAACATAAATACTACCCGTACGACCGTACTGATTCTCTTCATGAGACTTTCCCTTAGGGTATAGGTTTGCATAATGCTCGTACATTCCACATTTAAAACATTTAACCATTGTTGATGTTATATCAATACCATTATCCTCATCCATGGTGCTAACTGAACCTTTTCCTTTGCACTTACTGGATTTATGTCCTTCTTTTCCACACCCAAAGCATATTCCAGTTCCTTTGAAACATTCTCCTTGATGTCTCTTCCCACATGATTTACATAGGGGAAATTGAACTTTTTTTCTTCTATGATCATCATGAAACTCCATCTTTCTCTTATTAGCTGAGTCAGGAAACTTACCAAATTTGAGTTTGTTGATCATATTATGAGATTGCTGATTCGGCATAATAATGATGATTGGACTTCCAAATCCCATTTCATTTGGTTGCTCATGAAGAATATCATTCCATTGTCCATCATATCCTCCATTATCTTGAATCATCTTGTTTCCAGCCATTTTCTAAAACCCAAAAAGAATAGTGTGAGAGGAAAAAATCATAATAAAGGGGGATTAACTTCAATATCTAACATCTTAGGTTTAATCTAATATCGTTACCATAATTCTAGAACTATAACCTATACTTATACTTAACCTTAGGTACATCCCTAGACATACCTTAGAAATATCTCTAGGGATCTCACTAAAGTTCTCTCATCCTAGTTTCCAAAGGTTTACTAAACCTTTCCTCTGATACCAACTGTAGAGACCCGAAGCTTGACGTACATGGACATTACATTGCTTTTTCGGAATACTTAGTACAAAACAAAAACACACACACAAGGACAGTAATATTTTAGTGTCTTTGGAAACATGGAACGTAATATTCTAATCGTGGTAAAAGATCTTCAACATCTCCCATAAAGATCTTCCCATTTTTTTCTTACCTAAAACCATTCTATATATCCTGGGGAAAAGAAAACATAAAAAGGGTGAGCTCAAATGCTCAGTAAGGGTAAGCATGGATAAAATAAAACATACCATATACAGTTGAACTTAAAAAGATGAACATAATGTTTAAACATCAAAAGCTTGAGCAATGAAATAAAACATGGAAGTACGTAAGGCATAGATCATAAAGAAACATTAATAACGATAAAATAACATGGGAATAAAACATGTAATTTTGGAAACCATTAAGCACATGATATTATTTCTATATTATCCAAGGCATTGCTGCCAAGACCATCTTAGTGGACAAAGTCCCTTTCTGAATCGATTTCACTCCTCGTTCCAGTCCTGTATTACTGAACCAGTTTAACTTGCTGTTCCAGCCATGTCTATCTCATGAGATATAAATCTTTCCCCAATGCATTTGAGGTAGATATAGGTCCCACCCATATCATAATGAAATCATTCTTACTTGTGCCATGACATAAATATAAATCATTCATCAAAACACAAAGAATAAAATGGGTTTCATACTCATCATTCCATCATCACATAATCCATATAAAAAAATGGATATCATTTCATAATAAGAAAATTGAAACCATGTAAATCATAGAGACATTATACTTGAAACATACACATATGAAATAATGTCATCTTAGATGGAAAATGGTTTTGATAAAACATTTGAAATAAATTCTTGAGGAAAATATCCTTTCATCTTCAAAATCATTTTCTTTTCACAAAATGCCATTAAATTTTAAAAGAAATTTTTTTTGTTGAAACTAATCATGAAATCATGCAGAGTAAGATTCTTGAAAATAAGGCGTTATGAAACCGTAAAAATATGTTCGTGCCGTAGAAGTTAAAAAACATTTTTCTCGTACTTTTTCCGGAAAAGTCAAAAAGTACCTTGTAAAAGAAAGATTCCATACATACCATGTCGTAAAATTCAAAATGGGTAAAAAGTAATTTAAACATAGATGAATAAAATTTTATAAAACATGTACATGGATGATAGCAATAACCCCAGTAAATACTTACGAATAAGTAATCTTGGATAAAAATGAGATTTGCAAAATTATCCCTTACCTTATGTCGAATATGCTTCGTATGTATCTGAACCTCCTGTATAATGATTTAAATAATGTCATTGACTTATTACAGAATCATATTCATTGTTATTATATCATATATGGTTCACTTATGACTTTATATTACCCTTTCATTTGTAAATTCCATGTTAAAGAGTGTTTTGGGTAAAATCGTTTCATTAATCGTCCGTGTTTTGACTTGTAATTATTCATATGATGACTTATATCATGATTACTTAATTACAGAATATAAAACATGATTTATATATAATATATATTAAGAATACACATATATATAATAGATTGATAAATGGAAAGAAATACACCGTTCATGGAGACGGTAGGCCGTACGTACGCATGAACGCTGTTTTCGTTTCCTTATTGAATTGAATGGAATTAAGTAGATTAAATAAATATATATATACATAAATATAGTATCATTATTATTTCATATATTTTATTATTACTTATTATATATACTTTATAATCATTCATGAATGGTTAACATGGAGAATGAATCTCATCGCGTCGTGGAGACGGTAGTCTGTACGTACACACGATCGATGATATCATTCCCATAATTATTGAATTGAATTGAAGAGGATGATACAATATATCAGAATCATAATGATGTTATAATAACTATGTATATTTATTCTTTACACCATTATACCCATCCAAGTAATGTGGTGTTGGAAAAACATATTACACCACGGTGTGGAGACGGTATTTTGTACGTACGTGCGCGCAGTGATTTCATTTTCCGTAGGATGGATAGATAGTGAAATAGTGTTGTTTAATACTTATAATAACATATCAGTATATTAGTGATATTTATGTTATTACTTCATAATGAAACAACTAAAGAAGAAGAAGTTGAAGAAGAAATAAGCTTGAAATAATCGGTAGAAGAGATTACCTCTTCTTCGACACACCTCCTTCAAAATTCTTCTTATGGCACTAGGGTTGGTCTTTTGAGAAGACCAGTACCTATATAATGTTTCTAGGGAAGTGGGGAAGAGAATTTGGCAGGGGTTGGCCAATCTTGAAGGCTCAAAGTGGTGTGAGGAAGAGAGGGAGGAGGTTCACTTTTATAAGGGAGGAGAGGGGCACCTTTGGAAATCTTAAAAATATTAATTTATAATAAATCTAACCCCACTTAAAAACCTCCAAAAATGACTCATATTTGAATATTAGATGATATATGGTTGTAATATAATCAACCAATAAAATTTATACATGTTCTGAAGTTATTTTAAACATTATCAACTTTATTTATCCTTATTTAATCAATTTAATTTTATTTGTGGTAATAAGATTCTAAATTTTAAATTAGAAAAAATAATTACTTATTTGTTGTGAATTTTCCATAATTGGATAGTTTAAAACAGTTTCGACGATATAAATTTAAATTTATAATTTGTAAATATTTTTGTGATTTTTATACAATTTTATATTATGTTATTTTTATAAAATAACAATAGTGTCAATTTTTACACTATTCATTTATTTGAATTTAAATAAAAAATATACAGAAGATATGTTCGAACTAAAATATTTAATAGATTCATAACATGTCATATGTATCTAAAAAATTAGTGGAGCACATTAAATAGTTCATATAATATTTATTTTATTATTTTTAAAAATATTTATTTGGTTTATCTCTTAATAAAATAATTACTACAGCATTTTTGTATAATTATTTAATATACTTATATTTGAATAAAAATTAAAAATATAATCCTATGATGAAGATAAATATATTATCTTTCCCAATAATACTTTTACTCGAATTTATCATCTTAAAATCACAATACTTAAATTGTTATATTTATTAAATTGTAAAGGTGAAACCTTTGGTATCATTTAAAAGAAAATAATATTAGTGTCATAATCTCTTTTATAAGGCTCCAAATGGTCAACTATTCGACCATTGGATGATTAGGTTTTAAATTTACATGATAAATAAGTTTTGGTCAGGGTTTTGTGCCTTTTATGGTCACTATTAGTTTAATAAAAACTATACTCTTGATTTTTCACTAGATAAACAATTTTCTGCATCACTATTGTGTCACAATTAATGATAATTATTTAATCCCTAAAAATTATAAATAAATTCATATGATGTAGATAATTTTATTATATTTCTGGAGACTATTTAGTTTCGAAGTTTAATGAAGTTTATCAGTAAGTTAAAATTAATATAATTATAAGATTTAAGAGAGTGACATGTTGTCACTTTCTTTGGTTTTAATAATAATTAATTTATTTTCATGGGAAAAAGTCGATTAAATGAATCTAATCCAACCCTTAGGTTATATGGGTCGATTTATAGTCATCCAATAGGATTCTGGAAGGTGTTATGGTAATTTTATAATCTTATATTTACCCTTAATTACCTGATTTACATTTAACTATGGTAAATAAATTTTACCTTAGTTACTATTCATAATGCCCAAAAACTAAAAAGTAGCCTATTAAAATAATTTGGACCCACTGATTCCAAATATGGAATCCATTTTTCCAAATTCAATACACAAAAGTTGCAGAAATTAAATTAAAATTAATCTTGTTGTCGAAAGAAAACAGGTTTTTGTTTAAAACATTGCAAAAGATTGAATTGATTTAACCTACAAATTCAAGGTAAAATCAATGCTAATGACATAAATTATATTAAATGGTAAAAATATACTCTATTTATACTTTAAAACCATTAAATATTATAATTTAACCAAATAAGTTATTACGATGAAAAAAGTTATTTTTAATTAAAATATAGCGTGTTTTTACTATTCATTAAAATATGAAAGTTATCAAAAAAATATCAAAACTTTATCCAATGTAAATTTTTATATCATGATTCAAAATAATAAGTTTATTTTGTTAAATTTAACTTATAAACTTCTCAAAAATTATATTTAAAATTGGTGCGCCATCAAAAGGCGAAAAAACTACATTTTTTGGAAAATACTTATTTTACCCGAAAAAAAAATTATTTTGTTCTCATAGCATGTTCTAGAAAATGTGTAAGATGAATAATAATGTTATAAAATTAAAAATGTAGCTCATACTATTCATAACGACTGGTTTATAATAATATTATAACCATATATCGTTGTTTAGTGAAACCCGGTATTGCATACTACACACGCTACCGAGGAAGGTCGTGATTGCGTGTAATGAAAGCCAAGTTAGGGTTGCGTATTGTGCAAGACTCCTTTGTTGTTGAGTATAACAAAATCCAGCCATATTTCATTTATACATTGAATATATATATATATAGTCAATATTGTGTAGAATGACTATTATCAAACGAACTTGAAATTGTATATAACACGATCCAAGAATTGTGTTGCGTATACTGCAAGCTAATACGGTGTTGCGTATAGCACAAGATAATCATGGTGTAGCATAAAACACATGACATCAAATAAATTAAAAAGAACACTTATCATAAAATCTCTGGGTGTTACATTCTACCCCCCTTAAAATGAATTTCTCCCTCGAAATTCGTCGGGGTTATACATGGTTTACTATTCGAAAGTTTCTTTAATAGAAACCCACATTGTAGAAAAAAATACCAAAACTTATCTTTAAATACTAAGGTATGGAATGTAACAGTTACCCAAATTAACTAATCACTGGGTTTCCACCTAGGAGAACATAGGTGAAAATATGGATATGGAAGAGAAATCTAACCATCATGTTCTGATGGAGAGTTGTAGAGAACATGGCTATGAAAAAGCCAACAATCACAAAGCCATATATTTGTGATGATCTAACGTACCATATGATTCATCGGATATAAGGGCACTAGGACCACATTTTTGGTTTTCAAGATCATTTCCCAAAAGTTTAAGAATTTTAATTAGAAGAAATACTTACTTTATTTTGGTACAATCTCACTATTATTCGTGCCTTGAAAAATTTACACTTCATATCTTAAAGAAATGAAGTTGAATTTGTTATTCATGAAATGTTAGCAGACCATGTGATAGAATGACGGGTAATTCCATCTATCTCAAACAAAAGGTTAGCAAAAGTTATTAAATATACATAAGTCGATCTATAGTGAGATTAATCAAATATGGTTCCTAAAATGGACTTATATATCATACTACTTAATATAATAAAACTAGTTTCTACTAAACAGGGACTTCCTGTAGGCCAATGGTAGGAGATGAAGGCCAGTCGCACTTCGGTTGTGGGTTCGATTCCCACAGCCTTGTCCGACGCGATGGGCTGTCGCCCATCCAGCAGGATGTCCTTTTTCTAAAACTACATTACTATAATATCCCATCAATAATATCGAAAAAAGTTTTATCCTTAAACAATACTAACTTATTTCCAACATAATCCATTCCAATCTTTATCTAAAATACTTCGGCCTAAGATCATATTATAAAGAAAACGATTACATGAAATGCCATCAACCAACCATTATTTATCCCCCATATATCTTGTTGGTCACATTCCAATCATGTGAATACCTTAATCATGTGTTCTCTTGAAAAATGAATACCCATTAAACCTTAGTGAAAACATGAATGCTGTCAAAAGTTAACTCTTTCCACATACTAAAAAAACATCTATATACTCAAACCATGATATAACCTTCTACTTATATCAGTCATGAGCTCATGAATACTATCAAACATTTAATTTTCTTCTTATCCCTTCATTATGGTCATATCATCTACTTTCCAAAAATATCTGAATAACATTTCATGGTTACTGGTACCATTAATCATACACTTTCAAAACTTAAGGAAAGACAAAAGTGTAACAATCCTTAGATGTCTCTTTATTCCATAGTACCATGAGATTACTTATACAACATTACACTTGACAAACATATAATCATTCCACTACCTTCATAAACCATTGACCAAGCTTCAACAATTCCTTCATCTCACATATCATTTGTAGTCTCTTCATCATCATCAACATAAATACTACCCGTACGACCGTACTGATTCTCTTCATGAGACTTTCCCTTAGGGAATAGGTTTGCATAATGCTCGTACATTCCACATTTAAAACATTTAACCATTATCCTCATCCATGGTGTTAACTGAACCTTTTTCTTTGAACTTACTAGCTTTATGTCCTTCTTTTCCAGACCCAAAGCATCTTCCAGTTCCTTTGAAACATTCTCCTTGATGCCTCTTCCCACATGATTTACATAGGGGAAATTGAACTTTCATTCCTCTATGATCATCATGAAACTCCATCTTTCTCTTATTATCCAAGTCAGGAAACTTACCAAATTTGAGTTTGTTGATCATATTATGAGATTGCTAATTCGGCATAATAATGATGTTTGGACTTCCAAATCCCATTTCATTTGGTTTCTCATGAAGAATATCATTCCATTGTCCATCATATCCTCCATTATCGTGAATCATCTTGTTTCCAACCATTTTCTAAAACCCAAAAAGAATAGTGTGAGAGGAAAAAATCAAAATAAAGGGGGATTAACTTCAATATCTAACATATTAGGTTTAATCTAATATTGTTACCATAATTATAGAACTATAACCTATACTAATACTTAACCTTAGGGACATCCCTAGACATACCTTAGAAATATCTCTAGGGATTTCACTAAAGTTATCGCATCCTAGTTTCCAAAGGTTGACTAAACCTTTCCTATGATACCAACTGTAGAGACTCGAATCTTGACATACATGGACATTACATTACTTTTCCATAATACTTAGTACATAAAAAAACACACACACAAGGACCGTAATAGTTTAGTGTCTTTGGAAACTTGGAACGTAATCTTCTAATCGTGGTGAAAGATATTCAACATCTCCCATAAAGATCATCCCCTTTTTTTCTTACCTAAAACCTTTCTTTATATCATGGGGAAAAGAAAACATAAAAAGGGTGAGCTCAAATGCTCATTAAGGGTAAGCATGGATAAAATAAAACATACCATATACATTCGAACTTAAAAACATGAACATAATGTTTAAACATCAAAAGCTTGAGCAATGACATAAAACATGGAAGTATGTAAGACATAGATCATAAAGAAACATAAAGAATGATAAAATATCATGGGAACAAAACATGTAATTGTGGAAACCATTAAGCACATGATATGATTTCCATATTAGCCAAGGCATTTCTGCCAAGACCATCTTAGTGGACAAAGTCCCTTTCTGAATCGATTTCACTCCTCGTTCTGGTCCTGTATTACTGAACCGGTTTAACTTGCCGTTCCAACCATGTCTATCTCATGAGATATAAATCTTTCCCCAATGCATTGTAGGGAGATATATGTCCCACCCATCTCATAATGAAATCATTCTTACTTGTGCCATGACATAAACATAAATCATTCATCATAACACAAAGAATAAAATGGGTTTCATAAACATCATTCCATCATCACATAATCCATATAAAAGAAATGGATATCATTTCATAATAAGAAAAGTGAAACCATGTAAATCCTAGAGACATTATACATGAAACATACACATATGAAATAATGTCATCTTAGATAGAAAATGGTTTTGATAAAACATTTGAAATGAATTCTTGAGGAAAATATCCTTTCTTCTTCAAAATCATTTTCTTTTCACAAAATGCCATTAAATTTTAAAAGAAAAGGCTTTTGTTGAAACTAATCATGAAATCATGCAGAGTAATCTTCTTGAAAATAAGGCGTTATGAAACTGTAAAAACCCGTTCGTTCCGTAGAAGTTAAAAAACATTCTTCTCGTACTTTTGCCGGACAAGTCAAAAAGTACCTTGTAAAAGAAAGATTCCATACATACCATGTTGTAAAAGTAAAAATGGGTAAAAGGACTTTAAATATACACGAATACACTTTTATAAAACATGGACATGGATGATAGCAATAACCCCAGTTAATACTTACGAATAACCAATCTTGGATAAAAATGATATTTACAAAATTATCCCTTACCTTATGTCCAATAAGCTTCGTATGTATCCGAAACTCATGTATAATGATTTAAATAATGTCATTTACTTATTACAGAATCATATTCATTTTTATGATATCATATATGGTTCACTTATGACTTTATATTACCCGTTCTTCTGTAAATTCCATGTTAAAGAGCGTTTTGGATAAAATTGTTTCATTTGTCGTCCGTGTTTTGACTTGTAATTATTCATATGATTACTTAGATCATGATTACTTAATTACAGAATATAAAACATGATTTATATATAATATATATTTAGAATATACATATATATAATAGATCGATAAATGGAAATAAATACACCGTTCATGGAGATGGTAGGTCGTACGTACGCATGAACGTTGTTTTCGTTTCCTTATTGAATTGAATGGAATTAAGTAGACGACATACATATATATATACATAAATACAGTATCATTATTATGTCATATATTTCATGACTACTTATTATATATACTTCATAATCATTCATGAATGGTTAACATGGAGAATGAATCTCATCGCGTCGTGGAGACGGTAGTCCGTACGTACGCACGAGCGATGATATCGTTCCCATAATTATTGAATTGAATTGGAGATGATGATACAATATATCAGAATAATAATGTTGTTATAATAACTATTTATAGTTATTCTTTACACCATTATACCCATCCAAGTAAGGTGGTGTTGGAAAAACAGATTAAACCACGGCGTGGAGACGGTATTCCGTACGTATGCACGCGCGGTGATTTCATTTTTCGTAGGATGGATAGATTGTGGAATAGGGTTGTTTCATAATTATAATAACATATCAGTATATGAGTGATACTGATTTTATTACTTCATAATGAAACAACTAAATAAGAATAAGTTGAAGAAGAAATAAGCTTGAAATAATCGGTAGAAGAGATTACCTCTTCTTCGACGCACCTCCTTTAAACTTCTTATTAGGGAACTAGGGTTGGTATTTTGAGAAGACCAGTACCTCAATAAGGTTTATAGGGAAGTGGGGAAGATAATTTGGAAGGGTTTGGCCTAGCTTGAAGGCTCAAAGTGGTGTGAGGAAGAGAGGGAGGAGGTTCCCTTTTATAAGGGAGGAGAGGGGCACCTTTAGAAATCTTAAAAATATTAATTTATAATAAATATAACCCCACTTAAAAACCTCCAAAAATGACTCATATTAGAATATTAGATGATATAGGGTTTTAATCTCATCATCCAATAAAATTTAGACATGTTAGGAATTTATTTTAAACATTATCAACTTGATTTATCCTTATTTAATCAATTTAATTTTATTTGTGGTAATAACATTATAAATTTTAAATTAGAACAAATAATTACTTATATGTTGTGAATTGTCCATAAATGGATACTTTATAACAGTTTATACCATATAAATTTAAATTTATAATTTGTAAATATTTTTGTGATTTTTAAACAATTTTATAATATGTTATTTTTATAAAATAACAATAGTGTCAATTTTGACACTATTCATTTATTTGAATTTAAATAAACAATATACAGAAGATATGTTCAAACTAAAAGATTTAATAGATTCATAACATGTCATATGTGTCTAATAAATTATTGGAGAACATTAAATAGTTCATATAATATTTATTTTATTATTTTTAAAACCATTTATTTGGTTTATCTCTTAATAAAATAATTACTACAACATTTTTGTACAATTATTTAATATATTTATTTGTTGCATAAAAATTAAAAATAAAATCCTATGATGAATATAAATCTATTACCTTTCACAATAATACTTTAACTATAATTTATCATCTTAAAATCACAATATTTAAATTTTTATAATTATTAAATTATGAAGGTGACAACTTTGGCATCATTTAAAATAAAATAATATTAGTGTCATAATCGCTTCTATAAGGCTCCAAATGGACCAATATTAGACTATTTGATGATTATATTTTACATTTACATGACCAATAAGTTTTGTTCAGGGTTTTGTGCCTTTTATGGTCACTATTAGTTTAATAAAAACTATATTCTTGATTTTTCACTAGATAAACAATTTTCTGCATCACTATTGTGTCACAATTAATGATAATTATTTAATCCTTAAAAATTATACATAAATTAATATGATGTAGATAATTTTATTATATTTCTGGAGACTATTTATTTTCTATGTTTCATGAAGTTTATCTCTAAGGTAAAATTAATATACTTATAAGATTTAAGAGAGTGACATGTTGTCACTTTCTTTGGTTTTAATAATAATTAATTTATTTTCATTTAAAAAAGTCCATTAAATGAATCTAATACGACCCTTAGGTGCTATGGGTCGATTTTAGTCATCCAATAGGATTTTTGAAGGTGTTAGGGTAATTTTATAATCTTATATTTACCCTTAATTACTTGATTTACCTTTAACTATGGTAAATAAATTTTACCGTAGTTACTATTCATAATGACCAAAAAATAAAAAGTAGCCTATTAATATAATTTGGACCCAATGATTCCAAATATGGAATCCATTTTTCCAAATTCAATACACAAAAGTTGCAAAAATTAAATTAAAATTAATCCTGTTTTCGAAAGAAAATGGGTTTTTGTTTAAAACATTGCAAAAGATTGAATTGATTTAACCTACGAATTCAAGGTAAAATCATTGCTAATTAAATAAATTATATTAAATGGTAAAAATATATTCTATTTATAATTTAAAACCATTAAATATTTTAATTTAACCACATAATTTATTACGATGAAAAAATTTTCTTTTAATTAAAATATAGCGTGTTTTTACTATTCATTAAAATATGAAAGTTATCAAAAAAATATCAAAACTTTATCCAATGTAAATTTTTATATCATGATTCAAAATAATGAGTTTATTTTGTAAAATTTAACTTATAAACTTCTCAAAAACTATATTTAAAATGGGTGCACCATCAAAAGGAGGAAAAACTGCATTTTTTGAAAAATACTTATTTTACCCGAAAAAAAATTATTTTGTTCTCATACCATGTTATAGAAAATGTGTAAGATGAATAATAATGTTATAAAATTAAAAATTTAGCTAATACTATTCATAACATCTAGTTTATAATAATATTATAACCATATATCGTTGTTTAGTGAAACCCGGTATTGCGTACTACACACGCTACCGAGGAAGGTAATGATTGCATGTAATGAAATCCAAGTTAGGGTTGTGTGTTGTGCAAGACTCCTTTGTTGTTGTGTATAACAAAATCCATCCATATTTCATTTATACATTGAATATATATATATATATATACACTCAATGTTGTGTAGAATGACTATTATCAAACAAACATGAAATTGTATATAACACGATCCAGGAATTGTGTTGCGTATACTGCAAGCTAATACGGTGTTGCGTATAGCACAAGATAATAATGGTGTAATATAAAATACATGACATCAAATAAATTAAAAAGAATACTTATCATAAAATCTCGGAGTGTTACAGAAAAGATACTCTAACTCAAATGTTAGGTAAGTAAGTTACACCTAAATACACTACTGGTTTGGGATACCAACCTGGACAGAGACAGTTCACTAAAACCCGATTTATTCCTAAGTCTAGACAAAATTCTGCTTATTCCATTTCTGGAAATTCCAATGCTTCAACTAGTTATTCATATGGTTAAAGATAAAATAAAGTTTATCTATCAAAATCTATTGATTCTGTAAATCATATGAGACTCATAAGAAAAATATGGGTACCTAAAGCTTTGATTGCTAACTTCTATAGACCTAAGAAGATCTGGGTACCAAAATAATTTCCTATCTAAACCTATTTTGTAGGAAACATGTTTGAAGATTTCTCACAAGAAGGTATTGTACTTGGATAGTGGATGTTCAAGACACATGTCTGGAGATTATTCATGCTTCAAAATTTTAATAAAGGTTGATGGAGGCCATGCCACCTTTGGTGATAATTCTAAATGAAAAATCATCGGACTAGGCCAGATTGGTAACACTGATTCAGTTTTAATTTCTAAATTTTTATTTATTGATTGACTTAAGTATAACCTGTTAATTATTTCTAAATTATTTGATGATGGATTTAATGTGAAATTTTAAAATGATTCCTATAATGTTTTTAATTCTAAAAATGTTTTAGTATTTTCTACTTTAAGAAATGAAAGTGTTTATGCTGTTGATTTAAATTCTTTTGCTAAACAATATGTTACTTGTTTAAATGCTCTTCATAGAGAATCTTGGCTCTGGCACAGAAGATTAGGACACTGCAACATCTATTCACTTAGAAATATGACTAAGAAAAACTTGGTTAGAGACCTACCTAAACTTGAATTCTCAAATGACAAAGTTTGTAATCCCTGTCAAAAGGGAAAGCAACACAAAGTTTCTTTTAAATCAAAGAAAGAAGTTTCAACTTCTCAACCTCTCAAGTTAGTTCACATGGACTTGTTTGGACCTTCAAGAGTTTATAGTTTAAATGGGAATCATTATGTCTATGTCCTATTAGATGACTTTTCTAGATATACTTGGGTATAATTCTTAGCTCACACAAGTGAAGCTTGTTCTTAATTTGTTAAACACTCCAAATCTGTAGAAATCTTAGTGGAATTAAGATTAAAACCATGAGAAGTGATCATGTTCGTGAGTTTTAAAATAAAGAGTTTGAATCTTATTGCTCATATAATGGCTATAGTCACAACTTTTCTGCTCCTAAGACGCCTCAGCAGAATGGTGTGGTAGAAAGAAGGAATAGAACCCTTCAAGAAATAGCTATAACCATGCTTAATGAATATGACCTACCTATTTACTTTTGGGCAAAAGCTGTGAATACAGCTTGTTATATTATTAATAGAGTCTTAATTTGACCAGTTCTTAAGAAGACCCCATATGAGTTGTGGAATAATAGAAAACCTAAAGTTAGTTACTTTAGAGTCTTTGGCTGCAAAGTTTTTACTCTTAATATAAAGGATAATCTGTACAAGTTTCCTTCTAAGAGTGATTAAGGAATTTTTTTGGTTATTCTTTAACTAAAAAAGCCTATAGAGTCTTTAATAAAAGAACCAAATGTGTGGAAGAATTTTTTCACATCAAGTTTGATGAAACTGAACCACATGAGCCTAAAACCTCTCTTGAAAATCATGAAGAAGATTTGAGTGTTCTGGACCTTAATGATAAATATAAAGAACCTGCTGTAAAAATATTCAGTTCTGGACATATTCCAGAATATGCTGGTATAGAACCAGAACTTGGAGATGAACCTAAAATTTATAGTCCTACCTTTACTAGATCAACAAGTATTATAAAGAATCATCCTTTGGATGTTGTTGTAGGTAATCATGATAGAGGGACACAAACTAGAGCTTCTCTAAGAAATCAGGTTGAACATCAAGCTTTTATTTCACAACTAAAACCTAAAAATGTCAATGATTCTATCAATGATGAATTTTGGGTAATGGATATGCAAGAAGAGTTAAATCAATTTGAAATAAACAAAGTCTGGGAATTAGTTGACAGACCTAAGGAGACTTTAACAATTGGCACTAAATGGGTTTTTAGAAACAAAGTTGATGAATCTGGAAACATAGTTAGAAACTAATCTAGTATAGTTTCACTAGGATATAGTCAAGATGAAGGTATAGACTATGAGGAAACCTTTTCACCTATATCCAGATTAGAAGCCATTAGGATCTTACTTGCCTATGTTGCTCATCTGAATTTCAAGTTATATCAAATGGATGTCAAAAGTGCTTTTCTAAATGGTTTTATAATTGAAGATGTTTTTGTTGAACAACCACCTGGATTTACTAATCCTCATTTTCCAAATCATGTTTTTAATCTTTCTAACGCTTTATATGGTCTAAAGCAAGCTCCAAGAGCTTGGTTTGATCGGCTTAGTGATTTTCTTATTTCAAAAAGTTTTACTAAAGGGATTGTTGATCCAACTCTTTTTATTATAAGAATTTCTAAATATGTTTTAATAGTAAAAATCTATGTTGATGATATTATTTTTGGATCTTCTAAACATTCCTTATGTACTGATTTTTCAAAGAGTATGCAAAATGAGTTTGAAATGAGTTTAATTGGAGAACTTAAATATTTTCTTGGATTTCAAGTTTTCCAAAATAAAGATGGTATTATTTTGAATAAAAGTAAATATAAAAAGGATCTTTTAAAATGTTTTGGTTTGGATAGTATTAAGTAATGTGATACTCTTATGAGTACTGTTTGTAAATTGGATGCAGATGAAACTGGGAAACCAGTGGGTCAAACCAATTACAGAGGTATGATTGGAAGCTTACTCTACCTTACTGCTAGTCGACCAGATATTATGTTTAGTGTGTGTATGTGTGCAAGATTTCAAGCTAACCCAAAACAATCTCATTTAAATGCTATTAAACAAATTTTTAAGTATCTTAAACATACTGTAAACTTAGGTTTGTTTTACCCAAAATGTCAACCCTTTGAGTTAATGAGTTATTCAGATTCTGACTTTTCTAGTTGCAAGTTAGATAGAAAAAGCTCTTCAGGAACATGTCACATATTGGGGAAATCCTTAGTATCTTTGGTGTAGTAAGAAGCAGAATTCGGTTGCATTATCCACTGCCGAAGCAGAGTACATAGCTGCTGGTAGTTGCTGTGCACAAATTCTGTGGATGAAACAAACTCTTTTGGACTGTGGATATGACTTTAAGCACGTTTCAATCAACTGTGACAACACTAGAGCAATAAATATCTTGAACAACCCTGTGTCTCACTCTAGGACCAAACACATTGATGTAAGGCACCATTTCCTGAGAGATCATTACCAAAAGGGTGATATTATTTTTGAGTTTATAGGTACTGAACATCAATTAGCTGACATCTTCACTAAATATTTGAGTTCAGATAGGTTAAGTTACATTAGAAATGAGTTAGGTATGTTTAACTTTGATAGGTAGCTAACCTCACCGATGTAAAATTCTCACCGATATGTAAAATTCTCACCGATGTAAAATTCTCACCAATGTAAAATTCTCACCAATGTGAATCCTCAATGATGTAACCTCACTGATAGGAATTCTCACTGATAGACCCTACCGATGAGTGCGTTGTTTTAAAACTTTTGTATGCCGCCATAATCTAATTTTTTTTTTACTTTATTTCATTTTATTTATTTATTTTATGATTCCTAAATGATAAAACTAAAGTCTGATCTATTTCTCAATCTACCAAACCTCGAACCTTTACCCTCAAATATTAGCTCATGAATCCTTATAGAACCCTAAATCCCTCGAATCTGAGATGGAAAAAACCAAACTTCCTACCGTCAGAGATGAATCTGTTGAGCCGAAACAAAAGAAGCAGAAGACCGATCCAGAAGCAAGTGGTAGTGTTTCTAGAACTAGGTTGGGGAGACGAACAGTGAATCCTCATCTGCAGAATAGTGTCATTGTGATTGAAAAGGATCTGTGTGTAGAATGGTTGATGCCTAGAAAATCCTTAGTGCTTGAAGTACTTGAAGATCAAAAATGGTAGAGTGTTTTTTGAACAACAATGGTCCCTAATTCTCAAAAATAGTGAAACAATTTTATGAGTTTGTGAGATTTGAAAAATATGAGAATGAAAATCGAGTAACCTCATTTGTGAATGGAAAGGAGATGTCATTTTCATCTGTTGAATGGTTTGAGTGCTTAAAATTTCCACATGAAGGTGTATATGGATATGTCTCAAGATTCATTCCACCTACCAGTGATATTTTTGACTATGAGACTGCTATGGAAGACCTGACTGGTGATGGAAGTTAAAGACAAGTAGTTGTTGTAGAAATGGATGGAGAGAACAGATTACTATTCAAATTCATTCAACATGTCATGATACCAAGGTGAGGAGACTTTTCCAATTTGAGAAATCAATATATCTATCTCCTTCACCTCTTAAGACATTGTGTAAAGTTAAATTTGTGCAGATTTCTGATGATCCAAATTGAAGATATGACTAGGCCGAAATCAAAGACAAATGCCATATTCTTTGCTAAGTTAATTTCTGTGATGATCAAGGTAAAAGGGGTAGCTGAGTCTCAAGATGAGACAGTGGTAATGAAGAATAACTTTTGTATCACATCCACAGTGTTCAAATACATGAGGATAAATTGGAACCCTTAGAGAGGAGAATAAGTCAATGATGACCAGAAGGTATTTAAAAAATTCAGTCATGTGGATCATCCTTCAAGACCAAAGGATGTGAGGGATCCAGGTCTAGGACCTGATGAAGAGGAGCCAAAATATAGTGAAGATTCAGAAGAGGAAGAGTCCTCTACTGATGAAGGAGGAGACCCTGACTTACCTCCTAGCCCAAATCCTAAAAATCAAGATCAACATAAATCAGATAAGGAAGAAGCTGCTTTAGAGGATGTTGAAGTGGCTGCTGTAGAGAATGGAGAAGATGTTCATGAAAGTGAAGCATCTCTGTCAGCTGATTTGAGCTTGAGTCCAGTGATTAGACAATCCTTAGTGCCTGCTACGGATGCAAAAGAGGTTGACATACCCTTACCTAATCCAAAAGACCCTCCTGCTATTGTAGAGGAAGAATTAATAGTAAATGATTCTCCTTAGGATGAAAGACCTACTGAGAATGATGCTAAGAATGCTGTTGTTTTTCTTGAGGATGCACCCATTGAGGGGGAGCATCAAACCAATGTTGTAAGTGTTATAGTGGGTGTTGTAATTAAAGATTGTTCAGAAGACCCAGGTTTTGTAGTCTGTGGTTTAGACTATCCAGATTCAGATAATGAGGCATCTCACAATAGACCAAAGATTGTTTATAATATTGATTCTGAGTTGTTTCCTAATGATGTGGTCTGAATTCATGACCTGGATACTTTAAATAAAAATCTTAAGGATAGTTTTTTGAAAGAGGTAAAGAATATGGAAGTTTCTATGGTCTCTTCAGTTCAATCGATCATGACTGACTTAGTGGTCAGTTTAGCATCTGAAAGAGTACCCACTGCTATTGCACCTGCTGATATGATCACAAGGGATGATCTGGAATCCTTGAAGGATGAGCTTAAAGAATATTTTAATGCCTCAGTTACTGAGATAAAGCTTTGTTTTGCTGAAGAGATTAGGATTTTGGAAAGATCATTTGAACTCTCTCTAGGTTGTAATTTGTCAACCTTCATGGCAGAAATAGTGGAAGAAGTTAAAGACTGCCAGGATCAAGTTTCTAGACTTGAAGAAGATATTGAAGCTTTAAAGAAATTGGTTATCTCTTTGTAATCTTACATGAGCTCAAAATCCCAAGAAGATAAGGACTTAGCCTATGTCAAGAGTGTGGTAAGCCAGATGGTTTCAGTGTTTGAAGGTTTCAAAACTTCTATGAAAGATCATATTAAAACCCAGGATTCCCAAGTTCAAAATCTTATCAGTGGGTTGACCAAAATCTTAAAACAGACGATATCTTTCTCTATTGGTTCTCTTGCATCTAAACCTTCAGTGGATTTGAATCAGTTTCGAGCTGTGCTGAAGGAGGAGCTTGGTTCAGCTTCAACCAGTGGCTCTGTGGACTCATCCGAGCTGAGCAGAGTTGTGCTCTCTATGAGAGATTTATCCAGAGAGATAATGAAGATAGTCCAAGACTATATGAGAGAAGCTTATGCCTCTCAGAAAGAAGTGAAAGATAAATTGGACTCCTATTTTCAAAATATTTACACAGAGAATCAAATGACCAATCACTTCAAGCTTTTGATAGGAAATATGAAGCTGCCTCCTGTCAATAAAGCTTTCAGAGAACATGTTAGCAAGCTAAGGGAATTGACTCCAGCATTGGACAAGTTTATGGAGAACAAGGATGACTTCATATCTGCTATGGAGAGAGGAGGAGGAATAATTATGTATTTCAGAAATCTGTTGCTGCCTTTTCTGTATCTTGATGCTAGGCCAGCGATTGTCCCTCCTGCCTTACCAGCCTCTTCCTCTACTACTTCTCCAGTTCAGATGACTCCGGCCCAAGAAATTCGAAGCCTCACACCTATGATCACACAAAGGACTTCTCAGTATATACCAGGAACAGTTTCTGTGGCTTAGCCTCCAATGATCATTTCTGGAATTCCTAAGAATTCAACTGCTTCCACTTCACCTGAATCATCTTCTTCTCCCAAGGGAAAATCTCACATTGAGGATGTGGATTAAACCAGTGGCTAGACTATTTGATAGTAATCCATTGTATTTTGTTTATTTCTTTGTACCTTATCTGGAACATGAAATGAAACTGGTTTTTAATATATGGTTTTATAAATATGAATATGGTTCTATTATAAATAAATAAAATGTTTAAAACCAATATATATATATGGTTAAATCATGTTCAACTGAGAGGAATTGTGAGGTAATGGATTTCATCTCAATTTCCAGTCCATTGAGACATATTTGGTATGATACACCTATTTACTTTTATATGGGGAATATATTACCCAATTTATGTATTTAACATGAATATATATTTATTCCTGATGAATAATACTTCAATTCAAGTTTACACTTTCAAGGGGTTACAATTTAAAATTTACCAAACATGTAAGAATTTATTTTACAATCTCATTTTCTGGGATTGCTTAAATATTTTTTAAAGGAATATTATAATATATCCTTAATAAACTCTATATATTTTATTATACTCTGAATATTTAATTAATTTCAGGTTTTCTTACAAATTTTACTCTATTTGGAACTTAAATCAAGAAAATAAATGTTTAAAATAAAAATATAATTTTATTTCTATTCATGATCAGGTATATTTTTCTTACATGTCCATACTTTTTAAAAATTGTCTTACAATAGTTATTTTCATTTACTCAAATGATTTATTAAGGGAATTTTAAGTTATCTTTGAGTTTTAATAAAGTTTTAAATAAATCGTTATAATTTTTTTGAAAGGTTTGTTTTTTAATTTCTTTATATAAATTCAAAGGGAATGTTTCTTTTTTAACATATACAACATTAACGTACATTACCATCATCATTAACATTTTACAATATTTAAACTTTTCTACAATTTTAAAATGTCATAATAAGTAAAACTTTTTAATGAAAACTTATTTTAAAATTTATCTTCCATTTTATTTTATTCTTAGAAAGAAATTAATTTATTAAAAACCCTATATTTCTAATGAATTGAAGGACATATTTTATCTCTTATCAATTTTTTGGTCATTAAATTTCTCTTGAAACATTCACTTTATTATGATAATTTTTCATTGGACATTAAAGTTATATTAAATGTGCATATTGTTTTTATCATGGATATATTTATTTTCTAAACCATATACCATTTCTACATATAGTGTTTTACTATGAAAGTTATTCCATTGACTGGGGAAATCATAATATTCTATATTCCTTAGTCAATGCAGATATTTATTGATAAGGGATATTGTTTATGAATTGAATTGATAATTTAATATATGAGTAATGAACTTCACATATGGTAATATTTGGGGATTGGTTATCAATATCCCCTCACTAAATCAATGGTTCTTATGAGACAAAACATTTGGACAAACTTATTAAATGGGTTTTTGGAGTATACCTACCCACAGTTTAAACTATCTTGGTATAAGGCCTCGATGGTAAAGATATCATGATGCCTGAGATCATGGAGTCTAATATTATGCATTTACTTTATTCATAATTCATTTATTATTATATATGATATTATTTCATTGATATTATCCATGGATTCATTTCATGCTCAAGTTATTGATAAAATGGAACGTGTTTTTAGTTGAAAAAATGGAATGTGTTTTCAGTTATCTACCTTACCATATTGATTATACATTATTTACTCATGATTGATTTCATTGTATATAAACCATATTTAGAATTTGATCTCACCCTTATTTTTTAATTTCCCTAGGATATGAAGAATAAATCTTTAATGAGTTCAAGGATTTAGAATATTTAATTCTACTATGTTTTTATACTTTAATTCCAATGTAATATGGAAATAATTTTGCTTTCTAGTTCTTCCATACTAATAAATTGATCAATCCTTAGTGATGTGATCCTTTTTTTAAGACAATAAAAAAATTATTGAGAAAGAGAAGAGAGAGGAAGGTTACATGAAACAAAAAGATGGTATCTTATTAAAATCTCTAACGAAATGGGGAAGGAGATCAACTGGTAGAGATTCACTCCATGTCATGGCTTGGTTGACTCTTTTTTTGGCAAGGACATCCACAACCGTGTTTTCTTTCTAATATATATGGTTGGAAATGTGTCTAATTTCAAGAAGGGAATTGAGGCAGTTCATCCATCGGGCAGTGAGAGGCCATGCAAGGTGAATCACTCCATTCCAAATAGCGTGCACAATGGTGGTGGAGTCACTCTCTATACAAATTTTATTCCATCCTTTTATCTTGACAAAAGTAATAGCCTAAATCACTTCCATCATTTTAGCTTCAAGGGAAGAGGCAGTACCACAACTTCCGAAGAAGCATTCGTGACAACGACCAAGATAATCTCTGAAAATGGCCCCACATCCCGTAGGGCTCGGATTTCCTATGGAAGCTACATCAAAATTGATCTTGATCCTTCCAGGAGTTGAGGATTTCCAGAACACCCCAAAAGAGATATTCGTCTTGGTATAAACTCCATCAATGTTGAGGCATCAGAGAATCATAAATTACCCAACTGAAGTGTCGCATTGTCCCTTCTGAAGGAGGGTTGTATCCCGAATGGCAATAATGATCTTCATCTGACCTGCATTAAGATTAAATGAGTAATTTTTGTGAATAATTGTGTTTCTATCATACCATATCAAATGAATAAGCTCAGAAATTGCAGATAAAAAAAGATTCCTTATTTTCCTAGAAGAGCCAAGTTCCACACAATGTTTTAGTTGGGAGTAAATAGAGTCATCGGATAACCATCTGCAGTAAAAAATGTTAGTAACATAATTCCAAAGATCAGAGGTTGTAGAACAATATAAAAATAGGTGATTAGTGTCCTCCCTGTGTTGGTGACAAAATTTACATTTAGAGCATATCTGTACACCAAAAGACAGAAGACAAACCTCTGTAGGAATGCGATTGTGGGAAATGCACTAGACAAGGTTAATTTTTGAAGGTTTAATCCAAGGATTATCAAAAAACTTCAGCCATGAGATAATGGGATCTGAATTATTTAAACAATTATGATAGAAGTTTTTGGAATCCAAAATACCATTGTGAGATAGCTCCCAAGTAAGGAGATCATCCCCATATATAACGGGGTAATTGTCCACAATTTTCCTAATGTGATCAGGGAGATTAGTTGTCCTAGAGTGCATGACCTGATTTATGGTTATATCAGTGTTATCTAGAGAGTTATCCTGAGAAATCATGGAGATGAGGGGAGTACCAGTCCAGTTATCAGGCCAGAAGTTTATAGTAGAGTCTGAACTAACCATCCATCTTGAGTTATGCATGATTTCAACAAAGGAATTACGAATGAATGGCCAGAGGGAGGAGTTGAGGTAATTAGATTTACCTTTTTTTAAGTTTTTTCAAGAACCCATTGCGAAGGAAGGTTACAGAGTCGGATTTGTTGTTGATCAACCTCCAAGTGATCTTATCTTGAAGAGCCTCATTAAAAAAAATTAGGTTTTTAATTCCAAGACCACATTTTTTAAGGGGTTTGCAACATGTAGACCATGGGACAGTAAAAAGCTTTCTTTCAAGGATGCTATCAGTCCAAAAAAAAATTAATGTAGCCATTACCTTTTTAATAAGACTATTGGGTCATTTGTGAATCAACAGGGGGTAAACCATCTTGGAGATAAAAGTGGATTTCACAAGGCAGATCCTGCCGGCCATGGAAAGGGATTTTCCTTTCCAGGAGGAAAGTTTCTTAGTCACTTGGTCCATGACCATATTAAAATACATAGGTTTAGGCCAACCCCAGAAGAGGGGAACTCTAAGGTAGGTAAAAGGGATGGATCCCTCCTTTATACAAATATTTTCAATGATAAAACATTTTCTAGTGGGGGGAAAAGATTTTCCAAAATATATAGAGGATTTATTACAGCTAACAGCTTGACTAGAGACCTCTTCATAGTGAGACATGGCCTTTTTAAGATTAAGAATATTTGTTCTACCTCCATTAAGGAACAGAATGATGTCATCAACATATAGAAGATGGGTCAGAACAGCAAGGTTTCTGGAAACCTGAATGGGTTTGAGCTTGTTTTGATGAAAAAGAGAGGAAATATACCTACTGAGGTAATCTTCCGCAATGGAAAATAGGATCACAGAAAGGGGATCGCCTTTCCACACTTATTTTGAGCATTTTAAGTACCCCTTAGGAGAACCATTAATGAGGATGGAAATAAAATATGATTTGAAAAGATAATTTATCCTCCCAATAATGTTTTCATTGAATTCAAAATCCTTAAGGATGTTGAAAATAAAGTTCCAATCAATGGTGTCAAAGACTTTTTTAATATCAAGTTTGACTGCGACATTTCCACCTCTGTACTTTTTATTTAAAGAGTTAATGCATTCCGAGTCAGTGCAATTGAAATCTTGAATGGATATTCCTTTTATGAACCCAAATTGATTTCAGAAGATGATCTTGTTACATAGGGGGGAAAGCCTATTGGCAATGAGTTTAGTAATTATTTTATAGAGATATTTAATGAGTTCAATGGGATGAAAGATGTGAAGCTCAGAGGCATTATCCACTTTATTGATAAGAGTCGGGAATTGGGAATTAAGGCCATAAGGAAGAACACCGTTAGTGAAGAAGTGTCAAACCAGTTTGAAAAAATCCATGTGAACTACCTCCCAATGATGTTGAAAGAAACCATTATTGAATCCATCAGGACCGGGGGTGCTATCGAAGTCTAGGCTGAAGAAAGTATCTTTTATTCCATGGTTCTACGGAGTGTCTAAAAGGAGGAGGTTATCCTGTTCATTGATCAGATTTGGGATGATCCCAGGAATGAGATCTTTGTTGATTTTAGGACCATTGAAGGTATTGTGAAATAAAGAGACCACATGATTGGATATCGCTTCCTCAGATTCAAAAAGATTGTCATTATTTTTAATAAAGGATAAAGGGTGAAAAGTATTTCTATCTCTTTGAAGGGCATTACAAAATTTATTGTTCCTATCACCATCAGAGAGAAATTTTGATTTGAATGTTTGTTTGCGCAAGTTGTCTTTGTGGAGCATAAGAGAGTTGAGTTTGAAAGACATATTCAGCTCATTCTAAGGGTCAGAGGCAAAATCATCATGAGTCAAGCTATTTTGTATTTGATTGATATCGGATTCAAGAGAGGCAATCTCAACGTCAATTTGGTTGAGTTTATCCTTACACCAACCCTTAAGACAGTGCTTGAGGGGTTTCGTATTTGTGACACATGAAAAATCATCAAAGTGATGATTCCTAGATATCCAGTATTTTGTATGAGTTGGAAGCATTCCAAGTTCTCAAACCAAGAATTATTAAATTGGAAGGGAATTATGAGTTTTTATTTTTTGGATAGGAAACTTACAAGGATAGGGTGGTGGTCCGAGTTCAGTTTAGGTAAAGTGGTGCTTGAAATTGCGTCCTAGACATCCAAGGGTGATATGTTAACAAAGGCCTTATCAAGTTTACTAGCAACCACTTTGTTGTAGTGTCTCCTATACCAGATGAATTTTTCCCCTTCGAGGTTGATCTCAAATATATTACAGATTTTAACTGAAGTTCTAAACGCTCTAGCAGAGATAGGAGAGTGAGGAGGGCCAATCATCTCACTCTGAGAGAGAATGGAATTAAAGTCACCAATAATTAGACATGCCTCTTGAATAGAGCCCGCTAAGGTTGAAAGGTCTTTCTAGAGTGGTCTACGATTTGTGTATCTATTCTTGGAATAAACCATCATGAAGAAGTAGTGTAAGTTATTGTATGAAAAATGGAAAGTAAGAATTTGATTAGAAATATTGAAAACTGAAACATCTCTAAGAGAGGTGTAGGAAAAGACCCATAGAGAGTCAATAGCATTTTTATTCTTTCAAGAATCAAGGAAATTATGACCAACAAAAGATAAATGCATAAAATTCAACAAAAAATTAATATTAGGTTCAAAAATAGCAAAAAAATTGGTTTATGTTTCATCAAAATCTTTTTCAAGACAGATAGTGTATCAGCGTTAGTTATTCCTTGACAATTTCAGAAAACAAAATCCATTAAAACCTATATTTTGATCAGGAGTTACCCTTTTTATTCTTAGATATACTTGAACCTTTGTTCCTCTTTGATATTCTAATGTTTGGGGAGGAGGCTGAGGGAGTTTTGTGTTCCTTCTTGCTCATACAAGGATCAGACAAGGTGTTATTAGCATTTGGTAATAAGCAAGGTTTTATAATTTCAGGGGATTTATGGGCCGAGGATTTGTCAGCCTCATCTTCCAATAAATATCCCTTGTTTTGGGGTGAAATAAGCCGATCAGGTGAGACATGTTTTCCCATTGCCTTAGCAGAATCATTAGAAGATATTTTTGAGTTTGGTTAATTCAAATCTTTGTTCAAAGTGATGGAAATGGATAAATCAGTATTTTGTTGTGTGCACACTTCCATGTGAGAATTGTTTGGTTTAATTGAAGCATTTGAAGAAATCAAACTTGATTTTCCATCCTGGATTGCACGAGTAGGAGAAAGAGCTGCTTGCTGATCAGCAGCACCATAAGCCTTCTCAACTCGCAGTGCAGGAGGAGTGTCTGATGCCACTGAGGTCGTTGGCGTGGGGACCTGATAAGAGTTAATATCAGAGGTAGGATGCAACTGGACATCAGAGACCTCCAGTTCAGTCAAAGTTTCCTCAAGGACAGGATGATTCAAAATATCCAGTATGGAATTCTCGATGTCTTCCAAAATGATGATTTCAATAAGTGCATTTTACTCCTCTTCCACTTGATCAGCCCAGGTGGTACCTGAGGTCTCGCCCGGAAGGATCGGTCACTTCACCCAGAATTATGAAGATTTTTTTAGTGATATGATCCATTGTATCTTATGTCAATGTAATAAAGTATACACTGACTCTAGTTTACTAGATTTTGGGTTGATACTTATATGGAGTACCACTCTCAATCATATTTTATCATGATCTGAGGTTTATCTTGAAGTTCTGAATAAGTCTTAAATAAGGATTAGATAGAGATATGAGCTCTATAACTTCTTATCATGCTTATATAGATGGTAAAATTGAAAATACCATTTAAACTCATGATGATATGTTGAGATCTAGTTAAATATAGTTTAAAGGAGGTTGAGATCAACACATTCTACTTTTAGAGTTCTAAAATAAGAATATTTTCAATTCAAAAATTCAAATAAAACTATATGAGGATTTATAAGGGAATAGTTGTAGAATTACAACATGTTTTGATGAAGTTGTATGGAATAATATATTGGAATGATATCTTTCTAAAGAGATGTTAGGTAAGAATCATACCATTTAGTGACACATTAAATATGTACAAAGTCGATAGAAGAGCTAAATTTAAAATCCTCAATGATATTTGTAGTTTGAATTTGGAGAAAAGGTATTAATTAGAATATTACCATGGAAAATATTATGAGATTCAGGAAAAATGGAAGGTTTATCCCTAAATAAAATGGCCCTTTTGAAATCCTCGATCATGTGGGGATGGTAGATTATAAACTTTAACTTCCACCAAACCTCTCCCAAGTACATGATATGTTTAATATATAAGTTTTGAGGAATTTAATCCTATACATCTATAAGTATTGAACCCAGAATAAGTACGGCTGGAACATGATCTCTCTTATGATAAAAAATCAGTATAAATATTGGATCGTTGAGATGAAGTAAAATGAAAATGACAACTCACATAGTTAAAGTTATATACAGGAATCATAAGTTAGAGGAAGATACATGGGAATCTTATGATTTAATGAGGAATAATTATCCGCATTTTTTCATTAATGTACTGAAATTTTGTGGGTGGAATTCTTTTTTAAGGGGGGTAGAATGTAAAACCTTAAGGTTTTTAGTATGCATATCTATTTAAATAAAAAGTGTGTGTTTAGAATATTATAATACAAGACACATTGAACTAAAAAATACCAAAATATATTTTATTACAATAAAATATAAACATAAATACATTATGAGAATAAAATAGGGAACATTATTAAGAAAATTTAAAGAGGACTAAAACCACTAAAAAATAAAAAGATAATAATTAATTAAAATACATTATTATATAAATATAGATTTTTTTTCATGAAAATTTATTATATTATTAAAATTATTTGATTCAATTAAAAACTTAAATACTAATTAATTGATAATATTGAACAATTATAATATAAATAATTAATTTTAATGAGATATTGTTAAAATAATTTAATGTAAAAAAATGATATTTTTCATAGAACACTTTTTTTAAATGATGTTTATTTTTATCATAATAAATTAAATTGAACAATTTTATTTGATGAATATAATAAAATGTTTGAATTTATAAACAAATAGTCCAACACTTATTTAATTAGAAAATTATTTGAAATAATATTAAGAACACATAATGTTTAAAAAGATGTTTTTATATAAAAATAGTTCTTTCTATATATATTATGTTTTCATTTAAAAGTTAAATTTCAAATTTTTTAAAATTAAATTAGATCAAATGGAGTCAAAAAATTTAATCAGCATGACTACATAAAGTTAGAAGTTTAATTTCAATTTTAGGCATAAAAATAAGTTATTGTGGTAAAAATTAAGTTACCACTGTAAGGGTAAAAGGGTTTAATCAAGGGGTAGAGGCCTAAAATATCATAAAAATGTATCTTTAAATGGCTTTATGATGGAATTATTTACCTCCCATAATCCATTGTCTATTATTTTTTCACTTCTATCCACCTTCCTTTTTAAAATGACAACCTTATACACTAAAGAATAAGTATTTTGGGAAATACCACTTAAAACTCACCTATAAAAGGACCCCTGACATACCCCTCCCAAAAAAAAGTTCACCTTAGGTTATCTCATGAATACCTAACCATTTTAGCCCTCTTAAATCCTTCTTATACATTGTGTTCTTCTAGTCCTAATAAGGAGGCCTAAATTCTTCATTCTGAAAGAACCTGTTTTGTGAAGGAGTGAATTCCTCAAAGTATCTAGTCATACATCATGTTTTTAAATTGAATTATATTTTAAATTATTTATAAAAAATTATACATTATAATTATATATCATCATTATGATTATATTAAAATAATATTACAATTATATGACTCTAAACTTTTACTCATTCATTAGTATAGCATATTCTTGTTTGGGTTGGTTCAACCACCAATATGAGCGTTGTTATAAAAACATCATATTTTTCAACATAAATAAGTAAAAATAAATTAATACTTATAATTTATGATATTATATAATAATTTATATTTTGAATATTTCTCTATATGTATGATACTAAAATTAATGGTTATTATAAATTAACAATTTATAAATAATAAATTACTTGAAACATGCTCAACATGGGCATGATTATCATGAACCATGCTCATAATATCAATCAAATGAACAAGGTGAAACATAAAAAATTGAAAATAAATAATACCAATACCTTTAATAATCTATAAATTATGAACTCTGTATCAAATAATGAAGATCTACAATGGCATTATGAAACGTGTATGAAATAATCAAAATTACTAACATTCGATGATGAAAATAGACAATAACTAAAAAATATGGTTGTAATGAATAGTTATAATTTAAGAGTATAAAATTAAATATATATTAATAATTTTATTAAATAATTTATTAATATGGTTATTTTTATTATACATGTGGTTAAATCACTTCTATTGAAGTCATGAGTAAAGGTAAGGGTTTATTTTCCAATCTCATTTTGAAATAAAGATTATTTTTATTTAAAATTCCATTGTGAGAAATTATATGTTATTTCTCCATAAAATACCATATATTTTATTATTATATATATATTTTTGTGTTTTACATTTATTTATAACATTTCACCTCCCTTTGTCTCACAATTCTACTGAAAGGTTTCCTATAAGGGGAGCCAACCTTATCTCATCTTTTTAGTCATAAAATTTTATCCTCTATATTAATGTTCTTTATTTTATTTTATAAATGTTATTATCTATACATATAACATTTATTAAGTTAATTTTATATTGTCTATTATTTTTTTACAAAATAAAATAAAGGAATATCTTTTTAGTGTTTTCCCCACAGATCATTTTATATTGTATTTGATATTTATTACAAGGGATTAAAAGTAATATTATTTAACATATTCATCATGAATTAGTTTTCCCACCATATTATTTTGTTTTCTTTACAAAGATTCATGTTCAAGTTTTCATGGTTTCCAAAGTAATTTCAATTCCTGATATTTTATAAATTATTTTCTTTTAAAATAAAAGTTCACAAAATTATTAAGTGTATTTATTTTTATTACTAAAAATAATTATTCATACTATTAAAAAGTGTTTTTTACATATTTAAATATCCTTTAAAATTTATTATGGTTTGTTTGGTATATTCTATAATTATACCATCTTCGTTCATTCTCTAGATGTCTTATGATCATGTTTTTTGGAAATCTTTATAAAAATTATTTATTTTTCATGGGTTAATTAAGATATAATGGGATTATAAATGTATATTTTATCATTATATAATGGGTGGGTCCATTATATCCCTCTAATGAATTGGGTAACGTTTTATATCTCATGATATTAGGATGGTACATGGGTGGTTAGCCTAATTTGAAAAGGTAATGTGGAATTGGTGGTTATCCCAAGTCCAAAAGGTTATGGGGGAACATGTGGTTATCCTAATTCTAATATATTATAGGGACTGGGTGGTTATCACATATCTAAAAGGTTATATGGCATATGAATTTAGGTTAAGTCCAATATGTTATCGATATGTGGTTAGCCTAGTCTATTATGATATGATTTATTCCATGGTTAACCTAAAAATATTCTATGATTTTTATTCTTATGTTTATACCACATTCTTATGTTATGAAATGTACCTATATCATGATTATAAACTCCTTTTTTCACACTATTATGACTCATTTATTATGTTAAGACAAAATAATCAGGTCATGAATCATGTTTTATGTTCTATGTTTTATTGGGTATGATTTCCTTATGTTATGTTCATTTGCCTTACCTATGTTCTCATATCCACATGTTTATATTTTTCTTACTTATGATATTCAATTGTAATATCTTATGTTTACCCTTATTGGGCATCTAATCTCACCTCTTATTATGTTTCCATTCCCTAGGTAATGAAGTGGAGTACTATGTTAAATATTTCTAAAAGGGTATCATATGTGAAGATTATTTATTATACATGTTAATAATTATTATAAAATAAGTTGGTTATGTATCTATTCTATAAATAAACTAAACCTATTGGTTATGGGGTGTGATTTATTGTGAGATTTAATGTATATTTATATAAGATATTATAATATATATGTATGATAATGTTTGATGTCTCATTGCAGATTTTTATTTTTTTATCTAGTTCATATTCAAAATGATTCATGTTTCATCACCAACTCATCATATCCCTTCTCCCACTAGTGTCACTACTTCCACCTCCTCATCTCTCAACCTTGAATCTTCCAACACCCCTCTTCCCCATTAATTTTCATGTATTAATTTTTTCATCACTCTCCCTTTATAAATATTTCTTATTCTTGGTAACATCTCCAAAAAAATCATCATTCCACCTTCCCTATGTTTTCCCCCAATTATTCCTCCCCACTCTATGATCCTCCACTAGTCCCCTCTAAATCTCTTTAACCCCTGATTATTTCTCCAAAATATCACATATTATCCTCATGTCAAAATCCAATTCAAAGTTACCCAATAATTCATCATGCTTTTATTCCTCTACTAACGTTATTCATCTATGATCATTCCTCTAAGAATCTTTAAAATCTTATTTCCCCATTAACCCTATCCATATCAATCATTCCTTAGGGAATATCAATGAACCAGTTTCTCCATCTCCAATTGATTTAATCTATATTCACTTAATATTTATGTTTAAACCCTTAGAAATTTACCCTCTCTAGTCAATTCTATCCATTCAAAAAAATTCCATAGTTGAGGCCATATCTGCTCAAGTCCATATATTTCCCACCAGATAAACATGTTTGGTGATTTCTCACCCACATAGTGTATTTTGATTTTTATGTCACATCTTTCATCATTTTTCTCTATATTTGATTTAACATTATTTTTTCTTAAATTTTAATACACCTCACTCCTTCTTAGTTATTGAACTTGATTAATTACCTCATTAACTATATAAGTTGATTCCCATTCAAATCAACTTTATGTAAGGAGTGATATATATATGAGGTCAAATTCATTTCAACTTTTACTCAGTGTAGACCTAGATGTGTTATCATCCTTAAATAATATATGTTCTATGAACCCTATTTCTTATTCAATTTAATATTACTATTCATATAATTTATAATATTAGAAAATATTTATTTAGAAAATCTCATGTTAGAGTCCTCGTATTAAGCAATTACCTGATTTTAGGTACTAATTTTGTTTCATCTTCATCACTGCATTCTCTATTAACCAATGGTGATGCATTAGATATTCTAATTTGGAATAACATATAGTTATTTTATTTCATCTTCAATATGCATTAAATATATCAATTGGTGTATTTTATATTAAATATGTACTTAATTATAAACTATATACAAATATTCTGTTTGTTCAAAGGAATTTATGGATCAATGGGATACACTGCCTCATCATGTGTTATCAGCCTTCATCGTTTATTCTATGCATAAAATATTATCTATTTATTTATATTTTTATATTTTTATTCAATATGGTATTGATATTATGTTTTATTCTTATCATTTTCATTCTTCAATCTATATTCATGTATTGTTTATTTTATTAAACTGATATATGTTGCAAGAATATAACCATTTCAATACAAGTACTATTTAAATTTTCATTTCTAATACTGACTATGAATTTCTTATTAAATTTATATTTTTTTAATATGAATGCACACATTTCTCAATTCATATACTAAAAAAATGAAATATCTTCATATATTTATTCTTTAAATTATTATTTTTCTTGTATTTTTAATAGATATTATTCAACATATATATCACTGCCAATAAATGAAACCATGGAGGAGTTGTAACAATATGATGCAAGTTATATTTTGAGGATGAAAGGTTATATCACCTGTAATTTTATTTTATTTTACATTTCAATACTCTTTATTTACATGATTTATGTATTTGTATTATCAAAACTTTCTAAGACTGGTAGTTAACTACTATTTTTGGGATGATTTCTCAAAAATAAATAAATTCATTTTTATAAGAGATGATAGAATCATAAAAACTTTTGGGGATGTAGGTTTTAAAGGTAATTATATTTAGCAGTAAATTTTCTTTTTATTTATTTTCAACAGTTACACTTTTAAATTCCTTTAATCTAAAATTTAATTTAAATCATTGATGTATATTCTATTATAGTTAATACCATCCTTAATAAAACAACATTATTATTCAATCTCAATATTTTGATAATATTCACAATGAGACTGAGGAGATATTTCAAGAAGCGCTATTAGGTATTTATTTTTGTTAAAAATATAATAAATATTTCACACCCAAATTTTTTATTTCACCCTTTGTTCCATATCATTTTTGGATTTTGGTTTCCCTCTCGAGTTCTGGATGTGACAAGTATGAATTTTGAGGTATTTCCTTTGTTTATTTTTAGTATAGTACTTGTACATGAGTTTCCCCTTTTAGGTTTCATTAAAAATTCAGGTTTTGGGGCTGATATATTGATGTGCATAGTTGGCGTACGGTTTCTCAAATTTTGCACCATTTTCTAGGTAACTGTGTTGTAGGTTGAGATTTTTATACAGGAGCTACAGCATAGATTCCGCATCTTAATTCAGACCATGTGGGCTAACCCTATGGTAGGTGCCTCTTAGGAAAATAGGGGTGCATGGTCACCACATAGTTTTTCAAACCGTACAGGAAAACCAAGCACCTATCCAGGTCATGAAAATTTTGGAATTTCCTAAACTTCCCCCATTCTAATTTAACCCCAAAACACCCAAACTCATCCCCCACTAGAGATTTCAGTCCTAGTAATGCATCCCCCTTCTTCCTTACTCCCTTGGGCTCTATTTTTGTGGGATATTTGGATTTTATTATTCATGAAATCCTCAAGTCAGTTACTCCTATCTCGATTTCCCCCCTCTTCTAGGGTTTTACTTTCTCCTTCTTGGGGTTTCACTTATCCATCAAGTTGGTTGTTATTTTTATGGTTATATATTAATTTATTGGGTTAGATATTTATTTATATGGTTTTATTTTTCTAATATGGGGTTCGATTGAGGTGTGGGTTGAGGTTTTTCACTGGATTCTTGAAGTTTCTTCATTTGAGTTAGGTTGTTCCATGCCTTAATATTTTTAAATTCTTTTTATATGATTGTTTATCTTTATAGATATTTTCTATGAATTTATTTTGTGGTTAGAAATCTTTTTTGGAAGCATTTTGAGATGAATATGAAATGAAAATGTGATTTTCACAGGAAAGTGGTGAACATTTGTGGGTTCCTAATTGTGGTGCATCTTAAATGTGTTTTTATGGTTATATGAAAGGTGTGAAGTGTGATTTTATGGATCTTAAGGTGTGAATGATTTTGAAAATGGGTTTTTAAAGGAAAATGGAATACTTTGGCATATTGTATTTTATTGTTCACTTTTAATGTGATTTTTCAATTGTGTAAATAAAGGAAATCATATTTTAAAGTGAAATTGATTTGTGTGTGTGGATTCAAAATGGGCTTGGCCCATGAAAATGATTAAATCAATTATGTGACTTTATTAAGATAAATTCAAAGGGGTTTTATGAAATTTTCAAGTTCTGGAGAATGTACTTGAAAATGGTTTCTGTGGGTGTTAAATAGAAAGTTGTTTGGTTTGTGGAAAATAGTTATTTATCGGTATATTTATAATGATTAGTATGTATATGTGAAAGTGGTGGTATGTGTGGAATGTGAACATGAAATTGAGCACAAATGGAATCTCAGGTATCTATGTGGGTTGACTAGTTCTAGTCTTCTAGTGATTATGAAATGGTTTGTCTAGGTTTCACTTAGTTAGATTGATTATTACAACACTAACTAAACATGTATGATGATTGGAGACCATTGGTCCCCTGGGGTTTCCCCACCTAGTGGATCGTGCATGAGAAAGATAATAGTTGTGGTTACTATACCACCTTTCACTGAGGTGCGAGGTTCGAGTGTCTCACTCGAGATATATTACCCTTATAGATTTACATATTATGCTCACTTGTGACATGTGGACGATATGATGTGGTTCTATTTGTCAATAAATAGTAGACCTTGAGTACATTTAATTTTTCTTTTAATAAAGTCTATTGAGAAAAGGTTTTCCTTGAAGGTATTCCCTTGAAAATGTATTTTATTTAAAATGTTTTCCAGAAAATGTTTCAATGGATTTTGTATAAATTTTCATGTTAATTTATCTACTAATGTTATGGAATGGATTATTTTCTGTTGGGTGGCATCATAATGGTATTTGGATCACACCCTAATTAATACATTGGGTGTAGGTAGACCATGTTATGTATAAACTAGGTTATGGAAAGATGATTTGTGGATATGTCGGTGGTTTGAGTTTCTAGTGTTTCGCTCGTTTTAGGTATTGGTGGTGGTGGATTGAGGGTGATACCCCTCATGTTTCACGGAGGCTTTTAGAATTTTTTTATCTTCTATTGTATTATTTTGGTTTTGTGTTTAATGTTGTAAAACATTGAATCTAAAAAAATTGTACTGTGTTTGTCTTTCGTTATTCAGTTATGTCTGGTTTATTTTTGTTGGTTGTTTATGAATATGAAAAGGGGTGAAATCATTCCCAAAGAATTTTATTGAAACCCAAGAACTAGTTTCAAGCCTGTGGGGATTGGTAATTCCCTTTGGTCTATGCCATATATTGGGTCGAGTGTCGGGTAAAATGGCTCGCCAGCTTGGTTCATGAAAAAATGGTATCAAAGGAGGTCACACTCTTTTTTGGTCATGTCATTTGGGGAAGTGTTTGGGTATACCAGAGAGAGGATTATCGAGACATGATGTTATGATTTTGAGTAGGGTGGCTGGTCAGCACACCTCATGACCAGACATGAGTTTCCATGGGAAGTCGGGTTTCTTTTGGTTTCCTTGGTCCTGGTAGGCTATTTTGCGTTTGGTAAATGAAAAGAGAGTTGGGATAATAGTCTCCCTGAAATCGCAGGGCCTGGAAATCCATGTGGATTTGGGGACATGGTTCTAGAAGACTCTTTATGATGGTAGTGTGATTGGAATATGGTCTCCAACCATATTTCCAAGTCACCTACCAACACTATTTTCCACTTGTAAATTGTTTTGTGCCTTCTTGGGTTCTGAATTTTTTTTCGAAAACCCTTCATTTTAAATTGTGAAGAATGGATACAAAGTGGTAATGGTTTGACTTTTTTAAAATGGGAAGATGGATTTTCATAATTTACCGGGAAAAATACATTAGGAAAATATATTTTATCAAATTAACAATAGGGTAAAATGATAGTGGCTTAGTGAGGTTAGATTTTTATAAACAAGATCTGGAGCTTAATGAAATCGTTTGTTTGGAAAGTCAAAAATTGTTTTAAATAGGTTTTGGAATCTTCTTTAACCAAATGATTTTTTATGTAATGGGATTTTTGAAATAGTGAAAATAATTTAAATGGGATTAATTTAGTTTTTAATGAATATCAAGGGATTTTTATTCTCAAAATAAATGAAATGGAATGATGTGTGGAGCTTGAAAATTGTTTTCGATTTGCTGGATGGTAAAATATTGGAATGTTTCATAAATTTTTGAGATGGGAATTAAATTGAGAAGTTGAAATCATGGGTTTAATGTTTTTTTTTTAATAGTTGAAAAGTATTTTTGTGACCTCTGGTGTTTCCATGAGTGACCACATGCATGGATATGTGTGGATAGTTAATGATGTGAGGTGATGGGTGCCCAGTTTGGTATGAGAAGATAAATGTGTGAGACTCTATGGAATAACATTGGTGAGTATGAAACCCACCAAGATTTATTTATTTTCAAAGGTTATTTTAAGATAAAATGTAATTCTTTTATTACCAATGGTTGTGTGGTGTGTATCTTTGCGATTTTGGGATGTTTTTTAAAGGTATTTTGAGTTAGAAAACTACTTATTTTTAAGTGGTGTTTTATGTTTTAATTCTAATGGTTAGTGGATTATTTTGATAATTTTTTGGAGATGCCTTGATTTAGTTCCCTTTGTGTGTTTGGGGTTTGTTTGTGGTGAGTTTTGGCTGATGGAACAATTTGATCTGGATTATTGGTTTCCTTATTATCTAGTGTATACCCCCATAAATAATTAGTGTATATTAGATGTGAGACCATGAGTGTTTAACCATTGTAAAACCCTCTAGTTGATCAACGTAAGGTATCTCTTCTTAATTTTAAGAATTGAATCCACCTCCCTTTCTTGGTTAAGAAGATCCTATCGAAGTGGAAGAGTAAATGAAAAGATAATTAAAGGAAAACATAGTTTTATTGAGTTTCTTGAGTAATAAAATGTGAAGTCTTCCACCTTATTCTTGAATGAAAAACTTAGAAGTGTTAAAGTAAATTCTAGTAACTGAAGGCGACCTAAAGCTATCGGTAACTTCCACAATATTAAAAAGTGTTGTGGATCTTTCATCAGTTTCTCTTGGGTGTAGGATCATATTGGGCTATTGAGTGTGGAAATTCTAGTCATAAGAGGTTGTCATGTCTGTTTTCAAAAATAGTGGGTTGTTTGGGACTCAGTTTAAAGTTCATTTCCATTAAATTTTTCTTTTTTGGTAGTGGTCATGTCCAGTGGTGTTTTTTGGTGTTGTGTTTTTCTTTCCAAAATTCTGAATTTCTCCGCTCTAAATGGGGGAGTCTTCTATATGTTCTTCATTCTGGGTATTTCTTTTTAGGATGAAAACGGATGATGTGTGTTCATATTCTAAGTCCTTATCTAGGTGAAAGAACCACGTTGTGGCAATATAAGTTCTCTAGTATTTTTTGTTCAGCTAGTTCTGCCAGGATTGTTGTGTGTCTACTTGTGGTGCCAAAAAAAGTGTTCCAGTTTGATATATTTGATACCTAACTACAAGGAAGGAGATGATTCAAACATCAGGGCTTAATCCATAGGCCCCATAGTGAAGCTACCATGTATTCAATAATCGCGTGGGCTATGAGAGACCTTGGTCCAGTTTGGTCTCTAGTGTTGGACAGGGACAGTTCAAGATTCTTTATTGTAGCTCCTTTATATTGGAAAGGTATCATTTTGTGGATAGTGTTTTGAAGGCCTCATTTATTTTTGTGACCCATGTGGGTGAAATAGTTATTCCTTGGTTGTAAGAAGGCTTGGTTGTCTCATTTTATTTAAATCCAGTGGTTGTGTCTTTTTGGATGCAAATCTCCATTTGGTTTTCCTTGTGTGGTCAGCCTTATAATTTAGTTTTGGTTCATGCAGGAAGTCCCTAAGTTTTCTCATGTCATGTTTTCATGATATTATTCACTGGTTGGTTATGTTTGTTGATTCTTATGGTGGGGATACCCACCATGGGTCTCCCTAAAAGTTTGTTAAGGAGTAAATTCATGCTAGTTTGTTTCTAATGTTGGGGAGTCCATTTAGGCCTCCCCATATTGATAATCTGGTTTTGTTTTTTATTTTGGATTGGAAATGGGTAGTCTCATTCAAAGCTATTTAGTTTCAAGTTCCTTCATTGAGTAAACATTGGGGTTGGAGCATGCCCAACGGTTTTATTGAATTAAGGTTATGGATATATTCATTGAGGTGTGGTTTGAAGTTGTTAAATCATTTTAGGTAAGTTGTGTGAGTTTTTTCTGGTAATGTTTAATGTTTTCTTGGCATGAAGGGTTGGGTTATATATTTTGATAATTTCATTTCTTTTGATCTATTAACTAGAGGTGTTTCATCTTTTGGGGGCAAAAAGTATATGGTAGGAGGACCATTCTGGCCTCCCGAGTTTAAGCTTATGAACCTATTTTTCTTTTTGAGGTGTTCTTATTTTCTTCTTGTATGATGTTTGTTTGGAATATCCGTAATCTGTGAAGGAGTGTCAGTTTTTGTTTTTAAATTGTTATTATTTGTGGCTTTCTAGGGGAAGAAAGCATTATGGTAGGGAGAATTATCACACCCAGGTTTTTTATTTCACCCTTTGTTCCAATTTATTTTTTGATTTTAATTTCTATCTCAATTTCCAGGTGTGATGGGTTTGAATTTTTAGGTATTTATTTTGTTTATTTTAAGTCTAATACTTTTCCATCAGTTCCCCCCTTGAGGTTTCATGAAAAATGCATTTTTTTTTGTCAGTAGATTGATGTGCACGGTTGGAACATGGTTTTTTAAATCGAACACCATTCTCTAGATAACCATGATGTAGGTTAAGATTTTCGGATAGAAGCTACTATATGAATTCCTCATGGTAAATCAAACCATGTGGACTAACTGTGCGGTAGGTGCCTCTTAGGCAGATAGGAGGGCACAATTACTGCACGGTTTTTCAAACCGTGCACCTATGCAGGTCATTAAATTTTTTGGAATTTCTTAAACTACCCCATTCAAATTTAACCCCAAAACACCCAAAATCATCCCCCACTCAGTATTTAATTCCTAGGTGTACCTCCCCCTTCCCCCATCCTCCCTTGAGCTCCATTTTGATGTTATTTCTTACTTTAATTCTTCAATAAACCCTCAAGTAAGTCCCTCTTCTCTTGGTTTCTCCCCCTATTCTGCGGGGTTTTCTTGATCATTCTTGGTTTTTAACTTCTCCGGTAGGTAGGGTGTCATTTTTAGGTTTAAATATTAATTTCTTGTGTTTTAAATTAATTTCTATGGTTTGATTTTTCCTCTTTAGGGTTCTATTGAGGTGTGGTTGAGGTTTTTTACTGGATTTTAGAAGTTTCTTCATTTGAGGTAGTTGGTTCTATGCCTTAACATTTTTAGATACTTTTGATATGATTTCTTGTCATTATAAATGTGTTTTATGAAATTATTTTGTGGTGAAGAATTTATTTTGGAAGCATTTTGAAATGTATATGAAATGAAAATGGGATTTTAAAAGGAAATTTGTGAACATTTTTAGGTGGCTTATTATGGTTCTTCATAAATATATTTTTATAGTTATGTGAAAGGTGTGAAGTGGGTTTTATAAGGAAATTAAGGTACGAATGAGTTTGAAAGTGGGTTTTTAAAGGAAAACAGAATACTTTGGAATTTTGGCTTTTATTCTGAAATTATAATGTGATTTTCCAATTGTGTAAATAAAGGGAAGCATGTTTTAAAGTGAAATTGGTTTGTGTGTGTAGATTAAAAGGGTCTTGGCCCATGAAAATGAATAAATTGATTATGTGACTTTCTCATGATAAATTCAAAGGGGTTTTATGAATTTTTCAAGTGGTGGAGAATATACTTGAAAATGGTTTTGGTGTGTGTTAAATAGAAAGTGTCTTGGTTTGGGAAAATTGGTTATTTTCTGGTATATTTATAATTCTTTTCATGCGTATGTGAAAGTGGTGGTATTTTTGGCATGTGAACATGAAATTAAGCACAAAGGGAATCCCAATTATCTGGGTAGGATGAATCATTTTAGTACTCTTGTGATTTGAATGTGTCTTATCCCAGTTTCACTTAGTTGGATTGATGATTACAACACTAACTAAACATGTATGATGATTGGAGACCACTGGGGCCATGGGGTGTACTCTCCTAGTGGCTTGTTGATGATAAAGTTTATGATTGTGGATATTATGACACCGTTCACTAGGGTATGTGGTTCTAGTGTCTCACTCGAGATAGATTACCCCTATGGATTTACCTATGGTGATCACTTGTGACATGTGGCTTATATAATATGGTTCCATCCGTCGGTACATAATGAAACATGAGTAAGTTTGATTTTTTTTAAGAAAGTCTATTGAGAAATGGTTTTTCCTTGAAGGTATCCACTTGAAAATGGATTTTATTTAAAATGTTTTTCTGAAAATGTTTCAATGTATTTTGTATAAATGTGCATGTTAATTTGTCTACTAATGTTCTGGCATGGAATCTTTTATTTTGGGTGGATTCCTAAAGGGATTTGTATCACACCCTACATACACCTTTGGCTATATATAGACCTTGTTATGTATGACCCGGGTTAAGGAAAGATGAGTCGTGGAGATGTTGGTGGTTCGAGATGCCAGTGTTTCACTCGTTGCAGGTATTGGGGGTGGTGTACTGAGAGTGATGCCCCTCATGTTGCACTAAATATTTTATAATTTTTTTAGTTTATCTTCTATTGTAGTGTTTTGGTTTTTGGTTTAAATTAGTAAAATGTTGAATTTGAAAATTTATGTACCATGTTTTTCTTTGGTTATTCACTTATTCCTTGTTTATTTCTATTGGTTGTTTATGCATATGAAAATGTGTGAAATAATTCCTAAAGAATTTTGTTGATACACATGCACTATTTTCCATCCCATGGGGACAGGGAACACTCTTCAGGACATTCCATAGACTAGGTCAGGTGTTGGTTTAAATGGCACTCTGACTTGGTTCATGACAAAATAAATTTCATTCATAATGCTTTCACAAATATTTTCAGTATTTTTAAGTTTCCAAATTTATTACATTCATTTTCACATTGTTCAAGTCCTCTCATCTTATTAGTTAATCTAAACCACTCTTCCTATTTTCTCTAATTTTAATTTCATTATGCTCAGCATGTCTACCCTTATCACTTCACCCCCCCCCCATCCCACCACCAATTACCTCTCTCTTAATTTAAAGGTTTTAGAACCTTTCATCCCCTAATTTACTCCATTATTCATATACCCATTTCATCGACTGTTATTCTTCCATCTCCTCCCAACACTCAAGATTTCCTCTCACTGTTCTCTATGCACTTTGGATTTTGTCTCTGATTGATAGTGTTTTGGGCCTTGAATTCATCACACTTTCTAGTGAACCTCCTTGATCATCTCTTTGGTATTTCACCATCCATAAATAGTTTTTTCTCCTCTATAAGAGTTTTAAACTGACTCACTATATTCCTATCCTCTCTAATTGACAATGTCCCAGGCCTCGATTCCAACTCATCCTTTTCTAGGATACCTACTAAATCATTGTGTTGGATTTTTGTCATCCATATAATGTTTTTGATCCTCCTTTGTGGGAGGTTATGTTTGGATCGCTTCGTACCTAATTAATCTTTCTTCTTTATGGAACAGTTCTCATGTAATATATTTCATTGTTCTCCTCCAAACACTTAATTTAATAATGATCCAAAAACATTTCATATTTTAACTTAATATTATTTCATTTATCTAGATATAAAGTGATTTTATTTCTTAAAACTCTAGTAAACTCCTTCTTCTATAAACTTTTTCATTGCAGAATATTTTTTTGGCCACATAAAAGCATTCCCCAATTATACATAAACATTTTCTGATATATATATATATACCAGGTTTTTCAATTGTATACCATTTATTATAATATATATTTATTTATTTATTTCTATAAATATTTTGAGTAAGATCAATGCTTGAATAAATAGAATATATTGGTTAAAAACTTATAAAACTTCAAAGAAAAAGGTTTTAATTACAAGGTTTCCTTATCATCATTCCACTCCCTTTCTGTCTTAGTATTTTGTCCACTTATTTTCAACCTATGTTTTACTATTTAAATCATTATATAATCAACTAAAATTTATTTTAAAATTTTGTGTATTAATTATATATATGTGTTTTATACATATATTTTATCAATATATATATATTCTAATACACACACACTAATTTCTGATATATATATATATATATATATTCTGAATATATATATTTTTATATATATTTTGAATATATATTTAGATACACACACACGCACATAAACACACACATATATATATTGAATACATATATTCAACATATATGTACATAGAATATATATTTAGAATACAAATGTCCTCAATATATTTATATTTATATTCTGAATATTATTCTGATACATATATTTTTTTGGATATATATTCTCATTTTTTCTAAATATTATATATATATATATGTATATATATATATATTTATAATTCTGAATATATATATTCTAAGTAATGATATTATTTTATGATATTATTTTGATTTTAATTTCCTCATTTATTCTAAAACATTAATATTTTTTATTCACATCTCTTTAATATTTTTATATGTACATTTTTTTTAATTATTAAAATAATATTCGTTTATATTTAATTTCTAATGTCTTCCATCGAAAATTTGTATTATTATTCTTTAGTTAGTTATTTTGTATCAATATCTAGTACGTCGGGTGCAAGTGTATGGGGTGAAAAACTAGTTTTGTAATATGTGTGAATTAAATATATATTGAGTACTTTGTTATTTTAAAATATTTTTGTTGAAATTGATTATGGTTTATAATTATTAACACCCATGAATCACTTCACTTCAAGAGTTAAGATGTATAAAATTCAATACTTTTTACAATAGACTATTTCCATTATGTCATGTGAGAGTAAGGATTCAAGTAGCTCATGAGTTGTGAACTGAGATACTAATTTCCATTAATGATGTTGGTTTTAAAATGGAGCAACATTATATTAGAACTTAAATAGCATGGTTTTTCAATCTTATATATCCATAAGATAAAAAATTAGTGTGTCTTTTACAACTTATATTATATTCAATTTCTTTTATGATGTATAAAGAAGTTCTAAAATGCTATATAAAATAACACAATTGGAAATCTAAATTCTTTTGAAGAAAATCTAATCAATCAATTATTTCATCATATAATTTGGATCAATACCCTAATTTTCACCTACAAAAAAATATAACATCCTTAAAATGTTATAATTTTTTTAAAATACATTATTATAAGGCATTAATACTTTTAACGTTATATTTAGGGGAGAAGTATATGACACATAGAGCCATGAAATTATTGGTATTTAGAATGTAAATGAAATTATTGAACATGAATAATTAGGAGACTTTATTATCATTTCATATATCGAGTAAAATTTCATAATTCGTATACCAAATTATTAATGTACTATTTTTATTAAAATTTAATAATAATAGGTTCTTAGAAAAAAATTCATAGTCACACAATAGGTGAATTTTTTTCATTTATAATTCCATATCTTACTTCTACATAAGAAATAATGAAAAAAATTTATAAAAATTTCAAAATAATATTTTGATGTGTTTGAATAAAAATCATTATATTAAAGACTACTTTTAAAACCTATCATGAAAGCGTAAAACTATATACTCTGATTATTATGATGATAATTTCTTTATAATAAATATATATAAATTTTTAATATTTTTTAGGTAAACCTTGATTATATATATTAAACCAAGTATTTTACACATATCATTACATGATTTTTAACATAAATATCAAATAAACATAACCTGAGGATAAATATACTTGGTGTCATTGAAAGACTAGGTACACAAAATGTTGAAATTAAACTAAAATAAAACAAATTTATTTTAATCGCCATAATGAGCTCTTAATTTCAAATAATCACATAAAAATGAATAGGATAACCTATCAAATACATAAATAAAATCGGTGAGTAATAAAGAACATTAAGAGAATAATCATGATAACTATGAATAACATTTGAGTCAAAAGGCATAACATGATATCATAAAAGACGGGGCTCATGAAAAAAACATATGGGAGCAAAACATAAATAATACAAAGTTGTAAATTTCTATATACATAGTAATGTGATAGAAACATAAAACATGATATAATAATAATTCAAGGCTAACCACCAATACAACATCACATGTTGGGCAGAGTCCCATCATGGATTAGGTACTCCCTAATCTCATACATATCATCCCATGAGACATAAACATTATCCAATGAATTATAATAACATCTAGATAAACCCATTATAAAATGTACATGTATATCTCTGAAACATAAGGAAATCATATATAAGACATAAGTATTAGAAAAACCCATGGAAATGAAATGGGTTACATAATCATGTCTTATAATATATCCAAATGACATATCATAATGAAATCAGTGAAATAATTCATTAAATAATTCTAGGAAATTTTTAGATAAATAAATTAGAAATGTAAATGAAAATAAAGTCTAATATAATTGAAGTTAAAAAAATGGTGGATAAATAATTTTGGAAATATAAGTAGGGTTTTGTGAAAATTAGTGAGGAATCATTAAAGAGGTTGAGGGAATAATAATTTACATAAAACTAGAAATAGACTAAGATTATTTTTCCTAATAAAATTATTGTTTTTTAAACCATATAAGTTTAAAAATATTTCATTGAGTGGTACTTTAAATGAGTCAATAAAACAGAGAACTTCCCTTTAATCGACTCGTCTTAACGAAAGAAATTGTAAAGGGAACCTTTAAAACATATATATCCTCCTTAAGGAAATGCAAATTAAAATAGGTATATATGTGTTGTAAATATATATATATATATAATAAATAAGATGAATATAGAGATTAATTGATGTAAATAGACAGAAATCATAACCCAAAAAAAGAGGGTGGTTTGGAGAGATCCCTTAACATAGGTCTATATTCGTTCTGTACTTGAATTTAACATCCAGAATGATCAAATTATATTTATTAAATACATTATTGAGAACCTTATTCGAATATATTTTATTTATTATCATGATTTTATGTTATTTTATATTCATTTAATTGATATATCATTTTTGTTTATGTTGTCCTAAGCTTGTTCATTTCACGATTCTATGGTCGAATTAATTTGTAGGTAATTATTAGAGTTCTTATGGGATGGTTACATAACTCAAAAAGTTCAATAAAATTATATTAATTTCCGTACATAATATTAAATGGTACCAATGGTCTCTATATGTTCCAACAAAGGGATGATTCATTTAGTACGAACATTATCGTTATTGAGTTAGTTCGTTTAGGCATTTTTACCGACCATCATGAACTAGATTCATTTTATTTAATTAAATGATTAATAATATAGTCCTTAACATTAAATAAGTTATAATATACTAATTATAATCATATTAAACCATAATACTACTTCTATGACTATCCATAAAGGTAACATAGAAAAATGAAGTACATTGTTTTTAGTGGTGGTGAACCGACCATATTGTGATAAATGTTTTACTTATAGAATGAAATGAGAAGATTTTGTCCAATGGATGTTCCATTAGAACAATAAAATTATAGTATATTAATTACACTAGTGTTACTATTTCATGTTGGATGGAATTTTTTTGAGGATGGGTATGAAGAAAAATTAAAAATCACGGTTGAGGGACCTTCTCCATTGGATTTCTCTTCTTAGGCTTCCACTTACAGCACCTTGGGATTGGTATTTTTAAGAGAAAAATTATTATATGAATGTGTAAAGATATGTTAATAGATATCTGGGAAGATTTCTGGTATAATATATGTCTTATAAGGTGTGAGGAGAAGTGGTGGTGAGGGTGGTATTTATAAGGGGATGGGAGATGTGTTTTTTCAATATTATATTCATTAGGATATTATTTTGGATAAACAATAAAAAAATGATGAATATTGAGACTATATATAGTAAATTGTGTGTGTTAGTTTTAATTAATGGTTGCTTACATCCCCTTTATTCAATTTATCATGTATTAAACTTATAGTGTTTAATATCATATTTTGTCACATTTCCCCATTCATAAAAAAATTAAACTATTTTCGAAAAATACCAAAAATTAACCCTAACCATATATCTACATTTACACTCTAAAAATGAGATCCATTTTATGAATATAATTTTCTAAATACAAGAAATTTAATTTATAAATAAAGTTCTTATTTATTTGAAAAAAATCAATTTACATATTGTGATCATTTTTCTGAATCTTTGAAAAATCATTTATGGTCTCAAAAAATTACGTTATTATTATAATGAAAATTAATATTATGTTATAAAAACATTTTATGAAAATATATTTTATTTAAAAACATTATATTTTTTGTAAAAATAAAAATAAAACATATATGTTTTACAAAATTACAAATGATTATTTTAATATTTTTAAAACATTTACATTCTTATATAAGGATATAAATATACCATTTTTTCATTTTATAAGACACAAAAATAATATTTTACACTTACATAGGTGAGGATGTTATTCTGGTAGTCGATTTACTATTATTAATGATAAAATTTTTATTCTAATAGTCAGATTACTATTCTAATGGTTAGATTTGTATCAATCACATGTGTTCCATAATTTCTATAAATACCTAATATTTTATTCATGAATAATTCACTTATATTTTATCATATGGTGGTATATATTCTTGTTTTTAAAATTAATATTTCATTACTAATATTTTTATTTTTATAGTGTAATTAGTGAGTATGATCATTTTGGGGGATTGATCATATCCAAATTTTCATATTATAATTATCTTATTTTATATTTTTGTCTCATTATAATACTTTTAATTATTATAGTGATTTTTATTCTCTAACTTTTATTTTCCAATTAATATAATAATTTTTTTGGATCTATCATGTGGTTCATGAGATCTATATAAGACTATATTAATAAATATGACACCTTTATATGATAAGGTAAATTCCATTAATAAAATTTTTGGTTGTTACATTATTCCCCCTTAAGAAATTTCATCCTAAAAATTTTGTTTTATATTCTAGGGTTAAAATAGTTGAGGATAATTTTTCTATATTTCTTCCTCTAGTTCCCACTTCGCATCCTAATACTTAGGTTTTGTCATAATACTTTGACTAAGTGAGTTATCTTGTTGTGTAAAACATTTTCTCTAGGGAACACAATATTTATCAGTTGCTCCTCATAAGATAGATCATTTTCCAATTGTACAACCTCTTAATTTAGTTTAGGTAAAGAATATAGTGTGTACTTTTTATAGAATATGTCATGTACTTGAGATATAATTGCTGCTAGTTCTATTCAATATTTTATATCTTTAATGCGATCAAGAATCTAAAAAAGGATAATGTACATAGGACTTAGATTTATCTTCTTCCCATATCTCATGAATCTCTTCCAAGAGGATATGTAGAAGAACGCTTTATCTCTAATCAGAAACTCTAAGTCCCATCAACAATTTTTTTCAAAGATATTCTATCCACTTTGAGTAGCCCTGATGTGTTGCTAAATTATCTTGATCTTTTTTTCCATTTCTTCAACCATTTTAACTCCTTGTATCTTTCCTTCACCAACTTCATCCTAATATATTGGTGTTTAACATATCTTCCCATAAAGGGATTCATATGGATCCATTTGGATGTTTAAGTAAAATTTATTATTTTATGAGAACTAAACAAGAGGAATATGTTGACATAATCCTCCTTTTAAGTCCATGGAGAATTATTTTAATTTGTCCCCAAGTGTTTGGCTAGACCATTCATATTAGCCATCTATTTTGGGGTGATAAGACATAATGAAGTTCAACTCGGTGTTTAGATAGTATTGGATACTTTTTATAACATAGAGGTAAACCATAGATCTCGATCAGATACGATTGATAGTGGTGTTCTATATAGCCTCTCCACTTTACATATGTATATCCTTAAATGTTGATAAAGTGAAAAATCCTATAAACTATAATGAATTTATAAGTTCTTATATGATAGTCCCCCATAACCCATATAGCATTATTTAATTTGTGTGTCTTTTGAAGACCCGTGATAATGTCCATGGTGATGTTTTCTAATTTCTATATAGGTATGGGTAATGGTTTCATCATCCCCTTAGACTTTTTCTTTTCTACCTTTACTTACATACTAGAAAATTTTATGTATATTCTAATATCACCTTCTTTCATATTGTCCCACAACTAGTGCTCTCAGAAATCTCAATACATCATCATGCTCCCCGAGTAGATGTATAAGGTCAGGTTTTGTGCATCACTAAATAGAAAATTCTTTATCTTTTTTATGGCACACATATTCATGACCCAAATATTAAAAATCCATTCTCTTCGAATTTTAACTCTAATGATTTACCTTTTCTTACAGCTTCCATATTCTTCTATATTTCCACATCATCTCTTTGATCATCCTTTATCTTCTCTGTGAGGGATAGTTAAGTAATAATTTGATAAAGTAATGATGATGGTATTTCCTTTATGATTACCATTTTCATCCTTTGAATGTATAAGATGATTGTATCCCTCTCAATACTCATCATGGATAACGTTTCAAGATACTTTCTACTTAGAGGAAATGACATTTCATTTTCATTCCTAGGAGGGTAATGGATTGAGAGGTCTTAGTCCTTAATCAACTCTAACCATATTTTATAGTACATATAAATCTCATTCTATGTGAATATATATTTAAGTCTCTTATTATTTGTATATATTTCAAACTTCTACCCATAAAGATAATGCCAAAAAAATCAATTCAAATATTACTCTAGAAAACTATAGATCATGTGTTGGATAGTTCTTCTCAAAAAATTTAAATTGACTTAAGGTGTAGGATATCATTTTGTTATTTTACATCAATACATATCCCAAGACCTTTTTAAATAATTTTTATATACCACAAATATTTCCCTACCTGAGGGTATCATGAGGGATGGTGTCATGATAAACCTCCATTTTAAATACTTGAAGCTTCTTTCACATTAATCATTCTAGAAAAATGTCACCCCATTATAATTCATCTTGCTTGGTTGGTTTAAAAATCATGAGAAACTTATCAGAAATCATTGGAAATACCTAGATATCCCAAGGAAACTATGGATCTTTGTTACATATGCTTATTTGGGCCACTTATCAATTGCCTTTGTCTTATAAGGGACCATAGTTATACCTTTGTTAGGGATAGAATTCCCTAATAATGATACTTCTACCATCCAAAAAACAAATTTATTATACTTTTCATAAAGTTTATTCTTTTTAAAAGTCTTTCATATGGTATTCAAATAATCCTCTTTATACTTCTTAATTTTAGTGTATATCATAAAATTATCTATAAATTCAACCATAGATTTTTTGAGGTAATATATAAAGAAAATATTCATTAATTCCATGAATATTATTGAAATATTAGTGAGTTTTAAGTGAATCACTATGAACTCATAGTGTCCATAACTTCTTGAAAAGGTATTATTCAGAATATCTTCCTTCTTTGCCTTTAATTGGTGATATCTTGATCGAAGGTCCACCCAAGAGAAATACTAATTCCCACATAGTTGACCAAACAAGTCATAAATATATGGTAGGGGATAATTTTTCTTTACGTTAATATTGTTAAGTTCACAATAATCAATTCAGAGGTGTATTGACTCATCCTTCTTCTTCATTAAGAGGACTGGTGCACCTCATGGTGAAGCACTCAGACATATAATAACCTTGTATAAATTCCCTTGTAACATCTTATTAAGTCCTACAAATCAATTTTTTTATTCTATAGGGAGTTTTAGATAAGGGTTAAGATCTAGGTATAAGTTCAATTGAGAAATAAACCTCTCGGTCATGTGGAAGACAAGATAACTCTTCAAGGAATACATTAGTACAATCCTTCACAATGGGTATGTCTCCAAGAAATATTATCTCTTTATCTAAAACATTTATGATAGATATTATTGATCATAAGTAAATAATATTTAAGCTTGAGAATAAGATTCCAAAGTATATTCATCCTTTTGTTTACACTTGTACAAAATCAAAGGATGAATCATTATGTGAAGAGTGATATCCCTATATAGATAGTTGATGTCGTATTTATATAAGGACAATCAATACATTCCAAATATAGCATCAATTAACACTAAAGTAAGTATAACAAGATTTTCTATGAGGTTTAGTTGACAAAAATTGATCAGGGAGGAGTTATGTACTTGGGATGAAATAATTGCACTATTTTATATTCTCATAGATAACTCAACTTCCATTTTCTAAAGTGGTGTTTGAATAGTTATACTAAACTTACATGATATGAAATAATGTGTATAACCAAATCAAATATCATGTTTTTTATTATTTCATAAATAATCAGCATACCTGTCACCAAATTATTGTCACGATCGACCTCAGTAGTAGTGATAACATATGTCCTTCCATTCTCTCAAGGCATTAGAGTTTTTTTATCATTTATTATTTCTAATAACCCTTGGATTAGGGAATTTTCTTTCATAATGTATGCATTCATTTCAGTTGAAACATTGTATCGTTGGTTTAGTGTGGATATAAACCTTCTATTATTTTGTCGCATTAGTGGGATTCTTCATCTCTCTTAAATATTTATTAACTTGAGTCTCTTATTTTCCACACATAAAGCATCTCTATATTCCCTTGATATAATTTTTGAGTTATGTCTTCCCACATTTTTTACATGAGGGAATTTGGTTTTTCTTTCCTATATAGGATTTATCCATTGATGCTCCTGAATAAAACTCCATTTTACACCATTTATCTCCAGCTCCATGAGACCATTGAGAGTCACCAATCTCCATCTCAAACTAAAGGTCATAATAAAAAATATATTTATAGTTCTTAAAGTCTCTAATATCTAGATATTTTTATATAATTAGCTTTAATCCACTAAATAAGTGGTTCACATTACTGCTAGTTTCGATGATTAAGATAGAGTCATACTAGGAAAGCCTTGTGAATTTTTCCTCATACATCCTGATAGACTCATCTTCCTTTTGATTTAGTCCAAGGAACTCCCTCTCTATTTTAAGATGTTGGGTTTAGGGGAAATATTTTTTTAATCCTTCTCATTCCATAGAATTGATTTCATCCCTAGTCTTTTAACTTTTTATCAGTTTCAACCACTGACTGTCTTACCCCTCTCGATGATAAATTGATAGTACATATTTATCTTATTCTGAGTATTTAAGGATAGATAATATATTCTCAATAAATTTAATCCATTATTCTATGATTAGGGTATTAGAATATCCACTAAAGTTAGGAGGTATTTGTTAGATAAAGGACTCAACCACAACTTGTTCTTTCTTTGGAGAAGGAGGGAGTTCCGCACTATCAAAGTTATTATTCATAACTTTATTTAATTGATCCAATTTCTGCATAAAGTTCTTAGATCCCACTCCCATAAGTTTAAGCATCTCATTAGGTTAATCATTACATTACCTATCACATTTATTTTTGGAATGTTTCATCTTATTTCCCACCATTACCTAAAAATTGAAATAAAATTTGGGATGAGAATAGTCATACTAAATATCATGTAAAAGAGAAACTATGAACTTAGAAGGAGCAACTTGTAAATTACTTTTATATCCTAACTTTTCAATATCTAGGTTTTAATCTAGGTTATATATGGTAATTTCAATATTAAATTTTCTTACCTAACAAAATATTCAATTTATTTATAATGGTTTTTAAAGAGTTTGTGAATTTTATAGAGCATATCCCTCAATAGAATCACACCTGGTATGCAGTAAGGCCTATTTTATACACACCAAGTAAACATAAATTTAATACCCAATAGGATATTTTAGAGTTATTACCCCTAAGATTCTCTATTATTAATCCACATCCACTTGTAGTATCTAGATAGGGGTGTAATTACTTAGAAACCACTTTCTCTATACTTCAAAAAAATCAAGATATTTTCTTATACTTAAGCATATCCCTTGGTTTTTTACTAATATATTCCTATATTAATCCCCAAAAATAACTAGAACTTTCTAAAATGTCAAATAAAGTAACTCGAGTATTTTATAAATATTATTATATGATTTTTAACATAAATATAAAATAAACACAACCCAAGGATCAAGAGGCCTAGTGTCTTTGGAAGAATTGGTACGTAAAACATTAAAATGAAATTAAAATAAAACAGATTTATTTTAATGTCTATAATGAGATCATAAATCCCACTTAGCTCCTAAAACAATGTAGGATAACATGGGTAATACATAAAGAAAATGGTTGATCAATAAATCCTAATAGGGGAATAAGAGTGATAACTAAACATGCAATATGATTCAAAAGGCATAATATGATATCATAAAGGACAAGGATCATGAATAATCATATAATAGAATGACATAAATAATATATATTCAAGCTATCATTGAAACATAGGAATATGTCAGAATCAAAAAACTTGACATAAGCATAAGTCAAGGATAACTTCCAAGGAACATCACATGGTGGATAAAGTCCCATCATGGATTAGGTATACTCCCTAGTCCCATACATATCATCTCATGAGACATAAAAATTACCAAATGCATTGGATCACAATATGGGTTCGCCCATCATAACATGAATATCAATATGTGTGCTATATAAGGAAATCAAGCATAAGGCATGAGAATCAGAAAAATCCATAAAAAGGAAATGAGTCACATAATCATATCTTATAACATATCCAAATGGTATATCATAATGAGTTCTGTGAAAGAACAGAGTAAGTCATTCTGAGGAATTAATAGATAAATAAAGAATCATGGGATATGAAAATGAAGTCCAAGTGAATTAAATACATAAAAATGAGTGGATAAATAATTTTGTGGCTTTAAGAAAAATGGATAAAGAATCATTAAATTGGGTAAGGGGATAATAATTTCCATAAAATTTGAAATTAAAAACATGGGGTTCCATAAAAATGATTTTATTTAGAAAAAATGTATGGATAAATAATTTTCATTGATTTTTACTTGAATGTAGGCAATAAAATAGAGAATTTCTTTTTAACTATCTCTGTTTAATGAAAGAAATTGAGAATAGAGCCTTTAAAACAAGAATATCTCCATAAAGGGTAGGTGAATTAAAATATGTATATATGAGTAGGATATATATATATATATATTGAAAATATAAGATAAAGATAATAATAATAGAGATATATAAAGTGAGTTAAGTATAGAGAAGTCATAACCCAAAGAAAATAGGGTGGTTAGGAGAGATCTCATACCTTAGGTTCAAAATTGTTCTTCACTTGTAATTAACATATGGAATAATAAAATTAGATTTATTAAATATATGATTGAGATACTTATTATAATATATTATATATATTATCAGTATTTTATGTTATTTTATAGTCATTTAACTAATATATCACTTCTATTTCTATTGTCCCATAGTCATTCGTTTCATGGTTCCAAGGTCAGATTAATTTGTAGGTAACTATGAGAATTCTTATGGAATGGTCATATAACTACATAAGTGTAATAAAATGATATTCTTGGACTTTAATAACATGAAATGGCCCCAATTATTTATATGTGTTCTTACATTGGGATGATTCATTTACTACAAATTTTGTCGTTATACAGTTAGTTCATTTTGGTGATTTTACCAACCATCATTAACTAGAATACTTTTATTTAATTAAAAAAATTATTAATATATTATATAATATGAAACAAGTTATAATATACTTATTTTCATCAAATTTAACTATATTATTATTTCTATAAACATTCATGAAGGTGGTGAAGAATAAAAAGTATGTTGTTTGTGGAGTTGGTGAACTGGCAGTATTGTGGATAATGTTTTCATTTTAGAATGAAATGATAAGAGGTAAGATAATGGATATTAAATTAACATAGCAAAATTATATTATATTAATTATACTTGAGTCATTATGTAATGTTGGATGGAATTAGTTTATAGGAGGGGGAGGAAGAAAAATTAAAATGCTCGGTTGAGGGTATTACCTTCCCCTTTGGATATCTCCTCTTAGGATTCCACTTAAGGAACCTTGGGATTAGTATTTTAGAAGTAAAATGATTCTAGGGATATATATAGAGATACTTAGAGAGATTTCGGAAAAATTTTGGTAAGATCCAAGGCATATAAGGTCTGAGGAGAAGGGGTGGTCAATTGTGGCATTTATAAGGGGGAGGGGTGTTTTATTAATATTATATTCATTAGTTTTTTATGTTGGCTCAAGACTACCAATAGTGATGAATATTGTTACTATATAGAATAAATGGTGAACATGAGTATGAACTAATGGTTTCTTACATCACCCCTTATGTAATTAATCATGTATTTAACTTATAATGTTTAATATCGTATTTTGTCATATTTATCAATTTACTAAAAATTTAACTATTTTAGAAAAATAAAAAAAATAACTCTAACTATTTATTAAAATTTAGATTCAAAAACGAAAATCCATTTTATGAAAATAATTTTATAAATAAAATAAATTTAATTTTTAGATGAAGTTCTTATATATTTGAAAAAAACAATTTTAATATTATGATCATTTTTTGATCTTTTAAAAAAATATTTATGGTCTCATAAAATTACATTATTATAAAAATTATACTTTATTTTATTTTATAAACACATTTTATGGAAATATATTTCATTTCAAAAAAATATATTTTTTATAAAAATTCAAATAAAACATATATGTTTTATAAAAATGCAAAAAATTAATTTTTTTCATTTTTAAAACATTTATTTACTTGTATCATGATATAAATGTCATATTTTCATTTTATAAGATACCTAAATATTATTTTACACTTACATAGGTGAGGATGTTGTTCTAATAGTCGGGTTACTATTTCTAATGATCAAATTACTATTCGAACGGTTAGATTACTATTCAAATGGTGTGATTTGTATTGGTCATATGGGTTCCCTATATTCTATAAATACATAATATTTCATTCATGCTTTATACAATAATATTTTCTCTCAAGTCGGTATGCATTTTCATTTTCAGAAATTAATATTTCATTACTAATATTTTGTTTCATTTCTACAATGTTGTTTATGAGTGCGATCATCCTGGTGGATGAGACAAATCCACATTTTCATATTATAGTTACCATATTTTCTATTTTTTGTCCCATTATAATTCATTCAATTATTATTTCCACATTATTTTCAAAATGTAATGTGTACATGTTCTTTATATGATACTATATTACTAAATGTGACTCATTTATACAAGAAGGGATATTCCATTGATAAAATTTTTGGTTGTTACATACTCATTTTGATATATATTGTTAATTTGATGATATATTTCATGTATTAAATGCCTTAATATTCAATAAATTAACCACACATGATGTCCTTTTTAATTAGTAATACTCAATCTTAAATATTTTGATTATAATCATTCAATTATATGTTTTATGATATGTTTTAACATGCTTGTTTTCTTTAATGTTGTGATTATAATGTATTGAAAACTACATGGTATGAGGAAAAGACCCAAAAATATGAAATAAATGGATTTATATAAATGGATAAATTTTAGGGTATATATAATTATATTTCACTATTAGAGCATATATGATATCAAATTTATTATATTTATCAATGTTTTTATAGTTTCTAAAATAATAAATATATCTATAACTATATCTATTATGTCTATATGTTTTTTAAATATGTGATATTTATATTATAAATTACATCCTAAAAGATGTATTTATTATATGTGTTGGTTTTTTAATATATACATTTTCTATTAAAATATTTATTAACTATTTATTTATTTATATTTTTTTAGTACTATGATTATTATTTTTATAAATCTTATTTTAAAGTTTAAATAGATTATTTTAGGTGTATGTGGGAAAGTTATATGATGTCTAAATGTTTCTAAACATCTTGAATAGGTGTTTTAGTTTCACTTATTTTATTAATTTTCTTCTCTAATTAAATTTCAAGTATTTTTTTCATTGTGAATAATATATGTTATTCATTTTAAGTAGTTTATTGTTTTATTTTTTTAATCATTTTTATATTTTCTAATTAATAGCACAAAAATATAATTTTCAAATTATAATTATTTTATAAGCTAAAAACATGTGTCAAAAGATCAAAAATACTAAAACAAGCTCGGATTGTCTTAAAAAATCTAACAATGATCATTAATTAAATTTTTTCGTTTAGCAGAAAATCACACATAAATATAATATATGATTTTCTAAGAATGAATCGATGTATATTTTTATAATTAAAGTTGTCTTAAATTTTATAAAAATGTATCAAATGATCAAAATTATGAACATTAGACCTAATTATCTTAGTAACTTAGGAAAATGGTCATTGATTCATTTATGACTTGTAGAAAAAAATCCCATGTAGATCTAATATTTTATGTATCTAGAAATATTCAGAGCATCGTTTTAAAAGTATAATTATTTTTCAATTTTTATAAACATGTGTAAAATGATGAAAATCCAAACAAATGTTCTTGGATGGTCATGAAATTTAGTATATTAATTTTTGATTCATTTGTGTCCTATAAGAACAAACCACACATAAATATGTTATATGATATTTTTGAAATTATCTTCTTATAATCATAACTCTATTATAAGTTCTAAATGTCTACTAAATGATCAAAAGAAGGGAAAAAATTTGATTATCAATGAAATTTAATAAAACAACCACAAATTAATTTGTGAGATATAGGAATCAAACATAAATCAATATAATATTCAATGTTCCCAAAATTATTTAAAGTTTGTTTTTATAATTATAAATATTTTAAGTTTTATAAAAATTTATTATATTATCAAAACTAGAAAAATTATCTCATATTGTTACAAAAATTTAGAAAAATTATTATTGATTCATTTGTGACCAATAGGAACAAATCACAAGTTGGTATAACATGAATTGTGACTAAAATGATTCAAAGTAAAATTATATAATTATTAGTGTATTAGGTTCTATAATCATGTTTCAAATAATCAAATTCAAGAAAAATAACTTGGATTATCATAAAAATGTAGGGGAAATTACCAATTCATTTGTTACCTATAGAAATAAACCAAACATAATTCTAATGTGTGATTTTATTAAAATTACTGAAAGTGTTTTTATAAATTTTAATTTAAGTTTTATAAATGTACATTATGATAAAAATTCAGCAAAATAAATAGGATTATAATTAAATATTATGAAAACAATACTTAATTAATTTATAAATTATATCAACAAACATACATCAGACTGAAATATAATGTTCCTAGAATTATCTAAAGTTTTTTATTATAATTAGAACTATTTTTTAAAATTAAAAATATTTTTCAAATAATCAAAACTAAAAAAAATAAATGAATATTTTAGAATTTTAGGAGAAGAATCGTTGATTATTTTTTTACATATAGAATTAAATTGCATGTTAATATGATGTTTTATGTTCCTAGAATGAATCAAAGTACATTTTTAGAATTATAAGTCTTTTAAGTTAAATAAATTCAAATCATAAAATAAAAACTGAGAAAAGTTTCTATATGAAAAAATTTGAAATTATAATTGATGATTCACTTATGACCTTTAGGAACAAACTACATGTCAATCCGATGTGTGATGTGACTAAATGATTCAATGTGTGTTTTTTAAACTGTATAATGTGGATATAATGATTGAAAATTAATTTTTCTATTATTAATCTTTAAAAGTTTATAAATGTGTATTAAATGATCAAAACTAAGTAAACAAGGTCTGATTGCTGCAAAAAAATAAAATAACAATCATTGATTAATTTGTGACATATCAAAACGCACCACATTAAAATCCAATAAAATTTTCATTGGATTATCCAAATTGAATTAATAGAATTATAATTATTTTTAAAGTTCCAATGAAGTATTATGTGATCATGAAAGAGAAAACAAGTTCAAATTATCATAAAAAGTTAGGCCAATAACTGTAGATTAATTTGTGATAAAATGATATATTAAGAGCATGCATAATCACAACTAACTAAAGATCATGAGTAGGGTAATTACACTTAGGAAACATAAGATGTTTCTAACCATAAGCTACCAATTGAACATTGATGTTCTAAAGGATTGAATTAAATTGAGAAGGGGGTTTGAATGAGTTTTTCACTTTTTATAAGATTCAATAATTTTTAAAAATTAACCCATGCAACCTACTAAAGTTCATATTCTTGTCATATTATTTTAAATACTCCTGCATGAAAAAATAGGAAAATAAGTAAATCATATAATATTTACAAGGTTTGGACTCAGTGTGAGAACCTATATCCTTATCATATCCACTCTTATGGGTATATAGAAATTCACTATTATGAAGAAGTTAATAAAACTTGTGATAGTTCCCATTAGACACCTTTTATCTCACAATAGGAAATATTATACTAAATCCCATAAATTTACATTGTTTTCTTATAAAAAAAATTATCCAAAATTATTAAAAATACTTTGTTCAATTTTCTGAATAAAAGTTCTTGGGTCCGATGACTCTGAATCCAATGACCTTTGGTCTAATGAACCTTGTCTGATTGACTCAGTATGATCAAATCAATACGATCTTCCATTTTTCAATCTGAAGATCTAAAAATCTACTCAAAAACTCAATATGATTTTCCTCAGTTCGATCAAAATAATATAATCTTCTCAATACGATGTTTCTCAGTGCTGTAAATGAAAACAATAGGTGTCTAATCTTATAATGAGATATATTTTTTTGAAGGAAATGTTTCTCGAATAATTTAGTGCTCCACTTTTTACACTTACATGAAAAGTTACAAAGTGAAAATTCACTGAGCTACTATTTAAAGGAAACCCAGAATGGAAAAGGAGGGAAACATGAAGACTTTCCCCACTTCCTCAAATTCAAAAAAGTCAAGATTTACGCATACTTGGATTTCAATTTTGACCACTTAAACTCTTCATAAATCTTCTCGAATATTCTTGAGTCTTTCCCATATTCATCCTTTTCATACTTTATTATTTTCTTTAGTCTGGTATAACATATTTGCCTTTATCTTACTCTACTCTTTATGATATTCCTTTATTTCTCAGCTCATTATGAAATTCTTTTCTTTATCATCTCATTATGATCTGACTATCTTTCATTTCACATTATGATCGAACTATCTTCCTCATCTCATTACGATGAAATTCCACAGAAGATGACATATCAGTGTTAGGATTTTATTCGATTAAAAACTTGAACTCTCCCTTTGTTTCTTCTTGAGAAAAAAATAACTCTTTAAGAATCTTTACTTATTTTCATAATTGGTCTCCCTTTTATGGATCAACATCAGTAACTCTAATCACTCCGATGTTCTACATATGATGTGTTATCAGTGTAAGGCATCCATTTGATGAATCAGTGCCTCTTACTTGTCTGAATAATCATCCTCCTTAGAGTCAGTCAGGTTCAAATAATTTTAATGATGGAATTATCGTAACAATAGAATTATTATTAATATGTTTCTATATCATATTTTGACTCCACTCAGCAACATTGAAATTATTCAAACTTCATTATCTTTACCCATTCTAACTTTTGAAAACATTTGAGTTTGGTACTTCTGTATATGGCCTTCTATGTCTAGGTTTCTTGGACTGATAAAATCATTATGTTTCCTCCATTTCTTAAAAATCGTTTATCATGATAGTTTTCATGATTTTTGAGAACTTCATGACCAGTAAAGCATCATCTTCTTTTGAGGATAGAAAGTATAAACACTTTCTAAGTCCTATATTCACTATATTATTTCAAAACTCTTCAAGAACATTATGAATTATTCACTCAATAACTTATAAATTGAAAAAAAACCATGTTAAATGGATATTGAACTTCATACTGATGGACCTAAGATTGATGGTGTGTTTGATAAACAAACTTCATCTTTCTGGCCACTTCTGCATCCAATTCTGCTCAGTCTGATAACCTGAGTCTGGAAACCTGTATCTAGAAAGGAATTTTTTTATGGATAAAACTTTTATCTCCCTTTATTTGGATTCAAAAACATTCAAAAACTTCCAACTTTCTTATAAATACTCATTACGATAGACCAGGCCTGATCCTGAAAAATAAAAACATCCTTGTACAAAAAGGTTAGTTGTCAACAAATACAAAAAAATTATTAAAAGAAAACATCATAAAGGTTCTTCAATCTCCCCATTTGTATTTTTTGACAACCCTCATTAAAAACTTATCCAATTCTCAAAAACTTTCTACATCTCAAATTTTATAAGCAACTCATGTTTGTTGACTTTTTCCAAAACACAGCCTTTATCAAAAGAGAGTATCCTGAAACCACACAACTATATAAAGTAATGTTTTTTAATAAATTCCATCCCTATATGGAATGAAAATTTTATGTCCATATAAAGATAAATCCCCCTTCAGTTTTATTTTTCTCTCCCCCATTTTATGATAACCACATATTCATATTCAAAAAATAAAGATAAGTGAAAACATCTTACAAAGTAAAAAAGTTGTTACATTCTCTCCAGTTTTTTGAACATAATCCAAAGAATGGTGGGTCCTTTCCTTAATATATTTATGAAGTCATTGGAAGAGTCTATACAGGAGGTTTCAACCTCAAATCAACAAACCTTTCTTTTGGTATGAACTTCTAGAAAGATATAAAAAATTTGATATTTTTTTGAGATATATTATAGAAATACATATTCATTAGAAACTTTCCCTATTATAAAGTGAAACTTTCTATCAATATTTTTTGATCTTGAATGTTGGATAGTATTTTTAGAAAGATCAATTATTCTCTAATTATCACAAAGTATCTTCAATAGTTTAAAAACATTCACTTTAAAATCTTTCATAAAAACGTCCATCCACAACATCTGTGTATAAGCCTAAGTAGCCGCAACATATTCTAATTCCATTGTTCTCAAAGTTATTGAACATTATTTCTTACTATACCAAATTACACAAAATTCACCCAAGAAAACTTTTCCTCTTGTGGTTGATTTTCTATTATTACAATCTCTAACCCAATTGGTATTAGTATAACCCTGAAACATCATCTCACGATTTCTTTTGTACAAAAATCCATATGAATTTGTTCCATTGAAATATCTCAAAATTATCATAATTTCCATCATATGTGATTATTTTGGATTACTTTGATACCTGACACACAAATTCACAGCATAAACAATAACAGGTATTGAAACTGTAAGGTGAAGTAGACTAGCTATCGGCTTCTAAAAGTCTTCCTGATTCACACTTCTTCTATACTCGTATTTACTAAACATTGTTCTCATAGAGATAGGATTAGAAACTTATTTGGATTCTGTCATTCCAAATTTTTTAACAATTCTCCAGCATACTTTTATTGAGATATGAAAATTTATTTTTTTTTTACTTGTAAACCAAGGAATAAAGTTAATTCTTTGAGTATTGAAATTTCAAAATTCTTCTTATTAGAAAATTCATTGAAAACATTTTATTCCTCGCTAGAAAAAAAAAATTATATCATCCACATATATAATAAAAATTATTATTTTGTATTAACTTCTTTCACATACAAGATACTATCAGCTTTTCCTTCATAAAAATTCATCATTTTTAAACAATTTTAAAGTTTTGAATACCTAGTATATAGAGCTTCTTCATTTTGTGTTTTTTTAATCATGGTTTGTGACTTTTGGTGTTCTTTTGTTTTGGTGAATGTGGTTGTTCTATTCTCATGTAGTGGGGTACCAGGAACCCATAAACCGGCTTCTGAAAATGAAAAAAATTGATTGGCGTGCAACCACTGATAGAAAAATTCTAATAGTTTCTAATCATGCAACTAGGGAAAAGGTTTCTTCAAAATCCACACCTTACACCTATTCATAGCCTTTACAAACAGTTCTTGATTTGTTTCTTGAAACTTATCCATACTCATTAAATTTTTTTCTGTAAACCCACTTTCTTCCACTAATATTTTTTTGGTCACTAAACAGGTTCCCAGGTTTAATTTTTCTCAATCTGATCCAACTTCTCATTCATAGAATCCACTCATTCTTTGTGTTTAATTACTTCTCAAAATAATTCTAGTTTAAATTTTGATATAAGTAATGTCTGGTTTTTTAATATCAAATTTCTTCTGGTCTGAACTCGAGCCTTCTAATTTCCAATAATGCTTTCAGACTCAACATTTTTTTTAATGTAGAAAATTTCAAATTTTCTTTTTCATATGAACTTTCCTCATCACACAATTCTTCTGAATCTTATTAAGAATGTTTTGACTTACTTTCATTATCATTTAAAATCTCCAGTTTATCCTCCTCAGGATTATGAAAAAAATTAAAAGAAATTTTATTTTCAATTACTTTCACATCATTTGATTCCCAAAAATTTGGTAAACATTTGTTCAAACATTTGTAACATTTTTAATTTAGTTAATAATCCATAAAATTTCCTTCCTCATCTATCTCATCAAACTTTCCCAGGTCTGGATTTTTTATTTTTAGTAAACATGGAATTCCAAAAACATTAAAGAACTTAAATGAAGGTTTTTGGTTATAACATATTTCATAAGTAATCATATTGGTTTCTAGTCTTAATAAGCATCTATTTTGAACATGTAAAACAGTAATAACAGCTTCTTTCCAATAAAACTTTTAAATATTGTATTATGCTAACATAATTCTTCTCATTTCTACCAAACTTCTATTGTTTCATTATGCTAATCCTTTTTTTGTTGAGTATATGGATCTCTATATTTATGTTTTATACCATGCTTTCTTTGATAAGTTTTAAAAGTATTTCTTGTGAATTCGGTATCATTATATGTTCTCAACTTTTTTATATAAACCGTCATTTCTTTATCAACTTCTTTTTTTAATAATCTAAAAATTTTCACAACATCTGACTTATGTTTCATAAACATGATGTTTTTAATCTGAGTGAAATCATAAATAAATGTGATGAAGTATAAATATCCTTTTTTTGATTGATGTCTCATCAGTACACATAAATCAGAACGAATAATCTTAAGAGTTAGGGTATATTGAATCTCAACTCTATTTTGACTTTTGTTAGTCATCTTCCCTTTTTGAAAAGTAACAAAAACATCTTTATCTATTCTTTTCAATTCATGAAAATAATGTACAACATCAACTTTAAAAAGTTTTTTCTTGTTTTTCTATCCAAGATGGATAATTTTTTGGTGCCACAACTTATTTTCATCTTCAGCACTCAAGTAGAAGGAGTTACTAAACTCCTCTATTTAGAAGAGATTCCCACTGGTTCTTTCTACTTTTGTAATAACTTTTCCATCATTCACACTTTTGATAACATAAGAATATTTTCTAAAGATAAATTATTTTCCATCATCGCAAATATGACTTATACTAAGTAAGTTATGTTTTATCCAATCAACAAATAAAATTTCCTTATATTTCAACTTTTCTACTTCAATCTTAGTCATTTGGATTCCTATGATTTTTAAGAAACTATCATTACCAAAGGTAAATATTCCTCCATCGAGAATTTAAACATGTTTCAAGATTTTTATATCACCTTTCATATGTGAATAACAAACATTGTCAAGTATCCATGGTTTGTTCCTTTAACCTGCTTTCAAATTTGTCTCAACAACAAAGGCTATTTCTGCAATTTTTTTCTTTTCAACTTCCTTTTCTTTTCTACCATAAGAAATTATTTATAAAAAGTTTGTCATGCATGTTATGGAATGATAAAAAACTGATCACATCTTCTAGAAACTTATTCCTCACATTGAAATTGATTTTTTTTTGGAATTTTTATAACATATTGAGTTTTTTCTTTTCTAACTTCCTGTGGGTTAGGAAAGTTACTCATCCTTATTCCACTATTACTTTCTCTTTAATCAACCCTTCTTCTAGGAAATGATAATTTATGCCATTAATGATAATATTTATGCCCATAGATTCTACAACACCAACAATATCCATAAAACCTTGATTTTCTACTAAATAAATATCTTTCTCTGTAGAAACTTTGTTGAGATTGATAAATTATATCTTCTCTACCATACTCAGGAAATGATAAATCTTTCATTTTGAGTGAGTTTTTAAATTTTGTAGATGTGATAGGTTTCTCACATTCTTTTTCCACACAATATTTCACAACACCTTTTCAAGAATCTAAAATTTTAGAAAAATAAGATGAAATATTATTTTTAGTGAGTGATGATTTGAACTAATTATTTTTTTGAGCCTTATCAGCAACTTTATAAGTCATAGATTTTACTTCTAAAGCTTTGTTGAAGTTCCCATTCATCTTCCTTGAGGAATTTTTGGACTCAAGAAGTTTTAATTGAAACTTGTTAATTTCTTATTCCATAGATTACATCTTTTTACTGAGATCTTCAACCATCATTCATTGTTTAGAAATTCTGTGTTTGTAACATAAAATATCATAGATGTATTCTTCCTTCTGATTGATTACATATTGTCTTCCTTCAGCAACATCTTCGTTGTCTTTCTTTATCATTATAATTTATTTCTTGAGATATATTTTTTTCTCAAGACATGAAAGAAGTTCTATTCTAAGTTGATACTCTCTGTAAGATTCTTCACATTTTTTCTTAATAATTTGAGGATTTTTTTGACTTTATCAACTTTTTCAATGAATTTTCTGAATATTCAACCCCTGAGTAATTGTTTTTAGTTGAGTCGAACTTATCTTTCATACTAAAAATATTAATCTTATTCCCAATAAAATTATTTTTTAGATTTTTTTGGATCAATTTTCTTCTTTATAAATTTTATTCCACTTATTTCATTGAGGTTTTTCATCTAATTAATATCAATATTCTCTAAATTTCTTCTTGGGACATTTCATAGAAAATTGTCTGATTCCACCACACTCAAAAATTTTGAGATAAATTTTTCCTCCATGATTTCCCTTTTCTATTTGATAGATCTTAGATATAATAGACATGATTTTGTCATTCAACTCATCATCCTCTTTATCATAGGAGTCATAAGGATCAACATATCAGTGTCTTGTATTTTCATTTTTCTCATGGCATCAAAATGAATTTCATATTTCATCTTCTTTTTTAACAATAGGTCCTTATTCATTTCATAAGCAACAAGAAATTTTTTAAATTCATCAATAGATAAATTATCCTTATCTTATAAAGAGGAATATTGAGAATCAAACATGTCCAAAAATTTTCTCATAAGTTTCTTCACAATTATAGAATATTCCAGGACATCTCAATATACTTTAATATTGCCAAAAAAAATTTACTCTGGTGAAGTATTCATCAATATTATCTTCATGTCTTATTATGATGTCTTCATACTTACTACGCCATAATTGTAGTTTTTCTTCCTTCACTTTATTATTCCATTCAAAAATAATTTCCCGCTTGTCCCACATACTCTTTGATGTTTTGATACCCATGACCTTCACATAAAAATTTTCTGATAAGGAAATAAGGATAGTATTTATAGTCTTTCCACCAACTTCAATATTTCTCTTATCAGCAAAATTCATCAGGGTATCCTTCTCAATAGGTGGAACCCCAATTATAGCAGAATCAACAACTTCCAATCCATGATATAGCAAATAAGAAATCACCCTCTTTTTTCATCCATAGTAATTTTTTCCATCAAATATAGTAATACCTATACTATTGACAAAATTGATATTATCTATGATAATAATTCAACAAGGGAACCTTTGCTCTGATACCAATTAAAGTTCTAAAGGATCAAATAACAACTAAGAAGGGGCGGTTTGAATTAATTATTCACTTTTATAAGTTGAGATACTTTTTAGAACTTAACCCATTCAACCTATTTAATTTTATATCCTTATAATATTTTTTAAATACTCAGGCATGAAAAAATAGGAAAGTAAGTAGAAAATTGAGATTTATAAGGTTCAACCTCAGTGTGAGAATCTGAATCATTATTATAGCCACTCCCATGGGTCTATAGAAATTCAGTATTATGAAGAAGTGAATACAACTTGTTCAAACTCCCATTAGACACCTTATATATCCCAATAGAAAATATTATACTAACTCTCATATGTTTAAATATATGTCTTATAAAACAATTGATCCAAACAAAATTAAAAATACTTTTTTTGATTTTCTATAAAAAAGTTCATGGGTATGATGACTCTGAATCTGATGACCTTCAATCTGATTTAACCTAGTCTGGTTGACTTTGTAAAATCAACTCAATATGATCTTCCCTTTCTCTATCTGCACTTCTAAAACTCTACTAAAAACTCAATATGATCTTCCTCAGTTTGATCGACTCAATACAGTCTTCTCAATATGATGTTTCTCAAATCGGTAAACGAAAACAATATATGTCTGATCTTCTAATGAGATCAATGTCTAGAAAGATCTTACAATCAAATTCTTCATAGGTCCACCTTTTCCGCTTATATGAAAAGTTACAAAGTTTGAATGCACTGAGAAACTATTTATAGGAAACCCAGAATGGAAATATTGGGAATCATGAAAACATTCTTCACTTCCTCAAATTCAAAAACATTAAGATTTATAAATACTTTAATATCAACACTACTATAAAAATTCTCTATTGACACACATCTACAGTCGAGGTTTAATAAAATTGTTTCAATATTATTTCTACTACTAAATTTATTTTAAACTCATGGAAACTCATATTATCCTAATCAAGTTCCTCCCTAACCTATCCCTTCTCCAATCGATCCCTCCCCTATCCCCTCATGGTTGAACCCACCTCCTCAATATATTCTCCTCTATAGATTCTCCCTGCCAGCACATCCCAACCTCTGATGTGCTCCCGATGATCCTCCTCCTCTGACGTAGCTAGCCCCCCCCCCCCATTGGCGTAGTTCCGATGCGGACTCCCCTCCTCTGTGCTGACACAACTTTGATGTGACCTATCCACCTCCCCACAATCCACCTCCTCTAATGCAGCTCTGATGCGGCTTCAACATAGCCACTTCACCTTACCTGAACCTTTGCCTCTCGTCAATCACAATTCATAACTCCCCATTCAACTAGGGTTTCGAAGGCTTCAAGCACCTTCAAATGCAGATTAGTACACATTATTTGTGTTTATTTAACTTCTACCTATAAGATTCTATTTTCATTAATCATCACTAGGATATGTAAAATCTATATCACCTTCCTAAGGTTGTGAAGTTTCTTCCAATAATTCTATATATATAGTGATTAGATAGTGTTCTTGAGGCTATACAGTGGTCTGATTCAAGTCTCAAGATTTGGGTACCAAAGTTGGGTTATTTCAAAAATCAATATTTTATTTGAGTATTATTGAAAATGATATTAATAATATTAAATTAAATAAGTTAATTTAAGTTGGTGAATGTTCTTGAGAATGATTCAGATAAATTATGAGAATTCTAGATAAAATAATAATGATACTTACAAATTTATATTATGATATGGGTATTGATATCGATCGAGTTATGATTCATCATGTAGCATAATTAAATGAAAAACATATAGATATTATTGAATTATTAACATTAGTTTTCAATGGTCTAGGAATGTGGGGATCTATTGAGGATGATGTAACAACTTTTTATAACTATGCAGAAGGTCATATAAGATTGATAGGGGGATCTTTGATTTGTGTGAAGTGATTTTTTATATTTATATATTTTGAGATGTGACATATCCCGGTGATAGATTTATATTGATTACGATGGGATATTATTGTGGATTTTTTCTCACACCCACTGTATAAGGTTAGAGTGAGATGACTTATACATCTATATGTTACTACTCACCCACATCTCTAGGATGAGGAAGTCTAACTATTCATTAGGTTATTAATGGTAATATTTAATTTATATATCATATAAAACAAGATATTGGTGAATATGTCTAATTCCGATAGTATCCTTAGTATGAAATTGACATCATTCCAAAATTAATTGTATTGTTTTTTTTCTTATGTTTTTTAGACATGTTTTGAAAATTTTACTTGAGTAATTAGGCAACATGAGATTTTACTAATTAGGTAACATGAACTTTTGCTAGAAACAAAAATTCAAGCACCGATCACTAGCTTAAAAAAAATTAAAATTATTATTTGAGTAATTTTCTTTTAACTATGTTGTTCAATATGTTTTTAAATTATGTGGGTCTTGATCGTCGTATATATATAATTATATTTTCATTTATTCTAGTTCTTCAGATTATTGAATAGTTATGCTATTAGAGAGGCTATGGTTCTATACCATAATAGTATTCCTTTTTCTATTTGAGTTAGATAGCCTGTCATTTTTTCATGGGGGAATTATAAGTTTCATTATGTCCTCGTGATAAGTAAAACATTGATTGGTGGTTTTAAGGGGTACAATTTCTGCCTAAATTGTCATTTACACATGTGGAAATTACTGTTCAAGATAGATAATCTTGTAAAGACTAATTTGGTGAATTAAACTAGAATGTGTGATGATTTTCCTTAACGGGGATTGTTATGGTGTGAGTTATATGTTGAATTCATATTTAATGGAGTTGGAAATTAATCCTTAAATAGTTATATAGGAAGAACACTTGGGTAATGGTTGGGTAATTAACCTTGACATGAAATATGGGATATTGATTCCTTTTTAGAGGTTATTTATGTGTATTAATTTGTAGAAATTATGATATTTAACAAAGATAATGGGTTTGTATTTCTATTTTGATTTCACATGCTATGCAAGGGGAATAAATTGACAACATGAGTTGTCATGGGAAAGAAATATCGTAATCTGTTGTGTTTTTAGTGATGTATTAGATGTTTAATACTAACTTTGTTGTTCTATGTTTGAAATATGGTAATGGTTACTCATATGTGGCTTATGGTGAGTTGAGTTATGAAATTCCATGGTATGGAATAATTGGCCTTGAAGGTAATTGACCCTTTTTGGCGTTACACTATTATTTATATATTCACATACTAACTCCTTTAGTTAATAGAGTTTGTTGAGATATTTACCAAGGATTATGTTTTCACTCACTATACATGACACCTTTTGTGTGTAAAAATTGAATGTATTATGTTTTAGGTAATTGAATGTGGCCTTTATAGCTATGTATTGATTTCTAGTGACATATTGAATTTTAATATGCTATCTTAAAGATTATTAAGGAGTCTGTTGTCTACACTATATGTAATAATTTATTTCATGTATCATTTTAATCTATATTAAAAACTCATTCAAATATATTACTTTAATTTTTTTGTTTTTGTTTAGTTATTGTTGTTTTAGTGATTCCATTTTAATTTTTTTCATGAAAATATGAGTTTATATGTTAATTTTATTGAATTTTTTATCTTATATAGTAATATTTTCAAGCCATAAAATCCATATAGTTTATATTTTAATTTTATTAAACATATAAATATCTAAATAAATATATAAACACTATTTAAATGTTTTCTTGTATAAACATAAACAATATGACTTATTTGATAGATTTTTTCAATCCATGCTCGACCATTTCAAAATAGATCTACTTAGAAAGTCTCTAGAAATTCTAAATAGAACATTATAAAGAGGGTCAGCTTTCCCGACCTTACATGAGCATGGGAATTATCCCTTTGGGGTATCATATACTAGGATGGATAGCTTGATAGAGTTGAAGAGATTTTTTAACTAGCCAAAAAAATTGTCTATGAACCTGAACTTTTGAATAACTTCAAGCATGAAGCTCCAATTTATAGAGTCAAAATATTTTTTAACATCCATCTTAGGTGAAAATTTATCACTGTTAGGAAGAATACCATTTCTAAAGAAAATATAAATCATTTTTAACAAATCATATATAGATAACTCTACCATACAATCCATTGTAATATTCCAAGTTTGTTTTCATTTCGTTTAATGATCCTCTTGATCATTGGTTCATTCTTGCAAATCTTCCTACCAACCTTAAGCATGATCACTTTATTGACTCCCACATTTTTTATTTTGAATTGAATTTGTCTAACTAGAATCACTAGAATATTTACATCAAAATTAAAATTACTTATTTTTAATAACAAAGTCTCCCTTCAATATTAGTATCTAGATTACTCTTATTTAAGTATTCCATAAATCCCAGTTTAGTAAACATGATCATTCACTACATTAAAAAAAATAAAAACTTGAGATATCACTATATTCAAAACATTCCATATTTAAAAAACATGGAAACCCAATATCAATTTTATTCTTCAAAGATTCTTGTGGACTTTAACATCTCCTGAAATCTAAGAATTAACTTCATGATTTTTAGAGTTATCATGATCACCTTTTTTTAATTCTTCTATCAAATCCACATGAAAAAAACACATACGCATAGGCATGCATGAAGTGTCATACACCATCCAAACCTATTATTGTTGGGGCACAACTAGAAGACTCAATTGCATATTATCTTCCTAGATCTAAATGTTGAACATCAATAAATTCATTGAATTACTTTATCTGTCTAACCTGAATTAACCTTTAAACTTCTATGACTCCTTCATATACAAGCTATAACCTCCCTTTTAAATTTCAATCAGTGAGGTTCACCACTTAGTAATGACTTGCCAACAAATTATATGAGCCTACTGAGTAAGAACTCAGTATTAGAAATAAGATTTTTTATTAACAATATCAACACCATCCATGTTACCTAGTAAATATTAATGAGAGACAAAAACTCATGTGATATCAAACAACCTCTCACAAAACTATTAGTACATAAAAATAAAATCACATAGGTGAGGAACATACCAATTTATAAATTTTATTTGGCATTCTGCTCTAGCATATTGGAGGTTTCGGCACAGTAGCCTCTACTCCAACAGTCTTTAGAGGTTTAGGACTTGCTCCTCGGTGCAGAAGACCTAGGAAGTCTTCTTCTTCATTATTATTTTTCCTCCATTTAATTTTGTTTCTATTGTATCTATCACTGTAAATATATTTCTCTGTTTTTCTTTCTATTGTATCTTATCAGTGAATATCTTCATCCAGGTAAGCATGTTTTACTTTTTTTTAAATAATTTTTTCCTTGTGTTTTATCATTCCTATTCCCTATTTACAAAAATGTTATCGAAAAATATTATTTGAGATCATTGAAACGATTCAATGTTGTTTATTTTGTCCCATTATTGATTCCATGGATGTTGATACCATTTACTTAGATCTGAAATATTTCCAAGTCCTCATTTGGAATATACACTTGGAGCCTTACCTCTAATTACTGTAAGAAATAATGCTTTGTATTTTTTCCATTTAATTTTTTATAATTCTAAATAGTACTAAGGGAAGAGTACAACATGCTTCTTGAGGTGATAAAACTTTCAGGGGAATTTGTCAATTCAATAAGAGAGGTATCCTTTTATCTAACTTTTCCACCATTCATCTATTTTTAGTTAATTTATTTTTTATTTTTAACCACGAATATTTTTTATGGATTTAATGCCTATTTTAACCATGGAAATTAATTTCATAGAATAAATTCAATTATCAGTGACATTATTATCTTCTTAGTGATAAGTTTTTATAATATTTTACCATGTACAGGGTTGGGTCCCCTTATATATCTTTTGTTACAATTTTTTTCTTATTCCCATGCACCAGTAATCAATTTTCAACCATTAATATTTAAGGGCCTTGGTATAATCATGTCACTCTCAGCCTCTAAATCCATATTTTCTTATTTAAAACTATATATGAAACCATTAATAACATCATTTTCCATAATTGTAATTCCTTCAAAAAAAATAGGCGTCCTCAAGATGAGGATCACAGTGTGTAATGACTGTTTTCAATACATTATTATTACATACCCTACTATATTCAATTTCAATAGTAATTCAATATATAATATATTTTCATATATACAGTATACTATGATGAGAAAAGAAGAATTGTTTTCTTCAACCAATCCTCTCTCACCCAAGGATTGTGATTACATTGGTTACCTCTACTAAATTAATTTCTCGAACATATATAGCACACTTTATCTTTAGATAGTTCTATTTTGCTATGTGAGAACTACCATATCCTCTACATCAAAATCTTTATTAGTCACAAATAGTAAAGGATATTCCTTATTATCTAGAGGTAACAATATCTCACAATAAAAACACAAAATTAACTCTTTGTTACTCAACTAGTTGGTAAAATGAGTTTCAAACCTAGGAGTGGGAGCACCGCAACCCCATATCTAAATATGAGTTAGTTTTTTGTCATTAATATCCCTTATTAGATACTAGAGGTATATGTGTGAGGTAAGATACAAATAGAATGAATGATAATGAATTACCACTATATAATACCTATGAACACATACATGAACCCTACAAATGATACCTTAGAGTTCTAAGTAACTTAATAGGTTGTAAAGGTCTTGGAAAATGATATTTCTACCACCACTCCTATTCTAGGTTTACTGGTAAGATAATGAAACTCATGAACACCATATCATTACTTCCAAAATTAATAATCCAATTCACATAAGACAACAAACTCTAAACATAATCCTTAATTTGATAGGTATAAGAACATCATAACCCCATCTCTAAACATGAGTTGATTGTTTCTCAGTAATATCCTCTATTTTATAGGATGAATCATATGATCACTAGAGGTAAATGTGTGATCTAACATAAAAATGTAATGAATGATAATGAATTACCACTACATGATACATGTGAACACATAGATAAACCCTACAAGTGATACTTTAGAGTTATATTTATTTATTTCATTTTTCTTTGTTTTCATCATCTCGGTTCTAGTTACTTTTTGCATCAAGATGCAGAAAAAAGTGGTTTTGAAATTTTATAGAAATAGGTTACTGGATATATAGTTGCATTAGTGTTGTATTCCTCCTTTAATCCCTAAATATATTAATTCATTTGATTTATATTTTATTCCTCTAAAATGTTACCTTTTATGGATTTTTTTCTTATGATCATTTAATGTGTTTTGGTAAATAGTTATGTTTAGGCCATTTGAAGACAAAATTTAACTACCAAAAATCCGGTCAGTGAAAGTTATGTATTTAATTTATATTATAGGCTTTTTTCATGACCATCATGAAAAAATATTACTAAATTTATGTCTATGTATCTTTTCTAAAGACATAATTCTATGATAGGATTTTATGTTGTCTTAATGAGAATTATACATTATCATATTTTTTTCATATGCATAGCAAGTATTCTTGCTTTTATTTTCATATGCATATAATAGGTCCTCATGTCTGATTTTACACATAAAAACTACTGCTTTCATATAAAAACCTATTTTTTTATATGTAAACCAATTTTCACTATGTTTGTTTCATATGAAAACATGTTTTATTATAAATTCATATTATTATGTTGTAATTATGTGAAAACTTCTTATTATACATGCTTGTATTGTGCTTTTTTCATACCTGTTATCATGTTACAATAATTATGAAATTTTATTTTCTATATTACACACATGCATTATGTGATAACCTATATTATAATTATATGAAAACCTATTATGCATTATGGAAACCTATTATAATTATATAACAGTGCATTATCTTATCTATATTATGAAAACCTGCATGATATATAATTATAAAAAAATATGTATGCTTAATAGTGAATTATGTTACCTGTATTATGTATAACAGTTCATTATGTTAATATATGGTGTTCAATGATTTAACTTACACTCACCCTTGTTTAGTTTCTTAAGAAAAAATGATGTTTTTCAGTTAAATTAAACTCCAACCAACAAGAGGCGTTCTATTGGTAGGTTTTTGGAAATAAAACATGGGAAACATTTTTCATAACCAAAAGATAAGAAATTGGTGGGTTTATGTTGAGTTTTCTCACATTCATGTTCTCATTAATCATTATCAAATTATTTAATTGTATTTTGAGGTTGGATTTCTATAAAGGTTGCATTGATTCATTTCTTTTTGTGAATTATTTTGAATATACCCTCTAGATAAACTTTTAAGATGAGTGTTTTTCTTTTTCAACCTAATAACTTCCTTTTTTTACTCCTACAACTATTCTTTTGGTGTTAATTTGGATCTTTTATTTTCTTTCAACGTGTCATAGAAGATTATTGTCATTCAAGATCACCCACAAGAATCTTAACTGAACTTACAATGCTTTCATTATCTACTATTTTTGGTCAAGCAATTGAGCCTTTAGAATAACTCATGGAGACTTCTTATATTGGAAGACTGGGTAATGTTTCTTTCTTTGATTATTAATTATATTCATCACAGAGAATCATTTACCATGAATCCATTTTTTCAGCAACGAATATTTTCTCATCCATCTATCTATCTATATTTTTATCTTGTCCTTATTTAAAATCTTATTTTATTATCTAACAATGACTAAAGTGTAAAAGAAAATAACTTAATCTGAATTGTAGTTTCTCTTTCTCAATTGTTTGCGAAAAAGAAAATCAACTATAGAGATCTTGACCATGAAGAATTTTTGGGAACTTTGCAAAATTTCAAATGATAGTTTAAGGATTGTATGTTGACTTTTTCCTCTCATTTTCATTGATAAGTCACCTTGGAGTTGGAATCAGTGGGTGTTTATGTGTCAATATTTAACATCGTGTCAAAGGTATTTAATATTACTCTCCTCAACATCACGACTTCAATTATGGTTCAATAAATCTCAATAAATATAAGAAAAGGATTTTCAGGTAAATCAATATTTCATAAAAGTGTGTACATATAGAATTTTTAATGCTTTCAGAATATATTGAATGTGGAATTCCATTGAATATGAATAAGCGGATAATTTATAGTGAGATAGTATTTGAAATCCACTTGATGAAATTTCTTCTATAAAGTTACATTCAGTTCCCACTGCATTATTTTTATCAGTGTCAATTAGTGTTTTCAAGGGGTTAACATTGTATTTGGGATCTGGACTCTTTATCCGCATTATGGGCATATCACCTGTAAGTTTTACATTTTAGATACCAATTAAATGAAACAATCCTCCCATCATATGCTCTTAGATGTATATTTTTTGTGTAAATCTATATACCAGTACTCTGGGTCCACACAACAACACTAACTGAAAACTAATCAACTCTTATCACTAATCATAAATGTGTGTGTATAATTATTTCTAGATTTTTTATTGAAAAAAATTCTTTTATGGCACTTATTTAAGTGGTTTTCTTTTTGAATTTAGGTGCAAGTGTTTTTTCAGAAATTGAACAAATATTAGTTATTTTTTCAAACTAATTATCACAAGTGATAAGTAATAAAATCAATTTTCAATAAGAATTGTCATACAAACCCATAAACACTTGTTTTTTGATGAGTATGCATCTAAATGTGATGATACATTTATTTCATATGCATATCTATGTTCATGTTTTTCCCAATATGTGTTTTTTTCTAATCTTACACAACACTTACATTCAATTCCTAGGGTTTGAATGGGCCATTTTTTATTTTCATGATTTCAATATCCAAGAAACAAAAATTTCAGAAAAACATTTTTCCACTATTTTCGTTTTTCATGTTTTTTTGACTAATATTTTTATCATGAAGATTCCTTGCACTAAGAGGGGTTGGTGCTCCAATAGTCATGGTTTCAATGGCTATTTAGGGAATTTTTCGTGGATTTAAGGATATAAAAACCCCAGTGTTATGTCTTGGAAATTATAGTTTTTTTATTCTATAGCTTTAGATCTATTTGATAGTTGTTAAGAAAATTTTTCTATCGAAATTATCAATTATGATAATTAGTTTGAAAAAAAATAAGTGGTATTTATTTTGTATCTAAAAAATCATACTAAAATTCTAGAAGAAAGGTACTTAAATGAGTTTTAAAAGGTCACTTATTACAATAAGTTATCTTGAAATGCTTGTACAAAAGCACATATAAGTGATATAAGTTTGGAAAAAATACTGTCAAATAGAGCTTTGTCATAACTTACCAATGGAAATTTTTCATTATTAGTGTAATCTCGTTTTTTCATGACATGGAAATTTTTTAGCTATAATTTTATTTCCCTTTCTCATGTATTCATTTGGTCTGGGATTATATAGCACAGCCATTTCCCTCACTCAGGAACATGTATGTTTATTATGGCAACTGCTAAGAATGATATGAAGTTGTAGTGAGGTGTTTTTTATGGAATCTAGAGGTTATTTCCATGGTTTGTAACCGTGTAAATAGATCTATAGCCATAGTTTGAAATCGTGACTATAAGTGTGCATGACTTAAGCTACTTACATGGTTCTAAACCATGTCAATAGGGTTGTTTCCATGGGTGAAACCATGGATATAGCCCTATTTACATAGTTTGAACTATGTCTATAGGATTTTACCTATATCCATGCCAATATGAGCCTCAGTTCGTGAAACCGTCTCTATAGCCTTATTTTGTTGTAGGGAAAGTTTTAACACTTCAACTCTTCATAAATCTTCTAAAATATTCTTGAGTTTTTTCCGTATTTAGACTTTTAGGAATTCCTTTCTTTTATTTAGTCTAATATAACTTCCTCATCTTCATCTTCCTTTATTCATTACGATCTTCCTTTCTTTATCAGCTCATGAAGATCTTCCTTTCTTTCTTAGATCATTATGATCTGACTATATTACACTACTCATTATGATCTGATTACCTTCCTCAACATATTATGATGAAATTACTCTATAGATGACTTATTGGGGTCATAATATTATTCAATTGAAATCTTGAACTCTCCATCTATTTATTCTTAGGAAAAAACGACTCTTTAAGAATCCTCACTTCTTCTCACAACTGATCTCAATTTGATGGATCAGCGTCTGAAACTCTGATCGCTCTAATGTTATACATCTAATGTGTTATCAGTTTGAGGCATTCATTTGATGAATTGGTTCTTATTTCTGATCCGATTTATCTTCCTCCTTAGAGTCATCTAGGTTAAAAATCCTCATAATGATGGAATTATCATTATGATTTTTCTGTATCCGATGATGACTCCACTTAGTAATATTGAAATTTTTCAGACATCATCAGCTTTACAAATTCTGCCTTCTGACAACTTCTGAGTCTGGTACTTCTGGATCCTATCTCTTGTGTTAAGTATTCTAGAACTGATATAATCATTATTTTTCCTCCATTTCTTCTAAAGATTTTATCATGATAGTTTTCATGATTTGTGAGAGCTTCATGACTAGAAAATCATTTTCTAGTTTTGAGTTTAGAAAGTATGAAAATTTACTAACTCCTGGCTTCACTATCTTCTTTCAAACTCTGTAGAAATATCATTACTACTTCACTTAGTAACTTCTAAATATCCAAAAAACATAATGTTTGATGGATCTTGAACTTCATACTGATGGACCTGAGATTGATGGTGTGTCTAACAAACAAAATTCATCTTTCTGATCACTTATTCATTTGGTGTTGTTCAGTTCGATAACCTGAGTTTGGAAACGGGGGTCCATAAAATTAATTTCTTAAGGATAAAAGTTTTCTCTCCCTTTGTTTAGATTTAGAAACTTTCAGCTTTTATATGAAAACTAATTATGATGGACTAGGTCTGATCGTGACAAACAAAAAAATACTTTTAAAAAAAATGTTAGATTTCAAAAAACAAAAAAAAAACCTGTTAAAATAAAACATCACAAAGGTTCTTTGAACCTCCTACATCAACACACATGCTAAAACCACACTAGAAGAATCACAATATACCTCACAACACATTTCTTGATCAGGTAGAATGATAATAGTTTTTTATGTCAATCTCTTCTTCAACTATTGAAATAAATAATCATGTATATCATAAAATTTAAATTTTAATCCCTTCCTAATCAATGTCATCATAAGTGTTTCTATGTGTGAGAATTCCTGAATGAATCGATGATAATTACCAGTAACGTCCAAGAAATATTGAATATCAAAGACATTTGTGTGAATATTCCAAGTCATCACAACTTATATTTTCTTAGGATCCATTGATATTCTAGATTTAGAGAAAACATGTTTAAGGAACATCACCTCTCATATCTAAAAATGACATTTCCATATAATAGCATACAAATGGTGTTATCTGAATGTTTCTAAGATAATAGATAGATGTTCCCCTATGATAATTGTAGGATCATGAGTATATCAATATTTCATCAATAAACACAATCACAAATGAATCCAAATAAGGATGGAAAATACGATTCATGAAGTCCATAAACACAACTAGTGTATTTTTTACTTCAAACATCATTACTATGAACTTTAAAAGGACATATATCATTTGAAAATATATCTTTGGCACATCTTCAACTTGCACTCTCAACTGATGATAACCAAACTAGAGATAAATATTTAAAAACCACTAATCAACTCTTATCTAATAGAATAAATCATTGATCCATTATAAAAATATATTAATTCTTAATGGTAACCTAGTCCAACCTATGATAATCAACACATAACCTCAACCTCTTATCCACCTTCTTAGAAAAAATCATTAGAGCTCCCCATAGAGACTCACTTTACCTGATGAATCCATTAGATTCAAGATCTTCCAACTGAATTTTCATTTAATTTGGCATATCTAGAGGCATGTGATAAGGAGGTATAGATATATGCTCAGTTCCTAATATCAATTTGATCAAAAAATCCATCTCTCTCTTTAGTAAAAATATGATAAAATATTCAAGGAACGCATCTGGATATCTATCTACTACAAGAGGAAAAATAACACTTCAAAACTCTCATTGATCCAAGAATAATTATTTCTATCAAATATGTGTCTACCCTAATTGTCCCAAATCATAATCGGATCTACTAGCATGATATTCCCACTCTCCCAAAAAATCATAGGGTTTATCACAATAAGGAAATAAGGCCGCTCATATTTGATAATAATCAATATTCTATAAGAAATGTGTTAGCCACTCCAATTTTATACCTAGATCAAATAATTTCATCTCTAGAATAAAAAAATCCCAAATATGCCTATATCCACTGATAAAAATGGAACATGATGGGTATCTCTTGATGGAATCCTCCCTTTTTCTAGTGGAGTGTTTATCGAAAAAAACATTATATATAATATCAATATCCAAATCCATGTTTGAAACTAAAAAAGTATAAATAAAATAATGAGAAGAAGTAGAATTAAATAACACACATATAGGTAATCAGCATCATACATCTGATCATGGAAAACCACTCACCAAGTCCCATTGGTACATGCTCCATAGAAAATAACTGACTAGACTCTACACCTCTACCTTGGCCCATGGTTTCTTGATTTCCCTACACCGTATCTTCTGATTGAACGAGTCTCTAAGAAGCCTGGTCACCTATGTGACCTAACCTCTAAGATGAAATATGGGTACCACTCTATAATGGTTCACTAGCCCATGCATGAAATGCTCATGTGGAAGCTGAATCATGACCTCCTCCCCTCTAAGATCTCTTTTATTAATATTTTAAAAATGTTTTATTTTTTCATAGGTTTGAAACTACTTCACCTCACTAGGATATATAGATTTGGTATGGAATTTTCAAAACAAATTTTTAGTACTCTATTCATGCTCTTCCTCTAGAAGAAGGAGAAGAAAAAGTTCTTCCTTGACCACATGTTCACTCAATATCCCTATAATACTCATCTGTATTTCTATTTTCACTACCTCCAAACCAACCACCACCCACTACAACCTACCATTCTTCCCTCATATCATTTTGTCCAATAATATAATTATTCAACACTTTCATGAAATTAGATTAAAAAAATTTCAATTCTTCAAAAAAATATATAACATTAACCCATACTTGAAATGTTTATATTTAGATGTCTCATTACCTCCCAAGGTTGTAGAAAAATAGAGAAAGTATTCAAACCTTGAAGCATAATCAAGAACAATCATATTTCCCTACTTTAGATTCATAAACTATTTGTCTATATCCATCATCACTGTCTACAAGTATAACTACTCAAAGAAGAGAGGTTGAGAAGTTACCCATGAAAATCTCTCAGTCCTCTTTTCCTAGATTATAATATCCCACTTTTATTAGTATGGTTCGTTAGGTATAACTATGAAATGCTTCACTTTATTCCCTTTTGTAACATCAATCATCTAAAATATCTTATCCATGATTTCTATCCACTCTGAAACTCCATAAGGCCCAACATGTCCTATGAAGTCTGGTGGATGTCGTGCTCAAAAATCTTGAACCACATAAAATACCGCTACCACCACCTAATATAGTCTCCCTTCAAGGTTCAAAATCACCTTAAGTATACTCTCAGTAATATTTTTCTCTAATAAAGTCTTGAGCTCTCCCACTAAAGAAACATACATGGCCACTTCCTTCATATGCCCCTCATCAAAACACTCTTACTTAACCTCCTTACCATGAGACTCATTGGTACACTTCTTTCATTCCATGATTCTATAAAAAATCAACACATTATTTATCAATCAATATCAAAATTTTCAAAAAAATAAAAACACCATGCATCACTTATTATACATAGTAACAAGGTAATTATCCAAATAATGACTAATCATGTTACATCATAAAATTTTATCTCATATATTTTAATTAACTAATTCATTACTATTAACCTATTTAGAAAGACATTGATTGGATTATTAATAATTTAATCATTTAACTAAAATCAAACACTAGTTGAAATAGGGGATTCTGCATTATGCATTGAACATTGATTATAAAAAACCAATGTTAAAATGTCTTTTCAATATCGATTATAAGGAAACTGATGTTAAACTCCTGAGATGAATGATTTTTAATGATGGTTTTTTTAAAATTAATGGTAAAGACAATTTATAACATTTGTTTTACAAAACCAACATTAAAAGTATTTTAAAAATATCAAAACACATGTTCTTACCATTTCATTTGATCGAACTTATAAACCCTAAAACACTCTCTCTAGATGAAGAAAACTCTCATTCGATATCGGATACAATTCATGCCAATCTTCTTCACCTGAATCCTCTCATTCATGCTGCCCCACCACCCTCTCTCACATATGTCACCCTGCTTTTCCATCTCTCCCTCACCTTTTCTGCACCTCTTGGCCATCCTTATACCACCACCCCCATCATGGTGGAGCTTTCTCCCCATCTTCTGATGTCGTTAGTCAAAAAATGCACCACACACACACCGTTGAGCCCGCATCCCTATTATTCATGTTGTCACCTTTTTCACACCCTCCAATAGCAAACCATATGAAAATTCAATGTCATCCCTCACAATAAACTGGTAAATCCATCAAATTTAAAGGAAAATGGGATTTGAGCCCTAATAAGTGATGCAGTAGTATGGGATAACTTACCAGCAGTTAATGTAATTTCATTTATATTATAGTTAATTTTGAAATCTAATTTTTAGTCTGTCAAAGTAATTTCATTTAAAAGTTAAAAATTAAAAATATTCTGATATATAAATTGGTGCATCTAGTTTTGGTTAGAAAATTTTATCTTCATTTTTTGTTTTATAATTACTATATTCGTGCTTATAACAAATTTAAAATCACTAATTATGAATACTTATTATTCTGAGGAAAAAAATCTGTGTTAATGAGAAGTCATTGTAGAAAATTTCACATAGTAATGAAATTTGGATTTATATGTATTCCTATATCAATGAAGTGTGATATCAAAGGTTCAATATTCATATATAAAGATATATCTCATGAATTATTATAAAATTTATATAATCTATCCTCTTTTTAACTATAAAAAAATTACAACTCACTCAAAAAAATTATATGAATATATAATCTACTTTCCTATATCATCAGTTATCCATTAATCTCGATGTGGATTTGTTTCACTAAATAAAAATTGGTTATGACTTAGTATAAAAATCATTTTATTCCTCATGATATCTATCAACATATTTTAGATGATTTGTTCCAAGTTAAAAAAAACATCATATGAGAAAGGAGAGAATAATTTTATATCAATTAAATACATATAAAAGATGAATCATGGTCAAACAAATAGATTAAAGAGATTTATCCATATCATAAATAAGGATCATTAACTTATATTTTTTGGAAAAAAAACATTTTTCAATATTAATTATAATATATGTTTATTATGGTTTTGAAAATATATTATTAATGTTTATTGTTTTTTGGGGTAATTTATGGATCATAATTATATAAATGCATAGAGAACAAGTGATGAATTTGATAAAGGGGTTTATTTTCTATTGGATTTTTCTAAATGGAATCTTGAAAACTAAGGCAATCTTTAATGTTCAGGTATGAAGTTTTTGAATATGATAAAATCATAGCCCATACAAATTAAATGCCAATTGATTTGTTATGGTTTTAATATAAGTTATTTTCATTGGATCTGGCATGGTAAATTAATAGACAATTCAACATCTAATGTTGATGAAAAAAATAGTGTGAGACATAAAACCATCTCGAAGAATTAATTCTTGATGTTGAAGTTAAAACCATTAAAAACGTAGTGGATGTTGTATGAAGATGATAAAAAATCATTATTTATAAGTTGTACTAAATTTACAATGTTATCAATAGTATAAATATTGGTTAATTTAAAAGGAAAAAATAAATTAAATGACAAAATTTTCATTGAATTTCTTGAACTTTTGAAATAGTAACGTTTAAAAAGAAACAACCGTCCAAATTCTAATTATGATGCTAAAAAATATTATGACCAACAGAACTAGGGTATATGAAAATACATGATTACCCCAATGATTGTGTTTTTTATAGAAAGGAATATAAAAGTTTTTCAAAATATATGAAATTTGTGACAACACAATATAAAATGGATGGAAGGTCCAACAATAATCCATCCCCAAGGATAGTTACCAAACATCCTACTGAGGAAATCTTGTATCTTCTAATAATTCCTCATTTAAAGCATTTATTTGTAAATTCAAATGATGCAAAGTGGTTGAGATCCCATACATATGAGCAAATATCTGATGGAAACCTACATCTCCCCCATGATTCATCACAATGAAAGTGATTCAATTAACAATTTCCTGATTTTGGAAATAAATTTACAAATCTCATAATTAGATTGTATATAGATAGAATAAATCCATATCAGAGCCTCAATAACAAATATTTATTCTGGCATGTTATGTTGGTTGTTTACAAACTATCCCCACATATATTTATAAAGTGAAAATATGTTATAATTTTCAATATAAATGACTTTTATGTCTATAGAAATATATCTGGTTATAGTGTTAAGGGATATAAAGTTTATCCAATTTGTGAAGAATAGATTTTATATCATCAACTGTGGAATGTGATAAAGACAGTGTACAAGGGTCATCAAAGATTTTTGTGAATGAATCACCCTTATCAAAAATGAAAAAAAAACCATTTAATGGTATACAAGAGTTTTATTTCCCCCACAACCTTTGTTGATCGATGAATATTAAAACAAGGTGAAAATCGTTGATATTATATTAGCGAAGATAGAATATTCATGTAAGGGACCGGATTTTCTTGAATCCTTTATAATGTCTTGGGTGCTTAGGGTTTGGGAAAGTCTATCATTTACTATTGTATACATTTTATTAATTATTTATATCTTGATTAAGTATAAAAACCTTACATTTGTAAAAATTTATATTGTGTGTCAAATATATTTTCTGAGTTGCAGTTTAATTAATTATTGGTTGACTATTTATTTAATGTTTTAATATTATAGTTAATGATAATTTAAATTATAAATATTGATCAATTATTATAATTTTAAAATTTTTGGATTTTTAGAAACATGAACATGTTCCTCAATAGTAGATTTTTATTAAATATAATTGGAAATTATTTATTTTTGTGTTTCTTGATTGATTTATAATTATTAATAAAATAATTCATTATATTGTGATATTTATCTAAATGTTGGAAATATTAATATTTAAAGAATTTATTTATATTAATTAGTCCATGCATAACATATCATGTATATATTTTAATATAAATTCCTTTTATTTTATTATTAATAACATCCAAACATATTTCTTTATATAATGTTCTATTTGAAAGCTATTTTACATTGAAAATTTTATATTTTTTAAAAAAATCACACATTATGTACATAAGCACACAATATATATTTACAAAGTGTTGTGAAATTGATCAAACGCCGATTGAAACCGCAAATCATTTCAAAACCTGAAATATAGGATCGATCGTAGGCGAAGCGCATCGTTGAGAAAGTGGATGTCGTATTTTCATATGGCGATGATAATAAAAAATGGTAATACAAATACAAAAGAAATACAAGGGGTAGAGAACACAATGTAGAGACAAAAGTCAATACCATTTTATTAACATATCACCATATTTATAGAGTACATGAGATCGGATCCAGCGGTTTAGATTAATCCCTATAGTATTTAATACAACGACTAGAATACCAATGGTTTGAGAATATTTAAGGTTGGTTATTAAGAGGGGAATTAATTGGAAATTGAGGAGTCACCATTATTGTTATAATTATGACATCCATTAATAATGTTTCATAACACCCCCCTTGGATGTCATAATTTCATGGAACCTTATTTAATCTTCACTTAAAAAACCCTATGGGAAAAATAAGTGAAGCCAAAATAAAAGAACTCCATGTCATGTTTCCTAATTAAAAACCTTATTAGGAAAACCCATTGGGATAAAACTTGATAAAAGGAAAAGGTGTACAATAATCCCAACTCCCCCTGATTATATCATTTATCTATGTATTTAGGACATAAATTTATATTATTATTTAATTATGTCTTCAGGACATGTTAGAAAGACCATTGGTAATAATTAATGGTCTCATTAAAAATTACAACTCAATGGGAAGTCTAACTATTTCCATTAATTATAGATATCCATAATAATTTATAACATTCCATTGGATATTTGTAATGATGTATTATTGCCTCATTAAAAAACTCATCAAAGAAGAACCCTTCAGGGGAAAACACTTGATTAAGTAAAATGAGTACAATGAAATCAAGTCCCCAGAGTGTTGCCTCATTAAAAGCCTTATCAAGAAAACCCAGTGGGAAAAACTTGAGTAAGGGAAAAAGAGTACAACAGTTACATCTCCCATTCATAATGATCATCATTTATCTCATGGAATTTCCATGATCAATTCATAACCAAAACATTCAATTTTGAATTTTGGAATAATAATAAATTATACCCTTTAGATTTAAATAAATCTCCCATTCATAATGATCATCATTTATCTCATAGAATTTCAATGATCAATTCATAGCCAAAACATTCAATTTTGAATTTTGTAATAATAATAAATTATACCCTTTAGATTTAAATAAATGGGGAAGAACATTAACTTGCATAATAATATGATTTATTTTCATTTTCAAGGTATGTATACACATGTACATTTATATCCTTCAGGTATTAATAAAATGTGCATTTATATTTAATACTTCTATGATAAATTTTTTCTTCATCAACCCCTTATGTATAAAATCTATCACTCTTGGAAGCAGGAGATTTAATTATTCATTAAGGGTATAACCATTCAAAATTTAATAGTGCATCTTCAGAATGATTAATTCAAAATACAATGACATTCCCTGTAAGTCATTGATTTCAGAAAACTCTTCAAGAGTTTAGATGTTTTTCAAAACATCTTAATAATATGATGAATACAATGATTCATACATGACATGATAAATACAATTTATATTCTTCCTTAACTTAATATGGATAAATCTTATTCATTTCACTGCATTATTTATCAGATTGGGTGAAACTTCTATAATTTTGAATATGCTTCAGGCATTTTGAATCATTATGGGATTCATATAAATATCCAAATAAGGAAGAATATAATATCATTGATATTAAATAGTCTTTATAGTTTGGATAATCAATCTAGAACTTTATATGTTGATCATTTCATAAGTTCTTTTAATAATTTTGGCCAATTATTATGATGTCGACATCTATGAAAATTCGCAGTCATCAATGAGTTTTAAAAGAATTCATAGAAAATATATCATCAACAACATTTTATTGAGATCTCATAATTTTTCTGGTACTAGTGTCACTTTAGGGACAGTATCTAAAAAGATATAATGTTGTCAATATATTCATTTTCCTCTTCATGGGAAAATATATTTATTTCTTTCTACTCATGATGACCAATGATTTTATATAATCAGTTAAACCACACTTTAGGTGTGTATAATCAGACTATTTGTTTTCAACACTTTATATTCATGTAAGTGTTGTGAGCATCTTGTCCATAGTTCTTCTGGACCATGTAATATATGATACTCAATATTTCATTTAATCAACATGCATATCATGAAATGTATACTCACCAGCAGCAAATAACACATGTGATCACTTAGTGTATGCATCTTTCATATAGATGGATCACATGGTAGGTGGGTGCGCCCATATATACTTCTTCATAAGTATATGGGAAATTTATTTCCATAATAACTGCTAATGATATAATTAATTTACCTCAAAAATGGGTACCTCGTGGTAAATTATTATACAGAGGGAATTCATAATGACTTAATGATAATAAATTCATTGATAATTTTGTAGAAATGCATCCATTAAATAAATTCATTATTCTCCCCCTGATGGATGTCTAATATGTTATCAATAAATCGATGCTTGTGTATACTTGAATAAATATCTTTCATTATAATTGATCCCAGATTGCCTAAATCATCATTTCATATATTTGAGGTGCCCAGATCAGTAAACTTCTGGTTTACCATTATTGATTCGATTGTACATAACAATTTCTTTATAATCACTTTTATGAATTCTTGTTACATATAGAGGTACTTATTTTGTCTCCATATGATATTAATTTTCAAGAATACCATTCATATATCTCATTGAGACTTAAGATATAACCAAGCATTAAGAATTTTTAATACCATGTAGGAATATATTCTCTCTTCTAGAGTCATTTATTAATTTTCACTACCGATAAATGTACTTATATGAGCATATACTAACGCATATACAAGTTCTTTTGAATCATTTAATCTAAATAATATTTTGATTCAATATTGACACATATAAGATCTTCAGGATATTTCATTGTGAAAACTCATATTTGTCATTATAATTTCCACTTATGGTGGTTGATGAATTCATAATATAATCATAATAGGTTAGGCCCATCACCAAGTAGATTATTGCATAATTTAGAACCTCTGGCCAAAATATTTTGGAACTTCGGGTCCAAATATTATTTTACAATACATCTACCTAGGATAGGAGCCCCCACGTATTTTAAAGCTGGAGAATGTGGTAGTGATTACAAATGTGGAAGAATCTTCTAGATTCATGAAACACCTTATATCCATCCAAAATTATAATTCATAAAAAACATTCACTTTATCAAATGAAAGATAAATCATTTGATCAAACCTCATCAACTCTCAAATATTCATGATATCATAAATCCTAAAAAAATCATGAATAATTTCATTCCCTTAAAGGAATGAGAAATAGTAATTAATACTACATTCACATCAGGGAATTCATTCATTCATCAGATTTCATGATCCATGAATGATAATTTATTATTTATCAATAATGATCGTCTTTCATAAAATATAAATTTTATTGATTATCATGATCATTGTTTTAACCACATTAGGTGGTAAAATAATTTTTATAATACATATCGGATTATAAAAACTATGTAATTCAATCATTTCATTTATGAATTATATGAACAACAACATCCACTTCAGGGGATAGATGATGAGATGATATTGATAAACCATAAGAATATGATAAATAATAATGTTTCCCTTGATATTGTTGCTACGGGAACAATAAATGATAAATGAAGATATTCTTCAATATAATGTCAAAGGAAATTATTTTCATATCACCCTTAAAGGATGTAATATTTTATAAATATCAATAAAATTCATTGTGCTTTGTAAATATTTACTATCATCAAACCACTTCTTGTGGTTATATATTTATTATTTGTTATAAAAAAAATATGACACAATGATCATTCACAAAACATCATATTCACCTCCAACTTGATTTATAATAAAATCAGGTATATTTTCATTCACTTTAGGGAATGAAATAAATAATTTTCAATAAATATTCTCATTCACTTTGGGGAATAGAATAAAATTATTTGTTCGGGTTTTATAATGTTTTCAAGATAATTGCATGAATATTAAAATCAATTTCATCCACTATGGGGGGAGGATTTTATAGTGTCTTCAAGACAATAGAATGAATATTCAACTCAAAAATTTCATCAATTTCATCCACTTCGGGGGATGGATATATATAAAATATATTTTCACTTGTTCATCATGAACATTTAATTTCTCTAAAACATTTTATAAGAAATAAAAGAAAGAGAGAATAAATAAAAAAAATATATACAAATATTCAAAGTAAATATCATCTTCATTATGAGACTTTATATATAATAATAAAACTTGACACCATCAGGGTGAACAAGAAATAAGAGATATGAAATTTCATGGTTCATGGAATGATTAGCGAACTTTGAATCAACGTACAACAGGTACGTGATGATCATCAAACATCGGCTCGACGTACGACAGGTATGTGATTTCATCAAACATCATCTCGACATACCACAGGATGTTCATCAAACATCATCTCGACGTACAAAGAGTATGGGATGTTCATCATTCAACGGCTTGACATATGATGGGTACGCGATGTTCATCATTCAATGGCTTGATGTACAATGGGTACGCGATGTTCTGCATTCAACGGCTCGACGTACGATGGGTACGTGATGTTCATCATTCAATGGCATGATGTACAACAGGTACATGATGTTCATCATTCAACGACTTTACGTATGATGGTTACATGATTTTCATCATTAAACGGCTCGACGTACGACAGGGACGTGATGTTCATCAAAGTTTGGATCGACGTAAGACGGGTACGTGATGTTCATCATTCAACCACTTCTGGTGGTGTAGATTTTTATTCATTTGTTGAGTGATGTTTGTCTCAAAATTGACCACATCGATTATTAATCAAACACATTCTCTTCAAATAAAGGAGTGAAATTTATCATTCGTGATCCATTACAGCTCTTCAAGAGATCATTATTTTCCCCGCAAAAAAAATATTAAGAAAACCATATATTATTTTCAGATTTATAAAGAGGGGAAAATAAATGTAACAATATCTTACACATAATATAAGACTCACCTTTTTTATGTAGCACTTCGAATGAGTGGAGTCGATGCGCAACGAAAGAGTATGTCAAAATAATAATGTTTATAAAAACATGTGACATACCTTTTTCCCACAATTTTTTATGCCGATGATGGGGATGAAGGCAATGTCATCATGATGCACAATGCGGAGAAGATGATCGTTCTGATAATGTGTTTTGAAATTGATCGAACGCCGATTGAAACTATGAAGCATTTTGAAACCGGAAATATAAGATCGATCGTAGGTGAAGCGCATCATTGAGAAATCGGATGTCGTATTTGCATATGACGATGATAATAACAAATGGAATTACAAATAAAAAAGAAACACAAGGAGTAGAGAACACAATGTAGATCCAAAAGTCCATACCATTTTATTAACATATCACCATATTTATAGAATACATGAAATCTGATCCAGTGGTTCAGATTAATCCCTATAATATTTAATCCAACGACTAGAATTCCAATGGTTTGAGAATATTAAAGGTTGGTCATTAAGAGGGGAATTAATTATGAATTGATGATTTGTTATTATTGTCATAATTATGACATCCATTAGCAAAGTTTCATAACACAAAGGTTTTTTAATGCTTTTTAAAAAAATTCACGTATTTTTTTAAGAGTTTTTATATAATGTTTGTTTAATGTTTTGCACAAACTTGTTTTTTTTTAAACGTGTTTTTCCATTTTTTTTATTTTATTCTCATCCTTTCCATTTTTTTAAATCATTTCCCCCAAAAATTTTCATATAAAATCTATTGAATTATATATCAACCCCATTTATTTTATATTTCAATCGCACCTTTTTTTGTTCACGTATCTCATGCTTTTTTTTCTTTATAATTAAATTTTATATTAAATACCCTCATCATTATTACCATTTAATTTTATTTTTTTTATATTTTTATTTTCTTATGAAAATGTCAAACCTCACACTTCCCATTTTAAATTCATTCCATCATTCATCCACTAATTAATATCTCTCAAAAACATAATTTTAATTCCATAATTAATATTTCAATTATAAAATTTTCTACACAAGTAATTTATGTCATCAAAATATTAATAATTACAAAATAAACAAATTATACCAAAAAGTATAACGCAACTCACACCTTTGAAAATATAACAAAATAATTAAATAATTTATTTAAATAATAATCTTTCTAATATTTATATAAATATCAAACACTACAACAAATTACTTTCAAAATAATTATAAATCAAACAAAAATCATAAAATTTCTAATTTATAATTATCTTTAATAAAATATTTTAAATATTTAACAAACATTTACTTTACATGAACATGGTAATATATCCACAAATCCAGAAATAATACATTTATAATGATCGATCAATATTTATCATTTAAATTAATATTTTCCATAATAATAAATCCTTAAATAAATAATAAACTAATAACTAATTAAAATTAAACTCTCAAAATATATTCGATATGCAACATATATTTTTTATCAATGTAAGGTTTTTATACTTAATAAAAATACAATATGTAATATATTTAATAAAATTATTACAATAATAAATAATACACTTCCCCAAACCCTTGGTACCCAGGAAATGGCAATGGACTCAAGAAAAATTGGGTACTTACATTAGATACATCTCAAATAATTTTCATCCTCAAGAATTAAAATAAAACTCTAAATAATATAGAGAACAACCCAAGTAAAAGAAAGAGAAACTTAGGTATTGAAATTAAATATATCTTAAACGATTTCCATTCTTAAGAAACTGAACTCAACTTTTTAAAAAAAAAATAAGAGGTTCAAAAATTGATAGTCATGGGGAGAAATATATCAAAATAAAAACCCACCTACTAGGGAAAAACCAAACACAACATGGAAGATAGATTCCAAAATAATTGAAATAAATTATAAACCATTTTAAATTCTTATGTTTCTTAATAATCAATCATTTTTTAAATAAATTAAAAAATTGTGCTTACTAATTTCAATTAGGGTAAATTAATTTATTTTTACAAAAAACCATATACACCTAATTTTTTTTGAAATAGTTTTTAGGATCAAATTTAATAATCACTTCACAGTTATTCAACCAACACAAATCCGGATCTCAGTTTTAAATTACAATAAATAGAATATTTAGAAAAAATTATGAAATCGTCATTAACAAGCATTAAAGATCAACACCACTTCAATTATTTCATGCAAGGTTTAGTTAAATAAATATCATTATTTTTTTCTATTTCAATTCATTTAATATCCTATGAGAATTTTTTAAACAGGTAGTGAAATCAATTATCACAGTATCAATTAGCTATAAAAAATATGCATGATGTGGTGATTTATCATATCAATAAATTTAGAAAAGAGTTTCTAATATATTAGGAAATTAGCGGCTATAAAATTAATTATAATGACTTTCAATCATCAAATAAAAATTGGAAATAAGAAAAAAAACAATTAAATAAGAATCAATAGTAAGAAAAAAAGAAAAAATAGTTTCAAATAAATAAATAGCTACTATAAAATAAATAAATAGTGTTTAGTTAATTAGTCACTCACACATTGTCATATATTCATCCTCAACACATTTTCTCATCAATCATTCCATTTTGAACTCAATCACATAATATCATACCAAGTCCTTCGAAGGATATCAACATAAATTTTATAATTCTTTATTTCATAAAGCTTTAATTTGAAATAGTAAATGGACAACCAAATATAGATTTTAAAGAGATCAGGTCATCAATAAAGAATGTCAATATTCAATAAATCAACACAATAATTAAACACATGATATTACATAGAAGTTTCACAAGGCATATTAATATTCATTTTTTTCATAATTACCACATGCTTATAATTCATGCATCAAATTGCATGCCCATATTAATTCATTTGTTACCTTTTTATCATGATTTTATTTAATTACACTATTTCTAAATGTTTCTATTCTATGTTTTATACTTAATCAAAACATAACAATATAAATCATGTAGAAAATTTAAATCATTCTCAACATATCATGGATGAATTTAACAAGACACATGATTTGGCATGATTTTATATCAAATTGTTCATAGCATTTAACATTTTTAGACTTTTTTTCTACAATAATATTTTCATATTTATCACAACATTTGTAAATTTAAATTATGTGACATTAATTCCTACTAAGCACAATTTGTATTAGGTATTCATCACAACATTTCATTAAATAATACATTCTATGTAACATGGATTTATAACTCAAGCATGTGATTTAATTAAATTAACACATACATACAAATTTAATTTAATTTCAAAAAATTTCCAAATTATTAGTTAAACTTAACACATAAATAAAATTTCATGTTAAGGAACATTGGAATTTAATACATGATACTAAAATATTTCTTTCAAAAAAAATTAACTTGATCAATAATTCATAAAAGAAATGCTTAAATAAGGAAGCTTTTATAAATTTTTTTCATGGAAATAACATTTTTTAGACACGCTCTGTAACGCCCCAACCCCAGTTACCCAGAGTCGGTGCATTATTACATAACATTGGCATGATCACAAGAAAGATCAAATCTCGAAAGACCGATTGGTTTAGTAGCCTTGGAAACACTAGATATATTCATAAGTTTTACATTACATCATAAAATGAAAAACTACTACAACAACATAATGTTTCCACAGTCCACACTATAATCCCCTCATAATATCCCTGCAGGTCATTCATAACTTACATCTTCACTTCCTGGGTAAAATAAAACATAGAAAAGGGGTGAGCTCAAATGCCCAGTAAGGATAACAATATAGCGGAAACTTTCATAAATAAGAATAAAGATTTAAGGCAATGTATAACTAAAACAAAAGCCTTTTAAACATGAACTTTCAACATGGTATGGAATAAATAAAATGAAATAATGACATTTACTTATTCACATGGATATTCTACTAATCGAATAATCACATGCAAAAAAATCAATAACCACTTTCATAATGTTGGAATGCATAATGCCAGACTATCATAACCACATAGCCAAGGCCTCGTGCCAAGACTACAAATAAGATTTTGTCAAGGCCTTGTTCCAAGACACTATTTTGTCTCATGAGACCTACCGATGCATCGAGGAGCTATAGCGGGCTCCACCCGTCACATATTAAGTCCAATGCATTCCCATATGAAAAGGTTTAAACATAACATAAACATTCGTATTAAAACTAGCATACGAAATGTAAATACATTCACCATAAACTATGAATGGTATAAAAATAGCACATCCACAGTCAAACATATCACAACACCTTCAATACAATATAGAAGTTTTGTATCAAATAAATCAACTTCAAATAATCTTAAAATCCATCAAAAGATGTTGACATAGATGGAATCAAAATTATTTTTAAAGAAATATCTCCTTTTATTTTGAAATAATTTAAGATCCATATAAAATAAAACATTTTCTTTGAAAATATTCTTATAATCTTGTAAGGGAAGCTCTGAAGATTTTATAACGGCGGAAAATAGCTGCACCCGCCGTATAAGTTAAAAAAACATTCTTACCTTAATTCTGTCGAAAAGGTTAAAAAGGACCTTGTTTTGAAAACGAACGAGAGATTACTTTATAAACCACTTATAAAAGTCAAAAAGGGTATAAATGACTTTAACTCATATTCTAGTAAATAGTAAAAATGTTTTGAAATGCATTTTTAAGAAACATGGATGTGGATGATAAAGAGATCCCAGTAGATTATTACGTATAAACAACCATGGATAATGAAGAGGTTGTAAAGTAAACCCTTACCTTGTACTTTTCCTTGGTTGGGGTAGGTTAACCTCCTGTATAATGGTGAAATAGTTGTTATTAAATTATACAAGAATCATATATATTAATATGATATCGTATATGATCTTTTAACATTGATTTGTCTTAGAATTATCGTCATTTCGGGAGTTAACTTACTCATTTTCTTTTATATGTTTTGTTACATAAGCCATGGTTGTTGTATATTATTCATATCCAGAATGATATCCAGTCCTTAAACATTATTTTTAAATCATCAAATGATAATTATACTTGAATGGATACGATGGAGAATGAATCTCATCGCGTTCGTGGAGACGGTAGTCCGTACGTATGCACGAGCGACAATATCATTATTTTGATATTAAAATAATATATAAATGGATGGTATATCATATATACATAATCATTAACATGTTATATTTATTATTTACATGAGTTACACATCATTATTATACCCATCCAAATAATATTATATTGAATAACAATTACACCACGACGTGGAGACGGTAAGCCGTACGTACGCACGTATGGTGACATGTTATTCAAAGGGTGGATAGAATACTGAATATGATTGTACCATATTTATAATAACATCACAGTATATGTGAGATACTGGAGTTATTATTTTAGAATGGTAAGAACAAAGGAAGAAGAAGTGGAAGAAGAAATGAACTTGGAGAAGGGTGGTGAAATCAATACCTCTTCTTCGGGTTCTTCCTTTTGATTTGATCAAAAGGGCTCCTTAGGTTGGCTTTCTGATCAAACTAAGGCCTTTAGGTTGTAGTGAGGGATGTTGGGAGAGTATTTGGGCAGAGTTTGGCCGAACCAAAATGCTTTTAAGGTGTGAAGAAATGAGAAGGAGGAGTGCCCTTTCATAAGAGGGGTGAGGGGCACCTTTGGAAAAGCTAGAAATATTAATTTATAATAAATTCATATTCGGTTTCTAATGGATCCAAAGTTGATTATTCAAAGTTTAAGGTTGGGATAGGTCGAAAACCACTCAACCAATAGAATTTAGACAGGTTTGGGTACTTATATTAACCTTATCTTTAAGTATTAACTCTAAGTTAATTAGTTTCACATTTACAATGTCTCTTTGTATTTTTATATAATATGGTTAATAAACTTACTATATACATCCACGAGACCCCCAAGTGGTACATTAATTATGAACCTATCATGATATAAGTCTCTTGGCCGAACCTTAGATTTTTAAGAATTTTATATCAATTAATAATATAATATTTGTTTTAAGAACTCTTTTATGTCAATTTTGACACTATTCAATAGTTGATTTTTTTGAAACTCATAACAGATTGATTACTTAGAACAAAGTCAATTAAATCAATAATAATATATCATATTATCCTAGAAAATTAGTCTAATTAATTAAAAGTTTCATATTATATTTATTTGGGTATTTATAATATCAATTATTTTAATTGTTCACTATTATAGTAATTACTGCATCATCATTGTGTCATATATAAAATAAATTATTTAATGTCTAAAAATTATAAATAAAATATAATTATGTAGAAAAGCTTTTTTTCTTTCTAATGAATATTTATAATCGAAATTCCATCATATATAACCCTATGTAAAAATTGTTTTTCTAAAAGATATATGCTTGTGTCATTTTTGTATTCATTTTAACTTAATTAAAATAAAGTGTCATTATCACTTACAAGTGGATCCATGGGGTCCCAAAATAGACCCAAAGATTCCCATGGTCGACCATGTATCAACCAATAGGGTTAAGACACGTTTTAGGGTAATTTAGTATTATTATAATATTATTTGTTTTAACCCTTATTTACCGGATTTACCCTTAACTATGGTAAATAAAATATTTACCGCAGTAATTATTCAAAATGTCTAAAAATAAAAGTTACCTATTTACACAATTTGAACATCCTGATTCCAAATATGGAATCCATTTTTCTAAATTCAAAACACATAAGTGGCAGAAATTAATTTAAAATTAATTCCCGCTGTCAAAACAAAAAGCGTGTTTTTAAAAGATAATAACTATCAAAAGATTGACACTTGTTTATGTTCGGTTTAATTGTAAAATTTTGTCTAATGACCAACATTATATTAAATTGTAAAAATATATTCTAAATATACTTTAAAACCACTCAAATTCATAATTTATCACTATTAATTATTTTTATTAAAAAAGTTGTTTTTAATTAAAATTTAGTAATTTTCACTATTCGTCAAAATATGAAAGTTATCCGAAAAGTACCAAAATTTCACCTTAGGCTAAATTCGATATTACGAATCCAAAATTGAAGTCCATTTCAAAATATAAAATATATATTATTTCAAAATTTAGGTATTACTATTCATAACGGCCAGTTTGATTGGTTGTGGTGTGTGTTAAAACTCGAAGTTGCGTACAACACACGCTACTGTTTTATTCAAAGGAAAGCGTACCGTGGAAGCTTGGGAAGTTTCATTTTAAATTTTTTGATGTCTCCATTTAGTCAAAAAGTTTAAAATATTGTATTTAAAAAGGTTTCACTATCAAAAGTTGATAAAAGTGCAATACTGAAAATGAATCTGTTCTTGCATTATAACTAAGAAACTCATAATATGGATTCTAAAATTATAAAGTTTAAAACTTAGTTAATACTATTCATGACCTCTTTTAATGGCTTTTTTTTTGGTAAGTCATGGTGCAATTGAACTCGGTGTTGCGTGTAGTGCAAGTTATTAAATTATTTTGAAGAAATAACACACTATGAAATCATGGGGTGTTACATTCTCCCCTCCTTCAATAAATTGCGTCCTCGCAATTTGAAATTGTTCTTCGAAAATAAAAGGTTGAAAGTAGAAAATATATTTGTGGGAAAACCCACATCGGAAATTGGGTTACTAAAATTTAGTCTTAATATGAGGAAAAGAGAAATCAAAGGGTCACCACCAAATTATGATCTCGATTAGGAGAACATTGGTGGAAATTTGAGACATATAATTGGAGGAAAAACGTAAATATTTATAGGTAGTGATTGAGGTCATCAATCACAAACAAGTATAAAATTGAGGTCCTTAAATTCATCAATCTATGAGGAATTGAAATACCATCGGTTCAACAAAACATAGGGTATTAGGATAACACATTTTTGACGTTTCAAAATATCCTAGTTGAAATCCCACATCGAAAAATGAATTAATGAGGTCTCTATTTAAAATAAAGAGTCGAAAGTATGAAGATTACCGAAAATAACACATACTAGGGTTCCATGTAGGAAAATATGGATATGGAAGAAAAATCTAACAATCAATTATCTAATGGAGAGTGGTAGAGAACATGGCTATAAAAGGGCCAACAATCCCAAAGCCATAAATTAGTGATGATTTAAGGTACCATCAAGGAAAACATTTTTGTTCAAAGTTGCTTTTCTTAATATTGAGGAATTTATTTATGAGATTGGCTAATATCATAAGGAGATATACTTACTTTATAATTAGAGTTTTATCCATTAAAAAATTTCTACCACAAACTCATCTTTCACTCTAAAAGATAATAGAATGTAAAAAAAATTCTATTTACACTATTCGTATAGGGTTCCAAAATAAACGAATTTATAATCCATCTACATGATCTTTTAATAAAAACTACATTATTTAATCCAGGACATCTCATGGTCCAGTGGTAGGTGATACACCCTTGTCGCCCTTCAGTTGCGGGTTCAAGTCTCGCAGCCTTGCCGGACGCGACGGGTTGCCGCCCGACCTCCGGGTTGTCCTTTTATGGCAATCCAAAATAATCCAAACTATAACTATCCAAAATACTTCTGTCTAAACTCACAGTCTAACATTTATAAGGAAGGTAAACATAATATAGATCCTTTTTACCCCGTAATAGCATATGAATACCTTCATCAGGTATTACCATATTCCTTATTGATTACATTCATGCTCCCTTATTCCATATAGAATGCTGGATATACTTCATCAATCCAAAAATGTTTTAAACCCCAACAATGATGGAATATACAAATCATTAATCAGTTCCAAGGTAGTCAAGAATATCCAATATATTTTTTCCAAAATAATCATGTATTATTCGAAAATCACTACCTCGGTATCAGAACTATATTATGGTTTATCATTCTCTCAACCATATATTTTCCAAATATTTATCTTGGTATTGAGTCACTTTTCTTTTTTCCACACAATCTCAAGTCCTTAATGAAATAGTACTGTAGTACAATCCTTATATACTCCATAATTATTATAACAAGTACATTGTTGATACAACACTCAATTGACATAATCAACATAAGAACTCTAATCATTCCTCTTCATCTGTGGTAGTATCATAACTTGATTATTATCCAATAGCATCATTTGCGTCATAGTCTGATGACTGGGACATAGGTTCGCGTAGTGTCCAAACTCCTTGCAAATGAAGCATTGTACATTTGAAACCATTTTCTTACCCTTGCAGTCACGTACTTTGTGCCCTTTTCCTCCACACTTATAACAAACTCCCATTCCTTTCAGGCAAGTTCCATGGTGTTTCTTTCCACAGTTACCACATATGGGAAAATTCTTCTTTTCCCTCTTCCCTTTATCCATCTTTCTCTCTTCTATCCTTTTCTTCTCTTGCTTCCCTTCAAAGCCATAGGACTCAGTAATCTCTTTACTTATCTTATCAATACATGATATTATTTCTTCATATGATGATAATACATGGGAGACTATTTCTCTTATAAATTCTAGCTTAAGACCATGAAAGATATGATCCTTCCTTCTCTTTGGATCATGTGCATTTCCGGAGTTCTCATTCCTTCTACTGGGCGCCATTTCTAAACAATGGCATAAACTAGATCAGTTTATGAATCAAAATACATAATCCCATACTTATAAAACACTTAACATAAATTGAACTATTTATGGATATAATCCATAATCATAAGAATGTTTTCTTTAAGGAAGTATATACTCATAAACCCTTCAAAATGATTTGTAAAGAAAATGAGAGTTATCCTAAGCATATCCCCCGGGAGTGTCGTAACCAAGAGTGCAGCAAGGCCCGTTGTCGTGTACCAGTTCCCGTTCGAGTCTAGATCAAAGAGGTGTTTTCGGGTTTTACCCCTAGGTACATCTGTTCCAGAGCCGCCTCTACCTGCTCGTATCCAGACAGGGATGTATTGCTCGGAAAACTCACAAAATCTCTACAATACCAAAATTCTAAGAAGTTCTTCTATACTAATCCTCAAAGTTCATCTTAGGTCTACGTGCTCTAATCATAGTTTATCTAAATCTAGCTTCCAAGGTTTGTACTAAACTTCCTCTGATACCAACTGTAACGCCCCGACCCCAGTTACCCAGAGTCGGTGCATTATTACATAACATTGGCATGATCACAAGAAAGATCAAATCTCGAAAGACCAATTGGTTTAGTAGCCTTGGAAACACTAGATATATTCATAAGTTTTACATTACATCATAAAATGAAAAACTACTACAACAACATAATGTTTCCACAGTCCACACTATAATCCCCTCATAATATCCCTGCAGGTCATTCATAACTTACATCTTCACTTCCAGGGAAAAATAAAACATAGAAAAGGGGTGAGCTCAAATGCCCAGTAAGGATAACAATATAGCGGAAACTTTCATAAATAAGAATAAAGATTTAAGGCAATGTATAACTGAAACAAAAGCCTTTTAAACATGAAATTTCAACATGGTATGGCATAAATAAAATGAAATAATGCCATTTACTTATTCACATGGATATTCTACTAATCGAATAATCACATGCAAAAAAAATCAATAACCACTTTCATAATGTTGGAATGCATAATGCCAGACTATCATAACCACATAGCCAAGGCCTCGTGCCAAGACTACAAATAAGATTTTGTCAAGGCCTTGTGCCAAGACACTAGTTTGTCTCATGAGACCTACCGATGCATAGAGGAGCTATAGCGGGCTCCACCCGTCACATATTAAGTCCAATGCATTCCCATATGAAAAGGTTTAAACATAACATAAACATTCGTATTAAAACTAGCATACGAAATGTAAATACTTTCACCATAAACTATGAATGGTATAAAAATAGCACATCCACAGTCAAACATATCACAACACCTTCAATACAATATAGAAGTTTTGTATCATAATAAATCAACTTCAAATAATCTTAAAATCCATCAAAAGATGTTGACATAGATGAAATCAAAATTCTTTTTAAAGAAATATCTCCTTTTATTTTGAAATAATTTAAGATCCATATAAAATAAAACATTTTCTTTGAAAATATTCTTATAAGCTTGTAAGGGAAGCTCTGAAGATTTTATAACGGCGGAAAATAGCCGCACCCGCCGTATAAGTTAAAAAAACATTCTTACCTTAATTCTGTCGAAAAGGTTAAAAAGGACCTTATTTTGAAAACGACCGAAAGATTCCTTTATAAACCACTTATAAAAGTCAAAAAGGGTATAAATGACTTTAACTCATATTCTAGTAAATAGTAAAAATGTTTTGAAATGCATTTTTAAGAAACATGGATGTGGATGATAAAGAGATCCCAATAGATTATTACGTATAAACAACCTTGGATAATGAAGAGGTTGTAAAGTAAACCCTTACCTTGTACTTTTCCTTGGTTGGGGTAGGTTAACCTCCTGTGTAATGGTGAAATATTTGTTATTAAATTATACAAGAATCATATATATTAATATGATATCATATATGATCTTTTAACATTGATTTGTCTTAGAATTATCGTCGTTTCGGGAGTTAACTTACTCATTTTCTTTTATATGTTTTGTTACATAAGCCATGGTTGTTGTATCTTATTCATATCCAGAATGATATCCAGTCCTTAAACATTATTTTTAAATCATCAAATGATAATTATACTTGAATGGATACGATGGAGAATGAATCTCATCGTGTTCGTGGAGACGGTAGTCCGTACGTACGCACGAGCGACAATATCATTCTTTTGATATTAAAATAATATATAAATGGATGGTATATCATATATAAAGAATCATTAACATGTTAGATTTATTATTTACATGAGTTACACATCATTATTATACCCATCCAAATAATATTATATTGAATAACAATTACACCACGACGTGGAGACGGTAAGCCGTACGTACGCACGTATGGTGACATGTTATTGAAAGGGTGGATAGAATACTGAATATGATTGTACCATATTTATAATAACATCACAGTATATGTGAGATACTGGAGTTAGTATTTTAGAATGGTAAGAACAAAGGAAGAAGAAGTGGAAGAAGAAATGAACTTGGAGAAGGGTGGTGAAATCATTACCTCTTCTTCGGGTTCTTCCTTTTGATTTGATCAAAAGGGCTCCTTAGGTTGGCTTTCTGATCAAACTAAGGCCTCTAGGTTGTATTGAGGGATGTTGGGAGAGTATTTGGGCAGAGTTTGGCCGAACCAAAAGGCTTTGAAGGTGTGAAGAAATGAGAAGTAGGAGTGCCCTTTTATAAGAGAGGTGAGGGGCACCTTTGGAAAAGCTAGAAATATTAATTTATAATAAATTCATATTCGGTTTCTAATGGCTCCAAAGTTGATTATTCAAAGTTTAAGGTTGGGATAGGTCGAAAACCACTCAACCAATAGAATTTAGACAGGTTTGGGTACTTATATTAACCTTATCTTTAAGTATTAACTCTAAGTTAATTAGTTTCACTTTTACAATGTCTCTTTGTATTTTTATATAATATGGTTAATAAACTTACTATATACATCCAAGAGACCCCCAAGTGGTACATTAATTATGAACCTATCATGATATAAGTCTCTTGGCCGAACCTTAGATATTTAGGAATTTAATATCAATTAATAATATAATATTTGTTTTAAGGACTCTTTTATGTCAATTTTGACACTATTCAATAGTTGATTTTTGTGAAACTCATAACAGATTGATTACTTCGAAAAAAGTCAATTAAATCAATACTAATATATCATATTATCCTAGAAAATTAGTTTAATTCATTAAAAGTTTCATATTATATTTATTTGGGTATTTATAATATCAATTATTTTAATTTTTCACTATTATAGTAATTACTGCATCATCATTGTGTCATATATAAAATAACTTATTTAATGTCTAAAAATTATAAATAAAATATCATTATGTAGGAAATATTTTTATCTTTCTAATGAATATTTATAATCGAAAATCCATCATATATAACCCTATGTAAAAATTGTTTTTCTAAAAGATATATGCTTGTGTCATTTTTGTATTCATTTTAACTTAATTAAAATAAAGTGTCATTATCACTTACAAGTGGATCCATGGGGTCCCAAAATAGACCCAAAGATTCACATGGTCTACCATGTATCAACCAATAGGGTTAAGACACGTTTTAGGGTAATTTAGTATTATTATAATATTATTTTTTTTAACCCTTATTTACCGGATTTACCCTTAACCATGGTAAATAAAATATTTACCGCAGTAATTATTCAAAATGTCTAAAAATAAAAGTTACCTATTTACACAATTTGAACATCCTGATTCCAAATATGGAATCCATTTTTCTAAATTCAAAACACTGAAGTGGCAGAAATTAATTTAAAATTAATTCCTGCTGTCAAAACAAAAAGCGTGTTTTTAAGAGATAATAACTATCAAAAGATTGACACTTGTTTATGTTCGGTTTAATTGTAAAATTTTGTCTAATGACCAACATTATATTAAATTTTAAAAATATATTCTAAATATACTTTAAAACCACTCAAATTCATAATTTATCACTATTAATTGTTTTGATTAAAAAAGTGGTTTTTAATTAAAATTTAGTAATTTTCACTATTCATCAAAATATGAAAGTTATCCGAAAAGTACCAAAATTTCATCTAAGGCTAAATTCGATATTCCGAATCCAAAAATGAAGTCCATTTCAAAATATAAAATATATATTATTTCAAAATTTAGGTATTACTATTCATAACGGCCAGTTTGATTGGTTGTGGTGTGTGTTAAAACTCGAAGTTGCGTACAACACACGCTACTGTTTTATTCAAAGGAAAGCGTACCGTGGAAGCTTGGGAAGTTTCATTTTAAATTTTTTGATGTCTCCATTTAGTCAAAAAGTTTAAAATATTGTATTTAAAAAGGTTTCACTATCAAAAGTTGATAAAAGTGCAATACTGAAAATGAATCTGTTCTTGCATTATGACTAAGAAACTCATATTATGGATTCTAAAATTATAAAGTTTAAAATTTAGTTAATACTATTCATGACCTCTTTTAATGGATTTTTTTTTGGTAAGTCATGGTGCAATTGAACTCGGTGTTGCGTGTAGTGCAAGTTATTAAATTATTTTGAAGAAATAACACACTATGAAATCTTGGGGTGTTACACGCTCCATCATCATTGAAAACATATTATCTTACTACTTTTATGAGTCTAAAACAAAAATTTTAATCCACAACATGATCTTATTAGATTGTTAATTATCATTCATTAATGTTTTATCCCTAAAACTAAATGTATATCATGGAAGGAAAATCACATCATGTCATGAATTATGAGAAATAATTATTAAAATATCATGAATCAATTGATTTTTAAATGAATATAAAATAAATACTAGGATTAAAATATATTAATATAGGTTAGAATAAATAAATAAACACACTAACCATAATTAGAAATCTTAATTTAAACCTATGACAATGATACATTTACCCTTCCTAATTTTGTATCCTATAATCATTGTATTTCTTATCCAAACATGATTAATTTGTTTTCATGGTTCTTGTGTCAGGTCATATGGGGTATACAATACTTAGATAATATCTAGTGTTGCTAACTTTAAGTGTTCTGGTATCATTCATGAGGGGCCCTAAATATCGGTGTTCTAGTCAATTCCCTCCCATAATTACTAGTTAGGTTAAATGATTCCATTGCACTACCAAACCCATGAAAGAATCACCCATGAATAACTTCAAAATAAATCTTATATCTCAACCAAAATCTCTGATAACACTTTTTTATGACCCACCCCCACTGGAACCCCACCTAGGTAGATAGTGAAGACAAGTGTGACCCCCGAAGCCCATCTCTAATAAGTTATAGGTTAGCAACTAGCACCATGAGTATTTTCACACAAATAAGAGACATTACCCTCTTAAATATTGATAAAATAAAGTTAAACCAACAATTAACTCTACATATAAATATTTAAAATATGTGTTAATTAATATAAATAAATTTTATAATTTTGACCCCTTATTGATGGACTGATAAATTTTGTGGGGCCATTATTTTAGTTCAATTAATGTTGGAAGGGTTGGATTTCTTTTATAAATAATAGTCATATAGATCATGTTTTGTCAAAAATCAAAAATATATATATCCACCCATATTTAATTAAACATTCCTTCCTTCATGGTGGTGGATTGATGGTGTCGAATAAAGAAAAATATTTCTGAAAATGTGTGTGGTGAATGACAAACAAAGGTGAGCAATGAACGAGCAATTTAGCTGGGGTATTTATACTCTTTTCTTATATCTTCTAAAATATTATATTGTATGGAATGTTGTCTATTCTTATAAGTTATCCTTGTTGATCCTAAAACATTCATTTTTTGTCCCTTTGAAACTGATGATTGGAATTATCAATACTATTTGATTGTTATCCCCTTCACATATAATGATTTGAATTTTCCATCATATTATTTGATTGGAACTTACCCACTAAAGACCAAGAGATATGATTCTTATATCACATAAAACATTGATAAACTATATATTCTAGTAATTCCTTCAAATATGATAGGTTCATACTTTCCTTTATTTCTATTCATTCTTAATTTTAATATCATACTCTTCTCTCAGGACCTTGTTTGGTCCAGGAGAAGAGATTGATATATGTCTTCTTACATAATTTGAATCATGATCATATAGTTTTAGTGTGTCTTGATTATTATGTATTTTCCCATGTTATCTTTAAATTCAGTTATGATCAAATATATGAATTAATTCATTTTATTGAAACAATTCAAATATATTCATGCACTACTACTGCTATGTGATTCCCATGAGGAATAGAAATATTTTGGATATGGAATTGTAAAAGGAAATCTACTAAGATAATGGGAATGTGAAAGAATGAATATGATACATCATTTTCAGCCTTTATTAAATATGTATGTGATTTTGTACTTTCTTAATGATATATTAATTCATATTTGAAATAAATTTTGTTGCATTTAATCAACGATATTAACTTATATTCATGTTCTAAGGTAATACATTAAAAATGTGATGCTAGAAATTATATATGCAAATGGAAAGTAAGTTGAATATGGTAAATACATGTAAACCTAGAACTATAATTAAATAAATATAAATTTTCCTATGGATGAATATAAAAAGTATGGTAATATGGAAATGATATTAAATTATAAGGGTAATGTTTAAAGATAATTATTTTACGTGTTAGCATGATTTAGTTGAGTGGGTTTATTATATTATAAAGGTTTGATGTCTTGGGATGGATTTGATATATGGTTTAAAATTAGGGGGTGAGTTCGTCCCTTCCATTTCTAAATGGTTAGTTTAGTTATAATCTAGTTATATCAATTAGGAAGAGATTATGTGTCTTGTTGATAGAATATTTATAGTAATTTTTTCTTTCTATATTCTTCAATATTTTCTCTTCTCTAGGGTGAAGTCATTTGGTTTTTTTGGATATTGTGAGCTAGATGTAAGGTAAGGTCATAGTTAATTCTGATATCAGGTTCACAAGGAAATGATTAATTAATAAAAATAAAGTAACTAAATAATTCATAGTAGATGAATATTAATGTGGCCTCTGTTTTAATATTTAGTAGTGAGGTCTCACATGATAAATATTATTATGAATTTCTAATTTTTTAGCTATTTTTTTTATTTTTCTTCTCATTGTATATTGTTATATTGCATCCACACTTATTTTTTGTGATTGTTTTTACTTGATTGATTACTTGCATGATTGTATGTTTATCTATTTTCATGACTGTATTTTTTTTGATACTATATGCATGGGTTGTAATGGATCATGATAACAAAACATGCATCTTTATAAGGGTTGTAGTGTCTTAAGGTTATAACATGTACACATTTCCTTTATGTTATGATGGATTAGGGTTATGTCATGTTTTTTAGATGTGATAGCTCGAGGTTATAGAATGATTCATTGAGGTGATGATGTTGAGATGTGATGGATGTTATATGATCATGATGGGGATGATGTTGGGATGGTTAGAATAAGTTGAGAGATAGGCTTTCCTATTTTTCCTGACACGAGTTGAATGTTGGGATTTCCTATTTTTCTTGCTTGTTTTATGGTTGTGCTCACATGGTAGTATTTGCGATGAGAATATTATGGAAATCACATTGAATTATATGTAATTTATTATTATTTAAATTATGAAATGATTATGATTCTATTATAGTAATGAATATAATATTTTTTCCAGACCTTGTTAAAACCCACCAAATGAGCATCATCAAATCCACAAAGGAAGAAAATTCCAAAATATGAGTATTAATTTACCTGCAAATAAAAGGAATAGGAATGTGGCTAGGATCACGTGGATCACGTGAACCCCCAGGAGATAGGTGATCTCATGAACAACAAAAGTTCATAAAAATGTCAAGCGCAGTGCATAGCCGGTCAAAGGTCCCACGATGTCCCTTCAACAAGTCCTTATGCTCATGAAAAGGAACCCCATACGATCATTAATCATGTGGTAGTAGCCAGATAAAATCCCCCGGGTCATGTAGCTTGTCAACCGACGGACGCTTGACAAACCATCCAAAAATTCTTGGAAAATAGGAGGAAAATATCCAAAAGGAGGGACCCTCTTATGGTCATAAAACTCATGCAACGCATCGCCGATGGGGAGAATGATTTTCCTCAACAAAATTCTTACAACCTCAATATATCCCAAACATTTGTAAATTAAACAAAGGAAATAAAAGGTGGAGAAGGTAGGATCCTATTGTGGTCGTAAAAATCATGTGACGTGCCCTTGGAAATCCGCAAGACACTGCAATCACCCAACAACATGTTCGACTCATCTCCTGAAAATTCCCTAGCAAGACATCCTTATCTCATGGAATATCTCAAACAAGGCATCAAAGATCGCATGAAGGCCTTTCAGTACTCATCCTAATCTCATGAAAGTACTTGGACATGTCGAACTGAAAATATAGAAGACACTTGGAATGTTCGCATGATTCTGAAAGACTGTTTTAATTGGAAATAATCCAATAAAGAATTAATTTATGGGATGGTATCATAGTCACTAAAAATAAGGAGACACCCTCATAATGACCTATGGTAAGACCTCACAGAGACACATGATTCCAAAGCCCTCCACTGACTCTAGCATGGATTCACATGATATGTGTCGCGCAAAGCGTTGAATAACCAGAGCGATCATGCAACATGCATAGGCACTTCACGTGATCACTCATAGATCATGTGAAGGACTTATGGTGGGTCACATGAAGAACATCCCATATATATTCTAAAACACACAAGACTTAAAACATGCTAACACTAAACAAATCAAGGGATATGTAATAAACGACTGAAAAAAAGACTAAAAGTTTGGAGATTTAAGAAAAGAACACATATGTTGATCCTCAGGTTCTTCACATGAACCACTCGGGTAATTATCCATCACAAGAACATGTCACCCAGGTCTTGTGATGTTCCTTTGGAATACAATTTAGATCATGTAAAATCCCCTAGAAATGTTAAGAGCAAGTAACATGGAACCCCACGTGCATGCCACCCAAGCCTCAAAGAACCCTCTGGGCTTTCCATCCAGGCCTTGCAGTGTCCTTTATACATGTCACCCAACCCATATGGTGGCACTGATACATGTCAGCTGAGTCTCACGATATAATTAAGGTATATCAATTGGATTCTACATTTCCCTCCAAATATATCAGTTTGGATTCTAAATCACCCTCCATACATGTCACATTGACTCTCGCAATACCCTCTAAATATGTTATCCAGATTTCATAGTGACACCAAGGAAAGTCAACTAAATCATGTGATTCCCTCTAAGCATGTCAGTCGGGATCATGTGATGGCTTCCAGGATCAGACAACCAGGACTCACAATGTCCTCCAAATAAGCTAGACTTCATCATGATATATTCTTAATACATGACATCTAGTTTATGTGATGTCCCTCTGACAAGTCAACTAGATCATGCCATAGTCACTTGACATGTCAGGAAGAAATCCATCGATGTGTCAAGTATACAATCAAGTTATGTGAAGTAGAAAATCATTGCATGTGAGGTAGGAAATCATGCCAAGTAAATTGGTCATCCTAGGACTTGAAAACTTTGTCCATCGTCATTGTGTTTTCCCTGACCAAAAGAACTATGATGACATTGATTCATGCCATAACCAGAATACATATGACACCTCTCTAAGGCTCAAGATCTATATCAAATTTAAAAGGGATATCCCAACACTTAAGTCCCCCATCTATAAGAAATGATGCTGATTATTTACCATCCCTTATTTATCATACCAATCATAGCTGACATTGGATCATGGAGTTTAAACGATCATATAATTCGGTTCATAAGCCTCTATAAAGTCAAGGGAATCCCAGGAATTGTAACCTTGTTCATCCTCAGTGTGTAGGCCCTGATCAAAAAAAACTATGATGAATCTGATTCCTACCATAACGAAGATACACAAGATTCCTCTCTAAGTCCCAAGATCTATATCAAACTCCAAAGGGTTGTCCCAATACGTAAGTCCCACATCTACAAAAAATAAGATTGATTATTTATTGTCCCTTGTTTATCACACCAAACACAACTCATGTGGGATTAGGGAGTTGAAATAATCATATAATTTGATTCATAAGCCTCTATAAAGAAAAGGGAATCCAAGTACTTGATATCCTTGTCCATACTCAGTGTGTAATTCCCGATCAAAAGGTAAATGTCAGTCTGTAAGCCTCGATCAATGGCATAATATGATATGTCCCACATATAAGGGAAACATTAATGTGTAATTCCCAACCAACTGAACTATGATGAATTGGATTCATACTATAACCAGGATACATAGGATGCCTTCATAAGGCCCGAGATCTATATTAAGCATCCAAAGGGTAGTCCCAACACATAAGTTCTTTACCCACAAGAAATGAGATTGATCATTTTCCATACCTTGTTTCTCACACCAAGCATAACTCACATGGGATTAGGGAGTCATAATGATAATATAATTCCCATGACAGTCTCTATCAGAATAAGGGAAAGCTCAATGTGCAAGCCCCAATCAATAGCATAAGGGAAACTTTAGTGTGTAAGCCTCGACTAATTGAACCATGAGGACTCTAATTCCTTCCATGACCAGGATATGTAGGATTAATTCTTAAGGATTGATCCCAAACTCAAATGGAAACCCAATTTGGTAGAAGTACCCTCATGTCTCTAACATTTCAACCATTGTGAACCAATAATTCACATGGGTTGATCATTCTACCTCATCCATCAGTGGGCTAAGAATCCAATTTAATTATGATGAATCTGATTCCTATGATAACTGTAATATGTAGTATTCCTTCTTAAGACACAAGATCTATATTAAACATCCCAATGGTTGTCTCAGTACATTAGTCCCACATCCATATGTAGTGAGACTGGTTACTTTTTATCTCTTGTTTCTCACACTGAGTGTAGATCATGTGGGCTTAGGGTGTTGCAATGGTCATATCATTCGTATCATGAATCTCAACCACCCAAGGAAATATCAGTATGTAAGACACGATTAGTTGCATGATATAAATATCCCTCGTATAAGGGAACCTACCTTGGGGATAGTCTTATGGGTGTGAAAGAACTATGATAACTCTGATTCCTACTATAACCAGAATACGTATAATGTATTCTTAAGATCCAAGATCTAATATTCAATGCCCAAGTTCCTAAACATATGCTCTTTCTGCATGATGTTAATCTTCATGAGTTTAACAGACTACGTGTATTTTTATTCATGTAATAAACAGGATAAGTAGGAAGTTTCATAATGGATTAATCTACTCCTTATAATATTAACTGCCTACTTGTATGATAGAAAATACCAAAGTTCTTGGTTATGCATCTTCAACATATAAACTATCTATTAATTACTAGAAAATGGATAATGAAACTCAAATACATACATATGGATTCAATAATGATATCCCCTTCTTATTTTATACATAAAAGGTGTTAAACTATAATTATTTTGTTATGGTAACATTTTATGTATCAGGATTAGGAAGAGATTCTCGAACATATCTTAAATTTATAAGAGGGTCCCCAATTAGGCAACAATTCCCCCTAAAAGGGTGTGATGAGCCCGACCTCTCATCCTTCAGACCAATGTGAGTTTCTAAGTATCATTGGGTCTGAAACCCCAACTAAACACCTTCCTTTGGAAAATAGGTCTGTATCCAGTTACAGATGTGGGAACCATTGGGAGTTTCCATTAAGAACAATAATAGTAACCTGACGTAAATGATTGCGCAACAAATTTAACTCAACATCACTCACAATAACCCTTTGGGTGAAATCGAACATACCTAACTATCTTCACTTTCCCATCAAAACAAAAAACGGTCAATCTGACATTTCATATAAAAAAATGATTGGGTTATTATCCATCAGTCCATTTTGTTTTCACTCTATAGAAAACAAAAATGGCGAACCCGATGAGAATTCATCAAATAAAAAAAATGATTGAGCTATTATCCTTTGGGCCATTTGTTTTTCACACTATTTGAAAACAAAAATGGTGAACCGGATTTGAATCTATCAAATAATATAATGATTGGTTAATCATGCATCCGGACACTTTTTTTTCATACACTACACAAACAAAACTGATAATCCCGACATAAATCTTACATCTAATCCTATGTAACTGGGGTTCCTATGAAATAAGTCCATCCTCAAATTGAAAATTATACACAAGAAGAATGAATTAATCATGAATTAAAGGAAAATTGTGTTAACAATGCATATATGATTTAGCATGCATTATTATTATAATATTGCACTAAGTGGTTACCTTGTTCATTTTTTATGAATTACATAAGATACATCTCTCATAAAAAAACCGAATATGAGATAATGTCATCATCCAATGACCATTCTTGAAAGTTAGTTGTGCTTGCAACCCCTATAAGTTGCAAAATGATCTAACATGCCTGATAGCTTCAATGTCAGGTGGTGAACACAATAGTCCAGGAGTACCATTGACATGGTACAATCTCGACCCTCAAATCATTCCATAAGGGTATCCATGTACTGAAACCGACAAGTCCATATAATCTAATGAATTTTTCAGTTAAGCTAGTGTCCCACATTTCCATGTCCAACCACTTCATGTGCTTATCCATGGAGTGTGAAAATCACAACCTTCAGTATCTGATGAAGGTGAACTAGGAAGTCAAATACAACTCCCTTCCAGTTTAGGGGCCATCGAGGAGGGATCCTATCAACTGTTATCGCTAACACCATACCATCATTACCCATCAATCACCTGCTGAGGGTACCACCCGACACACTGCTACCTCTAATTCCAATTCACAAGAAACAAGGAAGACACATTAGGTGAGGAAGGATCTGGATAACCGTGATTGGGATCATATCCCCACTCCCGCTAATGATGTCTTCCATAATATTCTAAAAGTAACTAGAGAGAAAGATCATATCCCTACTCACTCAGAGCAAGTTTGCGGGCATATTCTTGTAGCATGCATGGTGGAGGTACATATTCCTACCCCTGTGTAGGAATTCCATCGGCATATTTTGGTGTCACAAGGAGGATAGAAGTGGGATCATGTCCTTACTTCAATCGAAGATATATTCTAGTACATAGTGGAGATAGATAATTTATAGACTTATATACCTTTGCACACTTTTATAAAATGCCATTACATCTTAGCAATAACTGAAGAACTCCTCCGACATATTTTGGCATTGGTACAGATACAGGTACAGGCACATATTCCTATCCATATAGCTAAGGCGGCTCAACACTTGATCATTATGAAAAAGTGTCTACTTTAGAGCAAGTGCACATTCTTTCTCCCATCTAGGAGAATTATCAGAATATTTTGGTAAAGGATGAGACATCAGATCAAAATCATATTCTCATTCCAACCGAGATTCACCAAGTGAGAGTGGAACATGCCTTGGGATAGAGGCACATGACTGTCGAAAAAGTTTAGTGGCATATTTCAAAGGGTCGAGATTGGGATTATATCCATGTTCTGTCTAGGTCTTACCAATTGAGATGGGCATATGCCTCAGGAAAAGAACATATTACTATCAAAGAAGATTGAATACATACTCTGAAGGCCTAGGATCGAGCTCAAATCCATGTTTTTCTAGGGGATAGCCATGTGAGAATGGAACATGCATCGGGACAGATTTGTATCCCTGTTAGTGAATCTTCCTGGAATATTCCAACATATCATGGAATCCATGAGCATAATCTTACTTCAACTGATGAATTACTACACCAACATCCTTTTGAGGAAATACAAGAGGAGTCTAAAATTCCTTTTCCCATTCTAGATTTCCATCAATATATTTTGATAGGGAATGTATATTTAGACCAGGATCATATTCCTGTTCCAATCAGGGCTCACCAAGTGAGAGCAGCACATGCCTTGGGGAAGGCTTATATTCCTGCCACAAAAGACCAGTGACATATTCCAAAGGCTTTGGATCAGGATCATACTCCCATTATGACCGAGGCTCACTAAGTGATAATGAAACATGCCTTGGGACATGCTCATATTCCTATCAATAATGACAAATCTCATTAGAATATTCCATAAACTTCTCAGCAGTAGTATTGTACTCCCATAGCACCAGATAGTTATAAAAAAGGTTTGGTAACCATCACACTGTAGGTTTATATCCCTACACAATTATAGAAGGCCGGTTGGAATATTCTATCCATCATTTAAAATGAGTCTTATATCCCCAATCTTCTCAATTCAAGTCTCCTTGATCTTGTTTGAGACACATTCTCAACACTCCAAGGGCCTATCAACTCTTTAACAGAAGTAGAAGATGATTATTACCCTGATAGTCCTCCTCATGATAGTGTGAACATGGATTATATAGACTCTACTCCAGAAATTCACCATGGTCAACCTACCCACAATGATATCTCCCACAAAAAATAAAATCTTCCCCTTTACCAGACACCTCCTCATAGAGAGGTGTTCAAAACTCAGATGCCTCTGTATAGAGAGGTACTCGAAACATCGGGTTCAATCACATATAGTCCCCCATCAACTTCCAACAGCACTCCACTTCATTTAGTAGGTGACCCCAATAATCATTTCCTATGGTTTGTTCGGAAGGAGGCGTGAAATTCTGATGAAAATGGGGATGAAATTGACATATAGAGAGATTTATTCAGAAACAACATCTTTATCATGTTCTGGCCCCTCACTACTTATGACTATGAGGTCTCAAATGATCTAAAAAATGAGTTCATGCCATATCTATGGAAAAATATGCTGGATACTCATCAGTGGATGAATGATATACATCTCCCATATTTGGGATACGAGTATCACCATTTTCTCATCAATACACTCTACATTCAGCTGGATATGTCCTCCTTTTCCATATCCCAAAAACTAAGAGTGTGAGGTTATGATAAATTCCTACACAATTTTTGTCTTTAAATTGAAACAACCCTCCATTGATAGATTTCCAAAGCATTACCAGACATGTGTATCTGAGGATGGATGAAAAATGGATCATTTCTCTTCACTATGTCCTTATAACAACAGAACCCTTCAGATACGAAATCCTTTAATGTCATATCCTTTAGAAAAATCAAAGTATTGGGTAATGTGTGAGCCATTTTGTCACTAAAATAGAATTACCTAGATTCAATGATGCCCAGAAATCACAAACAGAGGGAGAGGATAGCCAAAAAAGTATTTCAACTAGGCCCTTCAAAGTAATGAAAATTCATTTCAGACATGGAATCCAAGGTTTCAATCAACCTGATATCATCTTGTAGAAACTAACTCTCATCATGGGTTATTATCGCACCTAGATCCTATGTGAGCGTAGTTGTGCCACATCAAATGGACCATAGTAGAAACTACCATATCAATCATCTAAGAGCAGACCTAACTCATTAGGTCGGGGAAATATCTAACACCACATCCACCCCTCAGATCTTCAATTCCCAAGAGTATTAAGGACATATCATTAGAAACTAATAACAATCCCCAACCCACTGGGCTGAGGGAATTTAAATCTCAATCATCATCACCAGGTTCATCATCCCCTAAGAGGGTCCTGAGAAAATCAACAGTGACTCCAGATCATCCCCATTCCACTTGGATGGGGGTATTTATATCTCAATGTTCATCTTAAGAGTCATAAAATCCCCAACATGAATCATTGGATCCTCAATAAAAGGAACAATAAAGGTCAATTGTGTCCAAAAATAACCCCTAAACCAAAGGGATAGGGGAATTTTCATCACCATCATCACCATATAGAGATCAATCATCTCCAGGTTGAGAGGTAAAAATCGATAGTCGACAACCTATCTATTCCTTCCACCACAAGTCAAACCTCTTCGATTTGAGACCCATTCAACAATCACAATCAGAAACTCCCTAAAGTTCATTAATCACAAACTGAGATAGGAGGAGTGTGCAATAAAGGTGATCAAACCCTTATGGGGTCACAATCCAAAACAGACCAATATGGACAAGGGTTTGAGGAATGACCTTGATGAGGGAATTGCAAAATCATCATGTTATGTTGAAAGTAATGGAACAACCCCCATTTCCTGACACACCTTTGTAAATGGTATTACTATCAATATGAAATGAATTGTGGATCAAGATACAAATGTAAAAATCCATAACATGGAAAAACTACCCTAGGATGAGGGTGATCTATATATCACCAACTGAGGATGCACGCACTCAGAACCAGAGGAGTCTTCAAAATATGGCACCTAAGAATATCGAGTTGTCACCTCTCTAGTGGAACACTTCCAAAGAGAAAGGGAATGATATGGATACCTCCCAATCACTACCCTAAAGAATTGAATATCCTTCCATGGAGGATAAATTTTTGTAATATGAGAATGAAATACAAAATCTCATACAACTTCATGGGGAGATACTCAAGGGAAATATTACCACTGGGTATCATCTTCAGGTGGAGAATAATATTCTTCCTCCTATAGTCGATCCACCTGCAAAATTGGTATCTGAGCATCAAACTGGATCTAGATCCCAACATCCGGTCTACATAAATGAGGAAGTCGAAAATGATTGTGAATTCCATTCATTATGGCAACAACCACTCCCTCACTAGGTAAATCATTCAATATTAGGATGAATCGAGAATTAGTAAGAGAAAAAGGTGGGACCACCTCATTGAGCCCCACTTGATCCCTATAGATGGGAGGTGTCTTAGAAAGTAGTACCCCCGGAGCTACTTAACATCATAGAGTCCCTAACTACTCAAATGGAATCCATGGAAGTGAAATGCACACCTATATAGCCTGAGAAAAATACATATCCCAAGTGGGTGAATGATACTCTACCACCACCCAATTTTAGAAATCCAACCTTCTCTACCTTTAATAGTGCAGGCGACCCCGAACAACATCTCACACACTTTTTATCTTGATGTGGGATGATGATGGGCCCTCAAGATAAATAGGAGGCAAATAAGGTGAGGTGTTTTGTATAGAATCTGACAGGGATAGACTTTGTTTGGTACAATAGTCTTCCAATATGATCTTTTTTAAGAAGGGAAGACCTTCATCATCAATTCCTTTTTCAGTTCTACTCCATGTTGAGGAAAATGACAATTTTGGACCTGAATAACTGCAAATAACACAAAAATGAGAGGTTATCTGACTTCATATCTAGATGTAAAGGTTTAACCAATTCACTCAACATCACTCTCTATCAATAGAAATTAATAGAACTCTATGATAAAAATCATTTGGATGAGTTGTAGACATCTTTAATCCCAATCAAGTATCCAAGTGGGCACTATGACTTTGTAGAAACGACGCAACATTTTGAGGGTTCCATTCAGAAAAACTAATCCAAATATCACATCATTCCCTCATAATTGGGGAAAAGTATAGGTAAGGAATAATTTGTAGTTTTCACTCTCAATCAAGCAGTATTTCCCATGAAAGTACCTAGGCGAGTCCCAAATTACCCAACACATCTTGTTGAGAGACAACAACCACAAATTCTCCCTTGGCCAGAAGCACAGATAAATAATGGTCACCCATGATTTGATGAATGTGTGAATAAATAATACTAATTTTGAAATAAACAAGTCCCCTATTTTTTATTAGTATCTATGGACAATAACCTGCTTAAGCTAGCAAAGCCTAGGAAGCCTGATGAGGTCAACCTCGCGGATCATCCCAAATACATCCCTTTCCACATAAGATTGGGTCATAATATCCAGGACTACTTTATCTTAAAATAATACATTAAAGTAATGGTCGATTGTGGATAGGTGGTGTTAGATAAATCCTCAAAGTAGGTGTACTACATAATCATTCCCTATTCATAAGAATAATGAGATTGGAAAAAAGATATGTGCAGATGAGGGAAGAAGTTTGACAACTAGATGACTCGAAAAATAGTTTCCCGAGCTCATTCCACCCTAAGAACACAACTACGTAGACCCACAATAGCTCCACCACCCAATGAGGTAACATCCAATATTCCTCCCAAAGGTGGGTGCAACCATCAAATGTAGGAAGAAATGAAATAGGATGAGTCGTATTCTAATCCAACGTAAGCTCTGACTCTTGCATATTTCTTCCCCAAAACATATAAAGCATGGGAATCACCCTACCAAATGGAACCCTCATTAAAAAAATATCTCATATTTGGTTCTTTCAATGTGATACACTTGGAATAACACTTCTCTAATGATCAATATGCCTCTGAGAATGAGCCCCCCTCACCAAACCGGGGAACATGAGGAAACATGCTTAGGATACAAGGATATAGGGGATAACATATCTGTGGTTGGACCTCGTATTTTCGTCACATCCCCACATAGAACTTATATGTAGCTGAGAACCATGGGAAAACACTCCAAAAATACCATAAAATACATGGAGGTTTCCCATAACCCGCTAGTGGTCGTCCGCACCCAGTTTTCTTGCATGAACTCCTAGTGGGGGTTTGATTATTTGATCATCCCAACCAATAAGGAAGGCGAGAACGACCCATTACACTGAAAGAATTTTATTCCATTACCTATGAAAAAGAAACAGTACCATATACATCAAATCAACTGATTCTTGACCCACATACAAGGATAAATTCCACCTTGGGAAGCATTGTCCTCTAACACAAAAGTACAACATTCTGAAATATCTGGTGGTTGTCCTAGAAAAGATCTCAATCTTGGATGTGCTTAATCATTCAAAATAAATTAGGGAGGCACTCATTGAAGATCTCTAGAGACCAAAGGAGTTTGAGACTAAAGTCACTAAAACCAAGGTTTATTGAGTGGATACCATTCCATCAGAATGCCATGTCGACATCTCGTTCACTGACCAAGGTCAAGAGGAGGTCATCCAAGGGAATATTAGGCCCTTATATGTTTTAAGTAGACTCAATAATGTTTATTTATAAATGGATATGATTGATAATGGTTCCAGGATCAACCACATTCCAGCTTTAACCCTCCAACATTTGGGATATAGTGATGGGGACCTATCTCCCACATAACTCACCATTCAAGGGTATGATAAGCGTGAGAAAATACATCTCAAGAAGATCAATCTCAAATATTGGTTTTGGGATCTCACATACAATGTTGATTTTATGTTTATCTAGAAATACATTTTATACAATATCCTTCTTGGAAGGCCTTGGATCCATATCCACTTGGTGGTACCTTAAACATTCCATCAGTCTCTAAAATGCCCCATCGATGGAAATGTTAGAAAACTACATGGTGACAACACACCCTTTGAGACTTATAGATCCAGATATGATGAAGTAGGTTTTTATAAAAGGGGAGGAAAAAACCAATGGTGGATGATGATATATAGGTTGCAACCCCCAATGGATTTTGGACCATCCCTTCAAATACCTAGAGTATGCTCAAAAGAAACTATGTGCTCCCCATAAATCTCATTGAGGTGATAGACCTGGTCCCAAAGGTCCAAACCTCTACTATCCCTAGTGAAATTATAAAATAAATTATCTCTAAAATCTCTATACAATGACTCAAGAAATATGGGATGAAAATGTCTCTTCTCATGGCCTCTCTCACATCGAATGTGATAGAGATGCTCCCATATTTACATCTCCATCGAAAAATGCCTCCACAAACTCAGGGATAAAAGAAGAAGATGATGAACTCGGGAATGTACCTTCTGTATTTGAGGATGTTTTCTTCAACACCATCGATGAGTTCAGGCTGGTAAATCTGGGAACAAAATAACACCCACGACCTACACTGATTAGTGCCACCATTCCCCTTGAATATCAAGATATGTACAGTTAAATTCTAAAGAAACTATGATATGTGTTCAGTTGGAACTATACATAAATTCCTCGAATAAATCTAGATGTTTCTATGCACCATCTGGGATTTCCCAATGATAATTTAGGATTTAAGAAGGAAACCGGTAGTATTCACCCCTCTCATGCAACCAATACAGAGGTGAATGTTGAAAAATTGATGAAATCCTTTCGCGAAGTGAAATTCCCAAGATAGATTTCCAATATCGTCCCATTCAAGAAAAATAATGGGAATATTAGGGACTTAATTGATTTCAGAGAGCTTAATCAACATTTACCAAAGGATAAATTCCAATCTATAACCCCAATACAATTTATCGATGCAATGAATGGATTCTAAGACCTTTTCTTCATGGATGGGTATTCAGGGTACAGTCAATTAAATATGGCCCCTAAAGATGAGGAATCCACTACCTTCAGAGCACTTCAGGGGATATTTTCTATCAGTAAACTCCCTTTGGATTATAGAATGTTGTAACCACTTATCAACATGTCATGCATCATATATTTAATCCATTCTTGAAAAGGATAACTAAATGCTATGTCGATGACCTAGTTTTCAAATAGTAACAGTGATGTGATCGCTTCACAGATCTCCCAATGGTCTTCAAAAAGCTGCGACAACATAACCTAAAGATGAATCCATTTAAATTAATCTTTGGGGTAACATTATGGAAGTTCCTCATCTTTTTGGTATGCCACCACGATGTCAATGTCAACCCATAGAAGACTAGTCTTATTTTCGAGATTTTACTCCCATAAATCTAAAATAACTAAGGGGAATGCATGGGCACCACTCTAACATTCATATATTCATATAAATATTGGATGGAGAAGATATCCCCTTAAATAGGATAATAGAGAAGGTAATCACCTAATAATGGGATGAGGACTGCTAATAAGACTTAAAAAATTATCAATCGGTACTTTCTTCACCCACTGGTTCGGATGCCTCTAGTGGAAGGGATATCACTCATATTGTATGTGGACACCAGAGAATATTCACTGGATACCCTCCTCATACATAAAAATGATGCAGGGATCAAGAACAATCTCTACTACCTCAGATGAACAATGCTACATACTGAGACCTGATACTCTAATGTCGAGAATAACACCTTGCACTTATCTTTATAGTGAAGAAGATGAGGCATTAATTGTATCACCATGAAGTCCAACTGGTCTCCCATATTGATCCACTCAAGTACATCCTTATTCATATTATGTATAATGGGCACATGGATCTATGGTTGGTCATTCTACAAAAATACTACATTCAGTTCGTATCACAAAATTCAGTGAAATGGAAATCCCTGGCTGATTTCCTCGTGGAATAACCCAACATGGATAATACACCGGTAAAAAAAATGCTCCCAGATGGACAGATCTTCTATTCCTATGACACTCCCTGAACATGGGAGATGTTTTTTTTATGGTGCCTCCTGAATTCCTATCAGAAAAATGTTAGAAAATATGAGGCTCAATCAGGATGGATTAGGGATTGCATTTTTCTATCCAAACAAAGAAGTTTTACCCTACTCTATATCACTATCCGAAGGCCACATGAACAATGAGAAAGAATACCAATCCCTCATTTTTGGGTTGGAACTGGCCCTACAGCTAAAAATATCCTACCTAAATATTAAAGGGGATTCAGAACTAGTGATAAAGTATATCAATGGAGAATATGCCATAAAAAATTGAACAACTGAGCCCTCTCACTAACTACATTAGGGGACTGATGGTATAATTCCCTTTTTATCCCATGTTGCATTATGGTCCTCGATCATAGAATGATCACATCGATGTGTTGGATAATATAACCACAGTCCCAACTGACCTTGATCAGGAGGAAGCAATATTCTGTATCACGCACTAAAGAATGGTCTCTTCGATCATCATCTGTAATATGGAAAAAATAAATCATGTCAACACCACTTCAGAGAATCATGAACTGATATCCATCCCTAGATGGGTGGATCCCTTAATTGGTTATCTTCAAAATGGGACTCTCCCAACCGACCGATCAAGAAGGGAATAAATTCAGTTCCATGCATTGAACTTTACCCTAAGAGATGACACAAATGAGCAGAAATCACTCTAAAAGTGATTATTTGATGTAATCCTCATTTGAAGAAAAGTATAAAGAGAGATTCACGTTGTCATGGAAGAAGTCCATGTAGGATCCTGAAACGCTCATCATTCTTGAACCAGGCTATCAAACCAAATCAAGAGGATGTTTTATTACCAATAAACCATGAAATAGGACTATGTGGAATTAACTAGGAAATTTCATGCATTCTATATCCATTCAAACTTTATCCATCAATCCCCATAATTTATATAAACATCTAAATATTCTAGACCATTTTCCGTTTGGGGAATGGATGTTGTGGGGCCATGTCCCCTAGCCACTGCTATGTAGTTCAAGTACATCCTTACTACTGCCAAATTCTTTACAAAATGGGCTAAGGAAATACCCCTCAAATAATTAAAGATGAATAATGTCATCAACTTCATAAATTCTAATTTCATCACCAGGTTCAGATTGCCTCACACAATATTTCTGGACAACGACACCGACTTCTATTCTATAGAGTTGAAGAAACTATACCTGGAGTACAAGATCAAGTCCAATCAATCATATCGCTATCATGCAGTATGAAATGGATAGATAGAGGACTTAAATAAGACTTTTGCAAATATGATCTATAAAATTGTGAACAAGGATAACAATTCCTAGAAAGAAAATATCCTCCATGATTTATGGGCCTACTGTACCACAATGTGTACTGCTACATAAGAAACTCCATACTAATTAGTGTATGGGACTGAGGTAGTGTTACCCATAGAAGTAAAACTATCTTCACTCTAAATATCCATTTGTAGAAAACTTTTGTATGATGAGAAATCACAGAAGCGAATGGATTAATTGGAGTGGATTGATGAGAATAGGTTACATACATTACACAACCTTGAAGTCCATAAGAATCAGATCACATGAGCCTTTAATAAGAAGACTCACCTCCATTCATTCATCCATGGAGAATTGGTGTTAGCTCTTAGGACCCCAATGATACTAGGAAAGAAGCCACTAAAGCTGTAACCCAAATGGGAAGGTACTTAAATCATACATAGGGTCTATTACAATGGATCATTATCATTGGACATAATTGATGGGAAGCATGTCAAACCTCCAACCAATTTTAGGTTTCTCAATAAATACTTTTCATAGCTATCATCAAGTGCCACATTTTCTAACCACATTACATTGAACTATAGAAATCCATCCCAGTTACATGATGTTAAACTATAAAAGATTTTCCTCGTTGCACAATGTTAAACTACATAAGATTTTCCTGGTAGTAAGACGTTAAACTACACAATGTATCAAGTCCTAGAAGCAAGACGTTAAACTGCACAACATCGTATTTCCAAACCACATGACACTAAATTATACAAAGCACATCCTCACCAAATGTCATTAAATTTCATGGGAAGCACCATCTCACTAAGGAATCACTACACACAATCCAGATCTATGTGAAGGAAGGATGAAATTCCCCCATCCCCATGTGAGATTTATCTCAACATAGGTAATTTATTCATCCAAGAACAACATGTGAATTTATTACCTTCATCATAGGATACATAGTAATGCATGGACCTCTAGTCTTGGGACCAGTCACTATATTCCTTTTCTTTCACGTCGAGTGATCCTCGTCCTTACTGTATGATGTTAAAATTCATGATAGATGTCATTACTGCATGATGTAAACCAACATGGATCCATAGTGTTACTTACCTTCCAAATCAGGTGACCCACTTCCACACCAAATTATGTTAAATTGCATGAATTATGTTCTTACCGCACGACATTAAACTGCACAAGTTTGTAGAACTATGTATGGTTTGATTCTCATTTTCAATAAGATATATAAGGATTCCTCAATCCTATATCTTGATCCACCCACCATAGGATACGAAACACCCCTATCCTATCCTTAATTGTCTTTTCATGGTGATAGGATCCCTTTCTATTCCATGTTTCTCACACTAAGCACAACACACATGAGGTTAGAAATTTCAACAAGTGATTCCCCATGTGAATAATGCATAACGGGTCACAACAGGTTCATCATGGTCCTTAATGTAATACCTTAAAATGAATTCTATGATTCCTCACCACATGTTGTTAAACTGCACAGTTGATATCCCTTGTATGACATAAAACTTCATATTCTTGTGAATCTCACCTGAGAGGACCACTATGGTTGGTGATTGGTCTCCAACCACACATTTTTTCCTCAAGAACTACTTGTGGTTTTAGTCTTTTCATCACAGAATATGTAGCGATGCCTGGATCTTTAATATTGGTCCCAATCATAACAAATATAAAAAATACCCCATCTCTGTGTATAGGCCAAACTTATACAGGAAGTTCCTTCCTCAAGAACTATGTATGGAATGATTCTTACAACTTCCATATATGTAGTGATTCTTAGATTTATATCCTTGGGTCTACCCACAATACCCCTTTTCATGTAAGGAATACGACATCCTTACCAAATGATATTAAACTACATAGTTTTTTAATAACTATGTATGGATTGATTCCTACAACTATGGGATATATAGTGACGCCTATATTTCCCCCCTTGGGTCTAGCCACAATACCCCTTTTCATGTCAAGAATCCAAAATCCTTTCCACATGATGTTAAACTGAACAGTTCTTCAAGAACTACATGTGATTTGATTCCTATCATCACATGATACATAGTGATGCTCAGATCTCCATTCCTAGGCCCATATACAACAATCAATGGAAACAATTCCCACCTCTATGAATAGTCCAGAACTATGTAGAGTGTTTATCATTCAAGAACTATTTGTTTCTTGATTCATATCATCATAAGATACGTAGTGATTCCTAGATCTCTAATCCTGGTCCTAACTATAACAACTGATAAAAAATGCACCCCATCTGTATAGAGGATGATCCATACAAATCCATTTTCTTACGTGGGAGTCAGATATATGTACAACCTACTTGTTCATTTAATATATCTTGTAAATTTTTTTCATGTAGGTTCCCTCATCCTTACCTCATGATGATAAACTACATGACAAACAACCTTACCACATTATGATTAAACTATAAGAAAATCTTCCTTACCCCATGACATTAAACTACATGGAAGCAAGTACATCCCCACTACATGACATTAAATTGTATAGACTATCACCCGATTTTCATTTCTTATGAAAGGACCATATGATTATTAACCCATTAATCCAGAGTATGGGGTTTTTCCACGATATTTTAAGCACCTCAATCCATAAATCATACTTCATATTTCAAGCACCTCAAGTTTTTTCAAACCTTTCATATCCCTTATAAAAATATACATAGCCTCAAGAGACCCTTTGTTTGACTATTAATACATGCCCATAGATCCTATATATGCACCTACGGTCATTAATCAATCACAACACTCTGCAGAAAAGGGATTTCTGATACTTATGATCCCTGACATCACTGCGGTAGATCTCATCACCTGAATGTGTTTTTGGCCATTCCCAATATGATTTTTCTATATCATTAGTCATGACCTAAGAACCATGATCCATGATTTGTAATATTTTAATCTCCTAGTCAGAAGGATGATGGGGTACTCGTAACCCTGGGTACCCTAATTAAGATCTTGTGTATCATCCTCCATGTATATTCCATTTGTGTAATGACCTTAAACTACCTGCACTTTGGTCAAAGTAGTACAAACTTGAACTCTATCCTATAATGGTCCAAATCACAAGACATTAAACTACTAGAAAACAGGAAACAAAACTTGTCTGGTTTAAAACCTGAAAAGGGATGCTTGATAAAAAGTCAAGTATTTGCTTGATAAACAATTTATATCTAGAGTTTAGGAAAAAAATAGGGTGCAGATAAATAATACATAAAGCTCATAGGTACTACTCTGTAGCCCTAGTAAAATCCAAGCTATGCGCACTGAACCCCCTAGTTCAAACAATTTTTATATTAATGATTTTCTACATCTCCTCACTGTAATAATATGTTTTATAGGAAGTGATAGAAATTTTTGGGTACACAAACACTTATGAGATATTACACTTTCCAAAAATCACACTTCATGGTTTGAGCACTTGGGATCACTATAACCTTCCATGGACCTTGGAAAAGGATACCCAGCTTCAAGGGACCCTTTTCTTGACTATGCATGTATGCCTATGGCTCCTTCATATGTGCCTACAGTCATCAAAAAAATGCATCACTCTATAAAAGGGATTTCTGATCCTTGTGAGCCTTGACATCACCACGATAGAACTCAACACCTTAGTGTGTTCTGGGCCATTCCCGGTATGACTGTCTCATATCATCATCCTAACCCAATCACTTTATACCATGATTTACAATCTCTATACCAAAATATCATAGTAGATTTTACATCATCAACATTACTTCACCGTGTTTTGTACCCTTTCTCAAAGAAGTAATATGACACTCTATTCTCGAACCTTGGATGACCAACACCTTGTGATTCAAAAACATATACCATAGGGATCAAGATTCAAAATTGAGAGTTGAATAGCTCTAGGGTTCCAAAACCCTTATCGGATAGCTTTTCTCCTTACCCAACCTCATCATTTGGACATTTGAGTCTTCACAAATCTATCATGGCCCTAAAAAAGGAGTGGAGATCATATTTTCTTGTCCATGTTATCAATGCATAAATTATTTGACCTAAAAACTAAATTAATAACCTACTTGAAAGAATAGAGCTTCAATCCTTGTGATCCCTAGCAACATTGTGGTGGAACCTGACACCTCAAGGTGTTACGGGTCATCCCCAACATGTCTTTCTCATCCCATATTCATCAACTCAAACTTTTGGGTTATGAATTATATCACCCATACTGCAAAAATCTAGGTGGACCTTGAATCCCTAATATTTCACCCTCAACTGATATTGACCACATAAATCTTCCCCGACCATTGGATAAAAGTGGATACACCTTTTTTGACAATGCTACTAATGCATAAGGGCTTTGAACTACGAACCATAGGCATATCTTCCTTATAGGAAAGGATATCTAATACTTATGAGCCTCAGCAACACTAAGGTATAACTCAACAAACTATGGTGTTTTGGTCCATTATTGGCATGTGTGCACCATATTCCATGATCATTGATCAAGTCCTGGCAGTAAGACTCTAAACTGGTTGGCATCAAATGTTTTGAGCTAAAAGAACCTAAACTACAATGAGATAAGGTATGAGCTAAAAGACCCTAAAAGAAAGTGATGGAAGGTTCGATCTAAAAGACCCTAAACTATAGTGATAGAAGGTCTGAGATAAAAGACCCTAAACTAAAACACATCAGTGACTTAGTCTGCAAGAATAGAAGAGCTTGTAAGGCCTACCATATAGACTTGGTAAAAATCAAGCTATTCTCACCAAGCCAATCAGCTTTAGAAAAAGATAAATAAATCTTCCTTTGGGAAATGTATTCTACCCAATTATCCTTCTATGAATCAGGTAATCTAATGATAGACAGAGTATATATATCATCAAATAATCTCATGTCATTGGGTATTCATGAACACTTCTCAAGAAAAATATGTTATTATTTAAATATTCAGATCCAGAAATTCAGTTTTACATGATGTTATGAAAAGGGTGGGTATCGTTGGAAATACATGTAACATTAGGCTTGTGAAATATCATGCACATCATGAATGAAAGAAAACTGGACAACAACATATAAAGTTCAACTGATCCATTCACTGATAGCATACAAGAGGGGGAATATCCACATATTAGATCATCTCCCATGAATATATGATCCAAATCAAAGTTTAAAAATTACAAATCCATCATAGCATGTTCTCAAATGAGTCCTTGAGTTACAAAAGCCTATGCTTTAGAGAGGTAACAGATTGGTGTAGTTTATCAACAGATTCAATTTCTACCTCCACAACCTACTACAACTCCTCTGCTCTAGAAACAAAATCAATCCTGGAATTATCTGATATATAGAGGACTCCCTACTACTCCAATATGGTCTTCACTAATATATGAAGTGAATGTTGAAACTGGGATATTTCTTCTTGAAGACAGCTGATTTCAGAATGAAGGCGATTAGTTTCAACCTTCTCAGCATTGACTACATCCCGGTGAGTAGCTACCTCCATCACATGATAAAAAAGATTCCTTTACATCATTGTCCTACTTCTGATACACTGAAGAGGAAGCCTCAATATCTAACACCCTTGACTCAAGGGACCTCTTATACTCTATTAGAGATACCACTCCCTTCACTGAGGAATGAAGGGAATAATAGTCAAAACCCTCATAGCCAAGGGTGGGAAACATAAATCAAAGATGACCCAATAGGGCCTTTAGCTCATCCAATGGGGTTTTTGACACTAAAGTCTAAATATCCCTCCACATTTGTCACTACATAGATTAATAAAGTGATAAATACCTAGGAAATTGATCAAAGGTCATCTTGGGTACAATATTATATACCAGGACTAGGTCTCCAAGAGAAAGATTCATGCTCACAGTCTTTGTTGATGTGGGAAGAGAGTCGACCTCTACATTGGTTGATCCAGTCAGAGGATTCCCCAAGGGAGAAGAGACTAGAGTCTCTAAACTTTAGGGTGAAGACATCATAATAAGAGGAATAGGATATTACTAGTCATAGGACAAATAATATGGTATGACCAGGTAATTTACATATATACCCGATGTTAGAAACATACCTTTCTCGGTCATGTCACTAGAAATGTCTATTTCCCCAACCCCATACTTTGGTGAAGATGTGACACCTTCTTATTTTGAGAAACTTAATGGTTCTTCCAATTCTTTTCCCGAATATGTTCTTCACTCACCATCCTTGAGGACCGCATGAACAAAAGAAAATAATAGACAACATGACACAAATAAACAAAGTGTATAGTCTTAAATAAGAATTCAACTTCTCAAAAACTCTCCTCCATAAATTCTATCATGGTATATCAATATATACATGTGTTAGTATACTCAAAAAGTTATTCCACTTGTGTAAGAACAAGTGGTGTGATCATTGGGATGACTTTAGTGAGCAATGGGTGCAATTGAGTCAGCACCTCAGTCATCTCCAATTATTGAGGGGTTGGAACCAACATCGAAGGGTCTGTTAAAGAAACCAAATGCTCACCTGCATCCTCAAATACATATACATGATCTTACAATCATGATCAATGGGTAACTTCATGTTTTTGACAAATCAGATTGTGTTTCTAGAATAATCCAAGGTGAGAGAAGAGTGAAATACCACATTTACTTGAGGATTATGGATGAGAAGACCCTGACAATACATAGTGCTTCCTTTTCCCCATACCTTCTAGTGAAGGCTCTCCAGAAGGTTCAGAAGCTGAATTAATTTCTCCAAAAGTGGAAATCTCTAATCTTATCTGGGCATTTTGACCCAGGGAATCCTTATCATCAGTCCCTCAATCATTGCCAAATTCCTCTCCCACTATTGTACCATGGGGAGAATACTCAGGGGATAGAATGGTTGGATGATCATTTGTAGCTAACCATTACATCAACAAGAACAAAAGGGACCTTATTATGGTTACAATGGCACCATGATTCTTTAAGCAGAGTGATGAGTTCAGCCTTACCCCTTCTTCAGAAATGGGATAAACCTATTCATCCATGACAATTTTCAGTGTACCTTGAACAAAAAATTAGTGAACCAAATGGAAATAAAATATATGAACCCTGATGCTTTCCAAATCTATGTAAAGGACTTGTAATAATGCCCAAACATCTTTATGATGTTCTTCGAAAGTGATACCTAGAGGGGCGGTGACATGGGAGAAACCTTCCAAAGGTAACTCTGGTTTGTGTAGTATACCCCAGAGCTTAGCCTATGAGTTATGTATCCTCTAAGCTACCCAATATAAAGATGAAGTAAAAAATGATAACTTTGACATGGATTCAACCTCTAATACTACACTCATTGCAACTGAATCTGTTGGCACTCTTACTAGCGATGGTAATTCCCTTATTTCCTTGTGAGGTTCTTCTAGGGATGTTGGTCCTCTAGAATCCAGTTGCTTTTCAGGACTAGGATTTTTCTCAGAAACTTTGGAGGCTTTAAATACAAATTTGGATAATTTCTCATTATTATATGATAGGATATAGACCATGGAATAGTTATGAGATAAACCAATTACTGCATCATGGGGAGGAAGGTTTATCTCATCCCAAGTATCCTCCCTGGTGAACATCAGCCAAAATTCGTGAGCCACCGTCGGATGCTCCTCAGACTAGACATAAACCAAGTGAGGAGATCACAATTGAACAGATATGAACTGAAGACTAAATTGGTAGAGTGCATACCATATGTAGAGGAGATACCTATCGATATAGGTGGAAATAATTCCCTCGTGATGTGAAATCATATAAGCTCGCGCCTCAAGACTAGCCTCACCAGTATCAATAATATCACATGTTGGAACTGGCCCATAGGATCTGAACAATAAATTGGTAAAGTGGCTCATATAAGCCCTAACATCCTAATATTTTAGTGCAACATGTCTTACCCCACTGATGCATTATGTATATGGTATAAAGAGAACATTGGGGATACTTGGGATATTAATGTATTCATAGCCTCTTAGATGAGATCCTATTCAACCCTGTAATATTTTTAAGGGGCCTGTGATCTTTTAAGGGGATTTTCCCTTGTAAACATGGTGTATGAGATGATAAATTTTTTCCATCATAGTGGTGGCTATCTTAATACACTCCCCCTACCATGGAGGTCACCATTGTGAAAGTGGAAACTCTAACTTTAATTTTTTCCTTTTTTGGAAGTTAGTTCCCACTCAGATATACATGGAAAGAAAAATGGATAGTTAGACAGCCTGATCAACACTGCACACAACTTCCCATCCCCATTATTTAAATTATCTTTCTTCAAACATAGTCCAATAAGAACCCGGTGCACTATGGGGTCCTTCCTAACACAAGCCTTTGACTTCTTAGATTCTATCTCAGAGTGAGCCTTCATAATAAATTATCCCACCCACGTATTGAATAGGATATCTGCTCCAAGAAGAGACTCTTTTGGGAGGGAATTTTTGGTAGACTGATCAATTATTAAGTGAGAGGAGGAGTCCAGACCATGGGGGGGGGATCATCATACATCACACCTACTATAGGTGCACCGCATGTCTTCTCCACATCCCAGCGGATGATTCCAACCTCACCATGTATGAGGTGGAAAGTATTTTTTTTTCTGGATCTAATCCCTAAACAGCTCCATTGTTAGACCCTTATTATAGTATCCAAACATATGTGATATCCAGAAAGCCTTGTACATCCCAATTTTCTTCATTTTATCATCAAATTATGAAGCAATGTATTGTACCAAGAAGGGCCAGCCCTACTCCATTTCATAGTTGTCTCCTGATTTAAATTCCATGTTAGGAACCCAACCAAACTTCTAGTTTGAGGTATACTACCTCATTATTGTGCGGTATATATGAGTATTATAATGAGGTTTTCATTTATTCCTGGAAAATTCTGTGGGCATGTATGTTAGTATATACTCATCTTCATGGTCTCCCTCGGTGACAATGTAGCCCCCTGATAGATGTTCACCTGGATGGTGTTGTGGGTTTTTTAAAACCAAGAGGAGGGTATAAATGATGACCATGGTGAAGGAATGAGAGTGTCATTAGTAAGATCAAACCCATAAAGGAGAAGAAAGTCCAAAAAGGGATAAATCACAAGTTTCACTCCCATTAGCACTATAAGAATCAAATGAAATGACACAATATCACAGAGACAAGTATCATCCACACTTGATATAATAGCATTGTGATGGGCCATTTCTACCTTTGAATCCTTACTCAAACGTAGTGAAGGATCTTTGATGAGAGATGGAATCCATACGAACAAAATTAAGTGTCATGTATTAGACAGATAAAATAAAATGTTTTCAAAGTAAAGGCATAAAAATGATAACATCATGCACATCACATGAATCATTATGCTATTCACAAATAGAATAAAGGACTCACGAATCACCTAACTCTCTAAGATCTCATGGATTGCGTAAACCCAAAATGCACCACAAAAGTCGCATGAACCCTTGAAGACTCATTATCACGTGACCTTGACATGGTCACATGAGCCATATAAAAGTCAAAGGATCATGTGATCAAGAAAAAAGATCCCATGAAACCCTCAATATAATCATGCATCCCCATAGATAAAGTTCAAACAATTACCGAAGATAATTCCATAGATTGGTTCAAGCATGCACCTCAACAAATAATTATTTTGAAGCGGTCCTTGAAAACCAGGCTTCTGGGAAAGTTTCATAATAGATTCTTGAGGGTGGGTCTTAAAAAAATGTCACACGACAAAACAAGGGTGCATGAACTTTGGAGAATAGAGTAGTCAGAGAATGAACCTCCCTCTGCCCCATATTTATAAGGAAACCCACAGAATACCAAACATCACCTGATAGACTGAGCATCTCGCAAGACACTGATTGGTGATAATGCTAAAGTCTCAGGTGGGAATTTAATTTCCTCATAACAAAGCCCTTGTCCACATAGAAATCTCTATTAAGGGGGTGATTTTTTGATACCCACCAAATGAGCATAAGAAAATCCACAAAAGAATAAAATACCAGAATATGGGTATTATTTTCCCCAAAAATCAAAGGAATAGGAAAATGGATATGATCATGCAGATCACATGAACCCCTAGGAGACATGTAATCATAGGATCAGTAGAAGGTTATACGGATGGTCACACATAAATCATAGCCTATGGAAGGCCCCATGAAGTCCCTTCGATGAGTCATTCTCCTATGAAGGTGACCCAAAAAAACAATGATCACACAATGACAGCCAAATAAGATCTCCCAACTCACACAACTTGTCAACCGATGTATTCCCAAAAAACCATCCAAAAATCCTTTGAAAATAGGAGGAAAATATAAAAAATGTGGGAGCCTATTTCATTTATAAAACTCACGCAACACATCACTGATGGGGAGAATGATTGTCCTCGACAACATTCACATAACCTCAAGAGATACCCAAACTTTGTAAAATAAACAAAGGAAATAAACATTAGAGAGCGCATGAGCCTCTTTAGATTGTAAAAATCATGTGATGAATCCATGTAAATCCACAAGACACCACAAGAACCCAAAAACATGTCCACCTAATCTTGCAGGAACTACCTGGAATGCCATCCTTGTATCACGGAATATCCCAGACACGACATCAAATATCATTTGAAGGCCTTTCAATAGAATCCTGATCTTGTTAAGGTACTTTTACATGTCAGGATGATAATATGGAAGACCCTCATCATGTCCAAATAATTCAGAAAGACCCCTTTAATTGGAAATAATCCAATAAATAAGGCATTGATAGGATGGTCTCATGGTTTATGAAAATAAAGAGATTCCCCTGGAAAGACCTACGACAAAAACTCATGGAGATGCATGACACCAAATCCCTCCACCAACTCTAGACTAGATTCACACAATACACACCACACAAAGTGGCAAATAATTGGGGTGTAAAGACCTATAAATCCCCCACCTAAGCATCAAAATATGCATCCTTACAAAGATGGAAAAATCCTTATAATCTCACCCCGGTGAACCCATGTATTAGAGTAGATTTCTCATAGCATCTGATCTCACGACCGAGAATTTTTCTGTCAAGTAAGATCCGAAAACCAACTGGAGTGATCATGCATAGTGGGTCATGCAAAAGACATCCCACAAAAATGCTAAAACATAGGAGACTTAAAACAATATAAAACTGAGAAAATCTAAATAATATGCAATAAAATGCTGGAACAAAGACTAAAATATGGGAGAATTATGAAAATAAAACATGAGTTGATCCTCATGTGCTTCGCATAACCACCTAGGTCATGCAACAACACCAGGGCATGTCACCCAGGTCATGTGATGTTTCTTTGGTATACTATTTAGATCATGTGAATTCCCCTAGAAATGTCAAGAGCAAGTCACATGGAACCCATCAGGCATTCTATCCAAGTCTCACGAAACCCTTTGGGCTTGCCATCTAGGCCTTGCACCATCCTTTATATATGTCTCCCACCCTTATGGTAGCACCAATACATGTCAAATAAGTCTCCTGATGAAACAAAAGGGTATATCAATTGGATTTTTTGGTTCCCTCTATACATATCATCCCAAGATGTGCATCACCCTCTATACATGTTACATTGACTCTCACGAAACTCTCTAAGTGTGTCAACCGACTTTCACGATGACACTAGAGAAAGTCAGTTGTATCATGAAACACCCTCTATTCATGTCATTCAGGATCATGTGATGGATTCTAGGATCATCCATCTAGGTATCATGATGTTCCCTAGACAATCCATCCTTGATCATGCAATAACCTTCAAACATTCCATCTACGCTATGCGACCTACCTCAGAAAAGTCAATTGGATTATGAAGTTGTCTCTCGACATGTCAGTAAGACATCCTCAAACATGTCAAGTAGATAATCAAGGTATGTTGAGAAGACAATCACTACATTTCAGGTAGGCAAGTAGATCGGGTAAATCAAGCATCCTAGGACTTGATGACCTTATCCATTGTAAATGTGTAATCCCCAACCAAAAGAACTATGATGACTCTGATTCCTACCATAACTAAGATACATAAGATGACTCTTTGAGGCTCGAGCTATATATCAATCTCTAAAGGTATTTACTAGTGCATAATTCCCACATTTACAAGAAATGAGACATATTTTTTACCATCCCTTTTTTTCTCACACTGAGCATAGCTCACATGGGATTAAGGAGTTGAAATGATAATATCATTCATGTCATAAGCCTCTATAAATGAAAGGGAATCCCAAGACTTGATAACATTTTACATTCTCATTGTGTAGGCCCTAATCAAAATAAATACAACGACTCTAATTCCATCCATATCCAGGATACTTAGAATGCCTCTTTGAGGCCCGATCTCTATATCAAACTCTAAAGGGATATCCCAAGACATAAGTCCTATATATACAAGAAATGTGACTGATTAATTAACATCCCATATTAATCACACCAAGCATAGATCACATGGGATTAAGGAGTTGCAATGATCATATCATTCACATCATAAGCCTTTATAAAGGAAAGGGAATCCTAGGACTTGATAGCCTTGTACATCCTCAGTGTGTAATCCCCAATTAAAAGGGAAACCTTAATGTGTAAACCCCAATCAGTGGAATAATATGATATGTACTACATATTAGGGAAACATTAGCATGTAATCCTTGATCAACTAAACTATAATTACTCTAATGCCTACTATAACCAGGATATGTAGAATGCCTTCATAAGGACCGAGCTCTATATTAAGCATCCAATGGGAAGACCTAGCACATAATTCTTGCATCCACAAGCAATGAGGATGATTATTTTCCATATATTGTTTCTCACACCGAGCATAGATAACGTGGGATTATGGAGTCTTAATGATCATATCATTACTTTGAGAAGTCTCTATCAGGATAAGGGAAACCTCAGTGTGTAATCCCCAATTAGTGGCATAATATGATATGTCTTATATTTAAGGGAAACATTAGTGTGTAATCCCTGACCAATTAAACTATGAGGACTCTGATTCCATCCATGACCAAGATATATAGGATTACTTCCTAAGATTTGAGACTGAACTTGAATGGAAGCCCGCTTTGGTATAAGTCCCTCATGTCTCTGAAATTTCAACCATCAGGACCCAATCATTCTCATGGGATGATCATTCTAACTCATCCATCAGTGGGATGAAAATCCAATTGAAATATGATAACTCTGATTCCTGAGATAAAAAATATACATAGGATGCCCTCTCAAGGATCGATCACCATATTAAACTTACTGAGTGTTGTCTCAGTAGATAAAACATGTATCCATATGCAATGATATTGATTACTTGTTATCCCTTGTTTCTCACACCAAGCATAGCTCATGTGGGACTAGGGAGTTTCAATGGTCATATCACTCATGTCATGAATATCCACCATCCAGGGTAATCTCAGTAGATAATCCCCGATGAGTGGCATGATATAAAAATCTCCCATATAAGGGAATCTACCTTGGGGACAGTCTTAAGGGCATGTATGAGCTACAATAACTCTGATTTCTACTATAACCAGGATATGTAGGACGTATCATTGATACTCAATCTCAAATATTCAATTCCCAAGTGTATGTACATATGGTCTTTACACATGATGTTAAACTTTACGGTTTTAACATACTATGTGTATTTTTATTCCTGTAATAAATAGGATATGTAGGATGCCTCATAATGGCTCAATCCCCTCATAATATTAACCACTTCCTTTAATGACAGAAAATATAGAAGTTCCTGGTTAGGTGGCTTCAGTATATGAATCACCTATTCATTACTGGTAAATGGATCAAGAACTTCAAATACATACAGATGGATTCAATAATGAGATCCCCTTCTTCTTTTGTACATAAAATGTGTTAACCTATGATCATTTTTTTAGGGTAACCTGTCATGTATCTGGATTGGGAAAATATTCGTGAACATATATTAAATCTATAAGAGTGTATTAGAGTAGGAAAAAAATTTACCCAAAAGGGTGAGATGAGCCTAACCTCCCATCATCTCGACCAATGTCAGTTCCTAAGTGTCATTGGGTCTAAAACACCAACTGACCACCTACCTTTGTAAAGCAGTTCTGCATCGAGTTATGGAGGTGGGAAACATTGGGAGTTTCTATTAAGAATGAAAATGGAAACCCAAAATAAATGATTTTATGAAACATTTTACTCCCCCTCACTCACAATCAACCACTGGTTCAAACCAAATGCACCTAACAATCATATCATTCCCATCAAAATAGACCTTTTTCCCAATATTTATGATTTTGAAAACCCTTATTAATACTCATTTAATTATTCTTATAAATTTTGACCAAATTAACAATTCTCATATGTTACCATTATGAGTAGTGATAAACTATGATATTTTATATACTATTGACTCACTTAATTACTTAAAAAATATTCATAATTCTATATTTTACTTGATTTGTTGGTTTCATACATGTTTATCCAGAAACTTATATTTCACATGGATAAATGTTTTTTAGAAATATGATCCTACTAATTATTCACAATTTCTTACCCCTATATAATGTTCTTGAGTTGTTTTATAGGAAAATTGGGGATGTTGATGTTCAGACAGTTGAAGTGGTGCCTAGGGGGTCATTATTGCATTATCTTTATTTATATTGTATTTTATTATATTATAAAAAATAATATAATTTGAGAATGGGATTAATATATATTCCGTATTTATAAATAGATTTGATTGGTGGTTTGAGTTTATTTTCTTGGGATTTAAGAGGGTAATGCATCTCATTTGTGTGAAAATACCCTCGGTGTTGGTCTCACATGGACTATTAGAAAACAGATTTAGGGGTCATAGTTGTCTTCACTATTTACCTGGATAGGGTTCTAGTGGGGGAGGGTTTTTATAGTTTGGGTCATTAAAAATATGCATTGAATAAAGGATCCAACTTTTTCAATATACCATATTAGATATTTTTAGTGGTAAAACATAACATTAATGTTATGTATGTTGAGAAAAAAATTAACAGTTTGATTGAATCTTTTTTAGATATACATGTAAAGAATAAATATGTATTTCATGTAATATTTGACCTAATATATATGGGAATATGTGTGGATTTATATCCCACTAAAAAAGTAAAAAATAATATACTTACCTTTGGAATGTCACATGTAATCTAATGTTGAAAATTTACTTTTTTCAAGGTTTTAATGATATCAAATCACATTATGGGTATTATTAAAATGTGAAAATTATATTTTCATTAAAGGGTTTGAAATTAATAGGGATGAAATCTCATGATTGTCATGTATTGTTCCATAAACTATTACTGGTTTCACTTCATACTATATTGATAATTTTTTTCATAAAGACTATCCTCAAGTTGCGTTTCTTTTTAAATTCCTTATATAATAAATCACATATCCTATCTTGTTAAATATGATAGAGAATGAAGTTTCCATTATATTTTTTCATATATATATTTATTTCCCACCAAAATTTTTAGATATAATGGTACATATAATTATTCAATTTGAATGAGATACAAGGTTATATGGGCCTATATATTTATGTTGGATGTATCTTTTGAACCCAAGTGTTGAATTTGTTGTTATACAGTGTCAATATGTGTTTGGGGAGTAAGCATTAAGTGATTATTCTTGGAGAATTTTTATGGATGAAGTGTTCATTCCTGGATAATTACTATGGATTCATCTAACAGTGTTGGAAGTCACGCTTGTATAACTCTTCTTTATATGGGATTAGATGTCATTCTTGGACAATTATTCATGATATTTTTATTTTGATGATTGTTGTGCTGGTATTAATGTTCAAAGACATGTGTCAATGATGAAACATTATTAACAAAAAGTTTATAATATTTAAAGGAAGATGGATTGATAAAGACCATGAAAACATATAATATATATTTTTCAGGATGAACGATAAATAGGGAGTTAAATAGTTTGTATTGGTATGGAAGTATATTTCTCTACTTGGATAATATTTTTCCAATAATTTTAAGGTGGATTACTTAAAAAATTGTCCAACCTAATGGAAAACCCTAGACAGGTTGACCTCAACCATATGAGGGACCCTGAGGGTCAACCATAGCTGAGGGGTCCAGATCGAGCCAAGCCAGTAAGCGACATGGGTGGGCTCAAGAGCATGCCCACATAGGATAGTGTATAAGAACCAAAGAGTGTATGGAGTGGAGGTGATTCCACTATGTGGGGTGGCATGACGGTAGGATAACATGGAGCGGTAGTGAATGGGGATGGGATTTAAGGTCACTCAAAGGATCAGATTTATTATTATACCTCGGACCTGAATAATTCTATGTTCGATGTGGGATAACACCTTGTGGGTGTTTATCACCTATTGTTTAAAATCATGGAGACAACATTGATCATTCGATCTGATCTCCAGTTTGAAAGTGAGTCATTTGATCTATGTAGGATTTATCTTCTTCCTCCCCATGTATGATCTCTTTCCTAAATAAACCCCTTGTAGCTGAGGGTTTGTAGAACAAGAACCCATTATCTCAGTTTCTATATAGTTTAGGAATTTGAAATGTGGTGAAGTAAGTATTTCTATAAAGTACATAAATTCACTGTAAATCCAATTTGATTCTTCACATATGAAATAATAATTTTCCTTGATGACTGATCACATATGAGCTTGAATTTTTCATGAAAGAAATATTTTGATCCATGTGGGATGCTTCTTCATGTTTGATAAAAAATAACATGAATGACTGTAAAAGAAATACTTCACAGTGATGCTACTTTGAGAGTGTTTTTTTGTAGGTGGAGAAGCTTCACAGAGAATCTCTTTTTAGAATAATGATGATTTCAAGAAACACCTTTTAGAGAGATGATACCAAAAGCAGGATTCTATTTATATGTGATTGGATTTTTAGTGTGTACTATTTATATGGTAACCAATATAATATTGTTTGTGAACTTTCTTTGAGAATTAATGTAGTAGTGCATGCCTCTTGGATAAAAATTTGTTGCAAGAAGGTTCACTTCAGACTTCCATATAGTATACAGTGACTATAAATGAATCTCTTATGTAGACAGAGGTTTCTGGATGAGGTGATTCCAAGTAGATATGTGGATAGAAACTGATTTAAACTTTTTTCCATGATCACATTATCTTTATGCAATAACTAGCTTGATAATCACAACTTTTACCTATATATTTTGCGGGGATTCTAAAATTAATTGATGCGTGATGAAGTATAACAGAGATAATTATCTAAACCTTTTTCTTCTCATAGAGTAAGGTAGTTCTCATGAAGTAGTAAAATCATTTGCAGTTAGTATGCAATAGTGTTTGTCAGTGAAGATATTAGTTCTATAAGAAATAAAATTCTTTGCAGTAAATATACAGTAGTGTATCTAAATACAGACATTATTTAGTGAAGTAGTATAATTTCATGTATATAGTTCTCCAAAAGATATATATATATATATATATATATATATATATATATATTCTATTCCATAATTATTTAATTCACATAAATATAATTTGTAATACTATATGATAATTATTTTACTAGGAAGTTAAGAGAAAAAATTTGAGGAATAACCTATTTAATTGAGTTCTTCAATTTTTGATCACATGATATTTTATTTATCATGAAGTTTCAAAAGAAATATTTTCATCAATTGTTGTAGATCTAGTCAACATTCAAAAGTGGTATTTCTTGTATTGTTGTGTAATATTTTTTTTAATAAGTTAATGTAAAACAATCATTCCAGTGGGACTCTGTAAATCATAATGAGACTCTATGCTAGTGAAGAAATGTGTGTTTGTAATACTTGTGATTATAGTGTATAATCTATGATTGGTAAGACTAACCAATATTAGAAATTATTGGTATAATTTTGAGACTAAACCTTGTAAAAATATTTTGTTCTTGTGCCATTTATTTTTACTACATTTAAGAGAGGCAGACAAATCATAAGAATGGATCAGATCCTAACAAGTCTACATAGGGTTAATTTCAAAATAAATAAAAAATATATAAAATCAACACTAACTCAACCCCCCTTCATAGTGGTGTAAATTCTCTCAAGCACTTCAATTGGTATCAAAGTGAGGTTCCCTCTATCAATATCCACAATGTACTAAAGATAGATAATATGAATTCTATCAATAGTCGGGGTGTTCCTACTTTCTACGGAAAGAACCATCATAGATGAAATAATAAGATGTATCCCCATATTCTATCTATGGGCCTTGAATATAAATATATATTTACTATTGGATTCCCATTTATTACTAATAAAGATGTTATGAATTTTCCTAAGAATAGAAATATGGAAGTTAATGGAAAATCTCAAAATGCAATTTTTATGTATCTTTTAGAAAAAATTTAGACAAAGGTTACGGGACTCAGAAATGACAAAGAAATTTGGGATAAATTGGAATTAAACTTGAAAGTCAAGGAGGCCAAATTAAAATTTTGGAGAAGAAAATTTGAAGATATCAAGATGGGTGATGAAGAAAATATTGATGACTACTTCACAAGATTCAATGAAATTGTTAGTAATATTTTTGATTTTGGTGAAAAGCTAAATGATTTAACAATCATCATAAATTAATGAGAAATTTTCCTAATATGTTTGATCCTAAAGTATCATCTTTGGAAGAAAAATATGATCTTACTCTTGATGAGTTAAATAACATATTCATTTCATATTAAATGCTAAAGATCCAAATATTCAAGAAGAGGATCAATTATGAGATAGATTTTGAAGCCATGAGAAAGCTCAAAATCAGAGATGATGAAATTTCATAATCAAATGAATCTAATGATGAAAATAAAGGTGTAGATTTTAATAGAATCATTGACCTAGTATTAAAAATATTCAAGAATTTAAATTTTAGGGGTAAAATTAAATTACCTCCAAGGTACTACAACTGTAATGACATTAGACATTTTTTTATAAATTGTCCTAAAAAGAAGTTTTTGGAACCTGAAACAGATGATGAAGACCCATACAAAATGAAATAGGGGAATAACTTAAGAGGCATAACCAAATATTATGGAAGTAAGAGGAAATTATTTAAAAGTAAAAGAAGAAGTATAGTAATAAAGGGAGATAAATCAAACTCCACCAAACTCAGAAAATCAGAAGATGAAAATAACTTCATAGCTCATGTTGAAAAAGGTTTTGACACATAAGTAATTGAATATGATGAAAGTAAATGAACAGAGCTAAAGAACATGTTGAAAAATTAATTATAAGTTTATCTTGATAAAAACCCAAATCTCAAAAAGAAGAAGATATTGTTATTGTAAGAAAAAGAAAAGATCACTGATGAAAAGGAATAATGTAAAAAGAAATAGATTCTTTACATTGAATAAATCAAATGACACAAACTGAAAGTGGCTAAAATGGAAAATATGGTAAATGAATTTGAAGAAAAACTTTCAATAAAAGAATAAGAATGGTCAAAGACTCAGTATAAATTTCTTGAATCATATAATAGATTGAAAATAACTAGATAAGATTTCAGCAAGGTTTGAGGTTAAGAAAGAATCATCACAAACTAGTGAAAAGAGTGGTTCAAAGAAGCAGGTTTATTCAGAATTATATGAATATCTAAATAAATATATTATCTCTAACAATATAGGTCCAAAAATAAATTCAGCGAGAATATTTTTCCTCTAAAATAGAGAAAATATAAATATATATAAATAAAAAAAGCAACAATCTTTAATAAGGGGTTATTATTAGTTGGTAAGATCAAGGCTCAATGGACACTTTTGGTGTTGTGGAGTGTTTGGGAACAAATCATATTTATATTGGTATAACATGTCCCTACTAAAAATGAGACATGAACCAAGGGGGAGCTATCTTGAGAAAAAAAAGATAAAAATTTCAAAATAAGCAAGAAATCAATAGAAACTCATCATATATTTCAACAAAATAAAAATTTGACTACTTATAAGAAATATATTGTGGATGTGAACAATAAGGCCATATTGCTGAAAAGTGCATGGGTATTCTCCCTAAACAAACATCCAATATTATGAAAGGCAATGGAGTTCAAAAAATGAGTGAAGAAAAGTCGTGTTTTGTTGAAGTTTGTTTGAAAGCAAGTAGAAAAACCAAGTCATGGATTCTTGAGAGTGGATTTTCATCACACATGACTGGTGACACAAAAATTCTGAGAAACATTTAGAATCATGAAGGAGGAGAATTGACATTTTGAAATGAATGTTCACTAAAAATAAAGGGAGTGGGAAAAGCAAAGATTGAAGACCAAAAATCTGAACTCAAATAACATGTTATATGTTTAAGGTTTGAAGAAAACATTTATTTGTTTCTGTCGACTTTGTGATGGTAGACATGAGGTGTTATTAAAAAATGTTTCATGTATCATCAAAAGTAAAAATTATGGAAGAATTATCACTCAAGGAAAAAGTATCAATGGTAATCAATTCCAGATTTGTGATTCTATAAATTCATGTTATTTGAGTTCCAAAGATGAAAACAACCTATGGCGTAAAAGTTTCGGACATCTTCATCAAATGAGTATTAGTAAAATCTTAAAGCATGATATTGTGAGATGTTTGACCAAGCTAAAAATATAAAGGTAAGAAATCTATGAAACCTATAAATAAGGAAAATTGGCCTAAAGTTCACAAAAGGGGTGAATATCTTATTTTATAGACACCTTGAACTTATTGATAATAACTTATGTGGACCAATGAGAAAAAATTCTACCATAGGTGGTCTGTATTTCCTTACATTTATTGATGATTATACTCAGATGACTAATTTCATGTTTATCAAGAACAAGTTTGAGGAAACTAAAATGTTCAAAAAAATTAGAAGGAAATATGAGAAGGATATGGGTATCTATGTTAAGAAAATGAGACCAAATAATGGTATTTGGTTTAATTGTGATGTTTTTGAAAGTTATATTTCTAAAAATGGAATCAAGAATCAGTACAACACACCATATACTTCATAAAAAAACGGGGCAGATAAAAGAATGAAAAAATAATAGTTGAGATGGGTAGTAGTATGTTAACTAAACATAGTATCTCAAATTATTTCCAGAGAGAAGATATATGTACTTCCATACACATACATAACAGATTTCTACTAAGTCCAGAAACACAAAAGATAACATATGAAATGTGGTAAACCAAAAAAACAACTATTTAATACATCAAAGTTTTTGGAATCCCTTACATTATAAAGGTCAAGAACATTAATCTAGAAAAAATTGAGTAAACATAAGTGAATTTTTTTTCATTGGCTACCTATCTGATGGTAGAGGCTACAAATGTTGGAAAAATGGATGAACAAGATAGTTGACTGTAGGGATGTCATTTTTTTTGGAAAATAGATCAAATTAGATATCTCAGTTGATTTAGATTTATAAGATTCAGAAAAAAAATCGTATTAAAATGGAAAAGAAAATTGATGAAGATGCTAAGAAAGATCCAAACATTACTAATATTGATTTTAAACATACTAGTGATGAAGATAAAGTCGATGAAAATAAGAGAGAATTGTACAAAAAATTAAAGAAACATGTTGAGACTGAAAATATCATTGGAAATAAATAATCACAAGTTCAAACAAGAAGAATATTGATAATTAAAGATCAAACTTCACTTATTTCTCTAATTTAACCTCATACAGTGGAAGAAGTAGTTGAGAATGAGGAATGGATATGATCTATGAATTAGGATCATGATCATATTGATAAGAACTCTGCTTGGGATATTATATCTAGACCTAAAAATAAAAATGTTATTGGTACCAAGTGGGTTTTTAGAAACAAGCTTAATGAGAAAGGTAAAGTATCAAGAAATAAATCTTGGAAGGTGTGAAAATAATATTCTCAAATAGAAGGAATTGAATTTGAAGAAAATTTTTCACCAATGGAAAGAATGGAAACCATTAGAATTTTCATGGCAGTAATAGCAGAAAAACATTATAATGATTATCAAATAGATATGAAATCATCCTTTATAAATGGTGATCTTGAAGAATAAGTCTATATTGAACAACTTGATATTTGTGTATTAAAAAATTATGGCATAATGGTATGAAGATTGACGAAAGATTTTAATGGTTTGAAACAAGCCCATAGAGATTGGTATTCCAAATTATATGGTTTTCTAAGGGATATGAATTTTGTGAAAGGTAAATTTGATAGTAACCTTTATATGATAGAATTATCCAGAAGAACTCTCATTGTCATTGTATATGTAGATAATGTCATATTTTTTTTGTGACAGGAAATGTTTATGTAAAGAATTTATAAAAAAATGAAAGAAATTTTGAGATGTCCATGCTTGGTCAGATGACATATTTTATGGGATTTCAGGTTGAGTAGAAACAAAATTCCATATTTCTATTATATTAAAAGTGTGCTAGGGAATTTCCAAAAAAGTCTGGAATAGAAAAAGAAAAATAATTTTGAACACCCATTTTAGTTGGAACTAAATTATAGAAGGATGATTCTGGAAATAGTGTTAATCAGAAAGAATTTAGAAGAATCATTGGAAGTATACTTTATCTCACAACATCAAGTCCTTATATAAATTATGCAGTGACTCTATGTGCTAGATTTCAGAGTGATACAAGAGTCTCTCTTATTGGAAGATAAAATAATTCTAAGATATGTGAATGTAACTCTGAACTATGGTATTTTTTTTAAAGACACAGTGCATATTTGAAATTGATTGGATTTATAGATTCTGATTGGGTAGGTGATTATACATATAGGAGTTCAGCTTTAGGTGGAAACTTATTTTTGGGTGAATGATGTTTCAATTGTTATAAAATGAATAAAAATTCAGTAACATTGAGAATGAATAAGGCTGAATATGTTGCAGCTACACATTCATGTACATAGATGATCTGGATGCAAGTATTGTTGGAAGATTTGAAAATTGAGATTGAGAGACCACTGAAAATATATTGTGATAATCAAAGTGATATTGAATTATCTAAAAATATAGTAAAAAATTCAATATCAAATCATATTGATATTAGGTATCATTTTATCAAATAAAAGGTAGAAAATGGAGATATCAATCTATAATACATTTCTACTAAAGATCATGTTGTAGATATTTTCACAAAAGCAATTCCATGAAGAGAGGTTTTTTATGTTAAGACTGAAAATTCATTTTCATCCTTCTCCTCTTACAAAAATATTATCAAGAGGTACCTCTTTATTCCCTGTCGTTTTATTTGTATTGTGCTAAAAAAGTAGGGAATTAAAGAAGAAGTGTTGTTCATCATGGATTCATTTAATTCCATGATTATGTAAGTGGATGAATCTTTTAAGGGGGATAATTTATGATGTTTGAGTTATCTAGTCACAATCTTATCTAATTATAAATTCACTTTATTTAAGGGGAGTGATTTATTGATGAAATATTGATAAAAGCATAAATTCTTCTTGTTCACCTGAACTTACTGATGTGTTTGATAAAGTGTGCGAAGGATCTTGTATTTCCTTTGTGACTTTCTAATCATAATTTCACATGCCTGGATTTTTAAAAGATAGCTTAGATAAACTTGGTATTATGTACCTTTTATTATACACTCAGAATGCCCATGTAGACATAGAGGTGATTAACTAAAGGATATTTTCCAAGTATCATGTGATGATATTCCTTCTTTAAAGAAAACAAGAGAAGAATTTTTTGTGAATACAAATGAGTTAAGATGGCCTTGATTACCCTTTCTATTGGATTTTTATGAAGGGGGGGTAAAGATGGTATGCATATATTTACTTTTATATGATAAGATATATGTGAAGGGATGATGACAACAAAATACAAAGGGTGATATTGTTGAACCTAAGTGTGGAATTTGTTTTTATAATGTGTCAATATGTGTTTGGTTGGCAAGCATGAAATGGTGATTCCTGGAGAATTTATATGGATGAATTGGTAATTTTTGGATTATTGTTATGGATTCATCTAGTATCATTGGATTTCATGCTTGGACAATTCTTCTTTATATGGAATTTAATTTCATGCTTGAACAGTTCTTTATGGTTTTTAGATTGTGATGATTATTATTCTGATCTTAATGACCAAAGACATGTGTCACTGAGGACACATTATTAACAACAAGTGTAAAACATTTTAACAAAGATTAATTGACAAAGGCCATAAAAACATATAATATACACTTTGAATGATTAATATAAAATAGGGAGTTAAGAAGCTTGGCTTGGCATGTAATTATATTTATATACTTGGATAATATGTTTATAAGTATTTTAATGGGGCTTACTTAAAAAATTATCCAACCTAAATTCCACCTTGACCTCAATGATATGTGGGACACGGGAGGTTACAAGGGTGGGTGAAATAAAACCCATCTATAAGACCCAGAGAGTGCATTGAGCGGATGTGGAGCTACCGTGTGAGAAAATGGTATAAAAGGATTGTATGGGGTGGTACTGAAAGTGATGTGGGATAACTCACACCTAAAAAGGGAGAGTTTCTTATTATACCATGACCCAAAATCATTTCGAGTTCGATGTGGCACACTACCTCACAAGGATTGCTCACCTGTCATTTAAAAACAAGGAAATAATGTTGGGAATCCAATCTAATATTTTGTTTTAAAGTGATTATTCTGATCTATGCGGGATTTATTTTCTTCCCCCTTGTGTATGATATCTTTATGAAAAAACCCCTCATATCCAAGGGTTTTCATACTGAGCACCCGCGATCTCAGTTTCCATGCAGTTTGGTTGTTGAAAATGTAGCTAAATAAGGAGTTCTAAATATAATTGAAAAATTTTGAGAAGGCTATTTTATTATTCATGTATGAACTACTACTTTGTGGTGATGAGTGATCATGTTTGATCTTGAACACATAGTGGAATAAAGAGTTTCAACCATGCGGGATACTTCATCATAGTTGATAAATATCCCATGAATGACAACAAATGAAACTCTTCGTAGTGATGCTACTTTATGGGTCTTGATTTGTGGTTGGATATGCTTCTTGATGATTCTCTTTTGAATATGATGATGCTTTTGGGATGAAACTCCTTTGCAGAGAGATGATGCATGCGTGATGCTACTATTATGTGTTTGGATTTTCAGTGTGGGCTATTAAGATGGTAACCAATATAATATTGTATGCAGTCATGCTTTAAGAATTCATGCAGTAGTGCATGCATCTCGTATAAAGAATATAATTTTAGAAATCATTTTTTCCTCACAGATTGAGATAGTTCTTGTGAATTAGTAAAATTATTTGTAGTTAGTATAGGGAAGTGTATGTGAGTGAAGAAATGAGTCCAAGATCACTACTACAAAAAAGAGATAGGGAAGCGCCACCTTTTATTATCACTAAGAAAAAATCACTGATAAAGTTAATTCTTTATCAGTGTTGTCTTAAAAGAGGTGATAAAGGTTCCCTTTATCAGTGCTAAAATTTTAGCACTAATAAAGATCACCCTTTATCACTGCTAAAAAAGAACTGATAAATAGACCCTTTATCAGCGCATTTCTAGCACTGATAAAACCATAGTATTATTTCATAAAATGGGGTGTGTAGTGCCCTCTGTTTATCATTCCCTCAAGCTCTCGCGGTACTGTACCCCTATGACAACTCCCCTCCCCCCGATCTTCTCTTTGTCAGACCACCACCGCTAGCCCTACTCCACTGCAAACCCTACTCCTTATCCTCCCCCTAAAACACATTCTGCAGATCCTCCTCCTCAAAAACCCTACTTTTCCTCCTCCCTGTTGGACCCTACTCCCCACAAACCCAACTTCAAGTGTTTGGGGTTCCTTTCTATGAGGTTTGATTCCCAGCTTCCCATCTTTGATATTTGGTTATTTCTTTGCTCATCCTCAACCGTTTCCTTTTTCTCTTATTCTAATATTCACTATGGTGGTTTAGTTTGGGTTGGGTTTTGTTGTGTGTTTGGGATATGTCTTGATGATTGTTTGGTTCAGTAGTTTGATTTATGGTTTCTCATGGTGCGTTTGTGGTTGGAGGACATTTCTTCTTCACCTTCTAGTGTGCAATGAGTTTTAAAGCTTCATTGAGGTATGGAATACATCATTTCTCTTTATTTTATTTCATGTGATAGGGGTTTTTTCTCATGTTAGTCTATAAAAGATAGTTGTGATTGATAAATAAAAGATATGGAATTTACAAATTGAAACTAAAGGGTAAAGGGGTTTTATTTTCAAGATTTTACAGCCTTATTATTATTTATTATATTATGATTTCACAAGATAGATGCTCCACTAAAAATTATGGCCATTGGGGGATTTATTTACACTCAATGATATGTTATGTGATTGCTGCTTTTGTTGTGATTATTGTGATATCACCCTAATATGGAAATTATCTGACCACATACATTTAGATAATAAAATGGTTTCCCTTGGATTATGGTTTGTTTGATAAAGCCCTTAAAAAATAAAGTGGAATGTGATCAAATACCCTTTGTAAATCTGTAAAATGATATTGATATGTTGTGATGTGCCTCCATGCTTGTGGGGTGCCAATGTGTGGTTGGGAAATGTGTGGATGATGGTTGTTGGTTGTAATTTTGGGGTAGTGAGGTGGTTTTTTGGTGTGCTTTTTGGGTAGTGAGGTGGTTTGTTTGGCCACGTTTTTTGAGGTGGTGAGGTGATTGTTTCTTTGTTATAAATGATTGGGTAGTGATAGAATTAATAATTTTTTAATGATGATTTAAATGGAATGGGTTGTTTTGGTTAATGGGATGGAATCAACTGATAATTAATTAAATGGTGGGTTGTGTGGTTAAATGTGGTTGATTTTTTTTAAAAGGTTGGGGCCAAATCCTAATTTATTATTAAATCAAAGCAAATACCTCTTTAACTGGGTAGATGGAGACCCATTACATAGCCTGAAGGCCCAGTGGGAATTTAGCCAATTACATGGCCCATAGGCCCAATTTTTTGGCCCAGAAGCCCATTATGTGAATAGTAATGCTACATTACCCACCTGCTATAGTACTACACAGTACCTGATGTTGCTACAGTACCACCTGCCGCCACTACAGTGCTCGTCGTCGCTATAGTGCCACCGCTGCAATAGTGCGCTACATTACTGCTATAGTACCTGCGCCCAATGGGATTTGAACCCCAATTTTTCATGTAGGATTATGGGGTGTTTTCTACTAAGACAAACCCCAACTACAGGTTAAATGTGGTTGATGCTAAATAATTAAATTATTTGGTTGGATAATGTTAATTTATTGGAAATGTGAAATGAGGATTTTGGATTATTGTTTAGTGTTATGCATTTATAGGTGGAAACAATAGTGTAAATGTTGTGAGTTGGTTAGCATTTGGTTGTAAACCCATAGGTTGGGCTTGTGTGTGTGGCTATATGTATATACTTGTATATTATTCCTGATTTATGTATACACCCTACCCACATCAAGCACTATGTTTTGAAACCCAAATAGTCACGTGACCAGTGTTTTTCCTAACATCCAGTGAGGAGGAAAGATGTTTGGGTACCTGCTCTTTCCTGTTGTATCCCCTAATAACCCCTTTGTGTTTGAAAATGTATCTACTATATTAGTTTTCTAATCAAAATTGTATCTTTGTTTTCATTTTATTTGAGTTTGGTCACTAGTTTTGGGTTTTTTAATGTGATTATTTTATTATGAATGAGGTGGCTGGTAGGGGTGGTTAAAAGGATGTTTAATGTTTTGATGCAAGGGTTCTGGGTGCTAGAACTATTGGTTAGGGGTCGGGAAAGTGTGTTGATTTTGATGGGGGGTCTATCCTGGTTCTATTGATTTCCAAATCATTATTGGAAATGGTTAGGCTTCATTAATCTATATTTTTATAAGGAATTGGTTCTCTTCTACTATATTTGGAAGTCTTGTTTTGTGTATTGGAATCATAAATAATAATATTTGATATTCAAATAGGATGGAGATGAATAAATATTGGATGGATGCTAATCATTTGACAATAGAGTATGAGAATGGATTGAAAGAGTTCATCAAGTTTGCAAAGGATCATGCAAAGGATCTTTCTCAAATCCTTTTTCTGTGTTTACATTGTTGTTATTATAGAAAAATTACTCTAGAGGAGTTGGAAGAACATTTGATATGTCATGGAATATATCAGAGTTATAAATGTTGGAATAAACACGGAGAAAAAGGGAATGTATCTACTGGCTAGGATAAAACTGCATTTTATGGCTCATGAGATATGATTACAAATATGGATAATAAAGAAGATCGTATAGAGTATGTGATTACAGATATCATTGATGATGAAGATCATATTGAGGAAATGACAATGACAGTTGAATATAAACTCCATGATTTCCCAAAATTGTTTGAGAAGTTAAAGAGTTGTGCAAAGACGCCATTTTATATTGGTTGCACTAAATATATAGCATTTTCAACTGTACTGAAGTTGTATAAATTGATATCAGGAAATATATGGAGTGATGTTATTTTTACAGAACTACTTTCTCTCTTGAATGACTTTCTCCCAGAAGATAATGATCTCCCAAGCCGGACATATGAATATAAACGAATGATACGCTTAATGTGTATGATTTCTGAAATAATACATTCCTACTCAAAATATTGTATATTCTTTCTCAAGGAGAAAAAATCACTTAAAGAATGCCCAAAGTGTGGTGCTTCTCGATAAAAGAAAGATGAATCTAGTCCTAGGAAAGTTGTATGGTACTTTCCAATCATTCCAAGGTTTAGGCGTCTATATGAAAGTGAATAAACTACAAGACCATTGTAATGACATGCAAAAAAAAGAAATAAATATGGGAAATTACGTCACCCGGCTGACTCTCCTCAATGGAAGATAATTGATCATGAGTATCCTAAATTTGGAAATGATCTGAGAAACCTCATTCATGCGTTATCTACAGATGGAGTGAATCCTTTTGGTTTTCAAACCAACACTCACAGTACATGGCCTGCTATGTTGGTAAATTTTAACTTTCCACCCTTGTTATGCATGAAATGAAAATTCATCATGTTATCTACGATTATATCAGGGCCAAAACAATCAGGTAATGATATTGATGTTTATTTGGGTCCTTTGATCGAGTATTTGAAGTTATTGTAGGATTTAGGTGTTATGTTATATGATGCTTATAAAAGTGAATACTTCATGTTGAAAGCAATGTTTTATGGGATGATAAATGATTTCCCTACTTATAGAAATTTGTTAGGATATAAAATTAAAGGAACTCAACGGTGTCCCGTGTGCAAAGAAGATACGAAATCAATTAGGTTGAAACATTCATCAAAATCTGTGTTTCTTGGAAATCGTAGATTTCTACCCCGTTGGTATAAGTACCGATTTTAGACGACATCATCCAATGGAAGTTCATAACAATGCACAACATGGTCTCCACTAACAGGTGATCAGCTTTTTGAGAAAGTAAAATATGTGAACACTATTTTTGGTAAACCATTTTTGAAAAACCTTACGAAAATTGGTTGAAAAAATAAATCAGTTTTTTTTTAATTACCATACTGGAAATGTCTATACGTAAAACATTTTTTCAAGATAAACATTTAAAAATTAATGAAAAAAGGTCTGAACTAATTAATGTTATTATATATGGAGAAAGGGAGGGGGGTAATAAGAAACGTGGGATCAAAATCATATAAAGAATCGACCAATTGATCCAAAATATCTACTGAAAGCATAATTACACCACCTGTTTTCTATCTACATTTACTAACATTGAAGACTCTTGTGGATACGAAGCTAAAAAGTGGTTATAGTCATATAGTTGTTTTTGAAAAGAATATACACAGAGGAAATTGAAGATTATGTTCCTGCTAAAAATTTAAATGACATCCTTGAATACGGTTGGCTACACATTATAGTTGTAAATGTATATATAAGGTATGTTTTCATGAAGTGATTTTCTAAAAGCTGATATAATGTGCTAATTATGAATAAATGCATTTTATATTATTGGCAGGCGTATATATGAAAAACAGTTGAAGGGATTTCCCCATGAGCCAAAATTCGGATTTGTTAGTCCTCATACCACATCTACACAACTAACAAAATTAAATCCATCAATAAGGGACGAAATAGTGAAAGGATTTTTGAAAACATTTAAAAGAAAGATTATGGATGACATACTCTTTATAATACCAACAATACAGGTGTAAAAATCTATGATTAAAGCATATTAATTATATTTTCACTTCTTTCATTACTTATTCTTTTTTGTGTTTTTAGGCAACATTGGCTGCTAATTGAGGTAAATTTGGATACTAAAAAGATTTATTTTATAGATTCAATGCAAGGATATCCAAAAAAATGACCACACATGATAGAGTTTGTGAATCTGTAAGACACTACATCCAACGTTTTAGGTCTAAACATCATGTTATATAATTTATATTATCTTTTACTCAGTATTCTGTTATGATATAAAGGTGTATCAATATCATATAAAAAGGAATTAGGATAGGGGATAAGAATAAGTATGTGATAAAGTACTACGTCTGGACAAGTATCAGGGTATATATAATAAAATGTCACTATTCAAACACATATCAAAACAAGTTACTTATTCTCCTTATGATCAAAATTTTTGTAGTGTCCAAAAAAAACAAACGATAACGACTGCAGTTATTATGTTTGTAAATTTAGGAGAGAGATCATTTATTATCAACAAACTAGCATCTCTAAAGGGGTATTTTCAAAAACAACTACTATTTCATCTAAATTATTCATTAATTCTCTATTTAGATATTTTGTAGTACTACTCTGACTGTCGAAAAGCCTCATATTCACAAGATGATATAGATTTGTTCAGAAATGAGTGGGATGACTACCTAATGGAATATTGTACACAAATATAATAAACACATGACTTGGGGACGTGTACAATTGGAAGAATTTTTTTATAGCGGTTCACAGAGATCAAAAGATGAAACATTATTTTTTGTAAATGTTCGTAGGAAAATTGAAATTGTTATTAAATAAAACATCCTTTATCCAATGATTAATTTTTCCATTTTAACATATGAAATTCACTAGAAACATTCAAGAATTATGAACCACTTTTCATTGGGCTTTGGATAAGAAAAACAAGTAAAATCTCCAAAATACCTTCATATCACGCATGCCCACTCACATTCAAAGAAAATATGAGTAAACATCTCCACCCTAAATTAACTGAAGTATGAGAATATAGATTCCAAATGGATTCACATGCATTGAATATTTTCATTGGTGACATGTACGAGTCAACCCCACCTCAATCTGAGGCATGGTGTGGTCGGTATCACACAAAGTGTCTCTCGTTTGTTTAAAATGGACATAATTTTAAGTGAGAACAACAACTAACATACATAAAACCGACCAAATTCATTAAAATAGTGTTTATACTTTAGTATAAAGATACATGGGACATTTTTGATGTGTACGAGCCAAACCCACCTTAATCCAAGGCATGATGTGGCCAGTATCACTCAAAGTTTCTCTCTTTTGTTTAAAATGGACAGAATTTTAAGTGAAAACAACAACCGACATACAAAAAACTAACCAAACACATTCATATTGTGTTTAAACTTTAAGATAATTATCCATCGGTCATTTTTGACATGTAATATCCAAATCCACCTCAATATAAGTCACAGTGTGGCCGGTATCACTCATAATGTCTCTCTTTTGTTTAAAATGGACAAAATTTTAAGTGCAAACAACAAATGATATACGTAAAACCAACCAAATGCATTCAGATTGTGTTTATACTTTATTAAAACAATACATGGGTCATGTGTGATGTGTAAGAGTCAACCCTACCTCAATATTAGGCACAATGTGTCATGTATCACTCAAAGTGTCTCTCTTCTGTTTAAAATGGATAGAATTTTAACTGAAAACAACAACTGACATATAGAAAACTGACCAAACGCATTTGGATTGTGTTTATACTTTAGGATAATGATACATGGGTCTTTTTGTACATGTAATAGTCAACCTCAACTCAATCTAAGGCACAATGTGATTGGTATCACTCAAAGTGTCTCTTTTTTGTTTAAAATGGACAGAATTTTAAGTGAAAACAACAACTGACATACAGAAAATTGACCAAACGCATTTGGATTGTGTTTATAATTTAGTAAAATTATTCATGGGTCATGTGTGATGTGTAAAAGTAAAACCCACCTCAATCCAAGACACGTTGTGACCGGTACCACTCAAAGTGTCTCTCTTTTGTTTAAAATGGACAGAATTTTAAGTGAAAACAACAACTGACATACGAAAAAATGACCAAACGAATTTGTATTTTGTTTATACTTTAAGAGAATGATCCAGGGGTCATTTTTTACATTTAAGATTCAACCTCGCCTCAATTCAAGGCACGGTGTGGCCTGTATCACTCAAAGTGTCTCTGTTTTGTTTAAAATGGACAGAATTTTAAGTGCAAACAAAAACTGACATACAGAAAACTAACCAAACGCATTTGGATTGTTTTTATACTTTATTAAAACAATACATGGGTCATTTTTTATGTTTACGAGTCAACCCCACCTCAATATGAGGCACGGTGTGACCGGTATCACTCCAAGTGTCTCTCTTTTGTTTAAAATGGACATAATTTTAAGTGCAAACAACAAATAACATACTAAAAACTGACCAAACGCATTAGTATTGTATTAATACTTTAGGTAAAATATATGTGGGTCATGTGTGACGTGTAAGAGTCAAACCTTACTCAATCTGAGTCATGGTGTGGCTGGTATCACTCAAAGTGTCTCTCTTTTGTTTAAAATAGACAAAATTTTAAGTGAAAACAACAACTGACGTACGGAAAACCAACCAAATGCATTCATATTGTGTTCATACTTTAGTCAAACGATACATGGGTCATTTTTGACGTGTATGAGTCAAACCTTAATCAATCTGAGGCATGGTGTGACTGGTATCACCCAAAGTGTCTCTCTTTTCTTTAAAATTGACAGAATTTTAAGTGAAAATAACAATTGACATACGAAAAACTGACCAAACGCATTCAGATTGTGTTGATACTTTAGGAGAATTATCCATGGGTCCTTTTTGACATGTAAGAGAATAACTTAATGGAAATAAAAAATAATATAGGATTTAAATTGGATAAATTTTCATGATAAAGGGCTCTTAGACTAAGTTTCGGGAAGGGGATAGGAGGAAATGGGTTGAAATCCCTTAAATTATGCCATATCATCATAATCATTCATGGTATAGTTGGGATTTTTTCCAAACTGCTCACCAACTTTTTGGGAGCCATTTTATAAGAAACTCTCTTCTGCACAGTTTGGACAAACAGTTAACTAACCATGTTCCAATCATTCAAAATGACTTAGTTAAACTATAGATCCATACCAAATGGTTTCTCCTAACCATGAACAACCTGTGTTCCTGAAAACTACCTAAAAAGGTAAGTTTCATGGTTTTTACTTGGATTCATACAATCCATCCCTTTGCTATGTATGTAAAACAGTAAAAGTTCAAAATGAATAGGAAACTTCCCCATGAAAGTGTACCCACATGGGTTTTTCTAAATTGTGTCCCCCAATAAAAGCACTACATGACTACTAATCAAGAGTCTGGGATGGAAAAATAATAAACATATATCTCCCCAACATTTATAAATTCTATAAATGGCGTCAAAATAAGACAACACACCACAATATAAAGGCATCAACCATAAGAACACATTTCCTTAAGTGTCCCAAGAATCACCCAAATCCATCTAAAATGAGGAATCTGCAGGGGAAACTCTTTAAGTCCTAAGGAAAAATTACCCAAAAGGAACTCAAAATCTATATAAAAATTCCATATCCAAGCATTACATGAATCTTAACCACCAAAAACATGAATAATAACTCGTATTCATTCCTTAATCAAATTTTTATTAAGGTTTTGACATTGAACACTCTCTATATATATTATCTGATTTGATGTAAGATATCATTTTGAGGAGATAGTATTTAATGGTACCTTTTGATAATCATAATTAATAATTAGTAAATCACATTAGGTATGAATTCTTCCCATAATGTGATCCCAAATTGACCACCACTACATATTTTATCTGTGTGAACTGCTTGTTTGATATGCTGATTTTTTTGTAGGTCTTGTTTGGGTGTGCTGGTGTGCAGCTATAGAATTTCATGTTATAACAGGTAGGGAATTTATCAGTGCTAAAAAAAGAGCTGATAAATGGAGCCTTTATCACCACTAATAAAGGATCCCTTTATCAGCGTGTTTTTTAGCACTGATAAAGGCTCCCTTTACCAGCACTGAGCTTTACAGCACTTTTTTAGTGATGTTAAAGCCTATTTTGAGTGATGATAAACCCCATTTTTTTAGTATTGGATGCAATAAAATTATTTTCAGTTAGTATGTTGCATTCTATATGAGTGTAGAAATTAGTTATAGAAGCAGTATATTTTTGTGTAGATAGTTCTCTAAAAGAAATATAAGCTATTCCATAATTATTTAATGCACATAAAGATAATTTGGCATAATATATGAGCATAATTTTATTGAGAAGTAAAGATACATAATTTGAGTAAGAACTTATTCAGTGAATTTCTTCAGTTTTTGAGCATTTGATATTTTATTTATCTTCAAGGCTCAACAGAAAGATCTTCATCCATTGTTGGAGAACCATTAAACATTCTGAAGTAGTCTTTCTTGTGTTGTTGTGTAATCATTTTTGTAACAAGGAAGTGTGAAAATATTGTTTTAGTGGCACTTTGGAAAGCATATTGGGACACTATTATATTGAAGAAATGCATATTGTAACCGCTTGGGATTATAGTGAAGAATCTATGATTGGAGAGTCTATCCAATCACAATAAGGATTTGACTCATTTTGAGACCAAAACCTATAAAAATATTATGTTCTTATACGATTTATTTTTATTTAATTTAGGGGAGGTAGATATATCATAAGAGTGAGTCAGATCTTAACACGTAAACAATGGTTAATTTCAATAGAAAGCAACATTCTATAAAATTACCACTAATTCAACCCCCCCCCCCCCCCCTAGTGGTGCAACTCCTCCCAGGCACTTCAGTATCCTTTTGAATGACATATGAAAATTATAAATGGACATATTAAAAATTTGAATTTAATAGATGACTCCATTGTTTAAAATATATATATCTGAGGAGGTGATTGAGTTTTTTTCTAACTAATTATATGAATTGAATCACGTTAAACTTCCCATATCTCACCATATGGCAGTCAATAGTGAAGGTAAGGGAATTCATTTCTTAAAAGTAAATTTAATTTCACATAATAAAAAAATTCAAGAAAAATTATACATTTTTCTCAATCCAAATGGGGAAAACCCATATATATCATCACATATTGTTAGATTAAAAGTACAATATCTGAAAAGAAATTAAAAGTTTATTATGAATGAACATAAAATACATTTCATTCATTATTTAAGGATAATTTTAGTATTGAATCATATAAATCAAAAATCTTGAAATGGGTAGTTGGGAGACCATGTAAAAATGAGATCATGTAGTCTGGTTTTGAAATTAGTGGCTATACATTTTATATAAAAAATTAAGAAAACAACAGTACCGTTCAAAATAGTGGAGTAATAGTTGTTTTTTAAGAAATGTATTTTTCAAGTGTGAAAGTTAAAAAATCAATTTTCCATTAATAACATATTTTATATTTTTTGAGGATATGAAATTTATCTCATTCAATTTCAACAACTGGTGTTTAAGTGTAACTCGTTTGATAGTAATAGTGGTGTGAAGTGTGATGATTTTGAATTTACACTTATTGATTTAAAAAGATTAAGTTTCCATGAGAAACCATATACTATAGAAATTCATTTGAAGAAAATATTCTATGTTATTGATCCATAAAATGATCCATGGTATATCATTTTGTAAGGTAAAAGAAATTCATTTGTATGATGAGAATGTTTATGATATTGTAGTCTTATTTGAGATTCCATAATATATTCCATAATTACCTAAGGATAATGGTTATTATGATATTGAAATGTTTAATGATATACAAAATGATTTTGTGAAAGGGATATGAGAAAACACTTCATTAATCTACTAATAATTCTGGTAAATATGATTTTTTTATGCTTTTCAATTAAACTTACACATGAAACAACATATTAATTTATTAACTATAATATTTAAATCTATTGATGTTGATCAAATATGTTATTTTTATATAAATTTTTATATTTATCATTTTTAGGTATACATTTTTTTGGTTGAAGAATCCTAACATCATTATTTTTTTGCGATCATTTCATCATATTCGTTATGTATAGGTACACACTTTTTTTAGGTGTATTATCTAAAAAAATATTTATAATTTTATTTCTGTTATAAAAATTCAAATATTAACTAGTTTTCAATTAGTCACATACATGGTCCAAGGTACACGCTCGACCTGATAGGCTCGACTAGACAAAAATGAATTATTAGGCATAATTTTTTTTAGCTCAATTATTAAACAATATTTTTTTAAGGACCAATTAAAAATAAGGATAGGCTCAAGACTTATCAAGTGACCAAGTGTGCGACCCTCATAGACCGATTAAGCTATATTATAAATATATTTTAAAAAATACAATATTATGTATTTATTATTTCAAATTAATGATTATTATGTATAACATTTATTTAATTTAATAATATTTTAAGGATTGATTAATATATGAGCCAAAACAATTTAACCAGGATTTTAATTTGGCATTTTGTTAAAGGCCTGATTAATAAGCAGGTCAGGCTTGGGTTGATATGGTTAAACCTGATTAATAAATGGGTCAGTTTTTTATTATCTGATCTCTATAGGCCCAACCCATGTATAGGTTTACTTTCAATAATTTATTTATATTCAAAAATAAGTATATATAACTCAATTAAAATTTCAGACATCAATTTAATATAAGGACATAGAGGAAGAGGAAAATCCACCAAGTTATATGTACATCTCTTCATATAAATATTCATGTGAAAATAAAATTAATTTAAAAAAATAACTTATGTTTTTTTAAATTATTTCAAAAAATATAGGTGAGATTGTTGTTTTGGGTCTTATTATTCTCTAGAGAAGTTGATACCTAAAGTTAGTAGATAGCTGATTACACATTTACTAAAACATTCACATGATAAATGGAAGAAGCAGAGGATACAAGTTGAATTTGATGATAAAAATAACTCAATGGGACCAAACATAATGTAGTTTAAGAGTTACATGGCCATTTAGATTTGAGGAATGTTTGGTATATTATATACTTATTAGAGGAGCATTGACCATGTGATGAGAGGTCAGTTTTGGGAGTATATCAGTAAAATATCTCAAATCATTTTTTAATGGTTCAAATATTATACATTTTATATGAACATCATTTCATCTATTCAATTATAGATGACATATAATATCTCACCCCCAAGCCATTAACATAGGAAGAGGTGGAGGTACTTATGAGCCTAGGTGACATCCCCTAGACACCAATGACTGGAAATAAATGCCAATGAATTATGAGATCATTGGGGGGGATTTAACTTGAACACACATAACCTAAAAGAGACAACAACATAAAAAAAATCATGATACTATATGATGAATTATATTAAAACCAAAAACTAAAAATCTAAGAAAAATAAACAATTTATAGTAGCATTAGAAAGTAATATTTAATGTCTCTAAGAAAAAGTCATCCTAGTGTAATGACACCAATGTGGAATCACTCCAAACATCCCATTTGAACATATCTAAGCTCCAAACACCATCATCAATCCTACCACATCATAATCCTATGCTAAAGAAATATGAAAACTTCCCCTTACCTGTATCATGGAAAACAACATCTACATATATACCAAATTGCATAAGGGATAAGTATATCGACCCAATAGTAAATCCTATAAAACCTTCCCATACATTACACTAAGACAAAATAAGATAGCACAATTTATATAAAACAATAAAGAGTAAGATGAAAGTTATCAAGAGTGTCTTATATAAAATAAGGAAAGAGGCATATCATGATATTTTATATCAAAAGAACAATTTATTAATCATTATATTATAAAATAGATTTTTTTAAAGAATTTATATAATAAACACATCCTCTATTTCCACTTGGAATACCCATTAAACATACTCACACACACATGAATGAATTTAAGATGATATTCTTAATACTCATGAGTATTAACTCATCTTATGTACCAAGTCATCACTTGGTCATGAACTCATGTGCCTCAATTGGAACAGGAAGAAAAATCAAATCCAATAAGGCAACTTGTAATGTAATCATAAATAAATTCCAAATCATTTATTCTAAGTTTTATTTTAAACATTCCTTTATAAACCATTATTCATTCAAATTTTATATCAAACACTTTGTGAGATCCAACCAAAAATCAATATTTTAAATCCATTAAACAAATAATTTCTAAAATAGATATTTAACAATATTTTCCATTGAAATTCACAATAAATTCATTTTAGAAATACCAGAATTCATGTTCAAGAGAAAGTAGAGATAGAGATAGAGAGAAAATCCACCTACTCCACAACATAAACCATTACTAGATAAAATGAAACAAACAAGGTTTATTTAGTCTTTCCCCTTCCTTATCTTCAATAATTTCTAATAAAATCACATAAAAACATATATTAAACTAACAATTACGATCTAGGGTTACTACTAATAGGAAATGAATAAAAAAATTGGATGGATAAATGGATGACATACCTTGATTCTCTAGTTCTAATGCACTAAGATCCATTGAAATTGGCTCTGAATCGAAGAAAATTTCCAAAAACATATAAAGGATTTCTATGGTTAAAGAGTATAGAAAAATAGAGAAATAATGAGGATTTCATGGGATTTTTTATGTTAAAAATACATTTTTCATATTCAATTAATCATTTATTATGGTTAGGCCTCACCGTTTAACAAATTTTCTGCCAACCATGCAGGCGCCACTAACTCAAAAACTCCAGCTTGCATAGTTTGGCTGCATGGTTCGGTAAACTATGAAAAATACCATTGTCCCATGTCACAAAGTTTCTTGGGTAATCCACATGGTTTTCCCTAATTTTGTTCCAACTATGAACCTCTTCCTAGACTTCCTCATCATGTATCATGGTTACCTAAGTAATTCTTATAGTTTTCCATTACATTTTTCTAATTATGAACCTTCTAAACACCTTCCAAAACTCACTATAATATCCCAAAAACTTATTAAGAAAAAGAAAAAAAACTTATATCATTAAGACATAAGATTGAATTATATACCTCAAACTATGAGTGTTAAATTCTCCCCACCATTGGTTTTCCCATCCATAGAAAGATGGATAATGGCCCAAACATTTTAAGTACCTCAATCTTCACTTTCAGCCCTTCTTTGAGTGTTTTATAATTATTCTTTTCTTGGGTGAAGTATCAGATATATTTTAGATGTTTTTAGGGGGTTTTAGAGGCCTTTAATGGGTTCATTGTTGAAGCATGGTTAGGGAAACAGTTTAGTTCTCCCAAGGAAACTATGTGTCTTGTTAGAGTTACAATGGGTGGTGCACGATCAGTACACTATTTGGTCCAACCATGTGAAATTCCCTAGAAATATATGTGACTTGAGGTAGAGGTAAAAATCATGTTTGACCCATGTTTTACCAACCCATGAATCCAAACCATGTGGGTTCCTAGAAGAGGTAGTAATCCTCACACGATTAGTGCACAGTTTAGTAAATCATGCAACCAAACCATGCAACCAAACCATGCACAAAGTTTTAATTAATCCAAAAAATTGAATTTTAAACCTAAAAACTCCCTAAAACCCCTATTTCATCTTTCTAAACCTAGGGATATTGAACCAAGTGGATCCATTGGTGGTTTTTTGTGATTATTCTCCCTTCAAACTCCAATTCTATTAAATCTTGAGGCTTTAGGTCATGAAAATTCAAGGTATGTGATAAATTTTCACTATTATTTTTTATCTCTCTATATATTTCCTCTTAATATTGGTATTAACCTTAGATAATTGATGTTAAAATCATATTTAAGAGTTTTAGGATGATATATCAAATAGAATTTTTGACCATTGATAGAAATGGAAACCAGATCTAGAGATTTGACATTTACTTCTCGATTCGACCAAGATTATTGACAACAATATATCTTATATAGTATATTCAATATATTCCTACCCTTTTGGCATGGTTTAATTATTATATATTTATACTATAGTTATCATGTGATATAGTGGGGATGGTTCTATGGATCATTGACTTGAAACTCAACTCGGGCGATGATTATTGACATCAAAACATCATTCTACTTAAGGTAGGAAGTCCTTATCACATATTCCAAATATATACATGTGTTTGGAATTATTTTATGGTGTGCGTGTGTATCCCATTGAGGCCTATTCTTGATATTATTAATATTTAGTGTGTGTGTGTTGCCCCAGGATACCTATGCTTGATATGATTCACATGAGATGTGCTTGTGTGGCCCCATGAGGCTTATGCTTGATGTGATTCACATTTGGATGTGTGTTAGATATATGACTCTTGATTGAAATAAATGAATTATTATAGATTGTGTGTTACATGTGTGGTTTCCTTGTCTCTAAAATTGAGTGACTAGGTTTATCCGTACGAGATAGTTTCTTCCTTAGAAGAGGAGTTTGGATGATGTGATCACTTTCCCTAGAGCCATGAGATTGGATTAAAATGTGATGTGGTAGATTTTCCATGGTATATTATGTGGGTCGATTATTGGTGTGTGACTTTCCCCAGAGCAATAAATTGATTTGATATGAGTAATACCCTTAAAGGTGGGTGTAACTTTCTCTTCAAGGTGGATGTGGATAGAGGATCAATTGGATGAGTATGTCGGGCTAACAAAGGAATTTCATTCCATCACGAGGATAGAGAAGTTAAATTCAGTCTTCAAGGACTCAACATATGTGTGCACATGTGTGATTACTATTTTTTACTTAAGTGTTGATTATTATCTTTTCATGCACTTGTATATATTGTGAACTTATATTAAGGTTCATTGGTGGTGTACCACTGTGATTTATACTCACACCCTACGTAGGTATCTCAGTGCTTGTGTAGATTTTATAATTAGTCATCTAGGTAAGGGTAAGGGCCTTGTGGTGGGTAGTTGTGCAAGAAATTTAGGATATTGTGAGGTGATTTCGGGATAGACTTCAATTCTTAGATGTTTTATTCATGTTACTTAGTTGTTTTCTATAATTTAGTTCATTGATCCACCATATATAGGGATCCTTTATTTTTGTTTGGATTGTATTATTAATATGTTATATTATTAGAGCATGGGTTGATACTATTATCCTTTACACTACTGTCCGTTTGATGATTAATTCCCTTATTATTATTATTATTGTTATCTTTGATTATTTTATTATATTTCTCTATTTTTTTCTATTACTAAGGGCATAGTCTCCCCATGATACAAATCATACCCTCACCGTTAGTTAAGAGACTCTTGTATGATGATACATGCATGAGGTCATGTGACCCTCCGAACCAGACCCAATGATTCAGGTCAAGGTGTTACAAAATGGTATATGAGCCCTATTTCCTTTATTTTTCCATGATTTTTAATGTGTTATATAGGAGCTAGGATGGTTGGGACTCATGTAGGGGAACTATGTTAGTGTATGTCCAGAACTTTACAGTGTACCTCTGAGTTTCTAGGAAAGTGGGATTGTTGTTCTGGTTGTTTTTTGTTATTGTCGATTTATTTCAACATGTGTGATGAACATATGGTTCAATTAATTAAATTCTTATTTACTTGATGTTTTGTTCCTTTTGGTATGTTAGTTTTTACATTTAATTACCTAAACCTAAGAATATTGTTCTTGTTGTGTGTATATATATATAACTAATGTATAGGTATTAAAGACTTGGATTGGCCTTGGGTACTATTAAGGAGGTTTTAACTTTTGTTTTTTTGTATCCTCTTAGGATGAGTCTCTTATGGTATTTTCCTTGAGAGTGCTTATAAGATTTTAAATAGTCTTCTTATACTAGTTTTTATATCCATTATAAGAGTTTGATTTGGAATTTCAGAAAATTACACCTCAAAAATGTATTATGAAACTGCCAATGGAATTTTATTAGAACACTCATGTAAAGGGGAATTCCCATGTTGCACTACCTACCATATGTGAGGGTTTAGTTTGGAATCATCCCATTGCTTCCCTAGTAGTTTATGCTATATAACTGATCCAATCTAGACTCTTCCATGTAGTTTCTACTTATATAAGAGGAGGTTAACGGAAAATGGTCAACTATGATCATGAATTTCAACTCTATCGTCCCCTAGACTTTCATGAAACTGGATACCCCAAGACATTGATGACTGGGTATAAATAATTGAGAGAATGTTCGACTTGGTGGAGACAATGGAGGATTAGAAGGTCAAACTGGTTTCTTTTATACTCTAGGGACCTAGTGGGGAATTATGGATTATAGGAAGACATGATGAACTGATGTTGGAAACCATCAAGGACCTCTTGTTTGATAAATTCTTCCCTAATACACTAAAGTTGGATCATGCTCAAGATTTTATAGAGCTTTAGCAGGGGATGATATCAATATTCTCTTATTTTATATGTTTCGCCAAGATGGTTTGTTTTTCTCCATTATTAAAAAGGTAAAAATCATAAAAGGCTAGGAAGTTTGTGATTGGTTTTTAACATAATTTAAAATGCCTGGTCAAGAGTTTTTATTTAAAGACTTATGATGAGTTGATTCATAATTATATGGCTATTAATAAGATACAGAAGGAAGATAAAGATGTAAGTCTTCTTTCATCTTTTAGTGGATTGACTGGTGGATTTTCCAGTGCTACCCTAATTGAATATTTTGTAAATAGGAAAATAAAATCAGAGGATGTGTACCATGGTGGTAGAATACAGTTATATAATATAAAGTTTTCTTCATCTCCCTCAATGCAAGGTTTTTATTCCAAGAATTATAATTTTAGAAAAAAGGGTAATTATCTCAAATATTATCTTAACCCACCCAATAATTTTTACCAGTGTGGAAATGCATGATATCTTAACTAGTTTTTTATGAAGGCATTATAGATGGGCCTAGTGATTTCAGACCAATACGTGGGTTGGGAGATTAAAAAGAATGTGTATACACCATAGGGATCTGTGAATCGGGTGACAGATGAGCCTTAGGGGAGAGGCTACGGAGCTAAAACAAGAAATGTTTATGTGGCCGACTAGGTTCCAACCAATGATAGAGGGGTAAATATGATGGTTAAAGGTAAGATATTAATTACATCTACACTCTCTGTTGCTTTTATTTGATTCAATAACTTCCTATTCATTTTTATTTTCTCAAGTGGTTGTCGAGTTATACATTATGGTTAAATTATCATATGAGTTTATTTATATTAATACACCTTTGGAAAATAATGTGGGTCATCTCTATATTTTTATCGAATTTCCCACACTGATTGTTATTTATGATCATGTGTGTAATTTTAAAATTATAGAGATGTATGGATTTGATGTGATCCTTGGCATGAACTGGTTGACTAGTTAACATGAACACATCAACTATCATCAGATATGAGCATCCTTTACTATTCTAGAGGGATAGAAGTTTTTTTTTTGACTGGTGAGAGGGATGTTGAAGTAGATATAATGGTATTAGACCCTATTCAGTTTGGATCCATTATAGAATAGGTGGATAACATGATCATTATTGAAAATCATACAATGAATCCCTCTCATTTTCCTCCAATGGAATACCTGTACTAATATGTCTTTCTAGAATATTTCTATAGGTTTCCCCCATATAGGGAAACTAAGTTTTAATTTGAACTCATGCCTATTGAGCTACCTATATCTATTCCACCTTACCACATGGAACCTACTGAGTTTAAAGATCTTAAGGTACAAATTTAGGATCTATAAGTGAAGGGATTCATTAGAAAGAGCACTTACCTCTAGGGTGCTCTGGTATTGGTCACGAAGAATGCGGACAATAGTATTTGGTTGTGTGTGGACTATAAGAAGCTGTACCATATTAATGTTAAGAAAAAGTACCCATTTACAAGGATTTAGGACATGTTTGATTAGTTAAGGAGAGTCTAGTGGTTCTCAAAGATTAATCTATGGTCTGGTTATCATTAACTTTGGGTCAAGGAGGTGGACACACCAAAGACAATTATTAGGAGAAAATATGGGTTGATGAGTATCTTATCATGTTTTTTGGGCTAATGAATGATTCAGTGGTGTTCATGGACCACATGAATAAGATCTTTCACTTATACATGGAATCCTTTATTGTTGTGTTTGTAGATGACATCCTAGTATATTCAAGAACCCATAAATCACATTCTAGAAAAATTGAGATTGTATTGAGTAATCTTTGAGCACATTGGATTTACACCAAGCTATCTAAGTGTCGCTTTTGGATCTAGGATGAATGTTTCCGTAGGCATGTTATTTTTGAAGCAGAAATTTCAGTTGACTCAAAAAAGGTAGAGGTAGTGATGTCTTAGACATGGCTTAAGAACGTGCTCAAGATTCAGAGTTTCCTTGGACTGGATGGGTACTACAGGTGGTTTATTCATGAATGTTATGATTTGGTGGTGCCTATAACTATTCTTAATAAGAATGGGTGAAGTTTTAATGGATTTACCAATATAAATCATCATTCATATAACTAATGATAAAATCGACATCAGCTTTGATTCTGGTTTTTCATGAATCTAGAATTGGTTATGCAGTGTTTTATAATGATTTTGGGGTTGTCTTGGGAGCTATGTTAATGACGAATGATCAAGTAGTTTCATATGGGTGTCCTCAATTGTGGCCTCATGAGTGGAACTACCCAGTTAAAGAGGTCTTTTCTTTTCTTTAATAATAAAATGAGGCTTTGGCCCCAACCTTTAAAAAAATATTCTACTAGAGGGACTTGAATCTTTATCATAGGTGTTGGGTAGAGTCCCTATAGAAGTTTGACTTTGAGATAGTTTATACTCCTGGAAAAGGAATTTTTTTCACAAATGATCTTAGGAGGAAGATTCATGAACTTAGAGAGAATACATTAGGACTAGAGTGGAAACTGATGGCCTTGCTGGTAGACTAGTAGGTGGGAATTATTGAGGATTATGGAGTAGTGTATTGTTCACCCTTAGTGATTATATCTTCATTGGTAGACTGATTAAAGTCCATTCAAGAGTGTGATACATATTTTCATGTGATTCATGATCAGTTTGAGGTAGATGAATCCATTTTTGGATAGACCTTAGAAAGATTTGATGTGATTTATATACATGGAAGAGTAGTGGTTCATTATTTAATGAGAGGATAGAAGATGAGGGACTCTCATTCTTCTCAGTTAGTAGTGAACCCAGGGTCAAACAAGATACACCACGATATCATACAATGATTTTGGTGTCCCAACATGAATAGGGATATTACAAGATTTGTCTCTAACATCCTAAACTATAAGAGTATTAAATCCAAGCATCAATAACCTAGTGGGTTACTTCAGTCTCTTCCACTACCTATGTGGAAGTGGGATGAACTTATAATGGACTTCATCACAGTATTTACCAAAACCCTTATATTTTGATATTTCATATGGGATATAGTTGATTGGTTGGATAAAGTGGATTATTTATTAGTAATTTAGGAGACTCATTTGGTGGATAAGTTAGGAAAGCTCTATGTTGGGTAGATTGTATGGATGAATAGAGTGACTCCAAGCATAGTATCTAATAGATATTTTTTTCCTAATTAACATTTTGGACATTCTTGTAGAAGGAAATGGGGAATAAAATGAAGTTAAGAATGGATTATCATCCAAGACCAATGGTTAGTTGAATAGAATGATCCAAAACATTATGAATATAGTCTGGGTATGTGTTCTAGATTCTGGTGGATTGTGGGAAGATCATTTAGCATTAAAAAATACACCTAAAAAAATAGTTTCTAATATTTGATTCATATGACTCCATTTAAGGCTCTCTATGGATACATATTTCAGTCACCACTATGCTTTCATGAAGGAGAGTCCTTGGTTGTTGGGCCAAGTATGGTGAAAGAGACCTTGGGGTGAGTGTAGTTGATTCATAAGTGGTTGGTTACTACTCATAGTAGACAGTGGTCATATGATGACTAGAGTATATAGCCTTTGGAGTTCTATGTGGGTGACTATGTTTCTTTTTGGTTCCCCATTGGTTAGGAAATCAACAATTGTGGAGGAAGGGGAAATTAGAAAAATGGTTTTTTTGAACATTAGAGATCATCAAACTCATTGGGATGATGGTATATCAGTTAGACCATCCTATATGATATTTAGGTATGAAAAATATGTTCCATTTGTATCCACTTCAAATGTGAAAGCTTGATCCTACACATGTGATCGACTATGAGGATGTTGACTGGGAACTAGATGTGTTGTATATAAAGCGACCAATTCGGATTATTGAAAAAAGTGAGAAGGTTTTGTGAGGAAATATAGTTCCTATTATTTAAATTTTATGGTTTCATCATTGTTTCCATGAGGAGACTTGGGAGTAGGAATATGATATACAAGCTCAATGGTATGATTTTTTTTCACAAGGTTGAGAAATCCTTATAGGGAGAGATTATAATACCAAAAACCTTTTAGGTACCCTACACCTTAATTTATGCCATTATTTGAGTTATTTAGAGTTATTATTTACATGGTTGAAGTATCAAGTAGCTTCTGGATTTTTTATAGGGTTCTGGTACCCTTTAATGGGGTACATAGTAGAAGCATGGCTAGAGAAAATTGTACGATTATCCCCAAGAAACCGTGTGAATTATTGGATAGGTGAAATGGGTAGTGAATAGTTGGAATATGGTTAGGGATAACTATGTTAAATTTCCTCTAAAATTGGGTAGCTAAATAAAAAATAAAAAGTTATAATTGGGCCATGGTTTACCAAACCATGCATCCAAACTTTGTGGGTGCTTAAAAGAGGTGGTGAGCCTCACATGGTTAGTGCACAATTTAGTAAATTGTTCAACCAAACCATGAACATAGTTTTAATTAATCTAAAAATAGATTTTTAAAACTAAAACCTCCTTAAAACCCATCATTATTCCTCTTAATCATAGGTATATCAAACCTAGGGACTCTAGTGGCAGTTTTTGGTGATTTTTATCCCTTTAAACTACAATTTTAGAGAATCTAGAGGCTTTAGGACATGATAATTCAAGGTATGTGATCATTTTTATTTTTTATTATTGAAATCACTAGATATTTCCTCTTTATCATCATATTACCCTTATATATTTTTTGTTATGATAAAATATATGAATGATAAATTATTTAATAAGATAATTCTTTATTATTGATAGAAATTCCAACCAGGTCTCGAGATTTGAAATTTTATTCTTGATTGGACCTATACCATTAATTAAATTGGATTTTATTGAGTATATTCAATATATACCTACCCTTTTGGTGTAGTTTTTTTCTCATATATTGATCCTAGAGTTCTCACATGATGGATTGGGGATGATTTTAGGGATCTTTGACATACAAAATGACTCAGGAAAGGATTATTGACATTGAAACATTATTTCTATTGAAGTAGAAAGTCTTTATCATATATTCCAAATATATACAAGGGTTTTAAATGATTTGTGTTGTGTGTGTGTGTAGCCTATCAATACTTATGCTTGATATGATTCATATATGGTGTGTGTGTGTGTATCCCCATGATACCTATGCTAGATATGATTCTCATGTGGTGTGCGTGTGTACCCCTATAAGACCTATGATTGATATGATTCACATGTGGGTGTGTATTGGCTATATGACTCTTACTGTATATGACATTATTATGAACCACTTTATTATAGCTTGTGTGTTACATGTGTAGCTTCTCTGTATCTAAAATTGAGTGACCTGGTTGAGCTATATGGGCTAGTTTCTTCCTTAGAGGGGGGATGTGGATGGTTTGATGGCTTACCCTAGAGCTGCAAGATTGGGTTGACATGTGATGTGATAGATTTCCCCAGGATCATGATGTTGGGATGATTCATGGTGTGTGGATTTCCCCAGATCTATAAATTGGGTTGACATGAGTACTACCCTTAAAGGTGGGTGTGAATATCCCGTCAAGGAGTATGTGGATAGATGATTGGTTAGCCATGTATGTTAGGTCAATATATAAATTTCCCTTTAACATGGAGTCAAATCTATTAAATTTGATCTTCAAGGACCTAGTATATGTGTAAACATGTGTGATTACTTGTTGTTTACGTATGCATTGATTATTTTCATGGAATAAACTTGTGTATATTGTGCACTAATGTTAAGGACCATTGATAGAATTATATTGGGTTTTATAGTATCACCATCCATTTCCATCTTGGTGCGCCAATATATTTAATGAATAGGTACCCAATTAAGGCAAAGGGCCCTATAGTAGGCAGTTGAGATGGTCATACAGGATGGTGCAAGGTGACACTGAGATAGACTTAGAGTCTTAGATGTTTTTACATATGTTAATTAGTTTCCCCCATAATTTAGTTCATTTATATACCTTATGTGGGGATACTTTATTTTGGTTTTGATTATATGATTTAAAATATATATTATTATGGAAGGGGTTGATACTCTTATCCATCATGTTGTTGTCTATTGGTTTATTTATTCACTTGTTATTGTTATTATCTTTGTTTCTTATTTTATATTTCTCTATTGGTTATCAGTTACTGAGGGAATATCCACCCCATGATGCCTCTTAGGCCCTCAGTACTAGTCAAGAGCCTCTTGAATATGGGGAGGAATACATGAGGAAATGTGACCCTCTAGCCCATACCTGGTGATTTGGGTTTGGGTTTTACAACATGGTTATGGCCAGGATGGTACTTCTTCAATTGAGATACATGAAAAAAATTATGAACTATACTGAACCTTAGTAGTAAATCCAACCAATAAGACACATTATCAATCCATTCAAGTATCTCAAAAGTTCATATATACCAAGGATACAACTTACCTTGTTTAATCAAATGATGATATCCCAGCCTTTGAGAGACTTTCAAGAAAATATTTCCCCCATTACAAACTATAACAGGTGAAAAATATGATCCACATAATATTTTTGAAGACTCTGGGTCATTTCTATTCTATTCTTAATCATATAAATCTTATTTTTTATCTCATTCACAAGGCTAGTTCCAATTACTGAAGTATCTACCGTCTCTACCTAACAAAGTGGAGAGAGATAAGGATGAATATACAACACTTCAAATTGATTAATATGTATCATGTCTAGATAATTTATGTTATAAGATAAATCTATTAAAGGTAACAAAATCCTCCCATGATCCAGTGAAATCCATAACATAATCTTTGATCATGTCTTCTAATGTTTGTATCATACGTTATAATTACCCATCCATTTGAGGATGATTCACTATCCTCATGGTCAACTAGGTTACAAGGTATTTATATAAATATATTAAAAAGTGAGAGGTAATCCTTGGGTCTTAGTTAGATATGATTGAAAATAGTACACCGTGCAACTTTACTACTTCCTGGATAAAAAACCTTTCCAGGTTGTCTACCGTATTGGATTCATGGATCAAAATAAAGTGGGATGAATTTGTAAGTCAGTATACAATAACCCATATGGAATCATGTTTGTAAATCATTCTCAATAAAACCATTACAAAGTTAATAGTTATTTTCTCCCACTTCCATCCTGGTATAGGTAAGAATTACAATATATCAGCTGGTCATTGATGTTTATCCTTGACCTATGGATAGGTGAGGAATTTCAAAACATAATAATCCACTATCTATTTCATACCCAAACCCCAAAAATGGGTCCTTAGTGCCTTGAAAATATATTGGATTCCTGTATGAATATCCCATTTTGAATGGTGATAAATAGTAAGAATTTCTTCCTAATAAGATAGGGGAAATATTATCTAATATCGAAAATTCAAGAAAGAGATCTCGTCTTCTTTTCATCCATCAATGGTCTCCCCGCCATTGAGTTTTTTACCTCATGGTTAGATAATTAGGGTCAGATCATTGAGAATCCTTGACCCTCTAAACCATATCGAAAACACAAGACACCAGGAAGAAGACTACAACACTATCCCACTTAGTGCAATCCAAATGCATGTTAGTAATTACCACCATCAACTACCACATATAAAAATTCTATTTATCTAATTTATTATATAACTTTTAACTTAAAGAATCATCCATATAATTCTATTTACCTAGTGTATAGACTAAGTCAAAGTCAAACATCCAAAGATATTTCATCCATCACTATTTCCTGAGGTGAAAATATCTTTATGAAAAGATGTGTTTCAAACTTTTATGATTGGTAAAAATAGTGAAACTTTCACCAAAGAGATAATGATGCACTCATAACAGTCCTAATTCATAAGCAACGATCTGATCTCATTGGATGAGAACACAATTAAAACTTGATCTGGACACATCACAATATACCAAATAACCTTTTCCTGGTTCTGTAAAGGTAATAATAGGTTCTATAGTGAGTTTAGTTTTAATATCCTAAAAGTATTTTTGGCAGTAATTACTCTATTAGAATGAAATACCTTTACTTATTAAAGATATAATTGGATAGGAAATACATTAAAATAATTAAAAAACTATGGTGATGACCTTTAAGCTAAGAAAGATATGTATCTTAAATACATTCTTGGGAATTTTTCAAAAGATAACAACTTATATATTCTTAGGATATAATGATAAAATTTCTCAAAAACCACATCACCAAGGAAGAATACTACTTGTATATAGAGGTCACACTTATAGAATTTAGTGTAAAGTTAGTTTTCCTATAAGGTACTCAATATAGTCTGTAATTGTTCTACATGGTTACTTTTAGTCTGAGAATACACCAAGATATCATCAATAAACCCCACAAAAAGGATTCAAGGTACTTATAGAAGATATGATTAATCAATTAAATGAAAATTGATGGTTAATTTATAATAAAAAGTTCATAAAAAGGTATTCATAATGACCATAATGACTTCTAAAAGATGTCTTCAGATAATCCTCCTTCCTATCTTAGATTTGGTGATATCCAGATCATAAATCAATTTTAAATAACCACTTACCTTCCTTGAATTCATCAAACTGATCATAAATTCATGTAATATGGTATTGATTATTTATTATAACCTAATTTAGTTTATGATAGTTAATGATATAACAAAGAGGACAATATACCTTCTTCACAAAGAGAACTAGATAATCCCAAGATGACTTACTAGGTCTTATGAATCCTATAATTTCTAAATCTTATTACTATACCTTTAATTATCTCAATTATTTTGGTTCCATTATATAATATGGAAGTGAAATAGGATTTTTCTATAGTATTACATCAATCAAAAATTCCACTTCCCTTACAGGTGGAAAATCTAGAGAAATTGTCATGTAAAACATAAGGATAAAAATCTATAATGGCTAGAAAATATCTTTAATTGATTTCATCAATAGTAGATAAATTTTATACTTACAACTAATAAAATATTGTCCCAACCATCGATACTAAAGGTCATACTTTACTAGTATTTACATCTCAATCTCCATTAAAGAGATTAATAATTCAATAAGAGGATCTAAAACACACTTTAGAAACATAATAACCGATGTGGGATTTGGAATCTATTGACAAATCCATTCCTAGAATTATATCAAATATGTCCATATCTAGAATAGAAAAATCCCACACAAACTGGACCATGTCAATCATTATAGAACATGCTTCACATTTTAACCCTCCATACTCTCATTGCTTGAGAGGTGACTGAATTTACATAACATGCGGAATCATTTCCACATGTAGGCCCATCTGACTTAAGACACAAGAAGAAATAAAAGAGTGGAACACACCCGTATCAAAAAAACTTGTATAATAGTTTATTTTTGAAGGATAGTACCTCACATCATCAAAGGGATAGATTTATCCTCTGTGACTATTTTCTTTAGACTATAGAACTGCTTATTAGGTCCTCCTAAATAGCCTTTGCTTTCCTATTTTTTTGGCATCAAATGCGGTGTCAAGGTGTTCCTCAAATCAACTTGACTCACTCAGTTCTGGGGTCGATAACTATTAAGATGAGACTAGTCCATCTAGGCATAATAGACTTGTGCCACATTAAATATATTTTCACTAGTTTTCATTGTGATGCTAGTACAATAATATATGAGGTGTCATATTTGACCACAATTATGACATTTTTTAGATGGTGTTATAAAATACCTTTTTTATGCTCCAATGACCCACATTGAAAAAACTTGGTATAGTGATTCTATGTGGAGAAAAAGAAACAGATCAAGTAGATTGGTTTACCATTTTCATGATTTCTTGATAATAGGTTTCCCCTTTTTTCTTATTTCTAGAAATGGAGTTTTCACTTGTACCCATATAGGTAAAATTTTTCCTCCCACCATAGGTTACTGTGATGCCTTTTTCCACCTCATTTTCTCTATTTACCATATCTATATAATCATAAATATAAAATATGAATACTTTAGAGTGAATTTATGGTCACAAGTTAGCTTAAAAAATACATGCTTTTAGGTACTCACTATTGGTTACCTGTTGAAAATATTGAGATAAATTCATAAACAAAGTTGTATAGTCCACGATAGATAGATTATCTTACTTGAGAGTAAATAAATATATCATCCTCATGATCTTGAATGTATGTGGGTATGATTTTTTGATAAAAAATTCCTCAAACCCTTACCATGTAAGGACGTGATCTTATTTTGTTTGTGTAACTATATCCCACAATTTCCTTTAGAGGTATCCAAGAATGTGCACTACTAGATTTACTTTGATATCAGTAAGGGAACCCAGAAAATCAAAGATTTAATTAATCCAACCAAGCCATTCCTCCTCATTTTTTGATCTAGAATCCCCCTGAAAGACCGGTAGATTCTGCTTCTAAAATTACAATGATAGATTCTCATAGCATGGTTCTTGAATTTGATTTCCCTTATCATTGACTTGGAAGGATTGAACTATACTATGGATGATCTGTTGATTCACCTATGGTTTAGGTTAAACCATACTCTCAATTACATCCTACTGTTGATTTCCTAATACTCAAACTGGTTCCACTTCTATGTAACCATAGAAAATTTCCACTTATTCACCACATTAAAACTAAACTGAAGGCTTATGATATTCCACATCATATCAAGAAAAATCACTATAATAAATTTATAACAATTATCAAATACAACATCGATAATGTAGTCCTAGTGGTAAGTCTCTATACTAATGCATGATACTCTATACTCATTGGTTAAACCCACAATGATGAGCTGAAGACACTCCTAAAGGTGTGCATGAACACCATATTATACCCAAACTATCCTATTAACTCAAAGTCTAATATTAAGAGGTTATCCATGCCTTTTTATACTCTACATTAAAATTTATAATATGTATTATCTCTAGAACTTCCATCATGACATACAGATTGGGATAAACTGATACCATTTGTAACATTGTTTCCCTAAGACATTGTCTTGGGAAGAGGTGGAGGTGTTACTAACCTTAGGTGACATCCCTTGGGAACTAAAAGATGAAAATAAATTCCAAGGTCTTACTAGATCATTAGGGGGATTTACTCAAATATATACAACCTAAAAGAGACAAAAATAATAAACAAAACCATGATACTATATGATTCATTAGAGTAAACTCAATAACTAAAAATCCAAGACAAATAAAAAAATTATAGTAGAAACAAAAAGTAAGATAAAATATCTTTGAAAACTAAAAAATATATACTAACACAATAAATAAAATGTGGCATCACTCAAAACACCCAACCCAAACATCTCCAAGATCCACCTACCATCACTAATCCACCACATCATGATACTCTACTAGAGAAATATCAAACCTTACCCTTACTTGTATCATGAAAAACTGCGTCAGTGTTGTGATAGTGGGTTCCCTATACCCAACTAGACAATAATTTTTTATTACCATTTTATATATTCTATTATATATTCATGATGTACACTTACCATTATAGTGTAGATATTTATGCGTCCACTATTTAATGGTAATAACCATAGAATAATTATCATATAAAAGGGATATAGAAGATCTTAGTCTATAATGAGAACCTCGAGATACTATGACATTAATATTAAATATATTTTCTATGGTATAGATACATCATACTCTTTGTACTTGGTTGATGTCTGACTATCAGTTGCTGGGGGGTTGTAAGCATTGAAACTTATTATCATTAAGTTCACACTTGGTGATCTCTGTTTGGTGAGATCATGGGACATACTCACCAATAGAAACACTACATGTTTCAAGTTTCATTGGTTGTTTCTATCTATGAACATGTGTATTGGTCTCTTGACTTACGATTATTATCAATGTCTTCTATTTGATCACATAATTTGATGCAAAGACAATCCATGATAATGAAATCATGGTGAGGTAGCTTATGTTGGGTGCAATATTGGTGGTATGGAATTAGTTGAAGGATCAAAATAGAATTTGTCACTTTTGAGTTAAAGAAGTAATATATCTTGGGTTTGGTTGATCAAGAGGTAGTACCTTCATAAGTCCTTGGCCAAGGAAATCAAGTGTAAATCCATCCAGTTGGATCCAAAAATAATAAAGTAGGAAAGGAAAATGACACAGGTGTGTATCCTGCATTGTGAGATATTTAATGACAAAAAATATATATTACACAGTATGTGTTCGTAGGTTGGTTGTCATTTCCATGACTATTCCTTATCTATTTAGGGACCTTGATGGGTTTCTAGAATTTGATCTTGGTTTGTGAATATTATTCACAGCTAGGTGAATAGGTATATTAAACATGGTAGGCTCCACCACATGGTCTAAGTACTGTTTAACCATTTTCGATCGCCAATAAATAAATAAATTCATTATTATTCAAGTAAAGAATAATTGTGTTGAATTTATTTATTAAAATTATTTAAAAGTGTTTAAGTAAATACAATAATTAATATCATTCGACCGAATATTATTTTAATACTCCAGGTTCATTTAATACTAGCGAGAATGATGAGTCAAGTTAAATGACTCAATTTTATCACATAATATATTAAATATATATCTCAAGTATATGATAAAATATAAATAATATTTATGAAGTATTTTAGTTCATCATAATTTTTTATTTTTTATTTAGTAGGCATTTTAATTTCTGGGGGCCGGGGAACCCTTCTAGGTATTTTGATTCACCCACTATATAAGTAAAAGGGGAGAAGCTATATTGGGAACTATTCATCCCAATGGATGACAGCTCCTCTCTCCTCTCACTTTCGAGAGAGTGAAAGTCTCTCTCCTAGCGTCTGATTCAAGTTTTACTTAGTCGGATCGAAGGTAAGGGATCGAGGTGATCGTTGTGTTACCTAAGGATTCATGGGATCTTTACGTTATTACCTAGATTTCAACAAATAGAGAGCATGTGGATTCTTGGAGCTTGTGTGGATGATCTGAAGGGGTTCGACTTCAGATCCTTCATGCAACAATCACCAGTGACTTGCTATAGTCGAACACACTGCCGAATTGAATAAGGTACACTTCTTTATTTATATAATATATTTAATTCACGCAAGATCCTTGAATTATACTTGGTATTGAATCACCATAGATGATAAGTTTTGTTGTCCCGACGATGAAATGTTTTAAAATATCCAGCCCACCGGATTCCACTGCTTCCTCGGTACCTTCAATTGGTATTAGATGGACCATGTGAATTATCTGAGCCAAGAAAATTATATTAGATTTACATTTATGTACATAGTTTAATTTCAATCTCAATTCCACAGACAAAGATTTAATCCGATATCAAATGGCTATGTTACGATCATCTGATGATTTTAATACAAATTAATTTTATCAGTGCAATTATTAAATTTCAAATATTATTTTTAAATTTTCATATATATAATTATTTATTTCAGTTGAGAAACCTGTTTTGGCCAGCCTGGTGGTTGTATTGAACCAGAAACATTAACCAACAAAATTTTTTGTTGTAATCCCCAATTCTGTTTATCTCCTAGTGGTCAGGAAAAATTTTCCCACCAACTAGTTTTTTCATTCCACAATTATGTGTAAATATAAAATAATAAAATAATTTTATTATTATAATTATTTTCTGAAGGACTATGTATTAAGCGTGACAAAAAATTAAAGGGGTATGAATTTGTTGAATGGAAACAAAAAATGGATTTCGTGGATGGAATAAAAAAGGCTAAATATAAGGGGACATCAGACCCGTTGGTCAACAAAGTAGAAAAAGAAAGCGGAAGAAAAGATTATGAAGGGATTTGCCTCCTCACTGGCCCAAACCGAGGCCATCTCCAGTGAGTGGTTATCAAGACACTTCCCTCTTGCGAGCTCCCCTCATTGCTGATACACTTCCTCCCTCTAGAAACCCAGTAACACAGCCCATGGTGCCCCTCTCCCTCACAGAGAACAACCCCAGAAGCTCCTTCCTTTAGCCGAAGCCACCCAACTAACCTCTTCCTTCCACAGTCTCCTCCCCTCACCCAGATCCGGCATGCACCACCACCACACCACACCTTTTGGAAGCAGACCTAGCCATCGACCTCCCTTTCAATGCTCATGAGGTACCCTTCCATGGTTTTGTTGAACCATATCTGCCCCGCATTGAGTCAGAGTGGATCTGTTTGACTCAAAATGGGTCTTGGCAATCCCGACTGGCCCGAAACAGCCCTGCACGGGCTTTGCACGGACCAAAATAGGTATGTGTGGGTTCGACGCAACCTACATTGGGCCTGTGCAGGTTATCGGGGTCTAGTTTAATCAAAATTAATTTAATTAATTTAATTTAATTTATAATTAAATTAATTAAATTTAAATTTTTGGTTTAAAATATAATTTTAATACACAAGAAAATTTAATTTAACTTTTTTATTAAGTTAAATAAATAAATAAATTTATTATGTGGATTTAAAATTGAATTAATTACAGGAATGAATATAATTAAATTATTTAAATTTAATTAATTTATTTAATTTTATTAAATACCCTCATAGTTTAATTTATTACAATATAATTTTTATCGCGTATTTATTTTACCCGTTGACTGGTCTTGAGAACTGGACCGACCATGAGTATATCTGTCATTTATTTATTTAATTATCTATAATTACATGTGATTATTTTAAATAATTAAGATGGTCTACGCATCACCATTTATTTTTGATAAATATGTATAAAGTCGTGCACGTCCAAATTTATCTATTGTATTTAGTGCACCTAGTCCCCTCTCACCTGTGTGCGAGTATACTTGTACTTTTGGACAAAGTTGTTGTATGAAGTGGATCATGCCATGACAATGACACTTACAACATGGACCCAGCCAAGACGAGGCGAAATCTTGATGAGTAGTGGACATACTATATGAGGATGAGTTGCATCATGAGTCAAGCTACAAATCAGATATGATACCCCTAGGCTGTGGTTGATCCATTGAGTTAAAATGGATCAACCAGTTTTGGATTCTTAATACCAGTTGGGTAGTTTATTTCCTTTATACATTTGTTTATTATTTTATACATTTAAATGATAGTGTGAACCCCATGAAATAATAAACAAGAAAAATGCATAAAGAAGCGATGAATTTTTTTCTATTAATGTTCATTTATGAGCACAACAAAAAAGTATGGACAAGATTAATAGAAATGGATTGCATTCGTCGAGAAAAATATAAAAAACCTTAAAAAAATATTAAGTCATAAACATCTTCCATCATTTTAATTTGAACAATGTTCGGGTGTTTGGGGTGCTCTTCATCCAAAGTTGAGGGTGCCACTTACTATTGGGGATTTTTTATGAGAGTGATGGGTTGACTTAACTGAATTTAGTAAAAAAGAAGTAAACTAAGCTAGATTATTGAAACTTTAGAGGAAAGTGTTGAGTAAATCAAGTTTATTATTTTAGAAGTTTCGACTTCACTCAACTGAATAAGGAACCACAAGTTAATGTGGTTGGTCAGTTAAACACTTACTTAAAATGCTCTGAGTAGCGGCATAACCAAATCTTGTAGACTATACATGGAGGCTCAAGGATCCTTTCCACTAGAATGCTCAAGTGACATAGTAAACACAGGGTTACTATAATTTTATAAATTAGTGGGAGAGATTTAATGATTTAATTAATCAATCAATAGTTTCAAAATCAGTAATCAAGATAAAAGAATAATATGATAGATTTTATTTTTTGTAGAAAATGTAAAGTAATACAACAAGATACACTACGATAATCCTGGAAAAAGTAAATGTCCAAACTAGCATGAATTTCCAAGTGTAGTACATGCACTTTTCAATAATACTATGATATCAGAAATTCATGGTGTCAGTATCCCCAATACCTTTTAAGCCACCTCAGGAAGAGAGGGTGTTAAAAAGGCTTACAGGAGACTCATGTATGAAGTATATGATGGTTTGGTCATAATTTTATCATCAATGTCTAATGTGATTTATTGATACTACATCAAGACATGGATGATATTACATGTAGTATCATCTCCAAGAATCTTGTGAGGAGAAAGTGAAGCAAGATATGAATGGGATTATTACACTGGCTATGTGTAAATTAGAGGGAAGATCAAGATCTTTAAAAAAAATTCCATTCTCATATCATTTTCACCCATTACTCTAGTCTCGTTTAAGGTTATAAAATGATTAGTATGGATAAAATTCTTTATTACCTTTTGGGTAAGATTCTCCAAGAGAATAAGAATTTAAAGAATGTATAATATTTAATTCTTATGGTGAAAAAATTGAAAGAAAAAGAGAAAAGGCCAATGGAAAGAGTGACACCAAAGGCACCTTCATAACACCCTTTAAAGAAAGTGGTGTTAAACAGTGGTTATTTTCTTCGTATATCATGAAATAAATCAACGGAATTTCATAATCAATTATCTGAATCAAAGAAGCAAGTAATATATTCTTCTTCATATATATTCATTGGTCATAAATATTGTTTCTGACATACTTCCTGGATATTAAATACAATATCACATATGTGTATTGAAATATAGTAATCAAGTAAGTATAGAAACATTACAAAAAGTAAGGTGTGTTATCTAAGAAGCTTAGAAAGGGTGTTTCTTAAGTCACTGGTGAGAAACACACAACTTTTATATTTCCAAGTTAATGATTCCAGTAGAACATTTTATTGAGTATAACCAAAACATTTATCTCATATGTCCATTGGAAACTAGGCGTCATTATTCTAGGTTCACGACTGAATGTTGTTTATGGTGTTTGATACTCAAATAATAGTTCAGTGATACATGAATCATCGATAATACATGATGAATATAAAAATGTAAGACTCATATACCCAGTTGTGGAAGGATATTTTTTTCAAATAAAACTAAAATTAGACGTCAAGGATATACCCAGTTTGGTATTTATACTCTGAGGAGATAATAACCTTAGGTATTATTGATGTATATACTTATTTAGTTTTTATAAAGAAACCTTTAAAAATAAAGTTAATTCACAAAGTCTTTAAAAACCATTTCATCTTGATAGTGTTAACTATTAAAATAAGAAGTTGGAGGTATATTACTATACTTCATAAGATTACATTTAGTGTTTAAGGAATGTGAATAAATATTATAGTATAGTCAGAAGATATGATAATTTTTGGGCTGTTTTGACGAAGAATATCTTGACCAAACTTTTATTGATCAATATAATGCATTATGGTGTAATTTCGAAACACACATTACCTTATCCACATTAGTACTATAATGATAATAAGGAGGGTCAATGATGAGCCTTACATGTTAACATTTATCAATAAAATATATCATGGAGAAATTCCTAAATTCACATTTCCTTTTACACATCAAAGTCACGATGTAAGTATAAGAAACATCAATGTTGATATATATTGTATAAAATCCTGTATATTTCAAGGTGTTATTCTCAAATAATGGTGTTATCCCATAACCATAGATCAATAATAATGAAAAATGGATATAATATCAATTGTATTATGGTGGAAATACATTATCATAAGAATATGTGTTTAGATGCAAAGATTTTGTTAAGGATATAAACAAAATTACATTAACAAAAACCTAATGTGAATCTAAAGTACTTATCATAAAAGTTTCTTAGGATTTTACATAAATCCCTTTGATAGAAATATTATTGTCAAGTGATATACTATATTTCTATAAAAGGGCGCACATCTCTACTTGAGATAGTGGGGTAAAGATTGACTTGGTTTGAGTCAATGCTAAAGATACATAAATAGTTGGCATTGGAATGAGTTCCACAAGAGTTATGTAAGAGAATGTTCCAAAGACACATACTTCATAGGAAGGTTAAAACCATATTGATGGTTTTGTATTCACAATGGCCAGTGATTCATTATTCATTATGAATAATAATTTTTATAAATTGGTAGTATATGGGATTAAGATAATATGGGAAAGATCAATTAAAATTCAATAATGGGTTCCATGTTTCAAAGTAAAAGGGGCATATTATTTTGAATGAATTTGTGAGTATTCAGGTAAGAATATACATAGATGGTACAAGTGTGGTACCAATAAGGATCGAATGGTAATACCAAATCCTTTTTCCTAAATCTATTATAATTTTATTTATTATAGCTAGGTTATATGATCATTTTATTGTGAATATTATGTCAAGAACACCAATCATGGAAGGTTTCTATACAATGAAACTAGAAGGAATGGTGACATCAATGAATGCCAATAAAGGGTGAAAGTTATTATAATCGAGTTCAAGATTATAGTAAGAAACATGATATTATAGAATTCATTTGGAATGAATATTTTCCATGTGTCTACCAGAGGTTAGTGGGAGTGTTATTGTTTTCAAAGAGAAATATGTTTGGTAACATGTGGAAAATAGCTATTGGTATTACAGTTAGTTAAGACCAAGATTAAATTTATTCTATAGTGATTCACTTAAAGTAGCAACCTAAGTTCTAGGGAACATGATCTACTAAGGGATATCTAACTGTTTCGTGGAACTATTCAATCATACATATAAAAACATAGTATTGAAAAATATGAGTTGGAACAATTCAAGAGAGAATTGTTAACAATGTCATATGGCATATATATCTCCAAGAAAACATGCATGGGCATAGAAGAAGAGTAAAGTTGTGAGTTGAGTTCTATAAACTTAAATGATGGATAAATCATGTATGTCATGTTATGTACAAAACATGATATTTTCAACATAAACTTTATAGTAGGAAAATATCAGAGATATATATTATAATTTCAAGGGAAGTAGTCAAAACTATCCAATTGCACTTGAATAAGTACAAAGCATATGTACCTGGTTTGTGGAGAAGAAGGGATTATAGTTTTTAGGGGACACAAACTAGTATTAATTAGATCAATGTGATTTAATATTGTAGTCAGGATGAGGGAATGAGTGAGAAAAGCTCATTCAAGCTAGTGGTAGTCATAGATACAAATACCAAGTATGTTGTAGCTTTTGAGTCAGTTAAGAAATAGTTACTAAATTAAATGATTTGTTTCAATTATTTTAATCACACCTAGTATGTAATGTTTTATCATTATGATAATTCTATTACTAGTACTATCCAAGATATCAAGTTTTGATAGTGTAAAAAGGATTTATAATTTGGGATTCTATCTCTTGAGAAGTTTTACTAAAGGAGGTGAGGTTGCACTTAGAATAATGTCCATTCATCCTAAACATGGAAGACCCAACAACTAAAGTCACTACTTAGTAGAAATATGATCCTAATCATGAGAGAGTTAAAAAGGATGATTAGAAAGTTACCTCTAGTGAAAGTGGGAGTGTTGTAGTACTGGGTTCCATAGAACCAAATAGACAATACTTTTTTATTACCATTTCTTGTATACAGTTAGATATGCATGATGTACACTTACCATTATAGTGTAGAAATTTATGTGTCCACTATTTAATAGTAATTCACATAGAGTAATTATCATATCAAAAAGTTTTAGTAGATCATAGGATATAATGAGATCCTCATGATACTATGTAATTAATCCTAAATATATGTCCTATGGTCTAGATACATCATACTAAATGGACATAGTTGGTGTCTGGATATAAGGTGTTAGGGAATCATAAGCATTAAGACTTCTTCTCATGAAGCATGCACTTAGTGATCTATGGTAGGTGATATCATGAGGACAAACCCGCCAATATGTTCACCACATGTTTCGAGTGTCATTGGTTATTCATATATACGAGCATGTATATTGGTCTCCAGACTTGTGATCATTATCAATGTGTTCCATTTGATCATGTACTTTTATGCAAGGAAAAAACTATAATAATAAAATCATGGTGAGGTATCTTGTGTTGGGTGCATTATTGGTGGCGTGATAATGGTTGAGTGATCAAGATAGAACATGTCACTTCTGAGTTAGGGAAGTAATATATCTCAAACCTAGTTGATGAGGATGGTAGTAACTTCATAATTCCATGGACAAAGAAATCAAAGGTAAATATGTCCAGTTAAACCAACATATAATAAATCAAGAAAGGATGATGACATAAGTGTGTGTCCTGCTTTATGAGATATTTAAAGATAATGAGATTATATTACACAGTATGTGTTCATAGGTTGGATGTCATTACTATGAGTATTTATTATCTCTTTAGAGGACTTGATGTATTTCTAGTCTCTGTTCTTGTTTTTTGAATGTTATTCACTCCAATCGAGATATGGTCATAGAGGTTCACACATAATAGCATATTCAAGAATCTGCTCTTTTTAGGTGAATATGTATATTAGACATGGTGGATCCCACCATGGGGTCAGAGTCCTTTCCAAGCATTATTGATCACTAATAAATAAATAAATTTATTATTATTCAAATAAAGAATAATTATGATGAATTTATTTATTAAAATCATTTAAAAGTTTTTGAAGTAAATATAAGAATTAGTATTATTCAAATTAATATTATTTTAATATTATAGGTTCGTTAAATATTAGTAGGATTGATGAGTCAAGTTAAATGATTCCGTTTTATCACATAATATATTTAATATATATTAAAAGTATGTGATAAAATATAAGTAATATTTACGATGTAGTTTAGTTCATCATAGTTATTTATTGCTTATTTAGTGGGAATTTTAATTTTTAGGGGTTGGGGAACCCTTTAAGGTATTTTTCTTCACCCACTATATAAGCAGGAGAGGAGAATATCTTCTCAGAACTGTTTATTCTAACAGATGAGAGAATATCTCTCCTAAAACTTTCTAGAGAGAGAAAGTCCCTCTTTGAGCATCCGATCTCAGTTTGCTTTTATCGGATTGAAGGCATGGGATTGTGGTGATCATTGAATCATTGAAGGATTCATTGGATCTCTTCCCTTGCACCCAAATTTTTATGAATAGTGATGACATGGGTTTTTAGAGCATGTGTGGATGATCTAAAGGGGTTTTAATTTGGATACATCATGCAACAATCACCGAAAGATTTCTACAATAAAACACACCACCGAATAAAAAAATACATGTTTTATTTTATTATTGTGCTTTGTTTAATTCACACGAGATCATCAGACCGTACTGGGTCTCAGATCTCTAGAGACGATAAGTTTTGTCATCTTGATGATGATTTTTTTAAAATCCCCAGCTCATTGTCTTCCGCTGCATCCCTGGTACCTTCAGTCTGCATATGCACTAAAGTGAATATCCTGGGGGTGATTATATCAACCTAATATGTGATCTGATATAAGCCTCCCACACATTCCACTAAGACCAAAACAAATTATCATAATTTATATAAAATAAGTAGAAGTATGAAAATAGTTATCCAAATAATTTCATATAAAATCATGAGAGAGGTATATCAAAATAGTTTGTATCAAAATCAAAATTTTATCAGTCATTCAATTATCAAATAGATTCAAAAAAATAAGCATTTATATAAGAATCATATATTATCTTTAATCTAGGAATACCCATTCCACTTACTCACACACAAATTCATGCATCCAAGATAACAGTCCCAATACTCATGGGTGGTAACTCATCTTCTGTACCAAGTTGTCACTTATTCAATCACTTGCATGCCCCAATTTTCACAAACAACCATGTTTAAATCCAATAAATACCCTCATAATGTAATCATGACCATACAACAATCCATGTATTCCATCATATCTTTTAAGCATCCCATTTTAAAAATTATTCTTTCAAACATTTTTATCAAATACTCAATAAGCATCATCCAAAAACCATACTTTTAAATCCATTAAATAACTGGGTTTCACCAATAGGGTTTTGAGAAGATTTTCCATTGAAAATCAGAAAAATTCATTTTAGAAATCCTAGAATTCAAATTCTAGGGAAAGTAGAGAGATAGAGAGAGTCCACCTACCTCACAATAAATACCATTATCATAAAAAATGAAACAAAAAAGGTAGTTCTTGTCTTTATCCTTCTTTACCTATAGAAATTTTGAATAATACACATCAAAACATGAACTAACCTATATATTTAGGAATAATATTTTGATCTAGGGTTCTTACTAAGATTAAACAAATATATCTAGAATGATAAGTATAAATAAACAATATACGCTGATTTTATAGATCTAATGCACCATGATTCATTAAAATTGGCTCTAAATTGAAGCGGTTACCACAAAAATTCTAGAGGAGTCCTTTGGTTTGAGATACTATAAAACCAAATAAATAACGAGTGTTTATGGTGAGTTTTCAAGATAAGAATCCAATTTTTAAATTTAATTATTTTTATTGATTGGCTTGACCGCACAGTTTAGTAAACCATGCACCAATCGGGTGGGTGAAACTTTCTTAAAACTCCAAACACTCATGGTTTGATGACACAATTTTTAAAACCATGCGCCAGGAATGAAAAATTCTATATCTTATGTCACATGGTTTCCTAGGGAATCCATGAGGTTTCTATTGACCATGAACCAATCGTATTCCTCCTCCTATACTTTATCAGCCTACATCATGGTTACCTAGGGAATTCATATAGTTTCTTCTAATATTTCACCTACTATTAACCTTACAAACCCCTTCCAAAACTCACCAAAATCTCCAATAAACTTCCCAAGAATAATCATAACCAAAACATAGCTCAAAAACACATAAAAGAGAATCACATAACTCAAACCGGAAATTGTACATGAAATTTAACTGTCCCAATATAAAATTAGTCAAAAATAAGTGTATGACTTTTGTAGAAATTATATGGAGAGATTTGAAATCAAATTTGACTTTAGATTATATTTTTTATAATAAATAGGAAGAAAATCTGTGCCTAAGAAATGTATTTTTATGATGCAAGGACATTAAAGAAGTTTGTTGATATTCGATAGGAGGAAGCCTTTTTAGTTTGATAATTTTTGTTTATAAAATCAATTTATATAATTTTTTTAAATTATTTAATTTCTTATTCAATTATTCGTATTTAATAGGAATTCAGTATATCTCATTAGGTGACCCAATCACAAAATCTATACCTTCATACTTTGTCATGTAGAGGTACCCTTTACTATAGAAGTGAATAGTTATCAAAAAAATTGAGGAATTAAGAGCTAAATCATGTAGTGGCTCTGAAGAGGTTCAATTCTTTCCTCCCTCTCTCCCCACCCACCATAAGAAATTGAAAAGTGAGATAATGAAAAAAGGGTGAATACTTTACTGATCAATCAAAGTACACCTCTAATAATATTATAAGAAATTAATTATTATTTTTATCAAATATATATATTTATATATTTATATTGATCACACTAATATAATATTTACATGTTTTTTTAGGATTACCTTCAGGGTAGATTAATGTAAGGGATATTCACCCCTAAATATTCGATGGAAAATCTTGTGACTATTTTAGGTAAGGGATAACACATAGGCCATGTAAGAGAATATGAGGTAGGTATTAGAATTAGGAAAGTTTTTTTTCATTATAGTACTACATAGAGGGAAATATGATATAATATTTAAATATATTTCTTTAAGGATAAAATTTTAGAGTTTAATTAGTATATATATGATTAAATTAGATCATGTGTACAATCTTTGTTTTCATATATGCACGGAAGACCTAGCATGTGTATCCTGCCTATCCAAATCCTCTAATTCATCTCTTAGACCCAACTATGTACCATGAGTTGCATGATAGGTATCCCCATTTATATATTATAGTATACATAATCTTACATATTGTAGGTCTTTATACACATTATCAACTTATATATTTTGATCAAGTAATAGTGATGGTAAATGATGTTATCGATCCTACTACTCTAGTGGAATTTTCTACTAATGAGGTGGTGACAGTTGGATAATGCTCAAGTCATTTTTCACTATGGTTAGTAATCTTTATACATCAGTTGACATATAAGGTATGTGTTATTTTAATATATTTTTTTCAAATTATAAGAAATATTTTCTTTAATTTACCTTTTATATGAGTATCTAAAATCTAAATAATCATTAAAAAGAAACAAAAGTTTCTATAACTAGCACCATTAATCCTCAGTTTTCTCAAAGGATAAAAAAACTATAAGTAAATTTTTAATTGTTAGACAATTTTTATGATTTTTCAATGGCTAATGACATATGTGGGAGAGACTATCTATTAATAATACTTAACAATGATATCTTGGATGTTGTTATTGGTGATGGGATCTCAATACCTAGGTTGAAATTTTTTTCCATTTATGTAAATTTCAATTTCAATTTTCATTTCATTAACTAAATATAACTTATATTGATTTAATTTATCACTTGTCTAATTAGGTATCTTCACACAATTTTTATACAAAACAAGAATACTTTTTTTATGGTTTTATAGATCTAGAATACATTTAAGCAGTTATGAAATAACTAAGGAAGCCTATTGAAGTATAATATATATCTCAAAGATTGACTAGTAGAGATATTAAGTGTTGTTTAGTTTCATTCCTTGACTGGAAAGAAGACTTATATAATTAAAAAACTATTATTTATTATAATTTCATTTATAGTGAAATTTTCTATTTTATTAGATATTTTGATGTTATGTGTATTTTGACCACATGAATGCACAACATATTATTATTCTTCTTACTAGGAGAAGTTCATGAAAATGTTCAAGATTTTTTCAATTCATTAGTTTTATTTTATTTTATCAGTTCTTTAATATTAAAATTTTCATGTTACATATGTTTTGGTAATTAATATATGAAAATAAAATAGGCCACGGAAGTTGTTTCGCAAGGTTCACTTGTCGATAAAGAATCCAAATCTAATTAATTATGTGTCAGTTTTGATATATAAATCTTATATTAGTTAATACATTATTTTTCTTACATATATTTATAGTGTTTTCTATTTTTAAAGTCTTGTTTCATAATTTTAGTGTCATCATCAAAAACAAAGTGTTAAATGTTGTTATTATTTTGTTACAATTCATTTTTGAGATTATAATGAACAGAATGTTGCTAGATTTTCTCAAGGTTGGGTCCATTATAACTCTTATATTTTAAATAAATATTTCTTATTGTTAATGTTATAATATATATTATTTCTATATATTTTTTATGATATTTCATTATATTCAGAATAATACTTAAACCATCATTGGGGATTATTTATAGACTATCTTACATTTTTTATTAATTTATAGATTTATAATTAAAAGTTTCTTATATATATATTAACATTGTAAGTGATATTATAGTAAATAATGTAAAGATATTATATTTTCCATTTGTTACTTCTTGTTAGTACTATAACTGTTTGTTTTATTTTTACAAGGAATGAGTTATTTCCTTGTAAGATATTTTTTAAAATAATTGGATTTTCAAATCATTTATTATAATAACTAACATAAAAAGTTAATTTTAACCTAATTTATTATAAAAATATATGTTAAAATCAACTTTCAACACTGGTTATTTTAATAACTAATGTGAAAAGTCCCCTCATACCTCTTCCAAGTTGGAATTTCAATGTCAATTATTATAATAACTAATTTTGAAAGTGGATTTTAACATCAATTTTTATAACCAATATTAAATCCATACTTTTAATTTCAGCTTATTCATGTCTATTTTTAATCAATATTAAAATAAAATAAGCAATGTTAAATGTATTTTTTTCATTAGTGAAATTATCAAAAAAACATAATCACATGCACACACATATTATTTATCCTTATGTTCCAAAATGATATATGAATATCCATTACTTACCCTAAACTAGAGTGATCATACCACTACAAAATCTCATTCATAACCTGAAAAAATAAAATTCCATACATTTTAGGTAACTTAGAATTCTACTATGGTCGTGTGGGACATGCACACACACATGGATTCCATATCAAGTCCAAAATTCTAATATTCATTCTAATAATTTAAAAAATATCATGAACTCAATAAATAAACTACTTTAATACCATTTTCTAACATCTCTTCTAGGAATGACCACAACACAAAGGAAAAAAACCACATGGATTAAAGTTCTCTCCCCAGTAAATAAAGGCTGATAACTAGCATCAAGGATTTTTAAATATAAATTGGGGAGTGATATGCCCCTAAATCATTAATTGGAACTATTCGAACCAGAGAAACCCTAATTGGGGTGGTGAACCAGGGTGTAATAAAATTTAAACCTATGTTTTTTATTTGGTAATTTCATTTAGGATCTTGTTCCCATGGTGAAAGGAATTGTGTTCAACCTGTTTTCATTATTACTCCTTTCTCTCAGCCTCATGAAATGATAAAAAAATATACAATAAAGTAAAACACCCAAAGTACATATGGATTTTTACTTGGTTCACCATAAGAGGATAATCTAAGGAGCATATTCTAATATTGTTTCAGTCATACCAAAATCCACTAAGTTTAACTACTTTTGTGGATACAATGTTTCAATTGTGGTCATTAGATTCCAGGTGCACTGCCTTTATAAGATTTTGGGTTTTGTTACTCCTGATCCAAGGAAAATTTCCAATTCTTAACTCCCATAAATTGCTTTAGTGAAGTATATTTTACAATTTATAGACATAAGGTATCTTTAATAAATTGGAAATATAAGGATATTTCCCAGATTATTATGGGACTCTGTTTGAATCGTGTACCTTATTTGATGCTCTTGTAATTCATTGTTCACTTAAAAATTATGTTCAATACCTATTGTTTTCATAACTCCCACTTCCACGAAACTCTTAACTTTCATGAAACCGGAACATCATGCAACTTTTTTTTTGTGTATTTTTTCTATTGTAAGTCCTTTGCACTTTAAATTCTCATAGATAATTCATTTATGGAAAATTAACCTTCACAAAAAACAAAGGTCCACAAAAAAAATATGTTCATAGAACTCAGCGATTCACATAAGATTTCATTTAGAAATTAGTGTTTTATGTAACTTTAGAACTTGGAGAATTTAGAGTTTTTTTCTCTCAAGAATCTTCCTTATCCAAGTCACTCACTCTCTATCACCTTTTGTCCAATGAGGGTCAGATATTTATAGGCTACTTCTAAAACTTTACAAAACTTTAGACATATAGAAAATAAATTTTCTTCATTGATTATTTCACATAAATCATCTTATCTTCCTAAAATTACCTACCCATCTTTCTAGGGTTCATGAAAGTAAACTTCTTTGCAAACTTTCCCTTATTTGTGGTGCCTTTGATTCTCCAATGCATACCTATTCATGGAAATTTAACTTTCATGAGACTTCCAAATTTACCAATATTTCATATACTTTATTTTTTCAACCTTATTTTATATAACTTACTAAATTTCATGAAAACATTATCCTTTTTCATATTTTCAACACTGAAACCTGCTTAGCCAAACTATCGTGGAACTTTAACATTACGACACAAATGATTTTTCCATTTATGAGAACATGGATCTTAAAAAATTATACCTTTTAAATAAAACCATTAAATTGTATTTGAGAACTTTTATTTCATGAAACTATACCTTTTCTCTAGAAACCCTATGCAATCATCCCAATCTTCTTCAACTCTTTTCATCCCATATTTTTAGGACCAAAAATTTGGAAAAAATTGGAAACATGTGCAACCTTCATCATTGAATCCTCCTACATGGATTGAGTGAGTTTGAAACCTTATTATCTTCATGTATACATATGAAAATAAAATATTCTGATGGTAAATGATATATTCCTTCCATAATCCTCCTCAATCATAGAAACTCACTTCGAAGAAAGCAAATTGACTTAAATTGGAAACAAACACAACAAAAAACAACTGACAATAATACTTACACTTAACTAGGATAATTCTACACTAAAATATTCATGTTTAATTAATCTTTAATAAAAATATATATCACTGGAACTATACTTTTATTCCAATATACTTCATTTATCCAAACCAGACATAGAAATTTTCTCAACCTCTTCGGGTTATCTTTTTCCGAGATTATACAACATCCAGACGACTATCGGTTATCAAACATCTCCTTCTCTAAAAAATGTATGGGATATTATAGTGAATTAAATATATTTGTCTAAACTACTAGGTTCATAGGTTCATGATACTTTATGTCATCATTAATCATAACTCCTGGTCATCACAACTCTAGTCTTCAAATATGAAAGTAGCTCGAGATGTCACAAATTGAGTCCTTGATAAATAGAAATATAAAGTTATAACATTTCATTTCTCCCCTTGTACTGTCATGTGCATTTCTCACCACACATACTAATTGATACTATGATTGAAAAAAAATCCAACACAAAATAAGGGTTTGGATCTAATAACAACAGAAATACCAAATTAAATAATACAATAATAATTATTAGTGGAAAATAATGATAACATGAACAATAAAGTTAAAAAATATCCCATAAATGCCCATAGTTTTCACACATCGAAAAAATACTCTAATATAAATCCAGATATCAATTCATGAGCAATATGACTGAAATTGGTAAACATTTAACATGTGGGAAACCCCTCTATAAGAATCTAAAATCATAATAAATTAGCTCTAAGATATCTCTTAACATCATCTACTTACTACTAAGGCGTTTTTTCCTAATCTACAACATAATGTATATAATTTTTCACACATTAGGTGAGTATATATAGGGAGTAAGAAATCAATCCTTTGTAAAAACCACCATAACCCCAAATATCCATCAGATTTTAACACATTTATCTATAAAAGTGATAAATTTATTAAATGATTTAATGATATATTTTACAGCATACAATTAAAAGGATTATGTTCTAACATAGTCACACAAGAAACCATTTACCTTATTTAAACAATGATGATGGATGTTTTAATATCAACCATAGATTATGTATCTAAATACATACCTATTGTAAGCATAATACCAAACCCATGGAATACAACAAACCCTGAGCCTGACTCATGGCCTAGCCAAACCCATATATAAAATGTCATCATCTAAAGTTTAAGCTTAAACAAAGGCTCCCTAAAAGCAGCCAACTTCATAGAACTTTTATAACAAAATAATCAGGCTAAGGAATTTCATACACAACTTTAATTATAGCCCTACAATACATAAATAATTCTAAATTTATCCCACATAAATAAATCATTTATTACAAAAATTATCAAAAAACACTTAAAAATCAAAAATGATTTATCTAAATCAATAAAAAATTTCCAGAAAATTGAATTGCACATAAAACCCCATTTTAAACTCTTTAATCTAATTTTACAATCAAGTCATCAATAACCAAGAACTCTCCATTTTATTTCCCCACTAAATTAACCCAAATGTAATTTCCATAAAAATCTTGTCATTTTAAACTCTATTATTCACCATAAAAACACTAAAAACAAATTATTAATTTGACTAATTCATTCATATGTGTTTTAATAAATAATAAAAGTATTTTTATATAAAAATACATTTATTTTAGTACTAAAATTCAAAAAAACACCAACCCTAATATAAAATTAAATCACAATAATTCTCGTTAATAAATATAATAATAACATGAATTTTAAAAACAAATAGTACTTTAATACATCAAAAAAATTACTAAAACACTCATTTTATATCACATATATTAATTATTAAATCCTATAATGTGGATATCTATAAATTCAATATTTTGATTATCATTTCACATATTTAATCATCATTTTATGCATTTAGCTTCATAGTTATATCATTAAAACTTATTTACCAAATATGGTTAACTCGTTAAAATTAATATAAAATCATTTTAAAATAATTAAACATAACTTCCATGAAATTAATCTCAAACAAAATATTAAATCCCAATAACACTTCAAATTTTATATATAATCACTTAATTAAAAATCCAAAGAATGCAAGAGGTCTCTAACCTCCCACTAGACAAATAATATACACCAAAAATAGACCCAAAACACCACCTTAAAGACATAGAATCCCCATTTTTTCTAAATTGGAATCATATAATAATAATTTTAATGAGGTGGAAACCAAACATTGGAACCTTCACACAAAATGATAGGGATTTATAATCTATTTCTAAGATGAGCCCAACACCAACATCAGATTTCATTTCCAACAAGTAATGAGGGAAATTCATTCCAAGAAGGTAGAGAGGGTAAGGGAAAGATTTTATATAGGTATTATCATCCATATTATCCTATATAAATGGGAAATAATTTTTTAAACTAAATCTTATAGCAGTAAGAATAAAAAAAATACACTTATTAAAAAACTATCTAGGAACCTGCTGGGTACCCGATGACTTTTAAAGGCCCAAACATAAACATCCCATAATTACATGGCTTTATAATAAATATTACAACACTAATACTCCCAAAACCATTATTGTTTTAGTTATAGAGAATAAATACACATAAATTTTAACAATTCATAACAAAAAAATAGTCATCTACACCCCTGAAAACATTAATTTCTTTCATAAAATAGATTTAATGAAATTTTCACTTTCATGATCATCCTTATTCATCTATAATCCCAATAAAATTAATTAGAAAACATGGGATGAGAATATAAATCTTAGTAAGGGGTAAAAAATAGAATAAAACCCATTAATCCATGAAACACATAAGAGATCATGGTGTTGAATATAGTAAATAGAAAGATACAACGAACCTAAAAAGATTATAAACTTTTATCTTTAATTCAAATATTTTTTTTAAAACCTCAATTTTGGCTAGGGGAAACCATTGTAAAATACCAAGGCACAAAAAACAACAAATTTAAAACATTGAAATGGGAAAAGCCACCTCATAATTCAAGTAAAATCAACACTTATAATAAACTGGGTTCCAAAATAACTTCCAAGAGAACCCTATGATGTTAAATGAGTGACCTTGAGTCATAAGGCTTTCCACCTGAGAGGCCAACACTTTTACAACTATATGAGTAAATATTATAATTGAATTCAATTAGGATCATAAAGTAAAATCATATACAATAGGAAATTTAATATAATAATCATTAAAGTTTAATGGAACATTATATTCATATCACCAATAATAGATCATAATAACCCAAATTGGAATAAATTAACTAGTTAATTACAATAAAACATATTAGAATAACTTAACCAGTTAATTCCAACATTATTTCTATAGAAATTAAATCATTTAACAATGAACCTAGGGGATATATAATCCTATTCCCACCCATTATAATATGAATTTATAAGATTTATATCATTAATAAAACACATGAAATCTTTCATTTTAATATACAATCATAAGCATCAAAGTTTACCAAAAAAAGATAATGACTGAAATAAAGTGGGTTAACCAATTTCCTATTGGGAGGGAAATGAATGAGAATCATATAATATATAATAATAAAGGTAAACAATAATATTATTAAATAAAAATGTATTGAAGAAAATTTTAAGGAAATTTATGAAACAAAATCTCTTTCATTTTTGATTTTTTCATAAAAAATAATGTTTAATTGTAATGTTCAGGACGTAGTTACCTAGTCTATACCTAGATCAAATCTTCATGACACCTTAGGAATATCTCCCAGTTGACAAAGGTTGGTGTAAAAACTAGGGGTTTAATGATACTCAAGTGGGAGGTGATCTCCCCTCTAAAAGTCACATATAACATGACATGATATTATAGAAAATATGGCATGACCATGGGGGTTATCAAATATAAGAACCCAAAACACCATTATCTATTATCAGTGTACCTATAAATTGACCATAAGAACCATAACACAAAGTAATATCTATATGAGTAATTCATACATATAAAACCAGACCAAAATATCATATAAAGTCCATGAGCTAGGAGAAACAAACTAAAAATCACTAAACAAAAATAGCTCTAACCAAATGTGACCTTATGGAAATCAAGAAGAGGTTCAATGTGTGGAACCCTCATTAAACAAATATGGAAACCCCAAAAATCCACCCCAAATGGTTGTTGGGAACTTTAAAACAAACTCCACTTGAGATCCATTCTTAATAAGGGTTTATCCCCTTTAATTCCCAAGTTTAAGAGATCCAAAAACATCCCATTTCTAAAAGGGAACTTTAAAGGAATCACATGAAGAGTTATATGTCCACTGAGGTGGCCATGAAGGGTGTGAGAATATATATACTTAGTAGGTAACCTCCAAAATTTCTCAACCCAGTAGCTAATATAATAGGTGAATGCAAGAACATGTCTACACATTTACATTTACAAATAATAAAGCATCTTTAGGAAAACTACTATCATAACATGGAAAGAATAGTAAGAATGAAAATAAAAAATTAATTATAAGAAAGTTTATATAACTCCATATTCTGGTAGGATATATACCTTCTTTACCTTCTTCGGGACAACACCTGATATCAAATACTACCTACCTCGGGTAAATACATGGAAATATAAAATGAGTAGGGTGGGACACTATATTAGTCCATTTATTATATGTTTAGCCCAAGGAACCCAGGTTATGAAAGTTAGGGTGAAACCCCTATTCTATGGAAAGGGGTAGGTGTATACATGGGTCAGGGTCTCGACCTATCCCTTAGTGAATTAGGGAATGAGTATAGAAAGTAGGATAACTGTTAGCCCATCCCATAGAGGATTAGTAAAGATAGTTAGGGCACTTTGGTCCCATATCATATATCCAACAACTTATTAGGGCCTCATACACCTACTCTAGAAATCTATAACAAGTATATACAACTATATTTATAGAGAAACATTACAAGTAAATTAATATAACCATACCAACATACTGATCATATATCAAAGAAGTATCCATGCTCAAGATAAACCCATTCACAATAACTATCATCATGATTGTTATACAAAAAAGAGAAAATATACTCTAATATAAAAATTTATCATGGTAATAACATAACAAGACTCAAATAACACATACAAGTACAACTTATATTATACATAAACTCAGAGAGGTCAACTCATTTCAATATCAAAGATTAATAACATAAACCAAACATGTCTGAATCTATGAAACAACATGTTCTATGGGGATCTGAGTAGCAAGTCATGTTAAGACTTTGAACTTGTGAAGTTAGTAACTTAATATTGGTGTTTAAACTGAGGAATAAAATATTCTCACTAATACATGGGTAACAACTAGGTCAACTTCGATGATATACTATGTATAGTGTTATCCATGACCCACACTTACTTATCATAACCCTTGAGGAGGAATGTGGAAGGATATAAGTGTTGAATTTATAATTCCACTCATGGGGTAACAACCTCTATAAGGGAATTTCATATCATTTAATGTTTATGTGATAAAAATATTTTCTTTGATAAAGTGGCACTTTAAGTCAAAGAAAAAGTTTTACACTTGATTTCCATTATTCGAAAAGGATTACACTTTAAAAATTTTACCTTGAAATCAATATTTTTTTAAAGAATTATAAGATTTAAGTTTGAAAAATTATAAATATCTTTAGGAAATAAAGATATAAGTTTAAGTCCCAAAATCGATCTAAAACCATTTTTATACTTCATTTAAGGAAAACAAGTTAGTATTGAGAACACTGAGTTTTAAAAAAATAGTATTAAAGGGAAAGAACATACAAGATCCACCATTCCATTACACCTATCTAACCCTGTCATCACCTCTCCACTAATACAATTCTTAACTAGAGTTAAGTTTGGATTATTGAATTATAACTCTGTCAGTGTACTATGGAATAAAATGATCTCCAATTGATTCACACAATAAAGATCAAAGGAAAGTGTTCTCACCAAGAAATGGTCACATTACTAGAAATATATATATATATATATCTCAATAGAACTTCCAAATAAAAACCCAATATAATATGATTAGTTGGATCATATACACTAATGAGGATGGTCATTATGAACAACCAATAAAATTTTCAAATAATGCATTCTAATTTCCAATGTACCTTATATGGTAAGAGGATATATGGTAAAAAATTATGAGGGAATTTTATTTAATAGTTAAATAATTCTAAGTATTTAAGTGGTAATTAAACATAAATAGTAAATATCATTACAATTAAGTGCAATGACATGGGTTTAAAGAAGTTCAAACACCATTTCATCCAATATATTGTTTATTTTAAAAGAAAATTTCAAGAACTTTTACTTATAATAAATAGATAACATTTGAAAACCATTTTTTCATAGTTTTTAAAATAATTGAAGGTTCTTGATTTTAATTTTAGGAAAACACTTGTAGGAATATTCTAGGTATAGATTGAAAATTCATTAAAAGAGTTTATAATTACCTATATTATCCATAGGTTAACTTTAACAATTCCAAAAAATCATTGAGCATAACCCAATGGCTACCCAAAAACTCCTAAAAACTTTAGATATTTATAACCAAGAAATTATCATTATAAAACTACCATAAGTCAAGAATCTTGAAACATAAAAAAATCTTACTTAAACCAAGGAACAGAGTATCATTAATCATCTTAACTAATAATCTATAAGAAAACCCAATTAGAATAAATCGAAGAATCCCTAAATCAAAGCATAAAAACAAAGAAACCATAAAAAAATATCCAAAAAATAAATCTTTATCAAAACAAAAACCAATGTGTTAAAAATCACCAAATTAGGCCATCCCCAACTCAAAGGAGAAGAAGAAATAACATTAGATTTTGTTTCCCTATAGACTTGGTGAAATAAAAAATCAACACACCTTATTGAAGTAAAGGGAAAAGAATAATAATAAGAATAATAATATGAGATATAAGAGGAATAGGGGAGTGATTTATCATGGATTTGGTAAAATAAATCCCCTCAGATCACCCTTTTTGTAAGAAGAATAAGGAATAAAAGAAGTTGGTAATTTTAAAACATGAGTGAGACCCATAGATGGATAGAAAAAAATAAAATCAAAGGAGGGGTATTAAGGAATTATTAGATTAAGGAAAAAAGATGAAAATTACACTTTTAATAAAAACCTGCACTTATGCCCACCAGGTATCCAATGGAGAGCCACTGAGTACCCAATGACACTTTTAAATTAACCTGACCATTTCTAATTCAATCGAATACCCAATGTAACATGCAGGTGATACCCCTTGTGAATACCCCAAACTTATAAAATCGCATACTAAAACCAAAACCCCATCTAAAAATTATTCATAATTCATCCTCAAACACTAGATAACAAATACAAATCCTCAAATGAAAAACTACCCCACATTAGAACCTCAATATTCAAAACAGCCCTGCCCTTTATCACTCAAATTTCTCAGAATTGACCAAAATTAAATTGACCATAACATAGTCTATTGAATCCTATGAATCGTATAATTTTTTGTTCCAAATAATTCTAAGGAGATTCCCAACCCAATGAATTAGTACCTCAAATGAACCTAGATTTACTATGACCTCTCTAAAGTCTGGCATGAGGTGTCCACCAAGTCATTGATCACCCCCATGATATAAAACACCCAATAAAAATAAGGCTATTAAATTCCATAACATCGTTTTATCCATTAGGTATATTGATGGATAATACACTCACACACATCCCGAACCACTCATTATACTATTAAGATACAATTCCTTAAAAGTGAAACAATCTCTAACACCACTAAATCAAATTCTAAGCCCAAAACCAAATATTTCTCCATGAAATCAATTCCTAATCAAACACCATCACTCATCCCAAATAACCATCAAAATTTTTATGTAATAGTACCAAAAAACAATTTTTTTCAATACTAAAAGATCATAATATCCTAGGGACCTACTAATCCACTATTAAAACCTCAAAACACTAACTACCACAACATTTAAGCTCATATGGTACTCCACATAATAAGAATGACCTATATTCTCTTATTCATAAAATTCCACTAAATTTCCATTCATCAAAACATTTTCTTTGTTAAGGAGTTTTTATAGAAAACAAGTTACCATTTCATTAAAATAGCTCCAAAAGTTTTTTTTAAATTATTTCCCATCCCAAAATCATAGATTGGAACCATTTTAAAAATACTATACTTTTTAAGAACAAATTTTTACACACATTATTTTTCAAGAAAATATATTCTCACTTTTAAATCACAGGTTAAATCCATTTTAAAAAATTTTATAGTTCACAAAATTTTCTCATTTAGAAAATTGGTTTTTAAAAAATAGTATCCCATCTTTACTTTATAAAATAGGATCATTTTTCATTAATTAACACTTCCAAATCTATTTACACATTAAAATAAATAATATAAAACTATTTCCTATTTAAAAAATTAAGTTATAAAACCATTTTATTTTTCAAGAAACTGTATTGTAAAACTATGTCCATTTTAGAATCTTAGGGTTCAACCTTCCCAAACATTTAGAACCACTAAAAACAATTAAAAAACAACTGATATGAAATGAAAACATAGAATAAATACATTAACTGGTATAAAACATATACCATGCTTAGGGTGTATAAGTTATAATCGATTCTATAATAAAGAAAAGGTAATAATTTAAATATAGTATGCTGAAAAGTAAATTCTTGAGAGATAACAGATAAAATGTACATAAATAAACACTAAATAAGAAACATGGATCATGATTTAGTTTCTAATATAAATATAGAGTTTGAAACATTACTATATGAAAGTAATTAGCATTATAAGTTATTAAAAAACATAACAAAGAAGAAATCTTACAAAGAATAAATTGTTGGAGTTGGTGTCTTAGGACCACCTACTTGTACTTTGATTACATTTATATTTGATATGTTGAATATTAATAAAACATATTATTACATATTTTCTATTTTTCAACATGACTCTAATGTAATAATGTCCTAGAGTATATGTTGCACTGATAAGATCATATCATTTCCACACTATGATAAGAACCTTGATGTATTATGACGATATTCTCAAATAATGTTCTGTGGTTGGATAATGTACTATGATGGGACATATAGTACATAGAATGTTATGCATGAGTACTCATAAGAATATAAGGATTCTTGTCACAAAGTTTTCAATTAGTAATCTCTAAGATTGGAAATTATGAGAATAGACCCACTAATAAGAATTCTGCATGTTTTAGTGTTATAGTATATTACTATCTACGAGCATGTGTGGTAGTCATTAGATTTATAAATTATAATTTTTTTTAAAGGTTGGGGTCGAAGCCTCAATTTATTATTAAATAAAAGACCTCTTTAGACTGGGTAGAGGGTGACCCATTACATAGCCCGAAGGCCCAAGGCCAAGTGGCCTGCATACAGGGCTAGAAATCCCATTTTTTGGCCCAAAGGACACCTCGGTGAAGAGTACTGCTACAGTACCCCCACTGATACAGTACATCCGCCGCTACAGTGCATGCAACAGTCCCTCTGCCACTACAGTGTTGTCGCTGATACAGTCTACCGCTGCTACAGTCCTGCTACACTTCCCTACTCATTCACTTAAATGTATTTTACAAAGCATGATAATAATAGTTCATGGAGAAGTTGGATATGTTGGGTGTTCCACGAGTGACATTTCATTAATGAATAAGTAGAGGAAGGATTTTTTTCTTCTATCTTTATGGAAGTTGATATCTTGATCCTTTTATCGAAATAGAACAACCACATTAAATTCCATGTCCATGGTGTAACGATGTGTTTATTTCATATAGTCAAAGAAAGATATATCAAGCATATAGGTTGGTGAAACAGATGTGAAACCTACTTGATGAGATATTGTGACAAATGGAATATATTACATAGTGAGCGTTCGTATGTGGTTTTCGATATTGCAACATTAAGTTCTTTTTCATGGGTTCCTTGACCTATTTCTAGACAGTAATCTTGGAATTTAGATAAGCCCACCTAATGCTAATGAGAAAGATCCTAAAGGGTTATATACTAAGTGTTTTCATTGATCTGAATTAAATTCTATTGGAGTTTAATTAATGTAAAAAATACTATTCTTGAATTCAAGTAATAATTTTATTCAAGTTATATTGATCTCATAAATTAAATAAATATTTATTTGTCAGCTTGTGAATAAAATATTTATTTTATTTAATTAATATTTTAAAAAATATTTATTATCTGTATTATGAGTAAAATATTTATTCGGTTGTTCAATAAATTCCAGAGGAGTTTGAATGGACAAAGACCAAGTCCGATGAAAAATATTAATAAACAAGACCGTTACATAATATTTTTTATTGCGTAAGTTGATGCACACCAAAAAATAATATTATTATGATTATCATTATGTTTCATGAGGTTTATTAAAGGTAATAAATGTTATTTAATCAACGATATAAAATTAAATAATATTTAATTATAGATCATAACTCTATAAATAAAAGAATATGTCTATTATGTAGAGCATCCAAAATTGAGAATAGAGAATTATTGTGCACAATGAATTCTCTCTCAACTTCTCCTCTCTCTCTCTCTCTCTAAATAATGAGAAGTGTAAGAGATATTTCTTCAATATTGAGGAATGAAAAATCAATAATGAACAACATAAGACATTTGAATTGCTGCACTAGCACCTAGAGATCAAATGGTGTTGCTTGAAGATCATAAGACCATATATAGATCACTTCTAGAGGGATTCTTTCCTTGGATCCCCACATCGCAATTAAGGTAATATGAAAGGGTCTTTTCAGACAATCAACATTCACCAAAAAAGAATGTTCCTAATCCCATGTATTTATTTATTTGAATATTAAATAAATTAATTATAAATTTGACATGAAAGATACCCACTCTTTATTTTGGGTAAATATTATTATAAGAAATTTTAATATATCACCCACATCTCCACATTTTCATTATTCCCAAAACCATAAATTATTATCAGAGTAATTATGTTTAAATTTATAATTATTTATTTGATTATTGTTATATGAAAAATTGTGGTTATATTTTCATTTCATGTTATTATTTCTTTAATCGAATTTTAATTAACATGTTATTGGCATATTAATCATGTTCGTTCAGGGTATCATTTTCTAAAAGGTTTAAGAACAAATGAAGAATGACTAAATATGCCATTGGGAAGTTCCAAATCATTGGTTGGTAAAATTGGGTTACATGATGTGCAGCTGGAGTAGACCCAGTATACCCATGCACATTGTATCTAGATGCACTAAGTGATTAATTACATTTAGTGCTTTTATTCCACACTACATGTTGGCTGGGACAGCCTGGTACATGGAAATCGAATAACAGATGTGTAGATAGCATGTACATGTCATGTAGTCTGGTCGATTTAACACGCCGAAGCCCCAAGCATGTGACTTAGATATGTGTAAATTGAGGGACATGATGTGTAGATTCATGTAAATGCAGTGTAACATCCCATTAATTGAATGAATAAGATTTCATTAAATTTAAAAAGTGTAGTATTGAAACCTTATTTCATTTATTGGAACATCATTGTGTGTTTGAAAATTTATTAATGATTTTAAAAAAAAATTAAAAGATAAATTAATTTATTGTAACTAATATGTCATTATTGGTTCTACCATTTATTTTCTAGGGATTCTATTAAATATTAGTATCTCCAAATAATATTGTATGATCATTGATATAGAAAGGAATTAATTAATTAATTAATGGAAGAACATTTATCTTAAATAATAAATGAATGAATAAAAAAAGTAATGCTAACCATTTTTTTTGTGTATTCATTGCATGTATGACTATTCCTGATCTTGACCAAGACCTATGTATGTATTGGATATTTTAATTTAATTTAACGCATGATTTTTCAATTATTTAATATTAAATTAAATTATGGTTTGTGAGTAATCCCTCCCCCCATTATTATTCAGGTTCTATGTGTCCAATGATATTTATGTAATCCCCTTTAACCAATCTTATGGTTCCCCACAAATGTATATGAGTAATAAATATTTGTAATTAATGGAACATCCCAAGGCACATGGAGGTCGTTCAAGATGAAACCATAATGATGCCAAACCAGGCGATACATAAGTTGACAGGTGGAATGTTGTAACTAATCCCAAGACCAACAATAGGATTTCTTTCCCCTAGGTCAAAAGTTGATTTAATGTTCTCTCATTAAATCAACCATTAGATAAAGATCATGAATAGGTCATTTAATTAATTAATTAATTCTATCTAGGTAATTATTTATTTTATGGATGCAAAGTTGATATCACATAAATAAATAAATTAATATGCAAAGATAGGAATTAAATAAATGAATTATGTGCAAATGTTTTATCCAACATGGTTAATTAATTAAGTAACATCCAATTAATATTAAAAATACGTGTAAAGGATAAAATAAGATAAAATTTATTCAAAATAAATTAAAATCCATCAATTAAATATTAATACATATTAAGCCTTCCATTAATTTATTGGGAATAAAACCATAGAACTAAGTATAGTACATGGCCAAAGTCTGGACACTTACTTTTATCTGGTAGTTCTCATGAGAGTTTTGGGTTAACTTAATCGAAATTGTATTATGTTTAACAGAAAAATTATGTTCAATACAAATTTTGAGGAAAGTGTTGGGGAAATTCAAGTTAGGATTTTAGGATATGGGAATCCACTCATTGAATCAAGGAGTTTCATGTCCATAGTTGGAAAGATCACCTAACTAATTATTTTAATATGGTTTTCATGGACAAAGATTAGATCATTAAGAAAATTAATGGGGGTCCTTTCCAATATAATTTCATAGAAACTAGATATTATAATTTCAATGGTGAGGGATATTGAGGCTTGATAAAATAGTGGTATATTTAATAAAAAATAAATAAAACATTTAATTTTTTATATATCACTTATTTGGTAACCAAGAAAAGTAATAATAATATTCTCTTTTGAATTGTAGAATAAAATGAAAATATCATCATTCACAATATCCCTATGATCAATATTAGATAAAGATAACCTCATAACTGGTAGAAACTTCCAAGAGTGGTTTAGACTTAAAGTTGTTCTATTCCATGAATGGAAATCTTACATGCTAGAATCCTCAATTTCTGGTCTTCCTACTAAAGAGGTTAGTGATGAAGAGTTCCTTGTCTATGAAACAAATTTGAGTGATGTGGTAAATGTTCAATGTTTGATGTTTTCATAGATATCTAGTGAACTAATTAAGTCTAATGAAAACATGGGTGTGTATAGCATACTTGATCACCTTCATGGTCATTAACAGGAGAGATCTAGAAATGAAAAATTTGAGATTTTCAAGGTGCTCTCTCAAAGAAATCTTGGATCGGGTTCCCCAAGTGGACCTCATGTAGTCAATATCATTGTCTACATTGAGGGCTTAGAGTTTCAAGGGTTTAAAATAACCTAATAATTGGGCCTCGAACTCATTATAAAATCACTCCCTTAGAGCTTCTATAGATTTTTTTGTGAATTTTAATATGAAAAACATTGATAAGTCTCTTACAAATCTTATTACTCTTCTTTACTATTTAAATAATCATACGAAGCATGAAAAACATTCCATCCTAATGGTGAAAAAATAGAAAGATAAAGTGAAGAGATATAAGCACAAATATTCTCCACACCCTTCCAAGAAGAGTAAGATCAAGGGGAAAGAAAGGGAATATGATTATTTCTATTTTTCATATGGAAAAAAGGGCCACTGGAAGAAAAACTACATCCATCCAAAGAATCAAGGGGGAGATTTAGGTGTGTTTTTTATCGAGTGAAATTTATTATTTTCTACAAATTGTGTATTTGATATAGATTTTGGTGCTCACATATTCAATAAAATATAGGAACCATGTATATTTAGAAATATTTACCGAGGAGAGATAGATCTTTGAGCGTCAAACAGAGCTAAACTTATGGTTGTAACTATCGGGGAGTACCACCTCACATTGCTGGCTGAAATGATATTGTCTTTAAAGGGTTGTTATTATGTTCCTTCAGTTACCAAAAACATTATTTTTTGTATCCATACTTGATATAGATGGATTTATTTTCAAATTTTGTAATAAATGTTTCTTATTTTATAAAGATATCATTTTTTATGGTAAGGTAAATTTAAATAATGGTCATCATGTGATGAATTACAAGAACCAAATAATGGCCATCGATAACGAAGTTACTTCACATGACTCATACCACACCAAACTTTGGCATCACTAGCTAGGTCATGTAAATGAAATGAACTTGACTAAATTACATCAATATGGATATTTAGATTATTTTGAACTAAAACCACTTGGTGTGTCTCATGCATGTTTACCAAGAAAAATGGACAAATACCCTTTTAGTGGGAAAGGTAAAAGGGCTAAAGAGATTCTTGAATTAATTTATACCGATGTGTGTGAAAAATTTCCTATTGAATCAAGGGGTGGGTTATCATACTTGATAACTTTTACCGATGATTTTAGTAGACATGGATATGTCTACTTAATGAGGTATAAGTTGTATTTTTTGATAAATTCAAAGAATACAAGAATGAAGTTGAGAACCATATTGGTAAGAATATTAAGAAACTTTACTTAGACTGTGGTGGATAATATATTAATCAAGACTTCATTGATTATTTATGGGAGTTTGTGATTTTATCTCAACTCACTCCTCCTTATATGCCTTAATGGAATGGTGTAATTGAAAAGAGAAACTGCACCTCTCTGTACATGGTGAGATCAATGATGATTCATGTGATTCTTCCATTATCATTTTGGGGATATGTGTTACAAACAACAACATATGTATTAAACTGAGTGCCAACTAAAGCAATAGATATAATACCATACCAATTATGGAATGAAAAGAAACATGTGTTTTCTTTCTTACATGTGTGGGGTTGGAAAACATTTGTTAAGGCCTCTTCAGGTAACAATATTACACCTCTAGGCACAATGTGTATCTTTATAGGATATCGCAAAGAAACAAAGGGATACAACCAATAAAATCCTTCAGAAAAAAAGTTTGTGGTTGAAAGACATCCCACATTTATTGAGGAGGATCTAATCCCAAAAAGATATATTTGGAATGAGATAGGATTTGATAGAGTCCATGCTCAAGATACACAAAAGTTGTCACATGAAAAAATTCCACAAATCTCCATGGAAGAATAAAATGTTCTAGACACAATTACTATGTAGGAGTAATAGAGAGGTTAGATAACCATAACAATATGGTTTTCTAGTCACTAAGGATGGTGAATCATTATTAGTGGTTAATAATTATCCTCTAACCTACAAGGAAGTAGTAAGTGGCATAGATGTTTCTAAGTGGAAAGAATACATGAATTCTGAAATGAATTCCATGTACCAAAACAAAGTCTAGATTTTGGTAGACCCTAAAATATATATAAATATAATTGGTTATAAATGGGTATTCAAGAAGAAACTAGACATGAAAGTAAAATTCAGTACCTATAAGGTGTGACTGGTTGCAAAAAGGTTTAAACATCATCAAGTCATTAACTACGATGAAACCTTTTCACCAGTTGAAATGATAAAATCCATCAAAATTATACTTTCCATTACGGATTTCCATGATTATAGTATTTGTAAAATGGATGTAAAAACAAACTACCTTAATGGTAACCTTCAGGAAGATGTATATATGACTTAGGCTAAAGGTTTTGTGACTCCAAAAGATTCCAATAAGGTATACAAGTTACAAAGATCCATTTATGGATCAATGAAAGAATCCAGGTCATGGAACATTCATTTTGGTGAGTCCATAATGGAATTTGGATTTATAAATAATGAATGTGAGACATTTATATATAAATATTTTAGTGGGAGTGTAGTTATTTTCTTAATAGTATATGTTAATGACATATTACCCATTCGAAAATAAATACTAGTCTTACTGTCTGTTAAGTCATGGTTGGATAAATGATTCTCTATAAAGGAATTGGGCAAGGCATCGTATAATCATAGGATCAAGATCTATCAGGATAGATCCAAGAGGTTTCTTATCCTACGTCAAAGTATATATATTAACAAGATACTGAAGAGATTTGGTATAGAACAATCCAAGAGGGGATTGTTTCCAATGTCACATGACATTCATCTTTCCAGGAAAATGTGTCTTTAGACACATGAGGAAAGAAATAAAATGACAAGGTTTCTATATGCATAAACGATTCGGTCAGTCATGTATGTTATGATATGTACTAGGCTAGATTTCACCTATGTATTAAGTGCATTATAAAGATATCAAGGTAATCCATCTGACCACCATTGTATGTGAATCAAGACTATCCTTATGTATCTAAGGCATACTAAGGATATGTTTCTAGTTTATGGAAGAGATGAAGAACCATTCATAAGAGGATATGAAGATGATAGTTTCCTAACTAATCAAGATAATATGAAGTCACAAATGGGATAGATCTTAACTTTTAATGGAGATGTTGTGATTTGGAAGAGCTCAAAGTAGGTTGTGGTTATAGATTCTATAGAAGAGTCCAAGTATATTGCAGCTTCTGAGGCAGCTAAAGAATAATTATGGAAGCGCAACTTATTCCAAGAGACTGATGTGGTATCTAGAAGTAAAGATCATATCACACTCTATTGTGATAATACTATAGAGGTGGATCTTACAAATGAGACAAGGTCACATCAATGGAAAAAACACATATTTCGAAAGTATCATCACTTTAGGGATTTTTCTCAGTGTGGTGAAGTTGCAATGAATAGTATTTCCACATAAGACAACATAGAACACCCATTGACTGAATTCTTGACTCAGTAGAAACACGACTATCCTATTAGGTTTAGTAGGTTAAAGGTCATAGGTAGTTGGCTCTAGTCTAAGTGAAAGTTTTTTGGAGTTGGTGTCCTAGGACCAACTGTTTTTTCCTTTGATTACATGTACATTCGATGTTTTGAAAATTAATAGAACTTATTATTACATTTTTTTTCTTCTGCATGACTCTAATATAATAATTTATTAGAGTATACTTCACATTGATAATTTCATAGTAGGTCCCCACTGTGATGATAACCTTGATGCTCTATAAAGATATTCTCAAATAATTTTCTACAGTTGGATAACGTACTATGATGGGACACATAGTACATAGACTGTTAGGTACGAGTACTCATAAGTAGATGAAGCTTCTTCTCATGAAGTTTGAAATTAGTAATATCCAAGATGGTAGATTATGAGAACATACCTTCCAGTAATAATTCCACATGTTTTGGTGTCATCAGACAGTCCTATATAAAAGAATGTGTGATGGTCCTTAGACTTTAGGATTGTTATTAATTCATGTTATAACTCACGTACTTAGATACATTTCGTAAACTATGAAGATAAGAGTTCTTTGAAAAGTTAAATACATTTGGTGCATCATGAGTGACATGTCATTAATGAATAAGTTGAGGAAGGATTTTTCTCTTCCATCTTTATGGAAGCTGATATTCCATCCCTTTTATTGGAATTGAACCACCACATTAGATTTCATATACATGTTGTAACGATGTGTTTATTTAAAATAGTTAAAGAAAGACATATCGAGCATATAGGTTGGTGACACAGATGTTCAACCTGATTGATGAGATATTGTAACAAAGGAATTATATTACATAGTGAGAATTCATATGTGGTTGTTGACATTGCGACATTAAGTTCTTTATCTTGGGTTCCTTGATCTGCTACTAGATAGTAATCTTTAACTTTAGGCAAGCTCACCTAATTCTAATGAAAAATAACCCTAGAGGGTCACACACTAAGCGTTTTCATTGATCTCAATTAAATTCTATATAAGTTTTATTAATGGATTAAATATTATTATCAAGTCTAAGTAATAATGTTTTTCAATTTATATTGATCACATAAATTAAAAAAAATATTTATTCACTGGATTGTGAATAAAATATTTATTTTAGTTATTGAATATTTTAATAAATATTTATTCTCTATGTTGTGAATAAAATATTTATTTATTAATAAAATATTTATTTTGTTTTTTAATAAATACCAAAGGAGTTCAAACAGACCAATACCAAGTCTGGTGAAAAATATTAATTAACAAGACCATTACATAATTATTATTATTGCGCAAGTTGGAACATGCCATATAATAATAATAATATAATTATTATTATATGGAATAGATTTTATTAAAGGTAATAAATATTATTTAATGGATAGTATAAAATTAAATAATATTTCAACATAAATCTTAACTCTATAAATAAACAGTTGTGTTTATTGTGTAGAGCATCCAAAAATTTAGAATAGAGAATTGTTGTGCACAATGAAGTCTTTCTTAACTCCTATTTCTCTATCCCTCTCAAGAATTATAAGTGAAAGATAGATTTATTAAATACTAAAGAATGAGTGATTGATAATAAACAAAACAGGACATTTGACTCACCATGCTAGTACCTGGATATTGCGTGGTATTGCTCGAAGATCATAGAAGATCGTGTGGATCACTACTAGAGGGATTATATCCTTAGATCCTCAAAATTTAATAAAGGTATTAGGAAAGGGTCTTTTCAGATGATCAAAACTCTCCAACGAAAAGAGTTCCTAAGACCAGGTATTTATTTCTTTAAATATTAAATAAATTAATTATAAATTTGATGTGAAATATCCTTCTCTTGGTTTCATTAAATAATTATTAAAATACATTTTAACATATCTCCCACCTATGCATGCTCCTACTGCACCCGAAACCATCATAAATATCATGCTTAATCAATAATATAAATAAAATAGGTAATAAGCTCAAAATAAAATATGTTTGTGAGTAACTTTAATTAATTACATAAGGTATATAGGAAAATATCGTTTAATTAACTATTTGTTATTTAATTAATTAAGTTCATTCACATATTTAATAATCATAATTTAAAAAAGATACACATCTCTAAAAGTATTTCTAGAATAAATGATATACAATTCCATAAAGACACTAATTCATGATCAAGACCTAGACACTTGTCAATACATATCATATCACAATTGAGATATCTAATGATGAACCCTGATCAAACCTATAGAGTCTAATCATTGTCTTAACATATCTTGGAAACATGATCTTCCACCATAAAGATGTTGATAAAGCTTTTATATGGATTACTACTCAAGTCTTAACTATCCTAGATCATGTATAAGAAAAGAAAAAATCCTAATAACCCATCACCACAATGATACTAATTTGTAATTTTTGTGACTCGTCTACCCGGTCTGTACTTGGATCACTTTTCCACGATACCTTAGGAACACCTCGTAGTCTATATAGGTTGTCCTAAAAACCTAGGTTCTAATGATACTCAAGTGGGAGGTGGTTTTCCCACTTATAAGTCACATACAACTTGATAATAGGTCTACCAAAAATTTGACATGACCATGAGGGTCTTTAGATATGAGAACCCAAAATGCCATCATCTTTTATTAGTGTACCTATATATAGACCATGAGAACCATAAAAAAAGTAAGAGATATTTGATTAATTCATACAAGTATAACCATACCATAATATCATATAAAGTCCATGAGATGGAAAAAAGAAACTAAAAAAACTATACATAAATAGGTCTAACTAAATGAGGCTTGGGGTATTAAATAATATGTTACATGTGTGGAATCCTTATGAAAAAATTATGTACACACCAACATCCATCCTACAAAACCATAGGTATCTCCAAAAGAAACTCTACTCAAACTTTGGTCTCAATAAGGTTTTGTCTCCTACAATACCAAAGAATAGGAGATCCACAAACATCCCACTATTAAAAGGGTAACTGAAAGGAATCACATGAAAATTTTCATGTCCATTGAGGATCCCATGTAGAGTGTGAGTACATATATACTCATTAGGGAACCACTAATGTTCCACAACTCATTACAGAATATACCAAGTTTATGTAAGAATGTGTCTATGCATTTATATATACAAATAATAAAAAAATAATTAGGAAAAAAACTTCCATAACATGAAAATAATAGTAGACCAAAAATTAATTGATAAACTAAAATTTATTTCACATAAATCCCTATACTGGGAGGATCTGTATATACTTTGGTTCAACATATGATATTAAATATCACCCCCCTTAGATCAATATCTATAAATATGAAATTATTAGGGAGGTACGTTGCATTGGACCATTCCCTATGTGGTTATCCAAGGGAACCTAAGTCATGGCAGTCAGAGGGGAACCCCTGTTTTTTAGAAAAGGTAAGGTGTATACAGGAGTTAGGGAATCATCCCATCCCTTCAAGAATAAGGGAATGAGTATGACAAGTTAGGGCATCATGATCCCATATCATAGAGCCTCAGGAGATAAAATTAGGGTATTGTGGGTATATCCCATATGTACACCTACCCATTAAGGTCTACCACACCTGCTCTAGTAATCTATAACAAGTATATACCATAATAATCACATAGTAAGAATATAGGTACATGAATATAAATTAGCTAACTTATTGATCATCTATAAAATAAGTAGCCCTGATCAAGAGAATCATATCCATAATAACTGTAATCATTCTCATTAAACTAAAAAAATACTCCAATATAAACATTTATCAGGTTAATAACATAATAAGATTCAAATCACAAAGACAAGCATAATTGTAATTATACATAAAATCATGGAGGTCAAATCATGTTAATATCCAAGTTTAGAACGCATATCAAACATGTATCATTCTATGAAACAACATATTCTATGGGAATCCAAATAAAAATTTATGTTAATCATTTAACCTTATGAAGGTAGAATCTTATGATTGGTTCTTAAACCAGGGCATAAAATATTCCCACCTTTAGTAACAACCATGTCAACTTAATTTATAGACTAGGTATAGTGTTTTCCATGTCCCACACTTACTTATCATAACCTTTAATGAGGAATGCGTAAAAATACAAGTGTTGAATTTATAATTCCACTCACAGGGTAAGGCACTCTATAAGGGAAGTTCCTATAATTTAAAACTTATGTGAGAATATATTTTCTTTGTAAAAGTGGAATTTTTAGTTAAGAATTTTTTTTACAATTCCTTTATATTATTCAAAAAGGATTACAATTTGAATTACACTCTAAACTTTTACCTTCAAATCAATATATTTTCAACAATGGTAAAATTTAAATTTCTAAAAGGAGAAGGATTTTTAAGAAATCATGATATTAGTTTAAATCCCAAAATTGATCAAAAATAATTTAACACTTATTTTAAGGAAAAAAAGTTAATATTGAAAAAAATATGTTTCTAAAAAAACAAATTGGTAGTAAAGACCGAGAACATCCAGAGAGACTGGTCTATTTTCCCCATCCAACCCTTCTATCACCTCTCTATTAATGTAGCTCATAAATAGAATTAAGTTTGGGTCATTGAATTATAACTCGGTCGGTATACCATGGGATGAAATAGACTCCCTTGTAATCACATGGTTTAGATCAAAGGTAAATGTTCTTATCAAGAAATGGTCACATTACTATAACCATAGACCTCAAGGTCTTGCTACACATTCTAAAAAACAACCCAATAAAATATTCTAGGTTCATTTGTACACACTAATGAGGAAGACCACTATAAATAACCTATTAACCTTTCAAATAATGTATCTTGAATTTCAAAGTCCCCTAAAAAGAAAAAGAAGATATGGTAACAATCAACCAGGGCATTCTATCTAATACATAATGAATTTCAATTTTTTAAGTGGTACATAAACAAAAATAGTAAAGATCACCCCACAAGGTGCAATGACATGGGTTCAAGGATGATCAAATTCCATTTCACCCAATACAAAGTTGATTTTAAAATCATATTTAAACAAAATTTATTTGTAACAAAAATATGGCATTTGAAATCTATTCATTCATAGTTCTAAAAAAAATTGAAGGTGTATTATTTTTATTCTATAAAAAAACAATAATATTGGAGGAATAATTAGAAAATTAAATGAAATAGTTTAGGATTATATAATATATTCATATGTGATCTTTAACCATTATAAAAAATCCTCAAGCACATCCCAAAGGCTACCAAATAGAACCAAAAAGACATTAGATAATGATTCATAACCATGGAATTCTAATTATAAAACTATGATAAGTCTAGAATCATGAAACCTCGAACAAAATCTGGCATACACCTAGGAATAATGTCCTGATAAGTATCCAAACTATTAATCCATATGAATAAAAAATTATAAAAATCCCAAAAATCCCAAAATCAAAGCCTCCAAACACTACGGGAAAAAGGGCATTTTGCGACGGGAATAAATCCCGTCGCAAATAGTCCTGTTAAAAACTTATTTGCGACGGAGTTATTTGCCCGTCGCAAATAAGTAGCCTTTTGCGATGGGACAGCTTTCCCCGTCGCAAAAGGACTGGCACGGTTTGCGTGCCAAATCGCGGGAAACTTATTTGCGACGGGGGAATATTCCCGTCGCAAATAACCGGCGGCGGTAAAAGTTATTTGCGACGGGAATATTCCCCCGTCGCAAATAGTATGTCGGCAGGTGGTTATTTGCGACGGGTCCCGTCGCAAATAACTATTTACCCGTTGACCGTAATAAATGTTGGCTAAGGTATTTGCGACGGGTACCGTCGCAAATGGGCCCGTCGCAAATAATCTAACCTATAAATACCCCCATCCGTTTTTTTCATTTCATTCTCATTTTCTATCTTCTCCTTCTCTCAAAATTATATTTCTAGAGTTCAGTTTTTCTCCAGTTTAATTTTTTTCTCCGGAGCTGATATTAAAGTTTTGAAGAACGATCAGAGCAGATCAATTTTCAAGGTATTTATGTTCATTTTAATTTAATATTTATTTTTAATTTTTTATTAGTTTCAATTATTCTTAATTAGTTGTAATTTAATTATGTTTACATTGTTTTATTACTTAATAAATTTAAATTATTAGTATTGTTCATAGTTAATGGTAATTAGGAATAATTAGTAATAATTTTTAATAATTAAGAATAAATATTAATAATTAGTAATAAATACCAATAATTAGGAATAATAACATTATTACATTATTAGTCTATTTTATTATTAATATTAAAATAATATAATTCTTTATATATATACAATTCTCTTTTCATCTGTGTGTTTGCTGTCTTCACATGTATTATTTGTATGTGGAGATAGAAAATGCACAGATGAAAGGAGAATTGTATATAAATTAGAAAATTATATTATTTTAATATTAATAATAAAATATTTTAATAATGTTATTATTTGTAATTATTGGTAATTATTCCTAATTATTGATAATTATTCATTTAATTACTAATAATTAGGAACAATTATCAATAATTATCAATAATTAAGAATAATTAGTAATAATTAGTAATAATTACCAATAATTAATAATAATTAGTAATAATTATCAATAATTAGTAATAATTACAAATAATTAGTAATAATTACCAATAAGTAGTAATAATTACCAATAATTAGTAATACTTACCAATAATTTGGAATAATTACCAATAATTAACAATAATTAGTAATTATTAGTAATAATTACCAATAATTGCCAATAATTAGTAATAATTAGTAATAATTACCAATAATTACTCATAATTTGTAATAATTAGTAATAATTAGGAATAATTAGTAATAATTAGGAATAATTAGGAATAATTAGTAATAATTAGGAATAATTAGTAATAATTAGTAATAATTAGTAATAATTAGTAATAATTAGTAATAATTAGTAATAATTAGTAATAATTAGTAATAATTAGTAATTAGTAGTAATAATTAGGAATAATTAGGAATAATTAGTAATAATTAGGAATATTTAGGAATAATTAGGAATAATTACCAATAATTACCAATAATTACCAATAATTACCAATAATTACCAATAATTACCAATAATTACCAATAATTACCAATAATTACCAATAATTAGTAATAATTAGCAATAATTACCAAAAATTAGGAAAAATTAGGAAAAATTAGGAAAAATTAGGAAAAATTAGGAAAAATTAGGAAAAATTAGGAATACTTATTAATAATTAGTAATAATTAGTAATAATTAGTATTAATTACCAATAATTAGTATTAATTACCAATAATTAGTAATAATTACCTATAATTAGTATTAATTACCAATAATTAGTATTAATTACCAATAATTAGTAATAATTACCAATAATTAGTAAGAATTAGGAATAATTACCAATAATTAGTAATAATTACCAATAATTACCAATAATTAGTAATAATTAACAATACTTACCAATAATTAACAATAATTGCCAATAATTACCAATAATTGCCAATAATTACCAATAATTAGTAATAATTAACAATAATTGCCAATAATTACCAATAATTGCCAATAATTAGTAATAATTGCCAATAATTAGTAATAATTGCCAATAATTACCAATAATTGGTAATAATTACTAATATTTCCCAATAATTAGTAATAATTAATAATAAATATTAACAATTACCAATAATTAGTAATAATTACTCATAATTAGTAATAATTACTAATAATTAGTAATAATTACTAATAATTAGTAATAATTACTAATAATTAGTAATAATTACTAATAATTAGTAATAATTACTAATAATTAGTAATAATTACTAATAATTAGTAATAATTACTAATAATTAGTAATAATTAGTAATAATTAACAATAATTAACAATAATTACTAATAATTAGTAATAATTAGTAATAATTAGGAATAATTAGTATTAATTACCAAAAATTAGTATTAATTAACAATAATTAGTAATAATTACCAATAATTAGTAATAATTACCAATAATTAGTAATAATTATTAGTAATTACCAATAATTAGTATTAATTACTAATAATTAGTATTAATTACCAATAATTAGTATTAATTACCAATAATTAGTAATAATTACCAATAATTAGTAATAATTAACAATATTTACCAATAATTACCAATAATTACCAATAATTACCAATAATTACCAATAATTAGTAATAATTACCAATTATTACCAATAATTGGTATTAATTACCAATAATTGGTAATAATTACCAATAATTGGTAATAATTACCAATAATTGGTAATAATTCGTAATAATTACCAATAATTCGTAATAATTAGTAATAATTACCAATAATTAGTAATAATTACCAATAATTAGTAATAATTACCAATATTTAGTAATAATTACCAATAATTGGTAATAATTACCAATAATTAGTAATAATTACCAATAATTAGTAATAATTACCAATAATTAGTATTAATTACCAATAATTAGTATTAATTACCAATAATTAGTATTAATTACCAATAATTGGTAATAATTACCAATAATTAGTAATAATTACAAATAATTAGTAATAATTAGTAATAATTACCAATAATTAGTAATAATTAGTAATAATTACCAATAATTACCAATAATTAACAATACTTACCAATAATTACCAATAATTACCAATAATTAGTAGTAATTACCAGTAATTAGTAATAATTACCAATAATTAGTAATAATTACCAATAATTAGTAATAATTACCAATAATTAGTAATAATTACCAATAATTAGTAATAATTACCAATAATTTGTAATAATTACCAATAAGTAGTAATAATTAGCAATAATTAGTAATAATTACCAATAGTTACCAATAATTACCAATAGTTACCAATATTTACCAATATTTACCAATATTTACCGATATTTACCAATATTTACCAATAATTAGAAATAATTACCAATAATTAGAAATAATTACCAACAATTAGAAATAATTACCAAAAAATTGAAATAATTACCAATATTTACGAATAATAACATTAGTACATTATTTGTATATTTTATTATTAATATTAAAATAATATAATTTTCTATATTATATACAATTCTCTTTTCATCTGTGTGTTTTCTGTCTCCACATGTAATATTCACATTCTTTTTCAAAATTATCAACCTACTCGCCAATGGAGAGGTGAAAGTGAATGCAAATATTATATGTGGAGACAGAATGTTAAACACACAGATGAAAGGAGAATTGTATATAATATAAAAAATTATGTTATTTTAATATTAATAATAAAATATACTAATAATGTAATAATGTTATTATTATATAATTAATGTTTATGAAAAAATTATATTAGTATTATTAAAATAATAAAAAATCAATATAATATTAAAATTATCAATATTTGTAACATGTTTTGCTTTATTATCAATATATTCAATCTTTACTTGAGTGTTTTTTCTAACAAATTATTCAAAACCAGTAATGCTTTTATATTTTATAGAGAAATATGGAACAACGAGGTCGTCAACAATCATTATTAGGTGACCGCATATGGATAAATCAACGTAGAAATCCAAACGGTTCTGGTTTAAATCCAGTATATGTTGAGGGTGTGGAGACTTTTTTATCATTTGTGGCATCAAATTCAGAATTTGTTTCAGAAGGCAAAATAAAATGCCCTTGCAGAAAATGTGCATTGAGAACGTTTGACACGTTTGACAAAGTGGGAGAACATCTCTTGCGTTTTGGTTTTCAACCAGATTATGTTTTTTGGTATCAACACGGTGAACGCAGTTCCAGAGCAGGTGATACCAACTTGATTCCGGATCCATCCCGGTTTCAAGATTTAGTTCATGATGTTGCAGGTTCATCTGTTCAACATACAGAAACTCCGGCTGATATAGCTTCAAATCCTGAGTTGGCACCGTCTGAATTTTATGAGTTGTTGAAATCTGCTGAGGATGCATTATATCCTGGCTACAAGATGAGCAAATTAGAAGCAGTTGCAAAATTTATGGCTATCAAATCAGATAACGGAATGTCAAACACCTGTTTTGACCAGATATTTTCTTTGCTGAAAACACTGTTACCCAAAGGAAATGTTTTACCTGCAAATTACTATGAGAGTAAGAGGCTGGTTCGAAATTTGGGACTTACTTGTTAGAAGATTCATGCATGTTCAAATGACTGCATTTTATATTCTGGGGAAAATGAGTCGTTGGATAGTTGTCCTACATGTGGGCAACTGAGATATAAAGAAGGACAACACGGGAAGTCTGGTTTGATTCCTGTAAAACAGTTGAGATATTTTCCGCTTACATCCAGACTTCAGCGTTTATTCATGTCTAAGAATACAGCGACAATGATGTCATGGCATAAAGAGAATATTTCAACCGATAAAAGCTTGAATCATCCAGCCGATGGTGATTCATGGAAATATTTTGATAGAGTGCATCCATCCTTTGCTTTAAAAGCTAGAAATGTTCGACTGGGCCTTTCCACTGATGGTTTCTGTCCGTTTGGATCTTATGGTAGTCAATATTCATGTTGGCCTGTTTTTTAACTCCGTACAATTTACCTCCATGGATGTTGATGAAGGAGCCATATATCTTTTTGACTTTACTAATTCCAGGACATCCGAAGAAAAATATTGATGTTTATTTGAAGCCATTGATTGATGAATTAAATTTATTGTGGAGTACTGGTGTCAGTACATATGATGTTGCAACGAAACAGAATTTTATACTGAGAGAAGCATTGATGTGGACAATAAGTGACTTCCCGGCTTATGGGATGTTATCTGGCTGGAGTACACATGGTCAGAAATCATGTCCTTACTGTATGGGAGAGAACAAAGCATTTATGCTCATTCATGGAAAGAAACCTTGTTATTTTGACTGTCATCGCAGATTTCTTCCAGCTGATCATCCTTTTCGCAGAAACAGATCTCATTTCAGAAAAGGAACAGTTGAAAGGGATGGACCTCCAAAAATGCTATCAGGTTCAGAGTTAAAATCAGATGTATTTTCATTACCTCCCATCACTTTTGGTCCCACAATAAACCAACAGAAAATTTCTGGTTTTGGGAAAGAACACAATTGGATTAAACGTAGAATATTTTGGGATTTGCCATATTGGTCTGATCTGTTAGTCCGACACATGTTAGATGTCATGCATATTGAGAAGAACTGTTTTGATAATTTGTTTCATACAGTTTTGGATACGCCAGGAAAGAGCAAAGACAATGTAAATGCACGTTTAGATCTTGCCCAAATTTGCAGGCGTCTAGAATTGGAACTATTTGAGAATGTCAGAACAGAAAGGTTACTGAAACCAAAAGCAGCTTATACACTGTCTAAAGAAAACTGTTTATTATTTTGTCAGTGGATTGCAGATTTGAGACTTCCAGATGGTTGTGCTTCTAATTTGGGTAGATGTGTAAAGAATGTTCATATTACTGGATTAAAAAGTCATAATTGTCATGTTATAATGGAGAGACTTCTACCCATTGGATTAAGAGGTCTGTTTAATTCTGTGATTTGGGATTCCATAATAGACATGTCTCATTTTTTTCGAGAAATTTGTGCAGCTACGGCAGATTATGATGCTCTAGGAAAACTTGAAAAAGATGTTGTTGTAATTATATGTAAACTGGAAAAAATATTTCCGCCGTCTTTCTTCGAATCAATGGAACATTTGATGTTACATTTTCCATATGAAGCCAAATGTGGAGGTCCGGTACAGTTTCGATGGATGTACCCATTTGAAAGATGCATGCAAAAATTGAAAAGAAAAGTACGTAACAAAGCATCTGTTGAAGGATCTATTACAGAAGCTTATTTGCAAGAGGAAATATCTTTTTTCTGCTCCCATTATTTTGAATCTGAGTATCCTTCAAAACACAACCGAATGGGATGGAATGAGAGGAATATTGATGAAATCGACAGTCAATTATCTATTTTCAACCAGTCGGAGCTTGGTTTTGGTGGAGTTTATGAACGCTGGCTTTCAGATGATGAACACCAGAGAGCTCATACGTATGTTCTGCTCAACTGTGAAGAGATGACATCAGTTGTACTGTAAGTGTTTATATCACTTGTTCTATCATTTATGTTACATTAAATAACTTTGGTTTTTATAGGTTGTATGATAATCATATCAAGAAACAAATTCCACAAATTACAGCAGTTGCTCTCGAAGAACGTCGACTGAAAAATTTCTCTCAGTGGTTTCACAAACTGGTAACATAAATTCTTTATCTTTTAGCAACTCATTCAATGTATAGTTTACTATATTGATAATTATTTCACAAATTTTCAGGTGTCTCAACATGCTGATAAAATTGACAAACGGCTGTGTGTATTGAGTAACCCACCTTCCAAACGTGTTAAAACTTATAATGCATATGTGGTGAATGGATTTCGATTCCACACACATGCATATGGGGAATCGAAAAAAACAATGAACAGTGGAGTTAGCTTGAGAGGATATCATCATCGAGAAAATGAAGTTGACTTTTATGGCATACTTGATGAAATCATTGAACTCTGTTATCCTAGACAACATTACATAACCATGTTCAAATGTCAGTGGTTGGATACAGAGAGAGGCGTGCGTGTTCATCCGACTCATGGAATCATCGATATTAAATGTAAAAGTGTTCTCGCAGTAAATGAACCATTCTTATTGGCTCAACAGGCATATCAAGTTTATTATGCAAAGTACTGTGCAACATCAAGAGACTTGACTGATTGGTGGAGTATAATAAAAATCAAAATTCGAGACAATCAGTTTAGTCAAAGTGAATGTGCTTTCACTGATGTGCAAAGAATTGAAGTTTTTCAAGAGAGTACTCAAAATAAATCTTTTTTACAAAGAGACATGAGTATCGATGACGACACCCCACATTTAAGAGTTGGTGATGACGATGATGTTAATGATGTCACATATGAATTTGAAATGGTAAGAGATGAAGCAACTGTAACTCTAATGGATATCGATGATGTTGAGGAGGAATATGAAGATGACATTGACATATATGAAGATGATGATGAAGATGAACACTGATAGCATTCCATGGTATTTATATACAATCATAATATGTATATATGTATATATGTATATATAATAGTAATTATCAATTATTTGCTAACATTAACATTTTCTGTTTCAGATGGACGAGGCCACATTTCGTGAGTTGGTGGATGCTGACCTGACTTTCGATGCGGATGCATTCCTGACAGATGACCCTCAGCCTGTAGGCGCTCCAGGGAGTATGCGGAGGGGGCGCGGTCTTGCACGATTGATGATTCCCGACCCCGTCCCCGAGCGACGTCCACGTCTTGGGTTTGATCCACGCACACGGAGGTGTGATAACCTGTGTGATAACCTGTGGATTTGACTAAGATTTCATTAATCTATTCACATAATAAATGTTTATTATTTTTTCAGTTTTCTGCATATAGCAGTCGGACAGGGCAGCGCTATTTTGCGCAACTATTTCTCTCAGTCGTGGACCACATGGGAGCAGATTCCCATTGATGTGCAGTAGGCCATGTTCGGCCATTGGTTGGTACGTACGTAAATAAATAATTATTATTTTGAAAATTATTTTATTTCTAACTTGATATTTTGATTTATTTGTGGGGTTTATGGTATCCGATCGAGGATACCATGCGTGACGCCATCCACGAGGCATGGGAGTTGGCCATACGTGATCGCCTTCGTCAGTTTTTGCACAATTTAAGAAAAGCTGCGATGAAGAAAGCATGAGTGTCAGATTTTGAGGAGTCATGTAGAGCACACCGACCAGAGTATATTTCATCCCATGTATGGGATGGATTATGTGCGCACTAGTTGAGTAGTGCCTTTCAGAGGAGATCATCGGTGGGGAGGCAGAATCGGGGGAGACAGGAGGTGACTCATCGAGCTGGGAGTCGTTCTTTCAGTACTCATAGACAGCATCTGGTACGTACATTATTTATAAATATTTTATATAACTATAAATATTAACAGTTTATTTTTTATTCTTATAGGCTGTCGAGCACCCCGATATTATAGAGTACGACGTATATCGGAGGATGTATAGTGATCCTGCTACTAGGGAGCTCAGAGGTGATCTTCAGCATCACATCGTGGTCAGTATTATTTGTTTTCAAGTTTAAAAATTAACTTCATATAATATATTCACAATTTTAATTTTAAATTGAAACTATAGGAGTCATATGAGGCCGCAGCGTCACAGGCCCGGCCTGAGAGTCAGGCCGAGTCATCAGATCAGACCACTGCCCGTCAGTTTGATGAGGCAGCATGGATGCAGTCCACCCAGTATGCCTTCGAGAAGGGCTGGGTAGTTGGTATCGGCTCTCGACTGACTCCCGGAGATTATTATGGCAGTGTTGCGATGTCGGCGTCCAGCTCGAGAGGAGCTCGTGCATCTTCTTCTAATACACAGTATGAGGATCAGTTGCGATCTCAGACTGCACAGATAGAGAGTCTCCGACAGGAGCAGGAGCAGATTCGTCAGCAGCATGAGGAGGAGCGTCGACGCCAGCAGCAGTTGTATGAGGAGCAGACGAGTCAGTGGTAGCAGCAGCATCAGGAGCAGATGGAGTACATGCGCCGACTCACCCATGCTTTAGGGATGGAGTTTCCTCCACCACCATCTGCAGATCCCCCACCTCCCCCCCTCCTTCAGATTAGAGTTTGTATTTATGTTATAAAATTTGGGAAATCAAAATATTTTTTTTTCTATTCTTTGTTTTTGTCTCATTATAAAATATTAATAATATTATATTTTTAAATAACAATATTAATATGAATAATAATATTATTTATATTTTATAATATTAATATATATATATATATATTAAAATTTTATAATATTATAATTTAATTATATTTTTTGTAATACTTGAATTATTTTAATATTTGAATGTAAAATAATTCTATTATTTTTATATTAATTAAAATAACTTATTAATATTTTTTTTATTTATGAATTATAATTCTAATGTTATTATATTAATTAAATCATTTATTAATATTCTATTATTTTTTATTTTTGAATTATAATTCTATTATTATTATATTAATAAAAATAATTAATTATTTTTATTTGTGAATTATAATTCTATTATTATATTAATTAAAATAATTTATTAATAATTTATTTTTTTATTTTTTTTATAGTATTTGCGACAGGATACAATGCCCGTCGCAAATACTAGTATTATTAATAGTTTTTTATTTTTTTAAAAAAATAGTTTTTGCGACAGGTCCCGTCGAAAAAACTATTTATAGTATTTGCGACGGGATACTATGCCCGTCGCAAATACAAGTATTATTAATAGTTTTTTATTTTTTTAAAAAAAATAGTTTTTGCGACGGTACCGTCGCAAAAACTATTTTAAAAGTTTTTTACAAAAATACGGAATACTATTTGCGACGGGGAGAATGACCGTCGAAAAAAAAGGCTTTAGCGACGGGCCCGTCGCAAATAAGTGTTGTTGCGACGCCGTTTTCAGCAACGGGCTATTTGCGACGGGCCCCCGTCGCAAAAATCCATTTGCGACGGGATCCCGTTGCAAATGCCCCGTCGCAAATACCTGTTTTTCTAGTAGTGAAATAAAGAAACATTAATAAAATAATTATATTATCAAATTTGAACAAAATAGTGATCAAGGGGTTAAAAATCACCCATTTAATTCATCCTTAACTGAAATGAGTATAATCTAAAGAATTATATTTGACTTTACCATAAAAAATATAAATAAATAATAAAAACATTGTTATAGAAAATGGTAAAGAATATGAGCAATAGGAAGAGTGATTAGGGGAATAAGGGAGTGTTTTGTATTATTTTTTGTGAAAGAAATCCCTTTGATCACCCTTGTTATAAGAAGAATAATGGAATAATATGGGTATTAAATCCTTGTGATATATCCATGGGTGGATGGATAATAATAAAATCGAAATAGGGCATTAAAAAATTAATAGGTTGAGTTAAAAGGATGAAAATACTTCCCTTTTAATGTAAAACTACACCTAGGACAATCGGGTAACTTTTTGAGGTCCACCAAGTACTTGAATGTACCATTAGATCAATTTGGAAATTTCTATATCTATTGGGTACTTGGTGGTCTCCCATCGATTACTCGGTGTCATCTACCGGTGTCACCCCTCATGGGTTCCCCAGACTCCCAAAACTATCTATTGAAACCCAAAAACCATTTAAAAATTATTTAAAATTCACCCTCAAACACCTGATTCAAAATTAAAACCCTAAAATGAAAAAAATCTCCTTGGTAGAACCTAAAAATTCAAAATAGCATCACCCTTCATCACTAAAATTTCTTAGAATTTACCAAAAGCTAACTGATCAGGACATAAATTCTTACAATGATTAAATGGTATCCAAAATAGGTAACAATGATAATAAGAATCTATATATATACTAAAATTGTCATGTTTTGGGGCACATGTCACCCCCTCAGCTACTCCCTTCCCTATCCTATAACCATCTTCCTACTTTCATTCGATTGAAGTGCTCTCCCTGTCGCGACTTCCATCTTTTGAATCTCCTATTTCAAAACCTCCACTATTTTTCTTTCCTCATCATCCACCAATTTCACCAACATTAGTCTTTTATATCTAAGGTTTTCTATACTTCTCGATACTCCATCTTCATCTCTTCTGATCTCCTCCCTATCATTAATTCCTTCTTCTGATTCTCCTATTTTAAAACCTCCAACTTTTTTCCTTCCTTCCCATATATCAATCTCACCAACATCGGTCTCCCATATCAATTATTTTTTATTTTTCTCGATATTCCATATTCACCTCTTATGATCTATCCAATATAGGGTTTCGTAAGCTACTTCATTTGGTCTCCCAAATCTAGGGTTTTATGTCCTTCGTGCTCGCCTACCAGTGTTGTTCACTATCGACCACCTTCAATTAAATCTTATACATCTTCTACGATAAATAATAAATCATCCACCACTTATTAGTCCTCTATTTTTCTTTAAAATCATCACCCTTATACTCCATGAGTTCACTCAAGTTATCCTTGGTTCACCTCCCACAATCCATTCCATTACCAACTGTAGTGAAAACCATTGTTTACAATGACTGAAAACCTCATCACGAACCACCTTACCATTACCCATACATTCTTCAATCATACTACAAACCAACCTCTCCACAAAAGGTATGTTTTCTTACTTTCCTTCAAAAGGTAATGATACATTCATAATTTGAAATAGGATAGAAGCCACAAGAATGACCAAAACCACACTGTAAAAGAGTTTTCCATGGATGGTGCAAAGGTGCGTAATAGAAAGCTGTTTATATTGTTTTCAAAATGAATATTTTTAGTTTGGATCAAATTCCAAGTTCAATCATCCATTCTAAAGGAAAATCCTCCTACATGCCTCCAGTTTACTCCATATTTCTATATTATAATTAACTTTTATTTAAAAAATTTAAGAGTAGAAATTAGTAAAGATATTATGAACCTTGGGATCTTGGGATTTACTGGATTATCTGATGTATCATATTGGTGTCAAGATTTATTTACTCATGTATTATAATTCATCAACTTATATTTTGCATTTTGACATTGATTTGTGATAATATCATACTTTTACACCTTGGTAATATTGTTTCTTCCTCTTCTTAGAGTACACAAATTTTGTTGCATCAAGATTAAGACATGTACCACTGCCCACTTGATTCTCTTTTTGAACCTTTTTTCTGCTAATGTTTTTTGAAATTTAATTATTCATTCATAGAACGTATTACTTTCTTCTAATAACTAAATTATTCTTAATAATGATTAATACTTTCATGGAATCACTTTTTATGTTTTATCTTTGATTTTTGTTCTGGTTATTATTTGGGGCCTACTAAGGATCATTAAATACAACTTCGTGGTTGGAATTTCCCCTACCCCTTATGATTATGTGGTACATAAATCCATAGGTATTTTGTAAAATTACACTTCTCAAAAGTTCACATTTCATTGATTTTTTTTTCATAAGTTTAGGATCTGTTTCAATGTATTGAATTTGAACAATATGACAATTCCATGTATGGATGAAAAAGGTAAGAGTCTGTTTGATATAAATTTCTGAAAACAGCTTGTAATACGTATTCCTGTTTGTATTTATAAGGTATGTTTCCTACCTAAAAAACATTCTCTAGTCAAATGAAGTGTGCTCTGTATGAAATAAAGTATATTTATAATGATAACTGACTTGAGTTGGTTCAAAAAATAGTTTATTTTTCAATAATTTTGAATGATGTTGTGCAACTTTGTTATCCCATAATGCATTTTTCCCATTCTTATAATAACTACATTATTCATAATAATGATTATTACTTTCATCACATCATTCTCTATTTTTTATCTTTTATTTGTGTTGTGATCATTTTTTGTGTATGTTGGGGAAAATACCTACCATGTTGAAATTGGAGAGGCATTTGGGGCCTACTAAGGATCATTAAATACAACAACATGGCTGGAACTACCCCCACCCCTTATGATTATGCGGTACATAAATCCATAAGTATTTTGTAAAATTACACTTCTCAAAAGTTCACACATCATAGAAACTTTTTTCATAATTTCAGAGTCTATTTCGAGATGCTATATAAAACATAGGATGTCAATGTATTGAATTTGAACAAGATGAAAATTGCATGTATTGATGAATAAGGTAAGGATCTGTTTGACAAAACTTTCCAAAAACTACTTATATCACTTATTCCTATTTGTATTTATAATGTATATTTCCTATCCAAAATATATTTTCTTAATTATTAAAGTGTGATCTGGTCAAATGAAGTGTAATCTATGTGATCTTGTAAAATCAAGTGGTTAATGTCTTTCAAATATTTCTAACACGATGATTTCATTCTTTGATATCACTTCATAAGCATTTTTATTTATTTTTTTGTAAATTCAATGTTCAATGGAAGCCTGTTTCACTAGAGCTTTGTAGAAAGATCTAACTTATTGTGTTTAAAGATGTTGACATTAAAAAGGGTATGTTTTAAACTTATCTATGATTTAGAATTCTTATTATATACAAATAGTGGTTTAATGGGTTGTGTTCTGTTTTTTCTAGAAAAATGGCCAAATCTTCTCTACAACATCTCATGTTCTTGTACATTTACATTTCATAACTCGATACCATGTGTGATCTTTCATTATATTAATTTCATCCTAGATGGCTTACCCTCACATGGATTATTCTAACCTTTTCTCAATATTATCCATAACATTTTTTAATATCATCCCCATCACTGGACTATTTTTATGCATTGGTGGACATTCAGTTTCTATGATGTTTGGACCAGTCCAGGTAATTATAGAGCTTATGTACTTGACAATTTACCATTCCTATAATAGATTTATTCAAAATTTTATGCAATTTCATATTGGATTGGTTTATTTTGTGTGTTTAGACTCTTACTAATAGTGCCAAAACTATCCCTTACTGGGGAATATGAGAATAATTCATCTGTCAAAATTTCCATTTCTTGGCTAATATGGATTTTTTCTCCATGATTATAGTTTTTAAAATTATTTTTATCTTCTTAAAATGAATCTAGGAAGATTTACTTTATATTATTAAAATCATTATTTTATTATTTATTTATGACGTACAACACTCCAAGGGTGATTTCATCTTTATTATCGATTGGGGTAACTTTTTTTCTTTTCATCCATATCCTTAGTTATAATTGATGAAATATATGGAACATCATCATCCATAAACTGTCATATACTGATCGCATCCCCTCTGATACCACACCTCATCATCAAAAAACTATAATGACTTTCATATGTGTATAATGTATATTCTATTTTTAGTAACATGCAATCATATTAATTTTTGTTTAATTTTATGTCTATATTGCTTATTCATTTAATGCAAAGTGCTAATTTAATATATCAATATTCTCAGGTTTTTTCAATCTTGTGCCATGGGTGTATTTTTGAAACAAACTTTAGTACATTGTGTGTTTACAACACTGTTCACCATATATAGTGTGAATATATCCTATTTTTTTATAATATGTCATATGTTAACATTATTTAATATCATAATTTCATTCTACCCCTTTAAAAATAATTAAAAACATGTCGCACGTTAATTTCAATTCCCAAGATAATTCTAAGGATGTGATATTTCATATAAGATTACTGAGGTTGAATAATATGTTTTCTCATATAGGTTTTTGACTCCAATTCAATAATATAATTTAAATACACATGGACGTAAAAGGTAGAATGACTACAATTATTATTATTTTATGTATATATATTCCTTTAATCCTTTATCAATCAAGAGGAGAAAATGCAGTGAAAAATATTTCTTCTACTCAACTATATATCTTTTATCTTGACTAATTTATATTTTCATGAAAACACTGTGAATAAAAATAAAATGATTTTTTTCAGGTTGTTTCATATATTTGTTGGCTTATATTTTCATGAAACCATGTCTTATATTGTTTCTTATTTCTCCTGATATATTTTTCTATTAGTTCTCATTTAATTTTTTTTCTTCTGCTTCTTAATCAGGTATGTGACATGAAATCCCTCATCTAAAATGATTTTTTTAGTACAAGTTGTTTTTTATGTCCCTGCTACAACACACCACTCCAATAATTATTTATATAAGGAAAATGATATTGTATAATGTTTTTAATGTGTTAATAGATATTATTTATGAAGTAAAACACTCAAAGGGTGATTTCATCTTTATTAGCAATTATGGTAATTTTTTTCTTTTCATACACATCCTTATTTTTAATTGATGACATCTATAGACCATCATCATCCATAGTTTGTCTCAGACTGATCACATCCCCTCTGATATCATACCTCATCATCAAGACACTATAATGACTTTTTTCATTTTGAAGATCAATATAAAGGTAAGGTTATAAAATGCATTTCAAAGGCTCTGTTTGACATATATGGCATCATTTACTGTTGTAAATAATTATGTTATTCTTATTTTATAAAATTAAAGTAACTAGATCCTGTTGTAGATATTCCATGTTTTCTTTTAACTGAAATATATTTTTAGTTTTTGAGTGCATTATGTAGGTCTCGTTTATTTACATTTAGCATTCTAATTTTCATGTTTCATATTCCATTCTTATTTTATATAATTTAAACTGTATGTTATTTTACAACTACCATATCATAAACTAAAAGTATTCCAATATTCTTTATCTATAATTTCTCACTTTAAAATAACATTAATTTGTATACATTCTTAAGTTTTTAATCTATTATTTAATTTTAAAAATAAGAGTTCATTTATAGCACTGTGGGTGTGCACGAGTAGGGTACTAGTAATTTTAAAAACATGGAATAATAGAACATTCATATGAATCTATTAAATAAAAATAGAATGAATTGGTGAGGGAAATACTCCAAGTGAGAAATGTGAAGGAAAAAAGAGAAATATTTCCTTCCAAACATCATAAGTCAACCATAATAAACAGAATAGGATGTTAAAAAATGATATAACATTAAGAAAAAATACAAGGAAAAAAATATCCATTTTAAAAGAAATAAAATATCAAATAAGAGAGAAATTGGGATAAAAATAACCCGTACCTAAACCTCTGACTGGTTTGAGTGTGCTTTAAATCCATTGAAATATTGAATCGTTCCTTAAGGATTTTCTTTGAAATCAATCCTTTAGGACTTCTTATTGTGAAAAAAGGGTAAGAAATGTGTGGATGGATTTTAGGGGAAGAAATGCGAGTATATTATTTATAAGAAACCAAGATTGAGGTGTGTTTTGGAAAGGGTAGATGATATCCATTTTATAGATAAGATTTAGTGGTGTTTCTACAAATATTAAAATATTAAGGGTTAAGGAATAAAATTTTTCATTGGAAAGTGGATAATAAATGAATAAGGGAATAAATTTTCAATCCTTACTCATCCAAATATAACTCATGATATATTTGAATTATTTATATTAATTAATAAATAATTTTTAATAAAAGAATCCCATTTATATCGATTATTTAAAGTTATTCTTGTAATTTTGTTTTAAAAAATATAGGAAATTATCAATTTAAATATTTAATATTATAATAATTTAATGCATATGATATTTATAATTAAAAATCATAAAATACTATAATTAATCTACACCACATACCATTACGCATTTTAAATCCTTAATTTTAGAATTTTCTTCTATTGCACAATCAGTACATCGACATTGTGTAATTTTTTTTGATATTTATATTATTATATAATTTTAAAAATAAATTATTAACATTAAAAAAATTTATTATTTATCATTTTTATTCTATAAATACATTCATAATAATATTTATTTGCATTCCTATCCTGATAACATATTTAAGAAAAGATTTGTCACTTTTCTTATATTGCGCAAGCATTGGTTAAGAATGTGGATAATTATCATGTTTTATATTTTAAAATTATAATGTATAAATATAAATAATTTTTTATTTATTATACTTATCCTCTAAAATAATAACTTACCTTATACCAACTCATTATTACCACTTAAGCAACCAATTTTTACTTTTCTTATGCGGCGCAAGCACTGCGTCGACATTATATAACCATTTTTATATTTATTTTGAAATAATAATTTATTTGTATTTATTTGATAATATTTATATGATATTTTAAGTATCTTATCATCAAAATCACATCCCACAAGTTTCTATAATCATTAAAAAAAAGAGGGAATATCATCGATTATCTTTCGCTATATGAGGCAGTTAAAACCGCCACTACAGGATTTAGAGGTAGTTTATTTTAAATATATCACAGTAAATAATAATAATAAATCATCAATGATGTACTGATTGGTAGTTAGCTTTAGCAGCAGTTATCAGAAATCACCACTAAATAGATAAAATAAAATCTATTTAGCAGCATTTCTGAAAACCTCCACTAAATATATTAACCCATGGCCAATATACATCCATCCCATGACCTCCACTACATCCATCTACCTACACATCCTATCATCAACTATAACCAACCACATCATGTCATCAACTGGAACAAAAATGAAAATAGAAATTAGAATAAAACATAATAATTCATAATTATAGTAGTCTCATTGGTAATATTTAACCGTACCACTAAAACTAAGGACCGTCATGAATTACTTCTGAAGAATTTCATGTATCAAAATGGTCAACCTATTTCCTACTATCAGCATATTCCACCTATAATACAGACAATAACATTTAAGAAAAGAAATTAAAAAGTGAATATACATAGAATATATTCAGAATGATTCACATAACAATTATTATTTTGTTAAAAAACTTGAATAAATTTTAATAAAAAATAGTATATCATTTAGAATACTTTGAAAACATTAAATTACATATTTAATATATGATTCAACACTTGTATCTGAAAAATTTATTAGTATATAAAAATATAATCAATTTTTAAACTAACGTGTGGGGTGATTGAAATTAATTAATAAACAAATTAAATACTTTGATATAGAAGAATGTATTATATTTAAAAAATAATTCAACAATGGTTGTCTCGTGATTTCACCTCAATATGAGGTAATTTCCTATGGTTCTGACGATTACACATGTGTTTTAGTGTTTTAAAATGCTAAAAATGTGTTTACAAGTATCCTAGGAAAAATGTAACACAAAATGACATTTCATAAGTTCCGAAATTTCAAAAATAAATTTATGATCATTTTTATTTTATTTCACATCCATACGATGTTGTTTACATGATTTCAACCCCCGAAACATGTTTTTAAAGACATTGGTATCTTTTAAAGGTGATTATTTAGTCATTCCGACCACACCAAACATCTAATGGATGAGTTTTCTATGTGTACACATAAAAATAATTAAATGGTGATTTTAACATAATTTAATGTTAATATGATATTTTTTATATGTTTTTTACTGTTACATATATCTTTTAATGTTTAAAAACACTAAAAACGCATTTAAGGTCATCTTGGGCAAACAATAACTCGGATTAACATGTCGTTGGTTCCTACATTTCAAAAATAAATAAAAATCAATTTTACTATGATTTCATGAAAATATGATTCCATTTTCTTCTTTTTGACCGAAGTGATGTATTTTTTAAATATTTTGGCATCTTTTAAAATTCTTTATTGAGTCATTCTGAGCACACTACACGTCAGATGGACATGTTGTAACATCCTAAGATTTTATGAAATATATTATTTTAAATTAATTTAAATTATATGGTTAGTTTAGTTAAATTTGATTAATATTTTATCTTTAACTATACACAACACCAAGTTTATATTGTGTTGCTCGTCACATCGAGTTTCTTCAATAATTTGTGTTACACACATGACTGATTCTCAGTAGACAAAAATATACTACAAATATTATGATAGTTATCACCTAGCCATTATAATGTAGGGAATGAATAAGATTAACTAAATTATGAAAATATGGTTTCCACGCGTTTATATAATGAATCCTTTGGTTCCCAATTAATTAATTTTGAAAATAAAAATCTATTGAATATAAAGGATGTGTTTTTATGAAAAACTATTTTTATGCCCATAGGGGATTTTTATCTTAATAAATTAAATAAATAAATATTATTGAATGATATTAATTATATTTATATATTTTATATTCAATTAATTATTTTACAATTTATCCTGTAACTTTTAAAGGCATTAAATTTGGAAAAATCCAATTTTAAGTATAAAAGGGTGTATTATTTCTAAAAGGAACTTTTTTAATCTTTTAAAGGGGGAATGTATTAAAACTAAAATATTACACTCATAAATTATATTTGAAAAAATAAACTTATTATTTTAAAATTTTATTTCAAATTTATATTAGAGTGAATTTTTGGTACTATTTTGAGAAGTTTTGTTTTTTTTATGAATAGAGAGAAATGCTAAATTTAATTGAAAACTAAATTTTCATCTAAATAATTTATAATATTAAATTATATTTTAAATTAGTTTTAAAATATATTTAGTTTAATTATAAATCAATAATTTCAATTTAGGTCATTTAATAAATTTCACATTGATATTGGATATAAAAACATTTCAAACTTTTGAACATTTTCACTTTACAAACTCGTTGTTTCGCCCCATCTACAAGATTAATTTTAAATTATATTCTGCCAATTCAATGGATTTAATTTTAAAAATGGATTCATTTTTTGTAATTATCATAACTTATAATATCTAGTAATGTAAACTTAGTTTATTCCCAAAAATATCAGTGAAAGAAAATAAAATTAATTACAATGATTAAGGTAAAAACGAGTTTAGTTAGTGGTTAAATTTAATCTTAAGGATAAAATGACCAATAAAATTATAAAAAAATGAATTTATGGAAATATTTATACCATATACCCTCTTTTATAGAAAATGGTTCATTATTGGAAGCACTTTTTGTAAGGGAGACCTCCCAATAGTGTTTTCTTTTTTGGTATTTGCAAGAATGCCACTCCTCTTACATTATAAAAGGGTATTCACTCTCCCCCATTCCACATACCTATCAAGCCTTTTAGATCATAAAAACTCTCCCAAATTAATTAAAAAAATATCTAATACCATACTATAAGCCTCTATTTGTTAATAAATCCATCCAAGTAAGTCATTTGGTGAAAACCAAAAAGAGATACTCGAAGAAGTGGTAACATTCATCAATGAACATTTTTTGTTTTATCTATTTACCAAAACTCATCAATTATTTATATATAAATAATATATAATAAAATCAGTATCTTAAATATACTTATATTTTTTATGTTATTGTTATTTCCTAATACCACACACACTTCTATCAAATGGGATACACAATCTTCATTTGTGTATATGATGGACTACCGCCTCACAAACTGATGATGTTCGTTCTTCCATTACCACCTCTTAAGGTTAGATATAATAATGGACATGTTCTTTATATATTATATATATTATATTTATGATGTATTTATTCTTATTTTATTATTATATAACACATACCTTCATGATCTTCATCTTGTGAGAATATGATAACATCATTCGTGTGTAGGGCAGACTACCGCCACACAAAGCAACGTGATTCCTTCATGCTTTACATGGAATGTGTTAAAGATGATTTAAATAGATATATGATATATATATAATAAAAATTATACTTTAATTATAATATATATATATCATTTAATTTCTTTCTTTCTACATGACAAGAAAATAGAAATAGTATTCATGCGTACATACGACCTACCGTCTCCATGAACGATGTATTTTATTTCAAATTTATATATTTTATATAATATTATAAATAAATATATACTAAATATATATATGATAATTATTTCATGGTTTAAATTCTCAAAATTATCAAATCTCTATCAAAGTAATATTACTAAAAATAAAAAGTCAAAACAAGTACGAAAAACAAAGCATTTATTACCCGAAACATAGATTTATTATGGAATTGTTAATAAAAGGGTAATATAAATTCAGAATAAAATCACATATTTTATGATGTATATGAATATTTTCATGTAGTATATGTATAATAAACTTGTATTTATTATATATGAGGTTTGAATGAGTAAAATGGAAGTCAAGACTTAAGATGAGGGGATTTCTAATCTCACTTTTATTTTTGTGATACTTATGCCATATTCACCACTCATTTATTTTTTTATGGTGTATATACTTAAATATGTCATGTTATATCATGAATTGAATTTATTTCATGACATTAAAAGTTTAAATTTATTTTATTCTTTCACAAATTTCAGGATTCAAAAGTTACTCAAGTAGTAAGGGTTTTTCTCATCTCAATTTTATTTTTGTGAGATACATGCCATATTCACCACTTATTTTGTTGTGTGGTTTATATAATTCTCATGAATGTATTTTATTATTATTATAATAAATTTTATGGGGATTTAAATATAAATTTTATCATCTCCTTTAATGGGTTTTACAATTTAAAATTTACCAAAGTGGTAAGGGATTTTTGGCTCAATTTTTCTTCTTTGTGATGTTTGTTATGTTATACACATATCTTGCTTTATGAGGTGTATATAATTCAAGTTAATCATATTATATCATGAATATAATTATTTCCCTGATATTATAAGTTTAATTTAATGATATTATTTCATGGGTATTTTTATTCAAAGTTACAAAAGTGGTAAGAATCTTTTGTTACAGTCTCATCGTTTATTGGGATTGTGCATTATTAAGTATCTAATGTTGAAATCTTATAATACTCATGAATTATCTTATCCTATATTTATTCATGATATTTTCATGTAATTGTACCATTTTTTCACTCTTTGGTACTTAAAATGATTTATAAAGTGTTTTTAAGAAAATATGAATTCATTTATCTCTTCGGTCAAAAATCCATGTTCTTTCAAAACAATGTTTTCTAATGATGTTTTCAAAAATATTTAATAGAGTTTTTAAAAGATGAAAATATATTTTAATTATTAAATATTTTAAATTATTTTTAAAACCTTCCTTTATAATATTTCAAGGTAATTCCCAAATAATGTGATTTTCAAAAAAAATTGTTTTAAAAATGATTTTTCAAACAAAAATTGATATTTTCCTCAAGATTTTTTTAATTATATTTTAGTAGTATTTCCATTCATAAACATCAAAAACCATTACTATTACTTATAATCCACTAGTGATATTAAATGATGATTTCATCTTCATTATTTCTTTGGATGGATAATTATTGTTCCAAATATATTATTATGGAACTTGTTTCTTTTCCACAGGTTAATCGCATTTCAAAGTGATTTTTATAGAACCCATTTATTTTCTATAGTTTAATCAAGTTATGAAAGATATAATGGTTGTTCCTATGATTTTATGATAAAATTAAAGCATTTATGTGTTATAATTATGTAATGGTGCCTGGAAATTTGACGGGTGGTTTTGTTATAAACCAATGATGGGTGGTTTCATGATAAACCAATGATGGGAGATTCCATGATAAACCAAGGATAGGTGGTTATTTGAGATACCTCCATTGAATTTGGTATGGAATTTAGAAGTATGGTTATTATATTTGTAAGAGTGATTGTAAGCGTGAAGTGAAAATGATGTCCCAAGTTACGAGCATGTTTTCTTTATATTTTTTTATGGATTTATAATGCTTTTCATGATCGAGATTGATATCACATGACTCATGGTTATTGATTATGATAAATCTTTCATTTTCCTTGTTTTCATATTTTATGATCTAGGTAAGGTGGGTATGAATTCTTTTATGATTCACTCATGAACTTTTATTATGTCATCATACCCTTATGCACTCTTATTCCCATTAATGACATTCAATTGTTAATGCTTATGTTTGCCCTTACTGAGAATTTAAGCTCACCCTTCTTATGTTTTCTTTTCCCCAGGTTATAAAGAATGAGGTTGAAAATTTTATGTCTATAGAGTATTTCACAAGGATGATGTTGATGACCTAATATGAAATAAGAGAAGTTGGGTATAATAGGAGATGATGTTCATATTTATGAACCAGTTGTTTATGAGTCTATGTTGATATGTGTTGGTCCTAATTATCTAAAACTGTAAACCTAAAAGGCCATCAAGGTTGTAAGTGATACAAGTCTTCCATTTGATGTTTTAGGGTTTAGATGAAAAAATTGGGTCATAGTTATCAGCATCAAAGCCATAAATGTAATGTTCATGATTTCAGCACAAGATCCTAGGGTGTGGGTTTTAGGTTTTTATACATTTTTTCTATGTGTACACATCAAAAATAATTAAATGGTAGTTTTTCATGATTTCACATCAATCAAATGTTTTTTCAAGGTTTTGACCATTACATGCATGTTTTAGTGTTTTAAAACACTAAAAACATATTTATGGGCATCTTGAGAAAACTATAACTCTGAATGATGTGTTTTCAGTTCCTATGTTTCACAAATCAATCTACAATCACTTTACTATGATTCCATGGCCATATAACATCATTTTCTTGGTTTTGATCATATGAAACACGTTTTTAAAGCCTTTGGTACATTTAAAAACTATTTATTAAGTCAGTTCAAGCACACCAAGCATTGAATGGACATATTGTCTATGTGTATACAAAAATAATAATTCAACGATGGATTTCCCCTGACTTCATATCAATCTAAGGTTATTTTATATGGTTTTTACCATTGCATGCACGATTTAGTGTTTGAAAAAAAAAACTAAAAACTCATTTAATGGAATCCCAAGAAAATCATAACTTGGAATGATATTTCATTAGTTCCTAAATTTCAAATATCAATCTATGGTCATTATACTAGGATTTCATAGCCATAAGACACTATTTTCTTGGTTTTGACCCCCAAACACACATTTTTAAAGACATTGGTATCTTTTAAAAAATTTATTGAGTCATTATGGGAACACACCACATATAATGGATGTTTTTTCTATACATACACATAAAAAATTGTTTAAAAGTGGTTTTCCCATGATTTCATGTCAATCTAGGGTCATTTTATATAGTTTTAACCATTTCACAATTTTAGTGTTTTAAAAAATTGAATTTTTTTTAGGAGAATCTTGAGAAAATCATAACTTAGAATGAAATTAATTCTATTATTTCATTTCACAAATAAATCTATAGTATTTTTCTATTGATTTCACATCCACCTGATATCGTTTTCTTGGTTTTGACCCCCTGATACACATTTTTAAATAGTATGGTTTCTTTTAAAACTGTTTATTGAGTTATTCCAAGAACACCACACATCTAATGGACATTTTATCTATGTGTACATATAAAAAATTATTCAATGGTGGTTTTTTCATGATTCACATAAATATGGGGTTTTTTCTATGGTTTTTACCGTTACACGTACATTTTAGGGTTTTAAAAAACTAAAATTGTATTTATGAGGATACCAGGAAAACCATAACATATAATGATGTGAATTCAATTCCTATATTTCAAAAATCAATCTAAAATAATTTTTCTATTATTTCACTGCCATCAGACACCAATTTCTTGGCTTTTCCCCCCGACACGCATTTTTAAATCTTATATATCTTTTAAAATTTCTTATTGAGTCATTCTAAGTACACCACATGTAGGATGGATGTTTTTTCTATTCATACACATAAAAATTAATTTAATGGCTATTTTACCATTATTTCACACCAATATGAGGTCATTTACTATGGTTTTGATCGTTACACACATGTAATAGTGTTTTAAAATGCTAAAAATGAATTTAAGGAAATCCCAAGAAAACTTTAACTTAGAATGAAATATTCCTGATTTGTATATTTTAAATATAAATCTGTGGTCATTTTACTATGATTTCACAGCCATCTAATGTCATTTTCTTGGTTTTGACCCCTTGATACATGTTTTTAAAGATTTTAGTATCTTTTAAAAATGTTTATTTTGTCATTATGAATACATCGAATGTTTTATGGATGTTTTTTATATAATTACACATAAAAAATAATTCAAAGGTGTTTTTTCCATGATTTCACATCAATTTTAGGTCATTTTATATGGTGTTGACTGTTACACACATGTTTTAGTGTTTTAAAATAGTTAAAACATGTTTACGGGCATCATGAAAAAATTGTAACTCCGAATGATGTGTTTTCATTTAATAAATTTCAAAAAATAAATATATAGTAATTGTATAATGATTTAACATCCATAAAATATCATTTAATTGGTTTTACCCCCCCCCCCCCGACACACATTATTAAACACTTTATTATATTTTAAAATTGTTTATTAAGTCATTTCAAGCACACCAAATGTCAGATAGATGTGTTTTCTGTATGTATAACTCAAAAATAACTAAAAATGGTTTTACCATTAGATCACATCAATATGAGGTCATTTTCAATGGTTTTAACCATTACACACAAGTTTTTGTGTTTTAAAACACTAAAAATGCTTTTACAAGAATCCTGGGAAAACCGTAACTCTAAATGACATGCCTTTGGTTCATACATTTAAAAAATAAACCTATGGTCATTTTCATATTATTTCACGATCATATGACATTGGTTTCTTGGTTTTTATCTCTTTAAACATGTTTTAAAAGACTATGGTGTCTTTTAAAACCATTTATTGAGTCATTCCGAGCACACCACATGTCTGATGGATGTGTTGTCTAAGTGTACATGCCACAAATAATTTAAAGGTGGTTATATCATGATTTCATATCAATATGAGGTTGTTTTATATAGTTTTGACTGTAAAATTCATCTTTTAGTGTTTTAAAATACTAAAAATTCATTTACAGGCATCCTAGGAAAATTGTAACATTCCAACCTGAACCACTGGGTCTGAGCCGAAGTGTGACATAACCTCAGGCGCATATTCTTGTATTCAAGAGGATGTAAACTTGTATTAAGGGTATTGAGTTGAACCATGGGGATATTATACCCTCCATCAGAGTGCACAGTTAAATAAATAACAAATGAATATAATAAATAATAATATTAATACCTAAAGAGACTCAAATATGGCATACATAAGACAATAACTAGACTGAAAATAGATCCAAGGTATGGGGTAATCCCATAAAATAAAAATAGCAGTTGACATCCTGATTGAACTCCATCCAGCATTATCAACTTCCTCTTGTTCCAGATTCTCAATCATCCACCATATGGATCTTTCCATTCATCGTATGCCTAGTCATGAAATCTATAAGTGCACAGAAATATCTGAGTAGGGTATGAGTACAATACTCAGTAGGACACCACCAACGTCCTTTAAAATCAGTGCATAAAATATACAAGTGCATGTCATGACAATAAATAGGGAAAAAATATAAAAAACAATATATCACACAAGTACCAAACACACGTCGGGTCTTTAGGGACTAAATCTACCTTCTTCAACACCTTGTTGGGAGAAACATTACTACTTCAGCATAATATTGGATGAATGTTGGTAATCAACCTAACACATCTACTCTGTGGAATAGCACAGAAGAGTGAATGACACATTCTCCCCGGCTGGGAGATCCCAAGTACATGCCGACAAATGTTAATCATATCCCTATCCAAGGATAGTCCAAAATCATATGTGAAATCTCACATGCCTACCAATGTCAAGAACATCCATCTTTGAGGATAACCTAGAATTATACGACACATCCCACCAATTAGAATAGCCCAAATATACATGATGACCAAATTTCTAGAATATTTCACTCATATGATAGTCTCACACATGTTTCACATCTCACATTTCATCCATGTCGACCAACCATGTGTCATATCTCACATGGCGACCAATAGGCCAAACTGATCAACAACTATAGACAAGAATACTGCATACACAATACATAATGTAATGATAGATCAACATCACATAAAGATAAATAGTACCATAACATAGTTATCACAATTCATATGAAAGCAACATAGGCATTGGTCAAAGGCTACACACAAAAAACTCATGTGATCAAGAATCAAATATAATTATCATGAGTTATACATTCACACCAAGAGGTCATGTCAATAAGCCATATAAAACATGAAACTACGTTAAAGAATTCCTACACATAGGTCTCACACTGAGCTATACACACCCACCACCAACAACAATAATAACTAATAGAAAGCATGCACTAATGTCATGTAATTCCTACCTTAGGTATAATGACAATTGACAATAAGGGTTGGCATCTGAGTTTAATAGCACCAATGAATCCTTTCTGCCTTTGGAAATAAATATAGGTTTAAAAATTCGGCTCATTGAGACAAAACCAACATCGCCAAAGGAACATTAATCCGATCAACATTTTATGAAATATTGAAGAGATAAGTTTTGAAAAAAAATAAAAAAAAATAAAAAAAAGAGAGAGAGGAAGAGGAAGATAGAGGCGTGAGGGAGAGAGAGAGAGAGGGGTGTGAGGGGTATTTCCCAATTCCTCATGTATGCTCATTTGGGCTCCTCCCCTTTTCCACCATTATATAAAAAATCATTAATTAATCTTTATCTCTCTCTTAAATCCTTACACCCATGACACATTAAATTCACAACAAATCCATTTATGCCACGCCCTAAGCCCTTCTCTTCCATCAATTATTATTTATTTACTTTATAATTAATTTCCTTTATGATTACAACTCATGTATTTATATTATCTTATTCTCTCATATTTAACCCAAGTTCCGCCTTATATACATCATTTTTTTAAAACTCTTCATTTAAACACATTAAAAATTCATCATTATATATATACACACACCTTATATATATATAATAATATTTCTCCTACGTTAATAATAATAATAATAATAATTTATTAATATTATTAAATCTCCACCTTCATTACCACCATAAATATTTCAACAATAACCTTCATTAATTACCGATAATATATTAATAAATTTTTATTCATCATACAACAGCATTTATTTATAACAAATAATAATATCACAATTATTACCTTTCCCACTCATTATTTACAGTGTAACATAATTATTAATTACGGATGTATATTTTATTTTTATTTTTTTCTTCAACGAAAATAATAAATAGAAATATTATTCTTTTTGTTATTATTTCTAACTTCCCAACAAAATATTTACATACCAATTATTATTAACATTACATGCCATATAACTAAACACCCAATGTGTACAACTATTATGTCACGATTAGGATAAAACCCATATTCTGGATCTAAAAGTGGTCTCAAATTTCTAATATGACACACACCATTCATGTGATATTTATTTTTTTAGAAATAAATTATAATAAAAATATTAAATAAATTACCCTCACATGTGATTTTTCCAAAAACCCGACGTCCACAAATGTTATGTCCCACCAAGGGTAAAACCTATATCCTAGACCTAATGGTTGTATCATATTTCTCATCTGAGACACTGTTTGGGAGATATTCCATTATTTCATAAAAATAGCATGCATGTGATATAATATTTTTAGTATTTTCATTAATTCCACACTAAGGCTCTATGGGCCTCAGAATCCCATGCTAACAAACCTCCTAAATCCAAAAATATTATATATTATATTTCAAGGTGTTAAAAGGATTTTTACCCTTATGAAAATCCTTTAAATAATTATTTAAGTTATTTTTTTCATTTTTTCATAAAAATACTAATAAACTATTATCAAAACTATTTTTATTATCATTAAAAATTAAAGATAATACAATTATCCCCCTCTAATGACTTATCATCCATTAGAAGTACTATAGTAGTATTTCTTGATCAATTCAGCAAACTGGGCTCGAACATCAGACACATATCCAGTCTATGGGATTTCATAAGATTATGTTAGGAGTCTACCGATAATCCAAGGTAAAACCCTCTTAGTACTAACCCCAGTCTCAATCCCTTCACATTACTCATAATAATTATATATATACTAATACAACAACATGATCAGTTCAACTAATTAATTCCATTTTGGATATATCACAACATGTCACCACAGATATATCATAAGATCAGAAAATCTATCACGAACAAACATCCCAATACATGACAAAGAACTAATATGCAATAAAATAATAGGTATATATACATGGAATGTGATCCTACGTACCTAGTCATGATGCATGAATGAACCTTAAATCCCATAAATCTAATATTAACATCATGTGTGTTACCTAAGGTGGTGAATTAAATCAATAGTAGTAGTAAAACATAATTTCCCCACATTATGGAAACTTAGAGGTCCAATGTACGATACTGACTAGACACTAACAACCATGTCTGAGTCTTAATCATCCTTACTCATGTTTATCCTATACCAAATCTAGTTAAATAAGAAATAAAAGTTAGTTAATCCTTCTTCTGATAACATTTTTTAATATCCTTACACAAGTCAACTGGTTCGAGCCAGAGTGTCACATACCCACAGGCGCCCCTCCCTATATGGAATAGGTTAATGACTTATTGCGAGGGTCACAAGTGGAACCATAGGGATACTATGTCCTCCATTAGAGTTCATAAAAGAAGTAAATAACCAATATATAAAATAAATAATCAGAATAATACACGCAGAAACTGAAAGATGCAATACATGATATAATAACCAAACTGAACATGGATCTAGGGTATGGGGTAAGCCAGTAAAATAAAAACAGAAGATTATGTCCCACTAAAAATCCATATAGAATCGTCAAAATCCTTATGTTCCATCTACTCAATCATCCATTACAAGGCCCTTACCCTTCACTAAATCTATAGTCATGAAATTTAAAAGCCCATTGAATTGCCCAAGTAAGGTGTGAGTATAAGACTCAGTAAGACACCGCTAATGACCCTTAGCATTAGTGAATAAAATATACTATTTAATTTCATGAAAATAATTAGGTTATAGATATAAAAAAATATCACACATGTAACAAACACATGTTAGGTCCTCAAGAACTAGATCTACCTACTTTGAAACCATGCCGAGAGAAACATACCTGCTTCAGCATCATGTTAGATGAACATCAGTAACCAACCTGATACAACAACTCTATGGAATAGCACAAAAGAATGTATGACACATTATATCTGAATAAGATATCCCAAGTATATACCAATAAATGCCAACCATATCCCTCTCAATGGATATTCCAAAAGCTGCATCAAATCTTACATGATGACCAATGTCAAACACATCCCTCTTGGAGGATAGATCAAAAGTATACAGCACATCATGCTGCCTGGATAGAGAAAATATACATACTGAACAAATGTTTGGCCTATTACACTTAGATAATATTACCACACATGTATCAGGACTCACATGTCGTCCATGTTGACCAACCATGTGTTATATCTCACATGGTGACCAATACGCCACATTTCTCAAATACAGTAGATAAGAATACAAAATATATGATATGTAATTCAATGATATCTCAATATTACGTCAAGAAAATCAGTACCATAAATATAGTCATTACAATCACTATGCAAGAAACATAAGAACATGTCAATGGCTATATACAAACTACTCATGTGATCATGAATCAAACATTTGTCTCACAGGCTACACACACACACTAAGAATTCGTGCCAATAACCCGTATAAAACATGAAAATATATTAATTACTTCTTATAAATATGTTTCACACTAGGATACACACACACACACCAAAAACCCTGTCAATAACCCATATAAATTATGCATTAACATCAAGGAATTCATGCCTTAGTCACAATGATGATTGATGGTAAGGTTTGACGTCTAAGTTTAATTACACCAACGAATCCTCACCGCCTCTTGAAACAAAAATTGGTTTAAAAATTCTTGTCATTGAGAAAAAACCAACGACGCCAATGTAACATCAATACAATAAATTTTGAATGAGATATTGAAGAGAGATTTTTTTGAAAAATAAAAAAATAAAAAAAAATAAGAAGGGGGTGGGAAAGGAAGAGAGAAACATGAAGGAGAGAGAGGCATGAGGGAGAGAGAGACATGAGGGGTATTTCCCAATTCATCACATACACTCATTTAGTTTTTTCACCTTTTCCACCATTATATATAAAAAATCAATTAATATTTAACTCTCTCCAAAATCCTTACTCCCATGGCACATTAAATTCATTAAATTCACCACCAATTCATTTATTTCATGCCCCAAGTCCTTCTTTTCCATCAATTATTATTTATTTCCTTTATAATTTATTTCCATTGTGATTCATACTCATTTAGTAATATAATATTCTTCCCTCATCTTAAACTAGAACACCATATTATATATATCATGTGTTTTTTATTAAAACTTCTCATTTAAACACATTAAAAAGTGATCGTTATATATATATATACCTTATATATATACAGACCAATATTATTTTCTCAATTTATTAATAATATTAATATAATTATTTTATTATAATTATTAAATCTTCATCATAATTACCACTATAAATATTTCGACAGTAACCTTTATTAATTACCTATAATAGATAGATAAAATTTTATTAATCACAAAAAAAAATTATTTAGAACAATTAATAATATCTCCATTATTACTTTTCCCACTCATTATTTCCACCATAACACAATTATTAATTACATATGTATATTTTTTTTGTGTCTTCGACACAAATAGTACTAATAATACTAATAATATTATTAATAATAAAATTATTATTATTATTTCTAAATTCACAACAAAAAATTTATATACCAATTATTATTATTCTTACTTGTGATGTAACTAAACACCCAACGTGCACAAATGTTATGTCACGACTAGTGTGAAACATGTATTCCAGACCTAATGGAGGCCTCATATTTCTCATAAAACACAACATTTATGAGATATTTAATTTTTTTAGAAAAAAAAAATAAAATAAAATTTTTAAATAAATTACCCTCACATGCAGTTTTTTCCAAACACCCGATGTACAAAAATGTTATGTTACTCCTAGGGTAAACCCCACAACTTGGACCTAATTGTGGTCTTAAATTTCTAATATGAGTCTTCATTTGTGAGATATTCTATTGTTTAGGAAAATCATATGTGTGTGATATGATATTTTTATTATTTTTATTCTTTCAGCATTAATGATCCATGGACCTTGGAATCTTGTGCTAACACAATGCCTAACTCTTAAAATATTCTATAGAATATTCCAATGTGTTAGCAGGTTTTTACCCTTAAATAAAGCCTTTAAATAATTAATTAAGTTATTATTATTGAAAATTGGATTTTTTTTCATAAAATACTCATAAACTATTATCAAAGAGGTTTTTATTATCATTAAAAATAGAAAATATTACACAAACCCTTACTCTTATTGATGTTCCATTAGTTCCTACGTTTCAAAAATCAATATACAGTCATTTTTCTATGATTTCATGGTCATCCGATGTTGTTTCCTTAGTGTTGACCCCTAGACACACATTTTTAAAGACTTTGGTACCTTTTAATACTATTTATTATGTCATTCCAAGCACACTGCATATCAGATGGACGTGTTGTCTATGTGTGAATGTCACAAATAATTCAACAGTGGTTGTAACATGATTTTACAACAATATAATGTTTTTTATATGTTTTTAACCATTACACACATGTTTTAGTTTTTTAAAACACTAAAAACATGTTTATGGGTATCCCAGAAAAATGAGATCAGATTGTTTTTAAAATTTAGGACAATGATCCATAATTAATTTTTAACATGTAGAAATATATTGAACATCAATTTGAAACATTATGTGGTCAATATGACTCAAAGTGTGTGTTTTCAATATAAAATTTTCATTTTAGTTTAATTCACGGAAGCTATGTGTGTACTTTTAAAATGTGTGAAAGATCAATGAAGTTTAGAATTTACCTTGATAGAATGATCTATAAGTTTGAAAATTTCACTAGGGATCATGCCCATTATCCTTTAAAAGATAGAAACTAAATCATTTTTCATCATTGACCACCATTGATCCTATTTTTTCTGATAGAAATCTTTTTCTTGATCTTTTTCTTTTAACCTTGAAATTTATCTTTGTGCTTCCCAATAAACAGCATTAATAAAACCCTTGTCGGGTATAAAATAAATGATGACAACACCCTACAAAAGGAAGTTAATATAATAGGTTCATAACCCATCTCCAATACATACCTGGGATTCTCTTTTACTAAAATGATTGCAACTGCATTATTCTGGGTTATTGGTGATGATTCTGAATGGTTGGCATCCCAAACTTCTTGAATTTTAACATGTTAGTAAACCAATATAAATAATGATTTTCAAGTTATCTAACCTTCATAATATTATATAATTTATAAATATTTCATTACTACTTAATGTTATTTCATTATTAAAAAAATTATAATGAAAAATAAATTATAAGAAAAAATAGGCCTTAAACCCAATCAATTAGAACTGACTAGATAGATCAAATGGTGCTAATAGAGATAATTAAAACTGTATGATCCATGAGTTCAGACCTATTTAATTGGGTTTAAGGCTTGTTTGTTTTTATAATTTATTTTTCATTATTTTTTTTGTGGTTGTCACGACCCCCTCCCACCAAAGATGCCCCTCCTGATTTGGCAATGGTGAAAGGAAGAAAATGACCCCCGAGTCCCGCCTCCAGTAGGCCCCGGGTTGGCGACTTGCACCAAGGGTATGTGTTTTCACAAATATGGGAGGCATTACCCTTTTTATTATTTTGGATCGGGAAATAGGACAAGTCAACCACCAAAAAAGGGAAAAGAACAAGTGTATATAAATAAACCCAAACCAAGACCACATGCATGTTTAAACAATTTTTATAACAAGGTACAAGTACAAGGAATCTCAAAAGTACAATGCCAAAGAAAACAAGAGAACAACAACTGCAACAACTCCAACTGCCCAACTAGTAGGGTCCCGCACGGCCCTGGTAGTCCTCCTAGAAACCTGAAAGTAAACGTAGGGTGAGCATACAAGTATACTCAGTAGGGAAACCTAAAGATCTCGTGCACAAGTGGGGAGACACTCTAAGGTCCCGTGAGGAAAACAGAAGAACGAGAAACTAACAAGGAAAAACTATCCACCCAGCCTCACTGATCACACTCACCAAGTAACACAAACAAGTTTAGTATATATATAGAACAAAAGTATTGGGTACCCCGCACCATTTCCCACTTAATTAGATGCTGCTCTTCCTAACGGCAAACGTCCTGACGCTACCACACTCTTCCCTCCCGCACACACCTGGGCCAAACCACGCATCCCGCCCGCACACACCTGGGCCTCACAACCACGCATCTCGCCCGCACACACCTGGGCCTCACAACCACGCATCTCGCCCGCACACACCTGGGCCACAACCACTAACCCGCCCATAGACACCTGGGCCTCATCCCGAAGGTTCTTGGGAACGGTAAGCCTGCTCGAAGAGACTTGGGCTAAAGGTCGCCTCAAGCCATCACAGCCTCTGAGACCTACCTGAAGAGTCTTGGGTGTAAGGTCACCTCAAGCCATCATAGCCTATGGAAGAAGGAGCAGGAAGGAGCTAGTAACTAAGGGGGAAAAACCCTCTACCATAAAATGGGAGTGTTCGGCACTAGGTGCTTGACATGGGTGTGGTGCGACAAAACACAAAGATACAATTATATATATACATATACCAAACACACAGCCCAACCTATGGCTTCTTAAAAAGAGAAACTGAGCATGTGCCTCAGCACTGCTACCACGAAGCATGCATCAATAACCAAACAATCATCCCCCAACCCCATTTAGGTTTTCATGTTTCATGCAATGGTTTAACAAATTATTACTACTGGGAAACTAACATCCAGACAAAACCTTTCACAAACATATCCCTGCCATCCACAACCAAGGTTAGGTAAAACGCAAGCAACCACATGCCATTTCATTTACAAGAGATTATCACAACCATACAACATTCCATCATTCATTTATTTCAAAGTTCCACACATAAAACCCTTTCAACACACAAAACATTTCCGCATTTGAAAACACCTTTTACTTCAAAACACTTTTCATAATCAAAACACTTTTCATAAATAAAGGCATTTTCCACAAAACAACCAAACCACCAACATGTTATTTATTCCAACTTTGTTCAATCGGGGTGATCACACAAGGTTTTCATTCTCATTTAATCAGCCAGTCTTTACGTGCTTATCCATTTTCCATGTTTTAACAAAACCAACCACAAACAATTCAGATATCAATTGCGCACGCAAAGGCCACCAACGGCCTTGATTTTCAGTACGCAAAGGCCTTTCAATCCAAAATCACAATCAGAAGATAAAGAAACTGGAAGGCAATAGAAACAGCACCAAAACCCCAAACCCTTCTTTATCCGGTTATTATCTTTATTTAAAGTTCAACTGCATCCCATGGAACAAAAGAGAAATATCCCACCCCGCATGTTTCACCAAATAGAGAGACGAAGGTAAACCCCTACCTCAAAAGGTCCCGATCACGTCGCTTCCGACGACATCCTTCGGTGTCCTCCGCCTTCGCCAAACCCGACAAACGCCTCCTATGATGGAAGCTAGAGAAGGAAGGCCAGAAGGAAAGGTGACAAGTCAGGGCTTAGAAGATTTTTCTCATCGCTACGATCCTGTGGCCGCTGACGGATCGTAATTCGGAGCTCGGACAAAGAAGTTAGAGGAGGAAGACTTCTTGATCAACCAAGAGCATCGTCGTGCGACAATGAAGTGATCGATATGGAAGATAAAACATGACCTCATTCTTATATAGGCAACAAATAGGTAAAACAATATGCAGCGTGTATTGATCAATACACGGTGTGACTGTACACCCGTTACGTGTTTTGACTGGTCAACACACGACACGTCATGCGGTTTCCATGCGTTTTAATAAAAAACGTTAATTTTATTAATATGTGTGTTTCGTTGACCCGAGACATAACTCATAAAAAGGTATCCATAACTAGTCTTAAAATGACCGTCTTAATTACAGGATTACACTGCCGCTGACGGTTCTTCATTCCGACACCATATGAAGAAGTTACGGTCGAATTAAGATTATAAAACCCAAAAATAATAATAAAATTTTATAATATTATTATTTATTTATTTTCCTTGAATTTTATACACTCAAAAAAATTGGGTCCCCTTTTTCTTTCACGCCCAAATATCTCCACCACCAATCAATCACCTTTATTTTTATTCTATTATGATAATAATATTATTATGAATATTATTCATTTAAGGGGAAGAAGAAAAACCCCTTACGCCTCCTTTAACCTCATCATACACCCCCTTTATTCTCCCCATTTATTTACTTTAATTTATTATCTCATTTAATCCATATGATTTATTATTATAATATACATGGGGAGGTCCATGTATAGCGCCTCACCCACATGCTCCCCATTAACATAATAAATATATAATAAAAATATTTTTATTATTATAATAAAGGAAAACCTCATGTTCAATTAATTCATGAGCGTTTCGGGTACCCAATCTGAAAAATCCGAAAAAGACATCCAATATTGGACTCATAATTTTTGTCTCGTAGTCAGGGTCACACTACCGCAGACGGTTCGTGAAACCGAGGTCACACGAATAAGTTATGGTCGGAAAAGTGTTTTACCTACAAAAACATTAACATGATTATTATATTATTATTTTTAATTGATTTATTTCAAATACCTAAATCCACCCAACCCTCTCTCTCCAATCTCCTTGAGATTCACGCACAAAGTCATTTGTTTAGGTGGATTACACTTGGCGCCTCTCTCCTATATTTATTTTTCAATAAATTTTATTTCCTTTAATCATGTTTCTCTCTCCAATCTTCTTACCTTCTCAACAAAGTGGCACCCCCCTTGATTTTACACCATTAGTTCCACTCTTTTTATCATAATTATTTTCAATAATAATGATTGAATCTCGCTAAAAAACATGCAAGATCACCTCCCATCAAAACCCACATGACACACACCTATTTTAAATCTTTATCATTTTTATTATTATTATTATTTTTTTAAACACAATTATCATAAATAATAACATCTCTTATTTATCCTTATATCTCAAATCTCATTGCAATTAATTCAAAACATAATTCTCATTAAATCATTATTACCAGATCTATAAAAAAACCAAAATTATTATTATAATTATTTAGTATAACACTTATAACAAAATCCCAAATAAAATTTATTAACACGTCACCATTTATTATTAATAATAATTATTATTTTTGATGTTCGCCGCATTGACCACATCAAAAAAAACGTTTTTACAAAGTAATCGACCGGAGAGGTCCGGGCCATTACATTAGATACCTCTCAAAACATTCTCATCCTCGAGAATTAAAAACTGACCCAGAAGAAGGAAAGGATCTGAAGAACCACTCCACAAGATACCTCTCAGGGCTCTCGTCATGACAAGGAACCAACCAACAACTCTATGAGTTAGGAATTCCCTCTCCTATGTCAAGATACTATCCGCTTTAGGCGGCACTGACTCGCCTGCACAGGTTTAATCGCATCCTCATTAATGCATCTTGATTAAGGATCAGGTTTTTCCTTTCCCATATATTAGGTTTTTTTTCAACTTACACTGCACCCAACAACGTACAACCCACACACTGCCCGGACACATGGCTTGAGGAATTCCTTCTCCCATGTTGAGATATTATCCGCTTTAGGCTGCACTGACTCGCCTGCACGGGTTAAATCGCATCCACATTAATGCGTCTTGATTAGGGATTAGGTCTTCCCCTCCCCACATGATAGGGCTCTTCACGTACATTTAAAGAAAAGAGGGAAACAACATAGCATTATAGACTCATGAAAAACAAGGTCCAGGCCCAAAGCATGGGCGAGAATGAGTTTCAACAATTGAGTGTGATGCTCCTGGATTTAAACAAAACATAAACGAGAGCATCTAAGTAAAACATGAAACATCTCTCTCAATCATTCACCTTGCTGGGGTTGCCACTTCCATTGCGTGAAATTGTCCGCGTCCCACTCCTCTGCATTTCTGTTAACGTCCAAGTGCCATAGATGTACGGTAAACAAGGATCGCCTAAGCCCAAGTAGTAAGAAAAAACTCAAAGTTTTAATTATCATTTTATTTCAATTTCTTTCCCAGAACACCCAAATCAAGTAAAACACAAACATAATGATGCATGTACCTTCCCTAGGGTCTCTACCCTGCAATCAATATAGTATCACTTGGTCGTTTGGTAGGCTCAGAGTCCTTGCATCGGATCACGGGGGGCCCTAAAATCCCGTGTCCTAGCCGGTCTTCCCTGGCCTATGTCACGCACCAAGATTAATGAACACTGTTGCCCTACCATCCCATGCAATCCTCACTGTGCCTAACTCCAGACTCCATCCTATCTCTCAACCATCAGCCTCTGATACCATTCTTTTACGACCCCCTCCCACCAAAGATGCCCCTCCTAATCTGGCAATGGTGAAAGGAAGATAATGACCCCCGAGTCCCGCCTCCAGTAGGCCCCGGTTTGGCGACTAGCACCAAGGGTATGAGTTTTCACAAATATGGGAGGCATTACCCTTTTTATTATTTTGGATCGGGAAATAGGACAAGTAAACCACCAAAAAAGGGAAAAGAACAAGTGTATATAAATAAACCCAAACCAAGCCCACATTCATGTTTAAACAATTTTTATAACAAGGTACAAGTACAAGGAAGCTCAAAAGTACAATGCCAAAGAAAACAAGAGAACAACAACTGCAACAACTCCAACTGCCCGACTAGTAGGGTCCCGCACGGCCCTGGTAGTCCTCCTAGAAACCTGAAAGTAAACGTAGGGTGAGCATACAAGTATACTCAGTAGGGAAACCTAAAGCTCTCGTGCACAAGTGGGGAGACACTCTAAGGTCCCGTGAGGAAAACAGAAGAACCAGAAACTAACAAGGAAAAACTATCCACCCAGCCTCACTGGTCACACTCACCAAGTAACACAAACAAGTTTAGTATATATATAGAACAAAAGTATTGGGTACCCCGCACCATTTCCCACTTAATTAGATGCTGCTCTTCCTAACGGCAAACGTCCTGACGCTACCACACTCTTCCCGCCCGCACACACCTGGGCCAAACCACGCATCCCGCCCGCACACACCTGGGCCTCACAACCACGCATCTCGCCCACACACACCTGGTCCTCACAACCACGCATCTCGCCCGCACACACCTGGGCCACAACCACTAACCCACTCGCAGACACCTGGGCCTCATCCCGAAGGTTCTTGGGAACGGTAAGCCTGCCCGAAGAGTCTTGGGCTAAAGGTCGCCTCAAGCCATCACAGCCTCCGAGACCTACCCGAAGATTCTTGGGTGTAAGGTCACCTCAAGCCATCATAGCCTATGGAAGAAGGAGCAAGAAGGAGCTAGTAACTAAGGGGGAACACCCTCTCCCATAAAATGGGAGTGTTCGACACTAGGTGCTTGACATGGGTGTGGTGCGACAAAACCCAAAGATACAATTATATATATACATATACCAAACACACAGCCTTACCTATGGCTTCTTAAAAAGAGAAACTGAGCATGTGCCTCGGCACTGCTACCACGAAGCATGCATCAACAACCAAACAATCATCCCCCAACCCCATTTAGGTTTTCATGTTTCATGCAATGGTTTAACAAATTATTACTACTGGGAAACTAACATCCAGACAAAACCTTTCACAAACATATCCCTTCCATCCACAACCAAGGTTAGGTAAAACGCAAGCAACCACATGCCATTTCATTTAAAAGAGATTATCACAACCATACAACATTCCATCATTCATTTATTTCAAAGTTCCACACATAAAACCCTTTCCACACACAAAATATTTCCACATTTGAAAACACCTTTTACTTCAAAACACTTTTCATAATCAAAACACTTTTCATAAATAAAGGCATTTTCCACAAAACAACCAAACCACCAACATGTTCATTATTCCAACTTTGTTCAATCGGGGTGATCACACAAGGTTTTCATTCTCATTTAATCAGCCAGTCTTTACGTGCTTATCCATTTTCCATGTTTTAACAAAACCAACCACAAACAATTCAGATATCAATTGCGCACGCAAAGGCCACCAACGGCCTTGATTTTCAGTAGGCAAAGGCCTTTCAATACAAAATCACAATCAGAAGATAAAGAAACTGGAAGGCAATAGAAACAGCACCAAAACCCCAAACCCTTCTTTATCCGGTTATTATATTTATTTAAAGTTCAACTGCATCCCATGGAATAAAATAGAAATATTCCACCCCGCATGTTGCACCAAATAGAGAGACGAAGGTAAACCCCTACCTCAAAAGGTCCCGATCACGTCGCTTCCGACGACGTCCTTCGGTGTCCTCCGCCTTCGCCAAACCCGACAAACGCCTCCTAGGATGGAAGCTGGAGAAGGAAGGCCAGAAGGAAAGGTGACAAGTCTGGGCTTAGAAGCTTCGTCTCATCGCTACGATCCTGTGGCCGCTGACGGATCGTAATTCGGAGCTCGGACAAAGAAGTTAGAGGAGGAAGACTTCTTGATCAACCAAGAGCGTTGTCGTGCGACAAAGAAGCGATCGATATGGAAGATAAAACATGACCTCGTTCTTATATAGGCAACGAATAGGTAAAACAGTATACAGCGTGTATTGATGAATACACGGTGTGACTGTACACCCATTACATGTTTTGACTGGTCAACACACGACACGTCACGCGGTTTCCACGCGTTTTAATAAAAAACGTTAATTTTATTAATATGTGTGTTTCGTTGACCCGATACATAACTCATAAAAAGGTATCCATCACTGGTCTTAAAATGACCGTCTTAATTACAGGATTACACTACCGTTGACGGTTCGTCATTCCGACACCATATGAAGAAGTTACGGTCGAATTAAAATTATAAAACCCAAAAATAATAATAAAATTTTATAATATTATTATTTATTTATTTTCCTTGAATTTTATACGCTCAAAAAAATTAGGTCCCCTTTTGATTTCACGCCCAAATATCTCCACCACCAATCAATCACCTTTATTTTTATTCTATTATGATAATAATATTATTATGAATATTATTCATTTAAGGGGAAGAAAAAAAAACCCTTACGCCTCCTTTAACCTCATCATACACCCCCTTTATTCTCCCCATTTATTTACTTTAATTTATTATCTCATTTAATCCATATGATTTATTATTATAATATACATCAGGAGGTCCATGTATAGCGCCTCACCCACATGCTCCTCATTATCATAATAAATATATAATACAAATATTTTTATTATTATAATAAAGGAAAACCTCATGTTCAATTAATTCATGAGCGTTTCGGGTACCCAGTCTGAAAAACCCGAAAAAGACATCCAATATTGGACTCATAATTTCCGTCTCGTAGTCAGGGTCACACTACCGCAGACGGTTCGTGAAACCGAGGTCACACGAATAAGTTATGGTCGGAAAAGTGTTTTACCTACAAAAACATTAACATGATTATTATACTATTATTTTTAATTGATTTATTTCAAATACCTAAATCCACCCAACCCTCTCTCTCCAATCTCCCTGAGATTCACGCACAAAGTCATTTGTTTAGGTGGATTACACTTGGCGCCTCTCTCCTATATTTATTTTTCAATAAATTTTATTTCCTTTAATCATGTTTCTCTCTCCATTCTTCTTACCTTCTCAACAAAGTGGCGCCTCCCTTGATTTTACACCATTAGTTCCATTCTTTTTATCATAATTATTTTCAATAATAATGATTGAATCTCCCTAAAAAAACATGCAAGATCACCTCCCATCAAAACCCACATGACACACACCTATTTTAAATCTTTATCATTATTATTATTATTTTATTTTTTTTTAAACACAATTATCATAAATAATAACATCTCTTATTTATCCTTATATCTCAAATCTCATTTCAATTAATTCAAAACATAATTCTCATTAAATTATTATTACCTGATCTATCAAAAAAAACCAACATTATTATTATTATTATTTAGTATAACACTTATAACAAAACCCCAAATAAAATTTATTAACTCGTCACCATTTATTATTAATAATTATTATTTTTTATGTTCTCCGCATTGACCACATCAAAAAAAACGTTTTTACAAAGTAATCGACCGGAGAGGTCCGGGCCAATACAGTGGTAATTAAAATTATATACTCTAATGTCTCTGGTAGGTTCACTCACAAAACAATCGTCGAGTTTCATATGAACTTTAATCCATATCTATGTCCGGCCAACAGAGTGACCTAATACATTAGAATTTATAAAATATATATATATAAGTTAGAAAAAAACATAACTTATAATAAAATAATATAAAAAATAATGAATAAAATACAACCACTATTTCCTTTTTCACAAAAAACCCTGAGACCGAATGATAAAGGGAATGAATTATTTCTCATGACTCAGAGTATTTTTTTAGATAATTCCTATAAAAAAAGGAAAATTAATAAAAAATATAATTTTATCATGTTTATGTAATTAATATACTTTAAAACATGTAATTACCACATGAGATACATCTCTGTTAAAATTAAAAAACATCTTCCACTACTCACAAGAAACGCCTTCAAGAACTTTCTCATTTATTTATCATGGGCTCAAAGATGTTTCATTAAAATTGTTCTATAATATTAATTTAAAATCTCTACATTTCTTGCCCAGATTTTTTTAGAGTCCATATTCATGAAACAAATTCAAGGACGTCAAAATAAAAAAACATCTAGAAATAAAAAACATAACACTTTATAAGTATATTAATAATTTTTCTCAGGTATTTTAAATTAGTTATCAATGAATATTAAATTAATATTAACATTACTTGGTCATCAAAGACCTAATTTTTCCAAGATATTAAAATATTCCTTTAATATTTATAATTAAAAAGAAATCTCATCATCTCACAAGCGAGCTGCCTAAGAATCTGTCTATAGATTCTGGAAGCATCACCGGTAAGCACACCAAATTCATCGAATGGAATGATAATCTTAAATTATTTTAGGTCTCATACATCTATTTTGTTCATATGTATATCTATTCGATTTTTATCTTTTTTTTTTGTATTAAAAATTCATTAAATAGTTAATAAAATATATGTTTTTTTGTACAATGACATATATACCTGTAAAGACCCCAAACATAGTAGCATGTAGCCAGTGGTTACTTTATTACATTGACACTGGATATAATAAATCACATCCAAAAGGAACAAATAGTTTGTAATTCTTGGTAAACTAGATACATAATTTAAAATCCATATTATATTTTAAAAACATAAAATACACAATGTGTTTTCTTTGAGAATTCCATTATTCCCCTTAGCATATTTATGCATATCAATAAAAAAATTCCTAATACCCTAGAGAAAATAAGACATAATAAAGGGGTGGGATTAGGTTCTCGGTAAGAATATACATACAGTGGAATATATTATGAATAAATATTAATAATAAATATGGAAAGGTAAATAAATGAAACACATTCCACTTAAATGATAACTTGAGAATGAAATGCATAAAATAAATGATGATCAAATAAATTCATATAAATAATCACACAAGCATAAAAATCATCCACAGATATTCTAAACAATATAATAAAAAAATGTAAATCAATAAATAATCTCATAATGATGGAATTAATAATTCCATACATCATAAACATATTATCCATTCTTTTTACAAGATAATTTAAAACTATGTGTAAAAATCGCATTTAATTTGGCCAACTGATTTGTCTCATGAAACCTACCAATGAATTAAGGGTATATGTAATTCTAAGTCCCACTCGTCACTTAATAATTACAAATCATTCCTTATATTAAAGGGGTGAAAATAATCTACATAAATATTTATATTAAAAAACTAACATTTGAAATGTTAACACTTTCCCCAATCAATAAACATAAACATAAACCATCTAGTGTAATATGGTGAATGGTAATAAAATATTATATCCTGATTCAAACTAATCATAAACCATCCAATAAATAATAAGGATGGTACCATTACAATATATCCTCATCAAATCATAAGTACAATAAAGGGTTTATGTCATTGATTAATAGAAATACTATAAAAATATCATTAAAAATATTCTTCTGGAAAATAACCATTGCACTTTGAAAATTACACTTTTAAAATTAAAAGTTCACAAAAAAAATTTAAAAAATAATTTTATTTGAAAATAACCATGGAAACTTTTAAAATAATCATTAGAATATTGATTGTTTTTGACGACATGAAATTTTGTACATGTCTTATAAGTTAAAAGAACATTCCTTCCACACTGTTGTAAAAAGTACCTCATTCAGAAAAAACAAGAATATTATTTTGAAACTATTTTTAAAAAATTAAATCATGGGTAAAAATATATTTAATAAATCATTTGGAAAATTTTAAAAATATTTTCTAAAACATGTATTTGAAATAAAAATAATTTTTATCCAAAACGAGAAATAAAGTTATATTTTCTTAAAAATATTTTCTCAATCATTTTAAGTACTAAAGAGTGGAAAAATTGTATTATAACTTTATAATTTCCTGATTAAACATAGGAATTTAAAATATATTTGGTTTAATATAGGAATACAAAATAATTTCCTTAAGTGAGGCTTAAATATAAACAATCCAGAGTAGTAATGACATTGTAAAATAAACCCTTACCACTGGTAAATTTTAAATTGTGAGTCCCATTAAAGAAATAACTTTAAATGAAACATTAAATACCATTAATATTAATATATTAATGATATAATATACAAAATAAGTATTATATATACCACACAAAATAAATAAGCAGATAATGTGGCATATGTCTCACAGAAGTAAAAGTGTGACGATAAACCCTTACCTCGAGTCTTATTTCATTCATATGTGTCTGTAACTAACGTATAATAAATATATATTTATCATAAATATATTTAATCCACTTAATAATATATATAATACCATATATAATTTATTTATAACCTTTTATCACCTGTTTATTAGTCATTGTTTATCAAAATCACTGTTCTGGGTGATAACTGCTTCATTTTTCACAAATATTTTGGTTTGTTAGTATTGGTCCTTGTAATTTGATTATGGTTACATAATATAAATAATTTTAATCATGATTAATTTCCATATATATCTGTTTTATAAATATTTATATCCATACAGAAAAGTTATATATTGAAAAATGAGTTACATTGTTCATGGAGACGATTGACCGTAAATACACATGAATGTTATTTTAATTTTTCATCAAAGGAGAGAACAAAAAAAGGTATTTAATAATTTAAACTTATATAATTTTTATTATAAAATATATATTTTATATAATCATTTAATCTACCCTTATTACCATCCATGTAAAATAGAAATGAAAAACACATCACATCGGTTTGTGAGGAGGTAGTATGTCTTACACACAAGCGACATTATTGTTTTTCGATGGGTTAGAAGGTAAAAAGTTAGATATGATATTATATTTATATAATTATGGTTAGTTAATAAATATCGCATGTATTCTTTAACATTATATTTTTTATCTTCCATGTAAATCATACGGGAAAAATGAATCACATCACTTCGTGAGGCGGTAGTCCATCGTACACACAAGTGACATTATTTCATCCCCCAAAGAATGTAAAGTAAGAAGGTATATGTTATATAATAATTAAAAAGATTAATTATGTAACAATTATAATACTTATATATTAAATACATTATTCAATCCAATCATGAGAGGTGTTGATGGAAAATGAGTTACATCGGTTCGTGAGGCGGTAGTCCACCGCACACACGATCGATGGTTTTGTTTCCCATTTGATAGAAGTGGAGATAGATATAGGTTATTAAATTAACATAATAACATAAAAGTATATAGGATATACTGGTTTTATAATTTTATCATAGTTAGAGTATATTTTAAGAAGGTTGAAGAATAAATAAAATAAAAATGCAAGTATAAGAATTTTACCTCTTCTTTGGAGAACCTCTTTAGGTTTATACTTAAAGAATTATTAGAAGGGTTTAATAATAAAAATAAGGAATATAGGATGTGGGAATGGATTTAAGGAAGATATTTTTTCAGTTATTTTCCAAACCAAATTTATTTTGGAGTGTGAAGAGGATAGGAGAGAGGTGAGATTTTATAAGTGGGGGAGAGGACACACTTGAATTTTTTAAAATAAAAACTGATACCCATGTTTTTCACATGAAAAAATAATGAAAAATGGCTCATTATAAAAAAATGTATTATATAAGGTATAAATATAGACATAAAATAGTAATTGGACAAGTTTATAGTATATTTAAACCCTTATATTTTTAGTTTAACCCCCCCAATAAACTTGTTTTAACTTTAAACACATTAAATAATTTTTACTATTCATTATGATAAAAAATTAAGTTAAAATTATTATATAATATAAATTATTATTATTATAAATATTAAATCCAGTTTTTAAAATTCAATTCACATAATTAGAATAATTAAATTTAAAATTAAACCCACATACAGGTTGAAAAAAAGGGTTTCCAAATAGAAAACTTTCAAAAACTTTTACCAGTTTTTACATCAAATTTCAAAAAGAAATTGATTCCAAAAAAATAATTGGGATTAATTAATATATAATTGAACTAATATTAATTTTAATACCATATTAAAATTAAAATTTTCTTATAAATTCTTTAAACTAAAATTCTGTTTTTTATAAAAATCAGTATTTTTTAATATTCTTCAAAAAATCAATCTTTTCAGAAAATTATTGAAAATTCACTCTAGGTTAATTATGACATGGTGATTTAAAAAATAATGTCTATTTTTTCAAATAAATTTTCTAAATATAGTAAAAATTATTTTTAAAATATGTGTGTAAAGCGCGATGAAACAAACTTTTAGAAAAATACAGTTTTTCAAAAAACATTTATTTTTCTTTCAAATGATTTTTATTTTATTTAAAATAAATATATAACGATTAAATTTATTTTTTAGATATGTAAACTATATAATTTTAATAATATAGTTATTCATATTCATACCTTCCAATTTAACGACTAGGTTATAAAAGTATATTATATCACAATTCATTTAGACTCAGGGTTACGTGTTTCTCAAGCTATCGAAGTGATTGAATTTAATTAAAAAGAAATATATTGTAAAGTATATATGTGTTATATTCTCTTATAATCTTGGTGTTTGATAACATATATTCTACCTAACATGGTGTTCATCTTTTAAAATCTCAGGGTGTTGTATTCTACCCCCATAAATAAATTGTGTCCTCGCAAATTAATCTTGATCTTGGTAACCAAGGGTTTGACATTTGAACATAGAATTGTTAGAAACACACAATGTAAAAAGGGTTAATAAAAATTTCTATTGATAATATAAAAAGTAAAATATTAAGTTCATCTAAAATAACACATTACTAGGGTTTTCAAGTAGAAATACATTGGTGGGAAGTGAAGATATGAACATGGAAGAAAAACAAAAATAATTTTGGAGGGTGATAGAGATCACAGATCATAATAAAGTGAATGGCCTAGAAAATTTAATGAACACAAATCAATAAATCTAATATGAGTAAAAAGACCATTGGTTAATCAAAAATAAATATAATAAGATAATTTTTTTGTTTCAGGATATTTTTCTTAGAGTTGAAGAATTCCTTTATCATATTGCCTATGAACATAGGGTAACATACTTACCTAGAAATAATAATTTGATATGTTACTCAATTTACACTAAAATATCATATTATTCTCCAAAAAATGAGTATTCACATTTATTTTTTCAATCCTGAATCACTAAAATTAACTTTTAAAAAGTCATATGATCCATAAAAGAATGAAAAAGTCCTTACCCTGATATTTTCCAAAACCAAAATGGTTAACACGAGTTATCCAATAATAACAAAATTTGAAAATAATAAATTATATAAATAGTTAAACTTAAGACCTTTCCAAATTATGTCTGATCAAATTAAAAGTCTAAAATTTTTGAAGGGATGTCACATACCAAATATGTAAATACCTTGATCACTATAAAACCTTAATGAAAGCATGCAAGCTTCAAAAAAATTATTTTTCTCCTTATTCTTTAACACTACTAAAAATTGGGGTTATAGACATAACTATAAAGCCATAGTTTATAAAAACAGTGGCTATTTCTTAATATATTTATGCGAGTCATAAAATACCCATGGAAGTATGCCCCGATAACTCTCCTACTCTCATGAGTTCTCCTCCCTATAACCCTCCTCCCCCAATGATGCCACCCAACCTCCCCATGATCCTCCTCCTCTAATGCGGCCACCCCACCTCCCTATTGATGCTGTTTCGAGGTGGCATCCCCATCTCCACCTCTAGCATGCCTCTATTGTCGCCATCCCAACTACCCATAATCATCCTCCTCCTCATGAATCTTGGCCATTAATACCTCCTGAATAATCTTACCCCGCGATATTTTTTTAGAATGTTTTTAGGGTTTCCCATTATCAAGTTTACAAAATTCATTCTTACTCTCATTCATGGCGTAGAATCTAAAGAATCTCAAACCTATGATATTATCCAGGTTTTCTCCTAAATAGATGCATTTACATAATTTTCGGACCTCTATTTCTATTCAACCTCACAACTGGTGGATGAATATCATCAATTTCCTATGGAATGTTCTCCTTTTAACAATACCTCTTCTATTAATAAAATTTTAAACAAGTTTTCTTCTTCTTTTTCTTCATTGACTATATTAAATATTTTCGCTCTAAAATATTGATCCTATTTTTCTTATTCTACTCGAAATTTTCCCATTCTAACCAGTCATTGTAGTGTTGATAATTTTGTTTGGTACTTAAGTCAAATTTCAGTGGAGGCAGTTTAATAAAATTAATCTAACTTTCCTATTGTCTATTTTTTTCTTGCCTCTACACTTTCTTGCATGGAATATTATATCAATATAATTATATATACTTTGAAACATTGATACATGCATGATATAGAACTCCTAACATTATGTTTTCCTTAAGTACATATTTCAGGTGTTTCTTCACGTTTCCCAATTCTTGGAATCCTACTATTAACTGTTTCTTGCCACCAGGGCTAAACTATTGCATCTTCAATCACTTTTTTACATCATGGAGTCATTATGTTATAACCTTCTTAATTCCATTAAGTTTTATTTTCTATAAAAAAAATTATTTTTTAGTTTTATTATGAGATTTTGTTACCAACATCATATGATATTTATATCTTTTAATTCCCATTCAATTGTGTTGGTTGCTTCTCTGGTTGAATGTGACATGTATTTTTTCCTTAAATAACTAATTATTGGTTACTTATAATTTCCAGTTGCATGTGACATGTATTTTTTCAGTTTCTTGTGAAATTTATTTATTTTTCTTATCTATGCCATCTTTAATATGAATTACTAAATTATTTTTCCATATCTTATATTTATTTGTTACTTTGTTCCATTTTTATACATTTAAGAGGAGAATCATTGACATCATAATTGAATTTGATGATACTCTCAAGGTCTAAGTTTGAATTTTCAATTTGTGGTTTGTTAAATATTTAATTTATTAAATAAACATAGTTTGTGAAGACTTAATTCTAATCAACAAAAATGTATGGCATTGTTTATTTACTTAAAAATATCATTTAACTTTTGAATCTCATTATATTGATTTATAAATTATATATAATATATATTTTTATAATATAATGGTTATATTTCACCAATTCATAAAATTTATTACTTATTTTAGAAAGAGTAGTAAATATTATTAAATTATTTTATATAATTTTTTTTTGATAATTTATGTTTTCTTTTCTAGGAAACAAAGATTCATGAAACTATCAACAATCGATAATTAGTTCAAAAGTTTAATGCACCTATTCATGAATGTTTAGTTATATTATATAGAAATTTCAAATAACATCCAATTTTCAAATAATTTTATAAACTGGGAATCATTATAGACTATTTTTTAATTGGAGCACCCATGTTTGGCCTTGTAATGTGAAATTTCCAAAATTTTGGTTTTATTTCATTTATTTTTATGATATAATTCAAAATAGTGTTCCTAAATACTACTTGATAGGTTATTTACAGTCACTTATGTATCTACTTTTTAATGAGTAAATACTTTATTCATTATTATTTTAAAATCTGTGAAATTTTACACAGTTTTTTCATTTACTTTACAAACCTTAACAAATAGGTGTCTTTGGCGTTACAATATTTTAATATCAGTCAATGGATATTCACTATTCAATTTTAGTTATGAGTTAATCAATTTATAGAATTATAAAAATACATTATAAACTATTTAGAAAGACATCTATCTTTCCATGAACATCATTAGTTACAATTACTTAACTTCTTTTATAATATTAATTGTTTAATTTAATTAATTTAAGTTATATATGAATATAAAATCTTTAATGACCTATATATTAACTAATTTTAACAACTATTCTATTTATTCCATTTTTAATAAAACAAAATCCTACTAACATCCATATATTTTTTTCAAAATATTTTGTATATGTTTGGCATACACTTCATAAGAAAATTTTATTTATGTCAAATGTAATTTTTTATATGTATTCCACAAATATTATTAGATATATGAAACATTATAAACCGATGAAACCTTGGGGAAACTCAAGTAGTCGAATGGAAATTGTGATGTAGGATGACATGTTATTCTTCATGTAAATAAGATTTAGGTATCCATTAATTTAAATTCATTTTACCTATATTTTTTAATTATACTATTAACTTCTTTCTGAGGTGATATGATTAATTGTACTATTTGGGATGAATACATGAAACAAATGAGTATATTTCGGGTAGAGGAACTAGTTTCATCACATTTATTAGTTTTGCAACTTTTCAGATCGAAAAGATTAGGCAATTATTATTCATCCTACCTTGATTATGAAACAATTCAATATCTTTAAAACATAACATCTAACTATTTTACCTACGCTTTTAAGAAGGTTCTATTATTGTCAGTAGTAGCATTAATTCTATGAAATTGTTGATCAATCCCAACATTCTTATAATATATTTCTTAAAAAAAGTCTTGAATTAATATTAGCACAATTACACTTTCATTGCTTACAATAAAAACATTACACTAGAGGTTCTTAAAGCCGTAGTTATTTATATAGAAATGCTTACAATATTAGTCATTAAATTCTAAAATATTGATAAATATTCTGAAATCCTTCTCAAGTTCACTGTGAATGGATCAATTCTGCACCCTCGTTATTTTCCATAAACCTAACCATTTTTTATTTATAATTTTACTTGGAATTTTTGGGGACTTTATCCATGTTTCTCCCACATTTATAAGAAATAATAAAAAAATTTATAGACAAACACAAATTACATTTAAACACCATTAATTGAGGAATAATTCCTAGTAAAAATTTGATAAAAAAATAAAGGGATCAACAGTGATAAAGAAGTGACTGTCATTGAATCTATTGAGTGATGAACTCAGGCCAATGATTTTATTCACACTAAAAAAATGTGAAATATAACATCTTTATTTTTACCACTAACTAAAAAAACTAATATTGATTTTTTTTAAAATAAAAAGCAATATAAAAAAAATAATATTTATTTCTTACGTAGACAGTTAAATCATATATGATAAAATACTTTGAACTATCGAGTGTGTATTGTTTATTTAGTATGATTCTTTTAGTGTTAAATAAACCTTGATTTTATATTTAAATTTTGTTTAATTATTTGGGAGTTTGATTATAGTTACTCTTTATCTTATATTTATATTCAGCAGTATCTAAACACATTGATAATCTCTCAATATAAAATACAGTTCTTTCATTATAGTTTAGTATTAGTCTTCTACTTCTAAAATAGTATAAGTGGGGTATCTTATGGTTTTAGTCTATAAAGTTAGTGAAATATATTAATAAAAATATTTATAGCCAATGAATAAATTATTTTATTATGTTTCTATGCATTACTTTAAACATTAATATTCAATACCATAATCAATGAAAAATATATTTTCTATTAACTTTTTGAATGTTTGGGAGATTATTTATACTGTAATCAATGAAATATTAATTTTTAAAGATTCTAAAATCTTGAATCCGACTCTATAATTCATTTTTACTTGTATAAGAAATCTCAAACATCTCTTTTGTAATCAAGGAAATCATTGCAATGGTATTTTCTATTTTGAAATTTTTAAATTCAATTGGTATTTTAGGTTCTCTTATATAATTTTTGAAGGAATATTATACTACTGTTCAATTTTGGGATCTTCCCTGGACCATCTCAAGTTTTTTCATAAATGTGTTACTATGATTCATGTATAATTGATTCTTCATACTATATTTTTAAAAGTGTCATACCTCTCTCTAATCTCAATAAGCACATATAGATTCTTCTAGATCACAATTCACACACACACATGAATCTATTCATTATTATAGTGTTCTATATAATATTAATGAACCAATACAATATATATATTTATATATTAAAAATTAATTAGTGTGTGAAAAAACAAATTATTCTGAATCCATGTCTACAAGTGTCTTCTATCTTCAAAGGAAATATACTGTAAATGTTTTGATGATATGTAATAAATAATTTTCTCAATAAATTCCATCATTTTTAACCATATAATTCTTCTACATTATTACCTTATGTGGATCGTATGATCAAGTTTTGTAATGATGATGTTAGTGTTTGGTAGATTTTGTGGTGTATACTGTTGTAGGGTGTTGTTGAATTAAACATTTGTGTTAATGGAGGATAGAGGTGGTTCCAATTAAGTATTTCAGATTTGATAGTCTTGATAGGGTTTACATGTTTAAGACACTACATTGTAATGCCATTGCACCTGGGTTGTAATTGTTCAAATGTTTTGGTGATATCCAGGTGCGTCCTTGTTTTTTGATGTTCTATAAGACTGTTTTGGGTCCACTCATCTAGGAACCTGCATGTTTTTTTCTATATTCTAGGGTGGATATGAGTTTTTGTAGGCTATAGGATAGATATTTTTATAAGTAAATGAGATTTTGTTTTATTCATGAATAATTATTGGAGCTTAATTTTTTTAATGGACATGAAAATATTTTTTATGAAAATTCTATATTTTTCATTTTGTTTATTGTTTATTATAAATTTACAACTCTTTCAATAATGTTTAGAATTTGTTTATAATTTTTTGTTAATTATTAAAAACTATTCTGTGATATTTTTTTTATTATTATTTTAATTTATTCTATATTACATGGTTATAATTCTTATCCTTCCATTTTTATATTTATGTAACTTTATAGTGGTGCCTGCTAGTTATTTTTTATATTTCCATTTATATTCTATCAATGGTAGAACACAAAAGGTGAATGATCTATCACCCTAATTAAAAACTTTTAAATGAATGAATAATCACTATAAAATCGATATAACAAAACATGTCCTCTATATGGTGAACAAGTTATCAACCTAGGTATTGATCCCACTAACATGATCCCTCGTATGGAAACGTAGTCCCAATATATACCAAACCTAGAACACATGCATAAAGCTTATCCATCCATGGAAGGAAGAGGGGTTGGGGAAGTTTTCCTCCACAACATTTAGCACAAACTATCAACATGGAACCCTAAGTGGTGTTCCAAAAAAAACTACGGAATCCCTTATTAACCTAATTTAAAAAACTACACAAAAGTACACTAGAAAATTGGTGGATACCACTAATCTTTTAGTGGTAAGGAAAGTTGTGTAACACCACAGTCCATCGAACCAAAACTTTTGTCGACTACCACTGTGGTTTTGGTGGCCACTTTCTACCTTCTAACAAACTTGGTTCCCTCAACCAATAATAAAAACCATTTTTTAGGTTTTCCTCAACCAAAACCAACATGACAACAACCACATAATCCTTTAAAAGATATCAAGAATATCCTTTTATCATATTAAATCCTAAAGTGTTTACTCACCTATCCATAATGATAGTTAAAATCTTACCCACCTCCCAGTTCAATAACACTAAAATTACTTAGGTTATCACAACTTCCCCATAATGTTACTTCTCATCCTTGATAACTTTCCACATAAAAATTCATTGAGTTTTTTTATCTAATGATATCATATGCACATTGAAACCTCCAAATCACTCAATGGGTTCATCATGTTATTACCACATCCAAATTAGTGAACTACCCAACAAGCATGATTCCTCCCTCTCCACACTTCATAAACACTGGTTGTCACCCAAATGATTTGAGTTTATCCTCATCCATGATATTTTTCTTAATTGAATGTGAAATGTTCTAGCTATTACTGAATTATCTCAACTACCTCTAAAAACATAGTTGATTACACATATTAATGTTGACTAGCTCCACCATCTCTAAAAAAAATGAATATTCATGATTGAATTTATGTATTTCTAAATTTTTTAATTTTATACACCAACAGTTGATGTCACTATTTTAAACTAGTTTATCTCCCACTCAGTACCTTGTTGTACTATCTCTTAACTATTCTCATCTTAAAATTTTGTCTCAAACTAAGGATTGTACACACCCCATGAATCCTCACACCAAGGAATGTACATCACATTCTTCAATTACCCATAAAATATGTAGGGTCCTTCATTCAAATTTGACTAGGATATAAATTATATATTGTGTCTGATAATGTCTCCATTCATATAGACATATGGAGTGCTGTTATGAGAAATGATATGATTTCAAAAACCAAAAAATCTATATTTTAAAATACCTATAAAATTACAGTAGATTCTTACTTTATCTTCATTAATTTTCTATATACATAATTGATTGAGTTATTAATCATATTTTATGATTAATAAAATGATTTTCTACTTATATTCATGATCCTATGTTATAAAATGTTAAGATAACAAACCCTATATATATTCCATTGAATTTACTCTAGAATTCCATATTTCACAATGGAAATAATCCTTATGAATTTCCCTAATGAACCTTAAAAAAATTAATGAAATAGTCTATCAAAATTTCCCAATCGATTGTATATGAAGTTAGGGAAAACAACCTTATAAAATTATGAAATCAACCTCATGAATTTATTGGAACATGAAAATTGATTCTCTGATCAACATTATGAAATATAGGATGTATCTTATTATTTGGACATAGGAAAAATTCATAAAACCATAAAACCTTAAAATAAACCACTGTACTCCAGAATTTCTCCAGCACACCACTAAACCTCACATTATATGACTTCATCCGACCATTATAATCTATTTTAGACATTGTTTCACCAAACATGTTAACAAACACAAATCCATACTACTAATAAGGTTATTTTTTTCCAAAAATACCTCCTTTTCCATTGATGAAAACTCCAAAATATATTAACCAATTAATTATTAAAAAATAATATAAATAATAGATCTAATAAAAAACCTAATTTGAGCCTCTTGCCTCAAAATAGTGCATAAATTATTCAAAAAACATCAACTATATGCCCACATAATTCAATATTTGTATGAGAAATAAGAGTTACATGTTTTTATAATTCTTAAGTGTTAATTCATATAAAATAGTCCTACTGTTTTATTTTATATGCATATTTTTAATGATTTTAGTGTATGGTTGAGGACGAATTACTTCCATTCATGTAACACCCTAAGATTTTATGAAAAATATTCTTTTAATTTCATTGATGTCTTGTGTTGTAAGCTACACCAAAATTAGTTTGTGCTATATGCAACACCATATTAGCTAATATAATTCGCAAACACTATTCTTGGCTTGTGTTGCACACAAGAGCAACCTTCCTCAATAACGTGTGTTGTACGCAATACTGAGTTTTAGTAAACAACGATATATTGTTATAATATTATTATGAACTAGCTGTTATGAATACTAGTAACTACATTTTTAATTTTATGACAATATAATTCATCTTACACATTTTATAGAACATGGTATGAGAACAAAATAAAATTTTCGGGTAAAATAAGTATTTTTTTAAAAAATGCAGTTTTTCCGCCTTTTAATGGCGCACCCACATTAAATTTAGTTTTTGATATGTTTATAAGTTCAATTTTACAAAATAAAATTCTACTTTTGAATCAAAATATAAAAATTTACTTTGGATAAATTTTTAATATTTTTCTGATAAGTTTTTTATTTTGATGAATAGTAAAAATATGCTAAATTTTAATTAAAAACAACTTTTTTCATAGAGATAATTTATATGGTTAAATTATAATATTGAATGGTTTTAAAGTATAAATATAATATACTTTTACCATTTAATATAATGTAAGTCATTAACATTAATTTTACACTGAATTCATAAGTAAAAACATTTCAATCTTTTGCAAAGTTTTAACATTTAAAATCTGTTTTCTCAACAGCGGGATTAATTTTAAATTAAATACTGAAACTTTTATGTTTTGAATTTAGAAAAATGGATTCCATATTTGGAATCAGTAGGTCAAAATTATGTTAATAAGCTACTTTTTTATTTTCAGGCATTATGAATAGTAACTACGGTAAATTTTATTTACCATAGTTAATGGTAAATCGGGTAATTAAGGGTAAATATAATATTATAAAATTACTCTAACACTTGTCTTAATATAATTGGATGATTTTATTTTGACCTAAATCATACTTGGGTATAAATGTAATCTAATGGAACCCACTTGTATTTGATTAAGAACTTTTATTTATTTTATTTATAACAAATTGAAATATGTCTCACTCAAACTTTAATAATTAGATTATTTTTAATATAAAATTATACAGAATATAAATTCAATTTAAAATACTCATTTGAAAGATAATTTTTTTTCTTTATCATGGTAATTTATTTGTAATTTTTTAAAAATATTTAATTAACTTAATAGCTTATACATTAATGATGTAGAAATTATTTATTCAGTGAAAAACCAATAATATAGTTTTTATTAAAATAACAATACCTATCAAAAGGACTAGAAATTTGACCAAACATTATTGGTCGAGTTTATCTATACCATAATCATACAAGGGTCGATTTTTGGACCATTTGGAGCCTTATAAATCCGATTGGGACATTTATATTATTTTATTTTAAATGATGTCAAAGATGTTACCTTCATAATTTAATAAATATACCAATTTAAATGTTGTGATTTTCAGATGATAAATTAGAGTAAAAATATTATTATTAAATTTATTATATTTATATTCATCATATGATTTTACTTTTAATTTTTATGCAACAAATAAGTATATTAAATAATTATAGAAAAATGTTTTAGTATTATTTTTATTAAGAGATATACAAAATAAATGGTTTTAAAAATATTAAAATAAATAATATATGAAAAAATTAATTTTCCCCATGAATTTTTTTTATTACTATGAAATGTTAGGAATATATTATATATTTTGGTTTGAACATATATTCTGTTTGGTTTTTATTTAAATTCCAATAATGAATAGTGTCAAATTTGACACTATTGATATTTTATAAAAATAACCTATTATTTAATTATTTAAAAATCACAAAAATACTTAAAAACTAAAAATTAAAAATTATATGGTATAAAAAGTTATAAAGTATCCAATTATGTGAAATTGACAATATTTAAGTATGTATTTATAACAATTTAAAATTTAGAATTTTATTACCACAAATAAAATTAAATAGACTAAATAATGATAAATCAAGTTGATAAGGTTTAAAATAAACATAAAATGTGTGTAAATTTTATTGAATGATGATATTACAACCTTATCTCATATCATATTCTAATTGAGTCATTTTTTGGGGTTTTTAAGTGGGGTTTCATTCTATTATTAATTAATATTTTTTAGGTTTCCAAAAGCGCCCCTCTCCTCTCCTATATAAGGGAACCTCTTTCCCTCTCCTCTTTACTCAATTTTGAGCCTTAATGCTCAGTCAAATCTGGAATATTTATCTTCTAAACCTATACAGTTATATTATAGAGGATCTGGTCATCTCAAAATACCAACTCTAGTGCCTTAACAGGAAGCTTAAAAGAGGTGCGTCGAAGAAGAGGTAATCTCTTCTACCAATTCTTTCAAGTTTCTTTCTTATTCAACTTCTTCTTATTTAGTTGTTTCATTATAAAGTAATAACCTAAGTATCACTAATATACTGATATGTTATGATAAATATGAAACAACCCCATTTCACCTTTCATCCATCCTACGGAAAACGAAATCACCGTGCGTGTGTACGTACGTAATAACGTCTCCACGTCGTGGTGTAATCTGTTTTTCCACCACCACACTACTTGGATGGGTATAATGGTGTAAAGAATAACTATATATGGTTATTATAACATCATAAAAATTCTGAGATATTATATCATCCACTCCAATTCCATTCAATAATTATGGGAATGATATCATCGCTTTTGCGTACGTACGGATTACCGTCTCCATGACGCGTTAAGATTCATTCTCCATGTTAACCATTCAAGAATGATTATAAAGTATATATAATGAATAGGAATGGTATATAAAAAATAATAATTCTACTAGATTTATGTATATGTGTGTGTGTGTGTGTGTGTGTCATCTACTTACTTCAATTCAAGTCAATAAGGAAAGGAAAACAACGTTCATGCGTACGAACGGCCTACCGTCTCCATGAACGGTGTGTTTCATTTCATTTATCTATATTATATATATATATATATACTGAATATATATGATATATAAATCATGTTTTAAATTCTGGAAGTAAGTAAATCATGATATAATTAATAATAATATCAATAACAACAAGTCCAAACACGTACGATAAATGAAAAGATTTTACTGAAAATGTTGTTTTAACATGGAATTGACAAAAGAACGGGTAATATAAAGTCATAAGTGAATAATATATTATATCATAAATATTATTATGGTTCTGTTAAAAGTTAATAATATTTTGAAACCCACTATATAGGATTTTTGGACACGTACGAAAGAAATTGGACCTAAGGTAAGGGATAATTTTGAAAATCTCATTTTTATCCGAGATTGCTTATACGTAAGTATTTACTGGGGTTATATTTTTTTCATCCATGTCCATAAAAATGTTTTTCATAAAGTGTTTAATATTATTCTATGTATGCTTAAATTCATGTTTACACCTTTTTGAATTTTAGTTTGTGTTGTGGAAGAAATCTTTTTTTTGTTTACCATACGTGGTAGTTTTTGACTTTTCCGTGAAAAGTAAGAGGAGAATGTTTTTTTTACTTATATGATGTCAATGTATTTTTACAGTTTCATAATTCCTAATTTTCATGATACTTCCTCTACAATATTTCATGATTATTTTCAACAAAATCATTTTCTTTAAAAATTGAATGGCATTTTGTGATAAGAAAATGATTTTAAAGAAAAAATGATATTTTTTTCAAGAATTCATTTCAAGTATTTTGTCAAAACTATTTTCCATCTAATATGAAATTATTTAGTATGATTATGTTTCAAGTATAATGTTTTTATTATTTACATGGTTTGATTCTTTTTATGATGAAATGATAACCATTTGTTTTATATGGATTACGTTACGATGGGATGATGTTTATGAAACCCATTTTATTCGTTGGCTTATGATGAATGATTTATATTTATTTTGTGTCATAAGTAAGAATGATATCATTATGAGATGGTAGATACCTATATCTCCCTCCAATTAATTGGGTAAATATTTATATCTCTTGAGACAGACATGGCTAGAATGGTAAGTTAATCCGGTTCAGTGATACAGGACTAGAACGAGGAGTGAACTCGATTTAGTAATGGACTTTATCCACTAAGATAGTCTTGGTAGAAATGCCTTGGCTACTATGAAAATCATATCATGTGCTTAATGGTTTTCCACAATTACATATTTTATTCCCATGATATTTTATCATGATTAACATTCCTTTATGATCTATGCCTTATGTACTTCCAAGATTTATTTCTCAAGATTTTGATGTTTAAACTTTATGTTCATGTTTTTTAAGTTAAAATGTGTATGATTTGTTTTATTTTCTCCATGATTACCCTTACTGAGCATTTGAGCTCACCCTTTATATGTTTTCTTTTCCCCTGGATTTAAATAATGGTTTTGGGTAAGAAAACATAAGGGGAAGATCATTATGGGAGATGTTGAAGATCTTTCACCATGATTAGAAGATTATGTTCCGAGTTTTCAAAGACACTAAACTATTATAGTACTTGAGTTTTGGTTCTTTTTATGTGTTAATTATTCGAAAAAATTAATGTAATGTCCATGTACGTCAAGCTTGGGTCTCTACAGTTGGTATCAGAGGGAAGTTTTAGTTAACCTTTGGAAACTAGGATGCGAAAAATTTAGTAAGATCCATAGAGATATTTCTAAGGTATGTCTAGGGATGTCCCTAAGATTTAGTATAACTATAGGTTACATTCCTATAATTATGTTGACAGTCATTAATAACCTAGGGTGAACCTAGGGTGTCATGGATTACAGAATTTTTGATAAGTTAGACATCCCATAAGTGACTTTTTATGATTATGTGGTTCCTTGTTATTTTAACTGTTTATTATACCATAGTTTTTGGTTTTAGTCAATGGAGGGAACCAGAAGGAATTGGGTCAACATTGAATCCAATGGACAAATTGGTGACTATGAGCAACAAAATAACGTAATTCCTAGAAAGAAATATTTTGTGATTATGTTGAATCAGTCATCGCAATATATGATTAACAAGGTGAACTTTAGTGGTATTCCTAATTCATCAAATAAAAGGAAGATGGACTTTTATACATGTTCACATGGTGAGGAGCATAGAGAAATTAATATTGAGATTTATAAATAATAGAAGAAGAACCTTGATGAATACATAAAATGGAGGGGGAGATTTTATTGGTGTCGAGAGAAGGGCCACAGAGTGACAGACTATTATGGAGTTCAATGTCTTATCTTATGGAGAACATGGGAATTACCCAACTCAATGCCCTAACCTAATAGGTTACTTCTAAATCAAGGAAGGACTTATTCTATGACAATCATTGAAAAGGATGGATTGAAGTGTTTATGTATTGGTATTCACGAATAATGTTGTTAAGGTACTTTTATGGTATATTGGAATATCAATGTATTGGTCCATTGTGGTTTTCCATAAGAATATGGTACCGGTAACCATGAAAAGTGATTGAAATATTTTTGGAAAGTGGATTATATGTGCATAATGAAGGGATAAGAAGAAAATAATATGCTTGATAGTATTCATGATCTCATGATTGAGATAAGGACAAAGTGATATCATGGTTTGAGTATATAGAATTTTTGGGATTTTGGTATGTGGAAAGAGTTAACTTTTGATAGAATCCATGTTTTCACTAAGGTTCTATGGTAATACATGTTTCAAGAGAATACATGATTAAGGTAATCACATGTTTGTAATGTGACCAATAAGATTTATCTTGTGATATATGAGGCATAAATGATGTTATTAACATGCTTGTTATATGACCTTTTTAGTAATCATTCTCTTTATACAATGAGTTTGGAAAAAAGTATTTTAGATAAGACTTAAGGTTGGAATGGATTAAGTTGGACATCAGGTAGTATTGTTTAAGCCTGGAACTTTTTTTTTGATTTTATTTCTAGAATGTAATAATAGTATCATTTAAGAAAAGGGACAACTTGCAAAACGGGTGACAACCCGTCGCGTCGGACAAGGCTGCGGGAATCAAACCCACAACCGAAGTGAGACAGGCCTTTATCGCCTACCACTGGACTACAGGAAGTCCCTGGTTAGTAGAAACTAGTTTTATTTTATTAATCATGATGATAAATGAAGTTAAGTCCGTTTTTGGAACCATATATGATTAATCTCACCATAGATGGACTTATGTGTATAACTTTTGCTAACCTTATGTTTGAGATATATGGAATGAACTATCATTCTATCGCATGAATTTCTAACACTTCATGGAAGAAAAATCCAACTTCATTTCTTTAAGAGATGAAGTGGAAATTGTTCAAGGCACAAACAACAGTGATATTGTACCAAAATCAAGTGAATATTTATTTTAATTCAAAAATTCTTCAACATTAGGGAAATGGTATTTAAAACAAAAAATGTTTTCCTAGTTCCCTTATATCTGATGAATCAGATGGTACTTTAGATCATCACAAATTTATGGCTTTGTAATTGTTGGATTTTTCATATCCATGTCCTCTACCACTCTTCATCAGAAGTTGATGGTTATATTTCTCTTCCATATCCATATTTTCACCTATGTTCTCCGATGTGGAAACCTAGTGATTAGTTAATTTCGATAACCGTTATGTTTAATAATTTATTTTTTAAAGTTAAGTTTTGATATTCATTTTTAAGATGTGGGTTTATATTAAAGAAAATTTCAAGTAGTAAACCATTTATAACCCTGACGAATTTTAAGGGAGAAATTCATTTTAAGGGGCGGTAGAATGTAACACCCCGAGATTTTATGAAAAAGATTATTTTAATTTCATTTATGTCCTGTGTTGTACGCTACACCAAAATTAGCTTGTGTTATACACAACACCGTATTAGCTTATATTATACGCAAATACTATTCTTGTCTTGTGTTGCACGCAAGAGAAACCTTCCTCAATAGCGTGTGTTGTACGCAATATTGAGTTTCACTAAACAACGATATATTGTTATAATATTATTATTAACTAGCCCTTATGAATATTAGTAACTACATTTTTAATTTTATGACATTATAATTCAAATTACACATTTTATTGAACATGGTATGAGAACAAAATAAAATTTTCGGGTAAAATAAGTATTTTTAAAAAAATGCAGTTTTGTCGCCTTTTGATGGTGCACCCACATTAAATTTAGTTTTTGAAATGTTTATAAGTTCAATTTGACAAAAATAAAATTATTATTTTTAATCATGATTTAAAAATATACTTTGGATAAATTTTTGATATTTTTCTGATAAGTTTTTTCTTTTGATGAATATTAAAAATATGCTAAATCTCGATTAAAAACAACTTTTTTCATCGAGATAATTCATATGGTTAAATTATAATGTTTAATGGTTTTAAAGTATAAATAGAATATATTTTTACCATTTAATATAATTTAATTCATTATCATTAATTTTACACTCAATTCATAAGTAAAAACATTTCAATCTTTTGCAAAGTTTTAACTTTTAAAACCTGTTTTCTCAACAGCGGGATTAATTTTAAATTAAATACTGCAACTTTTGTGTTTTCAATTTGGAAAAATGGATTCCATATTTGGAATCAGTAGCTCCAAATTATGTTAATAAGATACGTTTTATTTTTAGGCATTACGAATAGTAACTACGGTAAATTTTATTTATCATAGTTAAAGGTAAATCGGCTAATTAAGGGTACATATAATATTATAAAATTACCTGAACACTTGTTTTAATATAATTGGATGATTATATTTTGACCTAAATCATACTTTGGTCGAAATTGAATCAAATGGAACCCACTTGTGTTTGATTAAGACCTTTTATTTATTTTATTTAAAGGAAAGTGAAATATGTCTCACTTAAACTTTAATAATTAGATTATTTTTAATATAAGGTTATACAGAATATAAATTAGATTATAATTACTAATTTGAAATCTATTTTTTTTCTTTATCATGGTAATATATTTTTAATTTTTAAGAAATATTTAATTACCTTAATAGCATATACATTAATGATGTAGAAATTATTTATTTAGTGAAAAATCAATAATATATTTTTTATTAAAATATTAATACCTATCAAAAGGACCAGAAACTTGACCAAACATTATTGGTCGAGTTTATATATACGCTAACCATATAATGATCAATTTTTGGACCATTTAGAGCCTTATAAAACCGATTAGGACATTTATATTATTTTATTTTAAATGATGTCAAAGATATCACCTTCATAATTTTATAAATATAATAATTTAAATGTTGTGATTTTAAGATGATAAATTCTATTAAAAATATTAATATGAAATATATTATATTTATCTTCATCATAGGATTTTATTTTTAATTTTTATGCAACAAATAAGTATATTAAATATTTATACAAAAATGTTGTAGTAACTATTTAATTAAGAGATATACGAAATAAATGGTTTTAAAAATATTAAAATAAATAATATATGAATATATTAATATGCCCCATGATTTTTTTTTATGAATATGACATGTTAGGAATATATTATATATTTTGTTTCGAACATATCTTCTGTGTGATTTTTATTTAAATTCAAATAATTAATAGTGTCAAAATTGACACTATTGATATTTTATAAAAATAACATATTATTAAATTATTTAATATTAAAAAAAATATTTAAAAACTACAAATTGAAAATTATATGGTCTAAAATGTTATAAAGTATCCAATTATGGGAAATTTACAACATTTATGTGTGTATTTATAACAATTTAAAATTAAGAATTTTATTACCACAAATAAAAATAAATAGATTAAATAATGATAAATAAAGTTAAGAAGGTTTAAAATAAAGTTTAAACATGTATAAATTTTATTGGTTTATGATATTACAACCCTATATAATATCATATTCAAATGGAGTCATTTTTTTAGGTTTTTATGTGGGGTTTCATTTTATTATTAATTAATATTTTTAAGGTTTCCAAAAATGCCTCTCTCCTCTCCTATATAAGGGAACCTCCTTCCCTCTCCTCTTCACTCAATTTTGAGCCTTCAGGATCATAAAACACCTTCAAATTTCTCTTCTCAACATCTATAGTTATATTATAGTGTTTCTGTTCTTCTCATAAGACCAACTCTAGTGCCTTAAGAGGAATCTTAAAAGAGCTGCGTCGAAGAAGAGGTAATCTCTTCTACCGATTCTTTCAAGTTTATTTCTTCTTCAACTTCTTCTTATTTAGTTGTTTCATTATAAAGTAATAACAATAGTATCAATAATATACTTATATGTTATTAGAAATATTAAACCAACAAATTTCACCTTCTATCCATCCTACGGAAAACAAAATCACCGTGTGTGCGTACGTACGGAATATCGTCTCCACGCCGTGGTGTAATCTGTTTTTCCACCACCACCTTAATTTGATGGGTATAATGGTGTAAAGAATAACTATATATGGTTATTATAACATAATACTGATTCTAAAATATTATATCATCCACTTCAATTCTATTCAATAATTATCGGAACGATATCATCACTCGTGCGTACGTTCGGATTACCGTCTCCATGACGCGATGAGATTCATTCTCCATGTTAACCATTCAAGAATGATTATAAAGTATATATAATGAATAATAATGGTATTTAAAACATAATAATTCTACTGGATTTATGTTTGTGTGTGTATATATATATGTCATCTACTTCGATTCAAATCAATAAGGAAAGGAAAACAGTGTTCATGCGTACGTACGGCCTACCGTCTCCATGAACGGTGTGTTTCATTTCATTTATTTATCTATTATATATATATATATATATATTGAATATTCATTATATATAAATCATTTTTTACATTCTGGAAGTAATTAAATCATGATATAAGTAATAATAATAACAAGAACAACAAGTCTAAATTTTACTGAAAATGATGCTTTAACATGGAATTGACAAAAGAACGGGTAATATAAAGTCATAAGTGAATCATATATGATATCATAAATATTATTATGGTTTTGTTACAAGTTAATAATATTTTTAAACCCACTATACAGGGTTTTCAGACATGTATGGAAGAAATTGGACCTAAGGTAAGGGATAATTTTGCAAATCCCATTTTTTATCTGAGATTTCTTATACGTAAGTATTTACTGGGGTTATATTTTTTTCATCCATGTCCATAAAAATGTTTTTCATAAAGTGTTTAATATTCTTCCATGTATGTTTAAAGTCATTTTTACCCCTATTTTACTTTTAGTTTGTGTTATGGAAGGAATCTTTCTTTTGTTTACCATACGTGGTACTTTTTGACTTTTCCGTTAAAAGTACGAGGACAATGTTTTTTTAACTTATATGGTGTGAATGGATTTTTATGGTTTCATAACACCTAATTTTCATGAAGCTTCCTCTACAAGATTTCATGATTAGTTTCAACAAAATCCTTTTCTTTTAAAATTGAATGGCATTTTGTGATAAGAAAATGATTTTAAAGAAGAAAGGATATTTTCCTCAAGAATTCATTTCAAGTGTTTTGTCAAAACTATTTTCCATATAAGATGAAATTATTTAGTATGATTATGTTTCAAGTATAATGTATCTATTATTTACATGGTTTGATTAATTTTATTATTAAATGATATCCATTTGTTTTATATAGATTACGTTATGATGGGATGATGTTTATGAACCCCATTTTATTCTTTGGGTTATGATGAATGATTTATGATTATTTTGTGGATCAAGTAAGAATGATTTTATTATGAGATGGGTGAGACATATATCTCTCTCCAATGCATTGAGTAAAGATTTATATCCCATGAGATAGACATGGCTGGAATGGTAAGTTAATCTGGTTCAGTGATATAGGACTAGAATGAGGAGTGAACTCGATTCAGTAAGGGACTTTATCCACTAAGATGGTCTTGGAAGAAATGCCTTGGCTACTATGGAAATCATATCATATGCTTAATGGTTTTCCACAATTACATGTTTTATTACCATGTTATTTTATTATGATTAGTGTTCTTTTATGATCTATGCCTTATGTACTTCCATGATTTATTTCTCAATATTTTGATGTTTAAACTTTATGTTCATGTTTTTTTAAGTTCAAATGTATATGATTTGTTTTATTTTCTCCATGATTACCCTTACTGAGAATTTGAGCTCACCGTTTATATGTTTTATTCTCCCCATGATTTAAATAAAGGTTTTAGGTAAGAAAACAAATGGGGAAGATCTTTATGGGAGATGTTTAAGATCTTTCACCATGATTAGAAGATTATGTTCCAAGTTTCCAAAGACACTAAACTATTACGGTCCTTGAGTGTTGGTTCTTGTTATGTATTAATTATTCTGGAAAAGTAATGTAATAACCATGTATGTAAATCTTGGGTCTCTACAATTCACAAGTGTGAGATTGAGGATCTTCTTACAAGAGTGAATATTTTACCTTACGGTATGTAATAATTTATTTCATCTATAATTTACTTCTATATTAAAAACTCATTCAAATATATGTCTTTCACTTTGTATTTCTATTTATTTATTTATGTTCTAGTGATTTTATTTCAAATTTGTTCATAAAAATATGACTTTAAATGTTAATTTTATTGAATTGTTTCAGATTACATGGTAATAGTTTTTGAAAATTTCAGACCATAAAAATATAGATGTTCTAGAATCATCCGCAAGCTAAACGTAAGCTCCTGGACTCTAAGGATCTTTCTCATAATGAAAAAATTGATGCTTTAAACTCTAATTATTCTTTAGTGGTTCATCTGTATTGGAAATCTTTTAACGTTCTCAAAAGTTATAATGAAGTGACTGTCACTTAAGACAATAAGTGATAACCTGGGGCCAATGATATTCTTCACAGTAGGGAAATTTTAAATATTACATCTTCCTTTAACCTCTAGGTAACGAAAAAAATATTTATTTTTTCCTAAAAACAATAATCAATTTATAAAAAACTATTATTTATTTTTTTCTTTATCCAGTTAAATCATATGTGATCAATTAATTTGAATTGTTGAGTGTGTATTTTGTATTTAGTATGCTTTGATTATTAAATCAACCATTATTTTATATTAAAATTTCATTTTATTATTTTAGAGTTATAGTTACTCCTGATTTTATCTTTGTATTCAGAGATATCTAAACACTTTGATAATCTATCAATAGGAAATATAGCTTTTTACTATTGTTTAGTGTCAGTATACTACTTCTAAAATATTATAAGTTGGGTATCTTATGGTTTTAGGCTATATATTGAGTGAAATATTTGGATAAAAATCTTTATATTTAATGAAGAAGTTATTTTCTTAGGAATTGAACTATGAATTGAACTACTTCTAACAAATTTTCAATAATATTTGTTTAATTTACCTTATTTTCACCATTTATTACTCATTCATAGTTTTAAAATATAGATCCTCATTCAATATTTTACAATTCTCTAATTTTTTTAAAATGTTAAATCAATGATATCCAAAACATAGAAATAGCATATCAAAAGAAATTTCCTAAATCTCGGCATAAATTATGACCCAGGAAAGTCATTATTATTTATCAATTCTCTAATTATTTATCATATTTCATCACTATATTCACTCATCAACAATATGTATACAATATATTCATAGAATAAATAAAATATCATAAAAATTTATACTTTTTAATATAATTCAGTAAATAATATCTAACAAATGATATCCTTTAAATTTACACAATGAAATAATTCATTAAGATATAATCAAGAAAAATTAAATAATTAAATCATTTATGAAATTTCCCGTTCATTTTAAACATAGGTATGCTGTTACATAAATAAATTATCCATTAATAAATACACATGGTATGAAATTTTTATTGATATCATAACATAATACTCCATCAATGTCCTAATATTTTGGACACCATGGCTTCTTCTTTGGTTAACCTGCACTGATTTCACACCCAAAAAATATAAAAATGAACACACACTAACATAGAATGAAAATACTAAAGATTGATAGGGTTCACCTAATGTAAACTTTATTGTGTGGGATTTAAATAAAAAATAACCACATGATAAGTGGACTAAATATCATAATCTCTTCATCATTGATACCACTATTTTTTATGATGGGGAATCCCTTCCTTTCACTGCATAACATTTATCATCCCTTTAGGGGAAGTCTAAAACATTTTTTTTACTCTTATTATAACAAATTCTCATGTTATAACAAAATAGTCTACATCATTTTGAAGGAAAATTTTCTCTATAAGAATTTGAACATGTTTTATTTTTAAGATTATGAGAAATAATTACTTGACTCTAAATTTAGATTTTTGGTGGTGGGTTAGTTTAATATTGATCACCTTAAACATAAAATCATCATGAAAATAATTGAATTTGTTAGATTTTTCATATTTTCTATTAAATTGATCAACTCTTAACATTGTATTCTTATTTTTTTCATATTTAAAACTTATCAGTGCTAGAAAAAAACATGCATCATTAAAGTCCATTCAATGAAGTAGGTAAATGATCTAAGGATTTTCATCTAGAAAATTAATCTTTAATTTTTTTTATTTGGTTTTAGTTAAAACAAATTCATATTCACAATATGGATGAATTTTTTTAATAACTTTTAGTAAAATGATTGGTTATCTCATTTAAGTTGACACTAACACTATCACTATACATCAAACCTCAATTTCATATATATGTAATGAAGTTGATGTCCCTAATCCCATTTCAAATTTCATATAGGTTAAAAATTTTAAGAAGTTTTTTCTCATAATGAATTATTTTATGACCCCCTTCTTACTTTTTGATATTCCATATCAAATTAGGGGAGTGTGACATTATGAATTCTTTTCATAACATCTATTATTCATATTATAAACTATGTATCCCAATCCACATGTCACTCTACCCATTAACAGTTTCTCCTCCATTTTCCACTTCCCCTCAAACCCATTTTTCCTATCAGCATCCCCTCATCTAATCCATTTATTTATTTTTAGGAACATACTACCTTCAAATATTCCTAATAAATAAAATTATTTAATTATTCTAAGTGTAATTTAATTTTCATATTTATTAATAAATCATTGCTCATGTATATGTATAAATTAATACAACTCTTTCTATGTATGTTTATAAAAATTTCCATATATATCAATTACTCTACGTAAAATTTAATTTTCGTATTTATTAATAAATACTACTCTTTTATATGAATTAATTAGTGAAACATTCCATGAAATAGAATTTTTTCCACAATTTTTTTTGATTTATTACTATTTTTATCTCTCTGCAGATTCGAGTAAAATTAATGGTGATAGATCGTAGTGGAAAAATATTAGTTATTTTGTTCAACATACATGTAATGCAGTTTGTATAAAAAATGAACTCTAGATCAATAGAAAATTTTCATCAGGTAACTTCTTATTTTAAATTTCTATATTAGACTTTATAACATTCAACTCATTCTAAAATTTCAATTCTATAACATGAATAAGACTTTTGAATTCAGATTCTGTCATGAACAGTAAATTTTAAAGATTTTTTTACTATTAATGTAATTTTCATACTACAATATATTAGAGCACCACCAAGACTTTAATAATAATACATATTTTTTTTGTAAATTTATGAAATTCAAGGGCTTTTTATAGACTTCTATAAATATTTTGACTATTTCTAAGTAGTATTATTATTTGTAATCATATTTTATTATATATTTTTCAAAGATCTAACCATACTAATTAGTTTTATGGTATCTTTTAATTCTTACTAGATTCATGTCATTATTGGAACATCTTATTACAACACTAGTGTTGTATAATTCATGGGCTCAGTTATCTAAACTAGATGAAACCCTTGTGGTATGCACTTGATCTTTATAGTTCATTTATTTACTTCAAAAAAAGTTCATAACAACTTTAACATGTCAATCATGTTCTTCATATTCTATTAGGTATCTTACATGCATGTAATTATATATTTATCATAATTCATAATCATTATTTACCTATTATTAAAAAACTATATATGTTCAGTATTGAATCTTCTTAATAAATTCAATTTTATCAATTCACCAGTTTCACCATTAATAAAAATTTTCATTAACATATTTACATTTACTCATAGGTTATACTAAAGTTTGTGAATAAAATTTTTAATACAATGAAACTATCGATCATTATTGAAATTTTTCCTTTATAATTTATGAGATATTTTTTTCTTCTACATCTAATTTACAATTCTCATTTAGAGCTTTAGGAATAAAAGTTGATTTATTTGTATTTCTCATATACCACAATCAACAAATCCCTCATCCTAAATATTTGTTATGACATAAGAAACTATAGAGTTTAGACATACCTCTATCACATGAAAGGATTTATCTTCCTGTTATGGATATGGAATGCTAATAAATTTTCTAGAATCATCCTTCAGTGATGAAAACCATTTAAATTATGGTGGTATGAATTCATCACACTACAGAAACAGTCCATAATTCATATAATCCTTATGTAATAAAATCCATTCATGTTATAGATTATCATCAACCATCAATGATGAGGATAATTTGGAATATAGTGATAAAAATAGTACACAGAGTGGTCAGTTCATTTTTGTAGCATCATATTGTAAAACTAATGCAAGAATGTTTTCATACCACAATCCAAAAAAACACCATGTTCTTAGTATCCATATATTTTTTCCCATTCACCATTATAAATACATATTGTGTTTTCACTATATTTCTTATACCTCATCTATTAAATTAAATAAATCCAATATTGTTTACATTAATTACAGATGGGTTAAGATACCATATCTCAAAAACAATTCCTATGAAAATTCCCTGATATTATTTCCAATTCAAATGCAAGGGGGAATGATAGTTTAATTTAAAAATGAGTTATATAAAATATGTGTATCAATAATAGTTATTGTAAACAAAAACATGTTATATTATATATGTGTATAACCATTATGTTTATAACCTTTTTATGTTTTCATTAATTAAATGTCTTCTAATTTATTTGTGTTTAGTGTATGATGATTCTTCTCCTCCTGCAACTAATTTAGGTTCATATGAAAATTCATATGTTGATGTTTATAATGATGATGGTGTTTTTGGTCTAAGAGGAGTTTATAATGATGTTTGTGTTTCTATAGGATATGATGAGGGTCATGATGGTTTTAGTGATATTTATATTTAGGTACATTTCATATATAAATTTTATTCTTGGTTTATACATTGAATTTTAGCACATGGTTTTGTTTTATTATGATGATATTGATATTGAAATTTTATATTGTTTATCTTGGAGATATTTTTAATTCTTGTGATATAAATTTTATTTTCACTGAGTTCTGTTTATATTTTATTCTTGTTTCTTTTTATTTTTTTAATCTTTAAAGTTTTAGTTCTATTTTAGTGTTGTTGGAAGAGTATATATTTAGGTATAGTAGGTTGGTTTATACACTTTATTATTGGTAGGGATTTAAGTGTTTGAATTTTTGTGATTTATGTTGTATTCTATTTGAGTTTTGTTTATATTGTATCATTGTTTTTTTATTATGTTGTTAGTTGCATGGTTTTAGTTCTATTTGAGTGCTACTGGAAGGGTGGTGATTTAAGTGTGGAATGTTAGTTTATAAATTGTATTTTTGGTAGGGATTTAAGTATAGTAGGGTACATATTTTTTATGTTCTCTAAAGGATATATCCATGGTTACAAATGTGGCTTTATACTGGTCATGGCTATACATATATCCACAGTTTTTAACCATGGATATGGTTTTGCATGGCAAAGGAAATATCCATAGTTTAAAATGATGTCTATAGGATTATAGACATAGTGGAAACCATGGATATTTACCAATTTCTATAGTTTGAAAGTATGTCAATAGAGTTTAGTTGTATTAGTAATATCCATGGTTAAAAACTGTGGCTATAGATGTACTACAACAGTGGAAAATGTGAAATATCATTGACCTTATTTCTATGCTAATAGGATCCATGACCATCCAAACTATGGATATTACCTATAGCCACGGTTATAAACTATAACTATAAATATATTTTAGAGTAGTGTAAATAAAATATTAAATTATCTATTTTATTCCATAATTCCAAAAATACAGTATAACTCCAATAGAGATAACATAACCATAAAATCACTAACCAATTTCAAGGTCACCAATAATATCCCATAAAAACCACTTTATTATTATTATCATCGGTTATGTATTAAGGGTTATCTTCCCTCAATCACGTGTTATTCAAAAATATCATATTTCCACTAAATCACTTTCCTTGGCCATCAGTAGTAGTTAACATATGTTTTCAAATCAATATAGAAAAACCAATACATTACAATCCTTATTTGTTTCAATAATATCATTGATAAAATAGTTCTACAAAAAAATTATTAAATCCAAAAATATAATCACCTTAATCATTCCACATCAACTGTATTAATGTCATATAATTGACCTTGATCTCTTAGATTATTCTAAGGTATATTTCCTTGACACTTGGGGAATTTGTTTGCATAATTCACCATCTCTTTACAGTTGAAGAAATGAACATTGAAAACTTCTTTCATTCCCTTTAAATAACAATCATGGTGGCATTTCTCTAAAAACTTATAAAAAAACTCTCATTCCCTTTAAGAAAGTACCATGGTGTTTCTTTTAAAAATTATCATATTTGAAAAAAATCTATCTTTCCCTTATTTTCTTTATTTATATTTTTCTTTTACCATCCTATTCTTTACTGACTTCCCATCAAAGCCATAAGACCTAGAGAATTATTTCTCTAACTTGATAGCACATGAGAGTATGCACTTGTATGATAGGAAGATTTGGGAGAGTAGTTACCTTTTAATAATTGTATTTAAACCATCAAATAAATGGTCAACATTTCTCTTTGGATGACGTATATATTCCATAATATTCTTTTCTAGCTTTGTAATTTTTGATTCGTGCTTAGATACATTTTCATATTCCTTTTTTCTTAGACTTGGGAATTGTATTTCCATATCTTCTTGTTGTTTGGGAGGAAAATAATTTTTTTAAGAAGATTAACTTAAAATCCTTCCACTCCATGTTTTATATTTCATCTTTATACTTAGTATTTCTAATCAATGGCCACCATTGATCTTTATATTTTGAGAGATGATAAAATTATATGAAAATCATATCCCTTTAATTATTTTCTAAAGTGAGAAATATATTATCTATGGAAAGTATCCATCGCTTCACTATAAATGTTTTTGTAGTCCAATTAAATGACAGAGATTGTTGACACATAAATCAGTCTAACATTGTTTTGCCACCTTATGTATCAGAAGGTTGCTTTATATGAGTAAGGATATTTCTAATAACCTGAGTCAATTTCCCCAATGTGGTTATAATTTTATTAGTTCTAGATACAACTCTTTCTCTAGCTTCATTATCATTCCTAGGAAGAAAATTCCTACATGGGGTATGTGAATTGATAGTGTTTCTATTCCTTCCACTATACGACATTTATAAACAATGTCATACACTAGTTCAGATCATAACATTATGAAACATAATGTATATTCCAAATATTAGTGAAACACTTAACATAAATTGGAAATTATATGCCTGGATAATATCATAATTATAAACATGGTTTCTTTGGAAAAATTTTCAAATCATAAAAATATTATCAAATCCTTTATAATGGTTTGTAAAGAAAATTTAAATTAACAAAATCATATCCCCTGGGAGTATCAAATAGGTTTGTAGTAAGGACTATTTTCATGTACTAGATAATGCTTGAGTCTAGCCCAACATTCCTTTTTGAGATTTATTATCCCTAGATACATCTGTGTCAGAACCATGTCTACTTGTAGTTTCAAGAAAGGGATGTGTATCTATGAAAACCACATAATATCTACCTCAAAAAAACTTTAGTATGTTATTCCATAATTATACTCAATGTTATTCATGGGGTTATATTACCTTATATATGTTTTTCTTAATCTAGTTCTCAATGTTTCTACTAAACTTTCCCCGATACCAAATGTAAAGACCCCAACCCTGGTATCTAGAGACAGTGCTTACTTTATTACATTGGCACTAGATAAAAACTATCACGTCCCCAAAGAATTTATAGTTTAGTAGTATTATTAAACTAGATAAATAAATAAAAATCCACATTACATTTTAAAAACATAAAATACAAAAAGTTTTTTCTTTTAGAACACCATTATTCCCCTTAGTATATCACTACATATCAATCATAAAACACTTACTAGTATCTTATGGAAAATAAAACATAAGAAAGGGGTGATATCAAATTCTTAGTAAGGGTATACATATAGTGGAATATATAATGAATAAATAATAATAATCAATATGTAAAGTTAAATAGGTAAAACACATTCCACTTAAATGATAACTTGATAATTAAATGCATGAAATAAATGATAATCAAATAAATCCATATAAATAATCACGTGAGCTTGAAATTCATCCATGGATATTTTAACTAATTGAATAATAAAATGGATATCAATAACTAATCTCAAAATGAGGTAATGAATAATTTTAGACATCATAAACTTACTATCAAGACCTTTCATAAGAAACATTAAAACTATGGGTAAAAATCTATTTAATTTGGCCAACTGATTTGCATCATGAGAGCTACCGATGCATCAAGGGGCTATATAATTTTTGTCGCCACCCATAACTTAATAATTACAATTCATTACTCAAATGAAAGGGTTAAAACATAATCAACATAAAAATTAGTATTGAAAAATTAACATGTGAAATGTTAATACTTACCCCAATCAATAAACATTATTATAAACTATCCATAATAATATGGTGAATGGTAATAAAATTGTTTATCCCCAGTAAAAATGATCATAAACCATCCAAATAAAAAATAATTATTGTTTCATTACAACATATCCTCATTGGATCATAAGTACAATAAATTTTTTATGTCATTGATGAATAAAAATTCCATTCAAATGATCCTTAAAAACATTCTTAGGGAAAATAAAATTTTAACTTTTAAAATAACCATTAAAAACTAAAAATTTACAGAAACAATTGAAAATAATTTTATTTGAAAATGAACCTATAAACATATAAAATAATATTTATAATATTTAGTTCTCATGATGGTGAGAAATTTTATACATTTCTCATAAGTTAAAAAAAATATTTATTTTACATTGTTGTAAAAGGGTAAAAAGTACCTTGTTCAAAAAACAACAAGAAGATTCCATAAAAAATGATTTTTAAAAAGTAAAAAATGTGTAAAAATGTATTTAATAAATTATTTTAAAATTTTCAAAAACATTTTTAGAAAACATAAATTCGAAAGAAAAGGCATTTTTGACCTAAAAGAGAAATAATATTGCCTTTTCATAAAAACATTTTATCAGTCATTTTAGGTTACAAAGAGAGAGAAAATAGTAATATTACTTGAAAAATTCATGAATAACCATATGATATTAAAATATATTGTGTTTAATATGGTAATATAAAATAATTTCCCCAAGGGAGACTTAAATATAAATAATCCCAAATAGTGATGAGACTGTGAAACAAACCCTTACCAATTTGGTAAATTTTGAATCATAAGCCCCATAAAATAAATAAATTAAAATGAAACATTAAATACCATTAATATAAATAGATTTGTGATATAAAATATCAAATTTTTATTATATACCCCACAAAAAATAAATAATCGGTGAATATGGAATATGTCTCATAGAAGTAAAAGTGAGACGAGAAATCCTTACCCTGAGTCTGATTTCCTTTGTATGTGTTCATACCTTCTATATAATAAATATAGAATTATAATACATTTATTTAAGACCATTAATAATATATATTATACCATATATTATTTAATTATAACCTTTTATCATTCTTTTATTAACCATTCTTTATCAGAATCATTATTTTGGGTGATAATTGCTTCGTTTTTCATGTATATTTTGGTATGGTAGTTTGGATCCTTATACTTTGATTATAGTTCTATAATCTCTATAATTTTAAAAATTATTTAAATACCATATATATTCATTATATACAAATTTATATTAATTCATAAAAGTTATATATTGAAAAACAAGTTGCATCGTTCATGGAGACGGTAGGCCATACGTACGGATGAATGCTGCTTTCATTTTTCATCGGCCGATGGAATGAAAAAAGATATAGAATAATTCACACTAAAATAATAGTTATTATCAAATATATATCTTATATAATCATTTAATCTATCCTTATTACCATCCAAATAAAATGAAAATGAAAAACACATCACATCGGTTCACAAGGCGGTAGTTCGACGTACACACGAGCGACGTTATTGTTTTCCGATTGGTTGGAAGGTAAGAATTTATATGTGATATTATATTCACCTAATTATTTTTAGTTTATGAAAATATCATATATTATTTAAATTTTTCCTTATTATCTTCCATGTAGATAATAAGTGAAAAACAAATCACATCGCATCATGAGGAGGTAGTCCACCGTACAAATGAGCAATGTTATCATATCCCCAATGGAATGGAAAGTAATAAGTTAAATGTGATATAAAAATTAAAGAAGTAAAATTATTTCAGAATTATATTATTTATATTTTATTACCATCATTACATCCAACCATGAGAGGTTTTGATGGAAAACAAGTTACATCGGTTCGTAAGGCAGTAGTCTTCCTTACACACGATATACGATTTTGTTTCCCATTTGAAGGAAGTTGAAATTGAGATAAATTATTTCAATAAAATAATAAAATATCAGTATATATGATATATTATTTTATTATTTTATCATATTTTTAGAATATTTTAAGGATGTGTAATAAGAAATAAAATAAAAATTAAAGTTTAAGAACTTTTCCACTTCTTTAGAGAGCCTCTTTATGTTTATACCTAAATCCTTATTATGAGAGTTTTATAATTAAAATAATCCCTATAGTATGCAATTAGAGATGTAAAGAATATAATTTGGAAGTTATTGGTTGAATCATATGTCTCTGGTAGTGTGAATAGGAGAGGAGAGGGGGTAGCCTTTTATAAGTGGGGGAGAAGATATACTTGGTGTTTTTGAAAAAAAAATGTGATACCCACATTTTTCACATGAAAAAAGGATAAAAAAATGGATAATTAACAAACCATGTATTATATAAGGTCTAAATATGTCTATAAAATAGAAATTTTACAAGTCTTTTGGTCATTTTAACCATAATCTTTTTAGTTTAACCCCTTGGTAAACCCGTTTTAACCTTAACTGTGGTAAATAATTTTTTATTGTTTTTACTATTCATTATGAGAAAAAATTAAGTCGGACATATTATATAATATAAATTATTTTAATTACAAATAATTAATTGATTTTTCAAAATTCAATTCATAGAATTTTCAAAATTCAATTTAAAATTAAACCCACAAACGCGACGAGAAAATGGTTTTCCAAAGAATTTTTTTTCAAAAGTTTTAAAAGTTTTTATATGAATTTTCAATAATAAATTGAGTACAAGGACCAAATTTAGATTAACTAATAAATAATTTCACTAAATTTACTTTTAAAACAATATTAAAATAAAAAATTTATTTTAAATGCTAAAATTTAAAGGTAGTAAAAAACAGAATTTTTTACTACTCATCAAAAAATTGATATTCTCAGAAAATTCAGGAAAATTCAATCTAAGTTAATTTTCACATGATAATTTAAAAAATTGTTTTTATTTTTTTTATTTAAATTTTATGAAATTGGTAAAAAAAAAATTTAAAATATGTGCGTAAATCTCGATGAAATTTCCTTTTAGAAAAATAAAGGTTTTCAAAAAACCATTCTTTTTTCTTTCAAAAGTTTATATTTTATTTATAATAAAAATATAACCATTGAATTTATTGTATACATATTTAAAATATATAATTTTCAAAATTTATTTAGTCCTATTCAAACCTTCCAATTTAATAGCTAGGTTATAATTTTATATTATATTACGGTTCATTTGGACTCAGAGTTGTGTGTTCCACAAGCTATCTAAGTCATTGAATTTAAATAAAAAGTAATATATCATAAAGTATTATGGGTGTTGCATTCTCTTATAATATTGTTGTTGTGTTTTATATATGCTATCAAACATAATGTTCCTCTTTTAAAATCTTAGTGTGTTTCAATACCAGTAATGGTAAATCGCCAATATCCCTTGGATAGAGGGGTGAGCAACTGCTCTGTCATCGAAGGTGCATCAAACGATGGAATACCAACAACATTTGGGGAAATTGATAGTTCACTAGAATTATTTGGTAAAATGGAATCAATCAGGTCTACTAAAGAAGACGATTATGTTGGTGTTCTCTGAGATGTTGATCGGTTAGGATCTCAAATTTTTTTTGTTCTTGACATTCATATAATTCAAATGATTCAGAATATATTAAATGTATAAAAAATTAAGAAGGAAACTTTTTTTACAAAAAAAAAAAGAAATAAATTGAACAATGCATATATGTATAAAACACTTATAAATGAGAAATTAATATATAGCCTCATTACCAATTTATACTTTCAATTATACGCATCTTCATTGTCTCCATTTTTATCAAATTCCATTATGATGAGTACTTTATTTTAACCCTAACTTGCAAGTTATTTTATTTTAATATTGTTATGAAAAAAATTCAATGTCTTGTGGTTGATGAGGTTTACTATCACAAATTACCAATTGATCTTCATCACTAATATCATACAAATATATCTACTTTAAGTGTAAAAAACACTCTAACAATAATTAATTTCATCGTATATATAATAAAACATATTCGATTATAAAGATAAGATGAATGGATAATGTTATACACACTCATTGGTATAGATAAAGTGAGAGAATTTGACAAAAGTAAAATGTAATAAATCTTTCCTTATACCCCTATCAATCTTGACTCGCTTTTATTTGAATAAGATAATGGAAAATTGAACATGATAGTTTAATTAAATTATATCAATCATCTTTACAAAGTATCTCACCTCTATAATTATAAATACACCACAATGTTGAGTTTTGAAGTCTTTTTCAAGATAAATTATATGAAACTTGAATCCTATTGTAGGCATTGAATCTCTTAGCCTACCTTAGAGGACCTCGAGCCAAAAACTCCAAATCATTTGATATTTTATCTCAATTTTAAACATTCATTATCTAGAAAAAAATTGTTACTTTTAAAATAGACAAAAATAACTACACATTAATAATATGAATATGATTATATACTTACACGACAGGTGAACCATTCAACAATCTATTTATTAACATCTTTTGTTAAGTCCAACTCATTTTGAGCTTGACCACTTAGGCACCTATTTGTATGCAAACTCAATTATTCAATAAATGGATTTTCAATAAGACCATTGAGTAGAATATATCTATGTGATTTTTGTAACTCTAATTTAGTCAGTTTAAAATTTTAACCCTTTAAAATTTGTCGTCCAATAGTTGTAAATATCGATAAATGGTTTTCTGAATTAAAATTAATAGAGATGTCATCAATACATCCAACATGCTTGAATCTAGTATTAGTCCCAGCCAAATACCTAGAATATAAATTCATGCACTCCTTCTAAATGTAACTTTTTGTAAATAGAGCCTTATGGTTGAGTTCTATTCCTCACATATGATTTCAAATGACCTAAGTACCTGATGAAAAAAACATTTTAAAATATTAAAAGTAAAATGAGAAATGACTATGATAATAAAAATAATATCAATGTACCTCTCAATTGAATGATTCCATTAATAGTGTACCATTCCACTATGTTTAGCTTCTTCAACTAAATGAACAGTCAAATGAATCATGATAGTGAAAAATGAAGGGGGAAATGAAAAAGTGTCAAAACAATTCTTTCTTGAAGTTTATCAAGATCGATTGGATTTAGAGTTTTTCCTCAAAGATCTATGAAATAGGTACACGAATAAAATTGAAATATAGTTACTTTTTCAGGTATCATATTACATAATTCCAAAAGTAACGACTACTCTATCAGAATATGTGATTTTGGACTTTTCAATCCATGTATGTTTTGATGTTTTAAGCCAACACACCTTGAAATGTTAGTTGAACATCCATTTGGAACTTTTAAATTCTTTATAGTTCAAATGAATACTTCTTTCTCATGATTTTTTATGGTAAAAATATTAAAATTATTCTTTCTATTCTCATTTTTCTTCAAACCATGCTTTATATTCATTGATTCCAAATACCAACAAGCATTAAAGTGATCCTTCAATTTACCCTTATCATTAAGCATTGTAAAAAATACATTGTTACATAAATTATTCTCAATATGCATTATTTCAATATTATGATGTATGAAATTAAACTCCTTATAAGGAAGTTTAAAAAATATACACATTTTCTTCCACTATTGTTTTTTAGATGCTTCAGATATTATACCTCATACCCTTTCTCATGTCTTTAAACTGATTACATTTTCCAAATTCTATAGTGACATTCATTAATTATCCCAAGATTTATGAAAAAGATAATACCTTTAGTGAGTTTATAAATTCAATATCTCCATTTAATTTTTTCTTATTAAACATGAATTTATGAGAAGCATCAATAAATTGATGATGAAACATAAAACACCATTATCTAGTATAATGTAATCATTGAGGTTCAAAATCAAAATTACAATTTGGATAAGCCAAACCAGTATGATTACTCTAACTGGATAACTTTCCTGGTCTAAGAAATTCACAAATTTTACACATTAAAGTAACATGAATTTTGATTTATTTTCTTATTAAATCATCAAATTTTTTCACACCATCATCCTATAATTCCCACAATTCATTAATTATAGGTTGAAGGTATATATCAATTTCATTTCCAGGAATTTTATTTCTAGGAACAATAATCAAAATAATGAAATAATTGTTCTTCATAAACATCCATGGAGGCAGATTTTAGGGGATCAAAATAACTATCCAGATGATATAATTAGTATTAAAGTATAAAAAAAAGGTTAAAACCATAAAAATATAATCCTAAACATAAATTCCTTGGATTCAAAGAAAATTTTGGATATAATGAATCAAACTAATTCAATGATGTTGAATATTTTATATTTCTCATCAATTTAATAATTTTTACTATCTTGATCATGTCACTTCATGTCGCATGTAGTCTTCGATAACATGAATGATATTTGAAAACATGGTTTTCAAAGAAATTAACACAATAACTTTGTGGGAGTTTTCTTCTTCTACTTCTTCATGGTGCTGCGTTGATTTTTACTCTCATTTTTTTATTAAAATTCATAATATTGTGTGATGTAGTATCCCGAATTTTAGACCATATGGAATTTACAAATGGATTTGATTTTTTCTATTGTTGTATGATCCATATTTAATTTTGGGATTAAGTTTCAAAGTTTTGAATGTCTAAAAGTGTTGTTTTGGGATGTGGGTTATGATTTGGTGGATGTCTCTGGGGTTTGGGAAAGCATTAGGGGAAGATAGGATGGCCTGACTACTGAAAATAGCTGCAACCATACATTCTCATTGTGTATTAAATACACTACATGAACCCTATTCAGAATATGAGGTTCAGAGGATTACAGGATGTGAAATCCCAGGGGATTACCCTTAGTAATTTATGATGTGTATCTAATACACATTGTGAATTTTGTTCACTCTATGTATTAGACACATGATGTGAATTATACAGGGGTTATTTTAAAAAAAGGGTCAAAGGGGGATCACCCCCCTCATTTTCTTTGGATATAAGAGGCACCTAAGAGGGTTCCCAAGTTTATAGTTCCTCCTCCCCCTCTCCTAGGGTTTTTGAGATATCTATCATCTAGTTTCTGATTCACGTCCCACTGGATGCATTGGATAACCCTCAGTACGTGCTTCTTTCCTCTTGCTTCCTTCCTTTGTTTATCTCTCCATCTTCAGTGTTATTTTAGTGAGATCTAATGCACCTTATTTTCATGGAATTTTTCAAATCTCAGTTTTCTCTCAAACTGAATCGATTTAGGGATTGATATTAGATGAGTAAAGAGTCATAAGTACGAGGTAGGCGGTAAACATGTCTCCCTTGAGTTTCATTGATTTATAAATTACATATTTGTTTTTCTTGCTGATATTTTTGTGTGATTCCTCTTAAATATCAATTTAAGTATTTAGAAACTAATTTACAAATTGATTAGGCATTTTTATCTAAAACTTAAACATTCATGGGTTTTCTCACTATATTGAATCATTCTTGTTTAATGTTTTTATTTTATGTCATAACCTATGCATCATCTAGGTAATGTAATCACCCTTCTCAGGAATGGTTTTGAATGCTTATAATTATAAATCCTTGCAGAGTTTTAATTTCCTTAAGTTGTATTGGATTAAATCTCATGTAAGGGTTGTATAAATTTTATCAAATGATATGGTTTATTTTCATTACCCTATTTTTATAATAAAACCACCTTTAAGATGCTCTCTCTTATCTAATCAAAAAGGGGATAATAAATATGAGATGATAAATATGATTAATGGAATGATTAAGTACATGGAATTTTCTATTTTAATTGAAATGAATAATCGGCATTACCCTCTTTTGAATACTTGCGTTGTGTTGAAATGTTTATGAACATGACCTCTTTGTAATTGAACTTTAATGATTACATGAATTATATTATGCCTTGAGTGATACTCGAGTTTTATTACAGATCATATTGGTTGGTCTCATAGGATGTTATAGATTATATGTACCTTTGGAAATACTTGGATCCTTTTTAGGGAATTCTAAGGACGGGCTCATAGGTTACTTGATTTATATTATGCCTAAAGTGATACTTGGATTACCTTGTAAGAATTCCTTGGATGGAATATTAAGGAGTGTTTTTTGTATTTTCCTTAAGTGATACTCGGATTCCCAAATAGGAATTCCTTGTATCGGATCATAGGGTAATTGGTATTATTATAAACATGTGATACTCAGTCTCCTACTAGTTTACCTTGGATGGGATCCGTGGGAAATGTTTCTATACCATGCCAAGAGCGATACTTGATACCCTATGTGGTGTTTCAGGGATGGGATTTATAATATCCCATATTTTTGGTATATTTTTTAAATTATATGGAATTATTTCTAGAAAAGATTCTTTGAAGGCCCTTAATTTTGAGGGCCGGTGAGCCCAGAACAAAATTTTTAACCTTTTAAGTTCATTTAAGTAAATGTGCGACCAGATTTTTCAAACTTTTAAACCAATTCTTGGATTAAAAATACGAGGTTACCATTGAACTCAGAACTGTGTGATTCACATAGAATGGACCTAACCTCAAACAATTTGGGTTGAGGGAAAAAGTTATTTTTCATACTTTTTAAAGAAAAATTTAAAAATAAAATAAACTTGTTTATTTTATTTTTCTGAATTTTCAAATCATTGCAGCTCAACGGTTTTCCAACCAAGAGAAATTGAATACAATATTTCATTAAATAAAACAACATAACAGAAATGCTTCGATGAATTTCTCTATTAATGAGATAACACGTTGGGGAATCAAATGTGGAATTCCTCTGATGAACCTACGGATAAAATCCTCTACAATAAAGAATGACGAACACCAGTAAATCACCAGCGACTTCGATGAACCTCGAATAATGGGACCGGAGGGTGATGAACGTCGACGATTTCAAAAGGAACATGAATCCTCTCAGGTGGATCACTTCAATGATGAACAACTTTAAGGTAGGGGTTTGTTTTGTTTTAAGTTTCCCCCTTTATCATTTTAAACAACGAATACGGATCAAACCACACACAGGTTGATTTGCGGATCGCTCGTTCTTTAATGAGGGTACTTCTCTTGGATATTTTCCACTACAATTACTTGATTAAATTTTGATAGAACTTCAAATCATTGTCCCATGTTTTCTAAAACTCTAACATGGAGGGTGTGGGCCAACATGAACAAGTCCTGATCCCCTCTCCCTTGTGTGTTTTGTGCATTTTTCGTGACTATGTATTCAAAGTGGCGATAAGGGGAATTCTAGGAAATAGTAGAGAATATGGAATCCCCAAGAGGCCGTAGGCTCAAGAAGTGTAAATAAAGAACTACCGGAGCAAACCCGGTAGTTCGTAGAACAATCCACAAGTGCGCAGGAAGATGTGTTGGGGTGGTACAACAAGAGATGTCGACCTCTATGCCGGTGGCTAGAAGAGGGAGGAAATGGACACCTAGGCATGTCAGAGCATCGTAGACCTGGCACTGCACTGTGTCGAACATGGAAAAAGTCTCAGTTGATTGACTATGGTGGAGGAGTTGGCACCGCGGATGAATCGCAGGGCAGGCAGAGTTGGACGCGGCTTCCAGCCGCAGCCTAGCCAGGTCGAACCGATCCTCCTATGGCGGACCGGGTAGGGTGCAAGCCGACCCTATGGGTCGGACCCGACCCACATCTCAATGGGCCTACGACCAATGAGATTGAACTAGGCTGGGCCAGATCCAAGTCAGGTCGGTCTAATCGGGTCGGACTGGACCAGGACCCAACCAGCCCCTTTTTGAAAAAAATGCCAATATCTTTCAAACTGGGTGTCCGATTGACGAGCCGTTTTTGGTGTTGGAACCCTCGCGATGAGTAAAATATTTTGGAATACTATATGGAGGATTTCATGGGAGTTGAAATTTGACGAATGTCTTGAGGAGCAGTTCTCTCAAAATCAAGTGCACTACGTGTGGAAACCATGCAGTTGGCTGAGACTTAAAGACTACTGAAAAGAGACCCTGTGTGGATTAGCTACGATGACCCAGTGGGAAGTGGATTCTATGTGAACTGGTAGGCCCACGGTGGGGAGTGGCTCCGTTTGACCTAGTAGACCCACGATACTCAATATGAGGAGCACCTCAGTATGGATAAGGTGGGAAGCAGCTTCTGTGTGACCCGACCTACCCACGGTGGGGAGAGACTTCTATGTGACCCAGCATACCCATGAAGGTTAGTGGAAATCAGCTTCTATGTGACTTGGAATTCCTACTGTACTCATTAAGTGGGAGTTCTCCAGCATCCCAAGGTGTTCGATGATATGACTGATGATCCTACTTTCCATACTCTAGATTATACCTGGTGTGAGTTGTGTTGTGTCGTGATCATGATTTGTGATCATGTTTTGTGGTTTTCCCTATGGATTGATTTGTGGTATTTCCTTTATGTTTTTGGGTCCCTACTGAGTATTTGGTTACTCACCCTTGAATGGGTTTCACCCACACATGTTGTGTCTAGTGTAGACGACTTTCGAGTTGACGGAGGACTTGGTGGTCCAAGACTCGGTGGTTCCTACTGATACCTGGAATGTCGGGTGTAATTCTACGACTTCTAGCAGCTACTCTACACTTACCCATTAAGTGGGGTTTTCAATGGATGACTTTTAGAGTTTTCCTTGAACTTTCCTTTTTCCAATTTATCTTTTGTTGGGTTTGTATTCTGTCCCATTTGACCTATAGTTTTTACTTTTACTCAGTACTTGTTTAGTGTCACACATGTTTACTTTTCCATCTTTGGGGTGTGGTTGTGTGTGTGGGTGTATAGGTACTCAGGGAAATGCCCCCAACTTGTAGGTTGATGCCTTTGGTTCTAGTAACCAACCCATGGCCTTCAGGAGGAAGGCTTTAGGCATGTCATGGCACAGACCCTAGGGGTCGAGTCCTAACAAAGTGGTATCAGAGCTGGTAAGTTCTACTTCAAAGACTAGGAGTCTATTGTTTTGTGTTTGGGAAATGGTGTTAAATGTTTCGAGTTTGACTTTCAGATTGGAGGAGTCAAGTTTTGGTGCAGTGTCCAATGTATCCATACACTAGGAACTTGAATTATACTTTTTTAATCTATAAATAAAAACATTGGTTGCATGCATCATATAAAAATTGAGTGTTTCCTTTTATAAGAGTTATATAACCAGGTATAATATATTAATCGTGGTATATATTGATATGTATCAGGATTCCTCCATGTAGATGACCAAATAGGATTCTAATATGTGGTCATGAGGATAACTCACCTAGAGATGAGGCCTTAGTTCAGGGACCAGTGTTAAAGATGGCCCCACCGGGTGGTGGACCATCGTTACCACCACCCATTGATCGGTAGTTACTACCAGCATTACTGGTAGAGGATACACGTAGGCTCAACAGCTTGCATGAGTTCCAGAGATAGATACCTCCTAGGTTTAGAGGAGAGATAGATCCTAATGTCACTGAGGACTGGATGGAGGTGGTGACGTGGGTCTTCCGCTTAGTGTGGATGCCACTCGACCAGATGGCAATCGTAGTCGTGAGCCTTCGTTATGGATCAGTAGGGAGATGGTGGAGTATAGTGATTCAGACTCATGATGAGGTGACCTTCTCTTGGGATGACTTAGAGCATCTTTTCTGGGAGGAGTTCTTCCACGTGACCTTGTTCTCAGTGATCATGTAGGAGCTGATTAATCTATAATAGGGTAGCAAGTTAGTGGTTCAGTACTTTTTGAGGTTTATAGACCTCTCTAACTACTACACAGACTTGGTGTGGGACCCTTTATTCAGGAACCGAACCTTTGATAAGGTACTCATATGTGAGATCATGGAATCCATGGTTTCTATTTGAATCCCCACCCAAGCTAGGGTACTGGAGCGAGCCCTTCTTATTGAGATCTTCCTAGAAGAGTAGGTACCGAAAGCTGGAGCCACCAACAGACATCAGATGGTAGAGTCTTCAGTGGTGAGCAGCAGGCAGCAGACAAGGGGAGCCAAACAGGTTATATCTTTTAGGGGAAGACCCTAGGACACATGATCAGTTGTGGGAGGCTCCTAGAGCAGAGGGAGTCATCAGGAAACTAGACTGTGCTTCACGTGCAGCGGGAAGGGACACATGGCTCGTGACGGCCCGACCTACCGCATAGACGATTAGTAGATAGTCAAGAGACCACCAAGGTAGAGGCATAGGTTTGAGCAAGGAGGTTCGTAGGGTGGCAGACGTGATAGGGGAGAAGGAAGAGTGGTAGGTGGTGGACGATGGTTCGAGGTGCAACCACCAACACCCCCAGATGGTCCACCATTAGCTCAGGGAGCTGTCGGACAGGGGTGAGGCTAGCTTCAGGTGATGGGGGCTTATGACCACGATGCTCCAGATATGATTAGAGGTGTGATCTTTTTCTTTTACACCTTATCTGTAGTTCTTATAGACATAGGTTCCAGTCACTCTTTCTTTTCCACAAACCTCATTCGAGGCTCAGAGATTCTGGTAGAGCCGTTGGCTTGATCCTTATGATTAGAGACTCCTACGGGAGGGGATTCGATGATTACACACTGGTGTCAGAAGTGTGATCGTACTCTAGTAGGTGAGAGATTCATCTGGTATCTCATAGTAGCGAAGTTGAGGCCTTAGAACATTATCTTGGGTATAGACTGACTATCTACAGTTCATGCTCAGATCAACTATATTAGGTGCAAATTGAGGTGTGTTCGCAAGGATGGGACTAGGTTTTCTTTCACCAACGAGAAGGGAACTTTTGTAGCATAGGACAAAATTTCTCAGAGAAGGGTGAATCCGAACACTCACTAATTGTATAGCCTCATCCTCAGTGCAGTGGAAGAGAGGAGTACAATCTTTCTTGTAGTGGTAGATGAGTATGAGGATGTCTTTCCCAAGGATGTTCTGAGACTACCTCCTTGCAAGGATGTAGACTTCAACATCGACATATACCCTGGGATGACACTAATATTCACACCGATATATCGGATGGCTCCAGCAGAGGTTTGTGAATTGAGGGTATAGTTAGAGGAATTGTTGGAGAAGGTATTTTTTAGGCCCAACATTTCACCATGGGTAGACCTAGTGTTTTTTTCCAAGAAGGCATACGGGAGCTTGAGGCTATGTGTGGACTTGCAGTACCTGGACCAGATGACCAGGAAGAACAAGTATCCACTTTTGAAAATTGATGACCTTCGACCAGATGAAGGGAGTGAGGTGGTTCTCAAAGATAGACCTCAGATTAGGCTATCATCAGCTTTGAGTACGGGATGTAGACGTATCGAAGACAACCTTCAGATGCTAGTATAGACACTATGAGTTTTTGGTGATTCCTTTTGGCGTTACTAATGCCCCGGTAGTGTTCACGGGACTCATGAATAGGATATTCCATCCTTATCTTGATCATTTTGTGGTGGTCTTTAATGATGACATCTTAGTGTACTCGGCGTCGGAGGAGGATCACACTACACACCTACGGATAGTCCTGAATACACTCCGAGAGCACCAACTTTATAGTAAGCTCTTGAAGTGCCATTTCTGGATTCAGGAGGTCTACTTTTTGGGACATGTCATCTTAGAGGCTAGAGTTGTAGAGTATCTGGAAAAGATAGAGGAATTGCTTTATTGGGAGCCACCCAAGAGAATGACTAAGGTGTAGAGTTTATTGGGGTTGTCTGGATACTACCGGAGGTTCATGTCCAAAGTTTCCAAAGTAGCAGCAACTTTATCAGCCTTGAGACCTAAGGGACAACCCTTTCTATGGATGGAGAAGTACTAGAAGAGTTTCTAGGAGCTGATTCAGCTGCTTAAGAGTTCCCCCATATTGAAACTACCAAAATTGGGTGTTGGGTATATAGTCTTCTACGATGAATCAGGGACTAGACTAGGTTGTGTCCTGATGTAGGAGTTAGAATTGATCACCTGTGACTCACATTTTTTGAGGCATCATGAGTGGACCTACATAACCTATTACCTGGAGTTAGTAGTAGTGGTCTTTTCCTTGAATATGTGGAAGCACTACATGATGGGTGAATGATTTACCATCTACTCTGACCACAAGAGTCTCGAGTATATCTCCTCATAGAAGAAACTGAAATTGAGATATAAACGATGGCTATAGTTCCTCTAGGACTATGAATTTGAGATAGTCTATACTCTTTGGAAGGGGAACGTGGTGGAAGATGTGCTCAGCAGGTGGTTTGGTCTACAGCTATTGAGTGAAGCAATGGAGCAGTTAGCCATGATGCAGATATCCTTTGTGGATGATGATGGGGCAGCTTACCTTCAGTAAATGACTATCAATCCCCCACTCTTATAGTGATTTATGGAGGCACAACTTGTGGATTTTGAATGTGAGGCCTGATGTGCTCATTTTTCATTAGGATAGGTTCCTGATAGATTTTTTTGATAGGTGGGAAGCACGTCATCCTTTTCAGAGGATGCACCATAGTACTAGTGACATTGTGGGAGGAGGTGTTGAGGGAGTTCCATACATCTCCTTTGGTGGTATATCAGGGTGTGGAAAAGATGTACTGGGACCTTTGATATCAATACTGGTGGCCAGGGATGAAGAACGTAGTGGAAGAGTTTGTTTCATGATGCCTCACTTGTCAATAAGTGAATGCTGAGAATCTGGTTCTGGTAGGCTTGGACCAACCACTTGAGGTACTTTAGTCGATATGGTATGGTATCTCGATAGAATTTGTGATGGAGTTACCATGCACATCCAATGGATATGATTTTATCTGGGTGATCATTGACTGACTTACCAAGTTAGCTCACTTCATACCCATCCAGGAGCTGGGATCAGTGGACGACTTGGGTTGCCTCTACATCCAGGAGATAGTGCAACTTCATGGGGTGACTTCAATGATTATCTTAGACCACGATGCATGATTTATGTCCCGGTTGTGGAAGGGGTTTCAGGAGGCATTCGGGACTCAGCTGCGCTTGAGCACTGCCTTTCACCCTCAGACAGATGGTCAGATGGAGCAGACCATATAGACCTGGGAGGACATGCTTCATGCTTGAGTTCTAGATTTTGGTCACAGTTGTGAGGACCACCTACCACTGGAGAAGTTTTCATATAACAATATCTATCACTCTACCATTGGCATGACACCATTTAAGGCCTTGTATGGGCTACCTTGAAGATCAACTCTATGCTGGACAGACATAGTGGAGTCAGCACTAATGGGTCTAGAGTTAGTACAGGCTACCACTGAGATGGTACAAATCATCCAAGAGCAGATGACAACTGTATATATTAGGCATAAATCATATCTCAATAGGAGAAATAGACCCTTGTAGTTTAATGACGGAGAATATGTGTTCATCCGGGTCTCACCCCGATGGTGTTTTTGGAGATTTTTCCTAGGTGGAAAGTTATCTCCAAGGCTCATTAGATCATTTCAGATTATTAGAAGAGTTGGTGAGGAGGTGTACTGCCAAATTCTTAACACACAGATGCATCGGGTGCACAATGTTTTCTATGTGTCACAGCTGAGGAGGTACGTGCATGATCCATCACCCGTCATCGACTGGGGCGAGCTGAACATTGACGATGGGGTGACATTTACAGAGTTCCCAGTGGAGATATAGTATCTACCGAAGCGGGTCATTCATGGATGGTTGATTCCTCTAGTATGCATTTGGTGGCAGCATGGGAATCTCCAGGAGAGAAGATGGGATCAGAAGGATTAGATTCATACTCAGTACCCCCATTTGTTTGTTTAGCCTTATTTTGGCTTATGAGGACATGAATCCCAAAATGGGGGGAGTAATGTAATGTCCCAGATTTTTTGTATATTTTTTTAAAATTATATGGAATTATTTTGAGACCATACGCTTTGACGAAACTTAATTATTAGGCCCGGTGAGCTCAGAATATAATTTTGAACTATTTAAGTTCATTTAAGTAAATGTGCAAGCAAGTTTTTCTAACTTTTAAATTGGTGCTTAGATAAAAAATCTAAGGGCACTGTTGAAATCAGAATAGAGGGGTTTTCCAAGAATGGACCTAACCTCGACCAGCATGGGTCGAGGGAAAAATTATTTTTCATACTTTTTAACGAAAAAGTTAAAAATAAAATAAACTTGATTATTTTATTTTTCTGAATTTTCAAATTGTTCCGGCTCAATGGTTTTAAAACAAAGAGAAGATGAATACACTATTTCATTAAATGAAACAACGTAACGACGTGGCGACGTAGGGTAACAAAAATTTTGTGACACGTTTATCTATTAATGAGATAACATATTGGGAAATCAAACATGATATTCCACTGACGAACCTATGACAAAAATCCTCACCAAAGATGAACACTGGAAAGTTTCCAATGACTTTGATGCACCTTGAATAATGGTACCGTAGGGCGACAAATGCCGACAGATTTGAACGGAACTTGAATCCTCACAAGTGAATCACTTCAGCGACAAACACCTTTGAGGTAGGGATTTGTTTTGTTTTATGTTTCCCCATTCATTGTTCTAAATGAAAAACACGGATCAACCCATGAACAGGTTGATCTGTGGATCACTCGTTCTTATGGTAGGGTACTTTTCTTTGGTTTTGTGTACCAGGATTACTTGATTAAATTGTGATAAAACATTAAATCATTATCCTGTGTTTTCTAAACCTCTAATGCAGAGGGCACAGGCTGACATGAACAAGGCCTGAGCCCCTATTCCTTGTGTGTTTTTTACTTTATTCATGACCATGTCTTTGAAGTGATGTCAAGGGGGGTTCAAGGCCATTGTAGGGATGATGGAACCCCTAAGAGGCTGTAGGCGCAAGTGACGTGAAGAACGGACCATCAGAGTGGACCCGATGGTCCGTAAAAAGAACCCATCGGCGCACTGGCACCGGTGGTCATCGGTGGTGGCCCAAAGTGGTGGTCTCAAGTGGGTGGTTACATGCCACAAAGGCATGCCAGAAGATGTTCTATAGCCAACTCGGGCCGTGGTGGTGCGGAAAGAGCCGTCAGACTCCGTGTCGGTGGTGGGTGGATGCGGTCACCCGACCACATCGGTGCACCATCGACAAGGCACAGTGCCATGTCACATACAGCAAAGGCCGCATTCTATTGACTATGGTGGGGGAGGCAGCCCCATGGATGACATGCAGTGTAGGGGGAGCTGGATGCGGCTTTCAGCCACGTCCTGGCTAGGTGCACCATACAGGGCGCGGGCCGGACCTGTGGCCCAACAGGCCTGCGACCAAAAGGCCAGACCATTCCAGACCCAGGCAGGGCCATATTCGTGTTGGGTCAATGGACCCAGGTCAGGTCGGTGGACCCTGGGCTGCGTCAGGTCAGGTCGGATCGGACTTGGACCCAACCTGCCCCTTTTGGAAAATATGTCAATATCTTTCAAACCTGACATCTGATTAACGATACATATATGGAATTATAAACCTTGTGATGAGGTGGAAAGTTTGGAATACTCTTTAGAGGATTTAATAGAAGTTGAAATTAGATTAATAGATTGAGGAGAGGTTCTCCCAGAATCAAGCACGCTATGTGTGGAAACCCTGCGGTTGGATTAGACCTAAAGTCTGCTGACAAGAGACCCTATGTGGATCTGCTATGATGGCCTAGTGGGAAGCGGATTCTGTGTGACCCGGTAGGCCCATGGTGGGGAGTGGATCTCTATGACCCAGTAGACCCATGGTACTCGATAGGAGGAGTACCTCGGTATGGACAAGGTGGGAAGTGGATTCGGTGTGACCCGACATACCCATGGTGGGGAGAAGCTTCTGTGTGACCCAATACACCCACGGTAATAATCAGAGATAAGTACCACGACAGTCCAAGGTTTGTAGTAAGTGGATTGTATGTGACCCATTAGGCCCACTTTACTCATTGAGGAGGAGTTCTACAGCAATCCATGGTGTTCGATGATATGACTAATGGTCCTACTTTCCATACTCTAGATTATACATGGTGTGAGATGTCTTGTGTCGTGATCATGATTCGTGGTCATATTTAGTGTTTTTCTATGTGGATTACTTTTTGGCCTTTATTTTGTGTTTTGGGGTCCCTACTGAGTATTTTGTTACTCACCCCTACATGGGCTTCGCCTACCCGTGTTGTGTTTGGTGCAGATGACCGCTACCTTGATGGAGGACTTGGTGGCCTCGGACCTGGTAGTTCCCAGTGAGACCAGGAAGGCAGGGCATACTTCTACAACTTCCAGAAACTAATCTACACTTACCCATCATGTGAGGTTTCTAGCGGACGACATTAAGAGTTTTCCTAGTACTTTCCCATTTCCCATTTATCTTCTGTTGGGTTTGTATTCTGGCCCATTTGACCTACAGTTTTTACTTTTACTCATTATTTGTTCAGTGGCATTCATGTTTACTTTTCTATATTTGGGATGTGGTTGTGTGTGCATGCATATAGGTACTCAGTCAAATTCCTCCTACTTGTAGGTTGATGCCTTTGGTGCTAGTTTCCAACCCTTGGCCTTCGAGAGGTGGGCTTGGGGCATGTCATGGCATGGACCCTGGGGGACGGGTCGTGATAGGATCAGTGGGTTATGAATTTATACCATACTGAGAGTGATACTTGGGATTCCTCTTATGGATCTTTATGGATAGACTCTTACAGTGATGGGTAATTATAGTGCTCTTAATGCGATACATGGGATTCCTCTTTACGGATCACCGTGGATGGTCCCATGATGCCTTTTGATTAAGTATTATGCTGAATATTATTTAACTATATAAGGAATGATAGCTTATCAGATTTAAGGGAACGTTTATCAATCCAAAGAATAAGTTTGGGTTCAATCCATGTTTATATGTGGCCATTATGAAGGCCCAATAATGTCCCCATGTGAATATAACTGAAATATATATATGTTTGTGTGTGTATGTGTGTGAATTGTATTTTTATAGGTTGAAAATGCTTTGAAATATCCAGGCTTAGGATGAAGTAGGTAAGGTCATCCAAGTGTCCCTGAGAAACCTGATCAAACATGTTTACTTTTATTTATTTATTACTCACCCGTCAAACCTACACACTACTATATTTTATATTCATATACTGGATAGATTTAGACAACATTGGTTGTGGCCTACTGAGTATATCTCAAACCCTTTTTAGACCTCCATTTCAATAGGGTTCCTGAACAAACCTCATATTTGTAGGTTTAGGTTTATGGATTCCACTTATCTTGTTTATTTGTAGATGGGATCTTGGGATCACATGACTGTTTAGAGCTTGGGATGATCATGGAGTTATCCCTTGAGGCCTTTTATTAATTTTCATTATGCATGTATTGTGGTGTATGGTAACACCTACTATATATTTATTTCTTAATTATGTAGCCTCATATTGACATGCATGTATGATTATATATTTGAAATTGGATGGTATATCAGTTATTATATTTATCTTTTTTTGATCAGTCCCTTATTTATACTAGTTTAGCTATTTTATTCTATTTTAATCATTTATTCTATATTGATACCACTGTGATACTCTGATCATGAAGGTATAGTCTCCCCAAAATAAAATCTCTAGACCATCACTACTACTTGGAATCTTTTGGTGCATAGGTGGGTCCGTTCGAGGTCATGGGACTGATCAGCTTGGGGAACCGTTTTCAGTGGCCCATGGGTCAGGATGTTACAAAGTGATATTAAAGGATTTTTGTTTTCTTTTGTCTTACTCTTTTTTCAAGGTAGATAGGATACTAGGAATGTGTCTTCACTTGGTAAATATCCATGCCTAGTAGTGATCAACCCATGCATTGTGAAAATTCCGAGAGGATAGGGATGGGACTATTGTTCGTGTTGTTCATTGTTATAGTTGATTATGATTTCACCTTGAGTGATTGGTGTAATTTTACTACTCATTAATTTATAATATTTACAATATTTACCCTTGGCATGGTATGGAAAAGAAAATAACATTACATGCATCATTATAGGCACATTGAGATTCACATTCCATGCATATTCCATTCCATGTAGTTTCATTGATAGATATACCTTTTGTGATTATTTAGTATGCTTGGTTCTATAACATGATGTTTAGTTAGCATGTTTTCTTGTACAACTTGTTTCTATGATTATAGTACTAAGTTTAGCATGTTTATTTGTGTACCTTACTTGAGTGTTATGCCATGTTTATGTGATTTATCAAGCATGTTATCTTGTACATGTCTTTTTTGTGATTAGTGTGCCATGTTGCATGATTATTTAGCATGTTTATCTATTTACCATTATTAGGTAATTATTTTCTGTATTTTTCAGTATTTACTACATCTGATAGTATTCCTAGTTATAATTTTGATATATAATTGGATATTAAGGAGTCAGTATCAACCTAAATGGTGTTTTCCCACATATATTGATGGTGACACCTTAACTAACCAATCATGACATGTTTGAGGCATGGACCATTTGTTGTATGGGATGAAACATATTATTTCCAATTATATGGGATCCAATTTGTAATTTATAAAGTGTATGGGTACTTTATAAATTGGAAAATGGTAACCCATATAATCAAACCATTATATATGAGCTTGTTATACCTAGATACCATGGTGTAAATGTAAAATCTAATAACCCTTAAATCTAAAATAAATGGCTTATTTATGCATTTTATTCTTTTCTTGACCCGTATAGGTCAGCCTTGGATCATTATTCTTATGATATAGACCCACTAAGGGTGTTTTAAATATTAATGTTTAAAATGTTTCAGCTTTCATTTTTATGAAACCAGAAGGACTTGATGGGACCCTCCTAGGTCGCCTTTATTCTGGTATGACTTAGTATTTAACCCCATGGGGGTATGTTATGTTATATAGGGATAGTTATTTAAAGTGTATGCAGCTACCTATATGGGTTCACATAGAGATGTATGGTGTAATATTACTTAACTATTCCCCACTTAATTTATATTAGACCTGCTATCAGCTTTTGAGCTTTATTTATATGATTCATTAGTTAATTAAAATTCTAATTACAACCTAAAGGGTGTTTTCCTCTATAGATCTAAATTGAAATTTTATTTAATTAAATTTTTTTTGAAAGATTATGAATAAGTAAATGATGATTAAAATAGAGTTTATGTGATAAATTGACTAATTGTGACATAATGTTATTTAAATAATTAATTCTTGAAGGGTAGTTTGATACAACTTTCCTTTATACCATGTGGTGTTGGTTAAATAATGTGTTAAGTACAATTTTCCTTATAACTGGCACTTTGAGTTTTGAATTTAAACATTTAATGTTTATAGATTAAATTTTAATTAATTAAATGCCTTAAAATAAACATGTAGAGGTATTTTTATCCATAACCTCTTTGTATGGGTTGTTTAAAGTGTCTCCCTAAGATTTACCTTAGAAAGGGAACATGAGCATCACTCGTAAGATTCTGTAACTTTCTTATTTTTCATTGAACCTAAAGCATAGGTGGGGGGCCCAGGTGAATCTTCTTTTCATCACCTAGTTACAAGGACTACATTTTAGGTTTTTTTTAATGGGGCTAGATCGAGGTAGGTATCTCCCTCATAGTTTTAAAAATCTATGTAAATGGTCGTGATGAGTTTCTGGTGTGATGTACCATTCAGGCATCGCTTTCCCCTAGTTGGACTCTTAGTTTCAAAAAAAATGACACTCGGGATGGATGGGTGGTAATTTTCTAATTTTGACCCTTATTATAGGAATGAGATCATGTAATGCTCAGTTTTAGTGGGTTAGACATACCTAGGGAATGATCGGCTGCTTACTAGGTTATGTGGCCCTTCATCTTTTTCAGTGACGGATGACTCGGGTGGTATTCATTTGGATTTTTCTATCATATGGGATAATTAAATTTTGGGATAGTTCTTTTTGTGGGCCATCAAATACCGAGATGCATAGGGATTATGAGAATATGAATGGTATTAAGGGTGTGTTGTTTTCTAGTAAAATCTTAGTGAAGTATGGATTGATACACGAGGTGTAGTTAACTAGTTAAAAAGTTACAGAAAACCGTATGAGTTCAATGGTATTCATTACAGAATTTACCTATTTTCTTATGTTCAAAGGTCTCTTATAGGGTAGAGTGACCTAGCTTTTGATATTTTGATTTACCCCAATACTGGAGGATGACATTATAAAAAGGATCAGGTGTTGTGACATTATTGGTCAGTTTGGTTTGTATTTTATGCCTAATGTTATGGAACATGTGGATGTAACTCAATAGGAGTTTCATGTTTAATTCTAAAATAAACCTAATCTAGCATGCCTTCTAGTGGATATTTTTCATCTCTTTTTTGTTAAATTCTTGTTTAAGCGTGTTGGAAACATCCAGGACCCGTAGTCAGTGGTCGATAGAACATGTGAGGTGGGATGAGTTCCATTTTCAGAAAATATAATGATAAGGACACTTCTAAGTTAGGGAGAATCACATGGATCCTAGAAAAAGTGTGTATTTCCATGTAAATGGAACACAATTAAGGAGGACCATTTGAAGATGTCTCGTACTTCTTTTGAATTCCCTAGTGTCCGGTAAGCTTTCAAAGGTTCTTGAGAGGCATCATGATGATGATATGGTTGGATGAGTATGGAACCCTTGAAAAACATCATTGATCATGTATGGAATCTAGTAGTTTGGTTTCATAAACACAAGACTCCTTGGTAGTGAGCGCATCATGTTCATGTTATAATGATGTGTCAGCAAGTGCAATTGAGCGTCTTTAAAAGAGTTGGCATGACGTGGTCTAACTATCCTTTACTTTTTTTTAGTTGAATTGCCGATGGATCATTACCACAATGAGCATTTTGTTTTGATGTAGGAGGAGTGTCTTGGGTACTTTTTGGAAATCTTTTAAATTCTTTTGTCATACACTTGTCTTAGTGATTATCATGTACCCTATCTTTACATCATCTGAGTACACTAAGATTTCATTGGTTATACATCAGGATAAAAGTTTAAAATTATCTTTTGTTTTAATAAATAAACTCAATGGGATTTATTTTACGAAAGGATGATTGTTTTAGAGGCATGGTTAGTATTGAGTGATACTTGATTTCTCGAGTATGAATGTCTTGTATAGGCTCATAAACACCATCCATTTACCTTTTAACTCAACCTCTATGTAGATTCCTTTTTCGACTCAGTCAATGTTATAAAGATGTGGAAATTTTGGATTTTTTCTGATGTCTCACTTGTAAATGTGAAGTATGGAATAACTTGGATAAGCTCTACAGACTCCATTTGATGATTTTGAGGATACCCCAAACTCCGATCAGGCTTGGATGGGATGTTTTGTGGGTGAAGATCCAATTGTGTTGGATCAGGTATACACTATGTTCATGATAATTCATGAAAACGTAAATGAAAAAGTAGTGGTTCAATCAGAAGATGTCTCCAGGAGTCAAGTAATAGCTTTGGTGGACATTCTCGTAGTGAATGCAAAGTTACTTTGGATAATGCACCATGTTTTAAGTTGTGATACATAAGTTGTATAAGCTGATAATTTTTTAGAATATTCGGCTAAAAGTGCATTGACTTATTTTCTTTTGTCTCAATTAATATAGTTAGTGAGGAACCACATCTAAAACATCATATGAAAGAGGCGAGTGTATTGTGAGTTGATTGAGGCATTTTAATAAAATCTAGCTTAACCAGGTTGTTTGAGGTTTATTGGGAGTCAAACATTTAATCAAGCTAAGAGTCATGCCATTGACATCCTTAAAATGTTATGGGAATCATAAATAGGCCATTATATTATTGGGGAGTACTATGGGTCAAAATTGGACATTAAATGTTAGAACCCATGGTGGTAAGTTTCATGGTCCTATTGATGAAAGAGAGGATGAGGTGATCATTTCTCATGTTAGAAGGGATCAGGTAAGATCTATCTTGATGTTTCAGTTTTGGAGTATGAGCATTGGCTTGAGTTTCAATAGTTTATCTTATCTGTGTTAAATGTGATGCTTTGAGGTGCACTGGGCATTTGGAAATGAAGCGCAACCATTTGAATAGAACTTAACCACCTAAGTAGGCCATGAGTTGTTTTCTTTTTTTCCCCAAGGATTCTCGGGGATGATAAGTTCTAAGTTGGGGAGATTGTAGCATCCCATGTTTTGGACCATATGGAATTTCCAAAGGAATTTGATTTTTTCCATTGGTGGATGAGTCATCCTAAATTTTAGGAATCGGGATGAATTTATGAAAGTTTGAAACTTAAAAATTGTTGTTTTTGGATGTGGGTTACAATTTGGTGGAAGTATTAGGGGTTTGGGTGAGTACTAGAGGAAGAACAGAAGGATGGGCTGCTGAAAATATTTTCAACCAAAAATTCACATCGTGTATTCCATACACGATGTGAACCCAGTTCATGGGATGTGTCTAGGAGGATTATGGGAAGTAAAATCCCATGGGCTTAGCCCCAGGAATTCATGACGTGTATCTAATACACATCATGAATTTTGTTCACTATATTTATTAAATACAAAACATGAATTAAGAGGGCCCTATTTTAAAAAAAAGGGGAACATGGGTCTTGACCCCACTTTTTTGTTTCAGATAGAAGAAGAACTCGGGATGGTGCACAGGCTTATAGCACCTCCTTCCCCTCTCTTAGGTTTCTTGAGATCTCCTATGTTTGATGTTCAATTTATGGATTTTTTGATGTGTTGGATATCCCTCGATAAGTTCTTCCCTCCTTCATTTATCTCACTATCTTCAGTATTATTTTTGTGTGATCTATTTCACCCAATTTTCATAGAGTTTGTCAAATATACATTTTCTCTCAAACCGGATCAATTCAGGGATTGATATTGGATGAGTAGAGTTTCCTAAGAATGATGTATATGGTCTAAAAATTTTCCCTTAATTTTTTTCGATTAAAAAATTACAATTTTGTGACACTCACCGGTATTTTCATGTAATGCCTCTTAGATATAAATTTAAGTATATAAACCCTCATGCAAAAATTTATTATCCACTATTCTATAAAACTTAACTGTTAGAGGTTTTTCTCTCCATATCAAATAATTCCCATGGAATTATTTGATTTTATACCCTGACCTGTACTTTATCTAGGTAATGTAATCACCCTTCTCAGCAATTGTTTTAAACACTTATAATTATAAAGCCTTTCGTTGTTTTAATTTCCTTAAGGTGTTTCAGATTTAATATCGTGTAAGGGTTGTATAAATTGTATCATATGATATGGTTTGTTTTCCTTTCCATGTTTTTATAATAAAACCACCTTTGAGGATTGTTGTATTCTAAAATCAAAAAGGGTCTAATAAATATGAGGTGAAAAAGATGATGAAATACATGATTAAGTACATGTTATAATTGAAATGAATAATGGGAATGAACCTATTTTTTATGCTTTATTTATGTTAGAATATTTATAAATATTTCCTCTATGTAATTTAACTTTAATGATTAACTAAATTTTATTACGCCTTGAGCGATACTCGGGTTCCTTTCTACGAATCATCTTGGATGGGCTCATAGGATATTAGATATTATATGTACCTTGGGAAATACTTGGGTTTCCTTTTTAAAAACTCCAAGGATGGGGTCATAGGTTAATTTATTTATATTACGCCTAGAGTGATACTTGTATTTCATTATAGGAATTCCTTGGACAAACTCTTAGAGAGAGATATTTGTATTTTCCTGGAGTGATACTCAGATTCGTATGTAGGAATTCCTTAGATGGGATCATATGATGATTGAGATTATTATACCCATGAGTGATACCCTCCCCCTAGTGGTTTACCTTATATGGGATCAGTGGGAAATATTGATATACCACTCCACAAGTGATAATCAGTCCCCTATATGGTGTAACAGGGATGAGCTAAGTTGGTTATGACTTATACCATACCGAGAGTGATACTTAGGATTTCTATTATGGATCGTCTTGGATGGAATATTACGATGATGAGTAATTATAATGTTGCTCGTACGATACTTGGGATTCCTATTTATGGATTTCCTTAGAAGGGCCCATGACACCATTTGATTAAGGAACGTAATGCCTCTTGTTTAAATATATAAGGAATTCTATCTTATCATATTTAATGACATGTCCACCAAGCCAAAGAACATTCTTGGGTTTGGTCCATGTTTTTATTCAACCCTTATAAAGGCCAAGTTATGTCCCAATGTAAATACACCTGAAAAATACACACACACACACACATTATATCTGTACAGGTTGATTGTGGTTTGAGATATTCCAGCTTAGGCAGGCAAGTATGGTTGTCTAGGTGTCCCTAAACAACCTAAGATGACTTGTTTTCTTTTATTTATTTACTACTTACCTTTCATATCTTTATACTGTTATATTTTATATTCATGTACCGGATAGATATAGATGTCATCAGTGGTGTCCTATTGAGTATATATCACACCATGTTTGGGCCTCCATTGCATTGGGGTACCTGAAAAGATGTCTTGTTTTCAGGTTTAGGTTTATGGTTTCCATTTATGCTATTCATTTTTACATGGAATCTCTAGAGAACAAGATTGAGTCAGAGCTTAAGATTCTCAGGGAGTTAACACTTGGGGCCGTTTCTTCATTTTCATTATGCCTGTATTGTATTGTATTATAACTTCTACTATATATTTACTACTTATTTATGTATCCTCATTTAGACATGCATTAATGATTGTATATTTGATGTTGGTTAGTTTATCAGTTATTATATTTATTTTACACTACTATGTACCTTATTTATACTACTTATGCTATTTTTTGTTTCATATAATCATTTATTCTATCTTGATTTCTGATATGTTATTCTATTCACGAGGTTATAGTCTCCCCACCATGAAACCTATATCAAGGCACTTCTAGTCGGTAACCTTTGAATATGGGGAGTTTCTCTTGAGGCCATGTGATCGACCTGCTTGGGGTACCATTTTATTGGACCTCAGGTTGGTATGTTACATATGAAATCTTATTCATTCTTCTTTATCAAACTCTTCTCCCCATAAAACCATGAAATCACTAGGGCATGCATGTATCTTTGTATAATCAATTCCATGTTTTTTAATGATTTTATTAATTTCATAAAATGATGTAGGGATATTAACTTCACTAAATGCATCCTAAAGAAACTCTAAAATCGCGGTAATTTCTTTGTCAATAATTCCATAGAGACACTTGACATGATACAACTTATTTAGAAAAGACAACTTCAAATACTTGGCACACCCTTCATACAATTCTTGTTGTCCATCCTAAACTAATTCATAAAACTCATTTTTAGTCACTAAAGATATGAGCAATATTAACATCCTCAGGATCAACTGAATAATATGTTAATCTATTAAAATTTTGGATATTGTATCACACAAAGACAAATGTTCCATTTATCAAGTTTCAAACTAAATTCTCCACTAGCAGGCCACATTGGGTTTTATTGATAAGATATTTATTATTTTTAATTTCCGTAAGATTTTATTTTCCATGCCAAATACAATATATATCTTGAGAATGAAACTATTTCAATATAAAGTGATCATATACTTTGTTTCTATTCAACTGTTATTTGAATTTACAATCAGGACACAAACATTTTATTCATCATTCACTGATCAGTTTGTAATTTCATAATATAAAAATCATTCCAAACCCATGGCATACCAAGGATTGTTTTGAGATAAATTAATAAAACTTTTATACATAGGTATTGGATTGTGAATCTTCTCTCTATGAATTCATATAGAATGATATAAATGCTTAATAAAAAATTACAATCAATTTTTAACATCACCTGAAGGTTTCGGGTTTAGAAGAATCATGTGACGAGTGTTTCCCAACATTTCTTTTTTGTGTGTGTCCAATGATCAATCTAATATCTGCATGGTGATAATTATTGTGTTCAACAGAATTAAATCAAATAAGATAGACACCATTAATCATGTCGGAACGAGAGAGAGATAGAGGATCACAACATATTATTTATAATTAATTTAATTAAATAAGAATTACCTTGATGGAATTCTTTATTAATTGATGGATCTAGAAACAAATATGTGATTTAATATAATTTTTTTGTAGGAATCAAGTGTAGATTCCCTCTTTCAGTGGTCCACATGTGTTCTAAGAATCTCTAGATGTCGCTAAAGGAATCTTCAGGTGCTAGCATGATAGATTCTTCCATAGTCTTCCTTTGATCTCTACGAGAATTGCTTCCATAGTGTTCTCCTTGATCTAGTGGAGGAAGATTTCTCTCCATTATTGGGATCAATCATAGAGAAGATATATCTCAAGGTCTTGAGAGAATTCTCCAATTCTATTGTGCACAACCCAAAAAAATGAATTGTCCTATTGAGAAAATAATATAATTGGGTTTATATATCTCTTGGGTTACAATAAAATAATTTCACAAGTGACCTTTATTATTTATTTAATCCCTGCAGTACCCCATTTCAAATAATAATATTATTATTATTATTTCTGGACATGCTCTTAACTTGCGAATTTAATTAAATACCATTTAATCAAATAATATTCAATATTTATTATTTATCATGGGACCATTAAACTCAGTATGTCATTCCTTTACAATATTTATCAATCCTTAAACAATTACTATTTATTTATTAAATAAATATCACTTCACTATTCACCAATAAATAAATAGATATTATATTCACTAAATAGAAAAAAAATATTTATTAAATACTCCACTCACATTATATTATCTCGAATATCTTGTGATGGAATATATGCTATCAAGAATACATTAATAACTATTAAACCATGTTCAAAATTAATATTTATTAAAAAATTTAAATAATAAATAATAATATGTTATTTAACTAAGATTCTAGATACACTTAGTATGTGACCCTCTAGGCCTCTTTCTCAGTGGCATTAGGCGAGGCAGCCTAAAGTACAAGGTTAGCATCTAGCAACACACCAAGGCACACATAGATAAATAATTTAATGTCACAAAGACTTAATATCTTATATGGATTCTTATTGTGTAATTTAATCCCTTCATCACAATATCTCCAATCAAGCAGGTTTCATGCCAATGCCATCAACCTATGTGATCGATGTATCTTTCCTTAAATTTTCAAAAATAGAACTTGGCTATAAAACACCATGGTCATGGATTTATTTAGGATATATCATTCCCATCAAAGGGCCTGAGATATTAAATTTCGTTAAATAATAGAAGGGATAAATCCTTTTTAGCGCTATTCATTAATGAAATATTACTCGTGACGCATCCAGTATATCCTACCATGTTATGAACATCTATCATCATGGTTTTAATCAATACTTCAAAGTAAGAAACTCATAATACTCATTAATAATACTCTTAAAGTATGATTACCAATACACACATCCATAGATACTAGCATCCAAAAACACATATAAATGTGGATTTCCTCTTAGTGGGTCCCATTCTCATAATATCCTATTGGATATTACTTAAGGCGTACAACCTGAGAAGGTGCCTTAAAGTCCCACAAGAATCCACCCTTTATAGTATGTATCATTTTTGTCCCTCTAATTATATCATTCAAATACATAACATATATTTATGAATAGTGTCATTACACTTCCAGGGTCTCATAATAGCGGGGAATTGCTATGACCATTTAGTGTGACAACTACTCTAGGGTCATTATCACATACTATGTTATGAAAAATAACAATAATGATGTGATAATAAGTTTATTAATATTAAAAACTATAAATACAAGTTATTATAAAGTACATTGAAGTTGATTATAGGGAACCAACTCCAACAGACTCCCACTTGCAATAAAGCCAACTGCTAACAACCTTCACTCTGCTACCTCTCACATGATACTCATGCTTCTTCTAAGATAGGACATTAGTCAAGGGGTCTACCATGTTATCTTCTATGGGTAATCTTCTCACTTAAACTTCACCCATTTGATAAAAAATCCCTTAAGAGGTGATACTTCCGTAGTATATGCTTTGTCCCTTGGTGTTACATTGTCTCTTTTTCAAGAGTCATCACCTCGGTATTATCACAATACAATGTGATAGGGCCTTTAATATTAGGTAATACATCAATCTCCTAGAAAAAGTTCTGAATCCAAATGGATTCCTTGGATGCATCATATGACTTTATATACTTGGATTCCACTATAGAATCAGCGACAACTGGATGCTTTGAACTCTTCCATCTTTCAGCTCCTCTTTTGAGATAGAAAACATATCTTGACTAAAACTTCAGATCATTCTAATATATCTAAAAACTAGCATCAATATAACTCTTGATGAAAAGTTCATCATATCTTACATACACCAGGAAAATATCCTTAGTTCTTCTCAGATACTTAAGGAAATCCTTAACAGTTGTCTAGTGTTGTTCTCCTGGATCTGATTGATATTTCTCTACCATGATCAATACATAGGAAACATGAAGTCTAGTACATATCGTGGAATACATGATTGATCTTATCATTAGAGAACATGATATCTTACTCATTATTTATTTCTCATGTTGTGTATGAGAATAAATTTTTTTAAAAAGATTTAAACCATGTGAAATTTGAACCAATCCCCTCCTAGATTGTTCCATAATAAATCTCTTTAGTATCTAGTCAATATATGTACTTTGAAATAGTCCAATTAGCCTCTTGGATCTATCACAAATGACATTGATCCCAAGAAAATTGGGTGCTTCGCCTAATTCATTCATGGAGAAACACTTATTTAACTGGTCCTTAATAGACTGTAAGACTGATATGTCGTTTCCAATAAGTAATATGTCATAAACATATACTATTGGGATAATGACCACATTCCCACTAAACTTCTTATGAAAACACGGATCACATTCATTCTTAATGAAATCAAATTCTTTTATGGATTCATCGAATCGAATGTTCCATGGTCGAGATGCTTAATTCATTCCACTAATGTATCTTTGCAACTTGAAAATCCTTTTTTCATCACCAAGAGTCACAATCCATTCCATTTGTGTCATATATAAATCTTCCTAAAGGTTCTTATTAAGGAATGAAATTTTGACATCCATCGTCCAAATATCATAGTTATGGTAAGCTGCTATAACAAATAGAATTCTGATGGATTTAAACATGGAAACTATTTAAAATGTTTCATCATAGCCAATGCCTTTATATTGTTTAAACCCTTTAGCCACTTTCCATGATTTATAGGTATTTTCTTTACCTTTCATGTCCAGTTTCTTCTTGAATACCCATTTTCATCCAACGGGATTTACATCAACGAGAACATTGAACAGAACCCAAACGTGGTTCTGATACATAGAATCTATTTTAGAATTCATCACTCCTTGCCATCTTGTAGCTTCTAAGCTCTCTATTTCATCCTTGTTGGATATTGGTTGATCATTTTCAACCAATAATGAGTCACCATCTTTGAGGACAAGAAAATCATATCTTTCTAGTTCTCCTACTTCGCTTATGCTTCTACAAAGTACTTGTGTTTCAGGAACTAATTCTTCCATGGGGACCTATGGAATTTGTTCCCATACCAACTCTTTTATATATTGTGCATCAACTTCATTGAATTAAATCATTCTCCCTCTTTCCCTTTTAAGTATGTGCTCCCTCTCAATAAATACATCTTGTCTAGTGAAAATCACTTTATTGTTTTAGGGGTTGTATATATAGCATCCCTTTGTTTCCTTTGGGTACCCTATAAAGATACACTTTGTGCCCTGCGGTGATAGTTTATTGCCTTAGAAGGCCATAAAAAATTTTGTGCAACCCCATACACATGTATGTGATAAAAAAGGTTTATTTTCACTCTATAACTCAAAGGGAATTCCATTTTTCACTTTAGTTGGTACTCGATTTAATGTGTATGATGCAGTTTGTAATGCATATCCCCAAAAGAATAATGGAAGATATGTAAGACTCATCGTTGGCCTTACCATGTCTAACAAGGTATAGTTCCTCCTTTCACTAACACCATTACACTATGGTGTGTAAGTTGGAGTTAGTTTAGATTGAATCTGAAACTCTCTAAAAAATTTGATGAACTCTTGGTTAAGATATTCACCACCTCGATTTGATAGAAGCTTATTTATCTTCATTCCAAGTTTATTCTCTACTTCATTCCCAAATTCATTGAATTTCTCAAAGGGTATATACTTATACTTCATCAAGTATATATATCCATATCTACTCAATTCATTAGTAAATGTTATGAAGTAAGAATATCCATCTCCAGATTCTACTAGAAATGGTTCACACACATCAGTGTGTACCAATCCTAGAAGCTCTCTGGCCCTTTCACCCAATCCACTAAATGGTGGTTTGACCATTTTTAATTTTCAACAAGAATTAAAAATTTCAAGTGGTTTTTACTCATAAAATTCTAGATAACCATCTTGATATAGATTTATCAAACACTTATCGTTTACACAAAAAACATAGTGATGTTATAGTTGGGTGTTATACAAGTTGCGTAAACATGATTCGTTTTCAATTTCCAATACTTTGTTTTCATAATTTAATATATAAAGACCATTATTTAAATGTTTCATACCATAACATATATTGTCCTTATAAAATAAACAACTTTTATTTACAAATTTGAAAATAAAACCATATGTATCTAGTCATCATAGAGAAATTATGTTCTTGGTAACCGTAGGTACATAATAAAAATATTTTAAAACCAAAATCATTCTTATTGAAAATAAAGGTGGTAGTCACCAATGGTTAGGGCATCCAACCTCGATCAATTTTCCACTCCCAGATCTGCCTCTCCTCTAGGAATCATTCAAAGTCTAATTTGTTTCTGTATTTAGATACAGATGTGAGAACCACAAGATGTATCTAATACTCAATGTGTATATTTAAAGATGACACATGATAATGAATGCACATTTATCATCCTCTTTATTTTAGGTGAAGTTCCTATTCAGTGTATTAACTTTCCACATGAGAAAAATACTGCCTCCTTTTCCTTTCCCTTACTCTGGATCTTCCTCTTATTGAAAGGATGGTGCTCAGGATATTTATATAGTTTATAGGTATTAGGCCCCTTTTCCTTATTCTTCCTTTTCTTATTCACCATAAGTGCCACGGGTTTATTATGCACCATGTCCCTATCCACTTGGAGAATCAAAGTAAGAAGTTCCGAGAGAATATTCTCATTATTTCTCATATTGTAATTGAAAATAAAACCGTAGAAGGTCTTGGGAAGTATTGAAAGTATGAGATCTATACACAACTGATATAAGAATTTAATCCATAAGTTGTTTAAGAATTCAATGTATCCACTTGAATACATGAGGCTCATCTAGTATAGACTCTCCAAGCTTTGTTATAAAGAAATCAATGTAGATAACATATGTATCTTATCTAACCTTCTCTTGATTGAGATCATGAAGGTGAGAAATCATGCTATATGCATCCATGTCCTCATGTTACTTCAAAATATCATTGGATAGGGATGATAATATGAATAACTGAACATATGTATCATCATTCATATGTTTTTCATAGAGAGATAGATCTTAATCACTCTCATTAATAGGGGCAACTAGAAAAGGTTCTTCGAGCATATAAAATTTCCTTTCATGATGAAGTATAATGCATAACTGCATTTACCACTCTTGGAAATTTGTGTTGGTGAGAAGGTTATCCTTATCAAGTATGGATTATAGTGATATTTTTTAAGACATTTTAATGTTTTTTCTACAAATAAGATGGGCATAATTTTAGTACTTTATTTGATAAAATTTAGAAAAATAAATAAATATTAAATTTATTAGCCTCCCACTATTTTATCAAAACCTAATATCTATCACCATTGGCTTCAAAATATTTTGTTTCTTGGAAATTACAGTGAAAATGATCCATATTACCCTTCTAATTAACCCAAATTTGGTTGGTCAAGTTACTTGAATGGTTTTAGTTAGGTATTACAATATTCAACTACATTAACTTCATAGTTCCTTGATAAGTTGAGTGGAATCCCCAATCCTAAAATCATTAATTTAGATTTTCTCAACCTTTGGATATTAGTTACACCAATTCATTATTTGGTAATCAACCATTTATGTGAACTAAGTTTAGTCAACCCAAAAATTCAAGTTATAATTCCCTGATAATTGAAGTTATGTAAACTTTAGCTGACCAAACACTTTGAACTATAGTTAGATTTTTACTATAGTAATAGAGGGCTATAACGACTTAATATATATAATTGAGGGATTTTATACTTTATTCATGAATTTAAAATTATTATATTTATTACATGATTGTTAATATTATGTGGATTTACTTAAGTGATTAACCATGTCTTCAATAATATTTATGCACAAGACAATTTATTTTAGTTTTATTCTGTATGCTTGTTAATTTCATTAATTAATGTGTTCACAAAAAAAATCCACTATTAAATAACCATAAAACTAAAAGAAATAAAATAATAAAGTGGTATGATAATGTGATTTTACTAGTGTTTAGTTTATCTGATGGTTGAGAAACCAATTGTTGATTTAGGGGGGAAACAGCTTGAACCATTTAAGGTTCATGTTACATCTTTCCACCTATCCACCTATGTATCTCTCTTGGATTGGTTTCACCCCAACTTCTAACTTGAACTACATCCAATAGTTTGGGAGCTCCATCCATTACATATGGTATTACTCATTCATAGGTGAGGGAAAAAAGGTTTACATAAAAGAAACCATGGATACACATACCCTACAAAATAATAGGAGAAAAGGCACACATGATAAAAATTTAATTTAAGAATAAATTAAAAGGAAACCAATCTCATACAAAGGTATGGTTTTTTCTCATGACCATTCACATGCATGAAAATAATTACACATTAAAATTATCATTCAATTAATAATCACTCTTATTTAAGATAAATCCCACTCAAATAATTAAATTATCATATTTAATTAATCAATTATTTTATCTTAATTCTCATCCAAATTTCATTGAGATTATCATCCCTTATAATTTTAAAAAAATTAAATTAATTCATTTAAAATTAATTGTGTAATTAAATGTACCTTGGAATACCCATACAAATCTACCCAACATGTATTATACTCATATACTATTTACTCTTACGACATATGGCATACATGACTTATCACATACTTTCATAATGTGTAGTATCAACTTAATGATAACATGAATTATATGATTTTTTTATCATGTTTTATATTTCAATGCATGTAGAGTAACAATTGTAATACGACTCATACATGATATTTAGACCTGAACATTATGCAAATATTAATTAAACATATACATATATATATATATATATATTAAAACCCATCACATGGAATGTATTATCAACTTAATGACCACACATAAGAACATGTAACATGGTTTACATAATATAATAAATAAATCTTAAATTTTCATAATTTAGTATAAGTACATGATGTATACAAGCGAGCTACATGACATGTACATATCTTACTATCTATCATGGTACATGCCTAAGGACTCAATGTTTAAATCATTCCTTAGAAAAAATGGAGTACACGACCTATCCAATGGGATACACATTGTGTCATCTTCGAATTACATAGTCACCAGTCAGGTAGTCTATGTATGGTAATACATGGCCCATTTTTAACTTAAAGGGACTACATGCCATGTACGTGGGCTACATGGCCTGTACTCTGATTGACTGTGCACCACCCTGACCTGGTCAACATGCGGTGTAAGGTATTTAATGCACCACATGTAATTAATGCACATTATTTGAATTAATTACCAAATTAATTCCTGATGCATTGACCATAAGTTCATGACATGTAATTCCAATTACACGGCGTGTACTCATGTGTTATCTGACTATAATCCTTAGTACATCCAGATGAGATATTTTATTTTATTTTATTTATAAAATTAATCATATTGATTATATCTACAAGAAAGAAAGGAGGAAGAAGCAGATCTCATGATTCAGATTAAAAGAATGATTAAACTTGAATTGAAAACCTGAATTAAAATGCACAAATCATCAATGATCTTTAAATAATTATAAATAATTATGTGACCACTCTGACACCACTGGAAGGCTTTGGGCATAAGAAAATCATGTGATGAGTGTTTCCCAACATTAGTTTTTTGCCATGTTCAATGATTAATCCGAGATCTGTACAATGATAAATCCCATGTTCAATGGAATTGAATCAAAGAAGACTGACAACATTAATCACTCTATAACCAGAGAGATAAGATCATAATATTTTATTTATAATTAATTTAATTAAATAAGAATTACCTTGATAAAATTCTTTCTTCATTGATGGATCTTGTAGCATATCTGCAATGCATCGTCATTATGTTGTAGGAATCAACTACAAATTCCCTCTAGCGGTGATCCACATGTGTTCCAAAGATCTTCATACATCGCCGAAGGAATATCTGAGTGATGACATGATATATCCTTGTGCTTAAGTCATATTCATTTGATCGCTATGACAATTACTTCCAAATAATTATCCTCAATCTGGTGGAGGAATATTTATCTCTATTATTGGGAGCGATCTTAGAGAAGAGATATCTCAAGGAATTGAGAGAATTCTCCAATTCCATTGTGCACAACCCAAACAAAATGAATTGTCATATTGAGAAAATAATATAATTGGGTTTATATATCGCTAGAGTTAAAATAAAATAATTGTATAATTTACTATTATTATTTATTTAATACCTATGGAACACCATGTCAAATAATGATAATATTATTATTATTTATCGACATGATCCTAACTTGCGAATTAAATTTAATATTTTTCAATAAAATAATACTCAATATTTATTATTTATCATTAGAACATTATACTCAGTCCTCCATTCCTCCACAATATTTATTGGGCCTTGAATAATGACTATTTATTTATTAAATAAATATAATTTCATTATTCACCAATAGATAAATAAATATTATATTCATTAAATATAAAATAAATATTTATTAAATATTCTACTCATATTATATTCTCTTGAATAAATGGTGATGGAATATATGAGATCAATCATACATGGATAATTATTAAACCATGTATGATATTAATATTTATTAAACTTATTAAATAATAAATAATGATATATTATATAATTTAGATTCTGAATACACTTAGTGTGTGACCCTCTGGGCCTCTTTCACAATGGCATTAGGCGAAGCAGCTTAAAGTCCAAGGTTAGCATCCAGTAACACTCCAAGATGCCCATAGAGAAATAATTTAATGTAGTAATGACATAATACCTCATATGGATGATTACTATGTAATGTAATCTTTTCATCATAATATCTACAATCAATCATTTTTCATTAAGGTTCCATTAACCTACATGATCGATGTCTCTTTTTTTGAATTTATAGAAATAGAAATTGCCTATAAAACATCATGGTCATGGATTTATTTAAGCTATATTATTTATATTAAAGTTCCTATGATATTAACTTACATTAAATAACAGAAGAGATACATCCTTTCTCACATTATTCATTAAATCAATATTACTCATGACACACCCAATGTATCCTCCCTCACCGCGAACATCTTTTTTTCATGGTTGTGGGAAATATATAAAAGTAGAAAACTCATAATACTCATTAATAATAATAATAAAGTATTGGGACCAATACACATGTCTATAGATATGAACATCCAAAACACATATAAATGTGGATTTCCAACTGGTGGGTGTAAGGTCCAGTCTTTTTTCTAGGGGTGCAGCAGGATTTAGTGGTGAGTTCTCGCTACATAACAAATACACATCACGGACCCAATTCATGATGTGAATTGTTTTGGGTAGACCCTATGAATTTAATTCTAGGATTGAATTAATTCACAAACTCCAAGATTTATACCCCGTGTAAATGTTTCTCACCACATGTATACATGTCACGAAAGTGGTTTTTACTACATGTAGACATGTCGGGAAAGTAGTTTTCACCACACATTGACATGTCATGAAAGTATATTACACACCCTATACCTATTTTTCACCACTTTTCAACATGTCATGAAAGTAAATTACACCATGTTTAATTTATAATTATTGTTTTTTAAAGTGTTTGTAATGGGATTTCTTTAAAAAACCTTGAATTAAGTTACAACTTATTACACGACATGGAATGGTAATTCATGTTGTGTAATTCTGATGCCTAGTATATTAAAGTCACGACTCCAGCACCATGTAAACCTCTGGACTCACCTCTCCTCCACTACAAGTCCTTGGAACTCTCGCTTATTTTCCTCATAAGCCTTTTAAACCTCATCTATGGACCAAATATCATCTATAAAGCCTTCGCCTTGGACCTGAACTCCTCCTCGTACCTTCTCCATGGACCAAAAATCTTTTACACATCACCGTCTTTGATCAAATACCCTCCACGAACCTATTGAGTATGGGTATTCTTCACATTTAAATATATTTCTCTATTCCAATCATATTCCTATATAAAAGAGAGTTGTTTATCTACAGTTGGATCAAGATCTAGATTTTTTGAATCTAGATATAGGATTATTGGATTTAGATCTATATTTAATAGATATAGTATCTTTTAATTGTGGATTTAGGTTTCAGATCTATACCATGTTCTTTATTCCATTCTTGATGGATCCACTTAAAATTGGGGATTTTTTTTGCAAGTGTCTTTCAATGTTCTTGAGGTAGGTGGTCAAAAATTCAAATCCCATAGTCATGATTTTTAATTATGTACATGAATGTTGTAGAATGGCTAGATCTGTTTACCAATTGGACTTTCCAAATAGAAATAAATAATTTAGTGAAGTAATTAATTATGGAATTTTGAAATTGTGAGACTTAGGGATCATTTAATGGATAATTAACTAGAGGATTAATTATGATATTTCAAGATTTATGAATTTTATAATTAATTATGGGGTTATTGAGATGGTTGAACATGATTAATTAATTAATGGGAATTATTGGTATTATGTAATTATGATTTTGGATAAATAATTGTTGAATTAATTATGCCAAGATAGAGATTTTTGAGAATGAATAATTAATTGATGAGTTAATTATTGTTGCACTAAATTTGTTTGATAGGTATAATTAATTGTAGAATTAATTGTTAGATTTGTTAAGATTGTTAAATTGATTGACGCAGAACAATTAATTGAGGAATTAGTTGAGGTGATTGATTTAATAGAGATAAAACAATTAATTGATCAATTAATTGGGGTTATTGAATTAATTGACATGGAACAATTAAGTGATGAAATAATTGGGGTTATTTAATTGTTTATGTTTGGAATAGTTAATTTTTCAATTAATAAATGGGAGTAGTATGGTTATTTAATGGTTGAATTTAATAACGGTATTGAGTTAGATTAATTAATTATAGAAATTAGTTAATGGAATTGATATGTAAAATTAAATGGTGAATTAATTGAATGGTTTGAGTTAGATTAATTAATTATGGAGTTAATTAAAGAAGGTGAATTATATTAATTAATTGGGTAATTAATTAATGGGCGTAATGTTAAGATTTATGAGTTGGATTAATTAATTGGTGAATTAATTAATGGGGTTTGTTTTGATGGTCAAATTGAAGTAATTAGATTAATTAATTTGTAAATTAATTAATATGGATTGTTGGGATATTTAATTGATAAGATTGAATAATTAATTGTTGAATTAATTATTGGACAATGAGATTGGTAAGTTGTATAATTAATTTTTGAATTAGTTATGGGATATTGAATTATATGATTTAAGATAATTAATTTAATGTTGAGTTATTGAGATTGTGAATGAGATAATTATTTATTGAATTGATTAACGGGAGATATGTGATTAATTAATTGGTGAATCAATTAATGTAAAATGTATGGTTAATTAATTATTGAATTAATTAATAGGAATCGAAGTTATTAATTAATTGTTAAATTAATTAATGGTCATAGATTAATTAACTTATAAATTAGTTAATGATTGATAAATGGTGTGTTAGACATTATAATCTACACCCATGATAATGATATAAATTCATTGTTGAATTGAGTAATTAAAAATGGAATTAATTATGGGATTTGGGTGATAAAATTTGAGATAATTAATTAGGGAATTATTTATGGGATATTTATGCTTTAAAATTAATAATTAATTGGTGAATTAATTAATAGATATTTAATTAGTGTGTTAGAATAATTAATTGGTGAATTAATTATTTGATATTTATTTTGTGAAAAGATTAATTAATTGTCGAATTAATTAATGTAATTAATGATGGTTAGTTGTGATATAAATATTAATGCATTTAATCTTAGTTGATGTGATAATGTGAAAACATGTGATAATAAGATACTTGTGAAGTTGTGATTAAAAGTGCTATACATGCGTAATTGATAGTTGGGGTTTTAGACATGATGGTCTAGGCCTATGATGGTATGCATGCATAGTTTTTGTATGAGGGATATACGTGATGATCTATGCCAGTGATATATCTATCTGGGTATTGAATTAATAGGGTGCTAGACATACTGATATACACAAGTGATAGTTGCGCACAAATGAGAATTGGGTGCTAAACATGATGATTTACACCAATGGTATATATGCATGTTGAGATTTGGGGTGTTATACATAAAGATCCACAAAAATGGTATTTATGCTTGTTGGGAATTGGAAGGCTAGACATTATTTTTTATTCCAAAGAGTACTCCAAGTTATGGCCTCACATGAGAAAACTTCGAACTCCGACATGAGTCAAATCAGGTACTGATATTTGATATCACCTTTGAATACTTTGAGCTTTGACAAGAGTCAAATTAGGTATTAAGAAATAATATTACCTAGGGAATACTTTGGGCTCTTGTATGATCCGAAGCTAGTAATGAGGTTTGGGTATCCTCAGGAACCCTAGAGTTAATGTAGTTAAATAATGAATAAATGATAATGTAATAACTATTTATTTATGAGTTGTGTTTATTTCTTTATACAACTGCATACACTATATTAATGGATTTGTTTTAGATGTTATTGGTGGTTTCCTACTGAGTTTAACTCACACCCTACTCGGGCTACTTGATCGGTAGCTGAATAGATTTTGTGTTTTTTGGTTATCATAATATATTACAATTTTTTGTGATCATATGTTTCTGCTATTTTTTATTTATTTATGCTAGTGTATTAATAAAATAAATAAAAAATAGGGTAGATTCTCCCAATTATCAACTTATCAGACCCTCACTGCTAGTTGACAACCTCTGGTGTATGAGGAGGTTCACTTGAGGTCATGTGGAGGTCCGGATCGAGGCATTGATGTGTGGCACCCAGGTCGGGATGTTACAAAGTGGTATCAGAGGATTTTTCTTTTCTTCTTCTTTTGTCTTACTATTTGGGAAAGGTAGAAAAGAGACTAGTAAGATTATGGGATTAGTTATGAGCTCTATCATGGGAGTAGCTACCCCATGTGTGGGGGAAAACCCAAGTACCCAAGGTGGGATTGTTTTTTTTGATGTTTTCTATTACAGTTGAATTTTATTTCACCTTGGGTGACACACTTGTTTTGTGATGTGGTTTTTGTTTCTAAGGTTTTTTTGATTGACTCGTGGACTTGAATGACATGATAGTTGAGTCTACATGAATCATTCTAGGCACTCATGTTTATTTTGTTAACATGCATCATTTTAGGTACGTACAAGAAAACAGGTTTTGGGAATGTTGTTGAACATAAACTATTTTTCCTTAGTTTTGAAATTGAAATGAAAATGGTTCCTAAATTGAAATTGAAAAATATTTCAAAATGATTCAATATAAGAATAAATGGGTTTCTAAATGAAAAAATTCATAATTCATAACGAATTTACCCTTGTTAACCAAGGCATAGGTGTTGGATGGTTAAATGTAGTAATAGTTCCTCATCTTTGACCGTGGGGTGGGAAAATGGGGGAAAGACTTGATACGGTTTTGTGTAAATCCCTCTTGTTAATTGAGTTAATGTTGTGAAATTATAATACTTTTTTTCTTATTTAACCCTTTATGTGTGTGGTTTGGGTAGTGAGAATGCCCTGGTTTGATAATTCAGTCGTAGGTTGTGTGAGGGACCTTCTGGTTTTGGATAGTATGGTGAGATGTTGGCGGGTAAGGAATACCAATACATTTGATAGGTTAAGATGTTTCTATAGTGGGAATAACATTGGGTATAGTGGATTTGTGGTGGTGTTCATAAATAAATTCTTAGTGTACTTTTAATTAGTGGCGATCATGTCCCCTACCTTAACATCATCCTGGGTACACTAAGAAAGCTCCAACTTTACACATAGAAACCTAAAGGTGTTTTGGTTGGATATGGGGCCCCTTAGAGGTTGTGCTTATAAAGTAGCGTATATGTGTAGTTGGGTGGTGCAAGGTACACCATCAATAGTTACTGATGAGGTTCTCAAGAGGGATCACAGGTCAATGAATAATTTGGACCACAGGCTATGGTGGTTGAGTTTCTTGACAAGCGGTGTTAATAATGCTCCAAAGGTGGGGAGAGATATATAAGTAATAGATGTGTATAGCTAGACCATGGGTTGGAAGTGGTGGAATCAGAATTCCAATGAGGAATCTATAAGGTTCATGTTTAAATTCCCTACGGAAAGGCCATGTGGTCCTTGGAGGTGGTGGATGTATGTCCTTTCTCGAAATGTTTTAATGGAAAGGATAAGTGTTAATGATAGATTGTGTTCTTTTGGTTATTGGGAACATTGAGTTGGGAAACACATTGGGTATGTTGAGGAAGTTGATCTTTAGACTGATGTGTCCTTTGAGGAGCATATTATACATGTGTTGGGTCACTGTGGGAAGGTTTTTCAGGAAATAACCATGCCAATAGTTCATATATTGTGGAAACATGGGAATGTGTAGGAGGGAATTTAGGATAGAGAAGTTTATGTTAGGGCTCAGTAGCCTGATCCTTTTGACTCAGAATATTTGAGGTACTTGGGATTAAGAATCAAGGATGAGTTGTTATAAGGTGGGGAGATTGTTATATCCCTTATTTTTTCTAGGGTGCAGTAGGATTAAGTGGGGAGTTATGTCTATAGAACAAATAAGAATCATGGACCCAATTCACGATGTGAATTGTTTGGGGTAGACCCTGTGAATTTAATTCTGGGATTGGATTTATTGACAACCTCAAATATTTAAACCCCATGTAAATGTTTTTCAACACATGTAGACATTTCACAAAAGTGGTTTTCACCACATGAAGACATGTAATGAAAGTAGTTTTCACGATGTGTCCACATGTCATGAAATTATATTACGCCCCCTATAACTATTTTTCACCACTTGTCGACATGTCATGAATGTAAATTGCACCACGTGTAATATATAATTATTGTTTTTAAAGGGGTTATTATGGTATTTATTTGAAAAATCATTAATTAAGTTACAACTTATTACATGATGTAAAATGATATTTCATGTCATGTAATTCTAACACCTAGTACTCTAACACCACGTAAACCTATAGACTCGCCTATACACCACTATAGGGACATGGAACCCTTACTTCTTTACCACATAACCCCTGCACACCTCCTCCATGGAACAAATATCCTCTATAGAGTGATCACCTTGGACAGGAACTCTTATGGGAACCTCTGCCTTGGACTGAAGCTCCTCCACGCACCACTATATTTGATTAAATACCCTCTGTGCACCTCCCAAGTATGGGTGTTTTTCTCATTTAAATCTATCACTCTCTGATACTCCTCTTCTTGGATAAAAGAGATTTTTTTATCCACGGTTGGATCTATATCAAGATTTTTTTAATATAAATCTTGGGTAATTGGATTTAGATCTAGATTTAAGATATCATGATTCTTTTAACTATGGATTTTAGTTTTGAATCTAGATTGTTCTCTTCCTTACGTTATCGATGGATCTGTTTCAAATTAGGGATTTTTTTGTGAGCGTTTGTCACCATTCTTGAGGTAGGCGGTCAATAGTTCAAATCCCATAGTCATGATTTTTGATTACTTATATGCAAGCTATAGAATTTATAGATCTTTTTAGAAATTGGATTTACAAAATAGAATTAATTAATTTGTTGAATTAGTTAATTATGGAAATGTGAAATTGTGAGATTTAGGTATCGTTGAACAAATAAATAAATGTAGGATTAATTATGATATTTTGGGATTTGTGAATTTGATAATTAATTATGGTAATTAATTATGAAGTTATTGAGATGGTTGAACCAGATTAATTAATTGTGTAATTAATTAATGGGAATGGTTGGGATTATGAAATTGTGATTTTGGATAAATAATTTTTGAATTAATTATGACAATATATAGATTGTTGATATTGAATAATTAATTGGAGAATTAATTATTGTTGTATTGAATTTTTTGAATTGGGATAACTAATTATAGAATTAATTAATATATTTTTTATTATTATTAAATTGATTGATGTGGAACAATTAATTGAGGAATTAATTTGGGTGATTTATTTAATGGATATAGAACAATTAATTAATGAATTAATTGGGGTTATTGTATTACTTGACACTGAAAAATTAAGTGGCAAATTAATTGTGGTTATTGAATTGTTTAATTTGGGGATAATTAATTTTTGAATTAATTAATGGGAGTAGTGTGGTTATTTAATGGTTTAATTAAATAATGGTATTGAGTTAGATTATTTAATTGTGGGAATTAATTAATGGAATTTACATGGACAATTAATTGGTGAATTAATTGGAGGGTTTGAGTTAGATTAATTAATGATGGAATTATTTAATGTAGATGAATTGGATTAATTAATTTTGGAATTAATTAATGGATGTAATGTTATGATTTCTGAGTTGGATTAGTTAATTGGAGTATTAATTAATGGGGTTTGTTATGATGATGTAATTGAATGATTTTGATTAATTAATTAATGTGGATTGTTGGGATATTGAATTGATAATATTGAATAATTAATTATTGAATTTATTGTGGGATAATGAGAGTTGTAATTTGGATAATTAATTGTTGAATTAATTTTGGGATATTCAAATAGATGATTAAGATAATTATTTTTAGAATTGATTATGAGTTATTGAGATTTTGAATGAGATAATTAATTATTGAATTGATTAATGGGAGATATGTGATTAATTAATTGGTGAATTAATTAATGGGAAATGTATAGTTATTTAATTGTTGAATTAAATAATGGGAATGGTTGTTATTAATTAATTGTTGAATTAATTAATGGGATTGGATTAATTAAATTATAAATTAGTTAATGATTGATAAATGGTGTGTTAGAAATGATGATCTATTCCCATGATAATGATATAAATGCATGGTTGAATTCAGTAATTAAATATGGAACTAATTATGGGATTTGGGTGATAAAATTTGAGATAAATAATTGGGGAATTAATTATGGGATATTGATTCTGTGAAATGAATAATTAACTGGTCAATTGATTATGATTTATTTAATTACTATGTTTGAATAATTAATTGGTGAATTAATTATTGGATATTGATTTTTTGGTGAGATTAATTAATTGTCAAATTGGTTAATGGACTTGGATTAATTAATTTGTGAATTAATTAATTGAAGTCATGATGGTTATTTGTGATATAAAGATTAATGTGTTTAATCTTATTTGATGTGATAATGTAAAAACATGTGATAATAAGATACATGTGATGTTGATATGAAAAGTTATATACATTCATAGTTGAGATTTGGGGTGCTAGACATGATGATCTAGGTTGATGATGATATACATGCATAGTTGTTGAATGAGGGCTAGACATGATAATCTATTGCAATGATAGATCTATCAGGGTATTTAATTAATAGGTTTCTATACATGATGATATACACTTGTGATAAGTGCACCCAAATGAGAATTGGGTGCTAGACATAATGATTTACACTAATGGTATGTATGCAAGTGGAGATTTGGGGTGTTAGACATGAAAATATACACCAATGGTATATATGCATGTTGATAATTGGGAGTCTAGACATGATGTTATATGCCAAAGAGTACTATGATTTATGGCCTCACATGAGAATGATTCGAACTCTTACATGAGTCGAATCATGTACTGAGATATGATATCACCTTTGAATACTTTGATCTTTGACATGAGTCAAATCAGGTATTAAGATGTCATATTACCTAAGGAACAATTTGGGCTCCAGCATGAGACAAAGATAGTATTGTGGTACGAGTATCCTCAGGAACCCTGGAGTCAATGTAGATAACCTAGAGGGTGGAGTCAATGTAGTTAAGTTAATAATAAATTATAATGTAATAACTATTTATTTATGCATTGTACTTATTTATTTATAAAACTACATACACTATTTGACTCAATTTTTTTAGATGTAGGTGGTGGTGGCCTACTGAGTTGTACTCACACCCGACTTGGGCTTCCTGATCGGTACTTGAATAGACTTTGTGTTTTCTGGACAAGTTGAGGGAAAATGCCTTATGTTAGATGGAATAGTTGAGATAGAGCATGGTGAGAGAACCTGTCTTGGTATTAGGACCCACTTTGATTAGTTTTCATAGTATTTATTTATTTCGGGTTTTTCATATTGACACTTGGAACGTACTTAGTATGGAATATCTATTGTTAAGTTTTACATTGTATCTTTATGCTTTGGTTATCATGAGATATTGGTATTTTTTATGATCATATGTTTTAGCTATTGTTTATTTATTTATGTTGGCGTATTACTCTGATAAAGAAAAAAATATAGGGAATAGTCTCCCTATGATTGATTTGTCAGGCCCTCACTGCTAGTCGGAAGCCTCTGGAATATGGGGAGACGCACTTGAGCTCATGTGGCAGTCTGGCTCGAGGAACCAGTGTGTGTCACCAGGCTGAGATGTTACAATGGGTCTCATTCTCATAATATCCTACTGAATATTACCAAGGATGTACACCAAGATAAGGTGCCTCAATGTTTTATGAGTCTCCACCCCTGATAGTCGGTATCATTTGTGTCCCTAAAATGATATCATCTGGATATAGAGCATATATTTAAGAATAGTGTCGTAGAACTTCCCATTTCTCATCATAGTGGAGAACTGCTATGACCTTTTAGTGCAACAGCTACTCTAGGGACATTATCACATACTATGTTACATAGAAGAATAATTATTCTGTGATAAGAGGTTTATTAATATTCAAAAATATGAATACAATTTATCACAAAGTACACCGAAGTTGGTTCTAGGGAACTTACTCCAACATCACCTAACTTTGTCATTGACCAAGGTAGGATCCTGATTTGATAGAACACAAGTTGAACATGAAAATGATTCAATTTTACATGAAAAATAAAAACAAAATAAATGAATAAATATTTCCCCTCACAATAAAGGGTCAGATGTCGTGGAAGAATGTCACCGACGCAATGAGAGAAAAACATATTGAATGGAGGTCAGGGATACGAGCCCAACAATGTACAGAATTAGGGGAAATAGAGGAGGCAAGAAATAGTACAGGGTAGTGGGGAAGGGTTTAGGTATTGAAAACCATTTTTGGTGTTGGTTGTTGGGAAATAGAGAAGTGGGTGTTTTGTCTCCAAAGAAGACTTGTCGGGGGGTGTCGCCGTGGTCAACATCGAGGGAGGGGTTAAGGGTTAGCGAGGTTCGTTTCAAGGGAGGGAGGGTCGAGGGTCGGTGTTCGTCAATGATGGAGGGGGTCAAGGTTGTGGGGGTTAGGGTCTGGGTGGGGGGGAGGGGTTAGGGTTTGGGTAGTGGGGGAGGGGTTAATTGGGGGTTTTAATGGATTTTTTGGCAGTTTCATGAAACCACCACTATATTATAAACATAATTTAGGAAATTTTAATTAGTGATGATTATAGGAAACATTGATGATAAAACACTACTAAAGCCTTTTTTGTGAATGTTCTATATTATTCTTGAAAATATATAAGAATAGGTTGTAAGATTCCACTTAAACTCAAACTCTTATTTTAAAAAGGAGTTCAAATGTTTTAATCAATATCTAACCAATTGAAATTCACCTTTTAACTTTGAAAACTAATTTTTTTGTATATTAATTATTATAACACAATCCATACCATTTTAAAATAATCCATAACCTTATAGAAACATATTTAATAATGAGGTGTAAATTTAAATTTGAATATAAAATATATTTTTTTAAAATAATTATGCTCCATTACTCAACCTATAATAAAATGGAATCTGGATATTTTAATATTAAATAATACTCTTTTATATCTAAAACATTATAACATATTCTATATATTTCTTATTTTTTTAAAAATTCTAGATACATATAATATAATAAGTAATATAATACAATTTGAATTCAAATTCTTATTTTTAGAAATTAATTCAAATTCAAATGTATCACTCAACATATAACCACAATAAATTTTAATATCGAATTTCAAAATCAATTATTTAAATATTTTTAATTAAAAATAAAAATAAAAATATCATTAATAGTCTTTTGCTATATTTTTTTATCAAAAACTGTGATTATTCATCACATTTACTACTTATGATTATATCAGTTTCTCTATTAATTAATAACAAAATAATTTCCACCCAATTTTGACATGATTATTAAAAATATGAAATTATATTTATTTTAATCAATATAAAATCATGACAGGCTAAATTTTTAAACAAAAACTCTCAATATATTAACAGTATTGTATTTTTTGAATACAAGATATTTCCTTACAAACAAAAACTTCATTCATGTTTTATATCATGCCATAATTATTAAGAATATTATAATTATAAAAAATATTATTATAAATCCATATACCTAACACAAACATCCTTATTTATTATTAATTCAAATGGGACGTAGTTGTCTGTCTGACCCCATCCCTTGGTGGCGGGGTTGATCTTTATTGGCATTTGTTATCAGAAGGTCCTGGTGGTTGTTGACCCTCATTTAAGGAGATTTGGATCAATCCATGCTCGTCTTCCTTGGTTCCTCCTATGGGTGTTTAGAAGGTGTGCTCATTTTTTTATCTCTCATCCTCAGGGATAATTTGGCATAAGTTATTTGGGGATTAAAGAAATTATATAGAGGAGTGAAATAGAATTCTAATGTTTGGTGATCAAATTGTAAGAGTGGAGAAATAGAGGGAAATATATTTCTCTCCTCTTATTGTTTTTAAATCATCCCAAAATTGGGATGATTTAGAAGGTAGTGATGATAAAGGCTAATTAATATTTTAAATTTCCAATTTTATCCTTATTTTTTATATGTATCACAAAATAATTTATTTTCTTTTTGTTTAAAGAGTTTCACATAAGAAAATGGAGAGAAATCTGAATCATTTCTTTTCTTTTACTAAGTTCTTTATCCAAGCACAAGATGATAAATCATTATTATTTCTTTTCATTTCTTTTCTTTTATAAACTATTAAATCATTTCTTTTATTTTACTAAAATATCACCTAACATAGTGTTAGAGTTTTTGGATGTTTTTGTGTTCCATTCGCATACCCTTATAGTTATGTTTGGTCGATATCACCCATCTGTGCTCACTTTTGATCAGTGGGTTAACTCAGTTTGGGGCCTAGTGTCTTCGGTCCCCATTATCTCCCTGGATGTTAGAAATTTTTTCATCTTCATTTGATATGATAAAGATTTTAGAACCACCTTGTCTAGGGATTCTCATTTCTATGATCAAACTCATTTTCTTCTCTTAATTCATCAACATAGAGATCCTTCAACTATAGATATTTGGATTTATCTCACTATCCTTTAATGTTTCAAAATCTAGTAGTTCTTAGGGGCATCAGAAACTCCTTGATTAACTTTCATCAAGAGAAAATCTTACATTGGATCTCCTATAACCCATGACCCATGCATCTGCATGGATATGGATATATCTTAATCTCTCCCAGATCAATTTTCACTAATTATTGGAGATGAGTTCTTTGGTTTGGAAAAGATCTGTTATGAGACTCGACTCACTTTTTTGTCTCAATATAGACTTTAAGTTCATAGACTTGATTAGCATTGGAAGACCACTCTGTCTCGAGGGGGAGAGTTTGCCTCTTAGATCCTCTATGAGTCCTACCTCGATTTTTTCTCTCAGTGTTGACTTCAAGGTCATATCCTTGATCGGTGTTGGAAGATCACTCGATCTTGGTGGGGTGGGGGTGGGGAAGAATTTTTCCTCTTCTTCCTAGTGCAGGGTTTAAAGGGAATACATCGTGGATGTAGGACCTGGCATCACAATATCATCCACTTTGGTTCACTACCTCATGGGTTTGTTCTTTAGCAGGGATCACTGCCCACCATAGTGGATCACTGCCAACACTCTTCTATAAAGGCCTTGTAATAGGAGGGGGGGTAGTCAGGGCTTATATATGATTCCAAAAACCCTCTGTTCTCTAACACGGGATAGGGTCCCTGCACCCATCAACCTTGACCCATAGGGATACACTGTGTTCATTTGGGATTCCAACAATCACTCCCCCTATATTTTCCCTATGATTAGAGGGTTTTAAACATAGATCTGATACCAATTTTAGGGATTACATTAGAGCTGTAGGACCCTACATCATAATATTTTCTATTTTGGTTCACTATCTCATGAGTTTTTTTCTTCAGTAAGGCTCACTTCCCACTGGGGTGGCTCACTGCCAACCCTCTTCTAAAAAGGGATTATGATAGGAGGGGGTGTATGGGACTTATATATTATTCCCAACACCCTCCAGTATCTAATGTGGGATAGGGTCCCTACACACAGAAACCTTGACTCATAGGGTTGCATTGTATTCATTTTGTATTCCAATAATCTCTCCCACAGTGGTTTCCCTAAAATCAGATGCTTGACTACCCATCATTGATATCATTTTTAGTGCTTACATCGGGGCCTCAAGACCCTACATCAAAATATTTTCCACTTTGGTTTAGTACCTCATGGGTTTATTCTTCAGCAAGGCTCACTGCCCACCAAGGTGGCTCACTACCAACCCTCTTCTGAAAAGGCCTTGTTATGGGAGGGGGATTGTTAGGGATTATATGTGATTCCCAATGCACTCTAGTCTCTGATATGGGATAGGGTCCCAGCACCTGGAAACCTTGACTGATATAGGGATGCACTGCATTCATTTGGGATTCCAAGAATCTCTCCCACAATACTTTCCCTATGATTAGAGGCTTGCCTACCCAGCTCTGATACAAATTGAAGGGCTTAAATTGTGTTTTTAGGAACCTACATCATAATATTGTCCTCTTTGGTTCACTAACTCACAGGTTTGTTATTTAGTAGGGCTCACTATCCACTAGGGTGGATCACTTCCAACCCTCTTCTAAAAAGGCCTTGTGATGGGAAGGGGATGGATGGTGTTTATATATGATGCCCAATTCCCTCAAGTCTCTAACATGGGATATGATTATTGTACCTACCAACCTTAATCCGTAGGGATGCAATTAATTAATTTAGGATTCCAAAAATCTCTCCCACTATGTTTTCCCTATGATCAGTGGTTTTCCAACCCACCTTTGATACCAATTATAGGGCTTACATTGGGACTACAATACCCTACATCACAAAATTTTCTTCTTGGGTTCACTACCTCAAAGTTTTATTCTTTAGTAGGGATCACTTCCCACCAGGGTATCTCACTTCCAACCTTCTTCCGAAAATTCCTTATGATGGGATGGGGTATGGCTGAGGATTATATATGATACCCAGCACCCTCCAGTATCTGACGTGGGATAGGGTCCCTACACCCATCAAACTTGACCCGTAGGGATGCACTGCATTCATTTTGGATTCCAACAATCCCCCCCCCCCGGTTTTTTTCCTATGATAAAAGGTTTTCCAACCAATATCTTATACCAATTTTAGATCTTCTTCATGTATACAAGACCATACATCAAAATATTGTCTGCTTTGGTTCACTACCTCATGGGTTTGTTCTTCACTAGGGCTCACTACCCACCAGGGTGGCTCACTGTCAACACTCTTCTGAAATGGCCTTGTGATAGGAGGGGGTATGGCTAGAGATTATATAAGATTCCTAGCACCATCCATTGTTGGATAGGGTCCCTTAACCCATAAACCTTGACCCGTAGGGCTGCACTATGTTCATTTAGGATTTCAATAGGTCTCTTTGATTCCTCACTAGGATCTTGGTTTTTGTCCATATGTTTCATTTAGTGTTCTTGTGAACTCTTCATAATTGTATTAATTATCTCACCATCTTAATATTTCTCATGATCTTGTGTCTTTCCAACCATGACTTGATGTTCTCTTTGTTCCTCCAATAGTGATGGATGGTTTCCCTTCAAACATAGTTAAGGATTCCCATTGTGGTGAGAATCATCTTGTGCTTGTGAAATACTCCTTCAGGTGTCTAGATTTTATACCTTCATTGGTCTAAACTCGTCCAGATAGTGGCTTTGTAGAAGATTTTATTCCTTTAGTATGGATTATTTGAAGTCGTTTCCCTAGTCTGTAATTTTTTTTGCTATTAATGTGAGTACTGCTAAGGATGAGATCTCAATTGTTGAGATGGATAACTCATTGTCTAGAATATCCCAGGATTGTATAGTTGGAAACTTGGTTCATAAATTTTCTACCAAACCATGAATTGTATCCCCTATAATGGGTTTTATTGAAGAAAATAGGATTTTTTGTTTAGATGGATGATTCATCTCTGTCTAATAAAGGATTAATGATGAAACATGAATCATCCTTTAGAGATCAACAATAGTTCCAATAGGATTAGAACTAGCTCACGATCTAAGAATGATGATGTGTGAAAGGAACTATTCGTATCCTCAGATGTTGAAGGTGGAAAAGACACTAAGTGTTTGAAATAAAATAAATATTATTAATTACTATCCTTTTATGGAATATCAGGGGCATGGTGGATCTTTGAAGTGAAAATATATCAGGAAACGGCTGTCTATCTTCAACTACATGATTCTTTTGGTATTGGAACTGAAGAAAAATGATGTTGATCTGATGGTTCTATGACTAACTAGAAAATTTGGATCCTATGGAAAGATTTCATTTCATTGTATTATGTAATATCTTGGGAACAACACATAATGTTTAAAGCTTCGTTTTTGAATGTGGAGTTCTTTTTCATAGTAGTGTATGCACGTTGAGAAATGGAATAAAGAGTGTTCCTTTGGTTAAAGTTATATTTATTTAACCCCATTTCATTTCCCGTATTATTAGAAGGTTTTAATACTATCTCAAATCCTAATGAGAAAAATGGAAGCTATAATTACTCAAGTAAAGTCGATGAATAGTCTTAACTCTCTCATAGTCAGTAACCAACTGGTAGATCTATCTTTCTCTCGTGAATTTTTTTTCATGGTGTAATAATTGTAAGGGTGATATGAATTCTTTTCCTATTCTCAAAAGGTTCTTATCAAAGCTACATGGGTTAAACTCCTTTGGTTGAATGAATGTTTTACATTTTCCCTGATGCTCATCTGATCATTCAACATTGGTTATTGAACTTAATGGTCATTCCTATAGGAAAATTTTTTAGACACTCACAATTATGGACTAAAGAATAAGGATTTAATCATGTGGTTTTTACTTCTTAGAGTGAGGTTTGTGCTGGCCCTCCTATATTGTTCCTATATACTAAACTGAGGAAATTTAAGAAGGTGATTCAGAAGTGTTAGGATGATAATATCAAGGATGTGGATGGGATTGAAGCTATTTCAAGGGATAATGAAGTTATGTATATGATATTTATTTAATATTGGAACTAAAAGGTTGATTATGAGATGTCCAAGAAGTAGGATATTTTAAACTCTCTTATGATGAAGGAAGATATTGAGGCAAGTGAATGGTCTTGAGATATTTGTTTAAAAGAAGGTGATAATAATACCACCCATTTTCATGCTTGTATTAAAGAGAAAAAAATTTTAGGGATAGTTATTTTAGACCCTATGGTTTTATTAATAATATTCCATATATATTTCAAGACCTTATCAATGTCTCCATTAGTATTTTACTTAAAGAATAATAAATTTATGAAGGTGTTAAAAACATGGACTTGGAGAGTGATGCTAGCCCAGATGTCTTTTAAAGTTCCTTAAATATTTTTCATGTGATATCATCAAAGAGGATGGTGTAAATTATTTGGTGTTTTTTATGGGTGGATTGATCCCTATATTTATAGTAACCTCCACACCAATTCTTCTTCCCAAAAATAGACATCCTTATCTCTTTGATCACTTCTGAACAATCATTATTTTAAAGTTTTACAAAACGATTATCACTAGAAATTTTAACAGGTTATTACCATTACTTCCACTATTTTGTAAGAACGTCATGGTTTTGTCAAGGTTAGTGGAATTCAAGGGGAAATTAGACTATCTTGGAAAATGATGGCAGAATTGGATCATAATGTACTAAGGGGGAGGGGTAATGTGATTATCAAAACTTCTATGGAGAAAAATTATTATAAGATGGAATATGGATTTATTTTACATTCCATAACAATAATGGGGTTCTCTAATAAAGCCTATGATTTATTATTCTAGTGATTTACTTTTCCCCAGATGCGTATCTCTCTCATGGGAAAAATTTGTGGATTCTTCGAGTTGTGAGATTACTTTAGCAAGGTTACCCTTCTTCCCTAGCCCTATTTATCATTGACCAAGAGTCGTTTAGTATGAACTTGTATTCTTGTATGGAGGAGTGGAGTGTGCAGAGTTTTTAGGTTGGTATGGGTATTCGAGTATCACATTTATTATTTATGGATGCACACCTAATTTTCCTAAATTGTAAATAGAAATCCATATCCAAATTCAAGTACCTTTTAAAAACCTGTGGTTTCTGGAATGACTAAACCATAAACTCTAGCAAGAAAAATTCATTTGGTTTCTAATAAGATATCTTACGAGAGGATGTAACTTCTTGAGGGGTGTTCAGGTATCAATGTTATGGATTTTCCTTTTGAGTACCTTAGAGTTCCTTTCATTCTTGGGTGGTATAGATTCCATCATTTTGATTTCATGGTTTTCTAAAGTGGCTAGAAAAATTCCGAAATAAAATAATAGTTTGTCATATTTTGGTGGTATGATCACTTTGATCAAAACTGTCATGTACTCTATGGTAGTGGTGCTTAAATTGGTCATTCAAAAACTGGAGAAGATGTTCTCAAATTTTATCTATTACATTTTTAGGGAAAAAAGTTTCATTAGGATGGTTATAAATCATTTAATATTTCTATGGAGGAGGGTGGTATTAATTTTCAAGGCTATTCTGGGAATTTATGGTCAGATACTCTCTTTGGTTATGATTCATTAGATCTATGTATGGGAATTTAATGGATATGGTTGTGGGGGGGTAATAATGGACTGAATTTTAGAAGGATTGGTGGATGGGTTCCTAACACCACTTTACAAGGAGCCCAACACTGAAAATTATAGTTAGAGTCATTTTCTTATTCATACTTCCTTGATGCAGTTCTTGATGAGGTCCAAAATCCTATTTCCAAATACATTGTATTCTCATCTGATAAGGATTGACTAATCAATTTACCTTGTTCTAATGGCCTATTCTCCTTGGTTGTATGTTGCTCTCCCTATAAGAGTTTGAATCCAAAGGTTTAGTGGGGATCCTTTATTTGGAATAATTTCATGACTATTGAAATGAGCTTACATATATGGTATATTAGAAGTAATGAACTACCTATAAATGTTTTGATATAGATTAAAGGTATTTACTTATCATCTAAATGTAGGTCTTATACCTCCCAATTAGTTAAATCCATAAACCACCTCTTCACTAAATTATCATGGGCATTGGGTATATGGAATTACTTTGGTAATATCAGGGATCTAACTCTTCGAATAGACTTATTTAAATCACTTATCAACTCTTGGTTTATATATACATCGAACAACCATGCATGATATCTCTATCTTTATTTTTTTTGTGGATGTGTACTAGATGTTGTGGTAGGGGTAGAACAAGGTCACCCATGGATCTGAATCACTGTATTTCATCTTCATTCTCCATCAAAGTCTCTATACCATTCTAGATCTAGCTACTAATGTTAATGTAGTTTCTCTAGAGGGATTTATTCATTCTCTATGGTAGGATATCCTTTTCTTGAGGCATAGATGGTCGATTATGGCCAGAGGAAACTAGGTTCGATGGAACCCTCCTTGTCTCGAGTTTAAATTGAATACTGATAGATTTATCTACAACAATAATATGGAATGGGGAGGTGTAGTGTGTGATATGTAGGGCTTATTGGGGCAGAGGTTTTCTATAATATTTGGGTAGGGTTACTCACTTTTATCATAGGCAAAGTAATTGTTGTCTGGTATCAACTAATTCCATGATAAGGTTATCCCATTGGTTTTTCATTGAACCAAATGTTGTTATTTTTTTTTACACTTTTTGAATAACTCATTGTCAGCCCACTAGTTATTCCCATACCTTATTTAGGCTTACACCTTGAAGATATAATAGGTTACTATTATTTCTCACACATGGAGAGAAGATAAATTTATAATAAGTATTTAGTTATTCATATACCATCAATTATGTCATGAAATAAATATAGAATACATATTTAAAATAAATAGTTCTTAAATAAAAATTTATTTATAACATAAAAGTAATATATTTTTAAAAATACCAAGGTTATTACATTATTATACCTTAATGAAATTATGTCCTTGAAATTTTAATCTTTATCTCATCAATTAAAAAGTGGTGATTGTATCTATAAAATAAACATAACTTCATATATCTGTTCTATTGAGAACTCAAGCTCCATTTCTAGGATAAAACCAGGAAACCCATCATTTTAATCAAAATAGTAATATATTGAGACTTTCATTTATCTTAACTATTTAAGCCATATATTTCTCTTTATAATACAACATGACACATACATGTGAAATAATTTCTAGAGGCATACCTTAAAAGTCTGGCGATGTTTTTAAATATAAGGCTTGATAGATTTATCAACATTTTTCTCATCTTTGAGGAACTCTTGTACCTTTGAGATAAAGAGTTTGAGAAAAATAATCAACCTGAATTCCTTTTATTCCATAGTCTTCATTTCATTCATTGGTTTTCTATTTTGATCAATTTCCACCACTGATTCACTCCCATTCTAAATTCTGAATGACAAAGATCAATTTTTCTTGATTAAAGCATGAAAAATGTTTCTTTTCTATCATGTTGATCTATTTTTCAACCATTAACATACCATGATTTTAAATACACCAACCCTAGTGGCCTAGAGATGGTAATTAATTTAGTACATCGATATTAGATATAAACAATTTCACCCCAAATGATCGAATAGTTTAATATCCTTGGTGAAATAGATACATACATCAATTTCACATTTACATTTGAAAACATAAAATACAACATAGTATTTTCTTCAAGAACATCGTTGTCTCATTTATATTATCCCTGAATATTAATCATAAAATAACTCTTGGTATCTTGTGGAAAAGAAACATAAGAAATATGTGTTCTTAGTTTCCCAGTAAAGGTATTCATACAACATAAGTTAAATAAGACATGAATAATATGGTAGCAAATAAATGATAATCAAACAATGTCATATAAATAATCATATGAGCTAAAACATATCCATATATATAACAAAATAAAATAATCATATGGAAATAAATAAATGGGTTCATAATTATGGAATGAATAATGTCAGACATCTGAAAATTATTATTAAGGCCTCATGTCAAAACATCTTAAACATGCCGTCAAAGCCTTGTGTTAAGACATCTTACATAAATTGGCAAGGTATTAGTAAAAAAACGAAAATAGTTTTTCTCGTGAGACCTACCGATTCATCAAGAGGCTATGTAATTCTGAATCTCGCCCACCACTTAATAAGTCTAATTCATTACTCATATGAATAAATAGTACAACATAATCAACTATCTTAAAATCAATAACTCTCCATATTGACAGAACTGAAATAAAAAATATCAATACTTTTCCCATTCAAATTTATCATAAACTATCCATAAAAATATGGTGGATGGTAACATAAGATAAAAACCTCAATAAATAATAATATTCAACAAATAATGTTAACATAGATAAAAATACTTTAAAAATATTATCAGAAAATTCTTGAGGAAAATACCTTTTTCACTTCGAAATCACTTATTTAAAGACTCTACAAATATGAAGGATATCATTTTATTTTAAAATAACCTTTTAAACATGTAAATGAAGATTAAAATAAAATATTAGTCATGATTTTAGGAGAATTTTTTCATGTTGTATAAGTTTAAAAAACATTCATTTCACACTTTTGTAAAATTGTCAAAAAATCATAAAATGACTAGAAGATTCCTTTTAAAATGTTTTGTAAAAATTAAAAAATAGGTAAAAATATATTTAATAAATAATTTGGATAATGTTTAAAATAAAATTGAAAATAATTTTATAAAACATTTATATGGAATAAAAATATTCTTCCATTAGGTTCTTAAACATAAACAACCCTGAATAATGATTAGATTGTGAAATAAACCCTTACCACTTTGATAAATTTTGAATCGTAAGACCCATGAAAGAATGAACACTATATGAATATTTATATCCTTAATTTTTATGAGAATAATAATAAAATACATTCATAGGAAATATATACACCACATAAAATAAATAAATGGTGAATATTACATGTTTCTCAAAGATGTAAAAGTGGGACGAGAATCCCTTACCTCAGGTCGTATTTTCTTCGTACATGTCTGAACCTGCAGTATAATAAATTTAGATTTATTATAAATTTATTCCAAAACTATTATCATATATATCATACTATATATTATTTACTTGTAATATTTTATCACACATTTATTAATAATTATTCATTAAAATCATTGTTCCAGATAATAACTCTTTTGTCTTACATGTATGTTTTGGTTCATTAGTTTTGGTCATTGCACTTTGATCATGGTTATATCATATAAAGAAGTTTAATCATGATATAATTATAATTTATATTAATTATATACATACTCATAGTCATCATTAAAATCTATAAATAGAAAAATGAATTACACTCTTCATGGAGACGATAGGCTGTATGTATGCATGAACATTGTTTTCATTTTTTGATGGATGGAATGAAAAAAAAAATTAAATAATAATTATCATTTCCAGAATCATTGTTATATAATATAAATAATATCTAATAATCAAATCCATCCTTATTACTATCTATGTAAATTTTAAATTAAAAATAAATCACATCATTTTGTGGAGGTGGTAGTCCACACATACACACAAGCAACATTATCGTTTTTCCATCAGAATAAAAGAAAAGAAGGTATATATGATATTTTAATTCTGGAAGTATATTTATGTAATAAATATAATATATATTCATTATTTATATCTTTATAACCATAAAATTGAAATGGTGATGAAAAAAAATTACACCGCTATGTGGAGATGATAAGTTGTACGTACTCACAAGTGTTGTTTTTGTTTTTCACAGGATGGGACATTGAGGGAATATAGATGTCCTATAATCATAAACAAATATCGATAAATTTATGATAATTTATATATTATCTTAGAATGTGTACCAAAAATTATTATGAAGTATAAGGATAAATAATCTTTAAGGACTCTGTAAAGATGATTACCCCTTCTTCTGTAGACTTCCTTAAAATATCATCTTAAGGGACTTAGAGTAGGTCTTTAGGAATAACCAGAACATCAATAACTTGTATAAGGATGTTGGGAAGAGGAATAAGTAGAGTTTAATAGATTTATATGGATTAATGTTTTTTAAATAAGTGAAGGAATATTGTTTCATTTATAATTGAGGTGAGATACACTTTTGGAATTTCTTAAAAAATTAAATTATAAAAAAGTCATTCTAATTCCAAATGCATCCAAATGGTCATGGATTCGAACCGAGGGTCATATATTGTTAAAATATGAGAAACCAACAAAATTTTTATATGTTTTTATTGTGATTTGAACCTTATCGTTTGGTTTAACCCCTTAGTAAACATATTTTAACATTAACCATGCTAACAAATTTTTTACACTTAAAGGATTATTATTTTATATATAAGGTAACTATTAACTCATAAATGGATAAGGGATGAGATTTTTGACCATATATTACCCCATTTATAATTTTTTCATGATTTTAATTATTTTTTAAATAATTTAATAAAATATTATTTTGATAAATTATCATTAAAGTCAATTTTTCTACTATTCATTTAATTTGACATTAAATACATGAATAAAAGTTGGATTTCGAATATAATTAATTTAAAAAACATTAATATTTCATAATAATTTAAAAAGTTTACAAAAAGCTATAAATTTCTCAAATTATATCCTGTAATATTTTTAATATTATTTATTTTATTTTTCTATTAATTGAATAAATACTATATTAGAATCGCACAAACATTTAAGATAATTATATAATCACTAAAAATTAGAAATAAATTATCACCATGAAGATGATTTTATTGTGCACAAAAATGATATTTATATTCATTCAAGACTTTATTTTATCCTTATGTGGAAACATACAAGATATTTAGGACTAAGAGAGTGACATTTTGTAACTTTCTTTGATTTAAATATTATATTGGTCATTTTCATTAACTGATGTTCATTAAACATATCAATTTCAAACCAAAAAAGTAAATGGGGTCTATTTACAAAAATTTTACCTCCTAATTAAAAATATGGAATCTATTTTAATATATTGAATACCTATAAGTGGCAGAAACTAATTTTAATATAAGTGCACAAAATGAGATTAAAACCATTTTTTAGAAAATTAGAGTTTTAACCATAAAACTAGATTTATATTCATTTCTCATTCCTAGAAAAAAAATATTAGATAAATTATATAACATTTCATTAAATATATAATATATAAATTTCATTAAAATCATTCACTCATAGGGAAAATTTTAATTTATTAGGATAAAAACACATTGCACATATAAAAATAGTTTTTTAGAAAAACTTCCCCTTAATTTTTAAAATGATTTTTATTTTCATTTCTTATAAATTTATAACAAATGAGTTTATTTTATAGATTTTTAAACCATCTATGTTTAGTAATTTAGTTTTTTATATTCATACCCTCTAACCCAACGACTAAGTGATAACTATTAAATAAAAATTTAATAGAAAATTACGGTTTGTTTAAACTTGATGTTGTGTGTAATGAAATATATATGAGTAATAAAATTTATTAAATAGGAATATATTATAAAATATTAGGGTGTTACATTCTACCTCCATTAAAAATAATTTCATCCTCAAAATTCCATTACTCTGATACAAACAAATGAGGACACTTCTGCCACATCATATCCTCAGGTTCCCACATAGCTTCCTTGAATTGATGTTTCACCACAAAACTTTTACCAGGTGAGTGGTCTTGTTTCGTAACAAATTCTCTCTATGATTCAAAATCTCCACTATTTTTTCCTTATAATAAATATCTAATTCCAATTGTAAAACATATGAGTTGAGTATATGTAAAGTATCATATATGTACTTAGGAGAGATGCATAGATTACATCATGAACTTGAGGGAGATTCAGTGGAAGTGCTAATAAATAATCTACCATCCCAATACAATCAAGAATTTTGAAGACACCGATATACCTAGGGTTTAGCTTTTCATTCCAAATCTCATCACCCTCTTCCAGGGATATATTCATAGAGATACCTTGTCATCAACTTCAAAATCTATATATTTCTGATGATTGTTGGTGTATTTTTTTTGTTGAATTTGAGTTTCTCTTATGTGTTAATGAATTAATCTAATCTTCCCTGTCATTTCCTCATCTTGGTTGAGTCCCAATAGCTTTCATTCTAAAACTTTATTCTAGCACGTTGGATTTCTTCACTTATTTCCATAGAGGTATTCATAAGGATCCATCTGAATTCTCATGTAAAATCTATTGTTATAAGAAAATTATAACAAAGGATGTTATTGATCCCAAACACCTTTGAAATCCATAGAGAAATCTCTGAATGGGTCTTTAAGAGTTTGAATAGATCTCTCAAAATGACCATATGTATGAGGATGATAAACAGAGCTGAAACTCAACTTTGTGTCCAATGCTCATTGAATAATTTTCTAGAACTTCAAGGTAATCCTTGAATCCAAATCAAATATAATAAAATGTGGTACTCCATGAAACCATACCACTTCCTTAATATAAATTCTATAAAGATGATCAATATAGAATTCTTATATGATGTTAATTTAGTGTGTTGAATTTACAATATGATCAACCATAACCCATATATAATTATTCCCTTTAGACATTTTGGGGAGTCTGATGTTAAAATACATGGTGATATTTTCCCATTTCCATTCAGGTATGGGTAATGGTTGTAACATCCCATTAGATTTCTATCTCTCGGCCTTAACTTGCTGACATACTAAGCACTGAGATACATATTCTGAAATATCTCTATTAATGTTGTCTCACCATAAATACTCTTTAAAATCTCTATATATCTTTATACTTACTTATTGAATTGATATTAAAGAACTATTATCTTCATCCAATAACTCCTTTAAATTTGGTATGGATGAGAGACTTACACAGTTCCTAAAACTTATCATTCCATTAAAATCAGGGTAGGACTCAAGAAAATTTTTCACCTTCTTCTATATCTCCACAACTTCTTTTAGTTCCAATTTAATCATCACATAGATATATGGTAGTACATTCATTTTAGAAAGATATTATTTCCCACCCTCCTTCAATATTTCAAGATCCATCATTTGTGAGTTTATAAGTATTGGATCTTTAATGATCCTCGTCATATATAAGCTAACATGATCCTTTTGACTCAGAGCATCTGCCACCTTGTTCGCTTTATCAAGGTGGTAATGTATTGAGTTGTCATAATATTTAATTAGCTCCAACCATCTTCTCTAGTTCTTATTTAACTCTTTTTATGTGAAAATGTACTTTAAACTTTAATGATCAGTATATTTTTTAATCCTTTCTCTATAAAGATAATACATCCATATATTTAATGATAAAAATAATGTATCTAACTCTAAATCATGAGTTTAGTAATTTTTCTCATGTACTTTTAGTTGGTGGGAGGCATAAGCTATCACCATATCAGTTTTCATGAGGATGCATCCCAATCAGTTCTTCGATGCATCACCGATATTACAATACCTTCTCTACCATCAGGTAGTGTAAGTACAGGTGCACTGACTAACCTTCTCTTTAATTACTTGAATTTTTCCCTACATTCATCTATCCAAAGGAACTTGGACCCCTTTTGAGTTTACTTGGTAAGTGAGTTCGACATGTAATGCTCTGATATTTTGTGAATTTATTGTTTTCAAATTAATTTAATATTTTGATATTTTTACTTCACATGAAACTAAATATAGATTTTATCTTCTATATAATAGCACTAATTTTTCTATTAGGTTATATGAAACACTAAGGGAATATTACACTACATGCAAAACCGACTTGGCTTTCATTACACGCAACACCAAGTTTCTACGAAATAACACATTACTATTATTATTATTTAAATAAGATAGTTATAACCTAGATATTAAACTTTTAATAAGAATAGTAATAACTAATTTTTAAATAATATTTATAATGGTCATGATAATGGAAAATGAAATTTCTGGTAAAGTCTTTATATGTTTAGAATTAATATTTTCTTAAATAAATTGTTTTCATGTCCTTCCATGAAAATTAATAAAATTAATTTTAGAAACTCATAGAAATTTATTTTGAAAAAATAAAAATTATTTTTGAATTTGGATTATCAAAATTATCTTATGGTGAAAGTTTTGTATTTTTTTTGAAAAATATCAATTTTTGATGAATAATGAAAAATATTGTATTATAGTTAAAAAAACCAGAAATTTTCATTTAAATAGTTATTTTACTTTAAATTGATTTTAAAGACACAATAGATAAATAATACATATATTAATATAATATATTTCATTTAAATAAATTTTATAATAGAATTAGATATGTGAACGTCTCTTTTACCTACCTTCTAGCCACATTTACAGGATTAGCATTAAGCATAACTTTATCACTTATGTGAATTGAATTTCAAAAATGAAAAAAAATGGTTGTAATTGGTATGAAAAATTTTGTCTAATAGGATTAAAATATGTTTTTTTGAACAATAACTTTTGAATTTTATTTACCACAGTTAAAGGTAAATAGAGAAATTAAAAGTAAAAATAATATTATAATAATATAAAATTTCCCTAACACTTGTTCTAATTTCATTGGATAATTTTTTTTGACCCAAATAAAAATTAGGTATAAAATACAATCCTATTCAATCCACTTGTGTTAGATTAGGACATTTATTATATTTTATTTAAATAAGAGTTAAAAGTGTCATATTCAAATTTCAATAACTAAATCATATTTAATATAGGGTTTTTAATAAGATAAATTAGAATATAATTATTAATTTTCAAGATAAAAAACTTATATTCATCATGATAATTTATTTTTTATTTTTATAGAATAAATAACTTAATTAAAATCTTTATAATAATGATGCAGTAATTGTTTAATTAATTGAGATATCAAATAAATGATATTAAAAATATTAAAATAAATATAATTTTACTTAATTAATGACATAAAATAAATTTATAGATAACTTAGACGTGTTAGTGAAATATTTGAAGTATTGTTTTGAAGTTATCATATTGGTGTGATATTTTTTAAAATGAAAATATTGAATAGTATCAAAATTGACATAAATGATACATTAAAATAAATAATATATTATTAATTATTATAAAATTCCTAAAAATATATAATTCACACAAATAAATATTATAATGTTAAATATTTCATTAATTATCTAATTGGGGTTCGTTTGGCATTTTATAGTAACTATATTAACCCTATAGTGTAAAAAATACAAGTTATCATGGTAAGAGTTAAATTGATTAACAAAGGGTTAAATCCAAAAGATAAAGTTAATTTTTTGACCTAAACATGTCTAAATTTTATTATTTGAAAATATTTAGATCCATATTCATGTGAAATTATAAATAACTCACTTTGGAGATATTTTAAATGAAAAAACAATTTATAATAAATTAATACTTTTGGAGTTTCTTAAAGTTCCCCTCCCCCTATTATAAAAGGGAACCTCTCCTTCTCTTTTATTAACACCCCTAAAACCTTTTGGCTCACCCAAACCCTATAAATTTCTCCTAAAAACTTTTGTAACTTTGTCCTAGATTCATTCCCTTGAGAATAAGACAACTCAAGGAATCCTTTTGGCACAAATCAAAAGGAGTTACCCGATTAAGAGGTGGCGTCTTCTTTAAGCTCTTTTCTAAATTTTCCTTCTCCACCCCAAAAACTCTCTTTATTCCATTATTTTATGAAAAAATAAGTATAAAAAATATACTAGTATTTTTTTTATGATAATGTTTTTACCTAAACTTACACACACCTCCATCTAACATATATCTAATATACAATTTCTAGTTACGATGAACTACTGCCTCACGAAACGATGATTGTTCATTTTTCCTTTACCACCATTCATGGTGGACTTTATGATGTAAAATCTATATATATATATGTGTGTTATATATAATATTTTTTATTCTTTTTTACAACACATACCTTTTTACTTTCCATTTGGTGTTAATACAACAATCTCATTTGAGTAAGTGTGGACTACCACCCCCACAAAGCAATGTAATTCATTCGCACACCACATGGAATGTATTAAGGATAGGTTTATAAAACTTATATGTTATATATGATATAATAATTATAATGTAATAATATATATTTAGACATAAATATATATAATTATTTCATTTACATACTTTATTTCAATACGAAAATTAAAACAGAATCATCGTTCATGCGTGCATACGACTTTCCGTCTCCATGAACGGTGTATTTTATTTCATAATTATTTAGGATATATATTTTTATAATATAAATATAATGAATATAAGTTACATTTATATCATTATTTAAATTATATAATCATTATATAAGTATAAGGACCAATGATATAACAAATTAAAACACATGCGAAGAACAAAGTAAATACTACCCAAAGTGAAGCCTTAACACAGGATCGTTAAATAATGAGTAATATAAAGTCATAATAAAACCATATGTATTATTAGATATAATAATATGCTTATTTAAAATATATACAATAAATTTATATTTATTATAGATAAATCTTGTTTTAGTATTAAGAGAGTTAATACATAAGGTAAGGGGATTTATGTCTGACATTTATTTATGTGTGATACATGCCTTATAAACTACTTGTTTATTCTATGTGGTGTATATAGTACCCATGAATATATTTTATTAGTCTTATTCATAATATTATGATATTTCTATATTATTATATATTTTTTATTACATTGTTCATGTGATTCTATTGATTATAAAGTGATGAGTATTGATTTCACAATCTCTTCCATATTTGGGAATGTTTCATTTTAAGTCTCAATTGGGGAATATTTATCATCCATGTCCATGTTTTCTAAAAATGTTTTCATAAAATGTTTTACTATTCTCCTATGAATGTTTGAATTCATTTTTACCCATTTTTGACTTTTAATTCATGGATTTAAAAGAGTCTTTCCTTCTTTTTCCAAATGGGGTACTTTTTTATTTTTCTGGAAAAGTACAAGAAGAATGTTTTTTTAACATATAAGGAATGAACAGATTTTTATGATGTTATAATTATTTATTAAATTGAATCTTCCCCAACAATATTAAAAGTTTATTTTTTTTAAAAAAAATTATTTTAAATTTGTGTGGTATTTTAAGAAAAGAAAACTAATTCAGAAAAGAAAGGATATTTTCCTCAATAAACTTTTTAAATTGTTTTCATGGTTTCTTTATATATTTTCAAAGTGGTTTCAAAGAAAAGGATTTTGAAAATGTTTTATGTTCTAAAAAGTATTTTTTTAAAAATTCATGTTCCAAGTGATCTTTCAAAATCTTTCCCCGCCTATGATGACATGCTTTGATATAGTTTAAGAATACCATTCATACTCTTTCTCCAAATGGTTTATGTTTTGATGGCATGATGTTTAAGAAACCCACTTCTTTTAATGGGTTATGATTTTGTTGAAATAATTATGAAACCTATCTCTTTTTCATAGGTTCTTATATGATTACATGTTTATAAAACCCATTCTATTTATGGGTTATGATTTGATTGTCCATGATCTTGTGGCAGATGTATGTATGATTTCATTATGAGATGGGTGGGACCTATATCTCCCACTGATGCATTGGGTAAATATGGAAAACTCATGAGGTATATATGTTATGTGTGACCTGATTTCATGTTCACAATTATATACATGGACCTGGTTTTCATGTCCATGATTTTATGAGTGGACCTAGTTTCCATGTCCATATATTTATGAAAGGGCCTGATTTCATGTCCTTAATGATTGAATATGTTACTATTTATACATGTTCATGAAGTTACCAGTTCATGTTTATGCCACAATTTCATGCCTTATGTCAATTTTATGATCTTATGGATTATTTTATTTTATTTACTTATGATTAAATTTTACTTTTCATATGTAGTGTATGATCTTCTTATGTTATGATAACATTACCATACCCTTTATTGTCATATTTATGTTTATATATAACCCTTTTTACTCTTAATGAACATCTGAGCTCACCCTTTATTATTTTTCCTTTCACTTGGTTACGAAGAAAGTTTTTAGGTAGAAGTACTAAAAGTGGATATCATTATTGGATATGTTGAAGACCTTTCACCAGGATGGAAGAATTTTGTTTTCAAATTTCCAAATACACTAAAATATTACGGTCCTTGGGCATGTATTATTGTAATGTATTGAATATTCATCTAAAATGATGTAATATCCATATATGTTAATCCTGGGTCGTTATAGGTAATCCATGAGAATTGTTTCAAAAAGCGTCGATAATAACCCTCAATACAAAAGAAACTATAGATTTCAGTTACTGTGGTTATTTTGGGCCAATGGTCAATACCTTTTTTCTTTTATGGAACCCTAAATATACCCTTGCTTGAGATTATGTGACCCAAAAATGAAACTTCTTGTAGCCAAAATTCCCACTTGATAATTTTTTCATACATTTCCTTAGGGTCTTCATTACAATCATCAAGCGATCTTTATGATTTTACTTGCTATTTGAATATATAATAATATCATATATAAATACTAGCACAAACTTATCAAGGTAATCTCTAAAGAATCTATTCATTAAATACATGATGATAGAAGGGGAATTAGTAAGACCAAATGACATCACTATAAATTCATAGTTTCCATACCTTTTATGAAATGTATTCTTGTGTATATCCTATTTTTTAATGCTCAATTGATGATATAAAGAATGATGGTCAATCTTGAAAAAGTATTTAGCTACACACAATTGATCAAATAAGTCATCAATATAAGGTAGAAGATATTTTTTATTAATAGTGATCTTGTTAGATTCTTAATAATTAACACAGAGACACATTGATCTATATTTATTCTTAAAAAACAAATAGGTGCACCCCAAGGTGATGCACTTGGATGAATGAATCCCTTGTCAATATTCTCATGGAGTTACTTCTTTAATTTCCATAACTCAATCATATCCATTATATATATAGTCCTTTAAATTGGTGTAACACCATGTATGAGTTCTATTGAAAACTCAATTTATTGATTTGGTGGAAGACCAAGAAACTTTTCAGTAAATACATCGACAAACTCCCACACAATAGGCATATCATTGATATTGAGTTTTTCCCCAACCATATTAGATAAACACCCTATTGATAAGGAATTAAGACCCATATGATGGATGTGATTTCTATCAAAAGTTTATATTTAATGTCCAATGATATATGATCATAGATAGGTTTATAATATCAAATTTGACTTCCATTTTTCATAAATTGATGTGGTATTTATATAGAGAAAGTTAGCCCATGCCTTTGATAACATCAAATTCAACCATAGGGAGAATAACAAGATTTGCAGGAAGTATATTCCCACATACTTCAACCAAAGAGGAACTATAGACTTGCGATGTGACCATCCACCATTTAGTGTTTTTACTTATGACTCAATATCAAATCGTTGAAGTGGTGATGTGATACCCTTAGAAAATTTTTCAGAAATAAAATATTGTTTAGAAATATAATAAAATAAAACATTTTCAATCCTGGAATTAATGATTAGTGTACCTTTTACTATATTTTTATGAAATTCCATGTCACCTGTAGTAATTTCACAATCTTGGCCTTCTCCCCTTGTCTTCTTTCATGGTATATTCTATTGACTCTTGGGAAATTGGTTGGAATAGTTCCCATCTCTTTATAGTTAAATCATTGTACATTGATGGATTCTCCCTTACCCTTTTATTCACGAGCATGATGGCCATTTTCTCCAAACTTGAATAAAAATATTTTTCCCTTTTATGAGTGTACCAAGGTGTTTTTTTCTATAAGTTGAACATGTTGGAAAATAATTTTTTTCCCTTCTTCCACTTGTCCATTTTTTTCTCTATTTTATTTTTATTCTCTTACTTTATTTAGAATCCATTGGACTTGGAGAATTATTTCTCTGGCTTGATAGAACATGATATTATATCCTCATATGATGATAATTTTTGGGAGACTATTTCCCTTTGAAGGATTGGCTTAATCCCATCAAAGAAAAGTTCAATATTTCTCTTTTGATTACATACATAGTCCGCAACATTCCTTGATAACCTTATAAAGTTAGTTGTATACTTAGCAACATTTTACTCTTTCTTTTTCTTCATATTCAAGAATTGAATTTCCATATCCACCTTTTTTTCATGAGGAAAGTAATTTTCCAAGAAAATTTAGTGTAAATCCTTCAATTCTATTCTTGTTATTCCCTCCTCATCCTTACTATTTTGGATTAATGACCACCACTGATCTGTCTCCCTGAGAGATGATAAATTTCAATGATAATTTTCTCTCTTTCATTAATTCCCAAAGTGAGAAATATCTTATCTAAGGAACTTATGAATTTCTCATCTACAAATGGATTTGTAGTACCATTTAATGATGAAAGTTACTAACGCATGAAGCAGTTTAACATTGTTACACAGAGTTGTGAATCAACAGTCTTCTCCATACTGAAAAGGTGATTGCTTATAACCAGAGTTAGCTAGACCAATATAGTTATAATTTTTTAAACTCCTGCTCCAACTCCAACTTCATTATCTTTCCTAGGAGGTAAATCCCTATATGTATTGTGTGCATTGATACAGTTCACATTTCTTCCACTAGGAACAATTTATAAAAAATGAAATGTGATGGATTAGATCATAACATTATTAAACCTAGTGTATAATTCCAAAACAAGTGAAACACTTAGCATAAATTGAAAATTTTATGCATAGTTAATCTCAAAATCATAAACATGGTTTCTTTAGGAATATTCTCAAAGTAATTCAAAGGGTTATGTTCCCTAATCCATGTCTTAATAAATCTAATTCTCAATATTTCTAATAAATTTGATCTGATAACAACTATAAATACCCTAGAACTATTAACATAGATCCAATGGTTACTTTATTAAATTTTTATTTGATACAATCAATCACATCCTAAAGGATTGAATAGTTTAGTATTCTTGTTGAACTTGATACATACTTGAATTTCACATTTACATTTGAAAACTTATAATAAAACATAGTATTCTCTTTGGGAACATCACTATTATATTTATTATATCCCTATGTATTAATCATAAAACACTTACTGGTATTCTAGTTAAAATAGACATAATAAAGTAGTGAGTTCAGATGCTCAGTAAGGGTATGAATACAACAAAAGCTAAATAAAACAAGAATAATATGGTGGGAAGTAAATGATAATCAAATAATTCCATATAAATGATCACCTGAGATAAAAATATCCATGGATATAAAAACCATTCAAATAATCACATGGACATAAATAAATGAGTTTATAATGAGGAAATTCATAATAATGGATATCTTAAACTTATCATTGAGGCCTCATGCTAAGAAATCTTAAATATTCTGTCAAGGCCCTGTGCTGAGACATATTATATAAATAGTTAACTCCTCATCCAAAAACACAAACTAGTTTATCTCATGATACCCACCAATACATCAAGGGGATATGTAATTTTGGTCATGAAATTTCCCTTAAAAGTTCCAATTCATTCCTCATATGAATAAATAACACAACATAATCAACTGCCTTAAAAATCAATAATTGTTCATATTGGAAGAACTAGCATATGGAATATCAATACTTTCCAACAGTCAAAGTGATCATCTACCATACATAAAGATATGGTGTATGGTAACATAATATAATATCCTTATTAAAATATAATATTCAACAAATGATGTTGGCATATATTAAAATAAATTATGAATATTCTTTGAAAATTCTTGAGGAAAATACCATTTTCACATTGAAATCACTTATTTAAAGAATTAAAAAATATTAAGGAAAAATTTTCTTTGAAAATAAAATTGTAATGTTTTAAATTAAGATTAAAATAAAATATTATTCATTATTCAAGGAAAATTCACTCATTCTATATAAGTTAAAAAAATATTCCTTTCACACTTTTGTAAAATTTTCAAAAAATACCTTGTCCAGAAAATGAAAAAAAGATTCCATTCAAACCATTTTGTAAAAAGTAAAACAAGTGTAAAATTTTATTTAATAAATAATTTTGAGATTGTTTAAAATATTTTTGAAAATATTTTTATAAAATAAGGATATGAAAGAAAAATATTCCCCCATCGGGGACTTAAAACCAAAATAATCCCGAATAATGATGAGATTGTGAAATAAATCTATACCACTTTGGTAACTTTTGAATCATAAGGCCCATGGAATAATGAACATTATATGGATATTTATATCCCATAATTTTCATTATAAGAACCATAAAATATATTATTTTCTTATAACCTTTCATCACCCAATTATTAATAATTTTTTATTCAAATCACTGTTTCATGTGATAACTGCTTCTTTTTTCATGTATGTGTTGGTTAGGTAATTTTAGTCCTTGTAATTTTATAATTATTATATCATATAAATAATTTTAATCATGATATAATTATGATTTATATTCATTATATAAATATTTAGGGTCATCTGTAAAATTTATATATAGAAAAATGAATTACATTGTTCATAGAGATAGAAGGTCATACGTACGCATGAACATTGTTTTCATTTTTTAACAGAGAGAATGAAAGAAAGGTAAATAATAATTATAGTTTGAATAATAATTATTATATAATATAAATCATATATATTCATTAAATCCATCCTTATTACTATCCATGTAAAGCGTAAATGAAAAATGGATCACATTGTTTCATGGAGGTGGTAGACTACACGTATGCACGAGCAACATTATCATTTTCCAATAGATTGGAAGTTATGAAGGTATATGTGATATTTTATTTCAAAAATTATATTTATTTTATAAATATCATATATATTAATTATTAACATCTTTAATAACCAGTGAAATGGCGATGAAAAGCTAATTTAACCACTATGTGGGGATGATAAGTCATTTATACACACACATGATGTTTGCACTTTTTATAGGATGGAACATAGATGAAATATGGTTGTACCATAATCATAATAAAATATTATTATATTTATTATATTTTATATCTTCTCTTAGGATGGGTACAAAACTAAGAATTAGAAGAAGAAATAATCTTGAAGGGCCCAGTAAAGATGATTAACTCTTCTTCGATAGACTTCATTTATATCTCTTCTTAAGGGACTTAGAGTTGGTATTTTTGAATAAGAATAACCTATATAACTTTTATAAGGAGGTTTATAAGAGTAATTAGTAGATATTTGTCGCTATATATGGCTCAAGGTGGTGTAAATAATTAAAAGAAAATGTTCCCTTTTATAATTGAGGTGAGGGGAACTTTTGGAATTTCTTAAGAAAATAAATTATAATAATGTAATTATCTATCCAAATGAATTAAAATGGATAGTTATTTTAACATAGGGTATTATATGTTTTAAATATAATAAATAAATAAAAAATTTATTGGTTTTTATGGTGTTTTCAACCTTCTTATTTGGTTTAACATTTTAGTTAACCTATTTTAACATTGACCATGACAACGTATTTTTCACTCTTAAAGGGATATAATTTTAAATATAAGGAAATTATTGACTCAAAAATGGAAAAAAGTATGAAATTTTAGACCATATATTACCCCCTTTTCCCTTTTCAAGATTTTAATGATTTTAAAATAATTTAATAAAATGTTATTATGATAAATTATCATTAATGTCAATTTTGAAACAATTCATTTAATTTGACTTCATATACATCAATAAAAAGTTTGATTTAGAATATAATTAATTTAAAAATCACTAATATGTCATATGCATCTAAAAAATTCATTAGACACTATAAATCATGAAATCGCTTTTAATTTTTTTAATATCATTTATTTTAGTTTTCTATTAATTGAATAAATAATGTATTAATATTGTGAAGGCATTTAAGGTAATTATATAATCACTAAAAATTAGAAACAAATTATCATCATAAATATAATTTTATTATTTAAAAAATTGAAATTTATATTCTTTCATAACTTTCTTTTATATTTATGTAGACACATAAAAGATATTTAAAACTAAGAGATTGAATTTTTTTAATTTTCTTTGATTTAAATATTATATTGGTTATTTTCATAAACAACTGTCCTTTAAACATATAAATTTAGAGACTAATGTGATTAGTGTATAATTCCATTGATCCAATAAGAATTAAGATGAAAAATTATGACCATATCACTTAGTTTTAACCTAGGTTAACCTAATTTACCCTTTACCAATATGATAAATTTTATCACAATTACTATTCAAAATGCCTTAAAATAAAAGGGGAATATTTTCCAAATTTGGACCTATTATTTAAAAATATGTAATATATTTTATCAAATTCAATACCTATAAGTGATAGAAATTAATTTTTATATAAGTTCACAAAATGTAATGAAAATCATTTTTTAGAAAATTTAAAATTTTAAGCATAAAATTAGATTTATATTCTTTTCTCATTCCTAGAAAAAATATTAGATGAATGATAAATTTTTTATTACATATATAATATATAAAATTCATTAAAATAATTCTCCAATAGTGATTAATTTAATTTATTTGTATAAAAACACATTGCGCGCAAAAAAAAAATTCAGAAAAACATCTCTTTATTTTCAAAATGTTTTTTATTTTAATTTCTTATAGATTAATAACAAATGAGTTTATTTTATAAATTTATAGAAAATATATGTTTCATAATTTATTTATTCATATTCATACCCTATAACTCATCTACTAAGTGATAACTATTAAATAATATTTTAATAGAAAATTGTGGTTCTTTTAAAATTGATATTGTGTAAAACACATACTATCGAAGAAGTAAGATTTATTAAAAAGAAATATGTTAGAATATCAGGGTGTTATAAGGATATCCTATAGATGATAATTTTTTTAACTATGTGTTGTATTTAATAATGATTTATTCCTCCTATTTTTTCATGAACCAGCCCAAGTACCCTGGTAACTCGATAACCGAGCCGACCCTGGCATAGCCCAAAGGGCACCCCAGATACCCAAAGGTTGGAGACTAGCACTGAGAATCATACAACATGCAAGTGGGAACTTATTTTTCACAAAACATAGCAGAATCAAGACAATAATGTCAATATTCATACAAAAGAAACTTCACGGGGAGTAATGTTCCAAAAGTCAACAAGACATTAAATCCCAAAGTACTAAAACCCAAATAGAAAAATAGGAAAACAACAAAATTCCCTAAGGAAACAACTCACCAAGACCATAGTTAAATAGCCAGATCTAACTCTAAGAGATCATATCCCCTTACTTGAACCTGAAATGAGATATTCTACAAACACCTGACGTCACAAGTAGGGTGTGATCTAAAAATCCCAGTAGGGTCTCACCAAGGATTACTTAACAAATAAAAAAATATATTAACTAAAGGAATGCTTTAAATTTTAAAAACAATATGGTTTTTAATTTTAAATCATATTTAGACAAATCTTGAAATACAATTCAAATTATGGAAAATACTTTAAGAAATAGATTTACAAGTGATGGAATATTTCTAGAAAAATGGATTAAATAAAACATCCATTTAAAATAGTTTACATAAATCAAAAAGGTATGTAAATAAGTTTTACAACATTGGAATACATTTATATCTAAAATATTAAACAAGCAAGAAACATGGTCATCTTCCAAATAGGTAAGATAGTATTCCAGTTATAGGACTTCGCACTCTCTAAGTGATCTTAGAAATATGTGTATACACATGAACCCCTAGAACCAGCTAAAGCCGACTCGTCATTATCCCATCGGAGATGTGACCTGCTACAAGTATGTTTTAGAATGTTCAAATGGAATAGAGTGTGTCTAAATAACTCATCAACTACTTAAGTCTTGCATGTGCTCTTACATAATCAATGATGGGAAATTTATTTTAAGACTACTTAAAATAAATTTTAATCCCATTATTCCATTTCAGTTATAATTTTCCATTTAAAACCAAAATGGGTTTTAATAAAAAAAATGCACCTCTTTAACAAGATAAAACCACTGGGTTTCTATAAAAACATTTTAAGCCACTCTCACAAGTTTTAAATCCATTCAAAACCAATTCCATAATTTCACATTTCATTTCCATAATGAAATTCAAAAATTTAATGGAAATAATTTCCATCAAATCTACAATTTGAATTCAACAATTTAAATCAACAGATTTTTATAAACATGCCTCGATTCAATGGAATTGGGTTTTTTCCCAATTTTCATTCCAAAACAACTTCAAATCTATGAATTCACTCAAATTTAGTTTTATCAAATCAATTGAAATAAAGTTTGAGAAATTGAATTTAAATCAATAATTGAAATAAATCAAGTAGTTTAAGGTTAATAAATTTGGCTAATCGAGACGAAACCACCAACATTTTCCCAAAACTCAACACTCACAACGACACCTGTCAACGAGAATGAATTCATAGAAGTCATCAAAGCATAGCCTATAGATGAGATCCAACAATGTGGATCATAGATCCATCAATTTTAGTATGATATATTTAAATCCTAAAGGATGATAAAGAGATAAAGACAAAGAATGAGGGAGAAATCTTACTTAGGAATCACACCGCAAGCGCAGTGACGATCGAACACCGAATGAGAGGGTTCAAAAGGGTTGGAAAGCTCCAAGATCACCTTTGGAAGGCCTTAGGTCAAGGGAGAAGAAACTGGGGATGAGGAGAAAAGATATCTCACCCATTCTTCCTGTTTTAAAAAATTCAATCAGGGTATTACATGATGTGTAATCCCACTACACATCATTAAATAGTTAATATCTGAAACTGTAAAAAAAACATTGCCATAAATTGAAAATTGTTCATTAAATAACTCATGGTGTGTAAAGGATAGTCATTATGTATAGCCTTCACAATGCGAAGCCCTTTAGAAATTGCCTCCAGAAACCATTATAGGATGTGTAACCCAGTTACATGGCGTGTGACTCTCCGACAGCCAGCAGAAAACACCATTTAAAGATAAGAGTCCAAAAAATATATGACTTTACCATTATAGGTATCCTCCCATTTCATTATCCACCTTAAATAGTCAATCAAAAGGAAAATCAATGATAAGGTTAAAGACATATCTGTCAGATCAGTAACGGGATGTTACATATTTCCAATCATTTACTTAAACCAAAATAGTTTTTATAAATAATATCCATTAAAATAAAATAAAAAACTTAATATTTATTATCCCATGACACTTTTGGTTCAACCAAGGTTGACTTAAGTTTTATCCCCCTATTTTTATAATCTTAATACCTAAAAATAATAGAACCCTAAAAATTATGACGATCACATATGCTCCAAAACTTCCATTAACTTTTCCCCAAGTAACCTTAATCACCTTAACATAATAAATCCTAAGGTTATATAATCATTTTTAATTATACTCACCCAGACATTTAAAGTCATCTAAACCCAAATTTGATACCAATTGTAAAGTCTTGAATGTAAAAATATCATAATTACTTGGTTTTATATTAAATATTACAATACTCATATTCCCAAGACCTTTAGGCTTGGAATTTTAGAGAATTAGGGAACATAACCATTAATAATACATAACAACAAATCTCACTTTTATACCCTAAATAAATCCATTTCATTATTAAAATAACTTAAACAATATTTTCACTTTCATCATTCATGAAAAACAACCATAAATTATATATTGACTTCATAATCATCCTTACTCATCCATAATCTTAGTAAAAATTATTCTAAAATATGGGATTAAAATATAAATCCTAGTAAGGGGTAATCAATGTGAAGAAAACTCATTAATCCATGAAACACATGAAATCTCATGATGCTAAATGTAGTTAATAGCAAGATACATCGAACATTTATATGTCTATAAACTTATTATTGGTTGGACTGGATACTCAAGAGGGGGTGAATTGAGTTCCAATAAAAAAATTTGTTAAAATTATTTCTCTTAAAATCCCCCAATTTAAAAACAAAGTTAAACTGTAGTGAATCTATACAGAGTGTAAATGTTCAATCAGTTTCTCAAAGATTGATTAGGTCTCAGTTGACTTAATCTGAAGATTAAATTACCTTTTGAAACTAACTTACTGGTTTACAATAAGTATAAACACTTGCTAATTTAACTATCAAAGTAGATTTAAAATAATTTTTTATTTCAAAGTAATAGCAGCGGAATATGAAATAAATATATAATATACTTATAGACTTAAATTAAAATTCATGGAAACGGTAACCAAGAGGTTCAGTCTCAAGCCAAGAATTAGTCCTATTAACAATTTATATAAATTGATCCACACCCTGGATCGGGGGTAAACAATAGTACACTACTGTCCAGGTCCAAAGACCACTACCACAGTTCTTTGTGGGAAAAACAAACAATAGCACACAGTCTGTTCAAGTCTTACTCGACCTCTACCACTATCCACAGTGGGAAACAAAGGGTTATGAAAATTGAGTGAGGATTTAAGAATCCTACAGTTTATATTAGGAGACAGTATGTGTGTAAAATAAACAGGTTACACACACTACTCAAAATGTAAAGATAGAATCACTAAAGGAAGTGAGAAAGAGTTTAAAAAATCTCTAGTGATTGGCAGTGTAGCTCTGGACTCATTTGGTTGGTTAGAAAAACTTCTGAGTCCTTCTCTGGTTTCTGCTAAGAAAACAAAGTGTCATTCTCTTCTTTGATTCTTGGTACAGCTTAGCAGCTTGAGTGCATGAAGTTTTTATTGTAGTTCACTCAAGAATCAACTTGTGTTCTCCTTGAAAATAAGTAGCTTCGTGTATGTCTAGTGTTCTTGGAGTATGGATTTTTTTCTTTCACAAAATCACCACGTTTGAATGATATTTATCACTTTTCTTTTTCACCCATGTGCCTTCTTAGTTCCTTGATGATTTTCGTATGCACACCTAGTGTTCTCTACTTATCTGCATCTCTTTTCAGCTAGGTCTTTATCTTCCCTTTTATAGATTTCAGCTCCAACAAATTGGAATGATTACCTTTTTCATGGGTACTAGGTACGGTTCCCTGACATGGCAACAAAATTAATTAAATATCATTGAATGCATTAAAAACATCAAATGTAACCATTAGCTTAATAAATAAATAGTATTGAGAGTATAGAGTTTGACTGGTTGGTCAATTAGTAGCTCGTGGTGGTAAATGTGTACGGTAGACATTGTGTGGAAAGTCCTTCCATCGGTAGCTCTTTGGTCTTGCATCAGTTGCTCAATATACCAGTGACATCGTTCCATCGGTTTCTCTAGTTCCATCGGTAGCTCGATGTATCACTGACTGTACTTGTATCGGTAGATTTACTATATCGGAAACTATCAGTGAACTGGCTCTATCAGTAGACTTCTGTCTATCGGTAGCTCTTTTCTGTCGGTAACTCTGGTGTGTTATTTATCGGTAGATTGAATGTGTCGGTAGCTCGCGTGTGTTTTGTATTGGTATACTGAATCTCTCGGTAGCTCGGGTGTGTTCTGTATTAGTAGACTGAATCTATCGGTAGCCCGGTTTCTATCAGTAGCTATGTACATATCGATAACCTTAGCTTATTGGTTACTCTGTCTATCGATAGACTAATTCTATCGGTAGACTGAGTACCGGTAGCTCTATATCAGTAGCTATACCCAGATTAGTGACTTAAAACTAGTCTTTCTTATGCAAAACTTATCTAAATGGGTTATAATAACTTCATAACTCATATAAACATTGGTAGTCATGAATTAACATATCTCAGTAATTATTTTAATATTATTATCATCTTGATCACAGATTGAAAGAATTAATATATAGAAAATCATTAGATTGATATTATCAAAGTATATGAAATCATAATTGGGATTATCAAAACAGGTGAGGTCAACAATCTCCCCCTTTTTGATAATCACAACCTATGATATTATCATTTTTAAGAATAGTGAGCAGTTGTATAAGAGAATATATCATTAAATGCAATTATCTCAGAGAAACAGTATGTTATAGAACATAAAGGATCAGAGGTGAAAGAAAATGTGATAGTATTAGAGATAAAATTAAATGTAATGATATAAAAAGTAAAGTTTAATGGAATCATAGAGTTAGAGAAAATGGTATCAGAGGATGAAATGTAACAGTTTCAGTGTAGTAAAACATGATAGCTTTTTCTTTTATAAAATTTTTCCCCCTTTCATTAATATCTCTCCCCTTGGGTGAATATTTCTCCCTCTTTGATACTTAGAGAGTATTTTTACCCCTTTGTAAAAGCTTGGTAAAATATTTCTCCCCCTTTGTGATAATCAAAACGTGGGAAACCAAAGAGAAGAGAAATACAAATAAAAATGAGAAAAGAGATGAAAAACCAGTTTCATTTCATGTTGCAGATAAGGTACAAAGAAATAAACAAAATACAATGGATTCCTATCAAACAGTCTAGCCACTAGTTCAATCCACATCCTCAATGTGAGATTTTCCCTTGGGAGCAGAAGAGGATTCAGGTGAAGTCAAAGCAGGTGTGGCCTTAGGAATTCCGGAAATGATCAAAGGAGGCTAAGCTGCAGAAACTTATCCTGGTCTGTACTGAGGAGTCCTTTGTGTGATCATAGGTGTGTGGCTTCGAATTGCTTGGGCAGGATTCATCTGAACTGGAGAAGTAGTAGAGGCAGAGGCAGGGAAAGCAGGAGGGACAATTACTGTCCTAGCATCAACATGCAGAAAAAGCAGCAACAGATTTCTGAAATTCATAATTATTCCTCCTCATCACTCAATAGTGGATATGAAGTCATCCTTGTTCTCTATAAACTTTTCCAATGCTGGAGTCAATTCCCTTATCTTGCTAACATGTTCTCTGAAAGCTTGATTGACAGGAGGCAGCTTCATATTTTCCAACAGAAGTTTGAAGTGATTGTTGAGTTGATTTTTGGTGAAAATCTTAGAGAAATAGGAGTCCACCTTATCTTTCACTTATTTCTAAGAGGAAGATGCTTCTGTCATATAGTCTTGGACTATCTTAACTATTTCTCTAGCTGAATCTCTGGTAGAGAGCATAACTCTACTCAGCTTAGATGAATCCACAGAGACACTGGTTGAAGCTAAACTAAGCTCTTCCTTCATCACAGCTCAAAACTGATTCAAATTCACTAAAGGTTTAGATGCAAGAGAACCAACAGAGAAAGATATTGTCTCTTTGAAGCTTTTGGTCAACCCACTGATAAGATTTTGAACTTGGGAATCCTGGGATTTAATATGATCTTTCATAGAAGTTTTGAAACCTTCAAACACTGAAACCATCTGGCTTACCACACTCTTGACATAGGCTAAGTCCTTGTATGCTTGGGATTTTGAGCTCATGTAAGATTCCAAAGAGATAACCAATTTATTTAAAGCTTCAAGATCTTCTTTAAGTCTAGAAACTTGAGCCTGGAAGTCTTTAACTTCTTTCACTATTTTTGCCAGGAAGGTTGACATATTACAACCTAGAGAGAGTTCAAATGAACTTTCCAACGTCCTCATCTCTTCAGCAAAACAAATCTTCATCTCAGTAACTGAGGCATTAAAAGATTCTTTTAGCTCATTTTTCATGGATTCCAGATTATCACTTGTGATCATATCAGTAGGTGCAACTACAGTGGGAACTCTTTTAGATGCTAAACTGACCACTGGGTCAGTCCTGATTGATTGAACTTAAGAGACCAGAGAAACTTCCATCTTCTTTACCTCTTCCACAAAACTATCCTTAAGATTTTTCTTTAAATTATCCGGGTCATTCATTCTGACTACATCTTCAAGCAACAACTCAGATTCAATATTATAAACAATCTTTGGTCCATTCGAGATGCCTCATTATCTGAATCTGGATAGTCTAAACCACGGACTACAAAACCTGGGTCTTCTGCCCAATCTTCAATTCTAGCACCCACTCTAACACTTCCAACATTGGTTTGATGCTCCTCCTCAACAGGTGCATCCTCAATTAGGATAATAGCATTCATAGCAACATTTTCAGCAGCATTCTCAGCAGCATTCTCAGCAGGTCTTTCATCCTGAGGAGAATCTTCCACTATCAATTCTTCCTCTGCAATAGCAGGAGGGTCTTATGTATTAGGTAAGGGTATGTCAACCTCATTTGCATCCGTATCAGGCACTAAGGATTTTCCAATCATTGGACTCAATCTCAAATAATCTTATAGATATGCTTCACTTTCATGAACATCTTCTTCATTCTCTACAGTAGCCACTTCAAAATCCTCTAAAGCAGCTTCTTCCTTATCTAATTTATGTTGATCTAGATCTTTAGGAGCTGGGCTAGAAGGTAAGTCAGGATCTCTTCCTTCATCATAAGATGACTCTTCCTCTTCTGAATCATCACTGTATTCTGGCTCCTCTTCATTAGGTCCCAGACCTGGATCCCTCACATCCTTTGGTCTTGAAGGATGATCCACAGGATTGAATTTGTCATATAACTTCTGGTCATCATTGACCCATTCTCCTCTCCAAGGGTTCCAATTTATCCTCATGTATTTTCACACTGTGGATGTGATACAAAAGTTATTCTTCACTACTACTATCTCATATTGAGACTCAGCTACCCCTTTTACTTTAATCATCACAGAGATCAATTTAGCAAAGAATAGGGCATTTGTCTTTCATTTCAGCCTTGTCATATCTTCCATTTGGATCATCAGCAATCTGCACAAATTAACTTTTACACAATGTCTTAAGAGGTGCAGGAGATATATATCCTGATATCTCAAATTGGAAAAGTCTCTTCTCCTCGGTATCAAGATATGTTGAACGAATTTGAATAACAATATGTTCTCTCCATCCATTTCTACAACAACTCCTTGTCTTTGACTTCCATCACCAGTCATCTCTTCCAAAGCATTCTCATAGTCGAAATTTTCACTGGTAGGTGGCATGGCTCTCGAGACATATCCAGATACTCCTTCATGTGGAACTTTTAAGCACTCATCCCATTCAACAGATGAAAACGACATCTCCTTTCCATTCACAAAAGAGGTTACTCGATTTTCATTCTCCGATTTCTCAAAGGTTACAAAATCGTAAAATTGTTTCACTAATTTTGGAAAGTAGGGACCATTGTTGTTCAAAAAACACTCTACCCATTTTTGATCTTCAAGTACTTCGAGCACTAAGGATTTCCTAGGCATCATCCATTCTACACACAGCTCCTTTTCAATCATAATAACTCAATTTTGCAGATGAGGATTCACTGGTCATTTTACTGATCTTTTCATAATAGTACTTCCACTTTCATCTGGCACAGACTTTTTCTTATTTGCTTTCGGCTCATTAGGAACATATCTAACAGAAGGGAGTTTGGTTTTTTCCATCCCGGATTCGAGGGATTTAGGGTTCTCTAAGGATTTGGGAGCTAAGGTTTGAGGGTAAAGGTTCAAGTCTCGGTGGATTTAGATGTAGCTAGGAATTTTTTTTATCATTTAGGAATCATAAAATAAATAAATAAAATTAAATAACACAAAAACAATTTAGATTCTGGCGGCAGATAGAAGTTTAAAACAGTGTAATCATCGGTAGGGTCTATCAGTGATAATTCCTATCAGTGAGGGTTACATCGGTGAGAGTTTTACATCGGTGATAATTTTACATCAATGAGAATTTTACATTGGTGAGGTTAGCTACCGATCAAGGTTAAACATACCTACCTCATGTATAATGTAACTTAACCTATATGAACTCAAAGGTTTAGTGAAGATGTCAGCTAATTGATGTTCAGTGCCTATAAACTCAAGAATAATATCACCCTTTTGGTAATGATCTCTCAATAAATGGTCCCTTACATCAATGTGTTTGGTCCTAGAGTGAGACACAGGGTTCTTCGAGATATTTATTGCACTAGTGTTGTCACAGTTGATTGAAACATGCTTAAAGTCATATCCATAGTCCAAAAGAGTGTGTATCATCCACAGAATTTGTGCACAGCAACTAACAGCAGCTATGTACTCTTCTTCGACAGTGGATAATGCTATAGAATTCTGCTTTTTTACTTCACCAAGATACTAAGGATTTTCCCTAATAAGTGACATGTTCCTGAAGTGCTTTTTCTATCCAACTTGCAACCAGAAAAATCAGCATCTGAATAACTAATTAACTCAAAGGGTTGTCCTTTTGGGTAAAACAAACCTAAGTTTATAGTATGTTTAAGATAATTAAAAATTCATTTAACAATAAGTAAATGAGATTATTTTGGATTAGCTTTAAATCTTGCACACATACACCCACTAATCATAATATATGGTCGACTAGCAGTAAGGTAAAGTAAGCTTCCAATCATACCTCTGTAATTGGTTTGATCCACTGGTTTCCCAGTTTCATCTGAATCCAATTTACAAATAGTACTCATAGGAGTATTACTTTCCTTAATACTATTCAAACCAAAACATTTTAAAAGATCCTTTGTATATTTACTTTGATTCAAAATAATACCATCTTTATTTTGGAAAACTTGAAATCCAAGAAAATATTTAAGTTCTCCCATTAAACTCATTTCAAACTCATTTTGAATACACTTTGAAATATTAGTACATAAATAGTGTTTGGAAGATCCAAAAATAATATCATAAACATAGATTTGTACTATTAAAACTTCTTTAGAAATTCTTTTAATAAAAAGAGTTGGATCAGCAATCCCTTTAGTAAAACTTTTTGAAATAAGAAAATTACTAAGTCTATCATACCAAGCTCTTGGAGCTTGTTTTAGACCATATAAATCTTTGGAATGTTTATAAACTTGATTTGGAAAATGAGGATTAGTAAATCCAGGTGGTTGTTCAACAAAAACATCTTCAACAATAAAACCATTTAGAAAAGCACTTTTAACATCCATTTGATATAACTTGAAATTTAGATGAGCAGCATAGGCAAGTAAGATACTAATGGATTCTAATATGGCTACTGGTGAAAAGGTTTCCGCATAGTCTATGCCTTCTTCTTGATTATATCCTTGTGCAACTAGCCTAGCTTTGTTTCTAACTATGTTTCCAGATTCATCAACTTTGTTTCTAAAAACCCATTTAGTGCCTATTGTTAAAGTGTCCTTAGTTCTATCAACTAATTCCCAGAATTTGTTTCTTTCAAATTGATTTAACCCTTCTTCCATATCCATTACCCAAAATTCATCATTGATAGCATCATTGACATTTTTAGGTTCTGGCTGTGAAGGAAAGGCTTGATGTTCAACCTAATTTCTTAGAGAAGCTCTAGTCTGTGTCCCTCTATCAAGATTACCTACAACAGAATCCAAAGGATGATTCTTAAGAATCCTTGTTGATCTAGTAAAGGTAGGACTAGAAATTTCAGGTTCATCTCCAAGTTCGGGTTCTATACTAGCAGATTCTAGAATATGTCTAGAACTGAATGTTTTTACAGCAGGTTCTTTAGATTTATCATTAAGGTCCAGAACACTCAAATCATCCTCAAGATTTTCAAGAGAGGTTTTAGGCTCATGTGGATCAGTTTCATCAAACTTGATGTGAAAAGATTCTTCCACACATTTGGTTATTTTATTAAAGACTCTATAGGCTTTTCTAGTTAAAGAATAACCAAGAAAAATTCATCATCACTCTTAGAAGCAAACTTGTCCAGATTATCCTTTGTATTAAGAATAAAAACATTGCAGCCAATTACTCTAAAGTAACTAAATTTAGGTTTCCTATTATTCCACAACTCATATGGGGTCTTCTTAAGAACTGGTCTAATTAAGACTCTATTAATAATATAATAGTCTGTATTCACATCTTCAGCCCAAAAGTAAATAGGTAGGTCATATTCATTAAGCATGGATCTAGCTATTTCTTAAAGGGTTATATTCCTTCTTTCTACCACACCATTCTGCTGAGGTGTCCTAGGAGCAGAAAAGTTGTGACTATAGCCATTGTGTGAGCAATAAGATTCAAACTCTTGATTTTCAAACTCACGGCCATGATCACTTCTCAGGGTTTTAATCTTAAGTCCACTAAGATTTTCTACAGATTTGGAGTATTTAACAAAGTAAGAACAAGCTTCACTTTTGTGAGCTAAGAAGTATACCCAAGTATATCTAGAAAAGTAATCCACTAGAACATAGACATAGTGCTTCCCATTTAAACTAGAAACTGTTGAAGGTCCAAACAAGTCCATGTGAACCAACTTGAGAGGTTGAGAATTTGAAACTTCTTTCTTTGATTTAAAAGAAAATTTATGTTGCCTTCCCTTTTGACAGGGATTACAAACTTTGTCATTTGGAAATTCAAGTTTAGGTAGGTCTCTAACTAAGTTCTTCCTAGTTAATTTTCTAAGTGAATAGATGTTGCAGTGTCCTAATATTCTGTTCCAAAGCCAAGATTCTCTATGAAAATCATTTAAACAAGTAACATTTTTCTTAGCTAAAGAATTTAAATCAACTGCATAAACATTTTCATTTCTTAAAGCAGAAAATACTAAAACATTTTGAGAATTAAAAACATTACAGGAATCATTTTCAAATTTCACATTGAATCCATCATCACATAATTGAGAAATACTTAATAGGTTATACTTAAGTCCATCAACAAATAAAACTTTTGAAATTAAAACTGAATTAGAGTTACCAATTTTTCCAAGACCGATGATTTTTCCTTTAGAATTATCACCAAAGGTGACATGGCCTCCATCAACCTTTATTAAACTTTTAAAACATGAATAATCTCTAGACATATGTCTTGAACATCCACTATCCAATTACAATACCTTCTTGTGAGAAATCTTTAAGCATGTTTCCTACAAAATAGATTTCGATAAGAAATGATTTTGGTACCCAGATCTTCTTAGGTCCAGAAAGGTTAGAAATCAAAGCTTTAGGTACCCATATTTGTCTTATGGGTCTCATATAATTTACAAAATCAATAGATTTTGAAAGATAAACTTCATTTGATCTATAACTATATGAATAACTAGTTGAAGCATAGGGATTTCCAGAACTTGAACTAGCAGTATTCTGTCCAGATTTAGGAATAAATATATTCTTAGTAAGCTGTCTCTATCCAAGTTTGTAGCCTATTCCAGTAGTGTATTTTGGTGCCACTTTCTTTCCTAGCATTTGAGATAGTGTATCCTTTCCATTTGTAAACTTCTCTAAGTCTTTTCTAAGTTGCTCATTTGACATTTTCAGTTCTGTGTTTTCTTTTAACAGTTGAGCATTCTTCTCTTTTTCAATAGTAAGTTCGGTTTTAACAGTAGTAGTGAGAGCATGTTGTTTATTTAATGATTTTTATTTATCCTTAAGTTCATTAAATGTCTCTTCCATCATATTACAGTATTCAAATAATTCCTCACTAGTCATGTTTTCAGAATCAGAATCAGATTCTGCATTATCTCCAAAATAATAGAAATTTAAAACAAGAGTATCTAAAGTTACCTCAGATGTGTTGGTCATGAAACACATGTTGGCATGATTCTTCTCAGAATCAGAAACTTCAAATTCACTTGTGTTGTCCTCCAAAGCACTCCAGGTTGATTTTATAGATTTCTTGTACTTCTTGTCCTTATAGTCATATTTATTTTTGACTTTTAATTTTGGACAATCCACCTTGATGTGTCCTTTCCTTTTACACTCATAGTAGACTATTTCATCATTCTTGTCAGCTTTCTTCCAATCCTTCTTCCACTGTCCCTCGTTATCATACTTTCCTTTGTAGTTAGATTTCCTAAAGAATTTCTTCTTCCTATAAAACCTCTTGAATCTCCTTGCTATTTGAGCCATCTCAGAATCACTATTAGAGTCTGAATCTTCACTTGTTGAACTTTCAGTTTTTTTTTAACATTTTCTCCTTGTCTTTACTCTTAGAGGTAGCAGACTTGAAAGCTACGGATTTTCTCTTAGGTTCATCATCTTCCTCCTTATTCACCTTGAGTTCTTCCTCATACATCATTAATTTACCAATAATCTCTTTTAATCACAGTGTTCCAATGTCACATGACTCTCTGATTTAAACAGAAGTGCCCCTCCATCATTCTGACAGACATCTCAGTATCCTTATAATTTGTTCCTTAGTTGGAACAACTTTTCCAAGTGAACTCATTGTATTTACTATCTCATTAAACCTGAGATACATATTATAAATAGGTTCATCAGTTTTCATTTTAAAATTTTCATATTTAATAGTATAAGTATTCAATCGCATTTCTTTAACATTGGTTGTTCCTTCATGAGAAAAATCCAAAGTATCCCAAATTTCATAAGCAGTTGTGCAAGCATAAATTCTATTAAACTCTTCAACTCCTAAAGCACAGTACAGGTTATTCATAGCTTTATAGTTATTATTGTAATCAATATTTGTAGGTTCATCCCAAGTTGTTCTTTCAGTTTCTGGAATTTTATATTGAGATTCTATAGCAGTCCAAATATCAAAACCCATGATTTCTAAATGAATTTTCATTTTCAGTTTCCACTGGGCATAGTTTGTTCCATTGAAGAAAGGTGGCCAGTTAGTAGCAGAAACCTCTAGTCTATTATCCATAGGTAGATATTAGAAAATAGTTTTAAAGAGATAAAATTTAGAACTAACAGAAATTTAAGATCTTTAATGATACAACTAAAATCATAGTTAAAAAAACAGATTGTTTTGAAATATTTGAAAAGCAACATCCTCCTCTGATACCAAATGTTGGTTGGAGTGGATACTCAAGAGGGGGTGAATTATGTTCCAATAAAAATTTCTGTTACAATTATTTCTCTTAAAATCCCCCAATTTAAAAACAAAGTTAAACTATAGTAAATCTATATAGAGTGTAAATGTTCAATCAGTTTCTCAAAGATTTATTAGGTCTCAGTTGACTTAATCTGAAGATTAAATTAACTTTTGAAACTAACATACTGGTTTACAATAAGTATAAACACTTTATAATTTAACTATCAAAGTAGATTTAAAATAGTTTTGTATTTCAAAGTAATAGCAGTGGAATATGAAATGAATATATAGTATACTTATAGACTTAAATTAAAATGCACAGCAAAGTTAACCAAGAGGTTCAGTCTCAATCCAAGACTTAGTCCTCTCAACAATTTATATAAATTGATCCACACCCTGGATCGGGGGTAAACAATAGTACACTACTGTCCAGGTCCAAAGACCTCTACCACAGTTTTTCGTGGAAAAAACAAACAACAACACACAGACTGTTCAGGTCTTACTCGACCTCTACCACTATCCACAGTGGGAAACAAAGGGCTTTGAAGTTTGAGTGATGATTTAAGAATCCTCCAGTTTAGCTTAGGAGATAGTGTGTGTGTAAAATAAACAGGGTACACACACTGCTCAAAATGTAAATATAGAATCACTAAATGAAGTGAGAAAGAGTTTAGAAAAGCTCTAGTGATTGGCAGTGCATCTCTGGACTCATTTGGTTGGTCAGAAAAACATTTGAGTCCTTCTCTGGTTTCTGCTAAGAAAACAGAGTGTTGTTTTTTTCGTTGATTCTTGATCCAGCTTAGCAGCCTGAGTGCATGAAGTGTTTGTTGTAATTCACTCAAGATGTAGCTTGTGTTCTCCTTGAAAATAAGTAGCTTCATGTATGTCCAGTGTTCTTGGAGTATGGACTTTTTTCTTTCTCAAAATCACCACATTTGAATGATATTCAGCACTTTTCTTTTTCACCTGTGTGCCTTCTTAGTTCCTTGATGCTTGTCATATCCACACCCAATGTACTCTACTTCTCTACATCTCTTTTCAGCTAGGTCTTTATCTTCCCTTTTATAGATTTCAGATCTGGAAAATTGGAATGATTACCTTTTTCATGGGTACTAGTTAAGGTTCCCTGACATGGCAACAGAATTCATTAAATATCCTTGAATGCATTAAAAACATCAAATGTAACCGTTATCTTAATAAATAAATAGTATTGAGAGTATAGATTTTGACTGGTTGGTCAATTAGTAGCTCGTGTTGGTAAATGTGTGTGGTAGACTTTTTGTAGCAGGTCCTTCCATTGGTAGCTCTTTGATCTTGCATCGGTTGCTCTATATACCAGTGACTTAATTCCATCGGTTTCTCTAGTTCCATCGGTAGCTCGATGTATCAGTGAATGTACTTGTATCGGTAGATTGACTCTATCAGTAACTATCTATGAATTGGCTCTATCGGTAGGCTTCTGTCTATCGGTAGCTCTTGTCTTTCGGTAGCTCTGGTGTGTTCTGTATCGGTAGACTGAATCTATCGGTAGCTCGGGTGTGTTCTGTATCGGTAGATTGAATATGTCGGTAGCTCGAGTGTGTTCTATATCGGTAGACTGAATCTCTCGGTAGCTCGGTTTCTGTCTGTAGCTCTATACATATCGGTAATCTTATCTTATCAGTGACTCTGTCTATCAGTAGACTAAGTCTATCGGTAGACTGAGTACTAGTAGCTCTATATCAGTAGCTATACCCAGATTAGTGACTTAACACAGGTCTATCTTATGAAAAACTTATCCGAATGGGTTAGAAGAACTTCATAACTCATATAAATATAGATAGACATGAATTAACATATCTCAGGAATTATTTTAGTATTATTATCATCTTGATCATAGATTGAAAGAATTAATATTTAGAAAATCATTAGATTGAGATTATCAAAGTATATGAAATCATAATTGGGATTATCAAAACAGGTGAGGTCAACACTTATATTTAGTCATAAGATAAATTAAAATACTCATATAATGGAATTAAATTAGGATCATAAATAAAAATAATATGCAACTGAAAATATAATAGAATAATCATGAAAGTTTCATGGAACATCATATTCATATCACCCACAATAACTCGTAATAACTCGTAATTAAGTAACTTAAACAGTTAATTCCAATTCCTCATAATGGAATAACTTAACCAATCAATTATAACATAATTTATATTATTACCCAATTAATTGGTGGGGTATATAATATTGGGTCCACCTACCAATATATAAAATTATAATAATCATATCATGAATAAAACACATAGAAGCTTGTATTTCAATAGATAAGCATAAGCATTAGAGTTAACCAAAGAAAAGATAGTGAATAAAATTGAACGGGTTAACCAATTACCTATTGAGAGTAAAATGAAATAGAATCATAGAATATATATGAATAATATTCAATATTAAGGTGATTAAATAAAAGGTTGTTGACATAAATGAAAAATATATTTGTGGAAGATAATCAAATGTAAATAAATTAAATAATAATTATCTCTTGGATTTTTTATGTTTTAATAACAAATAAAGAGTGATTTAATGGAATATAAAAGAAGGAAAAATAAAATAGGAATTATTTTAAAAACAAGTTATAAAAAACTTCCATAGGAATCCATCAAATGAAAAAATAATAATATAGTGAGAGAAAGAGACCAAGTGAGAAATGTGAAGGAATATTGGGAAAATATTCCCTTCCTAGTATCATAAGTTAGCCACAATCAATGTAATAGGACATTAAAAACCAAGATATAACATAAAGAATATGTATATAGAATAAAAATATCCAAATTAAAATAAATAAACTTTAAAATAAGTGAGACACTTAGATAAAAAACACCCCTCACTTTAACCTTTAACTTGTTTGAATATACTCTAAATCCATTGGAAAGTCAAATATTGCATTAAGGGTCTTCTTTGAAATCAAAACATTGGGATTTATTATTGTGAACAATGGATATAAATAATTTTTTGTATTTTAGGGGGTAAATTTGATAATAATATGAAGAGGAAACTAAAATTAAGGTTTTTTTGGAAAGGGAAGAACAAGACACATTTATAGATAATATTTGGAGGTTTTTTTAAATATTCATACCTTGAGAGTTAAGGAATGTAATTTTTAACTTTAAATTGCATAGTAAATGAATTAGGGAAGATATGATCAAGCCTTACTCATCCACATATGACTCATGACAAGGTTTCATGATATTTTATTAATTTATAAATCATTTTTAACAAGAAAACCATTTATAAAGAATTTCAAGGTTATTATTGTAACTTGACTTTAAAAATATCTTGAATTTTATGAAATTAAAGTTTTAATATTTAAATTATTTCTTATAAATCATATTTATATTTAATAAATCATGTGATACTCTACTACACATAAACCTTATCACATTATATATTTTAAATCCTTTGTTTTAGACTTTTCTTCTCTTACACAATCAGTGCGTCAGCATTGCATAAACGTTTTGGATAATAATAATATTATATAATTTTAAAAATATATTAATAAAGTTAAAATTAAACCATTCATAAAATTATTTATCATTCTTATCATGAAAATATATTTAAGATGAAATTTTTTAATTTTCTTACATTACTCAAGCACTGAGTAAGCATTTGGATAATTATAATGTTATATACTTTTAAAATTAAAATATATCAATAAAAAAATTACTATTGATAATATTTAGACTTGGAAACCATTTATTACCTAATAAAATCTCATTATTATCACTTAATCCACTAATTTTGACTTTTTATATGCCACGAAAGCACTATTTTAGTATCGCATATGCATTTTCATATTTATCTTGAAATGAGAATTTATTTATATTTATAAGATAATATTTATATGATATTTTAAGTATATTATAGTGTAATACATGTTCCCTAGTCTTATATATTATTCCATATTATTTTTTATAAATATATAATAATAGGTTGTAAAATTCCATTTGAACTCATGATCTTAATTTAAAAAAGAGTTCAAATGAATTACTTGATATCTAACCAATTAGAATTCAAATTTTAACTTTGAGAATTAATTTTTTATTTATGTTAAGTATTATATAATGTTTCATACCATTCTAAAGTAACCTATAACTTATATACACAAATTTAATAATGGGTTGTCGGATTCAATTTGAACATGAACTCTACTTTTCATAAGCAACTCGATTCGATTTTTTTATACTCTAATAAAATAGAATTTAGATATTGAAATACTAAATAATAATTTTTATGTCTAAAATATTCTAACAGATTCCATATATTTTTCATTTTTTATAAAAATTTCTATATACTTATAAAATAATAAGTAATAGAATTCAATTTGAATTCCAACTTGTATATTTTAGAAGGAAATAAAATTCAAATGTATCACTCAAATTATAACCACAATGAATTTGAATATTAACTTCCAAAATAATTTTTAAAATTTTTGAAAATATAAATGAAAATAAAAAAACCATTTATATGATTTTACCATGATTTTTTTATCACAAATTGTGATTATACATTGCATTTACTACTTACTATCATGTCTAGTTTTTTATAAATTTTGAAAAAAAAATAATTTCCATCCAATTTTGACTTGGTGATTCAAAATATCAAATTTATTTTATTTTAATCAATATTAAACCATGAAATACTACATTTTAAATAAAAAATATCATTAAATTAAAAATAGTATATTTTTTTAATAGAAGATATTTATTTTTAAACTAAATACCTCATTCAAGTTTCTTACCATCTAATAATAATTTCAAAGATTTTCATAATAATAATATCAATATAAATACTTATAATTAAAAAAATATCCATTTATAAAATATCTAATAATTAAATAATTATTTAAATAGACAAAAATAAGGAATAATGTTTAGAAAATATATTTGACTTTTAAATAAAACATATTTTATGTGATTAAGTAAACAAAAATAATTTTCAATTTATAATGGGTATCTAATTGATCATATATCATCTATTGTGACACAAAATAAACATAAAATATATTTTTTAAATAAATATTTGTTAGATAAAAATAAATTCATAACATAATACATAAAGCTGATATATTATTAATAATACCCAAGTTGGTACATGAATATTCATTAGCTACCTGATGGCTCCCTAGTGAGTCTTTACCTAGTCATTGACCACTTGGTTTCTTTTCAAGAGGCACCTGCACATATTCCCTCTATTGGGTACCAGATGGTCCTTTCTGTTACAAATTCATCAACTCCACCTCTTCCTCTCCCCACCTCTTCCTTCCATTATCCAAAACTCTCAAAATTAAACTTAAAATATATCAAATTAAATTTTAAAAACAAAAAACAAAATAAAAACCATTCCCCAAGCCCAGATTTGTTACACCCAATACTTAATTTTACCATATCAGTTCCTATAAAAATAATGATATTATTATTAAGCCTATGTCAAAAAATAAACTTTATTTTAGCATATAATCCCAAGATAGTCCTTTTATTATTTTAACCAATAAGCATTATTTCCATTTATTAATCACATAGAAAAATAAAACAATTATAGCCACTCAAGTTGTATTTCATTCAAAATAATTATATATAAAAATTTCCCTATTATCTTAACCGCACAAGTCATTCCATATATGATGTTTCAAAGACAACAACATGTCATATTATCACTATTTTACCCCAAATTAATAATTCATTAATATGAATTTCAGCATTCACTAAAAGGTTCTCACTATATGAATCCCATCACATGTTTTCCCTTAAGTTATTAAATTCTTTTATTCATCATTTAAAATAAAATATGGATGTTAAACAACCAATAAAATATTTCCCAACATAGCCCAATAAGTTTCCCATATAAACTCTTTCATATTAACCCAGTATTATTCTTATGAATTTTTATTCCCTATTTTATTTTCATAAACTCCTTTACAATCATTACATATTTTATTGTAAGAAAATTCGACACACAAAACATAGTATAAATTTCATAATTAATTCATTTAAATACCCCATAAATTACCCCTTTATTTAATTACATAAAATGTTTAATCATTTAAAGCATAGTTAATAAACTGATATTAATATATTCTAGAAACCCAATAATATTTATTCAACCCAAACAAATGGAATTTATCATGTAAAATATCCTTTAAATATCTATTGAACCACTTCGTTTTTTCAACAAAACAATATAAATCAACAATTAATAATTATCACCCAAATAACACATTTTATAATCTAATTTTCTATATTGAGTAATGTTTTAACAAATTAATTTATCAATTAACACTTCCTTTAATCCCATATGTTATTTCCTCAATTAAACTCATTAAACCATAATGAATGATTATTAAAAAAATTAATTATAATATATTCACTGTATCATTTAAATTTAATAAATCATTAATTAATATTCTATTTTAACTAGGAACATTAATTAACCACGTATCTCATTTTATTCTAAGGCATACACAATTCCTAATCATTAAAACATAAATTTATAGTAGAATTTCACATGTTTGTATTTTAATTAATTCAAAAAAATTCTTCCATTAATTATTTCGTGATTTAATATATAATTATTTTAAAATAATCACAACATGATTAAATTCAAATATCAAATTAATTAAAATACACTAGAGTAGTTAATTAAAACCCTAGAGAAGGTTGAGACCAATTACCTTATGCTATTCCAACAATTCGTATAATGATTGGAAACCTACTCTATCATTTTTCATTGAATTATAAGAATTCATCCAAAACTAGAAATAAATATATAATTATAATATGACTAAAAAAACCTTGATGATTTATACCAAAATTTTAGGTTTTACAATTTCTTAATATTCTTAGTTTTAACAAAATAAACAGATCATTGATCCATCAGTAATTGAATTATAAACCACCAAAAGAATATTTAGAGTGGTAGAGAGAGATTAGAAAGAAGATATCACAAACCAATGATTCACAAAAAGGGGAAATCAAGCTAAATCCTTAAATCTTGTGACTGTGAAAAGATGAAAATGTCCCCATTAAAATAATGTCTTGGAAACACATCGGGTACTAGATGGGTAACCACTTGCCACACTTTGGATAATTTCAACTCGGTATAACCTGTATGACTGTCTAATAGTTAGACCTAGGCAAACCCCTTCCTCAACCAACGAGAACCTAGTGCATTCTATAGGGTAGAAAATGGTGTCCTTTATTGGAATCTAGTAAACACCACCTCTTCCTCCTTCCTCTACTCACCCCTTTCACCCAAAAAATATAATTCCAATTAAGATTAAATCACATAAACTCTCCAAACACCAAATTAAGACTTTTAAATCCAACAAATAAAACTAGATTCATTATAATAATAAATATAAAAGGGGTTATATTTTCATAAAATATCTTATATTTGAAATATGAAGGATTTCATGTTGAATTCCATGTAAAATGATGTTATTTATGAGTTCATATATAAGTAAATATAAAATATTATTATTTATTTATTTTTTGAAAATTCATAAATCTTTTTTAACAATAAATTGATGATACTTTTTTATTATTAAATATTCATAAATGTTTATCTCATGTTAAAATTTATAAATTGTTCATTTATTTTTTATATTAATTTTCTATTTAATTCATTGATATAAAGTATGTATATTATTAATAAATGTATTATTTAGTTTAAATTATTAAAAATACTTCCTATAAATGTCATACCACACATATAAGGAGTTACATTCTAGGTGAACCATAAGATTGAGTGACGTTCATTCAAGACTATGATTTATTATTGTTATTATTATCATAAAACCCTTTTTAAGGGATGTGGGAGAACCCAACATGACTTCAAAAGACTTAAGACATCAAATAATTTCCCAATGATCTAAAATCCAAAAAAATGGATCAATTTAACAAAGGAAGGCCCCTCCCCAACATCAAAAACATTAAGTCCGGTTTCCACCTTTCCAACACTTCTTGGAAACCTATCCCATGTAGAGAGGCATGGGTCTAGTACTGATGGCCAAGGCCATACCCTCTCATAAATCCAAATCCAAATTGAAAGGTTCAGTGAAAACTCTCAACTCTAAACCTCATCTGGAAAAACCTCTGAAGAAAATCAAGAATCATAGACCCTTGAACCGCATACCCTAGGCCACATAAAAAATCACACCATAACAGATTCATAGACCATAATAGAAGATTCACAGTAAGAAGAAGATTCACCCAAAAACAAACACAAAGTCAAAGATCAAATCCATCACCACAAAAAAAAGCCTCCCGGACACCAGAATTGACACTGGAAGAAGCTCCTCCACAAACTAACTGGAGCCAAAATAGATCCCATCACCCCCATTAATCTCACTCATGGAGACCACAAATCTACCCAAATCACTCACAGTCGAACTAAAAATGCAACTATTACCTCAGACTACAGCAAATTAGATCTCAACCTAAGACCTTCACTGCACCGCCATGGAGAGGTTCGAACCCATCAAAGATAAAAAAAACCTCGATATTGTAGAATCCAAACCGACGACACTTCCAGATGAACCCGCGAACCCTCAGAATGATGGAACCCGAACCTATGATGCTACTTAACCCTAGATCTCAAACTAAGACATCGCCATATCAATAGAAGCACACCACGAGATCACTAAGAATATCCTAGGAATGGAGCTATAGCCGACCAATACTAAGGAAGGATGGGGTGATGAGGAAACCCAAGCATCGCAGATCCCCTTATGGTCTCATATCTTCCTTATGAACTCAATAGTAATGGTTGAAAATGACTAATACATATTTGGTTTTAGGATTATACTAGAATTAAGCTCTACCTTAAGTATTGATCTATAGATATTGGGAATTTGGGTTAGTCTTCTCACTGTCCTAAGAGTTTAGTATTTGTCTAGAAAAGTTTGGGTTGGATACCTGTCATGCCATTCTTGTTCTTATGGGTATTTTAGTTTATTATGATTTTAAACATTTAAAAAAGGGTTGTGTATACCCTATACATGAGATTTATTTGGATATTTTTAAGTATAATTAGATTCTATTTTTAGGTAACATAAATCATGAATTTTGTAAGGTGTTATACATTAATATTTTTGGAATGGATTAATTTTTTGAAGTTATGATATAGTAAAACTAAATTATTAAAACCATACGTATGAGAATTTAATATATAAGATAAGATGGTGAGATGTTAAAATACCTTAAAAATACTATTTTTTAGATTCCTTCTTAAGAAAATAGTTTTCATGACCTCGATCACACAAATGGTTGGATCATTCCAAAGTTTGTTTCACATGGATTATCTTTTGTAAGGAAAGAAAAATATGGGTAAACCTAACTGAATACGAAAGAAGACTCAAATTTTTAGTGAAATATAATTCTTAGACAACTAATTGATATGGTGTAATTTAAAAAGGGACATCATTTTAGTGATATAACATTCAGTAAAAGTCTTTACTAAATGATTATAAAATATAATACTCATTGAATAAAAAAATTTGTAGATAAAAATGGCATCATCATTAATAATGAATATTAAATCAATTCTTGAAAATAATAATCTTAATATAATCATATTACTAGAATAATATAGTAACTTGAGAATATTTATCAAATAATAAAAAAAAGTTATTTGTGTTAAAGAATAAACTTCCTAAGAAATCACCTATTTATGAAATTAGTCAAGAAGTGAATGATCATTATAGTAAAAACAGTGAAGACAATCTTGACATGTCTACATTGATTCTTATTTATATGGATCCCAAGATTCAAAATAAATTTGAGAATATGGATGATTTTGGAATAATAGATAACCTAAAGAGGATTTACCATGAATATGCTAGACATAAGAGATATAATGATTCTAAAGATATTTTTAGGGTAAGATGGTTAAGGGTATGTTGGTCTCAACTCATGTCTTTAATTTAATTGGGTGTATAAATGAATTAAAGAATTCCGGGTCACCACTTAGACTTGATCTCACTCCAGAATTCATTTTTTAATTTTTAGCAACCAGGATTTTTTTTATCCAAACATTTAGAATATTTTATTGATGGTTCGCTGAGTTATTTTGATTATATTAACATCATGAATGTTTCGTTATATTATATTAAATACAATATATTATTTTTACTTTACTCGTGATTGTTAATAAATAAATTATATTTCCTCCAAAATGGATCCATGTATAGAAAAACCACCTTCAGATATGTATTCTAAATTAGGGGTTTACCCTAAGGTGGTGTAATATTGGTTAGCATCTAGGTATGAGACCAAGCCTATCGAAGGTGTGTTGTGTAATAATGAATGAATTAATTATTATTGAATGAAATGTATCCACCAAACCATAATTCACTTTTATTTAAACCTCATTATGTCACTCAATTTGGGTGAACTATATTTTACATAAACCCTAATTGAGAAAGAGGGAGAGAGATATTAGGAGGAACTAGAGATTTGAAGCATAAAAACATGTTCTCTAGGGATAGATCACCAACGAAATACAATGTAGATGAAATCAACATCAATGAGAAATCCTAATTCAAGGTAGGGATACTTATCTTATTTTTTACTCGATTATTTTTTATTCTTATATAAATTTCATGATTGATTCTATATTTTTAATTTATTGGCCTATTGAACATACCTATAACATTATTTTTCAATATATACCCATAATTTATGATTTTATCCATGGTTTTCATCACTATAAAGTCCATGCTTGATGAAAAGTGGATAAAACATCACACTAACCATCGAAATCCCTCTTCCTCCCTAGATATATCCCACTTTTTTCTTCACAATCTCTCCATAGATCATCACTATGGTCAGTGGATTGAGGAACTTTACTCAAGATGAAAAATGATTATAATTTTTTCTTGTAAAGGGTATATTTGATCACAGAATTAAAGGAAGACATGTAATGGGATAATGAATGAGAAAAATGGGTCACCAAAGTTTTTATAGCATGGGTTCTCAATGAATAGTTGGAGATACATTTGAGAGATTAAATAATTCTTGTGTAGTTAATTTTAAAAGGGGGATTTGAGTTAATAATGGGAGATTGACCCTCAACTTGTTCGAAAAAGATGGGGTGCTTGAGTTGATCTCAATTGAGTTTTTTTCAATATGTAATTGATATTACACCTCTCACAATCATTATTCTAACCAATGGTGAGGTGTTTAGATGACCTTCACATTCAAGGCATACTATTAATTGTTTGTTGAGATAATTCATTCATGAGTTTGGGATGTTTTCATGAAGTATTCATTGGAATAATGGACATGGATGAGTTGTAATATCTTTATAGTTCAATGAATATGTTGAATAATAAAAAGAATAAATAAATGAAGTTCTGATAAAGATTATAAAATCATATCATGAAAGGCGATGATTGCACTACAACATTTGTGAGTTAATCTCACATAGGAAAGAATGTATCTTACATGAGAAGACATCATCCTTGAGTTATTATTAAATATAAATGAATTTATTATATGTGATAAGGAATCACACTATAGGATTTGATGTTTTATTATGATGATGTTGATATAAATAATATTAAATATTACATGTAGTATATTGTCTCTATAATATTCTAATATGAGAAGAGAGTCATTTTGATGTGAGAAGGATCATGTCGTAGTTGGATTGGTTGGGTTGTGAGGGTTTATTTGAGGAATTTCTATTGAGTCGACTGTTTCTTGAAGAATAGTCAGGTAGAATTCAATTTCACACTGGTTTTGGAGCCAAGTTTTCTTTTTTTATGAAACAATATTTCATGCCATAGAATATGGTTAATTGAAAAGGACCAAGAATTTTTAAGAGAAAAAACACCACTACAACTTGGTGATAAAGGATTGAGGATTTTTTTGTTCTGGAGAATCAAGGCATGCAACACCACAGTTCATGTACTACACCATGATGAGTCGGACAACAGAAGTTTGATAGATTATTAGTTCTAGAAATATTGAATTTTTCATGCTATAATTTTCTAGACACACCAAAAAGGTCATTAAATATACTTCAAGATACTCATAAATCTTTGGGATTTATCCTTCCATATTTTTTGGAACTAAGGGTAATTCTACAGCCATAGGAATCATGGATTAATATTATTTATACCTTTAAATAATAGGAGACCCACCTATAAATGTGTGTGTGTGGAGAAAATAAGAGACTCTGAGAGATGAATCCATCATTCTAAGATAGATTCATTAGGCTATTGGGGAGAAGAAAAAGGGTGTGCATCATGTACAAGTTTCATAGGAACATGAGGTATGAGAATTAAAGATCACTTGACTTGTTTTTTCTTGTCATTCATCTCATAATTAGAGTTAAATACAATCCTATTAATCCATACTTATTCCTTCGATAATAAATTAGAACATGGGTAGTGAGAACATAAATGATACACACCAAGGATTATCCACCTGATAATAAGGCTGAGTTAACCTTATAAAATACCTTGTGTCTATGTATGTTATTTCTTGCTTTATCTCATCTCCCCATATCATCACCATCAATATCTATTCATACCAACTAGTAAAGGGAATAACATATTTTGATAGTTGGTGTTTTTAAAAAACATTGATTTACCTCCTCTCAATGGTGGTATACTACCTAATTTTCCTCATAATTAGTATCATAGTTATGATTCCACCAAATTTGAGTTTTCTTTCAGTTAATTATAACTTTGAATAATGGTATCCTTGGAGTCTATAAATATTTTCAACAATAATGGAGTCTCCATGTTTTATGGAAAAGTATTCCATCTATAGAGGGGGGAGAGAGAGAGATGGAGAGGGCGAAAGAGAGTGTGTGTGTGTGTGTGTGTGTTTGAGAGGGAGTGAGAATGATTCCATATCTTTTACCACTCATCCTAGACGTTCTTAATATCACTGATAATGATGTTAATCAACTAGAAGTTGGTATAACTTATACTTTTCTAGATTATAATAATATTTATATATATGGGAGAGTGTAAAATGTGTTACTCTCATCAAACTTATAGAAAGAGTTGACATGAGTTATGGTAATGAAAATAGTAAATAAAATTTAGAGAAAACTCCATAATATCCATGGAGGAGATAATAAGGTGAAATTGACTTGGTTACAAATATAATGGAATCATTTTATGGTATGATTATGGGAGAATATTAATTGGTGGATTGTTTATTTATTATAATAAACAATATTGTAAGACAAATTTGAATCTATAGAGAAATTATTAAAGATTACACTACCCTAAAAAATTTGAAGAGAATACTTTTAGATAAATTTAAAGTGAAGATTTAATCCCTTGAGGTTCAAGACTTTGATGAGTGAACTTTATAAAAAATCAACAATGTTTTTATCACAAGCAAGATGATAATAGGGTCTTCCTTAGGGGGAAAATGGGGAAAAAATAGACCACATTGAATGATTTAAATATATCAAATCATGTTGACTCAATTAATTCTCTTAAGGAATGAACTAATGTTGAATAAAATGAAATGGATTTTTAATAACTCATCTATTTATTATCATAATACATGTATCAATTCAAAGGTAAATATAGTGTTAAAATATCATTTAAATACTTTAATTATGGAAACATTATCCATTTTTAAGTGGATTTCCTTAAAAATCAAGAAGAATATGAGAAGGATGGTCAATCCAAAAGATTAGATAGGAATAAAAATATGGATAGTGAATGAACCATGGGAGAATTATTTAAATACAAAGGGAATTCCAACAAAATAAAGAAGAAAAATAATTTATTACAACATGATACTATATCTAATTATGATAAAATTTAAAGAGAGAAAGATGACTCGTAGAATGAATAGAAAACAACCTTCATGGAAAATTTAAAATAACCTAAATATTCCTCAAGTGTAGAAGAAGAAGCAGGGAGTGGTGATGAAGAAATTAGTTATGGGGAGGTACTAAAAGTGTTTTGACTAAGAGTTGAACTCATGGAATTCTTGAAAGAAAATAGGTGACTCAAAAGACAAAAAAAGCATTGAATATGGAGAATGAATCATTAAGTAAAACCATTAATGAGTTAAAATATAAAGACATTACAGATATATAAATTAAGTTCAAATTAAATATGAGAGATATCAATGAAATTTTTTAATAAATAGAAAAAATTCTTGTGATTTCCATTAAAAATATAGTTAGAAAAAATGAGTAAGTGAAGGATATTGAAGAAAATATAGTGTTTGCTGAAAATTCCTTGAGTTAATACAAATTTAGGGTGTTTAAAAATTCATTGAACAATGTTTTTGAAAGATAAAAAACATTGAAAGAAGTTTCTAATAATACCAAGTAGATCATTGATTATTCATTTTTACTAGGAAAAATTGTATTGGATTCTTTGGCTTTCAATTCCCATGATGAATACAATGATAAGGGAAAGAAGAAGGTGATTACAAAACCTAAAATAGAGAACACACCCACTGTTAAGGTTAATAAAATATTTGGAAATTCCAAATTCAAAAAGGTTTAAAAATAAAATAATGTTGAGGCTAATCATAAATTAAAGGTCAAAGTAAAGGACATAGATCCTAATAATGAAGAGGTTAAAAAATCATCAGATATAAAAATCGAGAGAAGCACAATGGGGGGATTTTTAAGAAACTATTTTCTATCTATAAATATTTCAATTTAAAGGAAGATGTTGGTGTTATGGAGTGTATGGGAACAAATCCTATGTGACCTTTCATAACTTGTCACTTTCTTAATTTAATAGAGTTAATGGATCAAGGGGGCATAAATCCAAAGCTCGTATAGACCAACCAAAGAAAACATACAAGGGAGAAGGTAAAATTTAAAAAATCTTTTGATTCTCTTAAGGTAACTAATGGGAGGTGTGATCAAATTAAACATACCACCAAAAAATGTATTACCATGATACTAGATTATTTGGAGAAAAATGAAGGTTTCAAATCTCTTAAGAAGAAGAATAATCAAGAGCATGAAATGGTGGTTGAGGCGGCCTACAAGGTAGAGTAAGAAGATAAGTTGTGGATATTTTATAGTTTTATCTTATCACACGTGACATATAAACCAAATATTAAAAGACATCGAACAGTATGATGTAGGTTTTATAAATTTAAGAAATTATGGAACACTCAATGTGTAAGGTGTTGGATACACCAAGATTGGTAGGAAGAAATACAGTGATGTTCTCTTTTTAAACGAGTTCAGGAAAAATATCCTTAGTGTTTCTTAACTTTATAATAATGGTAATGAGGTGATATTTCGAAAGAATGAATGATTTACAATAAAATTTAAGTATGGGAAAATAACTTTGATGGGACAATCAATAAATGGAAAATTATTCCAAATTTCTAATGATTAAAATTCTTATTGCATGATAGTAAAGGAGGAAAACCAGATTTGGAATAATAGACTTGTCTGTTTTGGGAAGAATAATATGTATAATCTTTTCAAGATTCAAGTTTTGAGAAATTTATCAAAGATAAAATGTGTAGGATTCAACACATGTATTACATTTGAAAATGGAAAAATAGTGAATAAGATAATGAGTTAATAGAAATAACAATCAAGAAACCACTTGAGTTAGTACAATAAGATGTATGAAAACCAATGAGATTCAATTCAACCAATAAAGATAAGTATTTCATGATTTTTTTTATTATTTTAGTTATTTGAATTATGTCTATTTTATGTTTAGTAAATCAAAATACCTTTATAATATTAAACACTTTCAGTGGATTGCTGACAATTAAATAGGTCATTCCATAAAAAGATTATGATATGATAATGGACTTGAATACATGAATTAAGTGTTTAATGAATATTTGGAGGATCATATTATAAGACATGAATATATAAATCCATACACACTCCAAGAAAAATTGATTCATTTAGAAGAATAATCAATGTTTGGTGGATTTGGGTAGAACAGTATTATTAGTGCATGAATCTTCAAAATATTTTTAGAGACAAACCAAAAATGAGAATATATATAATATGAACTAATTACTACTCTAACTCAATTTAGTCAAAACACCACATGAGTTATGGTTTGGAAAGAAATTTTTATTTAATAACTTTAATGTTTTCAACAACCCATGCTATATAACGATTAAAGGCAAACATTTAGGAAAGTTTAATGAGATAGTTGAAGAAAGAATATTAATTGGGTGTACACCTAGAGAAAGAATTTACTAGTGATGCAACAAGAAGATAAGGAATATTTTCAAATGATTCGATATAATTGTGTTAGAGAATCAAATTATTCAAAAAAATCATATCTTGTTGATGTTGACATTTAATCAGATGAAAAATTTAAACAAAATGAGATTATTTCAAATTATAGAGTAGATTTTCAAAACTTTTAGGTTTATTCTGAAATTTCTAGTTATGATGAAGGCTTAGAGTGAAAAATTTATAGGTTTCAAATACTTCAAAAACATTATGTGCCTATGTAATGGATTAAAAACCCAAATAATCTCAATAATTTCAAAACATACATTATTTATTTCACAATTTAAACTAAAGAGTATTGATGTATCCTTAAAGCATGAGCATTGGGTTGTAGTGATAATAGAATATCTGAACCAAAATGATAAATATGAAACTTGATAAATTATTTCATGTCACAAATATAAAAACTTAATCAGGTCAAAGTAGGTTTTTTGAAATAATCTCAATGATAAAGGATTAGTAACAAAAAAATCATCTTGTTTTCAAAGGATACTCTCAAACTGTGGGTATAAATTTTGATGAGATTTTTTCTCTAGTAACAATGATTGAAATGATCTGAATCATTCTTTCAATTTTTTGTCAACTGAACTATATGGTTTTCAAAATGTACATAAAATATTTATTTCTTAATGGGGAAAATGAGGGAGAAGTATATATTAAAAACCAGAAGGTTTTATCCTTAACAATGATGGATCTTAACTTTTAAAGTTGAATAAGGAAATATAAATTCTAAAAAAAGTACCCAGAGCATGGTATTAATAGCTATATAATAGATTAAATAGAATAGAATTCAAGAAATAAAAAGTGGATTCAAATCCCTATGTAAAGCTCCACATTTTTTTGGATGTGAAAATGATGGGATATGTGATTTTTTTTGTTCTCAAGGCTTATAAGGTGTAAAATGGTATTTTTCACTATAAAATGATCTCATAACAATTTTTTGATGATTCCATTGATCTCAGAATGAGGTTTTCAACCTAGGTATGGAATTTGGTGAGATTTTGGGATGGTGGAATTTTTTGATTATATTAATAATTATTAAATAAAAATTAATTATTCCATTTATTTAAATACCAATTTATTTTTAATGGATTCCTAAATATAAATTTTTAATTTATAACTAAGTTTTGAATATGTGGTTTTACCTAGGTGGGGTGTAAACTATATTCATATTCTGGGTCTCAGGTCAAGTCTTTAAACAGGTTTTCATTTCAACTAAATAATCCCTTTTTATTTATTTTATTATTACCTTCTCCCCCTTATCACTCCATCATTTTCATGTGAGGGGATGAAAGGAGGCTTCCCATGGAAGTCGTCTCAAGATAAGAGAGGGAAGGAGGGGTGGGAGAGTATCTTCACTAGGATGCTCAATTAGATCTAGGTTGAGGTGAAGTAAATTTGAAGCATCAGTTTATGTTTGAATATTTAGAAATTCTCTATTAAGTAGCTCATTCTATTTTAAATCAAAGTTATGAATTTTGTGGTGGTATTTGAGCTGTAGAAGTTTTTTTAGGGCCATCATGGAGTAATTTGTGGTAAAATTAGTATTTTAAATTACTAAACATTAGTTTTTGTTAGTGTGTTTTAAGAAGTTTACTAATGTTGAAAGGGGTTTGTTGTGTTCAATGAAAAAAAGGAAAAATAATAAAATTATAAAAGGGGTTATTTTTGTTATAGGTTACCCTTACATAGTGTCCAATATAATGGGAAGATTCTATTTACCCTTACATAGGGGTATTTGTAATGTACCGACCCAGATGACACTAATCCGGTGCTCTGAGATTGTTCACCATGAGGCCCCAAGAACACCTCCTCGCATGTTAGATGGTTCCTACTAGTAGCGAGGGTCTAGGGTGTGATAGTGGGGAATATTATGCCCTCATATCAGAGTAATAAAAGAATGGAAATAGACAAGTATCATACACAACATTAAATAAATATAGTGTATAAGAAGTAAATATAAAGAAATATAACATGTTGTAATAACAAATTAAATGCTTTAAAAGCTTGAACATTTATGTCATACATACAACACCGGTCACCCAATGGGCTGAACATACGTATATAAGTACCAAATAAACTAAAATAAAAGTATATGGATCTACTACTAACTCTGATCCAAATCATATACTCGATCTCCAAAAACTGTCAAATTGCACCATCTTGATCAGAAGAATCCACATGAGCATCTCCACTCGATCATGAAATACTGGGCCTCATCCATGACCACTATACATCTGTGTTCAACCTTAAAAGTCGACATAAGGTCTATAAGTACACCGAGTTTCACATAGAAGGTTGAGATATTATCTCAATATGCCACCCCAAATATGAACCTATAATATTCTACCAGAATTTCATGCTCATGAAATATACTTAGCTTACCTAAGAAACAATTGAAAAGATGAATAAATCAAATAACGTGAACCACAGTTGATCCTTAGCTTCATAATCTCAGTCAACTGTGAAATGTTCCATCATGTATATTTATATTTATATGAATATATATTTATATTCCCATACATATAAATATATGCATAAATATGAATATACATGACTAGGGTGAATGAAATAACACAAAACCAATAACAGCCAATCCTTAGGTTCGTAATCCCAATTTTTTGGACATCCTATACAAGGTCATTGAGCTGGATTTCATACCACTCAAGTTGTGTATTATTAAGTCTATCTATAATTCTGTAATTCCAATTGACAAGTACCATCTTTGACCAGTTCTGGAAATGTCTTTGAGAAAGGTACGTTACCACAGAGGGATACATGCCCTAACCTTGGGTTCACTCTTACTTGCCTCCAATCACTGTAATAAAGTATTCCAAGGAAGTAAATATGGATATTCATTGAATGGTCACTGATATGGATGTCATGCTACTAATTCCATGTAAATATAATCCAATGTCTAAGAACTAGGTGCCAGTCCATAGGAGGTCACAACATTGATACTCTGATGAACCTTAAAAGTTTAATCCTTAGGCGGTTTGTACTGATTTATCACTAGTGAGACCCCATTCCCATCACTGGAGGTCTCTAATTAGGGAGAGTTTAATCATCTCTATCACTTGGTATAGAATAATCATCTATGAGTATCCAATGATGTGAAACCCCATGTCCAACACAAAGATTAAGTAATCGTTAAGGGAGAGTGTGATCAACCCTATGACTCGGCAGATCATAATCATCCATGAGTATAATCATATCAAGGAGAGAATATTCATCCTCATCACTTGTAAATAAAAGTAGAGTGTAATCATCCTCATTACTCGAGAGAGCGTAATCATCCCTGGTCATATTTACTGGGGATTTCATGCCCATATATCATAAACATAGGCTCAATAGTTGGATCTCAGGAAGCACCTATGGTGATCCAAATAATATAATAATCAAATATAGATCTTATCATCCAAGTCCCTGGTAGTACCTATAGTTATAAAAATAGACATGAGAATAACATGGCTCTGAAGCTAGATCCCATGAAGAATGTCTAGGCATCCCAAAGAGAAAGAAGACGCATCGCGTCAGGCTCAAAAACTACCAACCAAGAAACGCCTATGGTAATCATCACTTCATCAATAGTAAAAAAAAGTGACGTATAAATAAAAGAGTGAGGGTGGATGAACACATAAACCCAAAACTACCATCAAATATCCATGGGATTATAAGTTTGACATGGGTTCTAAGGTGACACCTACTTCCATCTCTACCCAAACTTGACATACCAGCTCAGGGTCAGTCAAACATCGGGGCACCCACTAGGACCCTCAAGTCACAGCCCAAGAGAGGCATCCTACTTGGGATCCTTAGTAGAAAAGGTAAAGGGATGAATACTACATGAGATCCTAAAATATTAAGAAAACATAGGCATCCTACACAGATCCTTGGAATGATACATAGGAAAGGGCATCCTATATGGGACCCTTTGAGCAGTGTAAGAAGGTAGAAGTATCCAACACAGAGTACTTGAAATTATAAATAGGTAAAGGGATCCTACCAAGGATTCCCTAGGTCATCATGTAAGTGAAGGTAAACCATAGGGGATCTTTGGTAATAGGTAGGAAGATGGAGGCATCCTACATAGGATCCTCTAGGTCAAAATTTAAGTAGAGGCATCCTACAAGGGATACTCAAAAATAGCTAAACATATGGACTCTTAGGTCATAAGGGCACATCTTCCATGGGAGACATCCTCAAGGTAAAACTAAAAAGGCATAGGATAATAGAGATGTCTCATGGATCATCTTAGATCAAAGGTCTCACTCTTAGGAGACAGTTGGATCCAATTCTCAAAGGAAGAACTTATCCATTAAGTAAATGCACCAAACACCACCTAAGAGTCCTAAAATAATCTCAAAGGTTTCACCATCATGATCTATGTGAAATGATACACAGAATGAAAACTCATGGGGTCCAATTGTAACTCTTGGGTGAAAATACTTGAAAACCACTAAAAAGGGTGGTAAGGTAGGAGTACACGACGTTTGTATCCTGGTACACAACATGTACCCTCGAAACTCCACCTAGGCATGTACTCATACTGTACTTGGAATATAAAAGTCCAAGGACATGGCGTGTTGTTCATGTACACAGTGTGTACCATACATAGGGTACCTTCCCATATACCTCACATGTCATGGCCATGTATATCACCTTGCCATGTACATCTACATAGTGTGTGACCCACACAGGGTCTAGCTGTGTACTTTACACGGCATGTGCCCCTTGCATGGGAAGTCTGGCTGGGTACTCGGCTACATGTCCAAGTCCCAGTACACATAGTTTATACTCCATACATGGAACATACTTTAAAAATACAATAATCCATGAATAGTAAGAACACATTCCATGTGTTCCTAAACTACACACTATGTGATCAGGATTTCCGAATGGGAAATCTCTCAATTTTCTCAGCACCCTCGTTTTCTCCCCCCAAATCAATAGATCAGACCATAAGGGGTCCTAATAAAGCATATAAAGGGGATTAAAACCTAAAATTGAAAAATATTTGGGGATCTATTAAAATACTTAGAAATGGCCTACCAATGGGTATAATCCACCGAAGCTTCGCTCGTTTCAATGGTCCATGGCCACTACACCACAAAATGGTGTGTCCCAAGCTCTGCGATAGTACCCTCCTTCCTCCCCCTCTCTCACTATCTGATTTTATCTCTTCATTACACAAAGGGTAATCCCACATGGATGTGTGTGAGAAGCCAGAGGGGAGAAATAAAATAAGAAAAAATAAGAAAAAAAATGAAGAAAAAAAAGATAAAGATAAAGGGACCAGACCCAGCCCCAACACCCAACTAGAGTTTATATCCTATCTAGAAAAAAATACATGTTTCAGACTCAATAAAAAAGATGGAATCTCAATATTATGCTCTTTTCAAAAGGTATTTCTGAAAAAACCCACATGACTAAATTAATTATTAATTAATTAATTATTAATTATTAATTATTCTGCTAAAATTAGAATAGCTTGGAATTATATCAAAATCATATCCTAGGGTAAAAACCCTATTCCATGAACAATAGAGTGGTCAAAAAAATCTAAAATCATATACTGGGAAAAAAATACCATTTTAACCTCTATAAGAATCTAAAAAAAATTCAAATTTTTTCTCAAATTACTGTCTGAGAAAACACAGGTCCTTACAGTCTTCCCACTATAAACCTTCTCGTCCTTGAGAAGATATGTGGTAAGACTAGTGGACATGTTTTCACTCAAGAATCTACACAATAGAACCATACCTACTACCTAATGACCAGTCTCATAGCGTTTACAATTTTCTCCTACATGGGAGACACTTAACAGTGATTGATATGGTCCTTCCCACCATAGGAATACCCTTATCTTCAATTAAAAACCAAACTCTGAGCTCAACGGTTCATGGAAAATGAATAATTTCAATTTAAAATGAGGTTATCCACCCTCAAACTACCAATGGTTTAATCCCCACCATATTTCCTACCTTATACCACTCCTCAAGCACAACCTCAACAGGTTTCTTTATCAAGATAGAAAATACATTTTATAAAAAGAATCCCACCATAGAGCCAACACTCTCTTAGAATACTCAAGGTGGTTAAAATATAGATAATGATCATCTCTGACCAAAAGTACACCAGGATACCATAAAAAGGTGTGTACAACTCCCTTATAGAGCCATGCTAAAAAAATTTCTATACTTCCCTTTAACCAACACATGACACCACGTCTTTCGACAATGCATGTCCAGGTCCATCCATGAGTCAACCATCTCATGGTACCCTATTTACTTATGATGTCTCCACTAACATGGAGGGACATTCTTCATTTAACCAAAAATCTCAGGAGACCATGCCCATAAAAATTATTGAAAACATCAATCCTTGGCGCACATACAGCTACTCACTGATTTATGATTTAAACTATACCACGCATAACCAATGTGTACCTTTATCTCCTGACTCACTCTCTTATGAATCATCCAAAGAAAGGATAAATAGAGCATTCTATATGGAACATTGGTCTCATTAATCTACAAGCTCCCTTGAAACTTCTGTTCAAAATCAGGCACCTCACTTATTCCATGTTTTATTCCATAACCAGCCATCACCTAGCATCGCCCGAGTCACGAATGTCTACCCATGCTCTAACTATATTAGTAACAGAGGAAAGACTGATCAATCAGGACACGCACCCAAATAATCATGCCCATCAAATCTAGTCTTCATATGAAAGCACCCAAGGTGCTTGTCAAAAGATGAAGGAATCAACATTCTTATATCGGAAAACCCGAGCACCAACCATGCCTTGATTTTCAAAAAAACCATATAACCAAGATCAATTCTTAAAATTCATTTGTAAACATGGTCCAAATTCTTTCACAAAGGTTTCCCTTAAGCAAGACAAATACAGACCTATAATGGTTTGAGTTAAAACTAAGGGCCTCTAGGTCTCCCACCTAGCTCTACTGATCAGGTCTCACAAATGGGTCACACCATCTAACCAACTAGCCCAAAAGATCAAAAATCTCTAAATGAGGTAAGGATCGTAATGACCTATAAGGGTCAAAACTACCATCAAGTCCTACAAGGGATCGATCCTTACTAAGAATACTCATAAGGAATTACTCCAAATAGGTCATGATACCAGCATAGAAGAGATATTGAACTAACACTCACCAGGAGTCTACATACATTAATACCCCATGGAGGTATAGTTCACAAGAAATGAAAAAATTACCTATTGGAATCGTACTCAATGATCTGTCTAGATAACAAAAAATAAGGGCATGTTAAGTAGAATTTCATTCCAATATATGCAGAAAAACACTGTATAAATTGTTACTAACACTTTAAAAAACTAAACCTGAGAAAAAACACCCTACAAGGGGTATAACACAAGGTCATCATGTGCCATATCAACTTACTAGGTTCACTGAACCTTTTGTACATAAGAACTGAGTAATCAGTTGCACCACTAAATGTCTCATCATAGATCCACATAGATTTTCATCAGAAGGAAATAAATATATATATATATATATATATATATATATATATATATATATATATGAAAGATAGATCAATTGAGTATAACACCACCAAAAACCTATACAATAAAACACCATTTAGGTTTTTTCTTACAGTTTAAACAATTGGAATATTTTCATTAGTAATAATCACACACTATCATGCCTATATCATGTGAATTATATGTGCCAAATATGATGCATGAGATTCCTCTTTACTTTTGTAGTGAACAGTCAAACTTTGTCCCTGGCCTCTTTTCAATGAGCCAAGATCTATAAATCCATGATAAATCATAAAATACACGCAATGTGTGAATCCATAAAAGTTAAAATCATATACAACTGTAACATTAAAGAATAAAAACAACAATCACATACCCTTGGAAACCAATACTTCTTACAGAAACAAGTTTTCTTGATGTAGTAGTCCAATATCCATCATAGGTTCTGACACATTCCTAATACAAGTACTTACCATATCCCTAAATAGTAAATCCAAAGAAAGGAATGCATATAATACCAATGTGTAATGTCCTAACCCAGATACCATGAATCCAGTGCTCTGAGCCAGTTTTCTATGAGGCCTCAAGCACACCTCCTCATACGCCAGAGGTTTTTGACTAGCAGCGAGGCCTAGGGTTTGATAGTAGGGATATTATTCCCTCATATCAGAGAAATAAAACAAATGAAAATATCTAAGTATCATACTATAGCTTCCCAATCTTAACATACATGGATATTACATCATTTTAGATGAATATTCATCACATTACAAAAATACATGCCTGAGGACCATAATAGTTTAGTGTATTTTGAAACTTGGAAATATAATATTTTAACTTCTGGAAAGATATTCAACATCTACCTTAAAGATACTCCCCTTTATCACTCCTAATTAAACACTTTCTTCATAACATGGGGAAAGGAAACATAAGAAAGTGGTGAGCTCAGATGCTCAATAAGGGTAAATAAGGGAGATATTTAAGCATAACATGAATATAACGGTATGATAACATGATATTAATAGTATAACTTCATACCCTACATATCAAAGATAATAATCAAGAGTCATGGAATAAATATTTGTAGATTATAAGACTTGAATCATAAAGAAATCAAGAGCATAATCCATGAGATCATAACATAAGCACAAGACTTGTGATTGTGGTAGACACATAAACATATAAAATAATTTACATAGTTGTCAAGAATTAATCACAAGGATATAATATTGGAATTGGATCACTCCTAAAACAATATTAGTAGTTAAAGTTCACTCCTAAGACCATATTAGTTGACAAAGTCCTTTACTAAACCATGTTCACTCCCCATTCCATCCTTATATTACTGAACTGAATTCACTCCTCATTCTATCCCTGTATTACTAAACCAATTTTACCTCATATTACAATCCTATATTACTAAAAAGAGTTAAATCCTTATTCCATCCCTATATTAATGAACTGAGTTCACTCCTCATTCTATCCAGGCATTACTAAATTGAGTTCACTCCTCGTTCTAGCCCAATCTTGTTGAACCAAGTTCACCTCACATTCCAACAATGTATTACTAAACATAGTCCACTCCTCATTCCAACCATGTATATCGCATGAGTTTTATAAACCATTATCCAAATAATTATAGAGAAATATAGGTCCCACCAATCATATAATTAAATCATTCAAACGTGTGACACAATATAATAAAATATTCATCATATCATGGCCCATAAAAAAGAGATGGGTTTCATCATAACCCATGAAATGAAATAGGTATTATAAAAATTTAATCATATCATAACCTATTTAAAAGATAAAAGTTTAATAATCATTTCATTATAGAATAACCCTTGAAAGGAAGCAGGTTTCATAAGTATTTTATCATGGTATAACTTATGGAAGAGAAATGAGTTTCATAAATTACTTGTCATATTAATTATAAACCATTAAAAGAAAGAATAAGAATGTTGTACTTGGATAATAACCCTAATAAATCATAAAATATATCAAAGTATATCATCTTACATGGATAAGGATTCTAAAAAATTTCTTAGAGCATATATTTTCTTTCAAAATCGCCTTTTAAAACATATAAAATTTTGAAAATACTTTTCTTTAAAACCACTTATGAAAACATATAAAAGAAAATTGAAAAATCATCTAAAATATTTCTTGAGGAAAATAACCTTTTCTATTTGAATTATTTTTGAAACATAAACATTTTGAAAACATTTTCCTTGGAAAATAACCTTGAAAACATAAAAAGGAATAATTGAAAAACATAAATGTTTTTAAAAAAACTTTTTCTTTGATAACTAATTTAAAATAATGAATTTATAGAATATTAGTGAAAACATTTTATTTTAAAAATAACCTTGTAAAGTTTAAAATAAAGATTCAATGAAATGATGATAGGTTAATTCGTACATACCAAACATTCATTTTTCACTGTAAAAAGTTTAGAAAATTTCCTTGATTGAAAATTGAAAAGTAGGTTCCATTTAAAACCTTTTTATTAAAAAGGTAAAACATTGGTAAAAATTAATTTTACAAACCATAGTAAAACTTTTTTTAAATTTCTTATAGAAAACATGGTTTTTTGAATAAAACAAATTTCTAACCAAAGATAGAACAAAAGTCAAATTTTCTTAAAAACACGTTATTAATTATTTTAAGTACCAAAGAGTGAGAAAATGGTACCAATACAGGTATAGGTCATGGATAACTATAGGATAATAAATTTAATGGTATTTATGATATATGGATTGTAATATATCATTAATGGAAGCATAATAAAAAACAATCTTGATAAACAATGAGATTGCAGCAATAAACCATTACCACTTTGGTAACATTGAATCACAATACTACGGAAATAATAACATTAAATAAAGCTTAAAGGATCATGAAAAGAAGTCTATTAATGATATAATAGGTAAAAGTGTCATTATATACATCTCATATAAAAATATAGGTGAATAACCTGATATGTGTCTTAAATAATGAAAATTGAGACAAAATTACTTTACCGATTTGGTAACATTTGAACCATAAAACCCTTGAAAGAAATATCATAAAAGTATATATAGATAAAAATAAATTTAAGTGTAATAATCGTATAATAAATTAATGGTAATTATATATACCACACAAAATAAATGAGGGGTGAATAAGGCATAAGTCTCATAGAAATAAAAGTGAGATGAGAAAAACTTTTACCTTATGTCTTGACTTTCTTCGTACACTTTCAATACTCTTATATAATAAGTATAAGTTTATTATAAATATATAAAAGAACCATATTATCATATATAATACCATATATTATTTTATTGTGATGTTATATTACCCTTTTACTAACATTTTCATGTTAATGTTACATTTCAGGTAATATTCGCTTTGTTTTTCATATATGTTTTGACTTGTTATTCTTGATCCTCTTAATTAGATAATTATTTAATTATATACATAATGTAAAAAATGATTTAAATATTATATATATTCAATATATAAATATTTATAATAATATATAAAATATATAAATATTAAATAAAATACATCATTCATGGAGATGGTAGGTCGTACGTACGTATGAATGTTGTTTCTGTTTTATTGTAGAATTGAAAGAATGAACGTAAGTGACATATATGTTTATATATATATATTATAATTAAAAAATAATTATTATTTCATATATATCATATAATTTTACTAAACCCATCCTTAATACATTCCATGTAAATTTTGAACGAATCACATCATATTGAGGAGGCAGTTTCCCACACGTCCACAAACGAAGTTATCACATTTACACAAAATAGAAAGTGAGAAGTTATGTTTTATTTAATATTTATAGAATCATAAATAAATAAATAATATCATATATATAATATAAAAAATATCATTTCCATCATAATTCTAAACCTTGATAGGTGGTAAAGGAAAAACGAATGACATCGTTTCATGAGGAGGTAGTCTGCCGTACACACAAACGGTAAGTTCGTTACCCATTTTATTTGAAGTGTGTGTAGGTGTAGGTATAGCACTTATAATAAAAAAATATAAGTATATTTATGATATTGAGGTTATTATCTAATCATTGAATAATAATACTTGAGTGTGTGAAGAAGGAAAATAAAACAAAAGAGCTTGTGGAAGGATGTTACGTCTTCATTGGGTAAATCCTTCTTTTTTCAAAAAAGGGATAACTTGGTTTTCTTTATGAAAAAATTTAGGATTCTAAGTTTATAGTTAGGAAATTGAGAGATTATTTTTTCTTTTTTTTATTATCCAAAGTTTCTTGAGAGTTTTGAGAAAGTGAGGGGGGTGAGTGCCATTTTATAATGGAGGAGTGACATTCTTGCAAATATAAAAAGGTAAACAATATTGAGAGCTCTCTCTTACATCATGTGCCTCCAATAATTATCCATTTTAGATAAAATTAAGTATATGATATAAATATTTCCATAAAATTTATTTTTTACATGTTTCTAGCGTATTTTTCCATTAAGTTAAAGTTTAACCACTAAGTAAACTTGTTTTTATCATAATCACTGTAATTAATTTTAATTACTTTCACTAGTATTTTTGGTAAAAAACTAAGTTAAAATTAATAAATAATATAAATTATTATTATTACAAATATAGAATCCATTTTTTCCAAATTCTAAAAATTCAAGTGGCATAAATTAATTTAATATTAATCACGCAGAAGTGTCGCGAAAGCAGGTTTTTAATACGAAAAAGTCAAAAAGTTTGAAATGTTTTTATATCCAATTTCAATGTAAAATTAGTCATAATGACCAAAATTGTATTAATTGATGTATAATTGATCATATTATTCTTTAAAACCAAATTAATATATAATTTTACAATATAAATAAATTATATGAAAAAGAAGTTTTGAATTAAAATTTATATTTTTCACTACCCATCAGAAAATGAAACTTCTCAGAAAAATACCAAAAATTCACCCAAAGTAAATTTTGATATTACCATTCAAAAATGAAATTTATTTTTTAAAATAAAAATTATAAGTGTAAAATTTTAGATTCAAAATTTGTTCACCATTAAAAGGTGGTAAAATTACCTTTTTAGAAAAATACATATTTTTATTTATTAGATTGGATTTATTCATATCTTATACCTATATAATCTATTGGATGAGTATCAAAAATATTTAGTGAATATATAATATATAATTTTTATTTAAAATATTCATCAAAAGTGGATTGTTTAATTTATTGAGATAAAATTTTATTTGTTCATATAAAAAATAGTTTTGTTAGAAAAGTAATTTCTCTTTTTTTAAATAGTTCTTAAAAATATTTATAAGTAATTGATAATAAAAGGATTCATTTTATATACATGTGTAAACAATATTTTATCAATTTAGTCAATATTATTTGTAGCTTCCATTCCAACAGCTAGGTGGTAATAATAATAATAATTTAATAACAATATTAATAGTATATTATAGTTTGGTAAAACTCAGCCTTGCATGTAACGCAAGATATCGAATGGACTCAGTAATGTGTGTAATACAAGAAAAAAATAGTGTTATGTGTACCACAATCTAATCTAAGTGTTTAATATAGTGTAATATTAACTTGATGTTGCGTATAACACAAGAAAAAATTAGTGATTTATTATAACAAAATATATATTTAGTGTTGTGTAAAATAAACAATATTGAAAAGATTAAATTAATTTGAAAAAAAATCAAAAAATCTCGGGGTGTTACATTCTACCCCACTTAAAATGAATTTCACCCTCAAAATCCATCTTGGTTATCAATGATTTAATAATTTAAAGTTCCTTTCATATAAATCCACATCATAAAAATGAATACTAAAACTTGATTTAAAAAGGTAATGTTAGAAACATAACAGCTACCCAAAGTAACTCATTACTAGGTTTCTATATAGGAGAACATAAGTATAAAGTGAAAACATGAACATAGAAGAAAATCATAAATAATCATAGAAATTTATAAAGATCATTAATCACAAGAAAGTGGGAGATCCAAAAAATTCAACAATCACAAAACCATAAACTGAAGAAGTGTTAAAGAGGTCCTTGATATCATCAAAAATGATGATAATAGGATAAAATTTTATTCCAAGACCCTTTTTTCCAAAATTTGAATAATTTTAATGGGAATATATACTTACATGATTTCATTACAACCTCACCCTTTTTTGAAACTTGACCAATTTCCAATTCATCTCTTATTCCAAGAAATGAAGGTGAATTTTTCATTCCTGAAGCATTAGTATATCATGATATTAATAAATAGAATGATAGGTGATTCCATGTGTCTTTATTTATCACAAAAAAAAGGTTAGAACATGTTATCTAATATGCATAAATCCTTATATGGAAATATAACACTTTAATCTCTAAATTTCTCAAAAATGGCTTAGAATTGATCCCCCATATATCATGAAGTAGCTCTTGTTTTTCATATACCAAACATATGAATACCTTCATCATGTATTCTCTTGAAACATATTATAACCTGAATTACCATAAATCCTTATTGAAAACATACATGTTTTCTTATTCCAAAGTTTAATCGATATATTACATAAATCCAAAAATGTTGTAAATCTCATCAATGATAGCATAAAACACTTTTCAATAAATCCTTAATTAAATCTAGGGTAACTCATGCCATCTAATTTAATTATTCATTTACAACATATCTTTATCCAAATATCATTATCTTAACATAAGGAAAATTTGAGGGTTATATTTTCCTTAATCATTTGTTTCCCATAAACATTGCCTTTCTATTAAATCACTTTTCTAAGTCTTCAGCACCATTCAACATATCCTTTTCAATCCTTAATGAAAAACTTATACTATAAATACTTATATATTTCATTATTTGTATAACATAATCTTTGAATTCCTAAACATATATACTTCAATAATCCAACATTTTCTTAATCCATTAATCAGGCTTCATCATCTTATTACTAAATACCCCTTTCCTAGAATACGAAATATGAATCAAGTCTTAAGGTTCCTCAACCTCAATATAATTATTCTTCTTATGTTTAATGTAAACAATAATATTTTAACATCGCATACCTCTCACATGTCATTTTTTGTCCCTTTATCTTCCACAGTATAACCAATACCCATAGAACCTTCTTGATTCTATTTATGAGATTTCCACTTATGAGATTGATTTGCATAATGCCTATACTTTCCACATCTAAAATATTCAATGTTAACCAAGTTCCTTCTAGTTACCTCCATTAACTAAAACTAAAAAAAATAGGGTGAGAAACACTTATCATAGAAAAAACCACATAATCATGAAAAATTACTTATGGGATTCTTAAATCATGACACCTACTTTTAAATCTATGACACCTTAGGCTTATTTTTAGAGACACACCTAGAAATATCCTTAGAAATATCCCAATGGATCTCCCTAAAGTTTATCATCCTAGTTTCTAAAGGTTGAATAAACATTTCCTTTGATACCAATTATAGAAACCCATTATTAACATACATGGATATTACATCATTTTAGATGAATATTCAACACATTATGAAAATACATGCCAGAGGACCATAATAGTTTAGTGTCTTTGAAAAATTGGAAACACAATATTATAACTTGTTGAAATATCGTCAACATCTCCCTTAAAGATATTCCCCTTTAATACTCCTAATTAAAATATTTCTTTACAATCTGGGTAAAGAAAACATAAGAAAGGGGTGAGTTCAGATGCTCATAAGTGTAAACAAGGGAGACATGTAAGTATAACATGTTCACAAGGGTATGATAACATGATCTTAAGATTAGAATATCATACACTTCATATGAAAGATCATAATAAATATTCATTTCACAAATATTAGTAGTTCATAATACATTAATCATAAATAAATCAAGATCATAATCCATGAGATCATAACATAAGAATAAGACATGTGATTGGGGCAGACACATAAATATATAAAATGATTTCCATAGTAGTCAAGGTCGTCCTAGTGGAATGGGTTCACTCCCCAAACCATCTTAATAGTTAAGGTTCACTCCCAAGACCATATTAGTGGACAAATTCCTTTACAGAATTGAATTCACTCCCCGTTCCAGCCCAGTATTACTAAATCGAGTTTACTTTTCATTTCATACTGATATTAATAAACTGATTTCATCTCTCATTCCAGGCCTATATTACTGAACCGATTTTACTCCCTGTTATATCCCTACATTATTAACACTACTAGAAAAATGGGTTATGTAGAGACCCGAATCTTGAAATACATGGACATTACATTAATTTTGGGGAATACTTAATACATAACAAAAACAGACGCCCAAAGATCGTATTAGTTTAGTGTCTTTGGAAACTCAGAACGTAATCTTCTAATCATGGTGAAATATCATCAACATCTCCCATAAAGATCTTACCCTTTTGGTTTTCTTACCTAAAACCTTTCTTTATATCCTGGGGAAAATAAAACATAAAAAGGGTGAGCTCAAATGCACAGTAAGGGTAAACATAGAGAATGTAAAACAATCCATAAACATTTGAATGCAAAAACTTGAACATAAAATCTAAACATCAAAATCTTGAGCAAAGACATAAATATTGGAAGTATGTAAGGCATATATCATAAAGGAACATCAATCATGATAAAATATCATGGGAATAAAACATTTGATTGTGGAAACCATTAATCACATGATATGATTTCCATAGTAGCCAAGGCATTGCGGCTAAGACCATCTTAGTGGACAAAGTCCCTTTATGAATCGAGTTCACTCCTCGTTCCAGTCTTGTATTACTGAACTAGATTAACTTACCATTCCAGACATGTATATCTCATTAGATATAAATATTTACCCAATTCATTGGAGGGAGATATAGGTCCCACCCATCTCATAATTAAATCATTCTTTCGTGTGCCACAAAATCATAAATCATACATCATAGCATAACCCATGTAATAGAATGAGATTCTTAAACATCATGCCATCATAACATAATTCATATAAAAAATGGATATAATTTCATCATAAGAAGAATAAAACCATGTAAATAATGGATACATTATACTTGAAACATAAACATATTAAATAATGTCATTTTAGATGGAAAATTGTTTTGATAAAACACTTGAAATGAATTCTTGAGGAAAATAACCTTTCTTCTTCAAAATAATTTTCTTTTCAGAAAATGCCATGAAATTTTAAAAGAAAAGGGGTTTTTTTGAAAATAATCATGCAATCTTGTAGAGGAAGATTTATGAAAATTAGGCATTATGAATCCGTAAAAATCCATTCACGCTGAATAAGTTAAAAATAACATTCTCCTCGTACTTTTTTCGGAAAAGTCAAAAAGTTCCTCATGTGGTAAACAAAAGTAAGATTCATTTTATAACATGTGGTAAAATTAAAAAATGGGTAAAAATGACATTAAACATACATGAAAACATTTTTAGAAAACAGGTACATGGATGATAACAAAAACCCCAGTAAATACTTACGAATAAACAATCTCGGATAAGAGCGAGATTGGAATAGTTATCCCTTACCTTATGTATGATATGCTTCGTATGTATCTGAACCTCCTTTATAATGATTTAAATAATTTCATTGACTTATTACAGAATCATATTCATTGTTATGATATCATATATGGTTTACTAATGACTTTATATTACCCGTTCTTTTGTAAATTCGATGTAAAAGCTTCGATTTGGGTAAAATCGTTTCATTTATTGTACGTGTTTCGACTTGTTGTTCTTGATATTATTACTTATATCATGATTTACTTAATTAAAGAATGTAAAACATGATTTATATATAATATATATTCAGCATATACATATATATATATATGATAGATCGATAAATGGAATGAAATACACCGTTCATGGAGACGGTAGGTCGTACGTACGCATGAACGCTGTTTTCGTTTCCTTATTGAATTGAATGGAATTAAGTAGATGACATACATATATATACATAAATCCAGTATCATTATTTTGTCATATATTTCATTATTACTTATTATATATATTTTATAAACATTTAGGAATGGTTAACATGGAGAATGAATCTCATCACGTTATGGAGACGGTAGTCCGTACGTACGCACAAGCGATGATATCATTCCCATGATGGTGGAACTGTATTGAAGTGTATGTAAAATATTTCAGAATCAATATCACTTTACAATAATCATATATAGTTATTTATTTACACCATTATACCCATCCAAGTAAGGTGGTGGTCGAAAACATATTACACCATGGCGTGGAGACGGTATTTCGTACGTACGCACGCACGGTGATTTCATTTTCCGTAGGATGGATAGAAGGTGAAGTATGGTTGTTTCATATTTATAATAAAATATTAATATATAAGTAATAATGATGTCATTACTTTATAATGATTCAACTAAATAAGAGTAGGTAGAAGAAGAAAGAAACTTGAAAGAGTCGGTAGAAGAGATTACCTCTTCCTCGACGCACCTCCCTTAAACTTCTTCTTAGGGCACTAGAGTTGGTCTTTTGAGAAGACCAAAACCTCTATGATATAACTATATAGGTTGAGAAGAGTAATTTTTAGGGGTTTTCCGAGCATCAAGTCTCAAAATGGTGTGAAGAGAAGAGGAAAGGGGTGCCCTTTTTATAAGGGAGGAGAGGGGCACCTTTGGAAAAACATAAAATATTATTTTATAATAAAGTCATATTCGGTTTATAATAGATCCAAATTGATTTATTTAAAAGATAAAGTGGTTATCGGTCTAAATCCTCTCAACCAATAGGTTTTAGACAAGTTTAGGTTACTATTTTAACCTTATCTTTTAGATTTAACTCTAAGTTAAATAATTTAACTTTTACAGTGTTTTCTTGTTTTCTTACACTATATGGTTAATAAACTTACTATAACAAACCAAAAGAACCCCAAGTGGTTGATTATTAATATATATAACCTTATCTAAGTCATTTTTCTGAACCTTAGATTTTTAGGAATATAATAACAATTAATAATATAATATTTGTTTTAAAAACTATTTTATGTCAATTTTGACACTATTTGGTAATTGATTTTTGTGAAAATTATAACAACATTATTAGTTCAAAAAAAGTTAATTGAATCAATAAAAACATGTCATATTATTCTATAAAATTAGTTTAATTCATAAAAAGTCTCAAATTACATTTATTTGGGTATTTATAACATCGATTATGTTAATATTTTTTAATAAGGTAATTACTGCATCATCATTGTGTCATAAATAAATTAAATTATTTAATGTCTAAAAATTATAAATAAAATACCATTAGGTAGGAAATATTTTTATATTTCTAATTAATATTTATAGTTGAATTTATCTTATATATAACCCTATATTAAAAAAAATCGTTATTAAACATTGATTTTAACAATTTTAACTCTTTTTTAAATAAAATAATAATAAATGTCCTAATATAATCCAAGTGGAACTAAAGGGTAATATTTTATTCCTAAGGTTGTTTTTGGACGAATCACACTTATCCAATAGAATTAGGTCATGTGTTAGGGTAATAATAATATTATTTTTACCCTTAATTACCCTATTTACTTTTAACCGTGGTAAATAAAAGTAAAAAGTTATTATTCACCAAAAATTATTTTTATCTTATTGAACCACATTTTACTCCTTGATATTAACTATGTCTCTCGGATTTTTGAAATTCCACTCACAGAAGTGGTAAATCTAAGTTTTATGTAAATTTTTAAATTCCCCTACGAGGTAGGTAAAAGACGGTGAAAAGTTCAATAAAATTTTTATATATCTAAAATTATTATAAAATGACTCTAATGAATTATATTGAACTTATATATGTATTTTGTATCAATTTTTACCTAAAATAAATTTAAATAAAATAAATAATTATTTAAATAAAAAGTTGGTTTTAAATAATAACCTAGTGTTTTCACTATTCATCAAAAATTGAAAGTTTTCAGAAAAATACCAAAAATTTACCCTAGGCTAATTTCGATATTCCGAATTCAAAAATGAAGTCCATTTTGAAAGATAAAATTTATAAAATTTCAAAAAGTGAGTATTACTATTCATAATGGCTAGTTCATAATAATATTATAATAATAACTTGTTTAGTGAATCTTGGTATTGCGTACTACACACGCAATCGAACAAGGTCTTGATTGCATGTAATGCAAGTCAAGTTAGGGGTGCGTGTAGTGAAATCTCCATTTGGTGTTGAATATAACATAATCAAAACTTATTTCATTTATACATTAAACAAAATCTATACTTAATGTTACGTAGAATAATTTCCACAAAACGAACTTGAAATTGTGTGTAACACGAGCCAAGAATAGTGTTACGTATACTGCAAGATAATACGGTGTTGCGTATAGAACAAGATATTTTTGGTGTAGTGTATAACACAAGACATCAATGAAATTAAAAATAATAATTCTCATAAAATCTCGGGTTGCAACATTCTACCCCCCTTAAAATGAATTTCGCTTTCGAAATTCATCGGGGTTTTAAACGGTTTACTGCTTGAAAGTTTATTTCATAGAAACCCACATCATAAAAAGGAATAATAAAATATAATTTTAAAAAGTGAAGTATGAAACATATCGGTTACCCAAATTAACTCACCACTGGGTTTTCACATAGGAGAACATAGGTGAAAAATGGATATAGAAGAGAAACCTAACCATCAAGTTCTGATGGAGGGTGGTAGAGAACAAGGCTATGAAAAAGCCAACAATCACAAAGCCATAAATTTGTGATGATCTAAGGTACCATCTGATTCATCATATATAAGGGCACTAGGACAACATTTTTGGTTTTCAAGATCATTTTCCTAAGGATGAAGAATTTGAATTAGAAGAAATACTTACTTTATTTCGGTATAATCTCACTGTTGTTCATTCCTTGGACAATTTACACTTCATCTCTTAAATAGATGAATTTGAATTTGTCATTTGTGAAGTGTTAGCAGATCATGTGATATAATGATGGGTCATTCCATCTGTCCCAAACAAAAGGTTAGAAAAAGTTATCAAAAATACATAAGTCCATCTATAGTGAGATTAATCATATATGGTTCTTAAAATGGACTTATACTTCATATATCATACTGGTTAATATAATAAAACTATTTTCTACTAACCAGGGACTTCCTGTAGGCCAGTGGTAGGCGATAAAGGTCTGTCGCACTTCGGTTGTGGGTTCGATTCCCACAGCCTTGTCCGACGCAATGGGTTGTCGCTCGTCCTATGGGTTGTCCTTTTTCTAAAACTACACTATTATAAAATTCCAAAAATAGTATCGAAAAAACATTTCTAGCCTTAAAAAATTCTATCTAAGGTCCAACTTAATCCATTCCAACCTTTAAGATTATCGAAAATACTTATGTCCAATCTTATAGTATAAAGAAAATGATTACTAGAAATGTCATCAACCAAGCATGTGAATACCATCATTTATCCCCCATATAAGATATATCTTGTTGGTCACATTCTAAACATGTAAATACCTTAATCATGTATTCTCTTGAAAAATGAATACCCATTGAACCTTAGTGAAATCATGAATGCTATCAAAAGTTAACTCTTTCCACATACCAAAATCCCAAAATTTATATATACTCAAACCATGATATCATGTTGTCCTTATATCATCCATGAGCTCATCAATACTATAAAACATCTTGTTATCTTCTTATCCCTTCATTATGCGCATATCATCTACTTTAAAAAAATATCTGAATAACCTTTCATGGTTACCAGTACCATTCAGCATATACTTTCAAATACTTTAGGAAAAACAATAGTGTAACAATCCTTAGATGATTATTTATTCCAGAGTACCATTACCTATACAACATAACTCTTGATAAACATAAATCATCCCACTATCTTCTTAAATCATTGACCAGGCTTCAACAATTCTTTCATCTCACATATCATTTGTAGTCTCTTCATCATTATCAATATAAATACTACCCATATGACCATGATGATTCTCTTCATGAGACTTTATCTTAGGGAATTGGTTTGCATAATGCCCGTACATTCAACATTTAAAACATCTAATCATTATTGATGTCGTAGCAATACCATTATCCTTCTCCATGGTGTTAACTGAACCTTTTTGTTTGCAATTACTAGCTTTGTGTCCTTCTTTTCCACACCCAAATTATCTTCTAGTTCCCTTGAAATAGTCTCCTTGATGCCTCTTCCCACATGATTTACATGAGAGAAATTTAACTTTATTTCCTCTATGATCATCATGAAACTTCATCTTTCTCTTATTAGCTGAGTCGGGAAACTTACCAAAGTTGAGATTATTGAACATATTATGAGATTTCTGATTAGGAATAATAACGATGTTTGGACTTCCAAATCCCGTTTCATTTGGTTTCTCAGGAATAATATCATTCCATTGTCCATCATATCCTTCATTATCATGAATCTTCCTGTTTCCAGCCATTTTCTAAAACCCAAAAAGAATAGTGTGAGAGGCAAAAATCATGCTAGGGAAAACAACATAATAAAGGAGGAGTACCGTAAATATCTAACATCTTAGGTTAAATTATAAGATCATTACCATAATTCTAGGACTATAACCTATATGTATATTTATCCTTAGGGACATCCCTAGATATACCTTAGAAATATTTCTAAGGATTTCACTAAAGTTTTCGCATCCTAGTTTCCAAAGTTTAACTAAACCTTCGCTCTGATACCAACTGTAGAGTCCCAAAGCTTAACGTACATGGACATTAAATTAATTTTGCGAAATACTTAATACATTACGAAAATAGACGCCCAAAGATCATATTAGTTTAGTGTCTTTGGAAACTTGGAACGTAATCTTCTAATCATGGTGAAAGATCTTCAACATCTCCCATAAAGATCTTCCCCTTTTGGTTTTCTTACCTAAAACCTTTATTTATATCCTGGGGAAAAGAAAACATAAAAATGGTGAGCTCAAATGCTCAGTAAGGGTAAACATAGAGAACATACAACAATCCATAAATATTTGAATGCAAAAACATGAACCTAAAATCTAAACATCAAAATATTGAGCAAAGACATAAATCTTAGAAGTACGTAAGGAATATATCATAAAGGAACCTCAATCATGACAAAATAGCATGGGAATAAAACATGTGATAGTGGCAACCATTAAGAACATGATATTATTTCCATAGCAGCCAAGGCATTGCTTCCAAGACCATCTTAGTGGACAAAGTCCCTTTCTGAATCGAGTTCACTCCTCGTTCTAGGCTTGTATTACTAAACCAGATTAACTTACCGTTCCATCCATGTCTATATCATGAGATATAAATCTTTACCCAATTAACTGGATGGACATATAGGTCCCACCCATCTCATAATGAAATCATTCTTTTGTGTGCCACAAAATCATAAATCATACATCATAGAATAACCCATGTAATAGAATGGGATTCTTAAACATCATGCCATCATAACAAAATCCATATAAAAAAATGGATATCATTTCATCATAAGAAGAATCAAACCATTTAAATAATGAAGACATTACACTTTAAACATAAACATATTAAATAATGTCATTTTAGATGGAAAATTGTTTTGATAAAACACTTGAAATGAATTCTTGAGGAAAATATCCTTTCTTCTTCAAAATCATTTTCTTTTCAAAAAATGTCATGAAATTTTAAAAGAAAAGTGTTTTTTTGAAAATAACCATGCAATATTATAGAGGAAGCTTCATGAAAACGAGGCATTATGAAACCGTAAAAATACATTCACACTGTATAAGTTAAAAATAACATTCTCTTCGTACTTTTGTCAGAAAAGTCAAAAAGTTCCTTGTGTGTTAAACAAAAGCAAGATTCCTTTCATAACATGTGGTAAAATTAAAAAATGGGTAAAAATGCCATTAAAAATACATGAAAACATTTTTAGAAAACTGGGACATGGATGATAACAAAAACCCCAGTAAATACTTACGAATAAACAATCTCGGATAAGAGCGAGATTGGAATAGTTATTCATTACCTTATGTCTGATATGCTTCGTATGTATCTTAACCTCCTGTATAATGATTTAAATGATTTTATTTACTTATTAAAGAATCATATTCATTTTTAAGATATCATATATGGTTTACTTATGACTTTATATTACCCGTTTTTTTGTAAATTCGATGTAAAAGCAGCGATTTGGGTAAAATCGTTTCATTTATTATACGTGTTTCGACTTGTTGTTCTTGATATTATTAATTATATCATGATTTAATTAATTACGGAATTTAAAACATGATTTATATATAATATATATTCATAATATACATATATATATGATAGATCAATAAATGGAATGAAATGCACCATTTATGGAGACAGTAGGTCGTATGTACGCATGAACGCTGTTTTCGTTTCCTTATTGAATTGAATGGAATTAAGTAGATGAAATACATATATATATAAATAAATACAGTATCATTATTATGTCATATATTTCATGATTACATATTATATATACTTTATAATCATTCATGAATGGTTAACATGGATAATGAATCTCATCGCGTCGTGGAGACGGTAGTCCGTACGTACGCACGAGCGATGATATCATTCCCATGATCGTGGAATTGTATTGAAGTGTATGTATAATATTTCAGAATCAATATTACTTTAAAATATCATATTTAGTTATTTATTTACACCATTATACCCATCCAAGTAAGGTGGTGGTCGAAAACATATTACACCACAGCGTGGAGACGGTATTTCGTACATACGCACGCGCAGTGATTTTGTTTTTCGTAGGATTGATAGAAGCTGAAATATGGTTGTTTTATAATTATAATAATATATCAGTATATAATTAATGATGATGTTATTACTTTATAATGAGACAAATAAATAAGATAAGGTAGAAGAAGAAAGAAACTTGAAAGAGTCGGTAGAAGAGATTACCTCTTCCTTGACGCAGCTCCTTTAAACTTCTTCTTAGGGCAATAGAGTTGGTCTTTTGAGAAGACCAAAACCTCTATGATATAACTAGAGACGTTGAGAAGAGTAATTGGAAGGTTTTGGCCAAGGTTCAAGGCTCAAAAGGGTGTTAAGAGAATAGGTAAGTGGTTCCCTTTTTATAAGGGAGGAGAGGGGTACCTTTGGAAAAACTTAAAATATTATTTTATAATCAAGTCATATTCGGTTTATAATAGCTAAAAATTAATTTATATCTAATATAAAGTGTATATGGGTCTAAATAATTTCAACCAGTAGGTTTTAGACAAGTTTAAGTTACTATTTTAACCTTATCTTTTAGATTTAACTCTAAGTTAAATAATTTAACTTTTTTCGTGTCTTCTTGTTTTCTTTCACTATATGGTTAATAAAATTACTATAACAAGCCAAAAGAACCCCAAGTGGTTAATTATTAATATATATAACCTTTTCTAAGTCATTTTGCCTAAACTTATATTTTTAGAAATATAATAACAATTAATAATATAATATTTGTTTAAAAAACTATTTTGTGTCAATTATGACACTATTTGGTAATTGATTTTTGTGAAAATCATAAATACACGATTAGTTCGAAAAAAGTTAATTGAATCAATAATAAAATGCCATATTAACCTAGAAAATTGTTCTAATTCCTAAAAAGTCTCAAATTATATTTATTTGGGTATTTATAACATCCATTATGTTAATATATCATTAATAAGGTAATTACTGCATCATCATTGTGTCATAAATAAATTAAATTATTTAAGGTATAAAAATTATAAATAAAATACCACTAGGTATGAAATATTTTTATCTTTATAATTAATATTTATAGTCTAATTTATATTATGTATAACCTTATATTAAAAATGTTTTCATTATTAAACTTTGATTTTAACTATTTTAACTATTTTTTAAATAAAATAATAATAACTGCCCTAATCTAATCCAAGTGGACCTAAAGGGTAATATTTTATTCCTAAGGTTGTTTTTGGTCGAATTACACCTATTAAATAGAATTTGGACATGTGTTAGGGTAATAATAATATCATTTTTACCCTTAATTACCCTATTTACGTTTAACCGTGGTAAATAAAAGTAAAAAGCTACTATTCACCAAAAATTATTTTTATCTTATTGAACCACATTTTACTACTTGATATTAACTGTGTCTTTTGTATTTTCAAAATTCCACTCACAAAAGCTGTAAAATTAAGTTTTATGTAAATTTTCAAATTCTCCTCGGAGGTAGGTAAAAGAAAGTGAAAAGTTCAATAAAATTTTTATATATCTAAAATTATTATAAAATTACTCCAATGAATTATATTGAACTTATATAGGCATTATGTATCAATTTTTACATAAAATAAAATTAAATAAAATAGATAATTATTTAAATAAAAAGTCGGTTTTTAAATAGTAACCCAGTGTTTTCACCATTCATCAAAAATTGAAAGTTTTCAGAAAAATACCAAAAATTCACCCTAGGCTAATTTCGATATTCCGAATCCAAAAATGAAGTCCATTTTGAAAGATAAAATTTATAAAATTTCAAAAAGTGGGAATTACTATTCATACCGGCTAGTTCAAAATAATATTACAATAACATCTCGTTTAGTGAAACTTGGTATTGCGTACTACACACGCTATCGAAGAAGGTATTGATTGCATGTAATGCAAGCCAAGTCCGGGTTGCGTGTAGTGAAAGCTCTGTTTGGTGTTGCATATAACATAATCAAAACTTATTTCATTTATACATTAAACAAAATCTATACTTAATGTTGCGTAGAATAATTTCCACAAAACGAACTTGAAATTGTGTGTAACACGAGACAAGAATAGTGTTGCTTATACTGCAAGATAATACGGTGTTTCTTATAGAACAAGCTAATTTTGTTGTAGCATATAACACAAGACATCAATAAAATTAAAAAGAATAATTCTCATAAAATATTGGGTTGTAACATTCTAACCCCCTTAAAATGAATTTCGCCCTTGAAATTCGTCGGGGTTATAAATGGTTTACTGCTTGAATGTTTCCTTCCTAGAAACCCACATCGTAAAAAGGAATACTAAAATATAATTTTAAAAAGTGAAGTATGAAACATATTGGTTACCCAAATTAACTCATCACTAGGTTTCCACATAGGATAACATAGGTCAAAAAATGGATATGGAAGAGAAACCTAACCATCAAGTTCTGATAGAGAGTGGTTGTGAACTTGGCTATGAAAAAGCCCAGAATCACAAAGCCATAAATTTGGGATGATTTAAGGTACCATCTGGTTCATCGGATATAAGGGCACTAGGACAACATTTTTGGTTTTCAAGATCATTTTCCTAAAGTTGAAGAATTTGAATTAGAAGAAATAATTACTTTATTTCGGTATAATCTCACCGTTGGTAGTTCCTTGAACAATTTCCACTTCATCTCTTAAATAGATGAAGTTTAATTTTTCATTCATGAAGGGTTAGCAGATCATGTGATAGAATGATGGGTCATTCCATCTGTCCCAAACAAAAGGATAGAAAAAGTTATCAAAAATACATAAGTCTATCTATAATGAGATTAATCATATATGGTTCCTAAAATGGACTTATAATTCATATATAATACTTCATAATATAATGAAACTAGTTTCTACTAACCAGGGACTCTCTGTAGGCCCGTGGTAGGTGATAAAGGCCTATCACACTTCGGTTGTGGGTTCGATTCTCACAGCCTTGTCCGACGCGACGAGTTTTCGCTCGTCCTATGGTTTGTACTTTTTCTAAACCTACACAATTATAACATTCCAAAAATAGTATAAAAAAGTTCTAGCCTTAAACAATTCTATCTGATGTCCAACTTAATCCATTCCAACCTTTAAGCTTATCGAAAATACTTATGTCCAATCATATAGTATAAAGAAAATGACTACTAGAAATGTCATCAACCAAGCATGTGAATACCATCATTTATCCCCCATATAATATATATCTTGTTGGTCACATTCCAAACATGTGAATACCCTAATCATGTATTATCTTGAAAAATAAATACCCATTGAACCTTAGTGAAAACATGAATGTTGTCAAAAGTTACCTCTTTCCACATACCAAAATCCCAAAATTTCTATATACTCAAACCATGATATCACATTGTCATTATATCAGCCATGAGGTCATCAATACTATAAAACATCTCATTATCTCCTTATCCCTTCATTATGTGCATATCATCTACTTTCCAAAAATATCTAAATAAAATTTCATGGTTACCAGTACCATTCAGCATATACTTTCAAATACTTTAGTAAAAACAATAGTGTAACAATCCTTAGATGATTCTCTATTCTTGAGTAGCATTACCTATACAACATAACTCTTGATAAACATAAATTATTCCACTATCTTATTAAACCATTGATAGAGTTTCAATAATTATTTCATCTCACATATCATTTGTAGTCTCTGCATCATCATCAATATAAATACTACCCATACGACCATGATTATTCTCTTCATGAGACTTTCTCTTAGGGAATTGGTTTGTATAATGCCCGTACATTCCACATTTAAAACATCTCATCATTATTGATGTCGTAGCAATTCCATTATCCTTCTCCATGGTGTTAACTGAACCTTTTCATTTGAAATTACTGGCTTTGTGTCCTTCTTTTCCACACCCAAATCATCTTCCAGTTCCTTTGAAACATTCTCCTTGATGCCTCTTCCCATATGATTTACATGAAATAAATTGGACTTTCTTTCCTCTATGATCATCATGAAACTCTATCTTTCTCTTATTAGCTGAGTTAAGAAACTTACCAAAGTTGAGATTATTGATCCTATTATGATATTTCTGATTAGGCATAATAACGATGTTTGAACTTCCAAATCCCGTTTCATTTTGTTGATCATGAAGAATATCATTCCATTGTCCATCATATCCTCCATTATCGTGAATCTTCTTGTTTCCAGCCATTTTCTAAAACCCAAAAAGAATAGTGTGAGAGGAAAAAATCATGCTAGGGAAAACAACATAATAAAGGGGGAGTACCATCAATATCTTACATCTTAGGTTAAATTCTAAGATCGTTACCGTAATTCTAGGACTATAACCTATACGTATACTTATCCTTAGGGACATCCCTAAACATACCTTAGAAATATTTCTAGGGATTTCACTAAAGTTTTCGCATCCTAGTTTCCAAAGTTTAACTAAACCTTCGCTCTGATACAAACTGTATAGACCCAAAGCTTTATGTACATGGACATCACATTACTTTTTAGGAATACTTAGTACATGACAAAAACAGACGCCAAAAGATCGTATTAGTTTAGTGTCTTTGGAAACTCGGAACGTAATCTTCTAATCATGGTGAAAGATCTTCAACATCTCCCATAAAGATCTTCCCCTTTTGTTTTTCTTACCTAAAACCTTTATTTATATCCTGGGGAAAAGAAAACATAAAAAGGGTGAGCTCAAATTCTCAGTATGGGTAAACATAGAGAACATAAAACAATCCATAAACATTTGAATGCAAAAAACTTGAACATAAAATCTAAACATCAAAATCTTGAGCAAAGACATAAATCTTGCAAGTATGTAAGGAATATATCATAAAGGAACATCAATCATGATAAAATATCATGGGAATAAAACATATGATTGTGGAAACCATTAATCACATGATATGATTTCCATAGTAGCCAAGGCATTGATGCCAAGACCATCTTAGTGGACAAAGTCCCTTTCTGAATCGAATTCACTCCTCGTTTCAGTCCTATATTACTGAACCGGATTAACTTAACATTCCAACCATGTCTATATAATGAGATATAAATATTTACCCAATTCTTTGGAGGGAGATATAGGTCTCACCCATCTCATAATGAAATCATTCTTTCGTGTGCCACAATATCATAAATCATACATCATAGCATAACCCATGTAATAAAATGGGATTCTTAAACATCATGCCATCATAACATAATCCATATAAAAAATGGATATAATTTCATCATAAGAAGAATCGAACCATGTAAATAATGTATACATTATACTTGAAACATAAACATATTAAATAATGTCATTTTAGATGGAAAATTGTTTTGATAAAACACTTGAAATGAATTCTTGAAGAAAATATCATTTCTTCTTCAAAATCATTTTATTTTCAAAAAAATTCCCTGAAATTTTGAAAGAAAAGGGTTTTTTTAAATAATCATGAAATATTATAGAGGAAGATTCATGAAAATGAGGCGTTAGGAAACCGTAAAAATCTGTTCACGCCGTATAAGTTAAAAATAACATTCTCCTCGTACTTTTGTCGGAAAAGTCAAAAAGGTCCTCATGTGGTAAACAAAAGTACTATTCCTTTCATAACATGTGGTAAAATTCAAAAATGGGTAAAAAGGTTATTAAACATAAATGAAAACATTTTTAGAAAACAGGGACATGGATGATAACAAAAACCCCAGTAAATACTTACGAATAAACAATCTCAGATAAGAGCGAGATTGGAATAGTTATCCCTTACCTTATGTCTGATATGCTTCGTATGTATCTGAACCTACTATATAATGATTTAAATAATGTCATTTAATTATTACAGAATCATATTAATTGTTATGATATCATATATGGTTTACTTATGACTTTATATTACCCGTTCTTTTTTAAATTCGATGTAAAAGCAGCAATTTGGGTAAAAAAAATTCATTTATTGTACGTGTTTTGACTTGTCGTTCTTGATATTATTACTTATATACTGATTTACTTAATTCCAAAATGTAAAACATGATTTATATATAATATATATTCATAATATACATATATATATGATAGATCGATAAATGGAATGAAATACAACGTTCATGGAGACGGTAGGTCGTACGTACGCATGAACGTTGTTTTCGTTTCCTTATTGAATTGAATGGAATTAAGTAGATGACATATTATATATATACATAAATAAAGTATCATTATTATGTCATATATTTCATTATTACTTATTATATATACTTTATAATCATTCATGAATGGTTATCATGGAGAATGAATCTCATCGCGTCGTGGAGACGGTAGTCCGTACATACGCACGAGTGATGATATCATTCCCATGATCGTGGAATTGTATTAAAGTGTATTTATAATATTTAAGAATAAAAATAACTTTACAATAATCATATTTATTTATTTATTTACACCATTATACCCATCCAAGTAAGGTGGTGGTCGAAAACAGATTACACCACAGCCTGGAGACGGTATTCCGTACGTACGCAGGCGCGTTGATTTCGTTTTCCGTAGGATGGATAGAAGGTAAAATAGGGTTGTTTCATATTTATAATAACATATCAGTATATAATTAATACTTATGTTATTACTTTATAATGAGACAACTAAATAATAGTAAGTAGAAGAAGAAAGAAACTTGAAAGAGTCGGTAGAAGAGATTGCCTCTTCCTCGACGCACCTCCTTTAAAATTCTTATTAGGGCACTAGAGTTGGTCTTTTGAGAAGACCATAACCTCTATGATATAACTAGAGAGGTTTAAAAGAGTAATTGGTAGGGTTTGGCCGAGCTTCAAGGCTCAAAAGGGTGTGAAGAGAAGAGGGAAGGGGTGCCCTTTTTATAAGGAAGGAGAGGGGCACCTTTGAAAAAACTTAAAATATTGTTTTATAATAAAGTCATATTCGGTTTATAATAGCTCCAAATTGATTTATTTCAAACCTAAAGTTTGGATGGGTCTAAATCCTCTCAACCAATAGGTTTTAGACAATTTTAGGTTACTATTTTAAAATTGTCTTTTAGATTTAACTCTAAGTTAAATAATTTAACTTTTACCGTGTCTTCTTATTTTCTTACACTATATAGTTAATAAACATACTATAAAAAGCCAAACGAACCCCAAGTGGTTCGTTATTAATATATATAACATTATATAAGTCATTTGGCTGAACCTTAGATTTTTAGGAATATAATAACAATTAATAATATAATATTTGTTTTAAAAACAATTTTATGTCAATTTTGACACTATTTGGTAATTGATTTTTGTAAAACTCATAACAACATTATTAGTTAGAAAAAAGTTAATTGAATCAATAATAACATGTAATATTAACCTTGACAATTATTTTAATTCATAAAAAGTCTCAAATTACATTTATTTGGGTATTTATAACATCAATTATGTTAATATTTCATTAATAAGGTAATTACCGCATCATCATTGTGTCATAAATAAATTAAATTATTTAACATATAAAAATTATAAAAAAATACCATTAGGTATGAAATCTTTTTATATTTCTAATTAACATTTATATTTGAATTTATCTTATGTATAATCCTATATTAAAAATGTTTTTTTTATTAAACTTTGATTTTAACTATTTTAACTCTTTTTTAAATAAAATAATAATAAATGTCCTAATCAAATACAAGTGGACCTAAAGGGAAATATTTTATTCCTAAGGTTTTTTTGGTCGAATTACACTTATCCAATAGAATTAGGACATGTGTTAAGGTAATAATAATATCATTTTTACCCTTAATTACCCTATTTACTTTTAACCATGGTAAATAAAAGTAAAAAGTTACTATTCATCAAAAATTATTTTTAACTTATTGAACCACATTTTACTCATTGATATTAACTGTGTCTCTTGGATTGTCGAAATTCCACTCACAGAAGCGGTAAAATTAAGTTTTATGTAAATTTTCAAATTCTCCTAGGAGGTAGGTAAAATACGGTGAAAAGTTCAATAAAATTTTTATATATCTAAAATTATTATAAAATGACTCCAATGAATTATATTGAACTTATATAGGTATTATGTATCAATTTTTACCTAAAATAAATTTAAATAAAATAAATAATTATTTAAATAAAAAGTCGGTTTTAAATAGTAACCGAGTGTTTTCACTATTCATCAAAAATTGAAAGTTTTCAGAAAAATACCAAAAATTCACCCTAGGATAATTTCAATATTCCGAATCCAAAAATGAAGTCCATTTTGAAATATAAAATTTATAAAATTTCACAAAGTGGGTATTACTATTCATAACGGCTAGTTCATAATAATATTATAATAATATCTCGTTTAGTAAAACTTGGTATTGCGTACTACACACGTTATCGAAGAAGGTCTTGATTGCGTGTAATGCGAGCCAAGTCAGGGCTGTGTGTAGTGAAAACTCCGTTTGGTGTTGCATATAACATAATCAAAACTTATTTCATTTATACATTAAACAAAATCTATACTTAATGTTGCGTAGAATAATTTCCACAAAAAGATATTGAAATTGTGTGTAACACGAGCCAAGAATAGTGTTGCGTATACTGTAATCTAATATGGTGTTGCGTTTAGAATAAGCTAATTTTGGTGTAGCGTGCAACACAAGACATCAATGAAATTAAAAAGAATAATTCTCATAAAATCTCGAGTTGTTACAGGTTATCCTCACACCCCTATACTAATGGTTTTCCATAACTTTTGGGATAAGGTAATATTTTGTAGGCTATCCCAGTAGTTGGATAAATACAACTGGCATAGAACTACCTAAATCTCATAAACACCCACTCTCCATCTGTCTCCCCTTCTCCTATCCCAACTTCCCCTCACACCTACCTTCTCCAATCCCTACAGCACCACTCCAATACTTCCCTCCTTGTCACCACTCCCATCCCGACTCCTCATCACCTCCACTCTCATCCCCCTTGTGCCCCCCTCCTCCCATCCCGACCCCCTTCACCACTACTCTAACCCCTCTCGCACTCCCCTACTCTCTGTATGTCATCCACAAGATGTGTACAGAGGGATCAACCGACTCTACCTCTCCTCCAGATCTTCTTCATTCATGGAGATCTTGGGTGAAATTTTATAGAATCAGGTGGTAAGATATTCCACCTCCCTCTTACATTGTTTCCCTTATGACATTTTTTATTTTAGAAGTTTCTATTTTAGGTTTATTCATCGATTTCCCTGAATTATGGTGAAATCAATCATTTATGATAGAGATGTTTCTATGATTAATAATATGGGAACCCAAGATTATGTATTCCTATTTGTGTATGTCTATCCATTGAGGTATGCCAATGTTTCATATTATTCTAAGGTTTTTTCCCCAAAATCAATTTTATTAGCTATTGAATAGGTATTTTTAATTGTGGCTTTGTGCAGCCTAGATTCAGGAATGTATCAGGGGTGTAATTCATGTTGTTTCTGATGGTTTTTACATATAATAATGACCTGGTGAGTTAATCAATAATAAAAAAGCGTTAAATTTTATTTATTAGTTATATTTATTTAATAATTGTTTCTTAATGTAACTTAGAATCTCAGGGTGACGGGATGAGCTAGGTTGATCAAGGGAGAGGCAGGATGAGCTTAGAGAGCCATAGAAGCTAATGTTGGCCCTTGGAATCAAAGTGGAAAAGCCTTGGTAAAATGTTGTGACCTTTCATACTTTCCTTATGGAATTTAATTTTGTTTTATGATTCATGTGGATGATTGGGCATGCCATCATGGTTTTTTACCATTATTAATTTGTTTAAATAAATTTATTTATTTAATTCAAATTTCTTAATTGGAATAGCTAAATTCTAGGGGTCACGAACAACCCTTGTGTGCTTGCTAGACACTTCACTAATTTTCATTATTTGATCCATGTTTCCAAACCCATTTAAATGGGTTTAATATTTGTTTTTTTTTCTATTGTTGCAGTTGAATTCATTTGGTGTGTGTATTTTTGTTTTCCCTTGAAGGTGTGGGTAAGATCTTCCTTTTTTCATTTCTATAATGGATCATTTACTTCTAGTTTTATCACTACAATTGGGTATGCCCTATTAATATTATTCATATTGTTACTAATTTGGTTTCTTTTTCTACATAATAAGATAATACTTACCAATCCAGCATAGATTTCAAGATAAAAACCATTGACCTATATGGAAAACTGATCAAACTCCAAATTTGGGATACTGTTGGTCAGGAGCGATATAGGACAATCACAATTGGTATTCTCTTTTATCTTTCAAGATATATAATTTATATCCCATCTGTTTCAACTTAAAGAATAATTAATTTTGGTATTATTTTTAAAAAGTGATTTCTTATAAAATAAGAAGTTTTTTTCTCAAGAAACACTATTGCACATCTCTAGTGACCTAATTCTCCATTGGGATCTGATGATGCTATTTTTTCTCAGTACAATACTAGATAAAACAATGCTACAATTTTTCCTGACCTAGATATACTGTATTTTATTTTGAATATATCTCTCAAACCTAAAATATACACTAATTGCTTCCCAAACATTTCATTCAACTCCAAATATGCCACAACACAATCAATTACACTTGAAAATCATTTATAAACACACCACTATACCTTCTTCCCATGAAACCTTGATAGTCCTATTCACTATATAATTATACTTTTCTTTTTTTCTCAAGACATGATGTGTTAAATGAGTGAACATCCATAGAAGTAACTAATCGATGACATTAATCTTTAAGAGTCGACATCTGCAGTCTCTAAAAATCATCCATCCACTCAAAAATACACCCAAAAATCTCTTTATTATAAACTTGATTCATATTCTCTTAAGAAATACCTAGTCTATTGTACAAAATATCATTTAGTTCAAATTTTATCTCACTCCATTCATGACATTCAACATTATTCAAATTTTGTGGTATACATGGACTATTCACTAAAAATACCTCTCATAAATTACCCTATGAAATGACTTTTTGTAAAGGCCATTGACCAAATTAAAAATCTAATGTCTACTTAGGAATAATATATAACTCGCTTTCTTCTATTCTGATATTCAAAGAAACACCACAGACGCCAACTTCTCGAGCTTATTACACATTCCACCCTCTATATTCATCATAATCTACCAATCATAGTAATTATACTATAAAGGTACTAAAGGAGTTATATTCACCATAATACTTCCTATATCATTATTTTATCAATACTAATTCACCAAAACTCCAACATTACATGAAAACCAATGCACATTAGGCCAGCTCAACATAACCTATAAACCCATCCCATGAAACTCACTCAAGAATTTAAGGGGATAGGAGTACTCTACACAAAAAATATATATCATCTTTAACTTGGTTTCTATATCCAAAATATATCCCAATAATATATAAAAAACCAAACACACCTCAAAATTATTATCCTTCAGATTATACAACATGATGCCCATGTTTAAGCTCACTCCCAAATCTATATTTTCATGTGAAAATTTATATAGTACCTCTATAGATACCCCATCTCAGAAAAGGTGATATATTTATTCTATTCATCTATATAATGAAAGGTAATATTATACATCCTTCTATATGGGAAACAATTTTCATGTCATTTCTTCTTAGGTCATAATTGTGTAAATTACCCCATTACCTACCTCAATTAGGATTTCCTCAAACATAAAAAATCAAGATGAACCACAAGAAACCAAACCAAATAAGATTATGAAGAGTAAAACCAAAATTATTTTAACTAAATAAAGTGACACCATAAAAATCCACAATGTATAGAATAAAACCAAATAAAAAAGTGAATGAAACATTTTAAAAAAACATTCAAAAACTAACCAAACATTACTATTATAAATGTAAATCTGATCAACCGAAATAGATCTAGAATAATAAAAAACAATAAAAAATAATTCAAATAGAAAATAGTTTAATGAAACTAAATTAGACCTATTTAAACTAATCTAACTTAAAATAATATAATATTAAAAAGGATGAATCAAATTTGACCAAATATAATGAATTCAAACCTATATGATCGCAGCCAACATGATGTAAACTAAACTAAACCAAACTGATATGAACCGAATGTAATCAAAATAAATTGATTAGAACCCAAATGAATGAAATTTTCCAATATAATACAAAAAAACAAGAAGAACAAAATCTAATGAAAATGTCCCAAACTAACTTGTATCTAAAAAAACCAAACTAATCTAAAACTCAATAAAAACTTATTATATACCATTAATAGGAAGAGTGATTGTTAATTAATAGGAATGTAATATTTGATGGTATCATTTTGAAACTTGGATTTGTTTCCCCCTTGATTTCAGGAACATGATTTAACCCATGGGACATTGTGGTTCTTATATGTTGGGAGGTGACTTGTATAGTCACAGGAGACAGGTATGTTGCAGTTTAGTTTTTATTTTATTTTTTATCTCATCAGCCACTTAGTCCTTTTACCGCTTTCAATGGATGGAGGGTAGTTATATTCTATGAAGGGGTATATAATGGTATTGGAGGAAGATACATGGTTTTCTTTGCAGGGGAGGGAGATCAGGGTGGTGGAGATATTAAATAATGTGTTTCATTTTTTTTACCTTTATACTTCTTTTACTTTTATTTATTTTATCTTCCTTTGGTGTGTAAGTCCGATGTATGGATAGGTCATGATGAAATTTTATTCATTTTCCGCTTCTCTTTAAATTAATTATTTGTGGGTGAAATTGTTCCCAAGTAGTGATTCGTTGATGCTCAGAAACTTTTACCAGCTCGTGGGCATAGCCCATTCACCTTACTCCATCCCAGTCATTCCTATATTGGAGTTTAACTAGGTCATTACTATGTATGAGCCATGGGAGGTCCTAGGAAGCATGGAATAACTAAATAAGGATCAGGAACATCTTCACAATACTACACCTCCATTAGCCTCGTTCACATATACTTTCTAAGAAATCAAACAAAAGACACAATCCTAGGATCATAGAATCATAACCTAAATCTAGTTAATGTTTGTTCTCTTATTTTATATCCAATTATTCATATGATATCAACTAAATATTTTCTCAATAAAAATTTTCCCCCCAAATATCTTTTCATGATTCTTTATTTTGAAATTCTATACTATACATGTATAATAAAATTGATTATAACTATCCTAAAAAATACTCAAATGTTCCTAACTCCAAACTCTATCCTAAAAAATTGACAAAAAATTTCACATCCTAAATTTATGCAAGAAAACTCACCATGTTATTCTTTAATATTCCAAGGGATAAGTTTTTATGTATCCACTAAAATTATGGGAGACATTTCATCTGTATATAACCTTTCACATATTATCATTCAATATCCTCTACTATAATATAAATGAATTATCAACCATTCAATATAGAATATTCCTATAAAAAATAGATCAATAATGTTGCTACTAAAATAAATATTTTATTTATCAGGATCAAACTCTTTTAGTTGTTTAGTATAAACTGTCTCACATACAAAGAACAACTAGGAAGATGAATATACAAGCAGCAAGATCTAGAAAAGCAGAAAACTGGGAAAAAACATTTTCCATCACCGAAAATTATACTTTGATGATACATTAAATAACTCATAATTGGTAAGAAAAATATTGGGAGGACCCTTGAAAAGGTTAAATACCCTCAGGTACATTGATGATAGGAGGACCCTCTAAGAATGGAGGAATATTTTCGAGAAATTTATTAGAATATCCTCCCAACTTATGACTAATTTTGCGGGTACACTCTGGATCCCCTCCCAAAAAATTTCCATGAGAGAGAAGTGGAATAAACACAACCTTACCACATATCTTGTTACATTGTTAAAATGGAAGGTGTCACACAATTCTGAGAAAATATCAATGTGAAAATAAGGTTCTAGATGAGGTATCCTAGTGAATTGGATGGAATTATTAATAATTTATATTATTTTATGCTTTATATATAATTGCTGAGAAACAACTGGAGGGGTGAGGATACACATATTGACCCCGATATTTGATCATAATCTGTAGTTGATGAGATATTGCATCTTTGGGATCCTTAATTAGAGATATTGGTCTTCTCCTTTTCCTACTACCTGTTCATTTCTTTTCCTAGTTATCTTCTTCTCATGATGTCCTCTTCTTATATTTTATCATTTAGTCTCCCCATATTCCTTTTAATTCCATGATAAAAAGCGTGTTCCACTTCCTTTTCCCCTATTTTTAATATGTGTGTACTAAAGTGGATTATCAAACTTAAACTGGGTAAGACTACATGTAAAAAAAATGGGGAAAGTAAAAAATATAAATGGAAAATTCTTAAAAATCATAAATATTTCATGTCACCACTCCCCGTCAATGACACAAATTTTTACATGCCGGAAATACATTTTTAAATCTATCAAAGAAACCAAAGTAAAAAAAAGTATAAAATATTAGAAACACTAACTAATTTAAAATAGTTTTAAGTTGAATTTGAGGTTGATGCACTAGGAATGGTATAATAATGACTTAAATTGTTTAAAATCCCATAATGAAAACAAAATATTGAAGTTGGTTTGATTTTGAGAAAAAATGATATGAGTGTACCAAGATTTTGTAGGTTTAGGTTTATGCACTTAGTGAGGGATAGGTGTTGCGATTTTAATTTAAATAATGTAAGTACTAAATTATGGTGATCCTTCTATCATAGTGATCAACCTATATTTTATAAACCCTATTTTCCCCTATCAGTTCATAATATAGTTTATAGATAGGATTTTAGAAACACTTTTAAACATTGCTACCCCAAACTGATGCATTTTTTGTGAAATAACAGTAGATAGTTCATGAACATATTAGTAAAACCCTTATCTCTTAGTAATGTTCAACATGAGAGAAAAGGGTAATAATTAAGATGAAAGGATAATATGAAAAAACCCATTTAATAAATCGGACCCACTCCAACAAGAATTTGTCTCCTCAGAGAATAAATAAGAATCATACTCTGATTTACACTTGCTGACAATGGGACATAAACATATTCTATGGGCATCATCTAATATATCTATTAGTTTGAATGATTATTAACTCTAGTGGAGGATCCCATTCCCTTTTTAACACTTAGTTATTCTAAATAAAAACACTATTGAAAGATGATCCAAGGATCATGTAACTTGGAAGAATACAAACCTTGTCTGGTCCACATATTGAGGATCCTTTTTCTCTATATAGTCAGACGGGAATACCAAAAATTCCATAGTATTATGAGATGGATCCACATTATAACCCAGTTTCATAGCCAAAAAAAGGATTATATCTACTGAATAATTCCCTAAAAGACATGCTTGATATCTATTGTTGGGTATCCAATCTAAATGGGACAATAATTTGAATATCATCTCATGTAAAATCTATAATATATAATAAAATATAACCATAAAAATCTCTGTGGAAATATTACACATTATAGACTGCCTACATGTCATGATATGACTTTGGAAAAAGAGATATGTCATGTGCATGAATTTGAAAGAAGTAAACAATGTGTAATATTGTATAGAGGGTGTGTAGAACCAAGAGAGGTACTTGGAATTTACCTTAGATTATCATGTAATATAAAATTATTTACATGATGTGTACCTCAATAACACAAAACCTATAACTCCATATGGTTATTCAATGAGTACTTTGAGAGGAACCAAAGTCATTTTCCACCCTTGGTACAGTTAGGTCATGTACTACCTTGTGTTTATATCAAAATGATCTTCTAGGGGTGTAATCCCTATTCATTCTATGATGTAAACTATAGGTACATAATTTTTGTTATAATATTTAACATCTAATGATATTAAATATTCTATAAACCATATCCACTGCATCCTTCAATGTACACTTTATAAGCTCTTCCCAAATAGACCATGTAGTCTGGAATTTCAGGCCAAATTGTTGGCATAAACCAAATATCATTGAATCCTCCATATCATCCACTGATCATGATGATACCATTTCAATTTTTTTTCATGGTTGTAATTTTTTTATAGGTTCTCGCTAGAAGGTTCTTGCTAGAAGAGGTACCCATTTTTCTAGGGAGAAGAGGATATACCAATGGTTCTCAGAACCATTGGTATACATTTAGGTAGATGTGTGTATACCATCCCTCTCTATCCCATGAGGTATATAAAAACATTACCCAATTCATTAGAGGTAGATATAGGTCCCACCCGTCACATAATAAAATCATATACATGTGTTCCATAAGATAATAAAACATTCATCATATCAGGACCCATAAAAAAGATAAGGGTTTCATCATAACCCATTAAATGAAATGGGTATCATAAACATTTAATAATATCATAACCTATGTAAAATATACAAGTTTAATAATCATTTAATCATAGAATAACCTGTGAAAGGAAGCGGGTTTCATAATCATTGTATCATGGAATAACCCATGGAAGAGAAATGAGTTTCATAAACAACTTTTCATCTAAATCATAATCCATTAAAATAAAAAATAAGAACGGAATACTTTTATCATAACCTTATTAAATCATAAACTATATCAAAGGATGTCATCTTATATATATAATGTTTTGAAATATCACTTGGAACGTAACTTTTCTTTGAAAATCAATTTTTAGAACATATAATATTTTAAAAAAAATTTTCATTGAAACCACTTTGAAAACATATAAAGGAATCATGAAATACAATCTAAAACATTTCATGAGGAAAATATCCTTTCCACTTTTAAAAACACTTTTAAAAACATAAACATTTTGAAAACAATTTCCTTTGAATATAACATTGGAAACATATAAAGGAAGATTTGAAAAAAATATAAAACATTCTTGAAAAAAATATTTTATTTTTTTAAAACAGTTTTTAGAATATTTGGAAAAAATTCATTTAAAAATAACCTTTTAAACATTAAAAGGAATATTAAAGGAATCTATGGTGGGCTAATCTGTATATACCAAACATTCCTTTTGCATTTTAAAAAGTTTAGAAAATCACCTTGATCAGAAAATGACAAGAAGATTCCTTTTAAAACATTTTTTATTAAAAAGGTAAAACATGGGTAAAAATTTATTTTACACATCATTGTGAAAAAAATTTGAAAACATTTTTATAAAATATGGTTATGTGAATAAAACAAATTTCCGACCGAAGAGAGAAATACAGTTGGATTTTCTTAAAAACACTTTCTTAATTATCATAAGTACGAAATAGTGGGAAAATGGTACCAATACATGGATATATCATATAAAACCGTAGGATAAGAAAATTAATGATATTTATTGATATATTGATCATAAGGTTTCATCAATGTAATCATAACTATAAACAATCTTGATAAATGATGAGATTGTAGCAATAAACCATTTCCAATTTAGTAACATTGAATCATAATATTGTGGAAATAATAACATTAAATAAAGATTAAAATATATTTAAAATATTTATATTCATGAAATAACATGTAAAAATTTAATTATATACACCTCATATAAAAATATAGTTTCATAACATGGCATTTGTCTAAAAGAAGGAAAAATGAGACAAAATTACTTTATCAACTGGGTAATATTTGAACCATAAACCCCATGAAAGAAAGATCATAAAAGGGATATGTAGATACTCATAAGTTTAATTATAATAATAATATAATACATTAATGGGAATTATATACACAACACATAAGAAATTAGTGGTGAATAAGGTGTAAGTCTCACTAAAATAAAAATGAGATGAGAAAAACTCTTACCTTAAGTATTGAATTTCTTCATACATGTTCAAACCTCATATATAATAAGTATAAGTTTATTATAAATATACCACATAACCAAATAATCATATATAATACAATATACGATTTTATTATGACTTTATGTTACACTTTTATTAAATATTTCATGTTAATGTTACATTTCAGGTAATATCTACTTTGTTTTTCGTATATGTTTTGACTTGTTATTCTTGATCCTCTTACTTAGATAATTATTTAATTATTTATATAATGTAAAACATGATTTATATATTAAATATATTAAATATATGATTATTTATAATAATCTATAAAATATAGAAATATGAATACACCATTCATAGAAACAGTAGGTCGTACGTATGTATGAATGTTGTTTCTATTTTATTATCATATTGAAATAAAGAAAGTAAATGAAATATATGTTTGTGTGTGTACATATTATCATCATAGTATAATTATTATTTACTATATATCATATAATTTTACTAAACCCATACTTAATACATTCCATGTAAAGTGTGAATGAATCACATTGCATTGAGGAGGTGGTGTCTAGACATCCACAAACAAAGTTATCGTATTTACACAAAATGGAAAGCATGAAGGTATATTTTATTTAATAATTAAAAAAGAATAAAGACAACATAAATATAATATATATCATATAACAATAGTTTATCCATAATAATTCTCAACCCTGATAGGTGGTAAAGGAAAAAAAATGACATTGTTTCGCAAGACAGCAGTCTGCCGTACACACGAACGGAAAGTTTGTTACCCATTTGATTGAAGTGTGTGTAGGTGTATATAAAAACCTTATAATAACAAAATATAAGTATATTTATGATAATGAGGTTATTATATAATAATTTAATAATAATAATTGAGGGGATGAGAATGAAAATAAAACAAAAGATCTTGTGGATGGATGTTGCCTCTTCTTTGGGTAATTCATTTTGGTTTGCACCAAAGGACTAATTTGGTTCTATTTCTTCACAAATTGATGATTATAGGTTGATAAGAGGTAATTTGGGAGATTATTATGGTAGGTTTTTGATGATATGAATTTAATTGAGAGGTGTGAGGAAGTGAGGGGGTGAGTGCGCTTTTATAGTGGAGGAGGAGTGACATTCTTGTAAATATAAAAAGGTAAACACTATTGAGAGGTCCCCCTTACATCATGTTCCTCAAATAATTTTTTTATTTTAAATAAAAAGGATTATATGGTAAAAATATTCCATACAATGGATATTTTACAAGATTATATGGTATTGTTTTTCCTTAAGTTAATGTTTTACCACAAACTAAACTCGTTTTTACCTTAGTCACTGTAATTAATTTTAATTAATTTCACTAGTATTTTTGGTAAAAAACAATATTGACCTTAATATATATTAAAAAATATGATGATTAAAAATATTTAATCCATTTTTCCAAATTATAACCACAAAATTGGCCGAAATTAATTTAATATTAATCCCGAATACGTGTTTTGAAAGCTGGTTTTTAAAGAGAAAAAGTCCAAAATATTGACATGTTTTTATATCCAGTTTTAATGTGAAATTTGTTTCAATGACCTAAATTATATTAATTGATTTATATTTTATATTATTATAATTCAAGAAAAATTAATATATAATTTAACTATATAAATAAATTATATGAAAAGGTCGTTTTTAATTAAAATTTAGTATTTTTCACCATTCATAAAAAAATGAATCTTTTCAGAAAATTACCAAAAATTTACCCAACGTAAATTTTCATATTCCATATTAAAAAATGAAGTTTATTTTTTCAAATAAAAAATATAAAATTGTCAAAAATTATATTTAAAATAGGTTCTCTATTAAAAGGTGATAAAATTACCTTTTAGAAAAATACATATTTTTATTTATAAAATTGGATTTATTTTTATTTTATACCTATAAAATCAATTGTATGAGTATAAAAAATATTTATTGAATATATAATACACATATTTTTATTGAAAACATTCATCAAAAGTGGTTTGTTTAATTTATCAAGATAAAATTGTGTCTGTACATTGAAAAATAGTTTTCTAGAAAAGTAATTTCTTTGCTTTCAAATAGTTCTTACATTCATTTCGAAGTTATTGATAACTAGAGGATTCATTTTATATACATGTGTAAAAAATATTTTCATAATTTAGTTAATCTTATTCATAACTTCTATTCCAACATATTGGTGGTAACTATAATAATATTTTAATAACAATATTAATAGTATATTGTAGTTTAGTAAAACTCAGACATGCTAGCAACGCAATCTATCGAAGGGACTCAGTATCATGTGTAACACAAGCCAAAGATAGTGTTTCATGTACCACTAGATGATGTAAGTGTTGCGTTTAGTGTAATATTAACTTGGTTTTGTGTATAATGTAAGTCAAACTTAGTGTTTTTGTATAAAAAAATCTATATTTAGTGTTGTGTGAAATGAAAAATATCAAAAAGATTAAATTAATCTATAAAAAATAAAAAATATCATGTTATCATGAATACACAATAGTAAATAAATAGAGCATAGAGGAAATAAATAAATTTAAATATAACATGTTGTAATAATAAATGAAATAGTATAAAAGCCTGGACATCTATGTCATACATACAACTCTAGTCACCCATTAGGACGACCATACATATATATGTACAAGAGAAACTAAAATAAAAGTATAGGGATCTATTACTAACTCTAAGACAGACTACATACCCTGTCTCTAGACAATGTCGAATTGCACCATCCCAATTAGAAGAATCTACATGATTAACTCCACTCGATCATGCAACACTAGAACTCATCCCTAACCACCATATATCTATACTCAACCTGAAAAGAATACATAAGCTATGCACTCACACTAAGGTGAATATTCAGGGGTGAGAAATAATCTTTATAGGCTACCCCATTGATGAACCTATAATATGATTTTATAAGTGCATGGTCATGAAATATACTCAGCCTAGTTGAGACACAACTGAAACGATGAATAAATCAAATAACGTGAACCATAGATGATCCATGGGTCTGTAATCCCAGTTAACTAGAAAATTTTCCATCATGTATATTTATATTTATATTAATATATATGTATATTCCCACACATATACATATATACATAAATATTAATATACATGAGAAAGGTAAATGAAATAATATAAAACCATAAGTAGTCGATCCTTGGGTCTATAATTCTAATCACCTGGACATCCTATGTAGGGGGGTTGAGATGGATGTCGTACCACTAAATCCATATATCATTAAGTTGATATCTAGGCCCATAATCCCAATTAACAAGTACCTCCTTTGACCAACACCAAAAATGTATCTGAGCAAGATACATCACCATAGGGGGATACTCATCCAAAACCTAGGTTCACTCGTACTTGCCTGCAATCGTTGTAATAAAGGATTACATGGAAGTATGTTTATACATCTAGTGAATGGTCACTAAGATGGACATCATTTTTCTCATTACATGTAAACCCAATCCAATTTCTGAGCCCTAGGTCACATTCCGTAGGTGGTCATGATATTGAGACTTGGATAAACCCTAAGGGTCTGACCCTTAGGCAATCTGTAAGGAGATATCACTAGTGAGATACCATGCCAACCTTTGGAGGTCTCTAATCAGGAAGATCATAATAATCCCTATCAATAGGGAAAAATAATCATCCATGAGTATCCAATGATCTGAAACACCATGTCCAACACCATGGTCAAGTAATTATTCTGAGATATTATAATCATCCCTATGATTTAGGAGAGAGTAATCATCCACGAGTATAATCAAATTGAGGAGACAATAATCATCCTCATCAAAAGTCAATCAGAGGAGAGTATAATCATCCTCATCACTCAGGATATCAGAATCATCCAAGAGTATCTTTAGGAGTGATGTCATTCCCATATATCATAACCATAGGCTCAACAGTCGAAACCTAGAAAACACCTCTGCAGATCCCAATAATATAATAATAAAATATACAGGCTCAATAGCCAGGTCCTAGGTAGTACCTTTGGGAATAAAAATATACATGATAATAACATGTCTTAGAAACCAAATCCTAGGAAGAACATTTAGGCATCCCAAAGGGAAAGAAGACACATCACGTCTGGCTCAACATCCACTAACTAGGAAGCACCTAAGGTAATCATCATTGCATCAGTAGTAATCAAGTAAAGTATAAACAAAAGAGTGAGGGTGTATGAATTCCTAAAACTAACACTAATATCACATCCCTTTGGGATTACAAGTTTGGTATAGGTTTTAAGGTGACACTCACTACCATCTCTACCCAAACCTGACATACTAGCTCAGGGTTTGTCAAACATCAGGGCACCCATTAGGCCCCTCAAGTCCTAGCACAAGAGAGGCATCCTACTTGGGATCCTCAACAATGAAGTTAAATAGAGGAATCCTACATGGGATCCTAGAATGATAATAGAACAAAGGAATCCTACAAAGATCCTCAAAAATAGTACATAGGAAATGGCATCCTATACATGACCCTTTAAGCGGTGTAAGAAGGTAGAGGCATCCTTCCTGAGATCATCAGAATGGTACATAGTTAAATAGATCCTAATAAGGATTCCCTAGGTTATCATGTAAGTTAATTAAACCACATGGGACCATTGGTAATAGTTAGGAAGACGGAGGAATCCTATACGAGATTCTCTAGGTCAAAATGTAAGTAAATGCATCCTACAGGGGATCCTTGGAAACATCTAAACTCACAACATCTTAGGTGAGAAGGGTACATATCACATGGGAGACTACCTCAAAGGAAAGTTACAAAGGCATAGGTCAAGAGAGATATGTCATGGATCATCTCAGATCACAGGTCTCACTCTCATGAGACAGCTGAATTCAATTCTTAGAGGAAGAACCTATAAATTAATTAAATTCCCAAAATTCAACCTAGGAATCTTCAAATTACCTTAAATGTTTCACCATTGTGACATACATGAAAAGATACTCAGAATGGACAACTCATGGGTCCAATTTCAACTCCTGGGTGAAAATACATGAAAACTCCAAAAGAAAGTGGCAAGGGAGGAGTACACATTGTGTGTACCCTGGTACATGACATGTACCCTCGAAAATCCATCTGGGCATATACTCTAGTCAGACATGTCATGTAAAATCCCAAGTACATGACATGTTGTTCATGTACACGGGGTACCTACCCATGTACCTCACATGGCCTATCCATGTACATCTACATGGCATGTGACTATTATCAGGTTTGGATATGTAGTTTACACGGCATGTGCCCCTTATATGGGTAGCTTGGTCGGGTACTTGACTACATGACCAAGTTCCAGTACTTGGAATACATACTCCCTATATGGTGTATACTTCAAAAATATCATCTTCCATGAAAAAACACAGGTCCTTATAGTCTGTGTATGGGTAAATTTATATTTACCCTTACACAAGGGGCCTTCATAAGGTTAAGGACCTTATTACCCTTACACAGGGGCCTATGTAAGGGTAAGGTGTTGTTTACCCTTATATATGGGTAACTTTCAACTTACCCTCACATAAGGAATGAATAAGGGTAAGGTGTAACTTACCCTTATATAGGGGTCCTATGTAAGGGAAAGGTTGTACTAACCCATATATAGGTGGCCTCATATTGATGTATGACAATTTTTTGGACTTGTTAAATATTCAACAAGCATGTTTTGGCCTCATTATAAATGGAATTACTCTATATTAGGAAGGTGGTACTCATGAAGTTTACTTTTTGGTGTATTAATTTGTTATATAGCATGTGATATTGTAAGAACCCGGTTCTTATTTTGAGGTACGGGTTTCTTTTTTTATCTTTTCCTTAAGTGTTTTTGAGAAAATATGGAAAATGGGAAAAATCCTGAATTTTGGAAGTATACGTCGTGTACTTTTTCCACACGTCGGGTGCTCCTGGTCGTGTGAGATTAGTACACGGGGCGTGTAGCCATGTTGGCGACAAAGGGTGTAGGAACCGACTACACGCCATGTAGTCAGTCGGTAGGCCAAAACAGTAAGGCAGTGGAGCAGCCGCTAGCTGGGCGATAGTACATGTCGTGTACTCAGGAGTACATGTCGTGTACTCATGTCGACAGATGAACAGTGTGGCGGTGCCGCCAGAGGAACAGTTAAATGAAGGAAGTACACGCCGTGTACTTGGAAGTACACGGCGTGTACTTTGTTTTTTTCACTTAAAATGGGCAGTAGTCAACCATGTTCACAGTATTGGCTTGGAATGGAAGAGGGAGCTCGGGAGGGATGACTGAACCTTTGAAGATCCGCCGAGTGTTCGTTTGGAATCCGATTCCGCTTCGGACTATCTCGTTGGAACTGCACGGGTAAGCCCTCTCTTCTCCTAGAGTGTTGCTTACCAATTCTTTACCTAACAAAAGTTATTTGAGGTTGAATGACAGTTTTATTACCTCAGATATACACCATTATTGGGCGTTTCTGGAATTGACATTCGGGTATACCGCTCGTTGGCGTATAAGGTAGGTGGCTTGGTGTTAATTTTTCCAATTTTCGTGTGTTTTGTGCATTTTTGTGCCACGAACCCATGTTGGGGTGTCATGTGGATGAGGCCATTGATATATTAAACAAATAGAATTGAATAGGTGATTAATTATGATAATAAACTATTGGTTGGGATCATTTCTTGGATCCAGGAACCACCCCAGGGGTGTGTTCTGCTGTTTACCCGTTTGGCCAGGATACCCGAGGGTATACCTTTAAAGTAGTAATTATTTAATTGCCTTGAGATGAATTGTCTGTTACTGCTTGTTTATATGTTGGGAATGGACCGGTTACTTATGCCTGAGGGTGGTGTTTCTCTATAGCCTGAGGGCATGACTGTATTAGCCTAGGGGCGACGTTCTATTTCACCTGAGGGAAACCTTTCATTCCTGAGGGATTGACTTCTATGCCTGAGGGTGACACTTCATATGACTAAGGTCGAGATTATGATATGCTTGATGGAAATGCCCAAGGGTGAGATTCTGATACGCCTGAGGGCAATTCCTAAGGTCAATGCCTGAGGTCAAGATTCTATATAGCCTGAGGGCATGGTTCACTATATTACCCTAAGGGAAAGATACTGGTTGGTTTGAGGGCTTGGTGCTGTTGAGCACAAAATTTTACTAAATTAAATGGATTAAATGAATAATTAAATGACAATATAACTGGAAAGTTAGTTACTTTTGAGTACTGCTTAGTTTATTTCATTTTACTATTGCACAATTGTTGCATGTTTTACACACAGTTGAGCACGGGCCTTTGGTGGGTACCTACTGAGATATATTTCTCAAACCCTGTTTGGGTCATGCTTTTCGGCCCAAATAGATTACATTTCTTCAGGTGTGAATAGGGGCAAGATTCCCTATACAGGTACTTGACTGTTTCTGTGGAGTAGGAGGGCATGGGACCGAGCCTAGGCTCGCGATGCCGCTGCCAGCTGTTTTTCTTTGTTTTTCTGTACACTGATTTTTTTGTTGCACTGTATTGATGTATAACATGTTCTGGTTGCTTTCTTATAACTTGAGATATTTAGCATCATCATCTATATATTTTTGGTTGTATCCATTGCAGTTGTTTATTTCAGTTATGTATGGTTTACTGCTTCCGTTGTTCGTTGTATGTTTTATTTTTGTATTCCGCTGCACTACACATTGAAAAATGAGGGCATAGTTTTCCTACTATCATACCTGGGCCCTCGCTGCTTGTCGGCAGCCTCTAGCGTTTGGGGAAATGCGCTTGAGGTCATGTGGCGAACCGGGTTCGGGGCTCCCGTTGAGTGGCACCTGAAGCCGGGACGTTACAAATATGCAGTCTCACCACCATGGGTGATCAAACCTCTTAAATAAAATATTTAATTTAAAATTAAATGCCTACTAATAGAATGAATAAGGTTCTAAGGACTACGGCAGACCCTTGAGAATTGGCTAGATGTCTCAATTTTGAATGGTCAAGGGATTAAATTAGAGACATGATACTTGAGGAACATTGACCCATAGGGGTATAGATTAAATTAATTATGTGAACATAAAGGACCTGGATAGGTGACCCTAGTTCCCATGAGTAGGGATGAGTAAGAAATTAGAATGATTGGCTCGAGTATGACTTAATGGAACTATGAGATGCCTTAGAGTTGTTAGGATATTTTATTAGATAGTGGGGTGAGTGTTCATTCCCCACTAGCACATGAGCACCCAAGTGGGAAGAGAATATATAGACTGAGGATAGTTTGGGAGATTGGAATGACCTAGGATTTATTGGTAAGTAATATAGTCTTATATCATATCACTAGATTTATGCCAGTGCAACCTTACCTATGAATCCAGTAGTTTTGTATTATGGTTAAGAGGATTTGGGGGGAATCTATTCCCTCTACATGAAAGGCTGGTATTGATAGATGATATTAAGATATAGAAACCCATATAGGGTTTTCCAATGGATATGTGACCTAAGAGACCTTGTTGGGTGCCCTAGTGTTTTTCTAAACCTTGACAGGGTTAGTTTAGGAATGAGTATTGGTGATTTTCGATGTCACCTTAGGGCCTAAATTGATGGTGTAATCCTTGTATAGATATGGTTATAGGGATAGGTTTTTCACTTAATAATCCAACCTAGGATACATGTGACTAGTTTGGGTGAGTGGTCAACTTGTGTGAGGATGTCATTTGTTGTATGATGATCCCAGGGAGAGAGGATTCCCTCGGTATATGAATTGTATGTTATTCCTAGAAGGGTGAAGGCATGCCTCTGAGTTTTGGATTATGATATTTGTTTCCCCAATAGGGTGTAGTCCCGCCCCTAAGTTCTATATGTGATAATTATTTTCTGGACGGGGAGTGTATGACCCCATATTTCCATATGAGATGTGTTTCCTGGGTGGGGAGTGTCTTCCCCCAGGTTCTAGATAAGGTTACTTGTTTCATGGTTAGGGTGTGTCTTCCCTTAGGTTTCTAGAGGTGATGTTTTTATTGGGTGGGGAGTTTCTACCCTTAAGTTTCAATAGGAGGTATGTTTCCTAGATAGAGAGAGTTTTCTATTAGGTTCCAAATGAGGTTGCATATTTTCTTGATAGTTTTCATGTATTCCCCTCAGTTTTGTATGATAGTTTTATTCTCAAAGACACTCTAATATTATCTGAAGTAGGTATGGTTTATCCTGGGTTTCACATTAGAACATGGTGATTAATAGTGCATTATTTTATTATTCCTACACAATTATTTTATTTTATTTAACTAATCATTTCATATGTGCATAAACTTCTTTACTGGTTATATATAGGACCCCATTATTGGTTCTCTACTGAGCTATACTCACACCCTTATCAAGTGGATATGACACTTGGGTAACCATACGTATCTTATTATTCCTGTTTTCATGTAATCCAGAGGCCCAATTTTGTACGATCGAGTGGGATTGCTCAGAGGGAGTCTGGATATTGGGATGTTGAGTTTTAGGGATAGCAGTAGAGCCTCCTATACTTTATTATTTTATTATACCTTGTATTTATAATCATACTAGTGAGAGATTAGTTATTTTTTATATAATTAAAGTGTCTCTGTATGACTATATGCATCAACATTTCATTTTATAAAACATTATTGTTCATTTTCTTTAGCATAATTTGATTATTTTTTATGGATTATATTTAGTTATTTTTCAATGTTTTTACTTTGATATAAGGGTACAGTCTCTCCATTTCACCACCCTAAACTCCTTTTTCTATAATAAAAATCCTTTGGCATACAGGAAGACATTCTTGAGGTCATTTGATGACTGTTAGTATGAGCACTGGAAAGTATCCTATGGAGGCGATACATTACAAAGTGGTATCAGTGTGTATTTTTCTAGTCTAAATATTTGGTGATGTAGTAGACATGGATTAGGGATGTGTTATATCTTATGATAAACCTTGGATTATTGTTTCATGAACCCATTTTTTTATTAATTCTAGGTTACTAGGGTATGGTATTTTTATTCTTGTTTTATGCATTTATGATTGTCTAATTTCACCTAGTGTGATGTACTTAGGTTTTGGATTTATGATTTATGGGTTTTTAGATCTTTGTCCATTGACAATAGTCTAGTGTAAATGCATCATTATTGGCATATATAAATCATAATAAATTCATGTGCTTGTGTGTAATTTATATCACTGATGGTGAGGGTTCAATTTTTTAAAGTTACAACATCAACTTATTTGGAATTTACCTATATAATTTGTTGGTGGAATTCTACTAATCTAATCCAAAATATTTTTATTCTTATGATAGGTCACATGGAATCTATAGGGGGATGATATGTGATAATGATTGGGAATACCCTATTATAAGGGACATATAGTGACCCTTGTTGTGTCGGTATAATTACTTTATGCCTTAGTACCGGTTCCAATAGAGAATAGTTCACTTATTAAAAGTGATAGCAACAACCTATATGGTGTTTATCTATATATATTCTTCATGGAATTCACTTTAACCAAAACATATGACTTTTTCACTCGATAAAAATCATATTATTATGATGTTGTTATGTTCACATTGATGATATTGTGTTCCTTGAGAGGGTAGACTCATACGTAGATACCTGATGAGGATCAATGACCATGTAGGTTGATGACTTGGCATGTGATTCCTAGTATATATGTGAGAACCCTAGAGTGGATGTTTTATAAAATTGATGGCATCATGATTTTTGAAAAATTATCAAGGATGTTTTCTCATGAATTATGACCTATATTAGGTTTGGTTTGGGGGATAGTTGGGAGATCCTAGTGTCATTGAGATGCAATGTGGGATACTGGGGAGATGAGTGATGTGGGTGAGGATAACTTTATAGAGGAATTAGTCTAGGATTTTGAGTTCCCTTAGAGATGGGAAGACTGGTTACATGCTTTAGTTTATGAGATTAATGCATGGATGGTGTAGTTTAATATATGGTATTGGCATGGGGGTTCCTTGAGGTTTCATGATAACAATCACTTGAGGTTATTTTGGTGTCAAGGTTTGATTTTGATTATAAGAATTGGAGGGATACCTAAACCTATTGTTTTCGGGTGTGGTTCAAAATGATTTGGTATTATTTGATCCTATATGGTAAGATTTTTGATTGATAGATCATGGGTAGATGATTTTGGTTTAGTGATGACACCCAGGTTGGTGTGTGATCAAGTGATTTGCCTTGGAAAAAGTGAGATGGTAGGATTATTGGGAAAATCATTGAGGTGATTCTAGATAGATGAGGCTGACATGCAATGGGGAATGGTCAGTGATTTAGGCATGTCAACCTAGAATTTATGATACTAGACTCATGGTGGTATGATGTGGATGATATATATGGGTAGAACTGTGGGAATAATTACTTAGGTATGCCTTATTTTGGTATACATGGGGTGTATAGCACAATTATAAAGGATTACATGTGTAGTGGAATGAGGTGACCATTAATGGTTTTATAAATTCTTTTCACTTGAAATATCTCATGGAGATGGTGTGTTTAGGGTGGTTTAATGAAATCATGGAGGCTCAATGGTTTTATGAAAATGGTAAATGTCTCTCTAGAGTGATTGGTGACATCAAAGATGAATCATGGTGTCATGGTATGATCAATTCGAGGTTGTGCCTTTACATGGATTGTCAAGGATGTGTGATAATGAAAATTCATTGGGTTTTACACATGAGGAGTGGTTTACGGGAATTCCTATGGTTGGTAGTGCACCATAATCTATTTAAGGGTGTGAACCTCATTATAAATGAAGACTTAGAGAATGTCGACTGTGTCCTTCCTCATAAAATGGAAACAAGAAGTGATGGAAGTTTTGTGTTTGTTATCAGGTATAGGTGAGAAATCCATATCCATACATTATGTTTGGTGATAGAAAAATAATAGAATGTGGAGGATTTACCCTCATGTGGGTAGGGTCAGGGGTGTGATTATTTCAATCATTGGATGATCCATATAGAATAAGTATTCTAGTGTGAAGATGGATCCAAATTTATCTAGTTCTGTGGATAATGAAAAGTTTGAGATTCACATGTGATGTTGGATAGAGTTCAAGAATTGACACCTGGTTTATGATGATTTTGACGTGATCCAAGTGTGATTTGGGTTGGAGGTTCACTAATACTCGGGGAAAGAGAAAGATAGTTTTTACAAATGGTTGGTGATCCAACCTTGGATTTACCCAAAGTGTCAGATTCAGATATTGGTGTGGGAATTGGATGATCTCATAATTCCCCTAAGAATTGAGACATAAAGATTAGGTGATGTAATAATTCATTGACAAATATGGTCAAGAGTTTTTGAGAAAAGATATATATAGGAGTATTGGACAGTTTTTTTCATGAAATTTGGTGTTGTGAGGTGGAAATTATATCGAGTATGTTATTGTATTTCTAAGAAGGACTTTCTCGTAAGAAATTCCAATGGTGGGGAGCATTATGGATTAGAATTGGCCCTTACAATAAAAGACTTGTGGTGGGGGGTATCATGAGCCCATGGATGGATAAGTTGATGACATTGTAGTTTCTCAAGGAATATGGGTGAATTTGTGTACCATCATGATGATTTGATGGTGTTGAGAGGTGGTAGGTCAGATTTCGATTAATAGTGGGTATTGTGTTTGGAGTTTCACAATAGAAGCTTGTTTGGAATTACATGGTAGTATGTGATGAGTTGATTGTAAATATATAACTGAGTTAGGTCAAAAATGATGGTTGGAAGGCCACTGAGGCTTTTCAGGGATGAGAATTATTGTGGTGGGAAGGTTTTAAAGATCTGTATCTTTCTGGGTTGTGAAAATGAGGAGAAATTTTATTTTTTTGGTTTCATAAGATTATGAGGAATAGAATGATATTTTCCAATGTAAAATGATATCAGAATAATTTTTTTGATTATTCTGTTGATCTCGTAATGGGGTGATTACCCTAGGGATGGAATTTTGTGAGATTTTGAGTTGGTGATTTTTTTGGAATATATTAATATTTAATAAATAAATATTAATTATTACATTTATATAAATATTTATATCTTTTGAATAGATTCCAAAATAAAATTTTTGACTTCATATTTGAGTATGGAATTGGAAGTTTTACTTAAGTTGGGTGTAAACTATGTTTGGAATCTGGGTCCTAGGATGATCCTTTAAATGAGTTTTCACTTTAATTAAATAAACCCTTTTTATTTATTTAATTATTAACTTCTCCCACTTTTCTCTCCCTCATTTTCTAGTTATGGGAATAAAATATGCTTCCTCGGGAAGCCATGTCAATATGAGAGAGGGAAGGAGGGAAAGGGGAGAGGATATTTGTTGGGAGGCATAATTGGAGCTGGATCGAGCTGCAGTGGACATAGATCATGGGTCTAAGATCAAATCTTTATTTATTTTCCACAAGGTTAGATGTTATTTCAATTTTTTTAATCCATTTTAGATCATCATTTTGAATTTTATGGGTGATATTTGGGTTATGTTGGTTTCGTTGAGGGCCTTTGTGGAGTGATTTATCGTAAAATAAGGGGTTTAAATTCTTAAATTTTAGTTTTTTTAGTGTTTTTTAAGAAGTCTCTAAATTTTTTAAAAGTTTTTTTGTGTTCTGTAAAACAAAATAAAAATAATAAAAATAAAAAAAGTGGATTTTTATTTTAGGCTATATGTTACCCTTAAAAAGTGGTATCCGTAAGGGTAAGATTTTTTTTACCCTTACACGGGGAGGATGAGTAAGGGTAATTTTCTTATTACCCTTTCACAGGGGCCTGCGTAAGGGTAAGACTCTTCTTATCCTTACACGAGGAGGGGGGTATGTAAGGATAGGTTATGATTACCCTTATACAAGGTTATGTGTAAGGGTTTGTTGTTGCTTATCTTTACAAAGGGGAACCTTCATAAGATTAAGTTCATTCTTACCCTTATCTAGCAGGTACCATCCCATGTAAGGTTCATTCATAAGAGTAAAATATTTTTTAATTTTTTTTCAAAAAAATGAGTTTTCTTAGTTTTCTTAAAATCTTTTCTTGAGGTATAAAAGGGGGTTTGGGGAAAGAATAATCAATTAATTATTCTATTTAAATTAATTGTGTAATTAATTATATAATAAAATTTTAAATTATTTTATAATTAATTAAAGTATTATAAATGAAATTAGGGCCATGTATTGATGAAAGGAAATCATTTAGACTTGGATGAGATTCGATGAGGGTGGTTGAGCTATGTTATAAAGGGAATGAATCCATATAAGGAAGGTGGTACCTATGAATTTTTCTTTTTTCTATATTAATTTCTTATGTAGAATTTGATATCTGGTCTCCCAACCATGGGTAATTGATCCTCTTGGATTAAATAAACTATTTCCTTTAAAATTAAATTCCTATAAATGTAATTAACAAGGTGCTAAGGGTTACAATGGAACCTTGAGCACTGGCTTGATGACCCGACCATTAATGGATAAGGATAAAATTGGAAACATGAGCCTAGAGACACATGGACCTTTGAGGTGTATAGATTAAATGAAATATGTGAATGTAAAGGGCCAGGAAAAATTCCCCCATAGTTTCCTTGAGTAGGGATAAGTGGTGAATTAGAATTATTGGCCCATGTAATCCTTGATGTAACTTTGAGATGAGTTAGAGCCATTGGGAAAGTTGATTATAAAGTGGAGAAAGTGTTCCTCCCCCACTAGAATGTGAGCACCCATGTGGGTAGACCTGGGTAAATTGAGGATAGTTTGGGTGAGTGGGTCAACCAAGGATAAATTATGAAGTGATATGGGGTTATTCCATCTCGCTGGAGTGATGATAGTATAACCTTGCATATGATACCAATGAGACCATATTATGATTAGGAGGATGTTTAGGGGTAGTATGTCCTTCGAGTGATGGGATAGGTCTGGGAGATAATATTGAGATAGAGGAAACCATGTAGGGTGACCAAATAGTGATGTGACCTAAGGGATCTTAGTGGAACCCCTAGTGTTTTATAATCCTTTATGGGGGTAGTGTTGGGATGAGTAATGATTATTTTGGGTGTCACCTTAGCACCCAAATTGATGGTGTGAGCTTGATATGTCTCAATGCCAGGGATATGTAGTGATCTTAAGAGGCCAACCCAACAAATGTGTGATGAGTTTGGTTGGGTGGAAAACTTGTGTGAGGATGATGTGTGTTTTATGATGATCCTGGGGGGAGAGGATTCCCCAGGTGTTTGAATTGTATGTTAATCATGCTAAGGTGTGGGCTTTCTCTAATGTTCTAGATGATGATACATTTTTTCTCAGAAAGGTGTAGGACCATTCATGAGTTCTGAATGAGATACTTCTTTCTTATATGGGAAGTGCCAACCCCGAGGTTTCTAGTTGAGATGTGTTTTCTAGGTGGTGAGTTTATGCCCCTAGGTTCTAGATAAGGCTACTTGTTTTTTGGGTGAAGAGTATCTACCCATAGGTTTCCAGAGGAGATTCTTTTCTTGGGTGGTGAGTGTATACCCTCAGGGTTCCATAGGAGGTGTGTTTCCCAAGTGGAGAGCTTCTTCCCCCAAGTTCTATATGAGGTTACATGTTTTCCTAGTAGGGTGTGTGCACACCCCTAATTTCAAAATTATGGTATTTTACTTAGAGACACTCCAACATAGGATAAAGTAGGTATGGTCAATTTCAGGTGTCACGTTAGAACTGAAGGATTGAAAATAAATTATTTTATTATGATTCTGTAGTTATATATTTATTCAACTAAGTATGTTACATGTGCATACACTACTTTACCGATTTTTTATAGTCCCTTGATTTTGATTTATTATTGTATTGTACTCACACCCCACTTGGGTGGCCATGGAACCTAATCAGATCTCAATATCCATCGGTTTTGGTTGGTCATAGGCCTAGTGTTTCACAATTGAGTGGGATAGCTTCAATGGAGTATGGAGGCTTGGATGTTGAGTCCTAGAGATGGTTGTAGATCCTCACATACTTTATTATTTTATTTTATCTTGTATTTATGATCAACCCAATGGGTTAATAGTTGTTGTTTTTTGGAATAACCATGTGTTTTTATGACTGTATACTTCTATATTTCATTATATATAAAAATTTTATTTATTTTCTTCCATGTACTCTAATTATTGGTTATGGATGTTGTTTGGTTATTTTATACTATGTTTACTCTAATATTGTGGTATAGTATACCCAAGTTACCACCATTGACCCCTAATGTTATTCGACAGCCTCTGGAATATGGGGAGGCATGCTTGAGGTCATGCAAAAACTTCCAATTTTGACACTGGAAAGTGTTATGACATGGAGGTACGTTACACTATATGTTAATGGATATGAAAAAAATTTTATTATTGTGATTGTCTTTGTTGATGGAATAATTTTTTATAGAAATAAATAAAAAACCTATGAGGAATTTTATAACCAAATTCGGAACCTCTTAAAGATATTAATTATTAGTGAGACAACATTTTTCTTGAGTTTTAAAGTCCTAATATACCAAGTTCTAGTTTTCTATCACAAAAAACTATTCTCATGAGTTACTTAATAAGTTTTGAATGTAGGGATAAAGATAATTTTACACTCTTATAGTACTTGGGGATAATTTTTCATTAGATGAATAAAGAGGGAGTGTGAATTAAACAAAGTTCTAAAGGCTCATTGGTAGCCTACTATATTTAATGGCGTCAAGCCTATACCTTTTATTTACAGTCACCCTATATGAATGATTCCAAAGAAACCCAAAGTAACCACATCTTATGGAAGAAAAAAGGTCTTTCAATATATCAAGGGAACTCTTTATTATGTCTTGAGAAATTATAAAGACAAAATATTTCATCTTTATTGTTATATCAATTAATATTGAGCAAGAGATGTTGGAGATATAATTTTTTATTTTGGAGGTTCTTTAATTATTGAAGTAATATGTGCTTCATAGATTTATAGAATAAAAAAATGGTCACTCTTAGATCAAAAGAAGTTGATTATATTGTAAAATCATAATTTAGAACTCAAATGATGCGGATAAGGTCAGATCTTAATGATATGAGGGTTGACATTGCATGACCATTTGTGATTGGGTGTAAAGATTAGAGTGAGATAAAATTCTCATAGAATCTAGTACAAAATTCATTAACAAAGTATATTTACATCAAATACCACTTCATCAAAGAGAAGGTGGATATTGGTGAACTTTAACATATATATCAACCAAGGATTAGGTCATTCATATCTTGACAAATATTCTTTTAAAGGATTCCTTTCAGGACTTGAGAGTTTTGTTTGTAGTGAATTATTTCTTAAATTACCTATAAGTTTTCATGGTTATTTTACCTATTTAATTCATTTTAATTTGTTAATAAAGGTGGGATACAATAGGATCAATTTTTAAAAAAAGGTAGAGACTCTAGTTTTGTTTATAGATGATCATCATAGAGGATATGATCCAATAAGTCTTCCAAATCAGTGAGAAGGATTAAGGTGTTGGCATCACATGTTTAGAGAAGCAATAATTTGTTTATTTATATATTACCCACAAATATAAAGGTGTAGATTTATGATCCATTTAATATATTGAATAACATTCATGTAATGATTTGAAAAAGGTGGATTTGAGTTGATCTCAATTGAGACATGGTCAATATAGAATTGATCTTATGTTAATGGATGTAATTCTCTCACAATCATCATTCTAACCAATAGTGAGGTGCTTATATTAAATTCACATTGGGGAAATGATATGAATTATTTCACGATATAATTTATTTATGATTTTGGAATGTTTTCATGTTTTATTAGTTGAAAAAATGATCATGGATGAGTTAGAAGCTCTTTGGAGTTGATTAGATAAGTATAGGAATAAAATGAATGAAGGAATTAAGTTACACTAAAGATAATAAATTAATGACATGAAAGGTAATGATCACACTAAAACACCCTTGAGTTAATCTATTTTAGTAAATGATTTATCATACATGAGAAGGTATCATCTTGGATTTAATATTATATTGAAATGAATTTATCTTACATGATAAACAATTACTTCATGGTATTTATGGTTGCATCATGATGGTTCTGATAAAAGGAAGTGTTAATATTATATAGATGATTATGTTGTTGGGTTATTTTTATGTGAGATATTAATAATAATACGTGTTAATAGTCTTTTCATATCCATACTAGTATTATCATAAAGGTTCATCTAAGGAATTTTTAAGGAGTCAACAACCCTATGAAGATTAGCATGAGAGAATTCAGTGACATGCTAGTTTAGGAGTCAAGTGGTATCGCATCATGAAACAATGGTTCATACTATAGGGTTCACTGAAGTTATGAATTCCAAGATAAATTTTGAGAAAAAATGCTGATAAATATCTAGAAACAATGGTTTTAGTATTTTTCTAGTTTTAGATATTTATGGAAAACCTCATTAATAGGATTGTTACATTTTGTGATGAGTTTGGTTATAAAAATTTGCTGGATTATTGGTTCTGGAAATATCAAACCTATCACACTAAAATATCCTCGTCATTATACAATTGTAGTGAGAGATAATATGAGATAATCCAAGATTTTTAGGACCAATCCTTTTATTTCCTTCAGATATGAGGCTCACATTTTAATCATAGGCATCACAACACAAAATAGATTATATCTTTAAATAAGAGTAGTCCATCCTCTAAATTTTTGTTTGTAAAAAAATATGAGAGACTCTGAGTGATGTATCCATAATTCTAATATGAATTTGACATGATATTGAGGATAATAATAAGGTTCCACACCAGATTTTGGAGGAACTTGGGGTATGAGGAGTGAAGATTGAACAAATCGTTGGAAATTTTCATTCATCTTGTAATTAGAGTTCATGAAAATATTCTTTCTTCATTCCTTATTCCATTGATAATAAATTATATTGTGGGTAGTGAGATCACTACCACTTCACATCAAGGATTATACAACTGATAATAAGGGTGAGATAATATTATAAAAACAATTATATTTGGGTATGTTAGTTCTCACTAAATATTGCATCATCCCCTTTGAGATATATTTCCACTAATGGGTGATGGGAATCATGTAGTTTTAGCACTGGTATTTTCTATAACCACTTATTCATCCCCAATTTGTGATATTATACTCCCTCATGGGCCTTATAGAAGTAGTGTTGTGGGCATATGTCTTACATGAGAATAATTTATAGATAGTTTTTTCATTAAAGGATGGATGATGTAGGATACTGGAGGTACGTTGGTGATCATGGAGGTTAGATAAGGTAGTTTTGGCTCCAACTAATGTGTGATTAGAAATGGAAATGTAATTTTTGGACTTTTGAGATTATATATACCAATATCATAACCACAAAACATTTTATCTTTTATCTACACATCATGTATAACACATCTATGGTGTCTAGGGTATTTTTAATGTTATATATTACATGGAGTTTACATCAAGTGTATACCTCATATGGTCCTAAGTCTCTGGGATCGAAATATATAAGTATTATATGCTCAACCATATAATTGGCCCCACATGCTATACAGGCCAATTAAAACATCATGTAATCTAAAACCACATGAATTGGCCTATCAGGGGTACACAACGAGTGATCTTTTTTGACATACATGTGGTGTTCCGTCATTGGGACACATTATATAGTTTAGAACCTACGCAAATCTAGTTGTGGTGGTACACACTTAGTACCCCCGCCGGTATGACATTCCATGAACACTATCATACACATCACATATGACATCCCCCACTTGACATGTGGATTGTATGGAAAAACCATTCCACTATTGAGGGGATATACGTCATGTCCACCATTGTACATGTTGTTCACTTTTTCCATCCTTGGATATTTTAATATCTTTTCTATGGACTCAAATTTGGTCACATGAGTAGACCAACATGAGTGTTTTTATATATAGAACGTAATGTTATATCCATATTCATTATTAGAGGCTAGATGTGAGGCGGATTAGGTATTTTAGTCTCCTTAGCTCTATAAGACCGTTGACTAGGATCAAGCATAATGATCAGAGTGAACACATGGTTAAGAACTCCCACAGAGACATTATGATGATAGGGAATGAGTCCCCCACATTCTTCTTAGAGTTCAGTACTCCCCCACATACTCAGGTGTGGGTCCTATATATTGGTAATGGGGTTGGTACCCCCTTTTCCCTAACATAGAATGGATCCACCACATGAATGATAGCGTCAGGAACTTCCCCACTTACATGGGGTGTGGGTCCTCTATCCACAAATTTAGGTACTCCCACATCCATTGTGGTTTAATTCATGAGGTACATGCCCTTCACTTGGGTTGGTTACTCCCTCAACTAATACCTACTTTCTATAAGGCATGAGTACCCTATACAATTTATTATAGGTGTCTTGGGTTGTAAAGCTCGGTAGTTTAGATTCATGGTTTGATTATTAGGGATGATTCTTCTATATTTGGGATGTATAGAGAGAGAAAATCTTTTATGTATTTGATTATCTACTATTATAAGAATATATGGGTTATTCTTTCTTTGTGGTGTTCAACTAACTAACATTTCATTTATCCTTTTTAGTTTTTAGGGTGTCCTACTAGGTATATATATACTCACCCCTTTATGGGTAATTCACCCTCACAGGACGTGTCTTATATGGATAAAGGATAGTTCAAATATGATCTTGGTGGGAATAGTATAATTGGAGTAGGAACTTAGTGGTACCTTGAGGTGATGAACATGGGCAGAGTTTTTGTTTCTAAATTGTGCATCGGGGTGTCATTATCATTTCTAGTTTCCTAGGTTGGTTTAATTTGATATATTGTTCCTTTTTTCTTGTTATACTATATTATTTCATTGTTTTACTCTCAGTTTATACTTATAATATATTGTATGAATTTTATATATTGTAGTTGGTTTTATTTTCTAGTTGTATTGTTATACCCTAAATGGATAAAAATTTTTGTGTATATGTGTATTAGTTTAAGACATCCTATATTGTGCAATATACCTACTTCATGCTAGTCACCAACTTATGACCTATTGGAGGTGGTCATGGGGTGGAACTCTTAGCTTACTACTAGTCTTGGTGGGGTCATAGTGGGACAATTCATATCAAAGTGGTATTAAAGTGGGTCTCTCTTAGGGGTGGAGTTTGGAGTTAGGTCTCTTGTGAGAGTAGTTTTTGAAATTAGGACAATGGTGTCGAGGGGACTTGAGTTCAACTTTCAGGAAAGGAAACCTAGTTTTAGTGTAATAGTTGATGTATCCATTCACCAAGACTCTAATAAACTTATTTGTTTACTCAAATATTTTGGTTAGTAGTTACAAGGAACATGTAAACGGTAAATTCATCATTTTGGAGTTGGTCATTTATTTTCATGTCCTTATTTATTTAGATCCCTAAATATACTTTAATGAACATGGATTGTCTTATTAATTATAGGATATCACCACTTAGATAACCAACTCATATCCCATGGTAGGGTCATAAAGTTTCCATGCTTGTGATTGATCCTCCTATTATCAGCCAACTTAGTGATGAGGTTTCTATCTAGGGATTGGATTGATATTTTTCCCTACCGAGCACACGAGGAGAAGATTTTATGCCCAACATGAAGTGATCAGACCCTCCACCCATAGTTTAGGATTAATTTATTCCACCTACTAGGTAGTAGATGATTCAAGTAGGAAAAGAAAGGTATTCACATAAGCTGATAATTCTATAGGAGTTTTAGTGGCAGAGACCGTCTAGGATATGAGGTGAGCCTGAACCTTAGTAAATAAAGGACTAACTTGAGGTAGTGACCCTAGAGTTTCACTTGGTAGGAACACTTATTGATTAGATGGTTGTGATATAATCTTGTGTTATCCATGACACAAGGAGTCACTGATGGACTTTTATCATCCAAACACATGATGAGGTGACTCTTCTGTGGTTATAGTTTCATCACATCTTTCACAAGGATTATTACCCAACTATACTAAGGATGTTGCATGCTCAAGAGTTGTTGGGCATGTAACATGGTATATTGTATGTTTTATATTATTTTTTGAGGTTTACTAACCTCATGAGGTACTCTATTGACATGATTGATGGTGGATTTATTTATGTTTGGAAGTTTGAGTGAGGCCTCTGCAGAGATATCTGAGCTGGTGTTGTTTCCCTTTTCATCCCCACCTACACTGGAGTTTTGGAGTGGGATCCAATGATTGAGAAATTGTTGGTAGTATTAAAGTAGGTATCATGATCTTATATAAGTTTACTAGGAGTAAATTCATTAATTTTGATTAGACAATGACATGCATTTGGGTCGTGACACCAAAGTCATATGCATGCATAGTCTTGATCTCAAGGATTAACAATATAAGAGACATGTAAAAGATCCATCAAACTAGGATATAGGATTCTCTATGATTTAGAGTATAAGGTTATATGAATCATGGATGTTTAAATTAATGTGAAATAAAGAGAAGTTAAGGTAGTATGGTTGATGGAATTCCATTTCATAGGTTACAACACAATCAGGGACCTCCCCAAAGTGGAAAAGGTGGTCCTTAGGGAGGTATTTATAATGGAGGATATGGTGATACACTAGAAGGTGGAGGTTGTATTGGTATTAACCATGATATCCTTCCACAACCTCCACCTATAGGTGATCCATGTCAAGCCTAGGGATTTGAAATTCAGGGATGTTATTAGATGCAAGTAATAGATAACTACAATCAGGCAGTACTCAAAATGATTCAGTGTATAATCTATGTATTCACTAAATAGTAAACCATACTTGTATAAACTAGAACAATACACTATTTTTTTGTTTAATACCTTGTTCCAGATCTTTAAATTGTAGTAGAATCCCTATCCGGACCTATACAACTGGATACTCTTATATAAAACAATCATATACTCAACCACATCTACCAGTGATGTAATATTGATCTTATTAGAGAGAGGTTTTCATGGGGCCTCATAGTGGTTGGAATGAATCCCTAAAATTTCATCCTAGACATGAAATAAATATCATCATTTAATAATTGAATTGACTGACAGTATTGGAGAGTGGTTCTCTATCGAGAAAAAGTATTGAGGTTTTCCTTCGTGGGTGAGTGATACATTCAGTTGAGATAATTAGGGACTATCTATGATATGTTACATATAATCAACCATTATTTAGAGAGTTTAGATCAATTTATGAAAGAAACTTCTGATGATCAACTTCCTATAGTTTTGGATGAGTGTATAGATGTATTTTCTAAAAATGTTCCCTGATTTTCTCCTCATCAGGAGATTAACTCATACATTGATATACATCTTAGGACCACTATGATATCTTATATAAGTTATTAGATGGTCCCCACTAAGCTCATAGAGTTGAAGGAGTAGTTGGAGGAATATATGGAAAAAGGATTCATCATACTCAATGTGTCCCCTTGGGCAGCTCCGGTATTGTCTTCCAAGAAGGCGGATAGGATCTTGAGGCTTTGTATTGACTATTGCTACCTAAATTAAGAGATAGTCAAGAAAAATACCCTTTGTTGAGTATATAAAACCTATTTGGACATATTAAAGGAGTGAATTCATTCTTAAATATCGACCCTAGTTATAACTATCACTGAATTTGGGGTTATGAGTAAGATATCCTAAAGACGGTATTTCGATGTGTCTTTAGACATTATGAGTTTCAAGGGATTCCCTTCAGTGTGAATAATTCCCCAACTATGTTTATGAGCCTCATAAATAATATATTTCATCCATTCTTGGAATTTTTTTTGGTGTTATTCATTGATGAAATCCTCATCTATTCAACATCATATGATGATCACGTTGAGCATCTAAGGATTTTTATTAACTTCCTTTAGGAGAACCATCTATACAGTAAGTTTTCAAAGTGTTAGTTCTGGATTTTGGAGGTCCACTTCATGGGGCATGTCATCTCAGAGGGTGGAGTAGTTATGGACCCAAAAATGTTTGAGGTGGTTCTTTTTTGGGATCCATATAATATTGTTTTTGAGGTGAATAGATTCCTTAGGTTAGAAAGATACAACTAGATATCCCTAATGAACTTTCTCAGGACTGTATCTCCCATGTATATCCTTACTCGAAAGGGGAAACCCTTCATTTAGTCTATTAAATACCAAAGATATTTTTAGGAACTGAATTATAGGTTAAAAAGTTCTCCTATCATATGATTTATAGATGAAGGATTTGATTATGGGGTGTTCTATTATGCCTTTGAATTTAGTCTTGGATTTATACTAATCTAAATACATGGAGTGATTGATTATAGATCTCAAAAAGATGTGACCTAAAGATTACAAATATAAGAACCATGTTTTAGAACACATGAAGATAGTGTTAGCCAATAATACTTGGTGATATTACCTCCTGTGTGAGTGGTTCATAGTCTACATTGGCCACAAGAGTCTCAAGTATATCTCTACCTAGAGATATATTAATCTAAAGAAGTGGAAACTTTTGGAGCTCCTATATGACTATGATTTTGATACTATCTATATTCCAGGAAATGGAAATATTATGGTTTATTTAATTAGTAAGAAATATCATGCTAAGATGATAGGAGAGGTATTTAAGAAACTAACCTCAATGTGGTTGTCTTTGGCGGGTAAGGGAGATTTCATTTATCAATGATCAATGGTGGTGGCCTCTTTGCTTCTTCACCAAATGAGGAAGGACCAGTTGAAAGACATTGACTATGAGGAATTGTGCGACTATATATCCTTAGGTGATGCACAAGATAGATTTTATGAATGTGGGGAGCATGTCAACTGACCAAGTCAGCAGAGATATTGGGATTCTTGTACATATAGAATATTGTCTAGTTTTCATGGGATGCCATTGAATATCATTTCCTACCAAGATGTTTAATTCATGCCCTGGTTGTGTAGGAGATTGTGGGAGGTATTCAAGACATAGTTATGGTTGATTATGACCTTCCATACTCAAATAGATTCCTAAACCTAAAGGGCCATACAAATTCATAAGGGCATGATACAGTCTTATGTGAAATATTTTGACCAAATATGGGAGGATATTTTATGGTCCTATGTGATATATTTTGATTGAAGTTGGGAGGATCACTTGCCTCTATTGGAGTTTATGTAAAACAATAATTACCACTCACCTATCATAATGGAACCCTTTTAGGCCATGTGCAGGAGACCTAAAAGGTCACATATGTATTGGATAGGGATTGGTAGGGAATCTCTTTTGGGGATGGAGTTTGTACAATTGATTATAGAGAAGGTGTTGGTGATCTTGGAGTGGATGAGGATAACATAGAGCTATCATGATTTCTATGAAAACCAATGATCAAGGCCTTTAGAGTTTAAGGAGGGGAGACATGTGTTTCTAAAGGTATCACCATGACATGGTTTACAAAGGTTTGGTATAGGGATAAAGTTGTCCTTGATGTTAATCAGTTTATTCTAGTTCTTTTATAGGGTGGGAGAGCTTACTTCCCACTAATAATTTCCCCATAGTTAGATCTAGTGTGAAATGTATTCCACACATTACAACTAATGAGGTATGTTCATGACCCGTCATATGTCATCAACTAGTTCATGATGGATGTCAAGGATGATACTGCCTTATTGGAGTACATGGTATCGATCAAGGATCAGTAGAAGATAACCCTTTGAGATTGAGTGATATTTATAGTATATGAATTGTGGAATTATGAGAACATTTTGAAGATCTCATGGGAACATGAGTCAAACATGGGTCTAGTATACCCAATTTTTTGAGAAGGTTGTGATTTTTAGGAAGAAAAATCCATGAAGGTAGGGAGGATGTGACGACCAAGATTTTTATTGTATGAACCTTTAGAATATTTTAAATAATATTTTATCGATGGTTCATTGATTCATTTTAATGAGATTAGTATTTTTTATGCCTCGGTATATTATATTAAAGATAATATATTATTTTTAGTTTATGTGTGCGTGTTAAGGACGAAATGACATTTCCTGCTAAATGGAACCCCAGATCAGAAACCCGGTGCTATAATTGCTTCTTGAATAGGGGTTTACCCTGGGGGATATCTAATATTTTTTTTCATTTGGACCCCGATTTAGGACCATCGTGGGTGTGTTATTTAATATTAATTAATTAATTAATTAATTAAATGTACCGACCAAACCCTAATCTCACTTTATTTAATCCTCATTAGCTTACTCAATTATGGTTAGATGTATTTGACATAAACCATGCTCAAGATTTAGGGAGAGTGAGCTTAGAAGGAACTCAAGATCTAGATCAAATGAAAATGTTCTTTAGGGATATATCTCTAATAGAACTCGGTGCCGCGATCAACACCAACAAGCAACCCCAACTATAGTAATTCTCATTCTCTCTATTTTCTCTTCGTTATTTTATATTCTTATGTCAATTACAAGGTCTACTGTTTTCCTTTTATTTATTGGGATATTTAATATCCCCACAAATTTACTCATTAAATATATGTTTGGAATTTGTGATTTTTCTCATGATATTTATCATTGATTTTTTCACATATAATGAATGGTGGAAAACCATCGAACTGGTCATTGCAATACCAGTTTCTCCCAAAATTTATTTTCCTTTTTTCTTTATGCTCTCTTGAGACCACTTCCATGATTGAAGGTTTGTCGAACATAACACATGATAATGAACAATTGAAATCAGGTAATGATAAGGGTGGATTTGAGCATGGAAGAAAAGTAATGGACATCTCAAAATGATGGATAGGCATTAGCTGGTCACTAAAGTTATGGAGGAATGGGTTTCCAAAGGGAAGTGAATTTGTGCAGCATCAATATTTCATGAAACCAATTCAAAGGTGTTTTTTTTGGAAAAGGGTTCTCAAAAAAGTCGATGGAGGTGAGGTGGTGATCATGGAGGTTTCTAAGGTGGTTTAGGATCGATCGTAGGTGATATTGGTGATAGAATCGTGATTTTTAAACTATTAGAGATTATAAAGACTGTTATTATTATCACAAAACATATGATATTTGACTTGAACATCATGTATTTTGTATCTAAAATAGGTAGTATTTCTATCGATATTAAATATCACGTAGTGTGTACATTGGGTGTACACATTATGTGGTCCCAGGTCTCCTGACTTAACATGTATAGGGAGTCATGCCCAACCAGCCATTTTGACCCACATGTCATGTAGTCCAAAAAACATGTCATGTAATCAAGACCCACATGACTCAGCATGTTGATGATACATGTTGAGTGAGCCATTTGGAAACATATGTTGCAATCCCTCCTAAGTACACATGGTATAGTCTGACTCCTATATGACTCAAATTGAACTAGTATATATTGAGTAACTCCATGGGTATTAAACACTATTTAAACTATTATATATTTCATGTATTTAAACCCCCACACAACATGAAGATGTAAATACATGACCAAGACTCTACTGAGTGGCTATAAACCTTTTCCACCACAGTACATAGAATATAATTTTTCCAGCCTTTTTATTTTCATATATTATTTCCCAAAACTAATATTTGGGCACAATATTTGTCCATAATGAGTGTTTTTCTATATGAAAAATTATGAGAAAACTCTATTTGGTAATATAGGTGATACATGATGTGCACTAGGTAGTTTAGTTGCCTTATATTTGTAGGACTAATGACTAGGATCATGTGAGATGATCAGAGCAGACATGGGGTTAAGAAATACCTTGGTGACATGCTGATGATAGGTCTTTCCACCCTTAAATTATTCTTAGATTTATTTACTCCACCATATACTTAGGGTGCAGATCATCCATATTGGGTTTGGGGTCGTACTCCCTTATCCCCGATAAGGTGTGGGTCCCCCATAGGACTGATAAAGTTAGGAGATCCCCAACCTATGTGAGGTATGGATCCTCTATCCATGAATATAGTTACTCCCTCATATGATGTTAATTACTCAATGAGGAATGTTTCCTCCACTTCGGTTAGCTACTCCCTCGACCAATGATTACTTTCAGCAAGGCAAGGGTTCCCCCACTACAATTTCTAAGAGTCGATGTGGGTTACAACACTAGGTATTTTGGATTCTTGGGTTGATTATTAGGGATGACTATTTTTAAATTTGGCCACTTAGAGTGAGTCACTCTTTTATGTATTGGATTATCTATTATCACAATTAGGTTTTTCTTTACTTTATGGTCTTGAGCTGACTGATATTTCTTTTATCATTTTTGATTTTTGGAGTGTCCCACTTGGTATGTTTATACACAACCTTATATATGTGATTTTCCTGCACATGTTGTGTCATATGTAGATGATGAACATTTCAACAATGATATTGGTGGACATAGTATCAGAGGATAGAGATCTTAGTGGTACTTAAAGATGACAAAAACCGGAAGAGTTCATGTTTGGAAGCTATGTGTCAGGGTTTCTTTATCATTTTTAGTTTAATAGGTTTATTTAATTTGAGATATTAATCCTTTTTTCATTTTACTTTATTTTGGTTCATTGTGTCATACTCTATGTATAACATCCCAGTAAAATGGTACACTCTATATTAATATTTAATATCTTTTTTCTTGGTTCATAGGGCATGCAATTTAATTTAGGAGTTTCTACATAACTTCAGATGGGTGCTTATAGTATGATACATTCATGGCATGAATAAGATTCATGACTTGAATATGTATCTGGTAAAATTTCATGAGTTTGGTTCAAATCATGAAACTCATTCTATACATGAACTGAATTCACACCATGAATTAATCGATTGGGCTTTTTAAACCAAGGCAACACCTTTTTTGGCATACATGCAACTCATGGGACACACCCCATGAATCTATGATTCATGACGTGGATCATTTGCATCCTATAGGTTTTTATGTAGTACAACACTAAATCCTAATCCATTCAATTTCATCCTCCCTGCCTCAAACCCTAGGTATCTGATAGGAAATTTTGTGTGTTTCATTCCCTTTCGGGTCACTTCATTTGGTGCTTTGACCTTTAGAATGGTTGGTTGCTTCTCTATTGGTAGGTGTTCTATTCGCCTTTCCATTTCATCGTTGATCTAGAGTTTTGGAAATGATTTTGTGTAGATTTTATGGGATATATTAATCATGTGATGTTTCTTGTTTGATTCCTTCTAGATATATTATGCGGTTGTCATTTAGGGTTCGGTCCTTTTGTTTGTTGCGGTGTGTTGTATGGGTTCCTTGAGTTATGTTTTGGAATAACCTATCAGTTGTCCCTTTTTTGTGATATTTGATTATAAAATGTGAGAATAATTGTTAAGATATACATTTTTTGTTTTTTCATTTCTTCTAGTGTGTGGATCTCATCACGGTTAGCATGAGACTTGAGTTTGAGGTCGATGGTTCAGTATATAGCATATTGTTGGTGAACCATGAATGCTATTTATTTATTAATTAGTTTTCTAAATTAATTGGTATGGTCTTGGAATGTTTGATTTGTGCGCATAAACAGGTTTTTGATAAAATATATTTTTTCCCTTGTTTAGGTAAAAGAAAACGTATTTTCAAAGCATTGTGAAATGGATTATGAAATAGGTTTTCAAAGAAGGTTTTTTATGGAAAAAGGATTTCTTGAAATTGTATTGTGAAATGTGTAAGTCGTTTTAAATGATTTTATAAATGAAACACATGGGATACTAGGTTACTTAGGTGGAAGTTATTATAGTAGAACTCATCTTTTGATAATTTATCGGAGTTCAATTTCTGGGGTGTTCTTCTATTATTATATTAATATGAATTTGGATCAAGGACTTGATTGAGATTGTAGGAGGGTTTACTTTTTGGAGTGTTCCTCAGTTCCCTAGACCTTTATGCATGGGTCCCTATAACTTTTAGTGTGCACTAGTCATATTGATGTATGAGTGACCTAGATAACCTAACCATAATTTATCCTTGGGTTGTTTTCCCATTTTTCATTGGATTTGTACTACCTTTAATTGATATAATTTTTTTTGATAAATATAACGGGTTTATAGAAATTAAGCTTTGAAACTTTTTTACACGACCTTTTATTAGAATTGTGGAAAAAGGGGAACTGTATACCATGATTTTATATGAAACTATTTAATTTATTATCATGAAGTTTTTTCTATAAATTGATCATTTTGGTATTGTTATATAGAGACTTTATATGGAAAACCTTGGTGGGATCCTACTAATCTAGTTTATCTCGCACCCTGTACACCCATTCGACGGTGTGTAGACCATGTATTATCTTTTGATGTAGAAAAATGCAAGGTTCCCAGTGAGTAAATGAGGTTTAAGTCTAATGTGTATGGGTAGATAGTAGTGAGATGGTGGGACACTTCCCTCTTATCACATAGAGTATTTGTTTCCGACTTGTGGTTGTCATTTTTTGTTATCAGACATATACCTTAGAGAATTATTTTGTTGTTTTAGACTTGTATCGCTACCATTGTCACTTATTAACCAATATATATTTTAGTTTTCCTTAGGATTATATATGTATATATTCCATGTATCTTGTTTTAGGTTGGGAAAAATATTTCCCTCTCATTTGTGATTGATTCCTGGATGCTAGTCACCAGCTTGTGGGGATCAGGAATGCCCTTTAGGCTTATAACAGGTCAGTTTGGGTGCTGATTTTGGAGGGTATCCCGAGTAGGTATGTTACACTATAGAGGATTGGTATGTGTTTCTCGTATTTTATATATTTTATTTAGGTTTATTTTCTATCCTACATTGTTATTTCCTATGAGAAGACAACTTGTCATTTATAGGTGCATTAGGTTTAGGCTTTCTATATTATATTATATGCCTACTCATTTCTATTCACCATCCCTTGACCTATTAAATGTGGGATTTATATGGAATACTTAGCTTACTACTAATCCAGGTGGGGTATTTATGGGTTGGGTTGTGTCATAATCACTACTTGAAAGGTTTTGATATTTCATTATTAGCTACAACATGAATTTTTTCAATATATTTTTACCTGAACTTCTCAACATATTTAGTATTAATAAGTAGTAAATAATACATTCAATATCAGGTTCTATAATGATAGTATAAAAAGTAAAGTGTGAAAATTTAGTGAGAAGGAAAAGAATAGAGGTCAGGGAAAGTTCATTTTAACTTATTTTAAACTGGAAAAAAGTGATTCTAAATAAGGGAAATGTTTTTATACTAACAAGCCTGGTCATTGAAGGATAAATTTCCTAAAATATCTAAAGGGATGTAATAAATTAATTGTAGACTCTGCTCCAAATAAAAATTTTATAGAAAAAAATTATCATATTTCAAAGGACATATGATACCAATTTAACATTATATAAAAGTTGTAAATATATACAAAAGTTAAAAACTAATGAAGAATTGATGGGTAGAGATTGAAGTTTTTCACTCAAATGATGGAGCATTTAGATTTTACATCAAGGAAGTGGATTCAATAGATTATTTCAAATCACAAATAGATTTTAATGAAGGATGTTTATTTTCATCTTGTATTCTTTTATATGATAAGATAATTTATTTATAAATAGTGATTATTATGAATAATATGAGATAATGGATTTGATACACATGGTTTATGATTCAACTAATTTTGTAACATGTTTGAAGAGAACATAAATATAAAAAAATTATCTGGGATAAAATAATTTATCTAATTTATTTATTAAAATACTAGGGAAACAATTCTTGCAGCCTAATAGTGGAATATTTTAAATAATAAGATATCCTTTTAAAAATATTTCTCTAAAAATATATTATATGATATATAATATGTTTATAAAATTTATTTGGGTGATATTACTATAAATTAAATAAATTTTAATTCTTAATATAAAATAAATTATGTTTTAGAAATATATTTTAGAGAAAATTAAATTTATAAGAGGCTAGTTAGAGTTTTTTTAAACTTGGAGAAGTTAAAATTGTAAAAAAATAAATGATTATATCAGTCTAATTCAAAGTGAAAATAACTTTACATACAAAATTTTTATAGGATATATTCGTAAAGAATGATCTTAATGAAAATAGTTACATTTAAAATGTTTACCAAATTACTATAATGAAAATTTTGAATGAAAAAAAACCTAAAAATTATGATAGTATAAAAATTAAATAGGGTTCTGGGTATTTAAATAAAAAAATGGTTTTAACATCACAACATTGGATGTTGGTAAGTAAATATGTTTGATTATTATGTTAAAAGGTACACGTGTATTATGAATCTTAATCTCACTATTTGAATATATTTTTACCATAGATGTTAACCCATTAAAGGAGTTATGTTGAGTCATCCTTTAGATACCATAATTCCCATCCTTCTAAATGATGTGTTTTAATTTTCACAAGACACTTGAATTTTTATTTAACATGTCTACCTAAGTGTTTTCACTGAAAGAATTGTAAAATGGTGGATGAGTGTTAGAACGAACAAAAAATAAACTGGAACCTAGTAGAATATTAGGGCCACATAAAGTAAAATGAATGATTCAATCAATTGATCATATATATATGGAATTAATACTTCTATAAAATCAAATTTATCATTTGATAATAATTTTCCAAAATAAAAGACTGATTCCAAAGTATAATAGAAGAATTTTAGAGCATCTAATTAAATAATAAAGACCATTTGAGATTTATATCTAGTGTTCCACTCCTATCAGACCCTAAAAACTAAAATATAATTTTAATTTATTTATGATTTGTAAATTTGGCATAGTTAATATATTTCTTTATAGATTAAAATCATATTTCAATGGTTATAATTCACATGTTAATAAATTCAACAAAGGATATCTACATCATCCTTATATAATTCAATTGAAACAGTCATTGATGAGTCCATGTCAGCTACAATAATCAAATGAGATTTTTTCACAAGTGAATACATGTAAGATCCAATCCCTATATTCCTCAATGGTCAGATTCTTGACTTTATATAAAGGTTTTATGAGTGATCATTGGATGAGTGGGTCATCATGGAATAAAGGGAAATCTATTGAGAGAAAAGTGAGCATCATAGTGAAAAGGAGGGATCATGCTTCATGAAACCTCACTTTGTTCTTGTTCTTCTTAATCCTTTTTAAAGAGTAATCCTTTTTATTTTTGGATTTATAGTGTTTCCCTTAAAAACTTTATTCCCTATTTTCTTCTTGTTTTTTATTCATTTAAAAATGGTATAAGGACCACAAGATTTTATTCCTCCTTTACTTTATCCTCCATTCATTATAAATGAAGAAGAAATAGGGATAAGGATTTTAAATTTTTTTTGATATTCCAATTGAAGAGGTTTTGTGGATAAGTACATGAACCTTTGTTAATAATTTCATCAAATAAGTCTTAGGGATAATAAGGACTTGTTTTTTATTGAAAAATAGGCATTTCTTGTACTTAGTGTAGTTTGGATTTGTGTATAATATATTCTTTTCATTTTGTATTAAAATATTTTTTTCTAAGGATAGAAACTTGTTATATATATATATATATATGAGAGTGGTGATTTCTTATCCCAAAAATATAACATTTCTCATGTCCTATCCATATGGACTGTATTTTATTTTCTTTGTTTTACTTTGGCATGTATCACTATTTAATTTAGTAAAATATTATTTATAGATCATAACCAAGTGTGGAGAGTGATCCTAATGTTTACACTGACCATGATATGGATGAAAATCATCATTCATATCATATAAAATCATGGATCATATTTCTCTTTAGATCTCATTTCCCTTCACCCTTTAATAAAAAGGTTTTAGCAAACTATAAATAAAAAGTATTCTTTACCAAGCATTGAGTGATTTAAATAGTCCATGTATATCCTAGTGGGATAGAGTCTATTGGTTGTTCTATAGTGATCCATATTATGTTTTCATGAAAAAAAATTAATAGATAGGATCATTAGATAAATAGTACACATTATTCATTTATTTTTCCTGGTCAAAATGAATAGAAACATTTTTTATCATAAATGGGTTTTTTATTATTTCTATTTCATTTACATAGGAAATGTTCCCTCCAAATCCCAACAATTTCTACCCATTAAATGCTATAATGATTAGTTTTAATATAATTGGATAATTTTTTAAGGAGTATTTATTATAATTAAAAAAATATTATAGTGATAAATGGTTCATCATGAATAGAAAAATGTTACAAATTGGTTGTAATGTGTTTCATAGTTCTATAATTTATTAAACAGTTTAAAAGATGAATCGATGAATGTTTATGAAACTCTCAATGATATGGATCCTTCTAGGAGAATAGTTGAATCCTATAAATTTAGGTTCAGACCATGAAATTGTGTAGAAGATCATGTCTTGAAAACTCCTTGAGTTGAAGATCACATTCCCTCTTTCTCTTTCATATAAGGTTATAACATACCATAAGGAAAAGATAATCCTGCCTAAGCATTAAGTGATTCATATAATCCATATACTATCTTAGGATAAAGTAGTCTAATGATTGATTTTGAGGGATCTCCCTAAAGTTCTTGTATAAGAGCTTGGATAGATTGAAACAACAAAGAAGTATGTTCTTCATTCATGTTTTATTAAATTCAAATGAATGGTTGAATCTTATGACAAAGTGTTTAGTGGTTTTTTCATTTAATTTTTACATTTTTCCCCACTAAAACCCAATATCAAATGTGCCTTATACAATTTATACTAAAAAATGAGCTTGTATTGACATGGAAGTTTAGAAAAATTACTATCGGTTAATCTAATACCTATAGGAATAAAAATAACATCAGTTTTATGTGGTATTTTCCTAGAATGATTCAAATTAAATTTTTAAAATTATAATTTATGGAAATATGAACCAAAGGAGAGACTACGACATGGTGGTTTAGACCATGGAACAGTGAATGTCACCATGTTATGGTGCTATGAATTGTTGTTTTTCATGTTATATGATGACACATTGTTCAACCCTCTTCTCTTAAACCAAGTTATTATACTCATTTTGATCATCATTTGATGATTATTTTAGGAGTTTGAACATAAATAATGATTATTTAAGTGTCAAACTATCATTATAAGAATTGAATTTTACAAAATAAAGAGTTGTAACATTTGAACATTTGAGAAATGATTTATCAATATAGTCAAATATTTGAGTTCCAAATAGGGTATTTAGATGGATATATGAACAAGTTAGATCCTTTGGAGAATAAGGTGATGATACTCTATGATCCTATTTAGGGAGAAGCTCTCTAGATATCATTCTATTTATCCTTTGATATTAAGGTTCTAGATCCCCATGTAAATAGTTTCCACTCAGGGAACCACCATGATATAGTCTATATCAAAATGAGAATGGTGTTTTGAATTTTCAAGAAAAATGTATATTTTTTAATTCTTAAATGCCTTCACTAGAATGGAAACAAACCAAAAACATTTCTATAGAAGTGAACTAGGTTTAATAAGGATTTACATGGTGAATATTTTATAAATTATTTATCGATTATAAAATAAGGAAAATTATACAAGTGTTTATATTTAATTATTCATAAATTATCATATAAAAAGTTTATATTCAAAACCCTTATTTATTAAATTATTTAAATCATCCCAAAATGAGTTTTGGTATTCCTGGTTAAATGTTTAAATAAAATAAAATGCGTGATATTTTTTTTAAGTGTTTACATAAAATATGAAATATTTATATGATTATAAAAGTATTTGTAAATATCACATATTTTGAATATGAAAGTGATCATATTAAAATACATGTAATTTAATAATATTTAAAAGTTTTTATTTTAGTAAATATGATATTTTTATATTTATTTATGTTGTGCAATTTCCATAGTGAATGTTAAATTATAACATTTTTATAATTTCTTTTTTTATGAATTGTTCATAAATTTTTTATCTCATATATAAATTTATGAAATGTTTATTTGTTTGGTTTATTTCATATTTTATTAATGATTTTAAATTTTTATATTATAAATAAATTTAAGATTTATCTTAAATGTGTTTAAACTACTTGTTTAACTTTCCATTCTTCTATTTAAGGAGTTACATGCTAGGTTTGATAATTGATTTAGTTTTCATCTTCCTAGAATTTGAATTTTTCATGGGTTATGAGTTTCAATTTAGATGTTAATTATAGTTTATAAATATTAGATATTATATTTATGATAGAACTAAGGTCGCTCTTCAGTGTGAACCATGGTTAGTGGGACTTTGTTTCAAACTGTTCACTTTCTTGGGGATTTTTTCATTTTCTAATAAAAATAGGGGTTATCTATCTATCTACCCATGATTTCACTTATGATTATTGTTTATTTCATGTGATTTTAATCCTTTACATGAAAGGTTTTTATGTACCTTATTCATTGGATATGTTTTAATATTTGTATATATAGTTAGATTCTAATTTGGATCAGTAACATAAGATATTAGTTTTGTAAAGAGTTACACAATAATATGGTTTAAAAATATTGACTTGGTAGATAAAAGAGGTATTAAAAAATAAATCAACAGAATAATGAATACAAAAGGGGGATACAAGATATAAGATGGTGATATTTAAATCCCTACTTAAATATTAAGTGTTAGATTCCTTCCAAAAAGAAAATTTTCAAGACCTTGATCATCCAATCAAGTAATTTCTGTTAAATCAGGTTTCCCATGGATTATCTTATGTAATGAAATAAAGTTATGGGTAACTGTAAGAGTTAGGTGCCTTATTTAAAGTATTATTTGGGTCACACTTTGTTGGGAACCCATAAAGTTTTGGATATCAGGGAAATAGATTTGATTTTATCTATATTATAGATTAGGCAAGGAGTTATTTTCTAAACTATCCAAGATTTAAATATAATAATATTTTAATGATGGACTACCTAAATAGTAAAGTGTTGAGAATAAAACTAAAGTGGACCCATTACCTAGTGAAATATGGATCTTTTCCCACTAATTAATATGATGTAATTAAAAGGGATCATAATTTAAGTGGGATAACATTTACTAAAATTCCTTATTAGATTAATTTAAAACATTATACTCATATGATAAGAACTTTTTTATAGATAAAAATGGAATCATCATCATCAAACATGACTTTGATATCAATATTAAATAAATATAATCATAATGGAAGAAATTCTCTATACTAACATAGAAACTCGAGAATAGTTCTTAATCAAAAAAAGGAAAATTATATGTGTTGAAGAAAAAACATCATGAGAAACCATATAATAATAAATTTAGACAATAAGAGAAATATTTTAATAATTAATAGATTAAAGTTTCTATTTACATCTCTATATTGTTTTTTGTTTTGATGGATCACGAGATTAAAAAGAAATTTGAGAATATAAATTCCTTTAGGATGATAAAAAAATTGAAATGGTCTGTCATGAACAAGTTGTACATGATAGATATAAAGTTTCAAAAGAACTATTTGGTGTAATATAGGTAAGGGTAATTATATCTCAACTCATATACCCAATTTTATTTCATATTTAAGTGACCTAGAGAGGTAGAGGTCACCGCTCAGACTTGATCTTTCCACAAACTTAATTATGCAATCATTACTGGAAATTGTTAATTATGAACTATAATATAAATGAGTTAAATAAACTTTTACCTGACCTCCAGAATATGTTGAGGATTATTGAGTATGAAATTTTAAGTCTAAGATCAAGTTCTACGATGATGGTATAAAAAAGAAAGGGTAAATGTTTTGTCTAAAAGGATAAAATGAGAGGTAATTGAGAGTCCACACCACCTTTTAAATAAATGAAAGGGGATTAAAAGTTTGGGAAATGTTTTCAATATGGGAAAATTGGAAATTGTAGGAGAAATTATCTAGAATAACTTAAGGTGATAGAGAAGCACCATAGTGATTATACAATATGTATTAATGTTATAGAATTTAATTCTTCTATTTTTAAGGGTACTCGATATCAATATTATGTTATAAAAGTGATGTAAATATATATAGGTGTTCAAAATAGAATATTTTTTTATGGTAAGAGCTTAATGTATGCATTCAATTGATGAATAAAAGGTTTTTTCATCGTGTAGTTGGATACAATGTACTATTTTAAGGCTCTAGTGGATCAAAATAATGATTGTGTATATTCAACATTTTTCCTCTTATGTAATAAGTGGTGTTATTATAAACAATGGTTATTATAAATAAATGATATGGTGTTTTTGAAACAAATGATTATGATTTTATCTAATTCTATAACATTCATGAAAGTATCATCCATGATAAAAGAGTTTATCAAATATATTTGTAAAAATATATGGGGTAATCCCACCACCAAATATTGGTGTATTTTAAAGAATAAAAATATTTTTTTGAAGAGAATTAATCCAAATGCATAGAATACCATATGAGATATGTATTTTAATAGTTTGTCTTTTAAATATTCATACCAATAGAGATAAATTTTATTTTAAAAAAATATGAGTTTTTGTTTCTTAGAGTAATATTCTGGAGAAAAATATAGTTTCAAAGTGGCTAGTGGGAGTGTATTTAGACTTATATAAGCTAAAAGTTTCATAAATTAAGGATTATATTAATCAAATTCAATGTGAGATCCACTCTATATCATAAAAAAATTTAGGAAATCTTGTTAAATTATAAATAGTTACATTTTTTTTACCAAAGTGATCTGAAAGAAAAATTTTAATGGAAAGGTTTTGTGATGATGATGATGAACTTAAAAAGAGTTTTAAGTATAAAAAATAAGTTATTAACATCATATAATTTAATGTTATAAAATAATGGATTATGTATACAATGTTAAAATATCTTAACATTAGGAATATGATTCATAAGTATCCCTATTATTCAAAAAAAATGTTACTCACTAAAATAGTTTAGTAAAAGGTTTTATCAAATGACTGCATAGAGATATGATAGGAATTACATAAATATGTAACGAGTTTAAAAAATCTTACAACTAAAGAAAACATAAAGACTCTCTAGTGGTATATCATATGGGATATAATTATATAGGCGTTTATGTATGTTTTTTCTAGTATTTTTAAAGGATTTTAAGAATATAAAATGTATCATGTTACAAAAAAAATTAGTTTCCACTTTATCATTATTTCATATTGTTTATATATATTACATAAATTGAAATGATAATTGACCTCTCAAAGTATGATTTTGATTTATCCCAAAATAATTTTATTGATGAATTTTTATTGGTCCTAGTGATATTTTAAGGTTATCGCCGGTTGGGTTTTATATAGACATACAATATTTTCTCATGAGTCATAAAATGAGTTTTTTATGCTAGATGACCCACCAAGTATTCCATATGGAGTATAATACACTATGTATTTGGTATACTAGGGCTTCATATTTCATATTGAATCCACATACCTAAGGTTGTAAAGACACCTAGTATGAGAATATCCATACTTTGATAACTTTCTAACACCACCCTTAAGGTTGATCCAATCAATGAAGGTATCTAGGGTGTATTTGAAGTTGATGGGTCAGGGATTTAGAAATTATCACCACTAGTGTAATGAAACTTCATTGTATCTGATGATCCAATCCCCGGTACGGCCTAAGTATCTCATGTGAATTATTCAAATCACAAAAAATAAAGTGAACTATTACCTTGTTCTAATCTAAGTGTTCTCGTCTGTTGCGTGTCGGTATCAACCATTTCCTAAAGGATCTAAGGCTTAACCCCTTAGACCTTCCACTCACACTTCAAGAATTCACGTGTATTCGGTTTGTAAAATTCTAGGTGCCAGTGTGGAGCTCTAACAATTTCATCGACGTTATGATGATCACCTTGATCTTATGCCTTAGATCTCCAAAGTCTTTATTGGATCATTAACTTAGTTATAGTTTTTCTCTATCCAAGATTTTTGAGGATATATAATCTCGCAATTTCGATGAATGAATAGTCAAAGAATGATATTCTCCTCGACTTACATAGTGAATGTCTAAAATACCCAGTTAGGGTTCCCCGACCCCTGTATATTTAATATCGACTAAATAAGTAATAAATAAATAATTATGATAAACTAACTATGTCATAAATAATATTTATATTTTATCACACGCATTTAATATATATTAAATATATTATATGATAAACTCGAGTCATTAACTCGACTCGTAATTCCAAAAGATATTAAAGAAATCTTGAATATGTCCAATATACCTATTCACCATAATAGGGTATAATATTGAATGATTATTGTGTGGAAACCTCTGAGACCTTATCTTGATAGAATTTAATAGTATTTATAGACCAAGAGAAGATTTTAGAAACCCATCAAGTCCCCTGAAGAGATAAGTAATAGTCATAGAAACGACTATCTTTCCTACAATCACACACTATGTAGTATAATATCTTTGTCATACGAAATCTCATAAAGTATGATGCACATTTGGTTCATCATCCTTTATTGATTTATTATTTGTTTATCTAACTGGAAAGACTTACCTTTTACTACTATGGTCATGATTTATGAAGGTACTACCATCCTGATCTAATAAGCATGAGATATTACTTCCTCAACTTGGAAGTGAAAAATTCAATCTTGGTCATTCATCCAATGTCACATCACTAATAACTCACCCAACACAAGCATCCTAACCACAACTTCAATGTCATGGTTTTTTAATTACATCAAATTACATGATAAAATAAAACACATTGATAAGATATCAATTCAAGAGACCAAAATACATGTTCGTATATAGAAAAAACCAACGACACCTGAAACATGTGGTGTTCCTATTGGAGGGTCTGTCATCATGATCACATATACTGGATATCACCAAGTGTGAACTTCATGAGAATAAGTCTCAATTCTTATGATCCCCTGGAATCTAATAGTCAGGCATCAACTGTGTCTAGTTGGTATGATTTATATATACCATAAGACATATTGTTTAGGATTAATTTCATAGTATCTCGAGGTTCTCATTATAATATAGGAGCGTCTATAACCTTTTGATATGACATTTAATTCAAGGAAGTTACCATAAATATAGTGTAAACAGAAGTATCAATACTATTCTGGTTAGATAAGAACATATATATATATATATATATATAATTATATACATGAAATGATAATAAAATAAATACATAAGTTGGGTCTAGGTCACCCACTTTTCAACACTCCCACTTGCACTAGATCCAACTGCTAACATGTCACAACCCACAAGTTATCAAATGAGAATCATTCTTCTGTTGAGATATTGATTTAGCTAGGGGTCTTCCACGTTATCCTCTATGGCTAATCTACTAACTTTGAATTCACCACTCTAGGTAAAATCCATGAAGAGATAAAACTTATAAAGTATATTCTTTATCTCTTGGTGTGACCTAAGTTCCTTGGATAGCACCTCTACCAAAGTATTATCACAATAAACTATGATAGGGTATTTACTACTAGGCACAACACCAATGTCTGAGACAAAGCTTCATATCCAGACTGCCTCCTTAACTACATTGGAAACCACTATATACTCTGATTCTACTATAGATTTTGTGACCATGGGTTGGCTTGAGCTTCTCCAGCTCATTGTATCACTATTCTGGTAAAATACATATTCTGACTACAATTCCATATCATCATGATATTTTTAGAAACTAGAATAAGTTTATCCTCTCACTACTAGTTTATCATATCCTCTATACACTAGGAACATTTCCATTTTACACCTCAAGTACTTTAGAACAGTTTTTATAGCTGCTCAGTTCAATTCACCTAGATGAGATTGATATCTTCCCACCATGCTTAAAGCAAAGGAAACATCAAACCTAGTATATAGTATTAAATACATGATAGATCCCACTACCTAGGAATAAGTAATTCCACTCATTCTTTTAATCTCATCCTATGTTTTTGGACACATTCTCCTAGAGATATTGATACCATGTGATGTTGGAAACAACCCTCTCTTGGATTGTTCCATATTTTACCTTTTGAGTACCTTTTTAACATATTTACTCTAACTTATCCAAAATAGAATCTTAGATCTATCTCAATAGATCTTAATCCCAAGAATGTAGGAAACTTCACCTAAGTCTTTCATGGAGAAGCATTAATTCAACCAAGTCTTAACTAAATATAATACTTTCACTTCATTCCCCATTATTAATATGCCATCAATATATAATACTAGGAAAATAATGGAATTCCCATTAAACTTATTATAAGAACATGAATCTCATTCACTCTTGAAAAGGAAAAATTATTATGTCCTAATCAAAATGAACATTCCATAATCGTGATTCCTGCTTATACCCATAAATGTGTCTCTACAACTTGCACACCTCATTGGAATTATTTGACTTAACAAACCTCTGGGTTGAGTCATATAGACATATTCAAATAACTTCCCATTTTGAAAATCACTTTTGAAATCCATTTTCACAACCCATCCCTCCAATGATACTGCAATGAGGGGAGATAGATAATGTCCCCAAAGTCCTGCCTCCAATAGACCTCGGGTTAGAGAATAGTACTGAGGGTATAAAAATATCATGAATTGGGAAGCATCACCCTCTATTAAAAAATAGGATCAGGATATAAGATAAATCATCCACAAGAAACACCATGAAATAATATAAAAAGAAACTAAAACCATATCACAATGCATGTATAAATAAAATAGGTACAGATAAAATTCTCCAAAAATAAATACCCAAAAGTAAAGCTACAGCAGTGACACAACAACAATCCAAATATCTGAGCTAGTAATTTCCATCATGGTCCACGTAGTCCTTCTAGAAACCTAAAAATCAGTTTATATACATAGGGTGAGCATACAATTATACTTAGTAGGAAAATAAAAGTCTCTCATGCACATGTGAAATAAGCATACTAATGCACTCATGAGTAAACAGAATAACCAAAAATACCTAAACAAGTCAACTAACCAAACCCAAACTCACTAAGGCACACTCACAAAATAATGAAATCCAATTAATATAATATAATAAGAAGCATATAGATAAAGGGAACCCCAAACCACTTTAATAATGGTATACTGCTCTCACCACCCATTGTCATACATCTTGGAACTCCCATATCTTCGGTATACCACACCACACAACAATCATAGTCACAACACATCTCTCCTAAAGACACCTGGGCTTGTCTCCCCACATGCATGGTCACATCACGCCTCTCCCAAAAACACTTGGGCCATCACATATCCACAGCTATAACTAGAGAAATATGGTATTTTGAACATGAAGGACATCAAATTCATGCCCTCATCCTACCATGAATGACCCCCACCGTAAGCCAACTCATTCCATCTCATCTTACCCGTAGACAACTAAGCTATGTCACATCTTACTCGAAAATACCTAGGATCTCCACCCCACAAGCACGACCACATAACAACTTACTTGAAGACACATGAGCCATCACATCCTACGAAATACCTACATCACATAGGAGGGAGGGAGATAGGGAAAGAGTGGGTACCCATCCATCCATCCTCCTCACCGGATGTCAGGAAAAACACCCCCCATATGACTATATAAGTGTTATCACATAGTGATTGATATGGGTGGGGTGTGTATAGAAATAACAAGGAATATAAAATTATATACATATATCCACACACACAATCCCAACCTATGGGTTCACAACCAAACATTAACCAACTCATAACATATCCACTTTCACTACCACGTATAAATACATAACAACACACAAACCACAAGACAAATCACACCACCAACCCATTCCCAATATCCAACCCATTCATTTCATTATTTAGAACCATCCACATTTAACCACACAACCCATCATTTATTTTTTCATATATCGCTTCCATCTTTTTAACCAATCCAAGTCCCAACCATTTCAAACATTATTAACCCATTAATTATTCCATCACTACCCGGGATTCTATCACAAAGCAACCACACAAAAAAGAATCTCATCATCCCCATCACACCATAGCCTTAACACCCCAAAATCATCGCAAAAAAACACCACCTCACCACCCCAAAAGCATGACCAAACGACCAGTACCTCATCACCCCAAAAGTGCAGCCAAACAACCATTACCCCTCCACACTAAAAGAATGAACACATATCACCCATCAACCCCACATTGCAATGAAAACAAACATCATCATCCCATAATCATGAACACGCATCATGATCATTTTATAGATTTTCAAAATGGGGTTTTATCACATTCCACTTTATTTTAGGGGCGTTATCACACAAATCGTAATCCAAGGGAAACCATTTCATTAGCCAAATATAAGTGGTTAGCTAATTTCCACTTTAGGGTAATATCACAATAATCACAACATGCACAACCGTAAAAACACATAAAATACAGTGCAAACAAATCCCCCAACGAACACAATTTTCAGCAAGGCATCAAGCTCATACAATCACAATATCACAATCATATCAAAGCTGTAAAGACATGTGAATCATTCTCCTATTTCCCCTTAAATTTAAATTAATCAATTATTTATATTTGATTAAGCCAGCACAACCATAACCCATAGATGAAAAAGAGTAAACCCCTCCCTAAGGAAACATAATAAAGAGAAATGAGGTATTACCTACCTCAAAGAATTTTTTTTGACTCGCTAGGCACCGCAGGGTGAAGATGAAATGCCCGAAAACCACAACCACACCATGAGAAACTAAAGAACAACCTACACCACACCTAAATATCATCAAAACATATCCTAACTAACACACCAAACAAAAAAAATCTACAGTAAATCTCCAATAGATGAAAAAAAGAAAACCACGGGTAAAGAAGAAGAATATTCCACAGATCTTCAGTAAGGATCCACTGGAACCAACAAACCAAAGTGGGAAGAAGGGGCTAGAAGGTCTTCTCAGGGAACCTAGGGTTTGTCAAAAATGATTGAGAAGGAGGTATGGTGGGATGAATGAAATTTTGGTGAGGAAAAGAACGTAAAACCTATAATCACATCGGTTTCACATCATGCAACCATTACATGATTTGTAATCCTCATGTTTCTAAAAATTCAAAAAAAAATCAAAAAATTCAGTTTCCTTGACATTTATTTATTTCATGTCATGAATTACACTTACACTACATGTAATCCATCTCATGAATTCCCCACTTATCCATGTATAAGCCATGAACCAACCATATTCACAAGCCATGATCCACCTTTACACATTGTAGAAACAATACACGGTGGGTATTTCCTACAATAGCTTTGATGCACCTCTAACCTCCAAGGAAAACTCCCAGAACCTCCCAGAAGGAAAGGGTTCTGAACAACCACCCTATGAGATACCTCTCAAGGATCTCGTCATTCCATAAATTCTACCACCATCCAAACACACCAACCCAAATGGGCAAAAATATCTCACAAAACCTCATCACCACACAGCCACAAACTACCTCCTCTCACACAGGAACACCACCACACAACCATATTAACCTCCATACAGACCAAAGCAACAATTTTCATAACCAACTAACCCACCAAACCAAACACACAAATTGGGAAATTCTATTTTCTATGTCAAATACTATCCACTCTTGGTGGAACTAACTCACCTGCATGAGTTTAATCACATCGTAGTTAATTCATCTTGATTAGAAAACATTTCCTCCCATTTTAATATGTTAGGACTTTATCACACACCATACATCACAAAATAGGTAAAACAACTCATAAGTTAAAACAAAAAGGTATCAAACATTGCATTATAAGAAAAATAGAGAAAGGAAAAACTAAAAACGGATTAGGGTACTGGGCACACATCTGTGTCTCTCGCTCCCAAGTACTCTCCTCTAAGCCACCATGCCTCCACAACACATGAACAAAACGAATGGTCTATCCACATAGTGCCTTCTGTTGGAGATCCCTGATCTCTACAGGACACTCCATGAATTTCACTTCATCCTTGATATCCATCTTTCCCTGGTTAATGTTTTAGGAGTCATCATGAAGATAACAATAAAGCTTAGTGACATGGAAGACATCATGGATCCTCACCATCCATAGTAGAAATTCCAACTAATACACCACCTTGATAACTCACCCAAAAACCTATAAGGGCCCAAAAAACATGGAAGATAGCTTACTCTCTCTTCCAAACCTATGCTTCCCATATCGAGGGGAAACCTTCAAGAACACATTTTCCTTAATCTCAAACTCCAAGGGCATCCTCCTACAATAATGATAGGGCTTATAATTGTTCTATACAAATTTAATCATATTATTAACATGAAAACCCTTATCTTCCATGTTCAACACCACATTGGGACCAAGAACTGCTACCTCCCCAACTTTCGTCCAACATTACAGAGAATGAAACGACCTCCCACACAATGCCTCAAACGAAGCCATGACAATGGAAGAGTGATACCTATTATTATAAGAAAACTCAAAAAAGGGAAAGTTTCATACTAAGATCTATCAAAGTCTAGGAAAAGAACCTACAATATATCCTCCAATGTCTAGATGGTCCGCTCAGTCTACCCATCTATCTGAGGTGGGAAAGAAGTGATGAGGTGTAACTAAGTGCCAAAAGCATCCTAAAATACCATCTAAATTCATGAAGTAAAACATGAATCTTGATATGAGATAATTGAACTTGGAAATCTATGAAACAAAACCACCTAATCCACATACCACTTATCTAAATCACCCACTACACCTGACTCCTTCATTGCTAAGAAGTGGGATGATTTCATCAATCAATCCCCGATCATACAGATAGCATCACAACCTCCCTGATCACTGGGTAACCCTATGATAAAATACATTGATATGTCATCCCATTTCAACTATAAAACATCCAAAGGATAGAAAAAACCACCAATAACATGATGCCCAGCATTTACCTACCGTAAAACAAAACACCTTACTACAAACTCTACTATTTACTGTTTCATCCCGGATAACTAAAAAAGAATCCTCAAGCCATAGTACAACGTGGATAATTCTGGGTGTACCAAAAAAGGTGATATATGAAACTCATAAAGTAAATTCTTTTTCATCACTACTTGAACAGAAAAACTCTCACAAAACAACATCTGGTTTCAACATTTTTCTGATAATCCCTCTGGAGCATCACCATGGCCAACATGATCACACATCACCTCTACCTATGAGTCCCCCCACTGAGAATCATCCACCTGTTACATCAAATAATTCTACACTATCATCTAAATCAAACAATCTCTACAATCATTCACCCGTGCATCTAATTACAAGGCTACCAACTCCTCAATTGTTCTTCAAGCATCCCCAGACTCCAAAACAACATCCTTCCCCTAATTATTTCTCAAAGTGTCAACCACAAAATTCCATTTTCTTGAGGTGTAGTAGATCTCAAAAATCATAATCCAAAAGAAACTCCATCTACTAACACTAACATAAGTTCAGATTAAGCCGAGAAATGATATACCTCATTATCTTGTGATCCATGAAGACCAAAAAGCGATCCCCAATTAGGTAATTTCACCTTAATTTTATTTTAAAAACCACTAATACCAACTCCAAATCATCGGTGGTATAGTTAAGCTCGTGGGGGTGTAACTTTCTAGACCCATAAGAGATCACTTCCCTCTACTATATCAACACACATCCCAAACCTAGATGATAAGCATCACAAAACACCTCAAACATCACCACCTCCTTAGGAAATTGAAACAATGATGCACTGAATAACTTCCCCTTTAGGTAACTGAACACTACCTGAAATTAATCAGTCCACACAAATTCCTAGTATTTCTTGGTCAAAACTGTCAATGGGGATGAAACTCAAGATAAAGTGGGCACAAACTTCTAATAATAACCTATAAGACCAAAAATACTATGAACCTGTACCACCTACTTGGGTGATTCCCAAGAAACAACTACTTTGACCTTAGACGGTTCTACTCTCACAACCTTCTGAGACACCACATGCCTGAGGAAATTCACCTCTTGTATCTAGAACTTACACTTGGAAAAATTTATATAAAGTTGGTGGAATTGAAGATCCTATAATACATATCTGAGATGCTCAGTATTCTCCTCCTATAACCTCAATCAGAACAAGATATCATCAAGTAATACGATGATGAATTGGACAAGGAAGTCATGTAACATGGATTTTATAATCCTCATGAACACGGTTAGTGCATTCGTAGAACCAAATGGTACGAATACAAACTTGAAGTTACCATACCTGCATCTGAAGGTATTTTTCAAGATATAACTCTCTTTCACCCTAAACTAGTGATATCCTAACTATATCAATATTAGAAAACCAACTCGCCCCTATTAGATGGTTGAAAAGATCATTTATCCATGGAAGAGGGTAATAGTTCTTGACCATCCCCTGATTCAACCTCCACTAGTCTATGAACAACCTCAGAATACCATCTTCATTCTTGATGAAAAACACTAGAGAACCCCATGAAAACACACTAGGATGGATAAAATCATTTTGAATTAGATGATCTATCTGAATCCTCAAATCCTACAAATCAGAAGGTACCTTTTGATAAGGACCCATCAAAATTAGAGAAGCACTAGGCTTTAAGTCTATCCTAATATTGACATCACGTCAAGTGGGTAGCGTCACAACCTCATTCGGGAAGAAATTCAGGAACTCTATAATGTCCTTGGGGACCTCCACTATCCCAGAATCCACTGATTCCATCAATAACTCAGTTATTATGGAAATAAGGGGATCTACACACTGACTAACCACCTGAAAACCCTACTAACCAACAAAACTACACCCTGGAAAACCTCATTTGAGAACATGAATATGTAATATAACCATTTTATTCCAAGTAAAACATCGTATGGATGTATCTATAGTAAGAAAAGATCCCCACGAGACTGATTTGGCCCCATCCTTAGTCTACACCCCCATAACACATCAAATAAGATGGTATGGCCTCTGACTGGTGTAGTCAACACTAGGGGAATGGGAAGCCTCTCTACCTCTAGTCCCATATCATTATCTAGAGTGGGTGTAATGAAGAAGTGTTAATCTCCAAAATTAAACAAGGCACGAATAGGGGTACTAAACAAACTGATAATACCTCTGATGATCTCTAGACCCTCTCAAACTGATGCCTCCAGTATATGCAATTGACCATGCCCATATCCTCTACCTCTCTGTTGATGACCACCTCTATGACCATGCACGAGTTGAGTTCCATGAACATGAGTAACATCATGGGTTCAGATTATACCTTCTCCATCTCCCCTTGGTAGAGTATAAGCCTGCTACTATTGCTTCAGAAATGGTCTCCCGAGAAACTGCTACTAAGACTGTAGTGGAACCTATCCACCTCCACCAAACTAAGATCGAATTAACATTGGGAACTGGTTCTGGCGATGTAAAAAACCTCAAAACCAAAAAAAATGGACTAATATCTCTAGGAAAATCATGGAAACCACTAGCCCCAGAAGGTTGAAAGGGAATCTACAAAGGTCGACTCCCCATTGGTCGAAAAATCGAAGTTCCTAGTGCCCGAGACCTTCCACTAACAACTCTTCACCTTGAAGAACCCAACTGGTTCCCTCTCATAGTAAAAATCCTCACAAGTTCATCCTCTCAACCACCTCCACCTTCTTCTGAACCTCTAGATACATTGACAATGTAAAATGAATAACTGCACACTAGATAGAAGGATGAAGTTTACTCTTCAATACATCTAGCATGAGACTCCTCATCTAGAAAAAGTCATGGGGCAATGAGAAGAAGGTCCTTGACCTTGATTCCCAAATCCTGCATTGACATAATCCCCTAATGAAGAGAAAGAACCTCCTACCTCTTCACTGCATTCATGGTCAATGATAAGAACTTTACCCAGAACACTATCAAGAAGTAGACCTATAAAACATATGCCTCCTTCCACTCTCCTAGATATAGAACCCACCACAAAATCATATCTCCCTACATCTGACTGACTTCCAATGGGACGTAGTACTCCATCAGGGCACAGATCAAACTTAAAGCGATCTCAATATCCTCCATCTAGCTATCCGTCTCCACATCAAAAACAATTCCCTCATATTTACCCAAATTCTACCACTAAAAATCATGAAATGTACCCTGCCACTGATCATCCTCCTCCACTGTATTAACCCTACAATGATCAATCAAATCATCCTTATTAACCTCAACATCCACTGCCATACCTAGACAATGAACATGAGCCATATCCTTAAAATAAAAAAAGAACTTCCTAAGGCTTGTAGTATGGAATTTTATTAAGATTCATTTTAATTCACTTTTTTCTTATAAACTTCCCAAAAAACCTAATTTAAATAATAAAACAAGTCATCATGATGCATGTACCTCTCCTCGATATCTACTTTTCAAATCAGTCCACCTCACTTGGCCATTCAATAAGATAAGACTCCATGTACTAGATCATGGGGTGATAAAATCTTATGTCATAGCCAGTCTCCCTAGACTATGTCACACACCAAGTTCAAGTATCACTATTTCCATAACAACCCACGAAATCCTCACTATACCTAACTCCAAAATCCATTCTATCTCTCAAATATCCCTATGATACTACTCTATCACGACCTCCTCCTTCCCAATATACCACAATGAGGGGAGAGAGATAATAACCCTTGAGTCACACCTCTAGTAGTCCCCATGTTAGTGACAAGAACTGAGGGTATAAAAATATCATGAAATGGGTGGCATTACCCTCTATTATAAAATTGGATTAGGATATATGATGAATTATCCATAATAAACACCATGAATTTATATAAAAATAAACTAAATCCATCCCAAAATTAATATATAAATAAAACAGATATAGATAAAATTATCCAATAATAAATACCCAAAAGAAAATATAAATTTGTGACATCACATCTATCCAAATATCTGATCTACTAATATCCAACATAGTTCACATAGTCCACCTGGAAACCTGAAAATTAGTTTATAAACATAGTATGATCATACAAGTATACTCAGTAGGAAAACCAAAGTCTCTCATGTACATGTGAAAGAAGGATACTAATGAAAACGTGAGAAAATAAAAGAATCAATAGCACATAAACATGAAAACTAACCAAACCCAACATCACCATGGCACACTCACCAAATAACACATGCAAAGTAATATAATATAACAATAAGTATATCAATAAAGGGTACCTTGCATCGCTTTCTCACTGGTATTCCACTCTTACACCCCAATGTCGTATGTCCTAGTGTTCCAATATCTTTAATATAGAACATCACCCAACAAGCATGGTCACAACACATCTTTCCTAAAGACACCTAAGCTCGCCTCTCTATAAGTACAACCACATCACATCTCACCCAAAAATGCATGGACTATCACACATCCACAACCATAACCAGAGTAGTAGTGTATCATGAACATAAAAGACATCAACCTCATTACCTCCTCCTACCATGCATGAATCCCATAGTAATCTACCTCATCTTATATCATCCTACCCACAGACTCCAGGGCTATGTCACATCTCGCCAGTAGACACCTGTTCTCACTGTAACGACCCGAAATTTTTTTAAATAAATTTTGTTTCCTAATTTTATGTGTTATTGTTATACTCAACAAAAATGTTTCATTTGGTAACATGAGTATAATTAAAATAAGACTGTTGGGTTTTGACTGTTATTTGACCATTGGTCAATATGACCGCTGGAAACTAAACATTTTGACTGTTGTCTCTAAATACAAGCAATCTTGGTTAATTAATATAGAAAGAAGATTTGATGGCCTCACCCAGTAGTCTTGGACCGATCGAAGCCCATCTAACAGAACTTGGGAAGGAGGTAGCACCACTGGGCTTCGCTCTGGACCAAACCCAAGCTGAACTTCATCGTATAAAGCTAGAACGGAATCGCCTTCGTGAGAAGTTCAAACTGATAGAAATTACTACTCGGGCAATGTTGACTGAGCCGCCCCAAGCTTCTATCACCCTAGCACACCTTACTCTTAGGTCCTATGCTGGTATTATAAGGGGTTATGTAACGAGACCATAACTACCTTGTGTAATACTTGTTTTAAATAAAAATTGGGATTTCTTCTTATGATGAAGTTTATGAATTTTGAAATGACCGGATAAATATAGTATGCATATTTTTTATGAATTTTAGAAAAAGGATATTTTAAATATGTTTATGTAAACCCTAAATAATTAAAAATGTGTAATGATTTTCAAAAAATGGTCTTCTGCAATTATGTTCAGTACTAAATTTAGAGTCTAATAAGATCAACTTGATTTTTGATGAATAGTAAATTATGAATAGTGATTTTATGATTAGGATTAGTAATATGACCAAATGGAGTAGTAATCTCACTTAAATAAAGTTTTAAAATAATCTAGGCACCTTGATTAAGTAATGTGATTCAATAAAATAGTTAAATAATGGTTTCATTAATTATTATTCAAGTATTAGTTTTTTTCGGGTGAATAGTGTTTTTTAATTAAAAATCTAATTAAAAATAATTATAAAATTATTTTTATAAAAATGACTTTATTTTTGAACTCAGAGCATCGATATTATGTTATGGTAATTTTTGGGGATTTTTCTGAAAAAAATGAATTTTCGGTGAATAGTGTATTTATTTAAAAATAAAATTAAAAATATTTAGAAAATTATTTTTATAAAATGGAGTTCATTTTTGAAATCGGAGTATTGATATTTAGTTAAGGTGAAAGTTTGGGATTTTTCTGAGAAAGATGAATTTTTCAGTGAATAGTAAAAATGTAGTTTTAGGGTTTCGGTATGTTTAATGACATCATAATTGTGTCATGATGATGTCATAAGATCTTTTAAGGTTTGGCCGGCCAAGGGTGATGAATTATTGTTTTGGGGGCCCCATGTGGCCTAACTCCATGATAAATGCCGAGGGAGAGCACATGGGTTTGAGAAAAGCACATGTGAGGTGTCCAATGGCCATTAATGCCTTGTCCCCTCACTTTCCCTATAAATACCAAGCCCTCCTCTCATCCATTCGACTCCCCACTCATTCCCAACGAATTTCTGGTCTCATTACCTCCCAAGGAGTCCTCCCAAGGTGCCCCCAAGCCCTCAAGGTCCCAACCTTTGAGGTTTAAGAGTTACATTTTAAGGTAAGGGATCCGACCTCTCTCTTTCTTTTCAAGTAATCTCTTTTATGTCATTTCTTTTATACTCCATGTTCTTATGTTGGAGGATGTTCTTTTATATTCATCCTACTTCCTATTTCATGTTCATATGATTATAGACCCCCCCCCCTTTCTCTCATCAATTCGTTTTAAGAATGTTTAAGTGGCGCCGTTAGGCTGCCGAATTTTTAAGGGATTCTTTCACCTTCCTCGTTTTCAAGTTCTATTTTCATTCAAGTCTTTCATGTTCCTTTTTATTATGTTGGGGTATGATCTCTAAATTTTCATACTGATATTTTATGATCATATGATTAGAGACCCCATTTGATCGCTTCAATTCAGTATTTTGAAGTTTTAAGTGGCGCCGTTAGGCTGCCGAATTTTTAAGTGGTTCTTCACCCTTCTCGTTTTGAAGTTCTACTTTCATGTCAATTATTTCAAGTTCCTTTTTGTTATATTGAGGTATGATCTCTATATATATCATACTGGACTCTTATGTTAATATGATGAGATACCCCATTTTATCTCTTCAATTCAGTATTTTGATGTTTTAAGTGGTGCCGTTAGGCTGCCGAATTTTTAAGTGGTTCTTCACCCTTCTCGTTTTGAAGTTCTACTTTCATGTCAATTCTTTCAAGTTACTTTTTGTTATGTTGGGTAATTATCTCTATATCTATCATACTGAACTCTTATTTTCACATGATGAGAGACCCTATTTTATCTTTTCAAATCATTTTTGTTGATGTTTAAGTAACGCCGTTAGGCTGCCGAACTTTCATAAGAGAAATCTAATTTGTTTCTTCCTTCCATGTTTTTCATTTCAAATGGTATGTCCTTGAAATTTCATTACCATGATCATGTATCCTTCTTATTCTGACCATGTACTATTTTATGGGTCATTTATGAATTTTTGACCCATTTTACCTCTCTTTTAATGTCTTCTAAAACCTCGGAACATTGCCGTTATGCTGCAGAATTTCTGTCTCAAAATGTCTATCTCTTTTTCTAAAGTTCTTTTATTTTATTAAGTGACTACTCAAAGATCTTTCTTATAAAGGGTTATTCACATATATACCAAAATGTTCTATTTTAAATTTTGGGATTTACATACATGAGACCCACCTTCCTTTTCTGTGGGTTTTAAAGTGACGTAAAGATCTTGTCTTTAAAGCAGTTTTAAAACGTTATGATTATGAAATGAAACCCATTTATTTTATGTTATATGGGTTACTTATGAAATTTTGATGATGATATATGTGGCTCACATGATAATAAAGACAAATTTAAGGGTGAGCCCTGATAGCGCTCCAATTCATTGGGTAATGATGTAACCACTAGAGATTACAATTTTCACGATACCTTGGTGAATAACCTTGGTAATTTTCAAATGACACCTTGGGGATGGACCTTGGTGATATGTTAATGATTGTCTATGTTAAATGATGTAGCCACATATTGAAGTTATGAAAATGTTATTTTTATTATGATATGCCTCATGATTTCATTCTCATGCCTTAAAGTTCTTTTCATGACTTTATTGATGTATCTCAAGTTCATATGTAAAATGTTTCACTTGTTTCCCTTGCTGGGCCTTCTGCTCACCCTTCCTTTTGATGTATGTCCCCAGGTTATGAGATGCAGTAATGAGCCTAGGGTGAACATGAGGAGAAGCCTTTCAAGTGTTTAAGAAGAATGTTTTTTTTTTGTTTCATGTTTTATGTTCCTTGTTTCCAATACACTAAACCTTAAAGATCCTCAGTTCCGTGTAATGGAATGAAAGTTATGTTATAAAAAGACGGGATGCTATAGTTGGTATCAAAGGATGGTTTAGTTATTTGTGGAAATTAGGATATGAAAACTCTAGGAAGAACCCTATAGAAAAGTTTAATATAGGAAATCTTCCTGGTATTTTGGTGAGTATTGAGTAAGGGGTTGCCAAGCAAATACATCCCTGTCTGGATACGAGCAGGTAGAGGTGGCTCTGGCACAGATGTACATAGGGGTAAAACCCGAAAACACCGCTTTGAGCTAGACTCGAACGGAAACTGGTACACGACAACGGGCCTTTCTGCACTCTTGGTTACGACACTCCCGGGGGATATGCTTTGGTAAATTCATAATCTTGGAATGAACCATTGTTAAAGGAACAAAGATAAAATAAAATAAAGGTTCACATAAGAATATATGATCATTCATAACCTAGATGGGAACCTAGGAGATCAAAAGTTAGGGTATACCTTTCATATACAAGTTATCCTTATATGCTTTCAGTTCCTTTTCATGATTATTAGCTAAGTACTTAAGCCCCTAATTATGCTTTCTCTTCTTAGTTAATGGTGGGAAATGGAAGAACATGTTCCGACAACCAATGTGATAGGAAATGCGACGATTTTTGTATTAATATGATAGGGATGATTAGGGGATTAAAATATGATTATTATTTTGGAAGACGTTCATTATTTTGGGAACCATATTTGATCAAGGTAAATAGATTACTACGGTATTTTCATTGAGGAGTAAGGTTGACTTATATTTTGAAGAATCGATGAATTTAAGGTGAACTTATAGTAATTTAGGTTACTTATGGGAATGACTAACCTATCTTGGGTAAAATATGTTTAGGTTAGCTACTTTTTTTATAAGATGTTAGGAGTGGTTGATGTTGTCTGGAGATGAACAATGAAGTTGTTTTGGAAGACTATGTTATCAAATCCTTCTTGTATTTGGGTTTCAATCTTATTTTGTGTTGTTTTGAGGAATTTTAAGGACCGTTATTTATGGAATGGTCTATGATGAACTTTGGGTAGTACCATGGAACTTTGATGATTTAAAAGTAGTTTCCATTCCTATGGGATTCTTTCTTTTTGAAGAGTTGTTTTACCTTAACCTTTCTGTTTTTGGGATAATGTTTAAAGATAGAAGAAATAGATAGTTAATCTTTTGTAGATTATGTGATTCTATAGAAGATGATTCTTGTGCTTTTATGAGACCAAGTGTTTTTGAATTCTCATCATTTGGAGAAAAGATTAGTGTTGGTAGGGACTTGTTAAAGGATGAAACTCTACTTGAAGGTAGGTATATTTTCTTATGTTTTTGTTCTATGTAGTAAATGAAATCCTCAAAATTATGAAAAGAAACGTAAAACAAAAATGTTGTTGGTTTACGTTTCCTACTAGGTAATCAAAGACCGTTTACACACATCATAAGTTTGGGATTTTCTCATGGTTAACTTTCTCCTAATCATGTTCTCTATCACTCTCCCTCAGAACTTTACCCTTTGTTTTCTCCTTCATGTCCATGTTTTCCTACATGGAACCCTAGTGTGGGTTAACTCGGGTGACCTTTGTACTTCCCTTTATTTATTTTAAAATAATAGTTTTACTGACTCCTTTTCCGATATGGGACTTTCAATGAAATTTCAAAACCCAATTTTAAAATTGCGAGGACGCAATTTCTTAAGGGGGGAAGATTGTAACGACCCGAAATTTTTTTAAATAAATTTTGTTTCCTAATTTTATGTGTTATTGTTATACTCAACAAAAATGTTTCATTTGGTAACATGAGTATAATTAAAATAAGACTGTTGGGTTTTGACTGTTATTTGACCATTGGTCAATATGACCGCTGGAAACTAAACATTTTGACTGTTGTCTCTAAATACAAGCAATCTTGGTTAATTAATATAGAAAGAAGATTCGATGGCCTCACCCAGTAGTCTTGGACCGATCGAAGCCCATCTAATAGAACTTGGGAAGGAGGTAGCACCACTGGGCTTCGCTCTGGACCAAACCCAAGCTGAACTTCATCGTATAAATCTAGAACAGAATCGCCTTCGTGAGAAGTTCAAACTGATAGAAATTATTACTCGGCCAATGTTGACTGAGCCGCCCCAAGCTTCTATCACCCTAGCACACCTTACTCTTAGGTCCTATGCTGGTATTATAAGGGGTTATGTAACGAGACCGTAACTACCTTGTGTAATCCTTGTTTTAAATAAAAATTGGGATTTCTTCTTATGATGAAGTTTATGAATTTTGAAATGACCGGATAAATATAGTATGCATATTTTTGATGAATTTTAGAAAAAGGATATTTTAAATATGTTTATGTAAACCCTAAATAATTAAAAATGTGTAATGATTTTCAAAAAATGGTCTTCTGCAATTATGTTCAGTACTAAATTTAGAGTCTAATAAGATCAACTTGATTTTTGATGAATAGTAAATTATGAATAGTGATTTTATGATTAGGATTAGTAATATGACCAAATGGATTAGTAATCTCACTTAAAGAAAGTTTTAAAATAATCTAGGCACCTTGATTAAGTAATGTGATTCAATAAAATAGTTAAATAATGGTTTCATTAATTATTATTCAAGTATTAGTTTTTTTCGGGTGAATAGTGTTTTTTAATTAAAAATTTAATTAAAAATAATTATAAAATTATTTTTATAAAAATGAATTTATTTTTGAACTCAGAGCATCGATATTATGTTATGGTAATTTTTGGGGATTTTTCTGAAAAAAATGAATTTTCGGTGAATAGTGTATTTATTTAAAAATAAAATTAAAAATATTTAGAAAATTATTTTTATAAAATGGAGTTCATTTTTGAAATCGGAGCATTGATATTTAGTTAAGGTGAAAGTTTGGGATTTTTCTGAGAAAGATGAATTTTTCAGTGAATAGTAAAAATGCAGTTTTAGGGTTTCGGTATGTTTAATGACATCATAATTGTGTCATGATGATGTCATAAGATATTTTAAGTTTTGTCCGGCCAAGGGTGATGAATTATTGTTTTGGGGGCCCCATGTGGCCTAACTCCGTGATAAATGCCAAGGGAGAGCACATGGGTTTGAGAAAAGCACATGTGAGGTGTCCCTTGGCCATTAATGCCTTGTCCCCTCACTTTCCCTATAAATACCAAGCCCTCCTCTCATCCATTAGACTCCCCACTCATTCCCAACGAATTTCTGGTCTCATTACCTCCCAAGGAGTCCTCCCAAGGTTCCCCCAATCCCTCAAGGTCCCAACCTTTGAGGTTTAAGAGTTACATTTTAAGGTAAGGGATCCGACCTCTCTCTTTCTTTTCAAGTAATCTCTTTTATGTCATTTCTTTTATACTCCATGTTCTTATGTTGGAGGATGTTCTTTTATATTCATCCTAATGCCTATTTCATGTTCATATGATGATAGACCCCCCCCCCCCTTGCTCTCATCAATTCTTTTTAAGAATGTTTAAGTGGCGTCGTTAGGCTGCCGAATTTTTAAGGGATTCTTTCACCTTCCTCGTTTTCAAGTTCTATTTTCATTCAAGTCTTTCATGTTCCTTTTTATTATGTTGGGGTATGATCTCTAAATTATCATACTGATCTTTTATGATCATATGATGAGATACCCCATTTGATCGCTTCAATTCAGTATTTTGAAGTTTTAAGTGGCGCCGTTAGGCTGCCGAATTTTTAAGTGGTTCTTCACCCTTCTCGTTTTGAAGTTCTACTTTCATGTCAATTATTTCAAGTTCCTTTTTGTTATATTGGGGTATGATATCTATATATATCATACTGGACTCTTATGTTCATATTATGAGAGACCCCATTTGATCTCTTCAATTCAGTATTTTGATGTTTTAAGTGGCGCCGTTAGGCTGCCGAATTTTTAAGTGGTTCTTCACCCTTCTCGTTTTGAAGTTCTACTTTCATGTCAATTCTTTCAAGTTACTTTTTGTTATGTTGGGGAATTATCTCTATATCTATCATAATTAACTCTTATTTTCACATGATGAGAGACCCTATTTGATCTTTTCAAATCATTTTTGTTGATGTTTAAGTAACGTCGTTAGGCTGCCGAACTTTCATAAGAGAAATCTAATTTGTTTCTTCCTTCCATGTTTTTCATTTCAAATGGTATGTCCTTGAAATTTCATTACCATGATCATGTATCCTTCTTATTCTGTCCATGTACTATTTTATGGGTCATTTATGAATGTTTGACCCATTTTACCTCTCTTTTAATGTCTTCTAAAACCTCGGAACATTGCCGTTATGCTGCAGAATTTCTGTCTCAAAATGTCTATCTCTTTTTCTAAAGTTCTTTTATTTTATTAAGTGACTACTCAAAGCTCTTTCTTATAAAGGGGTATTCACATATATACCAAAATGTTCTATTTTAAATTCTGGGATTTACATACATGAGACCCACCTTCCTTTTCTGTGGGTTTTAAAGTGACGTAAAGATCTTGTCTTTAAAGCAGTTTTAAAACGTTATGATTATGAAATGAAACCCATTTATTTTATGTTATATGGGTTACTTATGAAATGTTGATGATGATATATGTGGCTCACATGATAATAAAGACAAATTTAATGGTGCGCCCTGATATCGCTCCAATGCATTGGGTAATGATGTAACCACTAGAGATTACAATTTTCACGATGCCTTGGTGAATAACCTTGGTAATTTTCAAATGACACCTTGGGGATGGACCTTGGTGATATGTTCATGATTGTCTATGTTAAATGATGTAGCCACATATTCAAGTTATGAAAATGTTATTTTTATTATGATATGCCTCATGATTTCATTCTCATTCCTTAAAGTTCTTTTCATGACTTTATTGATGTATCTCAAGTTCATATGTAAAATGTTTCACTTGTTTCCCTTGCTGGGCCTTCTGCTCACCCTTCCTTTTGATGTATGTCCCCAGGTTATGAGATGCAGTAATGAGCCTAGGGTGAACATGAGGAGAAGCCTTTCAAGTGTTTAAGAAGAATGTTTTTTTTGTTTCATGTTTTATTTTCCTTGTTTCCAAGACACTAAACCTTAAAGATCCTCAGTTCCGTGTAATGGAATGAAAGTTATGTTATAAAAAGACGGGATGCTATACTCACCTCTCTACAAGTACGACCACATCACAACTCATATAAAGACGCCTAGGCCACAAAAACCACAATCTAGTGCACTAATAGACCTCTAGCCATCACATCTTATGAAATACCTACCTCTCATAGAAGAGAGAGTGGGAAATATCGGGTACCCATCCATATTTCCTCCTCATCAGATGTAAGGAAAAACACCCCTTGTGTGACTATGCAGGTGTCATCCCATTGTTCTTGATTTGGGTGGGGTGTGTATAGAAATCACAAGGAATATACAATTATATATATAGTCACAAACATAATCCCAACCCATAGGTTCACAACCAAACACTAACCAACTCACAACATCGCCAATTTCAATTCCTCCTCTAAATACATAAAACCTCACAAACCTCAAGCCACATAACAACACCAACCAATTACCATTATCCAACCCACTCATTTAATTTTTTAGAATCATCCACATTTAAACACACAACCCATCATTTATTTGTTTATTTATCACTTCCATATCATTAACCAAATCAAGACCCATCTATTTCAAACATTATTATGCAATTAATTATTCCATCACTAACCAAGCATCTAGCACAAAGAAAACATAGAACACAAGAAGATCATAATCCTCATCACACCATCACCTCGCTACCCCAAAATCATGACCAAAAAACCACCAACTCACTTCCCCAAAACCATGGCAAAAAAACCAGCACCTTGCCACCCTGAAATCACATCCAAACAACCATCACCCTATCGCCCCAAAAGCATGACAACATCTCACTTATTAGCCCCACATTTCATCATATACACAAATCATCATCCCAAAAGCATGGATATACATAACAACACATCAAAATCATTTTACATATTTTAAAAATGGGATTTTATCACATTCCACTTTATTTTAGGGGCGTTATCATACAATCCATATTCCAGGAGAAACCATTTCATTAGCCAAATATAAATGGTTGGCAAATTTTCATTTTAGGGTGATATCACAATAATGACAACATGTATAGCAGTCACATCACATAACATCCATTACAAACAAATCCTCCAATGGAAACAGTTTTTAGATGGGAATCAATACCGTACAATCACAATATCCCAATCATATCAATGATTTTAAAAACATAATATTCATTTCCCCTTTTCCTATTCAATTTTAATTAACCAATTATTTATATTTTAATAAGACATAAAAACCATAACCCATAGATTAAAATGAGAAAATCCCTACTGCATGATATACAATAGAGATAAATGAGAAATTCCCTACCTCAAAGAAGCTTTTTCAACTCGCTGTGCACCAAAAGGTGAAGAAGAAATGCCCGCAAACCACACCCGCACCATGAGAAATCATGGATAAAACTACACCACACCCAAATATCATTAAAACATAACATAATTAACACCCTGACCAAAACATCATCACTGAAATGAATCCCCAAGAGAATAATTAAAGAAACCTAGAGGGAAAGAAGAATAACTCACCACGTATTTCCAGATGGGATCCAATGGATCCAACGAACCAAAATAGGAGGAATGGGTCTAGAATATACTATCGAGGCATATAGGGCTCATCCAAAATGATAGAGAAGGAGTTGAATCTGAATGAATGAAATTTTGGTCAACAAAAGAACTTAAAACCAGGAATTCTGTTGGTTTCATGTCATGTAACCATTACATGGCATATAATCCTTAGGATTTTGAAAATTCCAATATTTCGTGGAAAATTCAGTTTAATCGACATTTATTTATTACACATTTTGAATTACACTTACAAAATGTGTAATACATCTCACAGCTTCCTCCTTAGCTGCGTACAATCTTTGAACCAAACAATTTCACAAGTCGTGACCCACATTTACACCTCATGTAAACAATACACAATATGTATTTCCTGCAACAACTCTTATGCACCTCCAGCCTCCTAAAACAACTCATGGAACCTCCCCCTCAAACTTCCAACCACAAAAAATGGAAAATTAATAGGCAATTACATTCATTTTCAAAATATCATAATCATGGAAGGCTGCTATTGTAAGTAATATTATGATGGATTTTAGAATCACTACTATTTACAAGGTTTCATCGTAATCTATGCCTTGACATTGTCTAAAACCCTTTGCTACTTCTCATGCCTTATAGGTATTCAATTTATCCTCCTTATCTAGATTTTTCTTGAATATCCTTTTTCAACCAATGGGTTATATATCAGTTGGAGGGTCAACTAAAATTCAAACTTGATTTTAGTACATGGACTCCATCTCACAATGAATATCATCTTGCCATTTAGTAGCATCCTTGAATTCTTCTACATCCTTTTAGGTTAAAGGTTCATTGTTCTCAATGGGTAATGTTTCACCTAACTTAGTGATAAGAAAACCATAATTCTCTAGTTCCTTAAACTCTTGAGTATACCTACACAGTACATGCACCTCTAAAACTTCTTCATCTCCAAATATCTCTTGTGGATATTATTCTCATACCAAGTCTTGTGCATCTAGAACATTAATTTCATTAAAGTCAAAAATTTTCCCACTATTTCTATTTTAAACATGATATAGTTTGTATTGACACAATCAATTTTTTATCTAAAGTGTTATATAGGTAATATCTATTATCTTCATTATAATAACCAATAAAGATGCACTTCATGCTTCAGGATACTAATTTTTCACTAGGTATAGTATTCAAAATATCCTTACATCCCTATACATATATATATATATAAGACTAGATTTACCTCCATACCATAACTCATATGGAATCTCATATTTCACTTTAATTGGTACTCATTTAGGTTATATGTTATTGTCTGCAATGTGTATCCCCAAAAGGATAATATAAGATTTATATGACTCATCATTGATCTAACCATGTCAATCAAGATTTGATTCCTCCTTTCACTAACACCATTCCACTTAGGTGTATAAGGATGAGTGAGTAGTAATACTATTTTACACTCCATTAAGTGATCATTGAAATCATGGTTAAGATACTCTTCTACACATTTTGAATAGAGTGTCTTAATCTTCTTACCAAGCTAGTTTTCTACTTCATGCTAATATTCCTTAAACATCTGAAAGGAATCATACTTATACCTCATTAAGTAGATAAATCCATACCAAATATTTTCATTAGTAAAATTAATTAAGTATGAAAACCCACCCCTTTCCTCTTTTAGAAATAGACCACATATGTTCATATGAATTAATTCCAGTAATTTTGTGACTCTTACTCCCTTTCCAAATAAAGGATCTTTGGTTATTTTCCCTTGTAAATAAGTGTGACATACATTCAGAGGATTTAAATTGAAGGAGTCTAAAAACATTGCTTGATATAATTTCTATAAATTATTATAATTTAAATAACCATTCCATAATTTACATAGGTGGTTGTTATATAAGTCATGTTCATTGGTTTTTTCATTGATTTTCATTATAGGGATTTTGAGTTCATGTATTTATATTCCATTGTTAAGATGGGTCATACCATAACTATATTATCCTTACAAAAGAGAAAAAAATGGATTTCCAAACTTGAAATAAAATCTCATAGTATCCAAACATGATAGTGAGATTATGTTTATGGTAACTGAAGGAACATAATACCAATTATTTAATACCAGAACTAAGCCACCGGGCAAATTTAGATGATAATATCCCACTACCAGGGATATCAAACTCGCACCATTATCATCATGAATATCCACCCCACCTTTTTTAATCTTCTTGAATCTAATTGGTTCCTATATTTGAATAAAAATATGTTATCCAAATGGTTTATCCAATAAACAAATTTTAGATGAAGATAGATTACATTTAGTGACAAAAATACCTAAAGAATAATCTTCACCTTGCTTCTTTTTCCTAGCTCTGTAATTATTCTTCAAGTGGCCTTTCATTCCACATGAAATGTAGACAACCTCCTACTCATTTCCTTCTATTTCTATCTTTGTAGTTTTGGAGGGAAAATACTTAGTTGTCTTAGACATGGATTTATCCTTAGACACCTTAGCCTTTCTTTTCCTCCTCTTATTCACCATAAGGACTAAAGAATTGGTATTCCTCATATCCTTATCATTTTGGATAACTAAAGTAAAAAAGATCTATAAGTAAAATTTTCATGTTATTCATATTATAATTAATAATTAAAGTCTATAAAATCAATGGTAAAAATGAAAGAATGAGATTATTTTCTAGTTCTTGGTTATGTTTGAACCCAAGGGATTCAAGTATCTCAATGTTCCCTATCATCTTGAGTATATAAAGCACTGTTTGATTCCCTTATGATATCCAACACCTATATAGTGCACTGGATATCTCATACCTTTATTTCTTTTCTTTCTCCTGATATTGTTCTTGGAGATGAGTTAGAATCTTGTAGGAATCTTTTTCCTCATATATTTTCTATAACTGATTGGACATAAATGACAACATGATACACTATAAATCTGGTGCATCATCTATATTCCTTTTTTATTTATCTTTATTCAACTTATTTTCAACTTGAGGGGGGTCAACAGGAATTGAGGAGTCCAATATATAAAGATTTCTTTTGGGCATAGTATTATGCACAAGTTCCTATACCACTCCTGGAAGTTATGGCTGGTTAGGATATTTTCTTTATCTAGTATTGATTGTAGTGAAAATTTACTAGTGGTGTTGGTGATTTACATTTATATCTACAATAAAAATTTAGCAGTTAGTACTTTATTTGATTACCTTTTATACATTATTTATTAATTAATTAAATCATTGAATGCCTCCCACTATTTTATCAAACTCTAGAATCCCTCACTAATAGTATCAGAATACTCTGACACTTGAGTATTATAGTAGAAAGGATCCTTGAAACACCCCCTCATAGTTTTCAAGCTATGTATATGAAACTACTTGGAGAGTTTCATGGTAGGCATTAGACTAGCTAACCTCATTAACTTGTGGTTCCTTGATCTGTTGAGTGAAGTCCCATCTTCTAAAGTAATAAAAATGATTTATTCAACTCCTGTCTCTAAATATGTAATGATCTAGGTATGGATACTTCTTTTATTAAATTATTACTTAATTCAACCCACCACTCTCAAAATAACTTCCCAGTAGTAGGATTATCCTTTAACTAGGGCTAACGAGCACCCCATACACTCGGATTTTTTCAAATTTAAATGATGGAAGGTGTTTCGTGACTTAATATTTCTTTGATGGGATTTTATTATTTACAAATAAAGTAATCATTTTCTATTAAAATATGTTTATACTATTTTGTCGTGCTCACAATTGAACATTCATTTAATAGAATACATTCATCACATCTTTATGAATTTTATCTATTTATTATTTTATTTTTTCTCTCAAATATGAGTATTCATAAAAAAAATAAACAATGAATAAAGGAAATAAATTACACGATTGGTCTTGAAAATATAATAATGTTTGATCCATTTAAACTTAATAGATCAACTCTGACCATGGGACATCATACCTGAGTCAAATATTGACTCATAATCCAGCTCACCTCTAGTCAGGTTTTTTCAATTCTCGACTGGGATAACGGTTTGTCTTGGCATGGCCCATATCTTACTTCATCATCATAAAAAAATACAAGTGTACTCACACATAGGTGAGAGGGTCTCGAGAAGTGTAAAATACATACAATAATAAATTGATGCATGTTAAATCCTGTATACATATTTAAATGAATAAGACTATATAAAAACCATCAATAAATAAATAATTATTACATACATCACACACATTTATAATAAATAATTAATTAAATGAACCAAGATATGTAAGAGGTCGGTTATTGTTGAAGACTAGTCAGTATATCAAATAAATGTGCGATAAAATTAAATATAATAAATTTAAAGTTGAGGGTTATTAAATGAATTATAAAATAAAAATAATTTATTTTGTTTAGTCCAAAAAATAAATTAATCAATTAATTTAAGGTAATACCAAAAATTAAATTAATTATTTTAAATAATAAAAAAATTATTATTATTAAGCCAATAAATTAATTTTTGGTTGAATTAAAGTAATCATGAGCCCAAAAACCCCTCCCAAACCCATTGCGGGGTTGAGCTGAACCCACAGAGGCAGGCAGATCCAAAACCACGCAGGGTGGTTTTGGGTCGATTCAAACCATTTTGGATATAATCGAGGTGCTAGATTGGATAGGGGAGGTTGACCATTTGGGACCAGTGTGCGCAAGGTTGTTCAGAGGGGCTTCAGTTGGAAATAGTACGGTACTGGGAAGGGGAAGAGGTTTCATCATGTGGAAGGGGGTCCAATGACAATGGGGATATCCATAGTTGGTGTGCTATTGATAGATTGAGTCCAAAGCTGGGCTCGGTGAGGGATGTGGGGCTTACTGGCATGATTGTTCATGGTGGTCATTGGGAGGAATAGTCTAGTAGGTGATGAGGGGGTCCAATGATCTCAACCATGAATTAGGCATGGGTCTTGGTGCCAATGACCTTAAGAGAGGAGGTTTCTAACTGGGTCAGCCTGAGTGGTGATAGCAAGCAGTTTGAAAGAAGGATGTTTCCTATAAGGGAAGTTTTCAGGTTTGGGTGATGATATCTTGGTGCTTGTTGTAGTCAATGACCCGTGTGGAGGCCAGGTATGGTGGTAGTTGGGAAGTTGGATGATGGAAAGTGGCATTGGACCAAGGTGGATGTTGTAACATGGAAACGGTCTCATAGGGTGGTATAGTAGAGGTCAATTGTAGGAGGGTTTTGATAGGTGATAATGGATTCATTGAGAAGTCACCCACTGAAATTCCCTTTTTAAATTGATAATATTACAAGATTCTATTGAAATATTTGAATTATTTGAGACACCAATACCCCATAATTGATTGTTTTTATTTATCTCCATCAAAATTCATTCCACCCAAATAATTCTACCTTTATTTATTTATATTTATTTTTTATTTGTTAAACAAAGATTCCACAGGAATAAAACTGTCATCGGGGGAAAATTGTTCCATCCGGTGGGGTAATGACCATCAGATACTGATCAAAATTAGGACAAAAATTATGTTTTCTCCAAAATTTTCCTAAAAAATAAAACAAGAACAACATATAAAAATATACAATTCATCAATATTAAATTAAAAAGGCCAATTTTTGGTCCATACAAAATTTTTTGGATGGCCATAACTTGGCCATTAATAATTGGATCAATGCATGGTCTATTCCATTCAGACCAATGTAAATAACTCTACTTAATTTAATGTAAATTGATTTTTTTGGCTCAAAAAATTCACATAATCACTCTGATACCAATTGAAGGTATTAAGGAATGTATCAAAAGTTGGTAGTTTATGGATTTAAAATTTTTCATCATTAGAGTGATGAAACTTCTTCCTATTTAGTGAATCGATCCCTAGTATGATCCAAAAATCTTGTTTGAATTATTCAAAACACAAAAATAAACTAAACAATTACCCTGTTTGAATTGAATCATGCTCATCTATTTAATGTTATCAAGGAACATTGGTCAAAGGATTTGAGGCCAAACCCATCTAGATTATCCACACATTCTTCAATAATTCATTTGTATGTCATTCATCAAATTTTAGGTTCTTGCATGGAGCTCTGACAATTTATTTGACGTTGCAACGATCACCTCAATCACATACCTTCGATCTATGAAGGTGTTCTTGGATCGTTTCCTTAGTTAAAGAATTTATATCTCTAGGATCTAGGTGAAGATAGAAGCTATCGATTTCAATAGATGAATATTCTATGGAATGAGCTTCTCCTTGACTTATATAGTGGGTGCATAAAATACCCAGTTAGAGTTCCCCGACCCCCATATATTTAATGTCCACTAAATAAGTACTGAATAAATAATTATGATTAAATAACTATGTTATATATATTATTTATATTTTATCACATACTTTTAATATATATTAAATATATTACTTGATATAACTGATTCATTAACTTGACTTCTAATTCCTACTAATATTAAACTAACCTTGAATATTAAAATAATATTCATTCATATAATATTATTCCATGTATTTACTTAGACACTTGTAAATAATTTTAATAAATAAATTCAACCCAGTTATTCTATACTCAAATAAAAATGATTTTATCTATTTTTTAGTGATTGATAATGCTTAGACAACTCTCAGACCCAGTAGTGGGGTCTACCATGTCCTATATATCTATTCACCAGAATAGGGTAGAGTCTTGAATGATCTATTATGTGTGACCCTCTAGGAACTTATCTTGAGAGTAGTGAATAGTATGCATAGTCCAAGAGTAGAGTCTAGAAACCCATCAAGGCTTCTAAAGATATAAGAAATAGTCATAGCAATGACTACCTTTCCTACAAACATACACGGTGTAGTATAATCTCTTTATCACATGATATTTCATAAATTAGGATGTCCACGTGGGTCATCATCCTTTATTAATTTATTATTTTTAATCTAACTGGATATACTTTCCTTTAACTACCATGATTATGGATTTATGAAGGTACTTCCATCCTGATCAACTAGTCCTAAGATATTACTTCCTCGCCTTGGAAGTTCCAAATTTTATCTTGATCATTCAACAAATGTCATACCACTAATGATTCACCCAACACAATCTACCTCATCATAACTTCAATGTCATGGTTTTTTCATTTCATCAAAGTACATGATCAAATAGAACACATTGATAATGATATCAAGTTATGAGACAAAAATACATGTCTATAGATAGAAATAACCAATGACACTTGAAACATGTAGTGTTCCTATTGGTGGATCTGTTGGGACCACTTTGTGCCTAAGGTTGTATTTGTTGTTAATAGTTTTCAATAAAGATTAAAATAAATAAGGAGAAGAAGAAGAAATACCAAGTTATTGAAAGTGATAAATTCAGATGATTATTGAATTGATCTTAAGTTCAAAATACTTCTATCAAATGTGATACATTGTATACAAAAATGAAACCATACCAGATAGTATTGAAGGGATTAAAGTAATAAAGTGATCATGCAACATCTCATTGTTCAAATATACCATAAAATATCCTACCTAAAGTGACATGCATCATTGCATGAGAGATCATGTGGAGATTTTAAGATTTAATAATGATTGTACAAAGTTGAGAAGATGATTCCAGTCATATTCAGTGCTGAATAGAAAGACTGATGTTGCTGGAAGACATAGAAGTTGCAGTACTTTACCTAGAAAAATTTGATGATGCTAAAGGTAATCAATAAAATACTATATATCATGAAAGCTAAGGTTTTTGAGGAAAGTAGATGATTATAGAAGAAAACATATGACAGGGAATTAGCATGGGTATTCTTTCTAAAGCAGATATTTATGGTGGTGTCATTTCCCAGTGATTTCCAAATTTTTGGACCTCAAAATCAGGATTTTGTTTTTGGAAATAGAAGGATTTCTGCATAGGATTGAATGAGATGCAGAATGAAAAAGGAAATTGGAAAAGGAAGAAAACTGTGTACCATGAAGCATGGACCATGTACCATGTCTTTGAATGGTTCACGGCCGCGTACCATGTAGTGGGAAAGGTACATGGAAGGGTTTGCAGAATGGGTCACAATGCCAAAAATGGTTCACAGTGGAAGGAATTGCGGTACGTGAGATGGCTCTTCATTGGCAGAAGAGTTGTAGTACACGGACCATCATGCTTATGGTATGAGTAAGGTTAATGGTACATGGATGAAGGTTCACAGGATTGATGTGGTTCAAAAAAAGGAGCAGTACACAGTGGTGGATTACAGTACATGGATGGAGTTTAGTATGTGATGAAGTTTGTCCCACATGGAAAATTTGGGTAAAACGGATTAGAGAAAATTTTGGAGTTATTTGTCTATATAAGGAGTGTTAATCCCATAATTAATAGAGAGAGTGAATTCGATAAGAAAATATCATAGCTCTGTAAGAACTTGGCTAAGTCCAAAAGTGGTACGCAGGAGAGATTCTACGTAGGATGAAGTGGTATGAGAAAGATGAAAAATTTTGCAAAATTGGAAGGAGTAGTTCGCGAAAGAGATTTTGTGTAAGAAAAGGTGGTATGCAGGAGATTAAATAATTCATAGAATTTGAATAAAAAGTTTGTGGAAGGAAGAAATGGTACGCCAAGGCGGTACGTAGACGCAATACATGAATGCAGTACATAGAGGTGGTATGTAGAGGTGGTACTCAGAGGTGGTACACAGAGGCTGTACATTAAGGTAGTTTTCATAGGTGGTACACAGAGGCAGTATGCAAAGGTAGTATGCAGAGGTGGTACACAGAGGCGGTATGCAAAGGCAGTTCATGGTACGCAGATCAAGTGCGGTGCGCAGAGTAGTCACGGTGTGCAGAGAAGGTGCGGTGCGAAGAGTAGGCACGGTATGTAGAGCAGAGGTGGTATGCAGATTAGAGGCAGTACTCAGAGCAGGAGCAGTACACTGACTAGGCGCGGTACGCAGGTAGGCATGGTATGCAGATCAGAGACAGTCCACAGAATCATGGATAGTTCACGGAAACAAAAACATCATAAAGGGAGTTTTTGATTCTATTAAATAAAAAGGGAAGAAGTTCTATTTCATTCAGAAATTGCACTAAAGGATAAAATTGAATATAAAATAGCATCAATTCAGGAATTTGATGCAAGAAGTGCATCATGCTGAATAGAGATAAATACTTTTCATACCAATCTATTGAAACAACCTTCAAGTTGATAAACTGAGTGAGACCTCTCCCAAGGAAGTGATCCAGAGGGAGTCAACAGAAATGATCCAAGGGAAGAAGTGGGCTATCCCTGAAACTTTGTAAAGGCAGTGTGCCTGGGACAGAGTGACTATGCCTGAACCTTTGTAATCCACAGCCAGTGAAGATTGGTGGAATTTGGTACAACCGGAATCCTATCAACATATGCTCCTTGTATGTAGCCCTTAGTGTTGAACCAAGTAAAAAAGTTATGTGTTGTCCTTCTGTATGTGAATTTTCTAATTACTACACATATCCATCATACAGGTTTAAACAAGTTCCTACCAACATGGGAACAAGATCTAATAATGAATAGAAAGAAGTTCACACCCTGATTCACCCCCCCCCCCTCTCAGGGTGATCTAGGGTCCTTATAGTGGTATCAGAGTGATGTTCACGTATGTTGGATACTCTACAGTAATTTTATTTAGAAGAGGAATTGAGTTTTTCTTTCCTGATTCAACAATGAAGTGCATTGTTGATGAAGATTCAGTTATTCTTGAGCAGAAGTCTGTATCCAGCAAGACCTTGACAAATAAGAAAAAGAAAGAGAAGAGACGGTTGAAGAAGTATCTCATTTCTAAAGAATATGATGTTTTTATTTATCCATGCCTTTCTAATAATGAAGAAATATCATGCTTGGAAAGTAAGTAACATGTGGATTAGGTTTCCACCAAACATATAGATTCCAGCACAAGTGGTGATGTTGATCAGTTTTCTACCTCACATGAGCTTGCAAGTGATCAGGAGAAAATAAGAACCTATCTACATGATATCACAGAATAAAGAGTTTTTGTTTTTTGTAGAATATTTCAATGAATTAAGGTTGAGATCACCCAAATGGAAAGAGAAGCTGACAATATGGAAAAGGTGTTAGTAGGAAAAATTTCAGAATGTTATAAGCTCTCCATACATATTGAAGCCTTTGAAAAGAAAGAAGGAGTCAATAAGACTCTAGAAGAACGGATCTATGCACTTAAAAATGATATGAAGAATAAAAATGAAGAAAAATGATTATATTTGAAAGAAACTTACAAGAATATCAAGGAACTCAAATATTCTTTGCAAAACAAAGTTAAGATACATGAAAATGAGGTTGAAATATTGAAGAAGACTTGTGAAGAGAATATGATCATGATTGAAAATCATAAGATCATCCTCAAAATGGAAAGTCTAAAATTGTAATCTCATTTGACTAATCTTGAGAAGACACATATTGATCCTTTTCAAAAGAAGGAAATAGTTTATACTGGTACTCAAAGTCCACTGGAGGATTCTAAAGCTGAAAGACCTTCAACATGTGAAAAGAAGATCATGACATCTTTTGATGATCTCTCTCAAGAAACAGTGTCTATTGCAACTCAATGCTCACTAGAGGAATCTAAAATTTAAATACCTAAAACATGTGATAAGAATATCATGACATATTTATGTGATATACCACAAGCATATGAGAATAATAAGGTACCATCCAAACCATCATGTACTCGTGTTTCAAAATGTGTTTCCATAAGAAGTATAGGCTAGAAGAGAAATTCAAAACAAGTATGGATGAGGAAAGTTGAGGTGTCACCTACCACCATGGCTAGGGTGGATAGGAAGAACAAAAAGTTGTAATATGGTTCCCCATAGAGAGCATAACAAATCAAGAAGAATACCCAACAACCTTATTCAGAAGATATCAAGAATTCAAGATTTGTGGGCCAATGTTGGTGCTGTAAAAAGTTTGGGCATTGTTCATTAGATTGTTGGTACAATCCTCAAAATGAAAAATTACAAAGGAAGCCCATCACAAGGGGGTGAAAGAAAAAGAGGAAGAAGCCACATCCACGTATTCAGAAGCATCTGTACACTGCAAACAGATTTGGAATGCTTGACAACATCTATAATGTATGCAATGGAAGTGGTCACAAGGTTGGTATGTGCTCATATCAAAGTGCATCAAAAGATGATAAGAAGAGAAAACCACAAAATCTGACTAAGAATGCTAAATCAACCTTTGGAAGAAGATAGAAGAATATTGTGAATACAAATTTTCCAAAGAAGATCTCAATTTGGGAATTGAGAAGAACCTGGTTTTTAGATCCATGAAATTGAAGGGAAATTCATCCGAAAGAACAATTAAGAGGGATGACACTCAGATGAACCCATGTCGAGGATCCAAACCTACTACAATAGTTCCAAATGACATGTTGTTCATCTGACCAGAAGATTTGAAAAGAATGGGGAAACTTGAAAATGAACAGGCCAAGGTTGGTGGTAAAGGAAAAGAAAAAAATTCACATGATAAAGATAATGTGCATGAGATGTTTCAAACCAAGAGAAACACAAGTGTTAAATAAGTTTTTTGTGAGATATATTATGAAATATGGTCACATTGAAAAAGGTTTTCTAACATTAATACCAGAGAAAGAAGTAATCATTAAGAGGATTAAGAATGTATCATTCATGATGGTTGTTAAGAAGAACAATTCTCCACACAAAGTAGAAGAGAATGTGAAGAGAGCCATGACACATCAATACAGATCAGAACATATCTTCAGATGTGCAAGCATGAAGACTAGTATAAATGGAGAAACTTGGTTGAGAAAAGCATCTCAACCATGTAGCTCATATTGATGATGCAAGGAGGAACCACCTTATTCCCTTAATCATTTGTGAATTGTATTTGTACTTATAATGTAGATAATTAAAGGTTAAGTAGGATTTCAGGGGGAGAACCTGAAAAGTGGATAGGACTGTCAATTCTCGATAGAAAAGTATAAGAAGTTTCTGGCCTTAGAAGATTCATCAATTGGTATTAAAAGATTAAAATGATGAAGGATCATCCTTGATGAAGATAATGAGAAGTGTTTCTCTTGAGGGGGAGACAAATTAAGAAGCTTCCAGAATTATTATTTCAATCAGTATCAACTTTAGTTGGTATTAAATTCAATTATTCTGAAAATTACTTGAAGAACATGTCATTAGCAACGGTATTTCATTTCTCAATCTCTCTTCCTTGCTTACTCAAAATGAAGATCATTTTAAAAATGGGGAGTAACAAAATTAATTAGTGACATTAGAAGAATGGAAGTTCCCCAATTCCACTTATCATGCCAATTGAACTTGAGTGTTTTTTATCTGTTTATTGAAGTGACTATAGGAGTTTCAGGTTGATTATTCCCTATCACATTTGATTTCTTTAGCCTAGAATGAAAGTGGAAAACCCTTAAAGAAAAAGTACATGAGTTCTCATCTCATGTGGTATCATGATCAGTGAATAATGAATAGCCTTATTGTATAAATCAAATCCTCTCGTTTTCTATAATGATCATTGCTTAAGTAGACTTAGAGTGAAATGATTGATGGCACATTACTTAAGTATAGATTGATACCCCTTCCTAATGAACTTTGTATTTCTTGTCAATAAGGGGGAGATAAGTGAAATGAAAGTAATTTGAGAGAGAATATTCTCATTTTGATATTGATATATCCATTTTAGGTGAACTCTAAGGTATTGAGAACAAAATACAAAGGGGGAGATTGTTGGGACCACTTTGCGTATAAGGTTGTATTTGTTGTCAACAGTTGTCAATAAAGATCAAAATAAAGAAGGAGAAGAAGAAGAAATCCCATGTTATTTAAAGTGATAAATTCAGATGATTCTTTAACTAATATTAATTTCAAAATACATGTATCAAATGTGATACATTGTATATAACAATGAAACCATCTCAGAGAGTGTTGAAGGGATTCAATCTATAAAGTGATCATGCAACAACTCATTGTTCAAAGAGACCATGAAAGAGCCTACCTGAATTGACATTCATCATTATATTAGGGATCATGTGGAGATTTTAATATTTAATAATGGTCATACAAGGATGAGAAGATGATGCCAGTCATATTCAGTTTTGACTGGAAAGACTGATGTTGCTAGAAGATAGAGAATTTGTAGTAATTTCCCTGGACAAATCTAATGATGCTAAAGGTGATTGATCAAAGAATATATATCAGGACAGCTAAGGTTTGTGATTAAATCATATGATTGTTAAAGAATAAAGATGACATTTAATTATCATGGGTGTTCTTGCCGAAGCAGATATTTAAAGTGGTGTTGTTTCCTGGTGATTGCTAAATTGTTGGACCTCAAAATCAGGATTTTGTTTTTAGAAATTAAAGGGTTTCTGCATAGGATTAAATGAGATGTGGAGTGGAAAAGGAAATTGGAAAAGGGAGAAAATCGCGGACCATGGATCATGGACCGTGTACCATGTCTGGGAACGGTTCGAAATCGCATACCATGTAGCGAGAAAGGTACGTGAAACGGTTCGCAGAATGGGTCGTGGTACCAAAAATGGTTCATGGTAAAAGGAGTTGTGGTCCGCGGGATGGATCGACATTGGTGGAAGAGATGCGGTATATAGACCAGCAGGATTATGGTACGCCGAAGGTTAATGGTATGTGGATTAAGGTTCGTATGATTGCTATGGTTCGCAAAACAATAGCGGTACGCGGTGGAGGCTTACAGTACGCAGATGGAGTTTAGTATGCGATGAAGTTTTTCCCACATTGAAAATTTGGGTAAAACAGATTAGTGAAATTTGTGGAGTTATTTTCCTATATAAGAATTGTTAATACCATCATTAACATAGAGAGTGAATTCGATAAGAAAAAATATCATCTCTATAAAAGAACTCAGCTAAGTCCAAAAGTGGTATGCCGAAGAGATTACGCATATGAAGAAGTGGTACATGAAAGAAAAAATAGTTCAAGAATTTGGAAGGATAAGTCTGTGGAAGTGATTTTGTGTAAGAATAGGTGGGATGTAAGAGATGATAAAATTCATATAATTTGAAGAAGAAGTTCGTAGAAGTAAGAAACAGTACGTAGAGGCAGTGCGTGAAGGCGGTATGCAGAGGCAGTACGTAGAGGCGGTATGTAGAGGTGGTATGTAGAGGTGGTACATGAAGGTGGTACTAAGAGGCGGTATGTGAAGGAAGTACCCAGAGGCGGTATATAGAGGTGGTATGCTGAGGCAGTGCGCGCAGTAGGCGTAGTGCGTGGATCAGGTGTTGTGCATGGAGAAGCCGTAGTGTGCGGAGCAAGTGCAGTGCGCGGAGCAGGCGCGATACATGGAGTAGGCACGGTATGTGTAACAGAGGCAGTACACGGAACAGGGGCGATACATAGAGCAGGTATGGTATGCTGACCAGGAACGGTATGCAGAGCAGGTGCGGTATGCAGAGCAGGCATGGTATGTAGATCAAAGACAGTCCAAAGAATTCAGAATAGTTCACGAAAACAAAAACATCATAAAGGGATTTTGTGATTCTAGGGAATCAAAAGGGAAGAAGCTATAGTGCATTCAGTAATTACACTAAAGGAGAAAACTGAATATAAAAGAGAATCAATTCGGGACTTCGATGTAACCAGTGTATCATGCTTAATAAATACAAAGACTTTTCATGCCAATCTATTAAAGAGACCTTCGAGTTGATAAACTGATTGAGACCTCTCCCAAGGTAGTGATCCATAGGGAATCAACGGAAGTGATCTGAGGGAAGCAGTGGGATATCCTTAATCCTTTTTAAAGGCAGTGTTCATGGTATATAGTGATTGTGCTCAAACCTTTTTAATCCACATCTAGTGAAGATTACTGGAATTTGATACAACTGGTAACCTATCGGTGTATGCTCCTTGGAAGTATCCGTTAGTGGTGAAACATGAAAAAAAAGTGTTGTGTTGTTATTCTGCATGTGAATTTTCTAATTACTGCACATATCCGTCATACAGGTTTGAATAAGTTCCTACCAATTTGGTAACAAGATCCAGTAATGAAGAGAAAAAATTTTACACCCTGATTTACCTCCCCCCCACCTCTTAGGGTGATCTAGGGTCATTTAGGGTCTTCCCTCACGATCTCGCCTACTAGAGATCACCAAGTGAGAACTTTTTGAGAATAAGTCTCAAATATTATGATCCCCCAACATTTGATAGTCATACATCAAATTTTTTCAGTCTATATAATGTATCTAGACCATAGGATATATTGTTTAAGATTAATTTAATAGTATCTCAAGGTTCTCATTATATCCTAAGAGATACTATATCCTTTTGATATGACATATAATCATAGGAAATTACCATAAATATAGTGGACACAGAAGTATCAACACTATTATGGTAAGATAAGAACATGTATATATAAAACTGTATATATTCAATAGTAATAAAATAAATACATAATTTAGGTCTAGGGAACCCACTTTTAAATGATATGAGGGTGGTTGGGTATGTTTTTGATCATGTCATCAGTTAAGGCTTAACTAAGATGATATTTTTCCTCTTGTATGATGGGTGTAACATATACCTAAGTAAATTATATGTAATTTGCCTATTTATTTAGATGAGGGTAATGTGATATGCTCATATTTTGGGTGAATATAATGATATTTAATCATATATTTGTTCGATCAATAATTGGATAATTGAGAACATATGAGCATGATATATTATATTGACATACTCTATGTATCATGGTCACTTGATGTATTAGAAAGATGAATTATGTAATTATTCATACTTGTATATGATACCACTGACAGGAACAGGTATAGATATACATGTGTTTGATAGAGGTCATGTCATATCCCTTCATAGATTTAATAGAATTGGTGCTTCACTAGAGGAAATTTTTTCTTAAAATTATGGATTAGGGAATTTATAATTACTATCAATGTTATAAAGGCTTGTGGGTTTATACTTTTTGGTTGTGTGAATAATAATTAAGTTCTATTATAATTTTTTTGTACAAAACTTTTGATATCTACCCCAAAATTGTTTTGGAGGATATAAAAAGATAGTTTTGGATGGATTTTCACAAGTTGTTACTTATGATGTAACATGGGGTTAAAATGAATGATATCCTTTACAATATAAGTTTTGGAATATATCTAAAAATATTTTATGATATAATTTCACTAGTTTCTTTATATGTTGTGACATAATATGAAAACATTCTAAGTTTATGAGACTTTAGTGCAATTAGAACATTTTTTGGAAATATAGACTAAAGGTGATATTACAAAATGGTGGTTTAGACCATGTCTTGTTATGTTCTTGGTTATATTATAACATACTGAATTTTACCATGTAGTAGTGTTGTTCATAACATCTTTACATGTTATATAGTAACATGTGGTTCAACCTTCTTCTTATATACCAAGTTATCATACTCAGTTTGATCATCATTCCATGATGATTTGAGGAGTTTGAAAATCAATAATGATTATTTATGTCTCAACCAATAATTATAAGAATTAAACCATACTTTCAAAAGAGTTATAATATTTGAACATTTGGGAAATACTTCATTGATATGGCCAAATGTTTGAGTTCCAAATATGTTCTTTGGATGGATATATAAACAAGTTTAATCTTTGGGTGAAGATGGTGTCAAGAGACTATGAAACTCATAAAACTGCATCTATTTGGATTTATTTATCTTTATCCATTAATATTGAGGTTCTAAAATATCATGGATATGATAGGATCCTTCCAAACCATTGAGATATTTACACATCTTAAGGATACCCTAGGATAAAGGATTCTATTAGTTATTTCTAAGTTATAACTATCAAGATTCTGTGTAAGGTATTGGAAAGATTCAAATAAATAGAGAAAATGTATGACATTATTTATTTATTTATTCAGTGTTATGAAAATAGAATAAACATTTTTAAGGTTTTATGGTGTATCATAAGTAGGGGGTGAGTGCATAATTTTGGTATTTGATCAGTTTTAGTGGATAAATATGAGTAACATGATGAATGCAACCTGAAATTCTTCTAGAAAAGAACTTTTACATTTATTTTATGATTAATTTAAAACTAAAATTACCTAAAAACTAGGAATTCCTTTGATCAAAATATATTGTTTCTCTTTTATTATTATCATTGTCCCTAAGAATCTAAATGAGGGCTCCTCTAGTTGTATCTATGTGTTCTCCCTGAATCTTTGAATGATATTCTGGAATATATGGGTGCTAACATGGTAGGTTCAAGTGATTCACATTATTCTCTATTGATCACAAAAAGGTTCTATTATTCTCTCCATGTTCTTAAGAGTGATAATGAGAGGGATTATTTTCTAGGATTTAGATAATTATTGATAGATTTTCATTATTCACAACAAATCTCTTCACTCTCTATGAATGTGATATATTTTTCTTTATATACTTAAGGTTAAACATAGAAAATTTCACACATACCCTTATCAATATATTCAATCCAAGTAATACACCATGTCAAATATTATTATTATTATTATTAAATCCCATGACATGTGATTATTTAAATATCATTCATTAAATAAATTAATTAATATTTATTTAAATTATATTAAATAAAATATATCATTTCCATTAGGCCCTTAACTCATCCCATTAACCCTCCCACCAAACCTTGAATAATAAAATATTTATTTAAATAAATATTATTCATTCAATAAATAAATAAATATTATATTCACTAAACTCATAAATAAATATTTATTTTAATATTCATGTAACTAAATTAATATTTATTTTAAACTATTCACTAAAGTTGCGAATAAATATTAATTTATTTATTACCATGTGAATAATAAACAAGATATAAAATTTCAACTCACATATTCTAAACTCAAATATCTCACTATGGAATATTTGCAATCAATGATACTTGAATAATTATTATTCCACAAGAAGAGAATAATATTAATTTTTAAAATTAAATTCAATAGAATTGAATTAGATTTTTGATACACTTAGTATGTGGCCCTCTAATCCTCTTTCTCAGTGAAATTAGGTGAACTTACCTAAATTCTAATATTAGTGCCTATCAGCATGTCAAGGCATGCATAGAGAAAAAAAGTTAATTTTGTTATGAAAAAATCTTTCAATGAACGTTACTATGTAATATAATCCATTTCTTTACCGATATCATATAAAACAGGATGCATACTTGTATCATCACCCTATACGCTTGGTTTATCATTTTTTTTAATTTCCAAAATAAACTCACCAATGAACTACCATGGTTGTGGATTGAATCAGATAGTTCCATTTCAATAAAAGTTACAAATATATCTTCTTCCATTAATATATAATGGAAAAATCTTTTCTTAAACTTTTCAATTAATTTCATATCCCTTATTTTGAACCTAACATATGTTACCTCCAATCATATGTCATTGCTATTTTCATTCATACATAAAAGTACATGATTAAATATACACATTAATAACAATATCAAGTATAAGGAAAATTACACATGTTTATAGATAGAAATATCCAGTGACAGATAAAAAAATATGGAGTTCCTATTAGCGGTTCTATCCTCATGACTTCTTTAACTTGCAGATCACCCAGTGTGAACCTTATGAGAAGAAGTCTCAATGTTTTATAATCCCCCTAAATAGGATAGTCAAATATCATCTCCATCCCATTAGAAATTTTTTATCTAGAACATCATATATATATTTTCAAATATTATCATAGAATATCTAGGTTCTCATTATAGTGAGGAACTATTATAACCTTTCTATGTGACAAATAATCTAATGACATTACCACATTAATGGTATGAATTAGAACAATCATTATGTGATATGATAATTATTAATTTTTTAAAAATAAAAATTACAAATTTAGTTTTCTCTAGGGAACCAACTCTAATAGACTCCCACTTTCACTTGATCTAGCTTCTAACATTTGTTAACTCGTTAGTTATCGCATGATACTGCTAAGGTATGGATATAGATCTTGGTAATTCCATATTCTTTTGTGGCTACTCTACTCACCATTACTTCACTTCACTGATAAAAATGCATCAGAGGTGATATCCCTGAGCCTGTGAGTGGCATCATACCCTCCCTCTCAAGCTAGGGTTCCCCCTCAGGGGTGATTTTGAGGGGGGAGGACTACACGCTTCCTCTATGGTGATGCCTCCCCATCACCTCTCTCTTCTCCTCCATCTTTATCCTTTCAGTGGACTCTTTCTCTCATTTTTTGTTGATCATGGATCTTCCACTCCGATGGTGTCCCCTTTTTTTAGGTTTGGTATTCTCCATTCGAGTCTTCGTTCTTTGGAAGTGTTTCCTTTGTCCTTCCCTATATTGGAGCTACTATTATTTTTTACTTATAACCACATATCTATATTGAATCCATATGTGTTCCTTCAACTACTCTTACTTTTTGTTTCATTATTTCAACCTCTTTCAAATCTAGAGTACTGGTTACATAGGATAATTTGGGATGTGTGGGTTAGGGCATCGTCAGTGTCTCGTGAGGCACAACCGGTGGGTTTTCAGGTGGTTTTGTGGTATTTTATTATCTGATAAAGGTTCGAATATGGTTTTTAAGGGTTTTGTGGTCATGAAAAAGGTTTTGGATTAATTTTGTGGATCTATCTACTAAAACTATGATCTAATTTCATTTTCCAATGCTCCTCCCTAGGTCGGTCTGGTGTGATGGTTCTCTTGGAGTCTATGGTATATGCAAGTCATGCAGTCACCTGTAGTCTAGGAGGTATAGCCTTATTGTATTTTATCCTAAATTTGGGTTTCAGATGATGGTTAATTTATTAAAATGTGTTTTTTGTAGTAATATTATTTCATGAGCAAGATCCCAGATCCATTTCAAGGGATAAAGGTTTCTATTTTTGTAGGTCTTGGTTTAGAGATTATGATGCGGCAGGCTTCTCTCTTCAGTACTATAGGTGAGGATGATAAGGATGAAGTGTCAGGTTTCCCAACTCAAGGTGTGACATAGTTTGTAACTAGATATGTCTTGGAATTTCCTGATTTATTTTGTTTTATTTTAAATTTTGAATATAGAAATGTAGATTTTTGGTGTATTGAGGGGCGATGGTGGTTCCAATTGTGATTTTTAATTTTTAATTTCAAATCGTGATTGTGGAGAGTTTTTTAATTCTATATGGATGATTCTCAGTTGACTGATTGGTTTGTGATTTGATTCAGTGTTCTTTTTTATTTATATGAGGTTCCCACTCAACCTCAAAATGGGTTTATTAGAAAAAACAAAAAAAAATATTTATAGGTGATATCCCTAAGTATTTACCTTTTCCCCTATCTTTAAATTGACTAATTTTCTATTATCTATGATACAATATTATCATAATATATATTGTGATATATTGTAATTTCTTGATACAATTCTAAGAATTGTAATAGATCATTTCTTAAAATACTTCTTAGGTTACATCAGAATCTACAACATACTTGGTATTTATAGATATGGACACTACTATATTTAATAATCTTATCTTGTTTATTTACTCTAGACTATATGTGATGATAGATCAATTTTATCTATAGGAAAACTAGTTTTTATCCCCTATAAAACTATGATTCCTACTTTTTATATTTACTAGGAACTCATCCTTCATACTTTCTGAAGTTTTATTAGACAGTTCTTACTATTAACTCATGTAGTTATCTGGGTTTTGTTTGATATTTCCCCACTATTCATGATGTGTAAGAAATATCAAATCTATATACATATCATGGAATATGTGATAAATTCAAACACTTAAGTGTATGGTATTGTATTTATAATAATAATCACCTCTTTTTATTTAACATGTTGTCTTGGAGATATTTTACACCACATGATATTGGAAATAATTTACTCTTGAGTTGTTCCCTCTTGTATTTTTCAAAAACTTTTTCGATGTATGTACTATAACTATATATATGCATCCCCATAGATCAATCTGAAGGGAATATTCTCTAAATACATGTCATGTAGTATGGTATGATATGATATGTCATAGATTATATCATACATATGAAAAATGATTATATTTAAGAATTTGGATATATCATAATTTATGATATGTATATATCATATGTAGTATTCTTGGGTGTGTCATATTATATGACATAGACTAATTGTAGTTCCATGAATCATGTGAGATGATTTATTTGGCACTATCTTGGATCACTTAAGGCAGTCAAACTTTAAGGATCTAACATTTTAATCTCTCTAACACATTGGCTATCATTGAAACTTATGGGATAGTTAATGCTTGAGGGTTACATGAGATGTAATCAAAGGAATTATTCTTATGTTTATGAAATGTATGAGTAAATGCATAGATCTAGTAATATATTTTTATCCTATATAAATGATGTCAGGATATGAGTCTTGTGTGTGCATGTGTGTGATACTCCTTCAAACTTATAGCTGAAACTATCACCCTCCCAGATCACTCTTCCTCTAACCACTTTAGCACAATGTGATACTAGAATGTCATAAAGGTTCAAAAGGTCCTTCCCAAAGTGTTTGAATGATTCATTTTAATTCATGGATACACCTTGGAATGAAGATAATTATTGTTTTTTCATTTAGTTTTCTTCATCAAACAATGGAAAAAGGAAATGAAAACAATATACTTCGGTGTAAGGTATGAATTCTTTATTTACATTTTATACAATGTCAGTTACAAAATCATGGTGTTATTGGGTTTGTAGGCTTCTAACTACTTCTGTTTCTTTGATTAGTCATTAATAATTCCTCAAAATCCTTTCAATGTTACTATATCCTTACCATGTTTTTGATTCATTAAATCATGATGAAAATGAAAAAAAATTAAATCATAATGCATGTCATATTCTTTATCATCAATAGGATTGAGAATTTAGTTCTAAATGATTGAGTTGCACCTTAAGATATGGCATATCATAGCCAAAAACTCATTACAAATCCCCCAGTTTTTCACAAGTTGTATCATATTACTTTGGGATATCATATTCATTGATATCACTGTGTTGTGGGTTAAAAAACAGAGCATCGTATTTCCTTACCAACATTGATGTGTATTGTAAAATATAGTATGATGCATAAGGTTCCTCCCACTTTATATTTAGAGGTAAGAGAGATGTTATGTAAGGGTTTCACTAATTCATAAGTATTATTTCCATTTCCAAAAGAGTGTAAAAATCTTACACATGCTGCTAATCATAAGGCATGATAGCATTATCAATTGTAAAATATGACGGATAGCACTTAATTGATTTAATAACCACAACCTATCAATCATAGTTTATGATTTCCTGCATATCTTTAAATTTGATTTCCTTAAATGAATTATAATTTTTTTTGTAAATCACAACAAAAGGTATTTTGGGATATTTAATAATTTATAAAAAAATTATAAACTAATTAATTATAAAGTGTTTACAATTAATTAGTTAAATGTTTATGAAACACTTATTAATAAATATTTCATAATATAAAGATTTGATACTAAAATAAATTTTAAATTATATCGAATTTTTTATAATTTAGATATAAAATGTTTATATGAAAATTATAAGTGTAATTTATAATGGGTTTATAAATTATAAAAATAAGGAAAAATATAACGTGATTATATTTGAAATTATTAATTTTTCATGATGTTTAATTTGAATTGTTCAAATTTAAAAGGCCTTATTTAAAAATTATTTAAGCCATATAAAAAATATTTTTGATAAATTATTTGATCAAGTTTAAATAAAATAAATATGTTATATTTAGATTATGTAAAATGTTTACATAATATAAATTAAAATATAAAATGTTTATATTTCATAAAATATCATATATTTAAAGTGAATTACATATAAAGAATAATATTATGGACTAAATATTAGGGAATAATTGTAAAGTGTTTTATAAATTTTTATATTTTAGTTTGTTTATAATGCATGAGTGAATTAAAAAGTGTTTATAATTGTTTATTTATGAATTGATCATAAATATTTATCTCATGTTTAAATTTGCGATTTTTTATTTATTTAAAAGTTATTCCCTACTTTATTATTCATAGTTATAAAATTTTAATATTATAAATATGTTTTCACTTTAGTTTAAATTGTTAAAATGATTCTAGAGATTATCATACATGCATATAAGGAGTTACATGCTAGGTATGATAATTAATTTAGTTTTCTTCTACTTTGAATTTGTTTTTCATTGAGTTATGAGCTTAAATTAAGTAGTTTATTATTATTTTTTACATAATAGGTTTCATAATTATGATGGAATTGAGATCAATCTAGAGTAAAGTATCCATAGGTAGAGGGAATTTGGGTCAAACATCCCACTATCCTAGAGGTTTGTGCCTTGTTCAAGAAAAGAGAAGGTTGACTATTTGTGGATCCATGATTAATCATATAGTAATTATTGATTTCATATAATTCTAAACCTTTATATGAAATAATTTCATTTTCCTTATACATATGAAACATTTGGATATGTGTGAATATAATTGATTTGGATTAGTAACACAAGTTGTGAGTTGTGTAATGATTCACACAACAATATGGTTTGACTGTGTTGATTTAGTGGATGGAGTATTATTCCAAACTAAATCACTATAAGTATGCATAAATAAATGGAATAACAAGAGATAAGATGAAGATAAAAAAACCACTTCAAAAAACCAAGTGTTAGATTCCTTCCAAAATAAAAATTGTTAATACCTCAATCACCTAACCTCGTAGTTCATGCCAAAGTTGGGTTCCCTTGGATTATATTTTATAATAAATATAAGTAATGGGTGGACTAAATAGGATTAGGTTCCCATTATTGTTGTTTTATTTGGGTTACATTTAATTGGGATACCCTAATAGGATTAGGTTACTGAAGGAATATAGTTCAGTTTATCCATATGATGAATTGGATAAATCTTTATCTTCTTGACTAAAAATTAATTTTTTATTATTCAGCCACTTTTGAGGAAAAGCAAGAAACCATAAATGACATTGAAGAATTAAAAACATTCAAGGCACCACAATACAAAAATTTAAGAGCAACCAACTCATTCAAACCAACATAGAAAAGCTCCTACCCAACATCATACAAATCTTTATCTTCTTAACTATCCAAAATTCATATATGATATGAGTGGGATGATTCCCATCATAAATAACTAAGTGGTAAGTGAAATTCCAAAAGTTGACTCAATACTTAGTAAAATATGTATTTTTTCCCTCTAATGGATATGATGAGTTTAAAAGAGGTCATCATTTTAGTGGGAGGATATTTAATAAAAGTCCTTATTAAATAAATATTAAACATTATACTCATCTGAAAAAATATTCTATTATAGATAATGGAACCTTTATCTTCAAGCTTAACCTTAAGGTTTATTATTAAGCAAGAAGTAAAATTCTATGTGTTGGAGAAAATACTTCCAAAGAAACCAACTAGTGAATCCATTCTTTAAATTAATATAGATTCCTATAATAGTCATATGAAGGATTAATTAGAACTATCTACTCTCATTCTTGTAAACATGGAACTGAAGTTACAAAAGCAACATGATACCATGGATTCTTATAATATAATACGAAACCTAAAATGGTTTTATCAAGAACAAGTTGGTAATGAGAGGTATGAGGTTTCAATGTCTCTCCTTTGGTGAAATATGGTGGAAGGAATGCCAGTCTCAAATCATGTGCTCAATATGATTGGGTATCTCAATGATTTTGAGAAATTAGATTCACCTCTTAGGTTATATCTGGCCATAAAAATTATTCTATAATCACTACTATAAAGTTTCTGGTAGTTCATTATGAACTATAACATTATTGAGTTCAATAAAAAAATTACTTGGTCTCTTTAATAGGTTGATGATAGCTAAAAAATCCATTATAGGTCTTGGATAAAGTGGCATAATGATGGTGAAAAGGGATAAGGGTAATATTTTTGGCTATATGTATAAGAAAAGAGGTTATAGAGAGTCTAATATACTGACTAGATCAAAGAAAAGGAAGGATTGATAGTGATTTTATTATAGAAAAATTGTCTGTTGGAGAAGGAACTCTCCAAAATACTTAAATAGTTACAAGAAACCTCATAGAGAGTACACCTTGTGTATTAATTTCATAGAATTCAATTATTCTATTCTGAAGTGAATATGATACCAATTTTATTTTTTACAAGTATTATAAATATATATAATTTCATAAGTGATATAATATATGAAGATAAAATCTTAAAGTTTTCATTCTACTTTTGGATCAATGGGTTGCTACATCAAGGTATTAGAAGCAATGGATAAGTTAACATTTATATGCATCAAAATAAAGATTGTATTATTTCCATTTATTTTACTTCTTATGTGATAAGAAGTGTTGTTGTAAACAAATTCTACTATAGATAAAATTAGATGACTGATTTGATACATTTATATGAATGATCTAAATTATATAACTTGTTTGAAAATGAAATAAAGATAAAATTAGTTTTATCAAGGATAAAGCGTTTATCCAAGAATATGAGGGAATATGATTCAACCACCAAGAGTGACATATTTTATAAATTATTATTTTCAATAAACATTACAAACACATATAATAACATAGATGATATAGAAATAATAGTTTATTTGATAATTATTACCGCTAAAAAGAAATAATTTCTATTTTCAAACACAAGGGAGTTTGTGTGTATTAGCATGAAATTCCTAAAGGAATATAGTTTCTAAGAATCTAGTGTGAGTATGTTTAGATATATATAATTTTAAAGTTAAATAAAATAAAATATTATACTCGACAAATATCAAATTTAATTTCACTTAATACCCTAAAATATTTTATTATATTCTATTAAAGATACAATTTAAAGAGTTACATTAGTTTTCAGAATATTTCAAGGAAAATTTTTGATGAAAAGGGTTTTAAGAATGATGTTGATGAACTTATGAAGTGTTATAAGTGGACAATAAAATTTATTAACATCATAATATTGGATGTTATAGATTCAAGGGGTTCAATCATGTTCAAGGACTATAACATTAGGAATTCCTAAGTCTCACCATTATTCAAACTAGATTACTTCATATATGTGAATCACTAAATAGTTTAGTGGGAGGGATTTATCAGGTGGTCACATAGTGATGTGATAGGAACTATATAAGGATGTAATGATTTTAATAAATCCCTTAAAAGTGAATTAAACATAAGGGTGATCTAGAAATTTATCATATATGATATGTTAAATAGGATTTTATGTATGGTTTCATTAAAATATTCTTAAAGAGTTTAAGAATGTAAAATGTATCATGAAATACAAAAAAATTATCCACTTTATCATTCTTTCAGGTTAGTTGTATATATATTTATATATTTCTATATAAGTTTTTTAAAGTTTAATGATTATTTACCTCTAAAATTATGAATTTAATTAATCTCAACTCAGTGTTTTTCATAGAGTGTTATAGGTTAAGATGAAATGTTAAGGTGAGAATGAATATGATTCTTATACTAGGATACAAAATATGATCATGAGGCACAAAATGGATTTTTTATGTTGGATGATCCACTAAGTATACTGCAAGGAATTTCATACACTATGAATTTGATATACTAGGTGTGCATGGTTTATTTTTAGAGTCCCCACTACTTAAAGTTGGAGAGATACCTATCATAAGAACCTTTATAATTTGATATTTGTTTATGAAATCCTTGAGGATTAACTAATCAGGGGGTGGTTGGGTATATTTTTGATCATTTCATCGGTTATAGCTCAACCAAGATAGGATTATTTTTTCAACATACTAAAAGTATTATATTTGGTCCCTCAATTGATATAGATTGAGAAAATATATATCTATACTCAAAAGGTATATATGATGTGCTTATCAACTTGGATGAGGGACATGTGATGTGATCATTGAATAAATAAATGACATCTGATATATTCATTAACCTAGTTATTTTATACTTGGAGAGTTGATAAAATATGTATTTGATATATGGTATTTGAATACACCATGTTCTATGGACAATCGATGTCTTGGAAAAATGTTCATATAAAAATGAATGATTTAATATGATACAACTAGTGGATAAAGTGTATTTAATATAGATCACTTTATATCCCTTTACAGCTTGAGTAACATTAATTATAGGCTTCTCTTTTCTTAAATTTAAGTATCTTCTAATTCAAAAAAAATCAATGCTACAAAGGCCAATGGGGTCACACTTTGTGTTTAAATGGATAGGGATTGATTTTGTCTCAAAGAGTTGTGCTAAAAGTGTTTTAGAGTTTTATCCAAAATGGAGTTTTTTATATGGTTCTAATAATGTCTTTCATATGATGTAATACAAGGATAATTTAATGATAGATTTCCAAAAGTGTTTTTGAAAGATATCCAAAAAAATGGATATGGTTTCATGGGTTATCTTATATGATATGATATAAGGTAAAATTTTAAAAATTTATTTTAAGTTTTTGTGAAAGTAGGAGATTAAAGGGAATGTTAACTAATGCCTTTTGATATTATATGGTATGATATGGTATGTCATAGAGTATAAAATAAAAATGGAAAATGGGTCATATTTAAGAATTTGGGTATAACATATTTTATGATATAGAGATATCATGTTTTATGATACAGATATATCGTATGCAGGTTACTTTGGTGTGTTATATTATACAGAATATGTTAATTATAGTTCCATGAATTGTGTGGGAAGATTTTTTGGGCACTATTGCAGATCACCTAAGGCATTCAAACAATAAATAGTTAATGTTTGAATCTGATGCTAGCTACCATTGAAACATATGGTAGACTTAACTATCATGGGTTACATGATATGTAACTGAAAAAACTACTCATAAATTTATGAAAACATGTGATTAAATTCAAGGATTGGCGAGCATCCTTATAGCCTATATAAAATAGTACATGGTATGAATCTTTTGTATGTGTGTGTGATCCTCCTTATAACTTCTATAAAAAAGTCTCACCCTCTAAAATTACTCTTCTTCTATCCTCCTTTTCACTATGAGATCCTACCGTATCTTAGAGGTTAAAAAGGTCATTCCCAAATAATTTGGTTAGTTCAGTGTAAACCATGAATATACCTCAGAGGGAATATCCTTACTGTTGTTCCTTTGGTGATCTTTATCAAACACTAGATAAATGAAACGACAACAACATAATTTAGTGTGAGGTATGAATTCTTTATTTATAGTTTATATGAATTTATCTTCAAAGGCATGGGGTTCTAGGGTTTATAGGTTTCTAAACACTTTTTTTACTTTGATTAACCATTAATCATTCCTTAGAAACCTTTCACTATCTTAATAGATATTTTTACCTAGAACTTGGGTTATTACTTTAAGTTATTCTTGTAGAAATACTTTTATCTTAGTCATAACTAACTATAAGACTGAAAATCTATTTTCCATTTGTTATAAACATATTTTATATGAAAAACTATGGTACTTCCACTGACCTCTTGTAAACACATATCTCACTTTAACTCTTATTAGATCCCTATAGGGGATTACACTTTGATAGGGGAGGCTGATTATGGGTAATGAAGTTTAAAACAATTCTTCCTTGAATAAGGATCTTGTTATCTTACCTTGAAGAAAAATTCAATTTCTCTCTACATTTCCCCTCAATAAGTGATGAAATCAATAAATAATACAATGGATTTAATTTGGTTCACCCAAACTAGGCTAGTCCAAGGATCTTGCATGATAATGTGTCTATGCACCAAATTCACTAAATATCATTGCTTTATAAGTACAATTTAGAGTAGTCTCACTGACCCACTTAATTCACTACCATTCAAATTTAGATAAATCACCGCTATCCTTCAATAAGAAACTCACTACTCTATTGAATCTTTCCCTATTCACATAAAGACGATACAAACATACACCTATGATGGTGTTTCTCTTCAGATCATACAATATTGTATTCTAGAAAGAATATGTTTCCTAGAATAACACCTTATTTGACCTTCAACCTTCCAGATGAGATCTGGAGTCATCCACTAAAAATTTACTCTTTAAATTCTCTATGTGCCTACCTCTACATGTTTTTTATAGTAGGACTCTCCATCTTTTTATTTCAATACAAAGGTTAGTGTTGAATCTCATTTCTTCTAGGATTGTTCCAAGTGACCCCTATGGTTATTGGGGTTTTCATTCACCATTTAATTCAAATTAACCATTAAGCGATTCAAGACATAACTACATTTATTTTTATTTCTAGATAAACCTGTCAGCACACTGAAACTACCTAGTTGAGTCATGGTCATATATGCTAAATTATAATATTATCCAATTTTTATATCATGCAGTGTAGACACCTTCACTTTGGAACAACTATCAATTACTTAGTTCTCTCTATGGGTTGGTCAATAGAACTATAGTGTGGAGTTTTTTAGTTGACCATATCCTATTTTATCAGAGAAGTAACTCCTCTATTAACCCAAACACGATCTATAGCATGATCTCCTATAACTACTTGTCACACAGAACCGACCGCGACATGGACACATCACTACGACATGACCTCATATAGGGTTAAGGATCCAAAATTATTTACTCCTGTTAAATCAGACCTTCCACAATTCACAACATAGCTGCAGCATGGACACCTTTTCTTCCAAAAGGATTAAAACATAGACTTCTCTCTATAGCATGGACACTTAGAAATATCCAGTGATTCTGAAATTTATCAAATAGGGTCTTATGTCATGGTTTACCTGACTACAACATGAAAAATACTCTCGAGTCTCACATCAGACATACCTCTATAAAACCAATGGAACATATGAAATTCCCTCCCTTCATTAGATTAATTGAGCACAATTGGCTTCAGTGATAGCCTACAACCTCCCATGCCACCCCTCACATGAGAGACTAAGAACCACCCTCATGCCTTCTCCTGTGTTGTGGCCTTCTTTCACACACACATATGACTTCACACATGGGTACCCACATGCACACCCCTACTGACTTGGTCAGCTATGGGGCGGCTAAGATCGGACACTAGCTTGTCTAGAGGCTACTTGGGTGCATACCTTGGGTGGGATAACAAGGTTTTTTCATCCTCCCAAATATCCTCCTCCTTAAAGCATATCCATTATCTATTCCATAGTTTAGTCTCCTAAAATTTACTATATTCTATGGCATGGAGCATGAGATATAGTGTGGGATCTGTCTTTGAGATAGAACTCATATTCAACTACCTCATTCTTAACCTTGTCAACAAAAAAAACCTATAAAAACTTCTAAAGGGATTTTGGCCAAAAATATCTGTTATGAACCCCTCCCACTAATTAAACCATAATGGAGGGATAGAGATAATGACCCTGGAGCCCCGCCTCCAGTAGGTCCCATGTTGGCGACTAGAACTAAGGGTATAAAAAAATTATAAAACGGGAGGTATTACCATCTATAAAAATATATTACTAAGAGATAAGATGAAACATACATAAGAAAATTCCAAATATAATATAAAATAAAACCAAAACCATCTTGTAATGAATTCATAAATAAAACTGATATAGATAAAAGTATCCAAAATAAAATACCCAAAAGATAAGTTAAAATAGAGACACGACAACTATCCAAAAATGTTTGAGCTAGTATTTTCCACCGCAATCCACATAATCCTCCTATAAACCTGAAAATCCATTTATATATGTAGGTTGAGCATACAAGTATACTTATTAGGAAAATAAAAGTCTCTCATGCACATATGAAAGAAGTATACTAATATTCCCATGAGTAAATAGCATAAACAACATCACCTAAATAGGTCAACTATCCATCTCAACCTCACCAAGGCAGGCTCACCAAATAACACAAGCCAAATATAATAACATAATCAGAATCATATCGATAAAGGGTACCCCACACTTCTTTCCCACTGATTTTATACTCTTACACCCCAACGTCACAAGTTCTATCACTCCCATATCTTATGAATAACATATAATGCCACCCCATAGCACGGTCACATCACATCATGACCAAATACACCTTGGCCACAACCCCGTAGCATGGTCATGACTCATCTCTCCCACAGACATCTGGATCATCACATCATAATCATAACCAGAGTAGTAGGGTATTGTAAACATGAAAAACATCTACCTCATGCCCACATACTACCATGAGTGACCCCCACTATAAGTCTCCCCAGAACACAAACATATCACATATCACCCAAAAATACTTGGGCCATTTCTTCGCAACATGGTCATATCACATCCCACCCAAAAACACCTATACAATCACATAGTGCGCTAAAAGACCTAAATCTATCACAAACTATGTATATCTACTTTCCTGGAAGAGAGAACAGGAAAGAGAAAGTAGACATCCATCCATACTCATCATTGCGATATTGGGTCACCCCCCATGTAAAAATAAGGGTGTCGGAACATAGTTCCCAATGTAGGTGAGATGTGTATATAAATCATAGGGAATAACAAGTATATACATATAACCACACACAATCCCAAACTATGAGTTCACAACAAAACACCAACCAACTCACAACATCCCCACTTTCATTTGCACCTCTAAATGCATAACACTACACAAACCACAAGCCACATCTCACACCACCAACCAATTCCATTATCCATCCCATTAATTTCATTATTTACCATCAACCACATTTAACCACACATCCCATCATTTATTTTTTTCATTAGTTAGTATTATCCCATTAACCAATATCAAAAGTGGCTCATCATTCCAATTAAACCATCACCTTGCCTCCCCAAAAGCATGGATGAAGAAACTATCACCTCACTACCCTAAAATCATGTCCAAAAAAACCATCACCATGCCACCCTCAAAGCATGGAAAAAACAAACCATCACCATGTTGCACCAAAATCATGGCTAAAAAAGCTATCAACTAGTTTCCCCAAAATCGTGGTTGCATATCACCCATCATCCCCACATACCCCAACCACACAACAACTACACGTCATTAATCCAAATAACGGCTACACAAACTATTTTACAGATTTATCAGGGAGATTTTATCAACTCCACTTCTTTATTTTAGGGGAGTGATCACACAGGTCATAATCTAGGGGAACCATTTCATTAGCTAAGTATAAGTGATTTTTTGTTCTCTCATTTAGGGTGATATCAAACAAATCCCAAGAAGCAATGGTTCCTCAACTCATTCCAAATCAGCGCAAACAATTCCCCCAATAACCATTGTTTTTAGTTAGGCATTCATCCTGTATAATCAAAATATCACCATAATATCCAAGCTATAAAAGCATGTGAATCATTATTCTTCCCCATTTAATTTCAATTAACAGGTTAATTTATCTTGATTAAGCCTGGGAAAACCATACCCCATAGATAAACAAGAGTAAACCCCTATATCACAATGCACAAAAGTGAGAAATGAGGGATTCCCTACCTCAAAGAAGTTTTGTCAACTCATTGTGCACCGCAGGGCAAAGAAGAAATTCCCACAAACCACAACCACATGAAAAACCCACGAATCAACCTAAAAGCATAAATAATTATCAAAATGTAGCCCAAAACTCCTCCCAAACAAAAGTAAAATTTCCACTATAAATACTAAAGAGAGGAATGAAAGAAAACCATGAGGAAGGGCAAAGAACTCATTATGGATCACCAACAAACAACCACTATAATCAATGGATTGAAGCAATGGAGAAGAGGGATAGAAGGTCTCCTTAGGGAACCTAAGGTTCAACCAAAATGAAATGAGGAAGGTGTGACCAAATGAAAATAAATTCATTAAAAGGGTTAAAAAATAACCTGGATCCTTCCAGTTTCATGTCGTGTAACCATTTCAAGAAATGTAATTTATGGGTTTTCTAAAATTCCAACTTCTACCAAAATTCATGTCACCTCATACTTTAATTAATTACACATCATGAATTCACCTTTCACGATGTGAATCCATTTAAAATACTCCCCCCTTTCCCGCATAAAAGTCATGAAACCAGTTGGAAATACAATCCATGAATCGCCAATTTGCATCGTGTACCCATTTCATGATGTGAATTTCCCATTACAGCTCTGTTGCACCTCCAACCACCATGGAACCTCCTCAAGCCTCCTCTAAAAAACCTCCAATTCCCAAAACTGGCAAAGTAATAGGATGGGAAGTCACGTACCATTACATAAAATACCTCTCAAATGATTCTCCCCCTTTATAATCCAAAACCAAGCCTAGAGGGAAAATGGTTTTGAACAACCACCCTATAAGATACCTATAAAGGACCTGTTACACCTTAATGCTACCACCATCCAAACATGCCAACCTAAATATCCACTAAACATACTACACATCCATAAACCTCCTCCTTTCACATAACCACACTTCCATATAACTAATTCACAATCATATCAGCCTCCACATATCCCAAATGAACAACCACAACAACCAATAAACTGCACAACCCCAAACATATGAATTAAGAAATTCCATCCTCCATGTAAAGATACCATCTACTCTCGACGACACTAACTCACCCTCATGGGTTTAACCACATAAAAGTATAATGTGTCTTGATTAGAAATCAGGTCCTCACCTTTAAATGTGTCATAGTTTTTATCACACATCACACATTAGGGAAAACAACACATCTCATAAAATAGAAAGATCCAAACATCACATCATAAGAAAAAGAGAGTAAGGAAAAACTAAAAACAACTCCAGGTACTGGGCATGCATCTATGCCTCACATTCTAAAGTAATATCCTCTAAGACACTATGCCTTCACAAAATGTGAACTAAAGTGATGGTTTTTCCTCACGGCACTTTATCCTGATGATCTTGGATCTCTACTAGTCGTTCCATGAACATTGATTCATCTTCATTATCCAAATGTCCCTAGTTAATGACATGAGATTCATATTGAAGATACTTATAGATCTGAGAGATGTGAAATATTTCATGGATCCTCTCCATCCATGGTGGAAACACAAACCAAAATGTCACCTCATCAACTCGGTTGAGCACCTCAAATGGCCCAAGAAACAATGGAGAAAGCCTACTTCCCCTGCCAAACCTCTATTTCCCATGTCGATAGGAAACCTTCAATAACACATGGTCACCAACCTTGAACTCTAAGGGCCTCCTCCTACGATTGGAATTGGCCTTCTACTGGTCTTGCACTATTTTCATCCTCTCCCAAACAATTTTAACCTTATCTATTGTTCTCTTCACCATGTCAAGGCTAAGAAATTATGCCTCCCCGACCTCCATCTAGCATAACAAAGAACAAAATGAGATCCTATATAAGGCCTCGAATGGGGTCATTCCCATGGATGAGTGATAAATTTTGTTATAAGAAAAATCAACCAAGGGAAACTATCATTCCCACAATCTGATGAAGTCTAATATGCATGATAGAAAAATATACTCCAATGTCTGGATGGTCTACTCTATATTCCCATCTTTCTAAGGTTGGAAAGTAGTGTTGAGGCATAACTGAGTTCCAAAATAAATATAAAATCCCCTCTAGAGTCACATGGTAAAATGTGTGCCCCAATACAAGAAAATTGACCTCAAAAATCCATGCAATTGCACCACCTCATCCACATACCTCTTAGAAAAAACATCCACTATGCCTAATTCATTTATCACTAAGAAGTGTTCTAATTTCATCAATCGGTCCATCATCACCCATATAACATCACAACCTCTAAAATATCAGGGTAACCCTATAGTGAAATCCATATAGATGTCATCCCATTTCCACTTAAGAATATCTAAAGGCTATAAAAAATCACCAAGATCAACATGCTCATCCTTTACCTACTGGAAAACCAAACACTTAACCATAAACTCTACCACCACCCATTTCATAATAGGCCACAAAAACTACATCCTCAAGATAGAATAAATCTTGGATACTCCCTAATGTACCACAAAAGGTGAGTGATTAAACTCATAAAAGACTCCCTTACACATCACCACCAGAAAAAATTGTATCCTCTGGAACATCATCTGATTCTGACTATCCTCCCACTATCCTTCAAGAACATGATCATGGAAAACATGATCACACATCACCTCTACCTCTGAGTCTCCCCACTGAGACTCCTCCACCTACTACATCAAATAAGGATGCACTATCATCTAAAACAAACAAGCGCTCCCATAAACCACCATTGAATATAATTTCAAGGCTTTCAACTCCTCCATTTCTTTCCAATAATCCCAAGACTCCTAAAAAACATCCTTCCATGAATTCCTACTCAAAGCATCAGCCACAATACTCCCCTTTCCTGAGGTGCAGGAGACCTAAAAAACATAATCCTGAAGAAACTACATCCACCTTCAACACCAAAAATTCATATCATGATAAGAAAAGATATACCTAATGCTCTTGTGATCCATGAAGAAAAAAAACACTCCCTGATGTGGTAATATGGCCACAACTTTAGATTAAACATAGATTTTTTTATCTCCAGATCATGGGTGGTATAGTTATGATTATGGGGACACAACTACCTAGAACCATAACAGATCACTTCCCTCTACTGCATTAACACACATCCCAATACTAGATAGGAAGCATAAAAAACACTATAAACATCACACCCTCCTTAGGAAACTAAAGCACTGGAGAACTAACCAAATTCCCCTTCTGGTAACTAAATGTTACCTGACACTGATCAGTGCACACAAAAACATGGTCCTTCATAATAAACACTATCAATGAGGCTTCAAATCGAGATAAATCGAGAAAAATGTCCAATAATAGCCCACAATACCAAGGTAGTTATAAACCTATTCCACATTCTTGGGTGCTTACCAAGAAAAAACTTCCTTTAATTTAAATAGTCCTACTACCAAACTCCATTGAAACACTACATGCCTGAGGAAATGAACCTCTTATGTCCAAAACATACACTTGGAAAACTTTCCATAGATATTTTGGTATTGAATAACCTACAAGATAGCTTTGAGATGATTGAAATGATTCTCTTGTGACTTTGAGTAGATCAATAGGTTATCAATGAATGTGGCTATGAACTAGTCCATGAGTTCATGAAACATAGATTTCATGAGTCCCATGTGCACAGTTGGTGCGTTTGTGACACCTAATTACATCACTACAAACTCAAAGTGCCCATTCCTACATCTAAAGGTATTATTTGTGACATTTTCCTCCTTCACCATAAACCTATGATATCCAGACCACAAATCAATATTATAAAAATAAATCACCCCTCTCATCCTGTTGAAAAGATCATATATCCTTAGAAGAGGGTAACGGTTCTTGACCATCACTTGATTCAACCTCTGGTGGTCTATACACAACCTCAAACTACCATCTGCCTTCTTAGTGAACAACACTAGAGAACCCCACAATAACCTACTAGGACGGATAAAACCCTTTTCCATCAGATCATATATCTTATTTCTCAACTCCCACAACTCATAAGCTGTCATCTGATAAGGATCCATCAAAATTTTAGAATCATTAGGCTACAAGTCTATCCCAAACTCAACATCATGTTGAGGGGGGTAGCATCCCAACCTCATTAAGGAAAACATCCATAAAGTCCCCAATGGTCCTGGAGACCCCCACTATCCCAAAGTCCATTTATTCCACAAAAAACATAGACATCAAAGAAATAATGTGATTCACACACTAACTACCCACATGAAAACCCATCTCGCCAATGAAAACCACATGTTTTCCATCCACATCTGATAACACGACTATCCTATATAAATATTCAATAATATAACATATAGAATACAACCAATTGATTCCTAGGATGACATTGAATGGCTATATATATAGTAATAAAAGACTCCCATGGGACTAATGTGGCACCATCATCAGTCTACACCCCTATCACACATCAAATAAGTTGGTTTAAACATCAACTGGCATAGTCAACACCAGCGGCATAAGAATACTCTCTACATCTAGTCCCAGATAACAAACTATAGTGGGTGAAAAAAAGGAGTTTGAAGTTGCTGAATTAAACAAGGAAAAAACAAGGGTATATGATAAACTGAGTGTACCTCAAATGATCTCTTCCCACTTAAGAATTATTTCTTTCACTTCCTAAAACTTACCACATCCATATCCCCTACCTCTATGCCGATATCCACCTATACAAACACAATCAGGTCAAGGTTATTAAACACAAGGAACATCCAATGGTCAGCCTCCATCTACTCAATCTCCCCCTGGTAAAGCATAAGCCTACCTCCCTTGCTGCTGAAATTGTCTCATTGGAAACTGTTGTTGAGGTTGGAATTGAACATGTTTGTCTCCACCAAACTAATCCTAAAGAACCATTTGGAACTGATTCTATAATTGGCCATGAACCCTACAATAAAAACACACTATCATGATATATCCATAAAAAGAATAGAAACCACTATCTCTAGAAGGCTGAAAGGGAAGCTGTTGAGGTCGACTCCCCACTAGTCGAAACCTCGAAGATCGTGGTTCTGAAGACCTTCCACTGACAACCCTTCTTCTCAAGTAACCCTTATGATTCCCCTATCATGGTAAAACTCCTCTTGAGTGCATCCTCTTTACCACATTATCCTTATTATAAAACTCTAGATACATTGGAAACATAAAATGAGTAACTGCATACTAGATAGAAGGATAGAGTTCCTCATCAAGATGTCTCACATAAGTATCCTCGTCTGAAAAAGATCTAGGGTAAAATAAAAAAGGTCCTTAAACCTGATTCCCAAATCACTCACTGACATAATTCTCTATTTAATAGAAATAATCTTCAGCCTCTTCACTGCCATCATGGTCGATGAAAGTAATTATGCCCAGAACTCTTTCTAAAAGTAAAACCATGGGATATATGCCTCCTTCCGTTCACCCAAATACATCTTCCACCACCGACGCACAACTCCCCACATATAAATAACTTCCAAAGGGACCTAATATCCAATCGGGGCCTAGATCAAATTAAAATACATCTCAATAAGCTTTATCCAACTCTCTGTATCCACATCTAAAACACTTCTCTCATACTTCCCCAAATCCTTCCACTGAAAAGAAAACATAGCCTTCTTACAATCCCCATCCTCCTCTACTAAATCGACCCTACAATGATAAATTGGATCATCTTGTTGAACCTAAACTTCCTGATCCACACATAGATGACATCTAGGTACCACAGCTAAAAAAGACAAAAAGAATTTTCTGAGCCCGGTAGTATGAAATTTTATTTAGATTCATTTTAATTCACTTTATTCATTTTAACCTTCCCAAAATGACCCAAATCAAATTGGAACACAAGTCACCATAATGAATGTACCTATCCTAGGTCCCTACCCTAAAAATTGGTCCACCTCACTTTTTTTCTTAATAAGATCAAATTTTGTGAACTAGATCATAGGGGGGGATAAAATATTATGACCTAACCAATCTCTCTCACTTATTCCATGCAGTAAGGTCAAATGTAATTGTTTCCATACCAACCCATGCAATCCTCAATGTTCCTAACTTAAAAATACATCTTATCTCTTGACCATCACCTCAGATACCACTCTTTAATGACCCCTTCCTACCAATTATACCAAAATAGAGGGAGAGAGATAATAACCCCTGAGTACCACCTATAGTAGGCCTCGGTTTGGAGACTAGCACCAAGGGTATAAAAATATCATGAAATGGGAGGTATTAACCTCTATAATAATATTGGATCGAGAGATAAGATGAAATATCCACAATAAACTCCTTTACATAATATAGAAAACCAAAACCATCCCGTAATTCATGAATAAATAAAACTAAAACAGATAAAAGTCTCCAAAAGTAAATACCCAAAACCAAAGCTAAAGTAGCAACAAAAAAACTATCCAAAAAGGTCCAAGCTAGTATTGTCCATCATGATCCATGTAATACTCATGAAAACCTAAAAATCATTTTATATTCATAGGGTGATCATACATGTATACTCAATAGGAATACTAAAGTCTCTCATGCACATGTTAATGAAGCATACTAATGCACCCATGATAAAACAACAAAACAAATAACACATAAACATGTAAACTATCTATATGAACCTCATGAAGGAAGTCTCACCAAATAACATAATCTAAATATAATAATATGATATGAAGAATATCGATAGAGGGTACCCGACACAACTTTACCACTAATTTTCCACTCTCACAACCCAACTTCGTACGTCCTATAACTCCCATCTCTTTCAAATAACATATACCACTTCCCCACAACATGGTCACATCACATCACGCTTGAAGAAACCTGGGCCACCTCCCTATAGCACAATCACATCTCATCTCACCTACATATAGTTTGGACATAACATCTCAAACATAACAATATTATTAGGGTATCATGAACATAAATGACATCAAAATTATTCCCTCCTCCTACCATGAATGACCCCACCATAATACACCCCACCGCAAGGATATATCACATCTCACCTAAAAACACCAGAGCCATCTTCAAACTACATGGACATATCACATTTCACTAAAAAACACCCGGGACATCACCTAGTGCACTAATACACCTCTTACCATCATAGACTATGCATATCAACTCTCCTGAAAGAGAGAGCAGGAAATAGAGGGTAGCTATACATCCATCCTTATTAGCTGGATGTTTTAAAAAAACACCCTCGTGTGAAAAATATGGGTGTCGGCACAAAGTACTCGATGTGGGTGGGTGTGTATATAAATCACAAGGAATATACATGTAAATTCATATATTCACACATAATACCAACCTATGGGTTCATAAAAAAACACTAACCAACTCACAACATCTCCACTTTCGCTACCACCTCTAAATTCAAAACACTACACAAACCACAAACCACATCTCAAACCACCAACCAATTCCATTATCCTTTCAATTCATTTCATTATTTAACAACAATCACATTTAACCATACATCCCATAATTTATTTGTTCATTAGCCGATTCTATCCCATTAACCAAACCAAACTCCATCCATTTCAACCATTATTAAAAATTATTTCATCACTACCCAATTATTTATCACAATACAACCACGCATCACAAGTAGCTCATCATTCCCATAGAACCATCACCTCTCCACCCCAAAATCATGAAAAAAAACTATCACCCCCACAATCATGTCCAAACAAACCATCACCATGCTACCCCAAAATAACGGCCAAAAAAACCATCACCACACTTCCCGAATACCATGAACAAATAATACATCGTCTCACCACCCAAAAAGCATGGTCATATCTCACCCATCATCCTCAAAAGCCCCAACAGCACAACAACCGCACATAACTGCCCCATAGTATAGCCACATATACTATTTAAAAGATTTAATGGGGAGATTTCTTCAATTAAACTTATTTATTTTAGGGGGATTATCACATAATCCATAATCCTAGGGAAACCATTTCATTAGCCAAGTATAATTGATTATCTGATTTCTCATTTAGGGTGATATAAAATAAAGAACAATAATAAAGGGTTCCACAACTCAAGCCAAATCAATGCAAACAACTCCCCCAATGACCATAATTTTTATTAGGGAATTCAAGTCGAACAATCCCAATGTCATAATAATATTAATTTGTAAAAGCATGTGAATCATTCCCCCTACCCATTAAATTTAAATTAACTGATTAATTTATCTTGATTAGGCTAGTGAAAACCATCCCTCATAGATAAAAAATAATAAACCCTCCTGTATGATGCACAAAAGTGAGAAACAATAGATTCTATAGTTAAAAGAATCTTTTCTAACTCGCTCCACACCACAGGGAGAAGAAAAAACACCCACAAACCACATACGCACACAAAACCCACGGATCAACCTACACTCTATCAAGGGTTACCAAAACGCATCCCAAAACACCTCCAAAAACAAATCAACAATGAATCCGTAAGGGAATAATGATTGAAAACCATGGGAAAAGGAGAATCACTCACTGTGGATTTCCAACTAACAACCATTAGAACCAACAAAATGAATCAAAGGAGAAGAGTGATATAATATTTCCTTAGGGTTCCTAGGGTTCACTCAAAATGATAGGAGTAAGGTACATCTGAATGAAAATAATTCAGATGAAAGGGTTATAAAATAACCTAGATCCCGTTGGTTTTACATCGTGTAACCATTTCATGATGTGTAATTCAAGGTTTTTCTAAAATTCCAACTTCTGCTGAAATTCCTATTGCCTCAACATTTAATTAATTAAATGTTGTGAATTCACCTTTCAGGGTGTGATTCCATTTCATAGAATCCCCCATTTCTCACATAAAATTCATGAAACCAGTTATCTATACAAGCCATGAATCACAAATTCGCGTCATGTACCCCTTTCAAGATTTGAATTTCTTACTAAATCTCTAATTCACCTCCAACCACCATAGAACTTTCTCAATCCTCCTCTAAAACTCCTCCAACACCCAAAACTAAAAAGTAATGGGTCGATAATGCATGTTCCATTACAATATCCTTTTATGGGTTTGTTGATAATACTTTAAATTCTTCAAAAGTCCAATACTCTAAAAATTACACATTAAACAGGTCTATCAATGACCCACTAATCATCAATTCTAAACCCGCATGATCCATGATCAGTGTGAAAAATCAAAATTGAGTAAAATAATTCATGATCACCTTTGAATCCTTTAAACAACCACATATCTCCCTGTGATTTTTCATCAAAATACTCTCCCCCTTTCAAACACTTCTACCCTTCCCAAAACACTTGGAAAATTATCCCCCTTTGGTAATAAACCTAAAGATTTAACTTTTATAAAAAAATTATCTGATAGGGTTACAAATCCAACAAATTGAGGTGAGAAAACATACTTACTAATAAAGGAACTATAGGGAGTAGGGGTTCTATCCTAGATTCAATTAAGTGGATGAATATGGTTAGACTCCAAGAGCCAACTGATGATTCTCAAACACAACTTTGGGTAGTGACTTTTTCAAGATAATATCTACTTAATATAGAGATGCACATACTCTAAAGTTATAATTCCTTGTTCCACCTTCTCCTTTATGAAATGATATTTGATCTCAATGTGGTTTTTCCTCAAATAATATATAATATTTTTTCTAAGATTGATTTTAGTTATGTTACCATGCATGATTGAAATAGGATAAATCACTTTAACACCCACATCATCAATTTTTTGTCTCATCCATAGAAATTGGGTGCATGCTTGAGTGGTAGAAATGCACTCAGCCTCTATAGTTCTCAAATAAATACAATCCTACTTCTTACTTTAACAATATATACATGAACTCCCAAGATAAAAAGCACCACCTTAAGTTATTTTCAATCATGTACCTTACCATCCCAACATACATCAATGAATACCAATAGATTCTACTATGAACCATTGTTATAGAACATCCCATAGTTCATCATATAATGGATATATTTAAGTATTCTTATCACATATTTCATGTGGATTTCCCAAGGACCACTATAAAATAGAGCATATAGACAAGTAGAAAATAAAATATCCAGTTGAGTAGATTTCAAATAGAGTAAACTTTCAATGATTTATCGATAGGTGGTTACATAAACCTTTTTACCTAACTCGTATTTTGATAATTCTATCCTTATCTCCACTAGTATTTCCATGGGCCTTGAATACACTATTTGAAATATTCTTAAAACCTCCTTGGAATATTTTTTTTGAGAGATAAATATCCCCTCTATTAATTTAATTACCTATATGCCAAGGAAAATGAAATTTAACCAATTAGAGACATATCAAATTTTCACCTCATGAGTTCTAAAAACTGCTTGCATTGGCTATCATCTGAGCATCTAAAAATTATATCACCAACATAGATAAGCACTATCAATCATTTCTCATTCTCATTATTTATATTTAGGTTTTGACCAACTCCTCCTCTATAGAAACCAAGCATATTTATACATTGATCTAACCTTGAGTACCATTATCTTAGGTATTTTTTGAGTCCATATAAATCCTTGTTTAGTCAAAACACTTTTTCTTCCTCTTCATTAATAATAAACTCATACGGTTTCTCAATATACAATTCCTATTCAAGGAAACCATTTGAGAAAGTTGATTTTATGTTCTTTTGTTATACTTTGAAACCCTTTTGAATTTGCATGGATAGGAATAACTGGACAGTTTCAAGTCATTCTATAGGAATTTATGTATCATCAATATTAATTCCTTAAATTTGGGAATACCCCCTATACACAAGCCTTGATTTATTGTAAATAACTTTTCCTTCTTAATTAAGTTTATTTCAAAAAAACCCACTTGGTTCTAATGACATTCTTGTCACTTAGACTTGGAAAAAATTCCTATATCACATTTTTCTCTATTTGGTCAAGATATTTATTCATAGACTTAACCCAACTCTCATCATTTTTTGCATCTTTAAAATATTTTAGTTCCACTAATGATATAAAAATACCTTATAATGAGCCTTTGTTCTACTAGTTTTAACTGTGGTTGTCCTATCTTTAATAATGTTTATTTTAGTGATTTTATCCCTACACAATTTCCTTCTTGATCCTGTTGGAATTTTTGAAATTTCTTCAAAATATAATTCTTCATAATAATTCTCCTCATTCATTATAAACCCCCCCCCCCCCTTTCACCTTGTTATTCTTCATCACATTCTAATTCAAAATTTGGTTGGTTTTTATGCAAAATATTATTATGTGCTGCTATCATTTTTCCACTTTAAAACACTATAATGTCATTTCTCTTAATCATCTTTTCAATTATTATATTGTAACACCTATAAGATTTAATCTTTGATGAGTATCCCAAAAATATGTCTTCATCTCCTCAATATTAAAATTTTCTTCTCTTCTCCTTGTTGAGAATAAAAAACATTTAATTCCAAACTCTTGGAAGTAATTGAGTGAGGGTTTATTTTCATACCAAATTTCATATGGAGTTCTGCATTCATATTTTCATATAGAAATGATCAATTATAGATATAAAACATTTCAAAAACAACTTATTTCTATTATCTTTTATAAAGATACTTATAAATAAACATATTTTTGGCCACATTGTTGATTATTCAATTTCTTATTTCCACTACCCCATTTTGTTGGGGTGTTATAAAAGCCAAAAAATAATGTTGAATTCCATGTTTTTCTAGATATTATTCAACTTAATATTTTTTTAATTTAGTCCCATTTTCAATATATAATTTTTGAATCATTACAAAAAACATCTTTTTAGCTCTCCTCGGATGTAGATTGATACATATGTACACCTAAATTTTATGTGTGATAGGCATAATCCATGCCATATTACTAAAAAAATAAAAAAACACATAATACCTTACTTTATCCATCGCTTTGGGTGAATAGGCCCACAAACATCCACATACACAAGTTTAAGAAACCATGATGCCTTTATCTTATTTGGCTTGTAAAACTTCTATAAAATCATCCTCTTTTGACATGAATCAAATATGTGAGTGTGATCATATGTGAGATGGGGAATATCACATGATCTATTTCCCTTTACCAACCCCCCTATAGATGTTTAGCTTAAATGGCCAAGCCACCTATTTCATATCTCATTTTACTCTTATTTGGATAGAATACATAAGTTTTATTATCTGACAAGGTATAGGTTTCCCTTGGTACTTATTTCTTATAGAATAAGTGAACCATATTTAGCTTTGACAGTAAATTCATCTTCATTGAACTCCACCACATGTCCATGGTCACACAATTGGTTGACACTGAGAAGATTATGAATTAGACCATCAACCAAGAGAATGTCAGTCTATCTAAGATCTTATGCTCCAATTTTGGATTTTCTGAACCCAAAAATATTAAGATCCTTTTCATTCCTGAAATGAACAATGCCATCTTTATTGTGCTTGAAATTTAAAATGAGGACATTATTTTTGGGTATATGTGATGTGAATCCACTATCCAATATCCATGACCTCCACTTGTTTATTTAACTTAGGGAAATATAAATAATATTATCATTTTATAAACTATATTTCATTACCCATGTTGGTGATGAATGTGTATTTTCAAAAGTTGGATCCATAAACTCTTCATTTTCTTTCAAAACCAAAAAAAATATTTTGAGTCTTTATAATTTTATATAAAGGTTCCAAAATTTTATTTCTTCCACGTTTAGTTATTATAAATAACCTTTGTTTAATTTTTAATATGAAACTAATTTCCTTATAATTGAAGCATTAATAACAAAAATAATATCCATTAAAAGAAAAATAATGATTTTAAATTACACTTTACTTACTCCTATAAGGACCTCTCATAGTAATAGATCACACATAGTAAGTGTGTCCCAAAATTCCAAGGAAAAAATCTAACTCTTGATACAGTAGAGTATGCCTTGGACACATGATTTTTTTTCTTTTCTAGTTTCATGAAGATCTATATTATTTAGAGGAGTTGGTTCTTATGGTTTTGAAATAACCACAGATCCCTCATCTTCAGCATTCTTCACCATAGATTTACCTTTTTCTTTCAACCAATAAACTTTAAGAATAGGTATACACTCTTTCTTATAAATTTCATTGGCTTTACTTGATGATTATTCCTTTGAATTCACTATCATCATACCTAGTGTCAACAATTGTTCTTGATCTTTACACTTCTAACACCAATTCATAAATTTTTCTTCTAGATCCTTAATTATCCTAACTCTTTCATTGATAGTTTTCTCCAAACCATCAATGATCTAAGATTTTTCTTAAAATTTTATTTTTATTTTTGGATTGTATTCTTCTTTTTGTTGCATTTAGACCTTGGAATCATGCACCACTACATTGGACTTATTTTTATTTTCTCTCCAAACATAAATTTCTTCAAGGTCTGCCTTAAGTTCTTCTTATAAATCAACCCTTTCTAAAATTCCTTTATTCACAACATAATCATCATTATATCTTGGATTATTTTCAATATCCATCAACACACCTATATCCTTATAATTTTAAACTTCTTATACTTCACTTTCTCCATGGATGTATTCTTCTTTAGAAATAATTTTTTTTTCATTTTAAAGGACCTCTATTAAGAATTATTTATATCTTTATTTATCATATTATTGGGTTGTTAGTATTCATCATCACCTTCTTGAATATTTTTGGGAAATTTATCCAATTATATCCCACCTTAACACATTAGAAGCAAGAAAGAGGAATATTACCTTTAAACTTTGATATTTTGCCCTTAATATTAGAGGGTAAAAATGGAATAACCTCATAAACATCATAAATTTCTAGATTATACTTTATTGAGAGCTTATTATTATAATTAAAGGTCACATACAAAGTACTTTACTTCATTATTGACTCATTATCTTTGTTTTTCAACTCATAATCCACAAGAGTATTATGAAAAATATCGAGAGGAGTCTATTTTAGATCCTTTCATTTTAGGATCTACACTTTTTCATTAAAATGAGGATGGAGTATCCTCATGATCCTCTTTATAATATTATCATATTTGATATATTTATCTAGGCCTCACATATCTTCAATAAGAACATTTATATGATCAAAAAATGAATCAACCATCTAATTTGAATTAATTCTCAAATATTCATATTAATTCTATAGAACTAGAAAATTTTCCTCCCAAACCTTTTAATCTTATTCATAAATATTCAAAAACTTTTCCCATATAACATGAGAGGTTTTACTAGACAATACCTTTATAAAAATGGGATTTGAAAGATCACTTCCCAAGGAATTTATGGATTTAGAATCTTCTTCCAATATTCAATGATCTCTCTCCGTCAAGGATCCACTTTCAATATTACCAATGATTTCATAAATAGTTATTAAATGTTCATTCCCAAGGATCTGAAATAATGTTGCATCTAGATTTTACATAATAGAAAATTACTACCTTAAAATATAGGGATTCCTTTATGGTTGATAACTATTTACATGATTCCAAGAGATAAAAAGAATAGATTTCCATCTGATACCACTTATTAGATTCCTATATAGAATAAAACCATGAGAGGGGGATGCCTTTATGGTTAACATGGAACTCACTGGTCTATTTTTTGAATATTTCCTTCATCACATGAATATGATGTGAACATACACATTTGATGGTGTTTCTCTTCAGAACATACAATTTAAGATTCCAGTGAGAATAGGTTCCCTATAATAACACCTTATTTTACCTTATAGATGATATTTGGAATAACCTTCTGAAATTTTTCTCCTAAAATTCTATCTATGTCTACCTCTCTCTATTTTTCACAATGAGACTCTCCCTATTTTTATCTCAATAAAAAGGTTGGGATTGAATCTAATTTCTTCCAGGATTGAATCTATTTAAATAAAAAGGTTGTGATATAATCATATATGTTATAGTGTAGTATTACCAATTTTTTATATCCTATGATGTGTCCACATTCATTCCAGTATATCCATCAATTCCTCAGTTCTCCATATGGGGTTTTCAACAACACTCTGGCATAGATTTTTTTATTTGACCAGAACAACTTCTCCCAGAGTGGTAACTCCTCTATTAACCTACACATGATCTCTAGCATGATATCCTATAGCCAATTATAATATGTAACTAACTATGATGTGGATAAATCACTGAGTTTTGATATCTTATAGGTCTAAGGATCCCAAATTCTTTACTCATGTAAAATTTTGACCTTCCATGATTCAAGGAATAGATGTGGTGTAGACACCTTCTCTTCCAATGGGATTATAGTGTATCCTTATCTCTATGATGTGGAAACCTAGAAATCTATAGTGGATCCAAAATTTATTAAAAAAAATTCTATAAAGTGGTGTGACTAGCTATGTCATAGAAAAATAATCATGAGTCCCACATCAGAATTACCTCTAGAAAACCTAAAACATATAAGAAACTTCCTTCCCGAGGGGGCTGGGTGAGTTGGTTCAAGGTGGCGGCATCCTGTCGTTGAGGTTCCGGGTTCGAGTCCTCACAAAGGCAACACGCACTATACGCCAGCGATCATCTCTTCCCCTCGACTCTATGTGGAACTATCCCAAGCCCAAGGGTTGGCCACCTTGGACCTAGCTGAGGACATGCGGTGCGCAGGTGGGTAGGCTAGCTCAATACCTCGTTACATAACAACACATTTGCACTCAAAACAATTAGTTATATATTTTCCTCTAAGCGGCATCTTCCCAAGATCTCACAGTGGCTAGGGTTCCACCTCCTCTCCTTTTCCCCTTCCCCATCCGGCCTGGATCAGTTTGGCTCCCTCGGCCCTCGGCTCGGCATGGCGTCTTCATGCGTGACGCGTTTGGGTAAGATTCTCCGGCTTCCGCTCTCGGCGGTGTCAGATCGGTGGTGTTCTGGCCTGCGGCTTGGCGTGCTCGTGATTTTTGGTGATGAAATCTGTTCAACGAGGGATTTGGTGTTCTCGGTCGGCCATGTCTCTTCAGATATGTCATCCTCTGGCATCGATTTCATTCTGTCTCGGTTCTTCCGCCGCAACCTGGTCACCCCAAGTGGTTCCGGTGGGTTTCCGTGGGGCTTTGCGTCATTCTTCAGTTCTGGAGGGGGGATATTTTTTAATCTTGCTGATATTTTTTTCTTCAGGGTTTATGCCTGATTTCTTCTGGTTGTGATGTTGGTTTTTTTGTTTGGATTTGGATCTGGATTTTTGGTTTGCGTTTGGATTGTTTCGGCGTTCCGATGGCGGCGTGTTCCAAAAATGGTGGAGCATGATGGATGGTTGTATGGGTTTGAAGGAGTATTCTTGAAGATACAAGAGGAGAAATGGTGGAGTTTAAGAGGAGTATGTATTGGGTTTTTCTAATCTAGTGGTTGATGATGAATTTTTCTATTGAGCTGAGTTGCTGAAGGCATAGTTGAAGAGACACAGTTGAAGAAGGGATTTGTTGGTCTCTGTCTGATGTTGGTTTGATTCCTATGATATGTAATTGTATGATTTTGGATGGGACTTCTTTTTGGGTTTGGGAAAGATGTTCTCCCTCATCCATTTCCTTGTTTACTTCACTTTTTATTTCTCTTTAATAAATGGTCAGAGGTTTTGCCTCTGACTGACTTTCCTAGTATAAGAAACTTCCTCCCTTCATTAGCTCAATTGAGTCTGACTAGTGCCAATGCCTACCTACAGCCTCCCATGCCACCACGCATGTGAGAGGTTAAGAACCACCCACACTCCCTTGCATGTTCTGTGTCCTACCTTCATACACACCTATACCTGCATCCATGGGTGCTCACATGCACAACCCTATCGACCCTCTCGGGTATGTGGCCCCTGATCTCATCCACCATATTTTTTATAGGCTACTCATGTCATGGCCTTGAGTGGGATTGGAAATGTTTTTGTATACTTGCAAAAAAACATTGTGGAATATCATCCTCCTTTTATCATGTCAATTATGTCTTCCATGACATATTTTCCTCAAATTCAATACATTCTATAGTGTAGAGCATGAGCTGCGGTGTGTGGTCTATCTTTGAGAAAAAAAAACTCCTCTTCAACTACCTCCTTCCTCACCTTGTTAATAAACACATCCTATAGAAAATTCCAAAGGGATTTTTTCAAAAACTCTTAATAAAATCAAACTACCTTATGGATTCAAAAAATAATAATATTCTAGGATCATTATTCTCACTTAAACCTATAAATTTATCTCAACAACTTGTATACCTTATTGGATTTATTTGGTGTCACCATCCCTTATGGTTTTATCGTATAAACATCTTCCATAATTTTTCTATTGAGAAGGTGGTATTGATATCCATTTTCTATATTTAATGATCATAGAAGTTTGTTATGAAAATTATAATTCTAATTTATTTTATCTTGATGAATCATTCAAAGGTTTTTCTAGAGAGTATGCCTTGAAATCGCTTGAAACCTTCAGTAACCAATCATACATTATAGGTACTAACTTTAAAATCCATGTCTAGTTTCTTATTGAACACCCACCAATAAATATACATCAATAGGATAAATAACAAAAATACAAAACTAGATTTTGGCACATGGAATCCATTTCCATGTTCATATCAAATTTATAATTTTATATTTTCATCATTTATGGCTTCCTTATAGTATTAATTATTCTAATAAAATAATACATCACCTAAATTGGTAAATAAAAAATCACCACTTTGACTTTATCATTCCTATATAGTATGTGTCTCTGGAATAACTCATCCCAATAAGTCTAGTGGATTTTAGTGTTCATTTTCTAATTCAAGTTCACCTGGAGCCTTAACTTCATTGAATTTTAACTTTCACCCATAATCTCAAAAAGTTAATTGCTTCCCACCAATAGAAATACAATCAACCACTTAAATAATACCTTTCTATATTAGGGATAGTTATATTCTTATTAATATAGTATAATTAATTGTGATTCACTTTGTGCTCTTCTTAAAGTAATTTTGTTTCTAAAAATTAGCCTTAACAAATAGTTTTCATCAAAACATATAAAGATACCACAAAATGGATTTCTTTAATATTATAAATTATATGATATCCATGAGTCAACATAGTTGGAATATACTTATGTGTTAACATCATTATTTGTGAAAAAAGTCTTTAAAGGAATTATGTAAGACCTTAAATGAGTATAAAACTCACTATTGATCCACCTTTTACTACCATCATCGCTATGACGTGTATAAGGTAATGTGATTTTAGGAATAACTCCACTATACATTTTAATGATTGATGAATTCTTGGTTAATATATTCTCTAACTAATCTAACCAAAGAATATTATATATTTTAATAAGTATATTCACTACTCCAATTTACATTCCTAAAATCCCTTAAATAAATTGCATGTATTATATGAATTTACTTATATCTTCTCCTCATAATAGTTTACACATATCATATTAAATAGATTCTAGAAATTTTAGGGAAATAACACCTTTAATATATAATGGATTATTTGTCTTGAAAAATTACAAGCAATCATGTCAAAATACCTAAGAGCCTTATCTTTAAAGAGTCCAAACACCCTTTTGGGTATATACTTGACATTTAATTTTAATTTTACTTGATAAAGAATTATGTTTACATAACTGGGAATTATTTTATTCTTGTATTTTATATTCATCATTAATTGTTGATATTTTTAGAACTTTTATTCAAGTATAACTAAACTATTAATTAAGTTTGATATATCGTAACCACATTCATTTCAAATATGAAATAATGTATAATTATGTCTAGAAATAGACACTTAGATAATTGTTTTGGTAATAATAAATACAAAATAGTAGTTTTATGAGAATGAATAAACATGGTAATCTTGAAGTTATGATTTTATTTAACTTATATATGATTTAAGTACCATAAATAACTTGAATATTTACCTAAATTATTATAATATATTTTATCTTACTTGGTTCCTATATTTTGATACAAATATGTGAACCATATATTGAATTTAATACCCAAGAATAGAATTAAAATTTTTAACATGAAATGATGAATATAACTGAATTAGAAGCTTATGATTGCTTTTTCTTTAATCAATTTCAATTCCTCTTCGAGAAATTTTTTTCCTCATGTAAAGAATATTATCGCACATATATCACTCTCCCTATGAATCATTTTCTCCATTTATGGATTTTGTGAAAGTTTCATTGATTATGAACTTTTTATAGGATTTTAAACATTTTCCCTCACTCTATTCTCCAAAGGGGTGAGGAACAAATTTCCCACCAACCCTTATCAACTTATATAACCATAGTCAAAATATTATTATGGAGCTTCTCTATACTATTAATTTTATATTATTTAATGAATATACAGAATTTAGGTGATAAGGATGATAAAATGAGATTAATGAATAATTTATTATCCATATGGAAGCACAACCTCACCAACTGATCTATATACTTAAATATATTGAGTACATGATCACTAGATAGATATTCATCTTCCATTTTATAATTTTATAGTACAATTGAAATATCTATAATCTTAATCTTATCTTTCTCATTTTCAATTTCTTGGAGATAATTTATCATAGTGTATGCATCTATATATTTATATTGAATTTTTACCTCTCCAAACATAGTTGATCACAAAATTAAATGAACATATAAAGAATCCTTAATGTGTCTCATGTAGGACCCCTTATTACCCTCACTCACTCCCTAAAGGGGATGGTCAAGAATTGGGGATTCCAACACATATAACAAATCTTCTTGTAGAATTGAAGTACATAAGTGCATGTACCACATTTAGAAGTTTTTTTTGTGAGGGAATTTTCTTTTACCAATACCAATTGCAGTGTTCATATGGTTAAATTTACCATTTTCAAAAATAAATAAAAGAATATTATTTTTACTTTATCTCAATTACTAATTATTATGTAATTAATTATTTTAATATTTCACCCATTATTTTTTAATATTCAAAAATCCCTCACCATTAGATTCAAAATATCTATTTGTTCAGATATTTTAGTGGAAGAGATCCATATTACCATTAAAATAACATAGATGGAGGAATTAAAAAATTATTCAAAGTTATTTAATTAATATTTATTTTTTAACTACATTAACTCATATATATTTGATCTATTGAGTTGAATCCTCAATCCTGAAATCCTAAACTTGGATTTCCTTAACACTTGACTCTAAGTTACACTAAATATTTTTAAAGTAATATATCCTTATTTCTAATAAGTTTAAGTCGACCCAAGACCTTCATTATAACTCCTTGATAATTGAAATTATCCTAATGTGTTCCAGACCGATACTTTGAACTATGGTAGCAATCCAAATAAAGTGTTGAAAGGTGTTTTTAGAATTAATATTTTTATTGTTAGATTTTGCTTAACTTATGCATAAAAATAATTTATTTTATCCTACACCTTTTTTTAATATCATTTTAATTTTTATATAATTAATTAACCATGAATGATAAAATAATTTATGTATAATAGCTCAATTTTATTTTATCTTTATCATGATAGTTAATTTAATTATCTTATGTGATTCCATTTAATTATCTTTATAAAACATGCATGGAATGAATAAATAAACAATAATGAATGAACCAAATAAAATAAATATGTGATAAAATCAAGTTATTTTATCTAATGGTTAGTTTATCAAGTAATGATAAATCAACCTTGACCCTAGGGAATTAACTCCTGAGCTCACTCTTGGCTTGAGTTGCAACATTTCTTCATTATTGTCATGAATAGCCCCCACTAGTACTATAACAACCCAAGTAATCTTAATAGTAAATAAATTTCATGACTTATTAATATTTATGAATTATATTTTATAAATTTATATTCATTATAAGAATATTGAAAAAAAATTCAATCAAAAATGGAATATTTTTATTCCTACTAAATTTATTTACATGTATTATATAATTTTATTAAAAAATTTAATTTCAAAATTTTAGAATTTTAATTTGAAAAAATGAAATTCATTTTTAATATCATCAATTTAAAATTATCTTAGATTTAATTTTTTTGGATTTTTTGAAGAAAAAAATTGGGTGAATAGAAGAAAATACTAATGTTTAAGGAAAATGTACCTTTTTCTTACATTTACAAAGTTGCGTTATATTTTGGATTAGTTTTAAAATTTAATTAGTTAATTTTTATTAAAAATAATCAAATAAATTCCATTATAATCAACATTACACTTTATTTTGGTATAAAAACATTTTTATACTAAAAAAGAATTTTTTGGGAAAATGTTTTTATCATGTTTTGCGGGTTTATTTTAAAATTTATTCTAATTATTGGAATTTAATTTGATAAAATGGAATCCATATTTGGAATAATAATGTAAAAAAATAGTAATGAGTGTAACTGCCACAACCCTAGTATCCTAGATTCAGTGATTACTTTATTACATTGACACTTTATACAAGCAATTGTATCACGAGGGATTGAGTAGTTTATTAGTTTTGAAAAACTAGATACATTCTTGATTCTCAAATTACATTTGAAAACATAAAATACAACATAGTAATTTATTTTAGAAAATTATTATTTACTTTAGAATATATGGGTATATCAATCATAGTACACTTTTTGGAATCCTTAGAAGTTAAAAATGAAAGGGTGAGCTTGGATGCTCAGTAAGGGAATGTATACAGCAGAAGTTATCATAAAATAAACAAGGTGTGGATAATATAGAAGGAATAAATTATGATCAAATAATTTCATATAAATAATAAAATGATCTTTAAACCTATCCATAGATAACATAACTATTTTAATAATCACACTAATATTAATAATTGATTTCATAATGATGGAATGCATAATGTCGTACATCATAAAATTATTGTCTAGGCCTCATGCCAAGAAAACTCACATAAATGGGTAAGGAATAAGCCAAATAATCTACCTATTTCTTCTCATGAGACCTATTGATTCATCAAGGGGATATGTAATTTCAGTACCTACCTGTAAATTAATATGTCTAATGCATTCATCATGTGAATAAATAATAAAAATTAATCAACATGCCTTAAAAATCAATAACTATCTATACTAGAAGAACTAACATACAAATTCTTAATACTTTCCCTAGTAAAAATGATTATAATACATCTAGAAAAATATATTGGAAGGTATCATTAGATTATATGCTTGGTAAAGCATAGGATTCATCAAAGGATATTGACATAGATGAAAATAATTGTAAAATATCATTAGAAGATTTATTGAGGAAAATACCCTTTTAATTTTGAGACCATTATATTAAAATGAAGAAATTTATAGAATATTAGGAAAATAATTTTCTTGGAAAATAACAATGGAATCTTATAATGGAATATTCAAATAAAATAGTAGTCAAGATGGTAAGAAAATGTATTTGTGTGGTGTCTGTTGAACAAAGATTTTGTTCACACATTTGATAAAAAGAGCCTTATTTGGAAAATGAAAAGAATATTAACTTTAAACATTTTAATAGATATTATAACATGGGTAAAAATGGATCTAATAAATCATTTTATAATATTTAAAACATTATTTAAAACATTTTAAAGAAAATATGGATATGAAAGAAAAATATTCCCAATTTAATTGAAAAACAAAGTCGGTTTTCCTTTAAAATATTATTTTGGTCTTTTTGTGTGCCAAAGATATTAAAAATGGAACTAATTATTGAAAAATTAATAAATAAAAAAATGAGAATAAAATTTATGGGGTTTTACAAGAAGGATAATATCATTTCCCTAACATAAACTTAAATATAAATAATTCTGAATAAGGATGAGATTTTGAAATAAACCATTACCTCAGGTTCGACTTGCTTCATAAGATATTATAAACTTGTATATAATAACTTTAAATAGATTATAATTCTATAGAAATCCATATACATAATTATAATATCACATGTGATCTAATTATAACATCTTTACACTTGTTTATTAATAATTTCTTATTAAAATCATCATTTTTTAGTGTAAACTGTTTTGTTTTTCATGTAAGTTTTGGTTCGGTGGTTTTGGAACTTGAATATTTCTATAGTTATATCATATTAATAATGTTAATAATGATATAAATATAAAATATATTCATTTTATACATATTTTTAATCATTATTTAAATGTATACATGAAAAATAAATTATATCGCTTCTTGGAGGTGGTGGTCCACACGTACACACGAGCAATGTTGTCATTTTTTAACAGGTAGAAGGGTAAGAAGTTAAATGATATATTATATTTAAAGAATAAATATTATTTCATAAATATCATATATATTCATTATTTCCTTATTTATAATCATCCAAGTAAAGTGGTGATGAAAAACAGATTACACTGCCATGTAGAGACGATAGGCAGTACGTACGCACGAGCAATGTTTTCATTTTCCATAAGATGGAAAGGAGATTAATAAGGGTTTTCCATGAACATAATAAATTTTTATTATATGGAAGATATTTATGTTATTATAATATCACATATATAGAATATTTTAAGGTGTTATAAGAGGAAATAAAATTAAAACACTCAATTGAGGGTTATACTTATTCAAAAAATCTTCTTTGGCATACAACTTAAGCCTTCTAGGTTGTTCCTTTGATGAAACCAAAGCTTCTAGGTCATGGTTAAGGATTTTAGGAAATTATTTTTGTAGGTATTTTCTGATATAATAGGCTCTTTAAGTGTGTATAAGATATGAGGGGTGGTTCCCTTTTATAAGAAAGGGAAAAGAAACACTTGGAAATACTTAAAATATTTTAATAATAAAAAGAATTTTTCTTGTTCAATTAGATAAAAACTACCATAAATTATAATATGATAATTTTAAAGTCTAAATAAAACCAAACAATTAGTTTTATACTAGTTTATTTGGAATTTTACCCTCATCTCTTAGTAAAACATCTCGGTAAACTTGTTTTAACCCTAACTGTGGTAACAAAATTTTACTATTTTTACTATTCATCATGAAAAAAAACTAAGTTTACCTTAATACCTATTATTAATTATTCTAATTAAAAATATGGAATACATTTAAAAATATTCAATTTTTATAATTTTATGAAATCAATTTTAATATAAGTTCATAAAATATGATGAAAATCGTCTTTAGAAAAATGTTTATTTTAAGAATATAAATGATTTTATTGAAAAAGAAAGTATAATATTGATTAAAATGGAATTAATTGGATTATTTTAAATAAAATGATACTTATTTTTCTTTAAAATCAAACTAAAACTTAAATTAACCTTATAAATACTTGATTAAAAGATAAGAACTAAAAATAGTTTTTATTTGAACAAAAAACATGACATATATTTCCAAAATGTTAATCATGTATTTATATGTTCAATATTATATTTTTATTTAAATTATATTCCTTATTCAACATATATTTTTTATATAATTTGTTTTCATAATCTTTCAAGTTATTATTATATCATTATAATGTCTTAAAAGTGATAGTTTTATAAAATCAATATTTTTCACTATTCACCTAAAAATTATATATTTCTAAAAAATATCAAAAAATCACCCTAAGATGATTTTGACATGATAAATTCAAAAATTAAATTTATAATAACTGATAATTTATTTTTTTAATCACATTCATGAATAAATCCATGTGCATCATGTTGTTGTTTCTTTAGAAATAAAATCTATTGTATTTGAAAATTGCATGTTAAATTCTTAACTCATTCAAAAAATTCATCCTCTAAATTTATATAGTTTCACCTCATAAAAATATATTGGTAGTTTTTCATTATAACTTCTTTGGGTTCCCACATCACCTCTAATATCTTTTTATTTTTTCAAAGTTTCTTTACTGGTCGAGTTGTCTGATTCCTAAAAACTTATTATCTAGTGTAAATATCTAGATAGGATATTAAAAATAAGATAAATTAGGTTGAAATTATATTTCCTCAATGGTGATCACATAAATTTGATCTGGAATGTAGTTTCTTAATAAAGATATATGGAACACACAAGGAACTTTAGAGATGTTGGGTGGAATTTATAAATGGTAAGTTATAACTCCAATTCTTTCCAAAATTTCAAAAGGTCTGATGCACCTAGGACATAGTTTTCCTTTATTTTCAAACCTTATAACACCCTTCCACAGTGATACTTTCAAGAAAAAATGACCCGTACTTGAAATGTTAGTTCCTTCCTTAGGCTGTATGAATAGCTCTTTTACCTGCTTTGAGATTCTTTAATATGATTCTAAATAGTTTTCACTTTCACCATTGTCTTCTAAACAATATCTAGACCAATGAGGTTCCTTTCAACAATTTCATCCCAACAAGTTGGTGTATTAAACCTATTACCAAACAATGCTTCATATAGTTCCATTTGAATTCTTCAATGGAAGCTATTGTTATATAAAAATTCCAGCAAAGGTAAATATGGATCCCACATACCTTGAAAGTTAATCGAGAACAAAATAAACATATCCTATAATCTATGGATAATCCTTTCAAACTTCCCATCAATATTAGGATAATATGAGGTGCTCAAATATAGATTGGTTTCAATAACCTTCTTAATACTCTTCCAAAATTTTGATTTAAACTACAGATCGTGATTGGATTCAATTGAAATTGGTGTACCATGAAGTCTCACAAATTTATTAATATAGAGTCATGCAAGATTCTTAAGAGTTATATCTTCTCTTATAGTGAGAAAATATATGAACTTGGTAAGGTGATCGATAATAAACCATATCAAATCATTATTTATACTAGTATTTTTAAATCTTGTGAACAATTTCATACTAATTCCACCCCATTTTTATAGAAGAATTATTAGAGGTTGCATTACTCTTTTGGGATGTTGTTTATTAGCCTTTACCTATTGATAAACCAAGAATATTGATACATTGTATATAATTTCCCATTTCATATCATCCCACAAAACAATTTCCTTCAAATATTGATACATTTTGGTAGCTATAGGATTTATCTAATAATCATATATTCACATCAATTTTGGATAGAACACATAACCTCTTTCAAATTTTTTGAAAAATATATTCATAAAAGAAATAAACCAGTTCCCCCATTATTAACAGCATTGATTTTCTTTTATAAACTCTTATCATTGAGATAATAGATTTTTATCTCTTCCAATAAGGATGGTTTTCCAATAATTTTAAAAGGGGGTGATGTTTACCATTTTTTAATAATTCCCATATCCAATATTACTTAGTCCCTAAATATATAATCCTTATCAATCCTCATCATAGTTAGAACTCCATAATCTTTCATACTCAATGCATCAGTTGCCTTTTTAGCCTTCCTAGGGTGGTAGTATATTGGCCAATCAAAATCCTTGAGTAGCTCTAGACATCTCATTTTCCTCTTATTATTCTTACTATATGAAAATGTTTATTTTTAGATCTTTTTATTTGTATATATCTCACATATTTCACCATAGAGATAATATCACCATATCTTAAAAGAAAAAATCATGGTTTTCAACTCAAGATCATGGGTTGAATAGTTCTATTCATGGATATTTATTTACCTCGATACATAGAAAATAATTTTATCATTTTTCATAAGGAAACATCCAAGTACTTTCTTTAATGCATCATTATATATCATAAATCCATTCCATATCAATGGTAATATCAACACCATTGAAATGATCAACCATATATTTAATTCTTTAAAACATTCTTTACATTCCATTATACATAAGAACTCAATCCCTTTATGTGTCAACTTGGTTAACGGGTTTTCTAATGGGGAAATATATTGAATAAATCACAAATAGTACCATGTCAATCCAAGGAAACTACATACCTCAGTTATTTTTGTCAATGTAGGCCATTGTTTAAATACCTTTGTATATGTTGGATCAATTGATATTTTGTCCTTAGAGACAATATGTCCAAGAAAAGGAACTTCCTAAATTTATAATTCACACTTTCTAAATTTTATATATAACTCATTTTCTTTAAGATTATCAAGAATTATTTGTAAATGAATCATATTCTCTTCATAACTTTTGGAGTATACCAAGATATACTCAATAAATAACACAATGGAATTATCAAGATATTTCTTGAACAATATTTTCATTAGATACATAAAAAACATAGGTTACATTAGTTGGTCCAAATAGAATTACTACAAATTCATAACTTTCATACCTCAAAAAAATGTTGTCTTTGGAATATATTCCATCCTTACTCCAAATTAATGATACCCAGAATGAGGATCAATATTTAAAAAATATTTAGCTCCTTGAATTTTATCAAATAAGTCATCAATATGAGGAATATGATGTTTTTTTCATGGTAATGTAATTGGTTTCCCTATAATAAATTCACAACCTCATAGTTCTATCCTTCTTTTTTACAAATATAATAGGATCTCCCCATGGCAAAACACTTGGGAATATGAATACCTTATCACACAACTCCTACAAATATTTCTTTAACTCCACCAGCTACACTATGGCCACTCTGTAGGGAGTCTTAGATATAAGTTTCATGCCAGGGATGAATTCAATAGAAAACTCAACTTCACACTTAGGAGGGTGTTTGGGTAGTTATTCAAGAAACAATTCAATGTATTCTTTCACAATAAGAACATATTTTATCCTAGGGTTACCTTTCCTATTTATAGGTTGTGCTTACTCTTATTCTCCTAGGATTTAATTAAGAAGAGCTGCTAGGGGTGGATCCAAGAATGATTTAGATGATGAAGTATCTATTCTCAAGATAAGGAAATCTACATATTCATCACAAATCATGATCTCATTCTCTTGAAAATAAATTTTTTTCATTATACTTTGGAAGTAAATCCATACTAAGGATTATATCAAAGTATTCCATAGGTATAATAATCAAATTTGTGAATAGGGTACATCCATGAATCACAATGGGGATTGAATGACATACCTTTGTTGAAATAATATTTCCTCTAAGTGTATTGATTGATAATTCCCTTCTTAGTGTGTTAGTGAAATATTTAATTTTCTTGTAAAATATAGAAGATATAAAAGTGTGAGATGATCCAGAATTTAATAAACCATTATCTAAATTTGAAGTTATGATCAAAGAACCTTCCACCACATTTATAGGAACTTCAAATTTAACTGTAGTAATTTTATAAGCTAATCCTTATCCTCTTAGTCTCTTCTATGGTAATTTTTATTAATTGTTTGGGTATTGGTTGTCATAGTTACCCATCTCCTTATATTTAAATCACTATAATTTTATAGCTTCTCCATTACCCTTTCATTCATGAGAATGATGTAATTTTTATCCACACTTGAAGCAAACGCGTGTTCCTTTCAAGCATGTTCTAGGGTGCTTCCACCCATAAGCATCATATGATATAAATCCCCCTTATCTTCTTCACCTTATCTATTTTTTTACTTCATGTGGTGATCAATAATCCTCTTCTTCTCTTACTTTCCTTTTAAGTCATAAAACATGGAGAGTTCTTTATCTATCTTGATATCACATGATATTATATACTCATATAATGATAATTTTCAAGATAATAGTGCCCTTCAAAATATTGTATTTATCCTATAAAATAAATGATCAATATTCCTCTTTGGAATACGTACATAGTATATAACATGTATTGTTAACCTTGTAAAGTTGGATTCATACATAGCAACATTTTTCTATTTCTTTTTCATAGACTTAGGAATTGTCTCTCTATATCTTCTAGTTATTCATGAGGAAAATATTTTTTAAAGAAAACTACCTTAAAATTATTCCATTGTATGATCATTATTTCCTCCTCGTAATTAGTATTTTGAATCAATAAAAACCATTGATCTGCAACCCCCATGAGATGATATACCACCATGACAACCTTATCCCTTCCATTGCTTTCTAAAGAGAGAAATATATTTTCTAAGGAACTTATCCATTACTCATCTAATAATGGATTTGTGGTTCCATTGAATTATGGAGTCTATTGTCACATGAAATGTTCTAACATTGTTACACTACATTATGGATCAGCTGACTAATCCATACAGGCAAGACTATTGGTTATAACTCGAGTTAGTTGCCCCGATATAGTTGTAATTTTCTTAGTCCCAACACTATCTCTAGACCCAGCTTAATTTTCTTCCCCAATAAGCAAATCCCTAAATATATTGTTTAAATTGAAATGCTTTCCATTCCTTCATCTATGAGCTATTTCTAAACAATGGAATGCACTATATTATATCATAACATTATAAATCATAATTTATAATTCTAAAACTGGTGAAACACTTAATATAAATTGAAAATTTATCCATAGCTAATCTTAGGATCATAAGCTTAGTATCATTTGTAATATCTTCAAATCATACAAAAATAAAATATTTCATAATGGTTTGTAATGAGAGTGTGGAATAACAAAATCATATCCCCATCAGTGAAGATCACGTTAATATTCAATCTTCCCCTTTCAGAGTTGTTGCCTCTAGGTGAATCTATGTTACATCCACATTTGCATGTCAGTGTCAAGACATGGATGTATTTTCTATGAAACCACACATTATATACCTTACCAAAACTTCATGATATTATCCTATACTTAGACATATCCCTAGATTTTGTTATTGGATTATATTCTTTAATATATTTTTTCCTAAATCTAGTTCCCAAGATTTAAACTAGACTTACTTTGATACCAAATATAACAACCTTGGCCCTAATAGCCTAAATCCAATTATTACTTTATTATATTGGCAATAGATATAATCGATCACATCTCAAGGGATCAAGTAGTTTAGTATTCTTGAAAAAATAGATCCATGTTTGATTATAGCATTACATTTGAAAACATAAAATATAATATAGTAATTTACTTCAAAAAATTATTATTACTTCTATAATATCCTTTCATATTAATCACAATACACTTATTAGAATCCTAGGAAAGGAAATAAAATACAAGGGTGCTCTTAGATGATCAGTAAGGGAATGAATATAAAAGAATCTATCATGGAACAAATAAGGTATGAATAATATGGAAGTAATAAGTGATAATAAAATAATACCATATAAATAATAAAATTATATTGAAACCTATCCATGGATAACATAACTACTAAAATAATCACTTGGATTCCCATAAAATATTTCATAATGATGAAATGCATCATATCATGCATCTTAAACTTACCATCGAGGACCTTTTCCAAGATATCTTACATAAATGGGTAATACATATGACAAATACTCAAATTATTTTCTCTTGTGAGACTTAATAATACATTGATGGTATATGTAATTCAAGGAAACTCCCATAACAAAATAAATCCAATTCCTACATCATATTAATAAACAATAAAACTTAATCAAAATTACTTAATAATCAATAAATATCCATATTGGAAGAACTAGCATACTTACTGTTAATATTTTTCCAAAAACAATTATCATAATTCATCCATAGAAATATTGTGATGTTATCAATATAGTATATCCCCATTTAATAATAAGATTCATTAAAGTATATTGATATAGATGAAAATACTTCTAAAATATCATTGGAAGATTTCTTGAGGAAAATACCCTTTTTATTTAGAAATCGCTTATATTAAAATCTAAAATTTTCGATAATATCAGGGAAATAATTTTCTTTTAAAATAACCATGAAAACTTATAAATAAATATTTATATTAAGTATTATTCATGTTAGTGGGAAATTTTTTTTGTGCGGTGTATGTTAAAATAGATATTTCATTCACACCTTCGATAAAAAGTTTCTCATTAGGAAAATGAAAAGAAGATTACTTTTAAAACATTTTATAGAAATTAAAACATGAGAAAAATGAATTTAATCAATAATTTTAGAATAATCAAAACATTTTAAAGAAAATATGGTAATATAAGAAAATTATTCCATATTGAATTGAAAAACAAATTCAGTTTTCCTTTAAAACATTATTTTGGTTTTTTTGAGTGAAAAAGAATGTAAAATTGGAACTAACACTTCAAAAATTAATAAATAAATATCTGAGAATAAAATTTATGGGGTTTAATATAAAAATATTTTATCATTACCCCAATAGAAACTTTAACATAAACAATCTTGAATAAGGATGAGATTGTGAAATAAACCATTACCTCGGGTTTGACGTGATTTTTAAGTTCTTTTAAACTCCTATAAAATAAATTTAAATTTATTATAAATCTATAAAATAACCATATAAGTACTTATAATATCATATATAATCCACCTATAACATTTCAAATACCATTTATAGATAATTCCTTATTAAAATCATTGTTTCTAAGTGTTAACTGTTTTGTTTTTCATGTAAGTTTCGATTTGGTAGTTTTGGTCCTTGCATATTTATCAGGGTTAAATAATATAAATAATATTAATAATGGTATAAATATCATATATATTCATTATAAAAATATTTATAATCATTTTTGAATGGTAGGAATGAAAAATAAATCACATTTCTTCAAAGAGTTGGTAGTCCACAAATATGCATGAGCAGCGTCATCATTTTCTAATGGCTGGAAGGGTAGGAAGGTAAATGAATTACTATATTTAAATAATAATAATTATGTCATAAATATCATATATATTCATTATTTTCATCTTTATAACCATCCAAGTAATTTTTTTATGAAAAAAGAATTTCACCACTATGTGGAGATAGTAGGTTGTACATACGCATTAGCGATGTTTTCATTTTCAATGGGATGGAAAGGAGATGAATAAGGGTTTTTCCACCAGAATAATAAAATATAATTGAATTTAATATACTTATGTTATTATATGATCATGTTTATATAATATTTTAAGGATTTATAAGAGGGAATAAAATGAAAACACTTGGTTGAGAGTTATACCTCTTCTTCGAAAAAATCACTTTTGGCTTACACCTTAAGCCTTATAGGTTCATAATTTGATTAAATAAGAATCTATATTTAATTTTAAGGGATGTTAAAAAATTATTTGGTAAGTTATTGGATGATATAAGGGGCTATTTAAGAGTTTATATGAGAGGATATGTTGTGTCCATTTATAAATAAGGGAAAGAAAACACTTAGAATTACTTAAAATATATTAATAATATAAAGTATTTTTGTTTTTAAAGTGTCGCAAAACTTTCATCAATTATAATATTATAATTTTAAAGGCTAAATAAAACCAAAAAATGAGTTTTAGACAAGTTTATGTGAAATTTTTACCCTTATCTCTTAGTTTTACTCCTCGGTAAACCTATTTTAACCTTAACCATGGTAAAACTATTTACTGATTTTACTATTCATTATGACAAAAAATAATATGACCTTATTACTTAATATTAATTATAATAATTAAAAATATGGAATCCATTTTATAATATCCAATTAGTATAATTTTTATAAATTAATTTTAATATAAATGTGTAAAATGTAATGAAAACTATTTTTTAAAAAAATGTTTTTTTAAGCATAAAAATGATTTTACAAAAAATAAAGTTTAATGTTGATTATAGTGGAAATAATTAGATTATGTTAAATAAAATGATAATTATTTTTCTTTAAAACAAATCCAAAACCAAAATTAACCTTATAAATACTTGATTAAAAGTTAAGAACTAAATAGAGTTTTTATTTAAATAAAAAACATTACTTAGATTTCCAAAATGTTAAGCATATATTTCTATCTTCAACATTATATTTTTATATGAATTATATTAATTATTAAATATATTTTTAGTATATAAATTTTTTTATTAATATTTCATGTTATTCTTATATCATTATAATGTATTAAAAGTGGTAGTTTTTGTAAAATTAGTATTTTTCACTATTCACTCAAAAAATCAATTATTTCTTAAAGAATGTTAAAAAGGGTTAAAAATAAAATGATAAGGGTTAAATGACCTAAAAACTTGTATAAATACTATTTTATTGTCATATTTTGACCTTATCTCAAATATTATTTGAATATTAGTCATTTTTTAGCCATTTGGATTGAGTAAGACATTAATATATTTTAATCTTTTAAAATATTCCAAGTTTGTGCACTCCCTCACATATAAAAGGACACACACACTCTTCTATTATACACACTTCAAGAGCCTATTATAACAAAAAATACCTACCCAAATACCATACTAACATCCTTCCCCATGTTCTAGAGATCTTTCTTTGATCAGAATACCATCCTAAGAAGGATTTTGGTATGAACCTAAGGAGGATGTCCAAAGAAGAGGTATAGTTCTTAACTAAGTGGTTTATTTTTTATTTCTTATTTTACCTCCTTAAAATCTCTCCTAACCATTTTTATATAATAATATAACAATCTACCATATACTTAAATGTTATTATTCTCATGGTATAACCCTTATTCATCTAATTTTTCATCTAATGTAAAATGAAAACATCTTTTGCACGTTCACGCAGACTACCGCCTCACAAAGATGATGTATTTCATTTTTCATCAAAAAAAATATATATGGTCATAATAATGTATTAAAATGAAATAATATGAAATATATTATTTTAATTAATTTATTTAATGGTAAATAAATATTCTAATTATTTTTTTACCATTTAATGAAAAATTAAAAACATCGCTCATGCATACGTACAGATTGCTACCTCATGAAACGATGTATTATATTTTTAACCACTACCTCACAAGTATGGTATATATGGGTAGATTTATATAAATAATATTTTATTTATGATATAATTATTATTATATAAATATAAAATTATACTTACCATCTTTATATATTGTTTGCTGAAAAATGGAAACGTTACTCATGCGTACGTGCAGACTACCATCTCTATATTGTAATGGAATTCATTTTTCATAAGCATTTTAATAGTTAGTTATAAAATTATAATTAATGCATAAAAATTATAATTATTTTATTATTAAGATTTTGTGAATGATATAATCATAATTCATTTGACTATATTCCACCAACCAAATTCATTTTGAACATATGAGTCGAATATCCTCAAAACGTCTGACGTTAACTAAAATAATTATGTAATTTAATATAGAATGGGTAAAATTTAAAAAAATTAATAATAAAATTTAAAAAATTTATTAAGAAATTATATAATTAACATGAGTTTATTATTCAGGAATATAAAGAAAATATGTAACAAGTCAGACTCAAGGTAATGGATTTTCTTTTAAAACATTTTTTAAAATGTTTTAAACTCTTTCTCCACCATATACATGTTACTTTAAACATTTAAATAATGTTAATATTTATGATTAAAATGTTTTTAAAGGTAATTTTTTACTATATTTTACTTTCTTGACAAATGATTAAATAGTAATCTTTTCAACATTTTCTGTATTGGTTAATTTTAATTTTTTTCAAAAATTTCAAAAAGAATATTTTTTTAACATATATATATTGATTGATTTTTTCCATCACAATTATTCAATATCAATATTCCTTAAACATTTTCCATGGTTATATTCATAGAAAATATTTTTCTCAATGTTTTGTGAATTTTTATTTTTAAAATTTTTTCTAAAGAAATAGAAACTTTTTCCCATCTTTATGAGATAAATGAAAGTACTTTTCTTATGGGTTCAAAAGAGTTTTCTAAGGTATTTATAATTAAAAGGTACAATATTGAAATTTTTTTGTTCATGATATAATACTTTATAATTATAGATGATGATGGCTGAACCAGATACAACTTATACGATGGGGGATCCCGATACATCTTATACAATGGGTGATCCAGATACAACATATATGGTGGGTGAGCCAAATATATCTCTCCAATACATTGGATAATATTCCCCTTAGTAAAAGTAAAAAAGGAGGGAGTTAACTGGGGAGGTTTCTCCTGTGTATTTAATTAGGATCCATTTATTTCTAACATTAGTGAACATGGATTATGAATATAATGCTCTAAAATTCTTACAAGGGTTTAAATTTTCTTTCTATGGATTTTTAAGGTTTTATTTGAGAAAAAATTGGTTTCCCCATATTGATATGATTTATTTTATATGCTCAAAGAGTAATGTGAAAACGCTAAACATTTTATGGGTTTTTAGGTTTTTATTAGACTAATGGATTTCCTTCTTTTATATCTCTCACTAAACTTTTTTGTGATCATCCCAAGTTTTCGAATGTTTTTTATAGGGTCTAGTGATGAGTAGGAATAAATAATAAATCGAGTTTAAAGTCATGAAGTTTTTTCATGAAAATAAAATATGTTTCATTTTAAAAGTTTTATATTGTGTAAAAAATGGATACTAAGTGGATGTTTCCACTTTGAAATATATAGGTATGTTATGTAATTGTGATAATATGATTCTCCAAAACTCTAAACCAAAAATAACTCCAAGAATACAATAAATTGAATTCTAATCTAAAAACTTAAGAATATATAATACTTCAAGTTTGAGGCCTTATAGTTGGTCTCAGAGTGAAATTTTAAATATCTTTAGAGGTTATGATAATCTTAATATAATTCCATTGATAGATTCTATTTTATGGTTATATTGACATGATATAGAATTTGAATATTACCATATTGTTTCATCAAATCTATGTCTATTCAGATTGATTTTCAATAGAGGGAACTAGGAATCTAATGTATAAAAGTGTCGAGAGGAAAATATCCTTCCCAATCAGCAACCTAGAATGGTTGGAATTGGAATTGAGAAGTTTCTTATAGTGATTTATCACTTGAAATAGGCTATAATGGTAGTGGGATCCATGTTAGAGATCAACCATTTTCACCACAAAGGAACATGTCGATAGTTGACAATTTCATGAAAAAACACCCTCCAACTTTTGATAGAACCTCTAATCCAGTGGTATCCAAAGGATGGATCAATTATCTAGAAAAGATATTTTAATTCATGAGATGTTCATAATGTAAAAATATAACCCTTTATATTTATTATTTTGAAGGTGAAGCTGATTGGTGGGGTTTATTAGTTAAGAATATCAATGAGAGAGATAAACTTGATTCCAAGGAATATGATACATTTAAGAATATTTTCTTAGATAAATATATCCCTAAGGTTGTTAGACTCAAAATTGAGAAACAATTATTGGAATTAAGGAAAATAGAGGAGGATTCAGTAGCCTATTATATAGAAAATTTTACAAAATTGGACAAGTACACACCGAATTATATTTAGGACCTTGATAGTAAAATTAATATATTTTACTCAGGATTGAAACCATATTTACAAAGAGAGTTGGCTTCATGGGAATTTAAAAGTTTTGAGAAATTTGTTCAATGTGTTAATAAAATTGAGATGGATTATTTTGACACTTATGGGCCTCATGATGAAATGAGTAAGAAATGGTTAAGGTGTAAATAAATAGACAAATAGTTAAATAAAAAATATAGAGGTAATCCCCCAAGATGTTCCAAGTGGGGTAAAAATATTTTAGGGAATGTTTTATAGAATCTGGAAAGTGTTATAGGTGTGGTAAGTTTGGTCACATGACTTGTGAGTGTAAAGAAAAGAGTCATGATCAATCCAAGAATGGGGTAACACATATTCATCAAATGATGAGATGTTTTAATTAAAATTATTTAGTAAACTATGCTAATGAGTGTTTGAAGATAGTTACACATGGTGGAAATCATAAATATCAAAAGAAAAAAGGTGATTCAAAATCATTTTATACTATGATGATTAATGACAGGTCGTCTAATGAAGTTGTGATTTGTATATTACTTGTCTATTAAAATTATGTTGATGCCATGTTTGACTCTAGATCTTCACATTCCTTCATTTCTAATAAATTATGAATTCAAATAGGAACATCATCTCATAAAAAGAAGATGGAACTTTTGGTGAAAACTTATTATGGAATTATTAAAGTTACCAAGATTTATAAGATTCTTCATATTGTTATCAGTGGGATGATTTTTCTTGTAAATATTTTTGAATTTACTATAGTAGAGTATGATGTTATCTTGGGTGCGGATTAGATTTCATTTTATCATTCTAAGACAGATTTTAGATCTAATAAAGGTATATTCAATGATTTTACACCTTTTATAACATATTAAGAATATGATAAATTGATTAAATTTGGTAGTGAAAGTTACCTAAATCATATTATTGAAAAGAAATAAACTATTCAAATTAGTGATGTTTCAGTAGTAAATGGATATATAGATGTATTTACTTATAATTTTCCTAGTGTTATTCTTAGACATGAGGTTGATTTTATTGTTGACTTAGTTTCTGATGTTAATCCAATTTCAAAACCCCCTTATCGAATGTCTCAATTAGAACTTTTATAATTGAAAATGAATTTATTGGAATTTATTGATAAAGGTTTCATTCATCATATAAATTCATCATGGAGTGATCTTGTTTTATTATATTAAAAAATAAATGTGGTTTATTAAGGATTTACATTGATTATAAATCCTTTAATAACATCAATGTTAAGAATAAGTATTTTTTACATCATATCAATGATTTGTTTGATTAGTTATAGGAAGTGTAGTAGTTTTAAAATATTAATATCAGGTTAGGATACCATCATTTGAAGGTGAAGGAGGAATATATTCTAAATAATGAATTTTTATAAAGATATGGGCATTATGATTTTTTTGTTATGCCCTTTGGTTTGTCTAATGCATCATATGTATTCATGAATCTTATAAATAGAGTTTCTCATGACTATTTAGATAAGTTTTTGGTTGTTTTTATTAATGATATTTTAGTTCATTCTAAAATTAATTAGTATCATTAAATTCATATAAGTATTTTTTTCAAACCATGAAATAAAATAAGTTATATTAAAAATTTAGTAAATGTGAATTTTGGTTCTAGTTAATTTTATTCCTTGGGTATATTATTTATAAAGATGGAATAATTATTCAACCTATTAAAACTAAATTGGTCAAAGAATGACCAATTCCTATAAATGTCATAGATATTTTTATTTTATTGTATTAGAGGGTTACTATTGGTTGTTTGTTGAGAATTTTATTCGGTTATCTAGACCGCTAACTAAGTTAACTCTAAAATGATTTAAATTCATGTGGATAGAAGAGTGTGATGAATGTGTATAGGAACTAAAAATAATATTGGTGAATTCTCTATTTTTATCCCTATCCTCTAGAAATTGTGAATTTTTTATCCAGAGCGATGCTTCTTTGAAGAGACTTGGTTGTGATCTGATGCATAATAATCAGGTGATTGTTTATGCTTCATGTTAATTGAAACCTCATAAGCTAAACTATACTACACATGATACAGAACTTGATATTATGGTTTTTCTTTTAAAAATAAATATATTTCATTTATATGGAGTAAAATGAAAAAAAAATATTGATCATAAAAGTTTCTAGGTATATATTCACTCAAAAAGGGTTGAACATGAGGTATAAAAGATGTATTAAACTAATAAAGGATTATGATTTAACGATTCATTACCATCCAAGAAAATTAATTAAAGTAGCGTATTATTTGAGTCTAAAATATAATGCATCATTAACCATGTTATGTTTAGAATTTGGTCCTTTGGTAAATGATTTGATGAATACGGGACTAAAAATTATTCATGCGAGAACTTCCACTATTTTGTTTTAGGTGTCAATACAGTAATCATTGTCAAAAAAAACTAAACAAGATCAAAAGGGAGGTTTTTATTTTTAAGAATGGTTGGAACTAGTAAATAAAGGTAATTTTCCTGAATTTAACATTGAAAGGTACAAAGTTGTAAGATTTGGAAATAGGTTTTGTGTTTCGTTTATCTACCAATTGAAAAAATAATTGTTCAGAGAAGATCATAGCTCTCCCTTTTCTATTTATCTCAGAAGTAATAAGACATAAAAATACCTTATGGAGTATTACTAGAGGTATATAATGAAGAAAGATATTATATATTTGACCAATAAATATTTGACTTTTTAACAGGTTAAAGTTGAATGATAATTACCAAAAGGTATGATTTAGCCTTTCCCAACATTAGAGTGCAATTGGAAAAAATATATCCATGGATTTTGTGGTGTGATTTCAAAATAAATATTGAGGTAATAATGAAATTTGATTTATTATTAAGATATTTTGTCTTTATATTGTATTTATTAACTATATCTCAAGGATAAAGTAAACTTAAATTGAGTTAATCTCTCTATTATACCTGACTATAATTTCAAGTTTACTTTTAATTTTTTGAAAGGACTTAAAAATTAATTAGGTACTAAATTGAATTTTAGTATACCTTTTTATCCTCAATGTAATGGAAAATAATATAAAATTATTTAGAATTTGTAAGAGATATTTCGATCATATTTAATGGATTTCCAAGGAATTTGGGATTAGAATCTTTCATTATTTGAGTTTTCTTAAAATAAGAGTTTTTATTCCAGTATAACAATGAAACCTTTTGAGACATTATATCTAAAGTGGTGTAAAACTCTAGCTTATTAGGATGAAGTAGGTAAAAGGAAGTTTTTGGGACCAATGTTTATAAAGGATATGGTTGATAAGGTAAAGATTATTTATCATCACATGATAGCATCATAAAATAGGAAAAATAATTATGATGATATCTGAAGGAAATATCCTTCATTCGGGGCAGGAGATCATATTTTCATTAAAGGATTTCCATGGGAAAATTTTATGTGCTTTAGCAGAAAGGGTAAGTTCAGTTTGTTGTTCATTATAACATATGAAATTAAAGAGAAATTTGGATCACTTTCTTACCAAGTGGTATTTACATTGATTTTATATCAGGTATATGATGTGTTTCATTTTTCTTTATTAAGCAAATATATGTTAGATGAATCTCATGTTTTAATCCCTGAAGTAATACAGTTAGAAAAGAATCTTTTATATTAGAAATAATTGGTTTGTATTCTTGATCATAGAGAGTGGTTTTTGCATAATAATGTGATTCATCAAGTAAATTTTCTATAGAAATCCCATATAGTTGAAGAAGTAAAACGATAAACATAAAATTATATGAAGGGAAAATATCCTCACTTGTTTAAGTAATGAATAAAATTTTGTGGATGCAATTTCCAAAAGGGGGAATACTATAAAAACCTAGGTAATGTTAATATAAAATCAATTTTATGAATTATTAATATTCATTTATATTTTCTATAGTTATATTATTAATAATAATAATAAGTAATTTTTTAATCAAAAAGGAAATAGTTTTATTCTTACTAAATTTGTTTACATGTATTATATGGTTTTATTTAAAAAATTAATTTCAAAAATTAATTTTAATATAAAAAATTTATAATTTTAATTGGAAAATTGTAACTTTATTTTTTTTATCAAAAAGTAAAAATTATCTTGGAGTGAATTTTTGGAAATTTTCTGAAAAAAAAATTGATTTTTTTATAAATAGTGGAAAATACCAATTTTTAAGAAAACTATCATTTCATTGTTTTATTTAAAAAAATTGTTATATTTTGGATTGGATTTAAAATTTCATTAGTAATTTTTTATTAAAAATAATCAAAAAAATTATTTAAATCAACATTATATTTGATTTTAATATGAAAACCTTTTTATACTTAGGAATGCATTTTCTGGAAAACATTTTTTCAATGTGTTTAGTGGTATTATTTTAAAAGTAATTTCTTTAAATTATAGGAATTAAATTTTATAATATGTAATCCATATTTATAATCATAATTTCCAAAAATTTTAATGAGTCTGGTTCTATTTTTGGTCATTATAAATAGTAATTTTGGTAAAAAAGTCAGTTCCATGGTAAGAGTAAAAATTTGTTACAACTAAAATGATAAGGTTGAAAATGACATAAAAACTTGTATAAATCCTATTTTATTTTCATATTCTAACCATATATCATATATTATTCAAATATGATTCATTATGGATCTATTTCTCTTGGTCAATACATTAATATATTTTAATCTTTTGAAAAAATCCAAGTTATTCTTCCCTCACACTTATAAAAGGAAACCCTCCAATGCTCTTCTAAAGACTTTAAGAGCCTCTTATATCAGCTAATTCCTACACAAATCCATTCTTAAAAATACTAACCATGTTCTATAGGTCTTCATTTTATCATAATACATAACGAGAAAATGACCATATAGAAACACTTCTATTACCATAGTTTTTGAAAATTATGGTTGTAGGTAGCCTATAGTCACGATTTCTATAAACCTAACATATATCCATGTTTATATGAAATTGTGTTGGTCGGTTTTGTGGGAACACCAAAACAATCATGAGATTGTCAGGAAAGGGCTACTGCCATGGTTTACTAATTTGTGGCCATAGCCACTTGAGGCCACAGTTTAAACTATACACATAACCACCTATTTCCACAGTTTAAACCAAGGCCATAGGAACCTATTTCCATGGTTTAAATTGTGGATATATCCACCTATTTCCATAGTTTACACCATGGATACGGTCACCTAAATCCATTGTTTAAACTGTGGCTATAGGTTTTTTATTTTTTAAATGTTTACTAATTATAATTATATATAAATATATATAGTTTTATATGTATATATATATATATATTGTAGATATTAGCATAGTGGTAAAGTTTTGGAAATAATTTATAAGAGGTTATAGGAACAAACCTCACCAAAAAAATTATTTTTTAAGACTATTGCCACAGTTTCAAATTGTGGCCATAGCCACCTAAGATCACAGTTTGAAACTATAGACATAGCCACATAATGCCATGGTTTGAAACCATGGCTATATAAACCTATTTACATGTTTTAAACCATGGTTATATCCACCTTTTACCATGGTTTAAACCATGGATATAGCCACCTGTTTACACAGTTTAAACCATGAATATATCCACTAATTTTCACTGTTTAAACATTGGCTATAGCCACCTATTTTTATATTTTAAAACAAGGATATATTTACCTATTTCCATGGTTTAAACTGTGGCTATAGGCTAGACCATATTACAACGGATATAGTGGACACAGTTCAATTAAACCATAGCCTTATACTATAGACATAGTTTTTTATCCTATTTCCATAGTTTTAAACCATGAAAATAGGATGTTTTTGTAGTTATGATACCATCCTAATAAGGCTTTAGGTATAAACCTAAGTGTAAGAACCTATTTTTACTATCAGGTATATCTCTTTTTAATTTTGGTCTAATTCATTATTTTGGACCTAATATGGATTCATAATGAGTTCATAGAGGTCACAGGGGCCTTTGGGACTTTTTCAGAGCTTGAAATCTTGACTGATGGAAAAAATGCACTAGTTGCACGATTAATAGAAACCATGTGAGACATTCAACATGGTTTTCCTAACCATGTGGGGCTTAAAAGTGGAGATTAGGAGGTCACATAGTTTAGGTAAATCGTGCAACCTTATGTGCACACATGTACAAAAAATGTAAACATATTAACAGAGGTGTTTTACATGGTTATCATACATTTTCCCTAACCATGCGACCTAACCATTCATGTTCCCTCCTTAGTAGTGACCCAAGCATGGTTGGTGCATGGTTTTTCCAACCGTTCTTCCAAATCTTGTGCCCCTATTTTTTTAGGGTAAAATTACAAAAATACCCTTAATGAATTATGAGCCTTACCCCTCCTCTTATTTTTATCTTCTAGTTGATAAAGTCCATCTATCCTCCCATTTTGAGCTCTAAAAGCCATCTTTTGTTGGTTTTGATCCCATTATTCCGTCCAAAGTCTAATTCAATCCTCATTAGTCTCATTGTATGTGCATAGGTAAGTAATCTATTCATCTTGAGCTATTTTTTTCTTATTTATATTGATGAAACTATTTATATGTAGGCTTATATGCCCTGATTTCAGGTCATTGATCCATTCTTCAATTTTCTTCTGATTCGGGCCAAACTAAAGGCCGATACTAGATGTGGAGAGTTATATGAGCTTAAGGTATATGGTATATGACTCATCCTTATCATTGTGTGCACACTAATTTCATCGAGTGATAACTATTATATTCATGTTCATTTCTTATATTCATCATGCTCATATTCTAAATCCATTACTATATATTATTATCATGACATTTGAGGTTGAGACATCAACACTTTCCACTCTAAGTAGGGTGTTTCTTCAATTATTCCTTGGTAGAACATGTGGGTTTACCTTTGACATTGTTCGGGTATGGTTATTAACCTTTCTATTGGTAATCCCTCTTTAATTAGATAAAATATGAATTGTTAAATAGATATCACCCTATATTACCACTTGAACCTTCTAAGGTAAGTGTTTGAATCAATTAAATGAATCTCAATTATAAATGGAAAGTATAATATATGTATCACTTGGCCCATTGAAATTTAATTAATTGACTTGGTTTCATGCTCGTAGCACACTTTTCTATGATTAATGAAAGGCAGTGGAGTGAACCAAATTATTGACTAATTAATTAAAATGCTAAATGGTTTCATGTCCTTTCTATGTCTTGTCACACTAATGAATAGTATAGAATAAACCAAATTAAATTATTAAAAGGAATGAGTATTACATGGGCTAGTTTATTAGATGATTCAAGTATAAGGTGCATATTGAATATGGACCTATTCATATTTATAGAAGTGGTCAAACTTGATCGATCCTTAGATTCCAGAGTAAATACCTTGAGAACTCATGGGCCCCATTCTGGTTCAAGGATGTCGGTTGCCAATGGAGATACCCACCTTGGAGTATATGTTTTTTTCTACTAGTGTATTCCTAGCATGAAACCATAGGATCCCTCCATTATCATTCATATATTATAATTCCTTGGATACACTCCTTGGATCAATCTTGATGTCTATAGAAATGTGACGCCATGGATACACCCATTGGGCGCAGTCATTTCTTATCCTGTTTTACCTTGGATGAGATCCTTATACTCAGTTAAAATCATATTATGGTAGAATAACTTGGGTTATTCCCATTGGATTACACTCATACCCCTTATATTCAGGCTATAGATTATTACTGAGTTGGCTCGACTCCTAAGGTCAAGCATGCCTTGGTTATTACCTTGGATCCTCTTCATTATTATCATCATTACATACTGACTTGTTATATATTAGATCCTTTATTAATATTATCATGATATAATATCATTTCTATTTACACCTCACATGACTTATTATATAAACCGAACTCAAATGAATTCATTAAATGATCTCATGTTCAAACACATTACTAGCTGAGGCAGAAGCAGGTATCGGGGTATTTACATTATTGTATTGTCTTTACTTTCATTTATACCTGCACACTATTTCAGTTTATTTTCATAGACTGGATGGTATATAAATCATTGTTGTTGGCCTACTAATATTTATGTCACGCCCTTTCCAAGCCGTCATTGGTACTTTGAAAAATTACATGTATATAGGTGTTGATAAAGGGAAGCGTCCCATTTTGGAAACCTGATCTTTCTTGGTTGTATTATGATGGATCTTGGTATCATATGACTAAGACATACTTCATTGTTTTGGATAGTTTTTGGCTTATATTTTGTTCTTTTGTATATCATGTATTTCCTAATGCTTTGTATCCATGTTTTCCTTCTTTATAGAGACATGACATACATTATTATCATCTTTTGTATATGATTCAGTTTCCATCTTTTAGTATTATTAAAAGTTTATTTAGTTTTTATTATTTCCTATAATACTTTACACTATGGTGTTTTACTGTTCTAGTGTTTATAGTGTCTATTTTTTTCGATTCCATCACTTCAGAAATGCTTCCACTATTTACCTGCTATAGTTGTTATATTTTGTGCTACACTCTAGTAATGGGGGCATAGTCTCCCCAAGGATATAACCTAGGACATCCCTTATGGTTGGAAGCCTATAAAATATGGGTAGTAACACTTGAACCCATGTGGAAAACTAATCGTTGGGCACCTTTGAGTGGCACCAAGGCTCGGGATGTCACGCTAAGGAACTTTTCTGAAGAAGAGGTATAGTTCTTAACTAGGTGATTTATTTTTTATTTCTTCTCTTCCCTCCTTAAAATATATCCTAACCATTATAATATTATAACATATGTATTTCCTATATAATTAAATTTTTTATTTTTATTTTATAAAACTTTTTCATCTACTTATCCATATAATGGAAAATGAAAACATCTTTAGTGTGTATGCACGAATTATCGTCACGCGAAGATGATGTATTTCATTTTTCATCACCAAATCTTATAGTTCATCATAATAATGGATAAAAATAAAATAGTATGATATATATGATATAAATTTCATTATTTAATAGAAAATAAATTTTATAATTATTTATTTACCATTCAAAAATAAAATAAAAACATCGCTTACATGTACATGTGAACTACCGCCACACGAACCGATTTATTTTATTTTTCATAACTAACTAAAAAGGATGGTATATATAAGTGTATTTAAATAAATAATATTATATTTATGATATAATAATAATTTTTTAAATATATAATTATACTTACCTTATTTCCTTCATGTTTATTAAAAAATGGAAATGTTACTCATGCATGCGTAGGGACTACCATCTTCATGTTGTAACATTATTCATTTTTCATAGCCATATTTTATAGTTGGTTATTAAAGTATAATTAATGCATAAAATTATATTCATATCATGATTAAGATTATTTAAATGATATAATCATGATCCATTTGACCATAGTCAACCTATCGAAGTCATTTTGGATATATGAGATGAATATCATCAAAACGTCTGGTGTGAACTTAATTAATTGAGTAATTGAATATGACATGGGTAAAAGTGAAACAAAAGGAATAATAAACTTGAAAAATTTTATTAATAAATTAAATAATTAATATAAGTTTATTATTCAAGAAGATAAAGAATGTACGCGACAAGTCAAAATCAAGGTAAGGGGTTTTCTTTTAAAATGTTGCTTAAAATGTTTTAAACTCTTTCTCCATCATATCCATGTTCTTATAAATATTTAAAGAATGTTATTATTTATGATTAAAAGTTTATTAAAATTATTTTTTAATATATTTTAATTTATTTAAAAAAAAATTAGGATTAATCTTTTCAATGTTTTCCATATGAGTTAATTTCAATTTTTTTACAAAAGTGAAAAGGAATATTTTTTTAGTATTGTAGGGTCTTGAAAACTTCTCAAAGGAAAGTAAATTCTCCCAAAAGCACTTTTAATAAGTTAGTAAACATTATCATGGGTCTAGTAAGGTAAATGGATGAAAATTTAATTGCAAATTTGAGAATAAATTTGAAGAAATCAAATTTTTCAAGAGTTTTAAGTGGACCACGTACCATCACTGAGAAAGGTTCACAGGGTGCATGAACCACGAACCATCGGTACACGGAAAAACTAGTGAGGTGCTAACTCGCTGGGCAATGTCCATACAACCCAAGATTCTATGAACCATGTCATTAGGAAAATCAAGAGTGGGAACGCCATTCATGTACCATCCCATTAACTCAGCAGTTCGCGGATGAAGCAAGCCGGTAGAGTTCCGCGAACCACGAACTGTGAAACACGACCTATGCAAACCCTGGTTGACCAAGTCTTCCATGGGTTGAGATTTATCTTCATGGGATTCCACAAATGGTGTCTCATTCCCATATATATGATATCCCCAATGCTTTATAAAATAAGCATAGGAGGAAGTGAAAGGGGATGAATGATGAAAACATGAAGGAGATCCTAGAGGTTAGAAGAAAGAATTTGGAGGGTATTATGACTTTGGTTTCAAATCATCAACAAAGTGAAAACCATGAATCATTTTTCCATAGGTACAACCATCTGCGAACCATAAAAATAATGAAATTAATAACAATTGGTGAACTGCAAACCTAATTGGAACCATCACAAACCATAAATTCCTTGTAGATGAACTCCCTATGAACCACAGGTTCCAGAACCCTTCTTCAATACGGTGTTTCGCATAGTGCAATGCTATGTGGATTTAACCCTACACTATGTACCACATAAGTATGTGGGTGGAACCCAAAGCCATGTGACAAACCATATCAAGTACCACATACCACTTTGGTACGTGGTGGTCCACACCTAAGTCTGTATACTACTTTGGTACGCGAACGACCCCTCTACCCACATAGCACTATGGTATACAGGGCTCCCCCCATCCTACATGAGAAAATAGTATTCGGAGTGGGGAGTCCTTTGGTGTCCTTCCCTCCATCTCCAATCTCACCCCTCCATTACCATCCAGTCCTCCATAGATCCTCCACGAACCAGTTCACCGGAAACAATCCAAAGCCTCCTCAAAATCCATTGGCCTCGTATAATTAGATCATCATGAGCATCAATGTGCCTCTTTGAGCCTACATACCCAATATAAGTAGAGTAATGAAGGTTATCCCAACAATATTTCAGACCCTCGGAATGTCCATGAGTCTACATTCTTAAGGTAACCCTGAGTCCAACCTTGGGATATTGACATGAATCTCCCCATTCTTAGGATTAAGGGTGATCACTTTATTTCCCATTCATTGAGGAATGGTGATCAGTTGAAGGAATCGTTCTCATTTTTCCTTTCAATGAGAGGTGACATTTCTACCCTTTCCCAGAATACATTTTGGGGCACTACCATTGAGGTAAGCCCCTAACCGTCCGAGAGCGCAGTCACATGACCTCCAATGTCATCCCACATTAAAGGGTTCATCGCTCTGTGACCTCACCCACCATCGCCTCAGCTTCTTTCATCATAGGCCCAACCTCTTACATCAGCTGGAGAGAAGGTGTGTGGCTTGTTGAATCTCTCACATCCTATTGTTTCTCCCACCGAGTATGAATCACGTGAGATTAGTGATTTTTGATGATCACAATATCCACGCAAAACCCCACCCAAAATGAACTATTAGAACTTTGATTCCTATTCCAACCAGGATACATAGGAAGCCTTCTTAAAGTCCTAAGCTTAAATGGGTTCCCTTCCAAAAGGTTCCACCCAATCATGTCCCTCCAAACGGGCAACCTCCATGCACAAGCCCCACCCAAAATGAACTACGTAAACTCTGATTCCTATTCAAATCAGGATACGTAGGATGCCTTCTTGAAGGCCCGATCTCAAATGGGTACCCTTCCAAAAGGGTCCACCCAATTATGCCCCAAACAAATGGGCCTCCTCTCAGGACCATGTCTCAAGCTAACCGAACTACGTGGGATCTGATTCCTCTCACAAAGATATGTAGGAATCCCATCTTATGGTTCCGACCTCAACATAAAACCACCTTCTGTATCTCCTGGATGACGATAAACTCTAGAGTTACTTATTGTATGGATTAAGTCATCATTGCCTCTATAGAATCAAATCTATGTATATCCATGATGATCTTGCGACCCAGGGGTAGCCAGTGGATACACTCTTAGAGAATGAACAGAGGATTCATGAACATATGAACATGATTTAAATATATAAGAGATTCTTGGAATAGGAAATAATTCCCCCCAAAAGGGTTTGATGAGCTCGACCTCCCATAATCTCGACCAATGGAGTCCTTAAGTGTCGTTGTCCAAATCATCATCCAACGAGTGCCTTACTTTGGAAAATAGGCCCATGAATCATGGATTCCAAGGTCTTTGGGTGTTTATGCCTCCATGAATAAACCTGTTGGAGACCATCTAAGGAAATCACATCCTAAGAGGACTGATTTTACAAATACTTAACCGCATGCAATCGCCCACTGGGACCATTTGGATGTGGCACCTCCTTCGTAATGTGGAAGGGACAAATTGCCCAGTCCCCACGGGGTCAATCCAATTCCCCCTAAAGGATAACGATGTGGATCATGCTAAAATAAAGATAGTGACGTGAAAGTATCTATAGTGACGGAAAAATTCTTGTCACTCGTCAAACCATTTTTAATTTTTCCAAAATGCGTACACGCATCACCTTAGGTTGAAAAAAAACGGTGAACCCAATGTGAATCCTCAACTAAGGTGGTGGTTTTACCCCACTAAAGCCCCTTTGCCTCACAAAAAAGGGGAAGGGGCTAAGATGAATCTTCAAATATGAATATGATCAAGAAATACTACTTTGATGAGGTTTTATTTTCTATATATGTCATATACATGTATTGCAGGTTTCCACGGAGCAACCTTAGATCCAAATGGAATCCCTAAAAAAGGTAGACACGCACCTCAGTGATCCCACAGGTATCTAGGGCCCTGCTAAAGAGCAGGACCCCCTCTCCAACTCAGTGTCTTCAATGATGGGTATCCAACATGCAGATTAAAGAGTACCACCAAAATGGTACTCTCCCCATAGTGGAGGCCACAAGATAATCCCTCCGATCTGAAAAATCCCTCTAGATGCCTCCCCAGCCCTAGTCAGCACCCCAGCACAAGGAGGACCTAGTGGTCATCTCGAACCACTTCAGGATCCTGTCCCCAGAGTGTGACAACAAGTACCTCCCTTATCTCAGGAAGGTAGATAAAGTTGATGTTGATGACTTCACCTCAACTGCACAGGGGTCCTACTCACGGGACCCTTCCAGAGAGCATCGCCGCCAACACTAGGAGACAAAGTATCTCAACATGAAGAGGATCTTATGATGAGGGCACCTACTGATGTCCAAAAGACACAGGGGCCTCAGGCTACCCACCGAAGGTGGAAAACAGACAATCAGGAGTAGGCCATAACCCTGATTACTGATGAGGAAGTCTGCCATACAAACGTGGTGGAATTAAATATACAAACATACAACTCTTTCCCCTCCACTCAAGCCCATCATAGAAATAGGTTGGCACTATATGAGTATGCACACATCCCTACTAGTGCTCACCGGTCCCGCTATGCAGACAGAGTGAAAAACTACAGGTAGATGAAAATATCTACCAATGCATAAGAATCCTGTCACCTAAATAAGATGGAAACTAGCTATAGGAAGGAACAAATACCTACTGATGTATATCAAGCCCACCATCCAAATAGGGTAGAAAAAAATATGATCAAAGTCAAATTCCTACAGATGAATACAAATCCCGTGAGACAAATACAGTGGAAAGTGAGTAGATGCAAATTTCGGCTCATGAATATGAATCCCACCAGTCAAATACGGTGGCAATCATAGAAGAAAACTGTTGGAATACTTGTTCCTCTATCCTGACACAAGAGAATTGCTAGTACCTATTAGAAGCCTATGGAGGATTGGAGGAGGAATAAACTCTAGCTCTGACATTAGAATGGGCCTTCATACCGGTTCTATCCAAAGATGTATCTCAGTACATTATGGAAATGATGGAAGATCAGAAGTTGGTTCCAGACCATATCCTCCAAAAATGTCAAGATATAATTGCATCGACGGCAAAGGTAGGGAACCAGGCCCATGAATAGGTTTCCTTGAATGAAATGACATACCTACAAAATGGGTTAGTTGCTTCGGAGCAGTTATGCATCCCTGCTCAATTATAGGAGGGTCGATTCCAATATCCCATGATACATGGACAACTGGATTCAGAAAAAATACTTGTTCTAACTTGGGGATGCCAGTCCAACATGGTGGCTGCTCTAGAGCAGGCATATATCCCTTCCAAAATTCAAGATGTATATCGGTGTATCCCAATGGAATCATGGGAACCAAATAAATAGAGACCCATATATGAAGGTTGTTACCAATAGAAGATGGCCCCGGTTACCCACAAGAGAGCGCCCAAAAATTAAATGCGCCAAAGTTAACCGAAAAATGAAGATCATATACATGACACCACTATGTGGGAAGATGGATTTCTTGAATTCATTGAGTATATATCAATAAAGGCTCAAGAACCTTTTAGTCCATTTCCAAATTATGGAAGTGGTAGTATAATTTACGAAGATACTTCCTGCAGTATTTCTACTAGCAGCTCTGAAGGTCCTCCCTAGAGCACCCATGGGGGGATTACTCTATGGTCCAGGAATGATTGATCATGAGAGTCTACCTCCTGATGTATATTAGGGTAGCCCTCCCCTTGACTGAAATATCAGACAACAATAAGTCCCTCCCCTTACTATCATTTATCCTAATGGTCCTCCCTAGGGTATACTCTGCAGATATGCTTCTCCTTGCAGTCGGACATCAAGTCAAAATGGTAGTCCTCTACATGATGGTATCCACTATGAAGGCCCTCACTGAAATGGTAGTTATTGTAAAGGCCCTTCCCACAGTAACAACAATCAATGAGAAGGTCCTCCCCTCATTTCAGTACATCCTGAAGTCCCTCCCTAGGATGTACACTGCAGAAATTCTACCTATATCTAGATATCAGGTTGTGATAGTAGTCCTCGCCATCATAGTAGTTATAGATAAGGTCCTCCCCTCAGTGACATCAAGAAGCAAGAAGGTCCTCCCCATGATACATATCACCCTAAAGGTTCGCCCCAAGGTATACACTGTAGGGACATTCCCTATGGTCGGCCATCAAGTTGCAATGGAAACCCTCTCCATTACAGAACCAATTGTAATGTCCCACCCCACAATCAAAATTCACACTATAAAGAAGGTCCTCCCCTTACCAGGAAAAATTTTAAAAATCCCTCTTGCATTGAGGTACTCAGAAAGATGGAGTTAGACATGTCAGACACTCTGTCTATAATGAGTGATATATTTTCTCGACCAGAGGATGGTTTGGGGCTATGCACATCTTCTGAGCCACCACTATTCCGTTCACATATCAATGAGGCTCCTACCAAACCTACTGCTTGGAATGAAATTATTAAGTAGTCAAGATGGTAATATCAAGTAGAGGATTCCCTTGAAGAAAAACAACAGGATATGTTACTCGTGAGAAGACAAATATCTGAGGATAATATACCAGTGATGTATTGACCCATGACCACTTCTTACTTAGACATACCAAGGGAGTTGTCTAAGGAATGTATGCATAACATTAACCTCAATATTTGGATGACTCTTCATCAGCTAAAAGAAAATTTCTTTCCCTGTAAAGGGTATACAGACCATGTCAATAAATTAGGAGATCTTCACCATCTAATTGACCTAAAATCCCTCCCGTCTGCATAGAGGCTACAATCAGAAAGGTGAAAGAAAAAGTTTGAACTTGAATGTCTCCACGTGCTACACAATTTGTGTTTCCTCATTTGGGATTACCCGTATGGGGTTTATATTCGGGGATAGGGAGACCATGGAGCTCTGCACTTCACCCCATGCCCCATATAGCAGACCCCATTGAAAATGAAATCTTGCAATGTCATTACCCAAAGGCAGTAATCAAATGAAATCCCAGCTCATGAAAGCTGGAATGATCAATAAGAACTGGTCTTGAGTAAGTCTCAAAAGCATCAGGCCCGATGAGATCAATCCATCAAGAAGCTTCTGATCCAAGCAACTGAGAACATCCAGCAGGCTTCTCGCCTCAAGGAAGCTAACCAAAAAGCAATGTTCATGTCCTCTAAAGTAAATAAATACTATAGAAATCCAGCTCCATACCCAGCTTACACCCACGTAGAAGTGTGTGGAATCAAAAAGGTAGCAATAGCAGCAGCTACCGCCAAAATATGGAAGCAACCCAATCCCTCAAGACTAAGGGCATTTTTAACCCAAAATTCTCTTATAATACTAACAAATTCAAGCCATCTTGCATCAACGGAATAATGGGAGAAACCCCAACCCATGGGGTTGGGGGAATTTTTACCTCAAATTCCTGCACAACGTACGTCTGTCTTCTCCAATCTGGGAAGAATGATGAGTAGAGCGGTCACCCATTCAACCCCATCTTGTGGATTATACCCTCCAAGATGAAGGAATGTTGAGAGGTCAAATTAGGTCTCCCTTAGGTTCAATATTTTCCAATAAATCCATAGGATATTATAGAATGGAAGGATAAATTCCAACAAAGGATGCAAAAAATCTCTCATACCATTCGACATCGGGTACACCGCCCCCAATGCAGTATGAATTAGTGAACATCGTGAATGTCAGTCCCATATATCTCACAGTAAATGATGAGAATGGAGAGGATTTGAGAGAATATGGTTCTCTCCTAGAGGCATCCCACACTGAACCGGGTGGTGTGTATACCCGGAACCAATGACTTACCCTAAATTTGGGTGCATCCTCAGCAAACCCATTACTACCTCCCTCGCGAATCCCTAACAAGGAGAAGAATAAATCCTAGGTCGTCTATGATCCAACTCCTCTTCCCTCAAAGAATGTGTCTATCATGCTTGAGGAAAGGTTTTCTAAGTGGGAGGAAGAAATGAAAGAGCTCAGGTGAATCAATGTTGATTTGCGTCGAGGGAGCTATCTTTCCAGATGTGTTCCTCGAGTGGATCATTGACAGGTGGTCCTAGAAGAGGTTCCCCTTCCACATTCACTCATCCTGGTAAATGAAACCAATATTGAATGCCCCTCCCATCCAACACCGGGACCATCATCCTACTTAAGTCTGAACCCGAAAGGATATCAAGACTTCCCTCCACTGGAAAGGCAGCCAGAGTATATTCAAGTGAACCCACAAAGGATACCCTCGGCTGGGTATCCACCCCAAATTCTAGCAGTTCTGGCACATCTAGGTTTGCCCCCTACTGCACCTGCTCAAGCTCAAGTCTGATAGGATATGCATCAAGGGATATTAAATATCATCGAGCAACTAATAGCTCAACTAAAAGACAAGAAAGGGTGGCACACTCTGATACAACTAGAAAGTAAACCTTTCCCCAATTGGGTGAGAATGTTTTGCCACCGCCAAACTTTGAAAACCCCATATTTTGGGTGTTCAATGGTTCGGGAGACCCAAAACAGCACCTAATGCACTATGCGTCTTACTATGACCCCTTGATGGGAACCCCAGAGTAGTAAAAAGCATTAAAACTCAGGTTCTTCTTGAAAACTCTACAGGGTTCAGCCTTTGTGTGGTATACTAGCTTGCCAACTAACTTAATCATAGGCTGGGAGGATCTCCATCGTCAGTTCCTCTTCCATTTTAGTTTGAAATTGCCTAAGACAATAGTCAGTGATCTCATGAACTACAGGCAGTGATAGAATGAAAGAGTTTCATACTTTAATACCAAATGGAAAGGCCTGACTTACTCCTTAAACTGGTTTCTCCCCCAGGATGAAATGCTTGCTATGTGAATCGATAATCTCTGTGATGAATTGTGGACACCACTCATCCCAGTGAAGTACACAAGCAGGTTCTGAGATTTCTCCACCATTTCCCAAAGGATAGAAGACTCATTGCAGCAGACCAATCTCAAGTCCTAGGTGGACCAAACGGCTCTAGGGAAAAGAATGGGAAAATATGAAGGGCTTCTATCATGCTTAATCCACCCCCTACACCAACTCTAGTTTCCAGGCCTCCACCAAACCGTACAGGACTACCTAGATGCTAACAGCCACCCCCACCTCGGCAAGATGAGTGAAGGGGTGTGAAAATAAATTAGTTTGAGGAACAAATAAATAAGGCTTACTCGTTTAGAAATGACCAAGTCTGTGGATATTTCATAGCCACCATGAATTGAAACTTACTTCGGCTACCAAAAATAATGTAATATAATGAAGTGGAACTTTATGACCATCCAAATTATTGTCTCTATCACCGGATACCAGGACACACTATCTAGGAGTGCTTCATCTTCAAGGATATATAGAAAAAGATGGTGGATTCAATATAATTCAATTTGGCTCTACCACCAGAACAAGTGGCGTATGTCTCCACCTTAGACCCAAGAGAGGAAGAGGAATGGAAAACAGTCACCAGAAAAAAGGAAAAAAATTGATAGTTGGATGACTCGAAAAACAGTCAACCGAGCTCATGCAATCCTCCAATCATAGTTGAAGTAACCAACCATGCCTCTAATAGATTTTGATGCAACACAACCATCATCCACAACCCCAAAAGTCTCTTAGGGATGAAAAGGTATAAGGAATGACCAAGAGGATGATCCTGAACCAAAGATGAAACCGGTTTTGGCACTTTCAGTCTTCTTTCCAAAAAATTCGAAAACACGGGCACCACCCCGCCAAACGAAACAACAAAAACCTCCCTGCCAAAAGGCACAAAAGGAAACACCCCTCCAAATGGAACAATGGGCACCCCCCCCCCCCAACAGCACCATCAGAAGAAGACAGTCGGATAGAATCACTGTTGGATCAAGAATTGATCTTTATCTCCATTAATGTCATTCACTTGATGGACCCATTCTCTGATGGAGACTATGACCATGAACCTAAATTCCTTGTATTCAATTGGAGAACTGGAGGAAGAGGCTACATAGGATAAGGGTCTCCAGGAAGGCGTGATCATGGTAGGAGTCATATCCTTAACCACACCTTAACTCAAACTATTAACATTGTGGAAACTCATGGAAAGACCCTCTGAAAGACCCAATGGAAACCAGAATTTTCATCTTCCCCTATCATAATAAATCTGATCCCAATAATATTGTATTATACATCAGAGGAAGAATATATGACTGATCACCCATGGTGTGCAGTCAGACCAGTTTTTCCAAACTCAAAAGTCATAGAAGCACCATCATCCCCTATCACAGAGGACGAGCCATCTACATCCAAAGATCAATCCCTTAAATCACCCATGAAAGAGCATCCCCAAGTTGGGAAGCATCAACCTTTATAGAAAAAATATGATATTCTGAAATAGTTAGCCTTAATACCAGCAAATCTATTGATCCTAGATGCCTTGATTCTGTCAGAAGACTTTAGGGAGGCACTCATCGAAGCCTTACTAAGTCCCTAAGAATTTGAGGCTAAAGTAGCAGCAGCTGAAGTCTATCAGATAGATACAAATCCTAAAGAATGCCACGCTTTCATCTCCTTCATAGGTCAGGATGAAGATGTCATCATGCAGGGACACATCAAACCCTTATATGTTTCTATCAAGATAAACATCATTGATGTTTGGAGAATTTTCATCGACAGTGGCTCTGGAGTCAACCTCCTCCCACTGTGAACACTTCATGGGTTGGGCTATGACAAGGACAGTCTTACACCTTTCACCATAACTCTGTTGGGATATGAAAAAAGTGAGGAGAATCTGTTGGGGCGAATCAAGCTTAAAACTTGGTTTGGTGACCTTGTGTCTAATTCTGATTTTCTAGTAGTGTGGAAACGTAAAGCCTTCAACGTCTTATTGGGGAGGCCCTGATTACATCAGTATGCTACAATTCCATCACCATACCATCAATGCATCAAATATTGTGCTAATGGTAAAAATAGTACATTTCACATCAATAAATCCCCATTCAAATCCCGTGAGTCGGATTACATCGATGCAGGGTTCTATGAACCAAAAGAGAATTAGTCCTTAGCTGACGATGTTGATTGGATCACTGCCCCAAATGGATTGGAAATGGATCCCACCGATCCCCTCAAATAGCTTGGTAAAGAGTACATATTACCCATTAACCAGGTTAAGTGCATAATTTCAAGATTAGATACAGACTTATCTATCTGCATGATTTCTGTTATGGCCACCAAGTCCAAAGACACTGAAAAGCACATTGGCCCCTATGATGATAGGGAAGGCCCAAACAAAGATTCTCTTGGCCTGTCCTCAAGACCCCAGAAAATTATTACCTTACTCAATAAGGCAGAAGATGATGTATTGTCACTAAAAAAAGAAAGGAATTTATATTTTCTTCAGAGAACTCCCCACAGTCTTCTAGGGAAAAAGGATTTGTTTTAGTCTCCCTAAATTAGAGTTGTGATTCCTCTACTAACACTAGAGAGTTAACTTCAAGAATACTCTCTCCATCATAAGTGGAAGAAGATGACGAATAGGGAGAAGAAGAAGAAGAAGAAGAAAAAGAAGAAGAGGAAGAAGAAGAAGAAGAATACCTCAAAGATTCCCCTCTCGTATTCAAAGAAGGTGTCTCCACTACAATTGATGAACTTAGGGTGATAAACCTGGGCACCAAAGATGACATATGGCTCGCTATGATTAGTGTGGCTATGACCTTCAAGGATTAAGAAGCATATAACTCCTTTCTAAAGAAGAATTGAGATTTTTTTCCTGTAATTACATATAAATGTCAGGCCTCGATCCTAATGTCTCCACTCATCACCTGGGTCGACCAAAAGACCATTGTGGCTATAAGAAGGTTGTCAGAAGGACCCACCCAACACATGCTGCCAAAATAGAGGCTAGATTTGACAAACTAGTCAAATATAACTTCATTTAGAAAGTCCAATATCTGATCTGGCTGGAAAATATAGTCCCTATCAAAAAGAAGAACAGACAGATTATAGTCTACATTGACTTCAGGGACCTCAATCAGCACTGCCTGAAAGATGATTTCCTAGTCCCAATCACAGAATTACTGATCGATATGACCACTGAATATGAATCCATCTCTTTCATAGATGGATATTCTGGATACAATCAGATCCAAATGGTCTGAGAAGATGAAGAATCTATTGCCTTCAAAGCCCCCCAGAGAGTATTATGATATAAGGTGATTCCCTTTGGTCTGAAAAATGTCGGTGCTACATACCAATGTGCCATGCATCACATTTTCAAGCCCTTCTTGGGAAAATTCATCGAATTCTACATCAAAAACCTGGTGGTTAGATCATGATAGCGCTCAAACCACCTGATAAATCTCGAAACAGTCTACAATAAACTTTGAAAGCACAGACTGAAGATGAATCGCCTAAAGTGTGCTTTCGGCATCACCTTCAGAAAATTCCTCAGCTTCATGGTACGTAATCGCTGCATCGAAGTTGACCCTAAGAAGACCAAAGCCATCCTTGGAATGTCTCCACCTCTCAACCTCATCGAGTTGAGGGGTCTCCAGGGACACCTGGAATATATTCAATGCTTCATATCCAACATTGAAAGTAAGTGTTTTCCTTTTACCAGGTTGATGAATAAAGGGGTCGCATACCAGTGGGATAATTATTTTCAGGAAGCATTCAAAAATTTCAAAATATATCTCATAATCCCACTGGTGTTGATGCCTCCAGTTGAGGGAAAACCACTCATCTTGTACAAAACCTCCTTGGAACATTCATTAGGCACCTTCCTCGTGCAGAAGAATGATGTAGGTAGTGAGAACAGTCTCTATTACCTCAACTGAATAATTATTGATGATAAGAATCGACATTGAAGGATCAAAAAGAACTACCTAGCCCTAATCTTTTCGGTTTATAAATTCAATCATTACTTGCATCACCACAAGTTCTATCTAGTCTCCCACTACAACTGCTCAAGTATATCCTCGACAATCCTATGCTAATGGGATGAATATCGCGATGGGAATTCATCCTAAAACAGTTTTACATATGGTGCATGCCCTAGAAATCCATCAAAGTCCAGGAATTAGTATAATTCCTATCAGAGAACCCCTCAGAAGAAACGACCCCATTAGATACTGAACTTCCTGATGAAGAGGTATTCTCCACCGAAGAAAGCCCCCAGGAATGGGAAATATACTTCGACGGTGCCTCTAGAAGCCTGATATGGAAAAGGATGGAGGATCCTAATCTCAATAAAGTAGGGTTGAGTGTTATACTCATATCCCCAGAAAATTTCATCTTTCCTTACTACTTTCTACTTTCAGAGGGGTGCACAAATAATGAAGTCGGATACCAGACCCTCATTACAGGCCTGGAGATGGCACTTCATGAATGATCTGAACGCCTTTAGATAAAAGGAAATTCAAATATGGTCATCAAGCCAGTCAATAGAGATTATTCCATTAAGAAAGAATTATTGGAACCCTTTATAAACCATGTCTGAGAGCTAATGGTAGAATTCCCATTAGAACCAATATTGACTCATGTCCCCCGGTCACAAAATACTCAAGTCGATGCATTGGAAAATGCAGCCACAACCCTAGCTGATCCAGACTAGGACAAAACATTCATCATCATTGTCAATCGTTGGATGGTCTTTCCATTCATTCGGACTAATACAGAAGAAATTGACAAGATTGGACCCATTTTTGATCCTTATGGTCACACCACAAGATGGATGAATCCCATTAAAAGTTACCTACAGAGGGGGGAAATCCCACTGGATAGGGCTAGAAAATAACAGATCCGGAGGCGGGTAGTCAATTTTGTTCTATACAATGGCACAAACTAAGGAAAAGTCCTCTACAAATGTGGTCTTGACGAAGTCCTTCTCAGGTGCATTGATGGAGAAGAGACTACTGCCGTAATGAAAGAATTTCATGCCTGAGATTCTGGAGAATAAAAATCAGTGGACAATCTCTCTTATAAAATTCAAAGGCTTGTATACTATTGGCCCACTATGATACAGTGTTATTCCACATTCACCAAGAAGTTCCATTCTTGCCAAGTTCATGCTAATTTTATTCACCACCCCTTGGAGCTACATCTAAGTACTCCTGGCCATTTTTTGTATGGGGGATAGATGTTGTGGGACCATATCCTCCCACCACATCCAAACAATTCAAGGTCATTCTCACAATAACTAAATTCTTCTTCAAATGGTCTGAATTCATACCCCTCAAAGTGGTTAGGGAAAAAAAATTAGCTTTGTGAAAGCCAACATCATTACCGGATTTGGTATCCCTCATAAAATACTGATGAACAATGGCACCAACTTTTTTTATGCTGAGTTTCACAAGTTATACTAGGAGTATGGAATCAAATCCAATCGTTCATCCTGCTACCATGCAGTGGCCAACAGAAAAATAGAGGCTTTCAATAAGAATCTATCCAATATACTTTAGAAGATGGTGGAAAAGGATAAGAAATTGTTTCCTAACAAGATCCTTCATGCTTTGTGGGATTACCAGACCACGACCCGCACTACCACCCAGGAAACCTTGTACTCATTAGTATATGGGACAGAAGTGGTTCTTCCTATCTAATATCAAGTTCCGTCACTCCATGTTTCTATTTCTGATCAAGTGTCCATGGATGAGCAATCCCATAAACGATTTGATGAGTTGGAGCAACTGGATGAGAAAAGGTTGCACACTTTTCACCATTTATAAATCTACCAAAATCAGATCGCATGAGCCTTCAAAAAAAGGTTCTCCTTCAGTCTTTTCTTAAAGGGGAGATAGTGTTGGTCCTCAAAACACTAATGATAATTGGGAAAAAACCCCAAAATCTTAAGCTAAAATGGGAGGGACCATATTTCATATATATGGTCTACTTAAATAGAGCATATGCCTTGATATAAATGGATGGATAGCTCCTCATAGATCCCACCAATGCAAAGTTTCTGAAGAAATACTTCGCATAACAGAGACAACGCACATCCTAGTAGCAAGACATTAAATCGCATATCATAAATCATCCTAATCGCACGATGATAAACTGCAGGGTCAAAATTTTCCTTACTACAAGATGTTAGAATGCACAATTTATAAAGAACTATGTATGCCTTGATTATTTCCCTGGAAGGATACGTAGCGATGCCTCGACCCTTGATCTTGGCCAAACCAACACATGAAACTAAAATGCCCCTACTCCTACACCTGAGTAAAATCAATACGGGGAACATTTATAACTATGTATGGATTGATTTCTTCCTTTGAAGGATATGTAGTATTTCCCAGATTTGACATCCAGGCCCAACCATCAATTAAAGGAAAATGTCCTCTCATTTCCCTACATGTGGGCCAGACCTCTGTAGGGAACATTTAAAACTACGTATGGCTTGATTCCTACCCTTTCAGGATATGTAGTGATGCCTAGATCCTCTATCCCTGTCCATACACCCAAAAAAATGCCCCTTCATCTATGTATTGGTCAAAATTACACATTGGAACCCATGAAAGGTCCTACTTGCATGACATTAAACTACAAGGTTCATCAAGACTCATGTGTAGCCCAATTCTCAGCATTATAAGATCCCAAACATGGCCCTAACTTCCTACACAGTGAATAAAAATAGATAATGGAAATTACAAGTTTGAATTCTGACACCTAGAAGGAGTCAAAAGATCATTCTTCCCCCAACATATGAGTTAGACCTTTGTGGAAGCTTCAGTGGTTCATGACTAATCATGGTCTAGATATTTCTTACGTTCCCAGACACATCTTTCCCATTTGTCAAACTCCATACTATAGGAAATCTTGGGTCCCCATAAATATTCACAGCCATCAGGGATGGAAGAACAGTGTCTTGTAGACACATTTGTTTGACTATGCTTATCATGCCCTGGTGGCTCTGCATATGTTGCCTATAAAATGGTAGGCAATGAAAGGAAAATTCATCCTCAAGAGAGTCCTTTCCTATTTTTTTACGCCCAATGGATTTTAATACCCATGTCATTCCTCTCGATCCAAGCCCCCCCCCCCCCCTGAGACTATGGTTTACACCTTCTATCATCACTCATGTCTATGGAATCCCAAAATATACTGAACACAATCAAATCAAATCTATTTATGGTCTTTGTGACAAGTTTTCTCCGCAACACGATGGTAAACTGTGTTGTTGACGTCCTTACTACACGGTGTTAAAATAAAAGGCTAGAAATTTCTCAGCTGCATGATATTAAACTAAACCACTCAATGACAATGCTTAGATTTTTATCTTGGCTCATCCACCTCAAAAATTTTCCTTTCCTTTCCACGCATGGGCTAGACCTATATAATTGATTTTCATCAGGAATCTTGTGTGACTCAGTTTCCTCCCTGATAAATGTGTGAAAGACTTGAATCCTACGATTTAGACTCATCCACAGAAAGTAGTGAAATTTCCACTTTTCTACACATGAATTGAATCAAAGTAGAGAATCCTCAGACAAGTCCTATCTATAAGGATGTTTAAGGTTAATCATATCTCCCTTCTTTCACATTGGGATTACCCTACACCCACCCCACATTATAATAAGTTGTGTGGAATTTTGTCCTTACTACACAACATTAAACTGCATAGCATCGGTTTAAGCATAAAATGCTCCCTTCCATTGATTATGATATTCTTAAGTGGTGACCTAGAATCCTCATAATCCCTTGTTTCTCACACTAATTATAGCTTACGTGATCTTAGAGACCTCAGTATAAGATCCACCATTGCATCATGGCAAATCATTCTAGGAGTTTGGTCCTAGAAGCACAACCCTAAAAGCCATGTTATAGTCCCATTCCCTATAAGGAACCTGAGGTCCTGGTCATATGATTTTAAAATGTAGGGTACTCAAAATATGGTATGGATGCCTTGCCCTATGTATGATCTAGATATATGTAAGAAATTACTTGATCCCATGGGAAAATCACAGCCCATACATTTTTAATGTATTCGGATACACTCTTACCACACATCAAACTCAGTGCTTTGAGAAATCTTGGATCCCCATAACCCTCCATGTTCATCGTAGATGGAAGGCCAGTGTCTTATGGACACCTTTGTTTAACTATGAACATCATTCCCCAATGGATCTGCATATATTTCTTACAAAACAGTCGTCAATCAAAGGTAAATTCATCCCCAGGAGAGTCCTCTCCTACCTCGGTATTCCTGGCGACTTCCAATCCTCGGGACATTCCTCCTGATTCAAGAACCCTCAAAATCATGGTTTATATTCTCCTTACTACCCACATCCTGAATATATCATAACATCCTTTCCTAATTCACCTATGGTCTCTCTTGAGGCTTCCACAAAAAAATATTCACCATCCCTATGTGCGATGTTGATCCATGCACACAAAAAAACAACAAAATGCCCCCCACCCATTTCTGGTTTTCCCAGTAAAGTTCATCTAAATAAATACCCCATTTTAGGTTTAGGAACACCCCCTTTTATAAGCCATACATCATGTCCAAAAAGTTCCCAATCTCCATAAACATTCACGGCCATCGAAGATGGAAATCCAATGTTCTACGTACACCTTTTTTTGACTTTGCATATCATTCCTCAGTAGATCTGCATATGTCGCCTACAAAACAGACATCAATCAAAGGAAAAATTTTCCCCATGAGAGTCCTTTCTAGTTTATGTATGCGTTCATGCCATTTATGTCCCATATCACTCCCTAGATTCAGAAACCCCCTAGATTACGGCTTGCATATCTTTCCCTTTTTAAATTACCAAAGATGAAAAGCATTTCGAATTGAACTAAGGAATCATTTAATCTCCATTGATTAGAGAAAAATTATCTCCCATAATAAGTGTCAAGTGTCCAAGTTGTATGATGTTAAAATGTATTATTCACCATCTCTCCCTTACACAATTGAAATTCATGTGGAATAGGTTTCCTGTTCAAATCTAACACAAATTACCCTAATACTTTTGGATATTATCCCTAAGATAGGCCACCCAATGTGGTCCCTAACCTCAAAACAAATACAAAGTGTTATAAATCCCCCCATTCCATTGGAAATAGATGGACAATATCATGCAGACACCTTTTTTTGACTATGCATATCATGCCCCGGTGGCTCTGTATATATCACCTACAAAATGATCATAAATGAAAGGAAATTTGGTCCTTAGGAGAGTCCTTTCCTACCTACATACATCTAAAATGGTTCCCAGGGTCCATATACGTCCAAAACTCATGAATTTAGGGTAAATAAAAATCCCTCATTCGTGTATAAGAGTTATTAGGACATTTCCAGCTGATGAATCTCAAATTGGGTCCCCTGACCCATCAAGTTTGGTCAAATCTTTTCAACCTAAAACATTAGTAATAAGTCTGGTTGGAAAGACTATAAACCACCAACAAAAAAATGCAATACTCACCAGAGTGAAAACCTGCAAAGGGCACCCATGGATAAAAGTCGAGTACCATCTCATTGAACCTATACTATATATGGTTTAGGGAAAAGAGTTGAGCTTTCAAATAATCAAAAGAGACAAAAATCTTGTTAGGTAAAAAACTTCAAAGGATGGCCTAAACAAAAGTCAAGTTATATTTGTTAAGCCTGTATCAAACAGGCTTAGGAAAAAATTAGGGCAATAGTAAAAAATGCACAAAAGTTTGTGAGGTCTTTCATATGACCCCAGAAAGAGTCAAACTATGATTGCAAGGTCTCGTGGCTTAGGAAAAAAATTAGATCCTGATTTGATGATTCCAGTTTACTAATTTTGAATCATGGTTTAAAATTAATACCTGATTGAGATGATGTTTATATGGTTGATTGTATTTAATTAACATTACAAGAAAAGGAAAGGAAGAATCATTGGTAGAAAAATTAGTTCCATTAAGTTTGACAAAAAAATGGAGGAACATCCCCAGTTTGGAGCCTCTCCATGGTATCAATAGAAAATGGGTACATCATGATTTAAGTAAGTTATAGTGTGGATCAGCTCGCCCTTTCCAAAAAAAATAGCAAGGGTTTATCGTGGTCCATCAAAGGTATGCTCTAAAGTAGCTCTCTCTTCTGCATCATCTTCAACCATCAGACATGAATTCTTCATAACGGCTTTAAGGTCCTTCCCTTTCTTCTTGATACCTTCATAATTGGCACTTAAGGAGGCCAGTTGAGCCTTCAACCTTGCCACGTGAGCCTAACATTCTCGTAGATCTTCTGTCTGGGAAACCACCAAGTCCTGGGCCTTCACCTCTTCAATCATTAGATGATATATCTCCTCATAAACGTCTTGAAAGTTCGTTTCTTGATGATATGAGGAATTGAATCTGGAAATCTTGTCCTCACAAGAAGAAAGGTCTTCCCAAGCTATGAAAATCTGGTAAATAAGAAATTCTAGATTACGGAAATCAAATCTACCCAAACAAAATTTGACAAATAATAACCGGAAGTTGTCCATTTCATCAGTGAAATTAGCCAAAGGGGTTTCTGCAGCAAGGTCACATAACTGGCACAACGCCTATTTTAGAACCGCTTCATTCCTCCATGTGGCACCAGGGCCTTGGTCTTTCCCCACTGCAATGGGTCTATATGCAAGAAAAGTCATTACAAAAGTGGAAAGGTACCTAAGATAGGTTACCCAGGCAGGAGGTCTCTCCCACCCCACCGATGGTTTGAACCCTAGAGCTAGACACGGGGGACTGGTTGTGACTTTCGGAATATCTGGTGAAACTCTATTGGGGACAACCTCAGAAGGGTTGTGAACAGTATCCATAGGAGGGGAGTAGTCTGAATCACTCACTACTGAGATAGGCCATGTAAATGAAGACCCTTCCAGATGCATCTGACAGTGGATCAATCATATTCTCACCATAGGGACAGTAATATATGGCGTAGCTATCATGGTCACCACAGGAAGTGGTTTAGATGGCATGTCCATCGGGTTCAGGGTAGGGCGAAGGATGGTTAATGGCTTTTGGACCTGTTGAATTGGTTTTCCTAGAACCCTATTGGGGTAATAGTCCACCCATATTTGGGCATATTCCAGTGATAAAAAAGTGCATCCTGTCATATTAGGGATGATAATCTATGTGGAGGCCCCTTCTCACGTCATTATGTTCCATAACTGGAAAAGGATTGAGGGATGGGATTATCCTCTGAACTAAACGATAGGAAGAAGCGCAATCTATTGAAGGCACCCAAATTTCCTGAAAACCATTAGGGTAGGTATGTCTCATAAATAACCACTCGATCCATGCGAGCGGCTAGAATCCCATCCCGAAGCCTAATGACATATGAGCACTCCTATGAATAATTGCCTCCATCACCCCTGATTGACCCATGAGGGGTAGTGTACAATGAAAAATAAAATCGAGAAACATCATTCAGCATCCTGACCACATCTCTAACACTTAAATTCATACGAAGAATAGTGGAAATGTTAAGGAGGGTGGAGTGAAAATCAAAATGAGAAACCCTTGCAGTGTGTTGATATTCATAGTAAGGGAAATGTTCTGCTATCCACCCATAAAAAAAATCGAAACGTTCTGCTAAGATGATGTGGTGGATTACCTTATTGAATCTTCCCAAACAGCTCATAAAGTTGGGTAAGAGTAGGAGTGGCTAGATTAATTGGTTGACCTTTAGGCAGCGTAGCTGCTATCATCATAGTAAAAACTCGGAACCTGGTATATACGTCATGGGATGGGAAGATCCATCCTCTCAGAAACATGGCAAAGAAACCTACAAATCTAAGCTTAGATGACATGTTCAGTCAAATCTTGTATCCCCGGGTAGTATATTGTCCTGCTTTGAGGGTGGCGCAATATGACCCTGGAATTGTTGAGACTGGTGGGTTGGATGAGTTCAACCGTTGTAGGCTCTCGGCCTAGGACCATTACCCTAAATAAATGACCCTATCCAATCCTCAAACGGGATAAGATATTGATCCTGGATGGGGTGTTTAAGCAGTCCCTTTTCTATGATCAGTAGGCTCCTTTTCAATGGGGACACATGGTTGGTATTGTTTCAAGTAGTGGCTCCTGAAAGAAATTTTTCATACATGTTTCCAATAATGGGGATTCCTTTGAGTTGGTGGATGTCTCATAATCTGATCCCCACCTCTCCATGCGATAAATGGAAAGTATTGGTACTTGAGAACCAGTGGCTCAGCAATTCAGGTATGATTTCACCTAGGGAGAAAACTATGAACTGGGAGACCCAAGCTGCCTGATACAAGTTCACTGCTTCCAACTGATCGGGGTACTCCAAACATATTTTATGTACCCAGAATTCCCAATCCCATTTTTTAGAAAATAATCCCCCAGCTCGCAAGTCCCATTTGTTGCTCCACCCACTATTATGGTTTTCTCAGGAAAGGTTGACAATGGAATGGCACTTCTGGTCAATTAGTCTTAAGGAAGTGTTGCAATAACTATGATTGCTCTGAGTCCACACCAAGACTTATATTATGACCACATTATTTTTTATAATAGTAGTTATTATTTCTTCTATTGGGGAAATATTAGCTTGATTATTCCCTTGAGGTGCTTCCATAAGAATTAAGGGAGTATTATGATCAGCCAATGGTAGAGGGACGTCATCAGAGATGCCAAAGTCGTATAGTGGTAGTTGTACAGATAATGGGTAATCCATAAGCTCTAGAATAAGAATATCTTTTAAGAAACTATCCTAAGGGAAAATATAAGACTAAATATGGTCCTCAGTGTCCTCAATCATGGATTCCCTCATCTGGTTCAATTCCATCAAATTCTATGAAAGATCCATTGAAGTATGCACAGAAAAAACTCAAAATGCCACAAAAAGTTATTCCAATAAAGAAGTTGTTGGATAAGGTCCACAAAAATGGAAAAGGGAATTAAAGAGGGTCTACATAGGGCTATGCATACTACTCCTGAAGATGGTACGTGGATGTCATTTCCCACATATTGATGGTACGTGGGAGCCATTTCTACATACTACATCGGTACGTGGAAGCTATATCCCACGTACGGCTTCAGAATATGGAAGGCTCATGAGGCGCTGGCCCACAGAGCATTGGATAGAAAACTAAGGATTTCATAGAAAGAAGAAACCTTGAACTAAGGTCTGGCCATGCTAATATTTAAAGTGCACTGATTGAGATTTTAAGTTTGGATTAATAAGGTTTAAAGTTCAGTTCACCGATGTTCGGGACATGTAAATCGCATAGCGTTCTCCTATGTGAAATTTCGGATATAAGTTCTAAATTCCACGGTGAAATTTTTAAAAAAGAAAATGTGGTTCGTGGGTAGAATAAATTGTAAATATTTTGGTTTAAAGAATGAACAAAGTGGTTTTCAAATACAGATTTCGCAAAAGAGTTGGTACGCGGACACAGAGGAAGCCGAGGGAAGGTCAAGAGCACTTTTCACCATAATAAATGGTAAAAGAAAAATGACCTAGGCCCCTATAAATAGGTGTGGTCCCCTCATATCGTACCTATTGGCTCAAACACAAACCACTTCGGTTCATGATTTCTTCTACATTGGAATAGCCTCTTCTTTGTTATGAACGGACCTCATTCCAATGGGGGGAATTTGTAGGGTCCTAAAAACTTCTCAAAGGGAAGTAAATACTCCCACAAGAACTTTTCAGAAGGAATTAAACATTCCCATGGGTAAATCAAGAAAAATGGATGAAAATTGAATTGTAAATTTGAGAAGAAACTTGAAAAAATCAAATTTTTCAAGAGTTTTAAGTGGACCGCATACCATCACCGGGAAAGGTTCGTGGGGCGCATGAACCACGAACCATCGGTACGCGGAAAAACTCATGAGGCAACAGCCTACGAGGTGATGGCCAGCCAACTCAGGATTTCTAGAACCATATCATCGGTGAAATCAAGTGTGGGAATTCCATCCACATATCATCCCACAAACTCAGCAGTTCGCGGATGAAGCAAGATGGCAGGGTTCTGCGAACCATGAACTGCGAACCAAAACCTTTGTAAACCCCGATTGACCGAGTCTTCCATGGTTTGATATGTATCTTTATGGTCTTATGAAAATGGTGTTTCATGACCACAGATATGATTTTCCCAACACTCTATAAAATGAGCACGGGAGGAAGTGAAAGGGGATGGACGAAGAAAGCATGGAGGAGATCCTAGAGGTTGGAAGAAAGAATTCAGAGGGGATTCTGACTTCGGTTTCAAATCATTAATGAAGTGAAAATAGAGAATCACATTTTTACAAGTATAACCAACTGTAAACCATAAAAGGAAGGAACTTAATAATAATTAGTGAACCACAAACCTAATTTGCACCATCACGGACCATAAATTCCTCACAGATGAACTCCTCGCAAACCACAGGTTCCAGAAACCTTCTTCAATACAGTGTTCCACATAGTGCATCACTATACGGATTGAACCCTGAACCGAGTACCACATTAGTACGTGGGTGGAACCCGAAGTGGCATGGAAAACCACATCCAGGACCACATACCACTTTGGTACATGGTGGTCCACACCTAAGTCTGCATATTGCTTCGGTACACGAACGACCCCTCTACCCATATAGCATTATGGTATATGGGACTCCCCCCATCCCTCATTAAAAAATAGTATGTGGAATGGGGAATATTTTGGTGTCCTTCCCTTGGGCTCTAATTTCACCCCTCTATTACTGTACAGTCCTCTATGGCTTCTCCGCAAACCAGTCCACTGGCATCAGTCCAAAGCCTCCTCCAAAGACAATGGACCCATATGGTCAAATCATCGGGTGCATCAGCATGCCCCTTTGAGTCTACATACCCAAGGTAAGTAGAGTAACAAAGGTTATCATCATAATAGTTTAGACCCCTAGAATGTCCATGAGTCTTCATTCCCATGGTAACCCGAATTCCAACTTTAGCATACTGACGTGAACCTCCTTGTTTTAAGGATTAAGGGAGATCATTATCTTTTCCATTCAATGGGTAATGGTGATCAGTCAAAGGAATCATGCTCGCTTTTCATTTTGATGAGAAGTGAAATTCCTCCCCTTTCCTAGAACACATTATGGGGAACTATCAATGAGGTAAGTCTCTAACCGTCTAAGAGATGAGCCACATGACCTCCAATGCCATCCCACATTAAAGTGTTCATCACTTTGTGCCCTCACCCACCATCACCTTGGCTTCTTCTGCCATAGGCCCGACCTCTTCCATCAGCGGGAGAGAAGGTGTGTGGCTTATTTAATCTCTCACATATTCTTGTTTCTCACACCAATTATGACTCACGTGATCTTAGAGATTTGTGATGATCACAACACCCACACAAAGCCCCACCAAAAATGAACTAGGAGAACTCTGATTCCTGTTCAAACTAGGATAGTTAGGATACCTTCTTGAAGGCCTGAGCTCAAAGGGGTGCCCTTCCAAAAGGGTCCACCCAATCATGTCCCCCCAAACGGGAAGACTCTATGAGTAATCTGTTAGAGTTGGTGTCCTGAGAGCCAACTGTTTATATTTTTATTACATTAATGTACACTTATTATATATTGTTCATTGTTCTGCATTACTATAATATAATAATGCCCTAGAATATTTGTTGCATTAATGAGGTCATAGAAGATCCCCGCTATGATGAGAACCTTGAAATGCTATAACAATATTCTTAAATAAAGTTCTACAGTTGGATGACATACTATGATAGGACACATAGTATACAAACTGTCATGTGCGAGTACTCGTAGGAAGATGAGACTCTCTCTCATGGAGTTCACACTTGGTAATCTCCAAGATGGGAGATTATGAGAACAGACCCACTAGTAGTAATTCCGCATGTCTTGGATCCATCGGACATTACTATCTATGAGCATGTGTAGTGGTACTTAGACTGGAAGATTATCATTAACTCATGTCATGACTCGCGCACTTAGATTTTCTAATGAAAACTGTCACGAAGATAGTTGGTGGGAAGTAGGGTGCATTGGGTGTGTCACGAATGACATATTTTTAATGAATAATTTGAGGAAGGATTTGTCCCTTCCATATTTATGGAAGTATATATCTCAAGCCCTTTGATTGAAATATAACTGTCACCCAAATTCCATGGTCATGGTGTCATGATTAGTTTATTTATGGAATTCAAAGAATGACGAATCAATCATATAGGTTTATGACACTACCATGAAACCTGCTTGATGAGATATTGAGACAAAGGGATTAAATTACACAGTAAGTGTTCATATGAGGTGACACGTCAATGCGGAATAAACTTCTTTCTCTTGGGTACCTTGACCCATTGCTATACAGTAATCTTAGACTTTAGGCAAGCCTGCCTAATGCCAATGAGAAAGAGGCCTAAAAAGTCACACACTAAGTGTATCCAAGTATCTCAAGTAGAATAAAAATTATTCCCGTATGTGGCTTAATAATTATTCAAGGAATCCTAAATAATTTTAATGCTAGAGTAAGGATAAAATGAAAAAAAAAGATATACACACCGTGTACATTGAATATACACACCATGTAGTTTTCATTTTGGAAAGGAAATGAAAACAAGATATACATGCCGTGTACATTGAATGTACACACTGTGTAGTTTTCATTTTCAAAAGGAAATGAAAACAAGATATACACACTGTGTACATTGAATGTGCATGTCGTGTAGTTTTCATTTTGGAAAGGAAATGAAAAACAAGTACACGTAGTGTATTAATGATTACACACCAAGTAGTTTTTTCAGTCGGGATTTTGAGGAATTAATATTGTTTTATTAAATGATATTTATTATAATCATCATGGGAGCATGTCAAGGAATTAATGATTCAATATGGGGGTTTTTCAATAAGAGTTAATGAAATAAATAAAATGAGTAACGTGTTTATTTATTGTTATAACTCTATAACCTCAAACCCGATTATAAATATCCTCACAACCCCAACACTTTTCCCCAATCATTGTGCACAACAATTCTGGAGAATTATCTCAAGGCCGAAAAAACTCCTTCCTCCAAGAACGCTCTCAATACTGAGAGAGATCCCCCACCATCGGATCAAGGTGATCTAAGGCAGACAACGCAAGCAAAGTCTTCTCCATGCTAGCACCTGGATATTCCTTTGGCGACATCTAGAGATATGTGGTGCATGTGTGGATCACTGCTAGAGGAATTCTATACTTGGATTCTGTGACGCAATGATAAATCACATCAGAACGTGATTAGAAATATCAATGAAGAAAGAATGCCATAAAAAGGTAATTCTTTTCAATTAATTAAATTAATTATAATCAACCTATGACGGTCCTCCTTTGTGGTTTCAAGACTATTATTCTTCTTTGTCTATTTCTGTGATTCGATCTGTGGAGTCTGTAATTTATTGTCGTATTGATCCTGGATTGATTATTGATAATGATAAAAATTCAATTGGTCACATCCACCCACGGGCTTCCACTGCACCTGGGACCTTCATAATCCCCACCCAAAATGAAGTATGTGAACTCTGATTCCTATTCAAATCAGGATACATAGGATACCTACTTGAAGGCCCAAGATCAAAGGGGTAACCTTCCAAAAGGGTTCACCCAATTATGCCCCCAACAAATGGGCCTCCTCTCAGGACCAATCCCCAAGCTAACCAAACTACATGGTCTCTGATTCCTCTCAAAAGGATACATAGAAAGCCCATATTATAGGTATGACCCCACTATCAAACCACCATCTATCTCTCTTAGATGACAATAAACTCCAGAGCATCTTATTGTATGGCTCAAGTCAGCATTTCCTCCGTAGCATCAAATCTATGTATATCAATGATGATCCTACAACCTAGGGGTAGCCCATGGATACACTCTTTGGGAATGAACCTAGGATTCATGAACATATGAACATGACTTAAATCTATAAGAGATTCCCATAATAGGAAATAATCCCCCCCAAAAGGGTGTGATGAGCCCAACCTCCCATCCTCTCAACCAATGGAGTACTTAAGTGTCATTGGTCAAATCGTCATCCAACGAGTTCCTGCCTTTGGAAAGTATTTCCATGAATCATGGATACCAAGGCCGTTGGGTGCTTTTGGATCCACAAATAAACCCATTGGAGACCATCCAATGAAATCATTTCCTAAGAGGACAGATTGCACAAATACTTAACCTCATGAAATCACCCGCTGGGACTATTTGGTTGTGGAACCTCCTTCGTAATGTGGAAAGGATAAATTGCCCAGTCCTTATGGGGTCAATACAATTCCCCCTAAAGGATAAAGATACAGATCAGTCCGAAACAAAGATGGCGATGTGAAAGTCTCTATAATGATGGACAAATTCTTGTCACCCATCAAACCATTTTTCATTTTCCCCAAATACGTACACACGTCACCTCAGGTCGAAACAAGTATACAGATTGACTGATTTTTCTTGCCATCATATTCTAAGAAATGGAAAAAAATTATCATATTTATGAGATAAGTTTAAGTGTTTTTATTATGGATTTAAAAGATTTTTTCAAGGGATTTATGATGAAAAGGTGCATACTTAAACATATTTTGTTCATGATATGGTACTTGATCATTATAGATGATGATGGGTGAGCCTAATATAGATTATATGATGGGTGATCCCAGTATAGATTATATGAAGTATGTTCTTGAAATATCTTATATGATAGTTGGCCCCAATGTATCTCTCTAATGCATTGGGTAACATTTCTTATCTTCAAAGAAAATAAGGAGGGAGTTAACCAAGGAGTTTTCTCATATGGATTTAACTAGGCTCCAGTTATTTCTGTCAAAAGTGAACATGGGTTATGAATATAATTTTATAAAATGCCTAAAAGGTTTTCAATTTTATTTTTATGGGTTTTTAAGGTTTTATTTGAGAAAAAATTATTTTCTACATATGGATATGATTTATTTTATATTCTCAAATATTAATGTAGAAAAGGTAAATATTTTATGGGTTTTTGTGTTTTTCAATGGACTAATGAATTTCTTTCTTTTACATCCCTTACTAAGATTTTTTTTATCATGCCACATTTTCAAATGTTTTTCATAGGGTTTAATTATAAATAAGAATAAAGAGTAAATCAAGTTAAAAGTCATGAATATTATTCATGAAAAGAAAACATGTTTCATATAAAAAAAATATATTGTGGTAAAATGGATACTGATTGGAAGTGTACACTTTTTATTATGTGGGTTTATTATGTAATTTTGATGATCTAATTCTCTAAAAATATAAACCTAAAATATCTTTGGGAATAAAAGAAAGTGAATTCTTATCTAAAAACTCTAGAATATATAATTTTTTAAGGATGGGTCCTTATAGGAACCCTTGTCGGGCTGGTATCAAAAAATGGGAGTGACCCCCGAATCCTACCTCCAATAGGTCATGGGATGACAACTAGCACTAAGGGTATAGAACATGCACAAATGATAGGTATTACCCTCAATATTCCCAAGAAATATAAAGAACCATGAAAAAAACCCCATTATATAAATAAATAATCTCAATACCAATATATAAAATTTCATACAATGAGTAAACATGGGAACATTGAAAATAAACCATAAACCACTCCTATAGAAATAACCATGAACTCTAAAAGCTCATAAACAACCTTCATGAGCTAGTAACATCTATCCCGGTCACTAACTCACACTTTCAGACCTGAAAATAGGTTCATATATACAATGGTGAAAATACAAGTATACTTAATGGGATCTTCCTCAAAAACCTCTTATGAAAATATAGAAGAAGCATACTAAAGCCCCAGTGAATAAATACAGAAACCAAATCATCACTTAAATAGGTAAATTATATTTCCTACCAAAATAAGGATTTCTCACCAAGTAATTCACATAGTTACATATCATAATATCAAAATAACATATATAAGGAAGGCACCTTACATCTACTTTCCCACTAAACTTGTCACCCTCACCCCAACATCTTATTTCTTAGGGTTTTTGTACCCTCTATAAATCATACCACAAATTTGTGATCATATCATAACATCACCGTTATCACATTTGAAACCTTGTGTAGCTCATCACAACCACATCATCATCACATCCCATAACCATTTAGTAATTACAAGATCCATCACCACCCATGTAATTATTACTATACCTTAATCCATTACAATTCATTCATAAGTAACATTATAATAATCATAACCATTAAAAATGGGGTATATGTATATGTTATAACCTCAAGCTTCTATAACCTGAAAATAAAAGTATATCATAACCTCTATCCATTACAGCTTTTATGAGCACATTCCCTTTAACAGTAATCCTCCATAGCTTAGGTATGTCAACATACTAAGTCTATGTCTAGACGATAGAGTAGGGTAGGGGGAGTAGTCAGTCATATGATACCTCAACAACCAAGATATTTGGAACACACTTGGAACCCAAGGATAAATATGGGTATCATCCACCCAAATCTACTTGAGTGGTGAAGCATAATAAATAATAGAACATAATGATATATATATCACACAATCATTCTTGGGGTAACTACCTAACCCTAGAATCAACCCAACTTTCATTACTAGTACTATAAATCTAAAACTCATTCAAGTATACAAGAATCATGAGTTAACAATATCACTAATTATATACTTTATTTCAAGTGTCAATCATTTCATTAAATCCCATCATCAATTTCAGTTTAACCATTTCATAACAATCAAAATCCAAGGTGATTTTGGAATAAATATTTCAATTCCAGATTTCACAACCATGCGCTTTGATTGTTACACAAAGAAATACATGGTTTCAATTTTATATATCATTACTATCATCAACACCATTTATCATAAATTCATTTATTATTTCATTATCATTTCATAATTTAGGGTATTCTAGGACTCGAGTTAATCAATCCCAAAGGAGATATATACTTGAAGGAAATAAGAATTTCATATCAAGAGGAAAGTAAGCACTGCAAAAAAGAAACAATTAAAAATGAGAAATCCCAAATCTCAATGTTTTCTAACTTTCTTGATGGTAAACTCGTCACAATGGATATGTAAATAGATAATCCCATATCTCAACCTAATCCATCCAACCTAGCATCATCCACCCCAACCATAGCCACAACTAGGCCAAACCATCCCACCCCTCACCTAATATACCAACCACACCAGGTTTCATGTAATCACATAAAGGGATTTATCATTCTAAATCTACACACCCAATACAAAATTCCATTTTTAGAAAAAAAAAATCCCAAGGGGAACCCAAGGACATGACATTGATACATACAAGCTTATAACAATCAAGGTTGGGCTTACAGCAACCCCAAACATAAATTCCAATAAATAATATTTTCTATTACCATCTTGAATTTACTGATTATTTATGCATAGGTTTTAGTGAATAAGAAACCTAATTAATTAGTATCTAATAACAACTATAATAATTCAATATGCATGCTCAAAGAAACACTTCATCGTGTGAATTAATTTTAAGGAAAATCTATAAAATTTAGTAAAGGCCTCATTCTTACTTTCCTTATTTTTAGAATATTTACATTGATTAATTAATTTTATCATTTCAAAAATGGAATGGGAAGCATAGATGATCACAAAATCAATATTTCACACTATCTAGTTAATCAAAAGTACCAACCATCATAAATTTAGGAACAATCACATGATATCATAGCACCACCTTTCAATTCTTTTAATTTCCTTAATTATGATTTATTATTTTCATTAAGAATGATTACACTATTTTCCCATTGAAAATAAATAATTATCCATCCACACTTACACATAAATAAAAGATAAGTTTACATATCCCCTACCTCATTTCATAGACACAACAGAGAAGGAAAGAGATGCTTACAAGTTCTAGACAAAAACTTTCCATGTAGAAAGTGAAGATGCTCTTTGTAATAAGTGGAGATATTTTCAAGGTAATGAACTCATAATGGGAGAAGTTGAATTCAAGACCCTAGTCTACTATATGTGTTCTATATGTTTCTCTAGTCATCTCTAGTAGAAAAACATTCTAAGGAAAGTGAAACAAACTGAGGAGAGTCACACCAAATGTTAAAATATAGACGTGCAGAGAAGAACCCATCAACCCCCACCACTTAAATAAAAATAAGGAGAAGGATATTGTGTCTTAATTATCCATAATGCAACATTAAATTCCTAAAAATAAATGAAACAAAAATACAAATGTTGTAGGAATAAAATAATGAAGATAAAACCCCCAACAACTGGAATAAATGTCGAGTTAGGCCACCGACATAACATATTGGTACCCAACACAGATTTATTACCCTCAACTATGGATCCCCCATGGAAACCCACTATATAATAATGATTTTATCTTTTATGTTTCTAGAACACAATATCTTGGACCATAGTGAAGAGGTTCCTCCCTCGTCTTTTTCAAACTCATTAGCATAACTCTCCATTGCCTTGACTTAGAAACACCATAGATTCCACCATGACCATTTCAGAATCCTAATTTTACAACGCCCAACACACTATGCCTTTTAAAACATGGTTTTTACACCTTGGGTTCACCAAGAACCAAATATAGATAAGCTTCATGACCACAACTGCAGAACGGTCAACTCACTAGGCTCACAACACCAACATGATCTCTACCAAAGGATCTTTCGTGGTATAGTGAACCTCTAGAGAGATAAAACTCAACTATCCACATTCATAATACCTATAAACTCACAATCATACCTCCCCTATAAAGCTTAGAAAAATACAAAGGAAGGGATTGGATGAATCAGGCCATTATAATTATCCTATATATCTTCTTGGCTAGATTTACCATGTTTAGGGTCCGAAACTGCATCCTCTACCTAGGATATTCATCCTTTATAAATTTTTACTCTCTCGTAGGTGAGGGGTACCAAGTTTTTATGGTTACATAAAATATACCTTAGACACACAATAATATATATGATAAAGGAGGAAGGGATGATTCATAGATAGACGTATTTATTTTAATAATAAATATCATATTAAAACTATGTAATAAATAATTAAATAAAATAAATCCAACACATACATGAGTTGGTAAATATCATGATCAATCACACACATGAAACAACTACACCTTTATAATTTATAGCATTAATTTCAAATCATTCTAATTGTGATAAATTTATGAGAATTAATAAATTAATCAATAAGTTAATTAATTATTTATTTATATTAATATTTTATCCTAATAGTCCTTAAGAAATTAAAAAATCCTATATTATTTTAAATAAATTTAATTTTTTATTTTTAAATAATTATGTACATGATGTTTACTCTGGAGGTGAAACAATGTGTACTATCTACATCAAACTAATTCCATTTTTTAAATTTAATACATACACGGTATATACTATCACTCAACATGTCATGTGACACACCTTATGTATGGTACTTATTTTGTATTGTGTAATTACATGACATGTATTCCTATAAAACATGTTATGATATACATGGTGTGTAGTTTCATGGATCATGTTGCATTGTATGTGTGGTGTGTATGATCACACAACATTCTATAGTATTTTTTGTGTGTACCATTAGAAATGTGTGTGATGTACACGGTGTTTTTGATGACCATTACACATCATTGAGTGGAATATTTTACACAACATGTAATTTTAATCATGTATTCCCATGTGATATGTTGAAATTCACTCAGTGTGTACCTGGTGTAGACAACTTATGACACACGAATTGTACAGGAAACTATAAATAATAATGTCATGTAATGATTTTAATTACTCCATGTGTTAACCCACATGACATAACTAAAACCTTGGCTTGTAAATTTCATGGGTTGAAACATATTACACAATGTGTACATGATAACTATACATTGTGTAGTCCATATTTGGTCACGCCTCTTCATTGGTAGTCAATACATGACATGTAATGACATCATGTATTGACCACTCAGCTTACTAAAATTTATATGGGGTCAAAATCATGTGGGGTTACATGACCTGTACACCAAATACACTTCATGTAGATCCTATCAAATTGTATTTCATGTTGGTGGTCATTACCCGGTGTGTAATGACACTGCATACCAATTCACAATGCAAGATGAGATTTATATTGCTCGCATCTTGTGTGATTTGACCACATATACAAAAAATATAATTCATTGTTACACTCCTTGTATCCATCTCATGTAGCTAGTGAACTTCACACCTCTTGATAGGATCATCTATAATTATTCAGATGTATCAACCATAAGAACTTATATTAATGTGTTATATCGACCTCTCTACTAAGAAAAAAATTATAAAAATGAAAAACTTGTAAACCAACACATGAAATTATTCAAATAAAATATAAATAATTATAAATTAAAATTTGATATCCTTAATTCTAATTAAAGGTTTCAGGGAAAACAGAAATGGTGGGAGGGTTCCCAATTTTGGTTTTTCATCGGTTTCAAAGGATAAATCTAAATAACTTTATGAATGAAATCTTAGAATATCCTAGAGATGATCTCTCATATTTAATTTATAATTAATTTAAAACTATAGCTACCTAAAATCGGGAATTCCTTTAATCAAAATCCTTTGTATCTATTTTATCCTTCTCATTTTCATTGATAAGACAAATGATAAATCCTCTAGTTATATCCACATGTGCTCCAAAAATATTCTAATGACATTATTGAATATTTGGGTTCTAGGGAGGTAGGATCAAGTACTTCATGTCATTTTCTATCAATTAAAACAAGGTTCTATTTTCCCTCTACATTCTTGAGTTGGGTGATGGGAGGATTTTCTTTCTAGGATTGAGATAATTCTTAAGTTCTTTTTATTGTGCACAACAAGTCTCCTTACTCTTCAGGAAAGTAATATATTTTTCTTTATATACTTAGGGTTAAACAGAGATAATTACACATAATCCCTTATCAATATATTTAATCAAAGTAATAATCCTTGTCAAATAATAATAATAATGTTATTATCTCATGACATGCACTTATTTATATATCATTTATTAAGTAAATAAATTAATATTTATTGAAATGATATTAAATAAAATATATCATTGTTATCAGGCCATTAACTCATCCCATTAATCCTCCCATGAGATTTACTAAACCTTAAATAATAAAATATTTATATTAATAAATATTATCTATTTGATAAAAAAATAAATATTATATTCACTAAACTCGTGAGTAAATATTTATTTTAATATTCACATAAATAAATAAATATATTTATTAATCTATTCACTAAAATTTTGGATAAATATTTATTTATTTATTACCTTATGAATAATAATTAAGAGATAAAGTTTCAAATCACATATTCTAAACTCGAATTTATCATTATTAAATATTTGCAATAAAATTTACTTGAATAATTATTATTACACAAGATGATAATAATATTTATTATTAATATTAAATTCAATATAATTTAATATGACTCTAGATACACTTAGTCTGTGGATCTCTAGGGCTCTTTATCAATGGAATTAAGTTAACATACCTAAAGTCCAAGATTAATGACTAGAAACACCTCAATACATCCATTTAGAAATAAGTTAATGTCGCAATAGAAAAAACCATCCTACTAATGTTGTTATGTAACATAATCCTTTTGCCTATTGATATCTCATCAAGAAGGATGCATCCTTGTTTCATCACTTGATATGCTTAGTTTTTCTTTTTATTTTTACTTTTTGAAATGAACTCATCAATGAAATACCATGGTCATGGAGTTAATTAGATAGTTACATTTTAATAAAAGGTCTATAGATATATTCTTCCATTGATATGGAAGGGAACAATCCTTTCTTGACTTATTAAATTAATTTCATATCACTTATGATGAATCCAATGTATGTTACCTCATTGTGAACATATGATGTCATGATTTTCATCTATACATAAAATTTGGTGATTCATGATACACATTAATAATGATCTCAAGTTTAAATACTAATACACATATTCACAAATAAAAATATTCAATGACATATAAAGCATGGGTAAATTCCATTGGTAGTTCTTGTTGGAGTCGGTGACCTTAAACCAAATTCTATATACTTTATGATTATCTGAATTAATTTTTTTGAATATAAATAAACTTATTATCACATCATGATTATTCTTTTACATGACATAGTATGTGATAATGTTCTAAGAGTAATTTTCACACTGAAAGGTCATACCAATTCTCCGCTATGATGAGAACCTAGAAGTGAAAAAATGGAATTTTTAAATATATGTTTTATAGTTGGATGATATAATTTGATGGGATTAAAATAATAAAATATATTATTTGAAGACTCATAGGACTTTTAATCACTTTCACATGGTGTATGTCCTTGGTAATTTCCAGTAAGTTGTGAGAAAATGACTAGCCGGTAGGAAATCCACATTTATATGTATCATTGGATATTCCTATTTTTGGATGTGAGTATCGATACTTATAATTTAAAATAATTATTGATGGATATCATTAGTCATATAATTTTATATATTTATAAAAATCATGAAAACATATGTTTTCGATGAAGTAGGATACGTTGGGTGCATCAGTAGTGATATTTCATTAATGAATAATGAAATAAAGGATTTTTTTCCTTATATTTTTTAATAGAATTAGATATATAAATCCATTTGATGGGAATGGAATAGACTAAATAAATACATGGACATGGTGTTTTTTGGGCAGGTTTATTTTTAGAAATTCGAAGAAAGATACATCGAGAAAATATGTTAATGACACCATCATGCAACAAGCTTTATTAGAGATATCATGATGAAGGGATTATATTACATAGTAATAATTCATTTGAGGTTTTATGTCATTGAAAAATTAACTTATTTCCCTATGGGTTCCTTGGTGCATTACTAGATGTTAACCTTAGACTTTGGATGGCTCCACCTAATTCCACTAGGAAAGGTTCTTAGAGGGTCACACACTAAGCATATCCAAAATCTTAGTTAAATATTATTATTATTTAATATGTTTAATAAATATTATTCATGTAAATGTTTTAATGATTATTCATGTTTGTTGGATCACGTATATTCAGTCACTATTTATTTGATAGATTATTTGTTAGAATAATATTTAATAAATATTTATTTGTTATTTAGTAAATAAAATATTTATTTATTTATTAGTGAATAATGCAGTAATATTTATTTATTAAATTAATAGTCATTATTCAAGAATCGATAAATATTATTGAGGAATGATAAACTGAGTTTAAAGGTTAAGAAATCATATGTATTAAATATTATTTGAATAAATTTTAAACAATTTATTCAAAAATTTATATTTAATTAATTCACTCATTTTTTACATTTCAAGAAATAATAATAATAATAATATTATTATTATTATTATTATTATTATAGCTATGGGGTTCCATAAGGATTAATGAAATAATAAGATTTCATTTCCAATTATTGTTTCCTAACCCTAGCACTACTTAAACCCAATTATAATATTTGTAACCTAAGCTCTTGCCATTTTTTTGTTGTGTGCAGTTACATTTGGAGAATCCTCTCAAGCCCTTGAGAGTTCATCTTCAAGAACTCTCTAAAGAAAAGAGAGTGATCCTCCTCCACCACCCCTCTCGAATCTAGAGAAAACAACAAGAGTCCTTCTTTAAAGAGATTCTCAAGGTGATCAAAGATGAACAAAGAAAGTGTTAGCATCTCTCATCATAGCACTCAAGGATTTATATGGCAATGCTCAGAGGATTGTGGTGCATGTGTGGATCACTATTGGAGGGAATCTATACTTGATTCATTTGACATAATGACAGTATAATGTATAGATTTTTTCAAATTCATCAACGAATAATTAATTCATCGCAATGTAATTCTTTAACTACTTAAATTAATTATAAATTATAATGTGATGATCCTATATTTTGGTTTAGATGTTATTTTTTAAATTAATCATTGAATTAATTTTATTAGTCATGATGTTATAAATCATTTAAATCTTAAAATAATCATTAATTGTGAAAAAATATGATTTGGACAAGGCCTGAACAAATTTTTCTATTGTGACCAAAACTATTAAGTTGTATTAGAGGAGTTTCATAATAATTTATAATTATTTAAAAAAATTATTGATTTATTCATTTTTCATGTAATGACCCAAACTTTTTAAATGGTATTTTTTTCCTCAATAAATTTTTTTTATATATTATACTATTTTATACACATACAAATAAAGATAAACTGACAAAATTTGATTTCGTTAATAATGATCATTACATTAGTCAGCTATGAAACCAATTAAAATGTTAAACATTACAACTAGACAAAAAAATATAAAATAGAATAACTAAAATGGGAAACTAAGGATCACCCTAATCTTCTAGAATCATCGCCCCCATATAAAATTCTATAGAAATAAAACAAAATATTAGTAAACCAATCAGCATGCTATGAAAATTAAAATATAACCTTAAGTGGAATTGTAATGAAATTTTTAATTAAAGAATGAAGTGGTATTTATAGGGTATAAAGGGAAATGTGATCGTTGGGATTTGACCATTATATGACCATTATAAATTATATCCTTGTTCAATAATTTTACCATTATAATTAATATTTATAAGAAGTAATGGAAAATGATAATTGATACAGAAAGGAGAATCGATGGCATCAACCAGTAGACTTGTATAGTTTAAAGCCCATCCAAACTTGGGAGGGATGTATCATCGATGGGGTTTACCCTTGACCAATCTCAGTCTGATTTTGAACAAGTGAATCTTGAATGAAATAAACTATTGGAGAATTTCAAGTTAGTGGAAATTTCCACTTGGTCGATGTTTGCTGAGCCACCCCATGAAACTACTACCATCGCACACCTTACACTTAGGGCGTATGCAGGTGTAATAAGGGGTTATGTGTCCAAGAATTAGTTACCTAAAGTTTAATTTAATTTTCACAAATAAAATTTTTATTTAATCAATTCCTTTTAAGAATATTTTTTCATAATAAAATATATGTTTAATTGAGATAAATTTGATAAATTGATTTTTTAGATGCAAATAAAACATAGTTGTATTTTTATAGAAAATATATACACTTTTATAATAAACTCAGGTATTATGAATAATATTTTTTTTTAATAAAATAGTCTTTAAAACACTCTAATCTAAATATAAATGATCAAATAATTTTATGACATAGGAAATTTTTATAAGTGTCGGAAATTTTACTTTTCCTTAAAAACTGCTATTTTTTAATAAATAAGGATTTTATATTTAAAAGTTAAAATTATCATAATTATAAAATTATTATGATAAAATAAACATTATATTTTAAATCAAAATTTCTAAATTAGGTTAGGGTGAAATTATGATAATTTTCTAAAATATTTTATTTTTCCACGAATAGTAAAAATACAGTTTTTGGTTTTCAGTATTTTTATGACTTAATAATTATTTCAGAATGATATAAAAATTAATTAACCACAATACATGACCAAAAATATTTTATTTTATTAATATAAATTATTTTAATAGATTTCAATCAATTTACAAACCTATAAGTGACTTTCCAAACTCTAAAATGGAAAATTTAATTTTAAAAACATTACTTTGTGGAAAATTTACTTTTCCATTCCAAAAGTAGTATTTAAAAATGGATTTAAGTTCTGGTCATTAAAAATATCATAAAATTTGGTTCAAATTTTTAAAACCATGATAAAAACCCATGGGTAAGCCAATAGTTTTTCATTTTCCAAAACCTATATTTCTGAGACCTATATTTAGAAATTATTAAACAATTCCTCCACTTTTGCTATAAATACCCATACATTTCACCATTTACCATTCACTATCAATCCATCCTTCATGAATTTTGGGTTATTTTTCCTCCTAAGGATTCTCACCAAGGTTACCTCAATCCCCTAAGGTTCCAATTCTGAATACTTAGGAGTAACTCTTCAAGGAAAGGGAAATTTCTACTTCTCTTTTCCATTCAAGTCCCTTTTTTATGTGGTATGTCTTCTAATTTCCAAAATCAGTTATTTTTTCCAATTTATATTATCACGTTGCTATAATAATAGTATCTTATCAATTGGGTACCTTTTTTATCCCTAATTTTACCCATTTGTAAAACTATTTTTTATACCCATGATATTGTCGAATTTACTTCTCAAATTTCTCTATTTTACATGAGAAATTCTCTTTTCCTTTTTATTTGAATACTCAAACCTATTTTCATTTCAATGGATAATCAAAAAGATATAAACATGACTTTTTTATTCTGGGATTTACATATATGAAACCCATATTTCCTTTTGTGGGTTAAAAATAACATAATGATCATGTATTTAAGTACTTTTGTATGTGACGCTTTTGATTATAAACTCATTAATTATTATACATAGTTTATTAATGAAATGAAATTTTATGATCTATATAGATCACATGAAATTAATATATATTAAGGGTCTTCCCTGATATCCCTCCAATACATTGGGTAAATAATTTAATCTCTATAGATGACATGTTTTACGATGCCTCGGTGAATAACCTTTGTAATATTCATTTATGACACCTTGGTGATAAAACTTGGTGATATGATTTTGAATGTCACATTTAAATTATGTAGCCACATTTCCTTGTTATGATTCATTTACTTATTATTATGATATGCCTCTTATTCAGACCTTATTGTTATGCCTCGTGTTCTTATTGATATGTCTCATGATCACATGTTATATACTTATCTTTCTTATTCCCTTACTGGGATTCATGTTCATCCCTTTACTTTGATGTATAACCCAAGGATATGAGATATAGTAAAATTAACATAGGATAAACTCATGAATATGACTTTCAAGTGGATTTAGAATAATGATTTAAGTTTTCATGTATTATTTACCTTATTTATAGAAACTAAACTTTAAAATATCCTCTATTTATTCCATGTAATGAAAAGTTATGTAATAAAAAGGAAGGATGTCATAGTTGGTATCAAAATACAATTTAGTTATTTATAGAAATTAGGACTTGAAAACTTTAGGAAGAACCTTGGGGACAAGTTTAGCTATAGTAAAATATCCTGGTATTTTGATAAGTATTTAGTAAGTGGTTTCCAAGTAAATACATATCTATTTGGATACTACAAGTGGATGTGGATCTAGAATATATATACTCAGGGGAAACACCAAAAAACACTACAATGAGATAGACTTGATTGAAAACTAATGCACAATAATGGGCCTTGATGCACACCTGGTTTGACAATCACAGGGGATATGTTTGGTTAATCACAATCTTTTTATGAACCATTATAAATGATATATATAAAATGGAATTATAGGAGATTAATAACATATTTAATTATGATTTTTTAATACTTAAAATACTTTATAATTATAAGATTCATAAAATTAACATGTTCATCACTAAGTTGTTATTATTTTAGGGAATTTGCATGAAATAGGAGGAACCATGTAAATGAAGAGTGCAACAGAAGATGTACTGATGGTGTTCTCATGGAGGCTAGAATGTAAAAAATCATGAGGATGATGAATCAACTAACTCAAGTTATGAACAATAACTTGAATCAATTCGGGATACCAGATTCACCTTAAAAGTAACAACTTTCCATTGAGTCCTTTATGCATTGGTGACCACATTATTTTAGTAGATCTACCAAACCATTGATTACTGAAAAATGGATAATATCCATAAAAAATATGTTTTATATAATCCATTATTTAAAACAATATAAAGTCACCCTAGAAGTATACCTCTTAGAAGTAGAATCTGATCAGTGGTGGACACTAATTAAAAACACAAGTCCAAGAAGGGATATTGATATTATGGAGTGGTAATAGTTCAGAGGAATATTTTTCAATAAATATTTTCCCAATTCAATGCAAACAAAAAAGGAGAAGGAATTCCTAGAGGTGAAGTAGATGGAAAATAAATCATTGGTAATATATGAGATTAAATTTAAAATACTTGCTCAATACACCTCTAGTTTTTTTATAGATCTTAAAAGAAATGTTGATAGATTCTTTGATGGACTAAGACCACATATGCAAAGAAATCTAGAAAATAGAGAATATGAAATCTATGATAAGATAGGGAGGAGTGATATGAATGTTGAATTAGAGTTTGGAGAGATGTGGTGGTCACATAGATTGAATGAGAATAAGATATCAATGGATCCAAACTCAGGGAAGAATTTTGTTCACAAAAGAGGAGGAAAGAAAGTGAAACTTCTCATGTGTAACAAATGTAGGAAGAATAATTTGGGGAAATGCTTTATTTTGAGTGGAAAGTGTTACAAGTTAAAAAGATATGGCCATATATCTCATAACTATCATGGTGAGGTGAAACCCAAAATTCTCAACACTAACTAAAAAGGGATGATGGTGCAGGCTCAGCTAGAAGTTCAATGCTTCAAGTGTGTATATCTTGGGAACTTTTCCAATCAATGTCCAAATCTGAAGATAATGAAGGGAAACCACCATAAAACTCATCATAGGCCAAGGGATTAAGTTTGGTCATTTTCTATCACAACAGCTGAAGTAGAGATTTGGTGGTAGGTACACTCGTTTTTATCTCAAAGCTAGTAAGTACTTCTTTTATTCTGGTTCTATGAATTCCTTTATTTCATCCAAGTTTTCAAAGAATATATAATCAATCCCAGAACATCTAGAAGTAGATTTATCATTCAATACTCCTAGAGGTATTATACTAGAATCAGCAGTGTATAGAAACTCTAGTATTAACTTTGGTGAGTATAATCTCCACTATAATAAAATCACCTGTTTGTGGAGGGTTTTTTTATTTTTTGGAGGTTTAAAAGCTGCTAATTATTTTCATGACTAATTCAAAAAATCACTACTAAAGTTGGTGCCATCATCCAACCCACATTGGTTCCTTTCATTTAGCGAATATTTTTGCTAACTGTCATAGAATATACATTTAGCGACGATTTGTTTCGTTTTAGCAGTGGTTTTAAACACTGAAAAAAATTGGCATTATATTTTAATGGTTTAAAACACCACTAAAAAATAATATGGAATATTTATCAGGGTTTAAACTACTTCTATATACTTGTTTTTAAAAAATCATGTAGCTATAGAATCTACAGCCCCAGAACAGTACTCAACCCTGGAAGAAAATAAACAAACAATGCAAATTAGAAACAGCACATATAAACCATCACCCAAATAAATTTAGCACCATTAATAACAATATCAACATTAATTTCACAGTTCATTAATAACTATATCCTAACATTCAAAGTTTACCAATTCCCTTAACATTCTAGAAAATACATAAGCACTCTTAAATATATTATTTTGAAATGTAAGGGAAATACAGATATCCCTACCAAAAACCACTACATGGTTTCGGAATCACCAAATTAGTGTTACTTTTTCATAAGTTTAGTTTTATATCATCTCTGAATTCCAAATAGAACATTAATCATTACCCGATGAACTTTTCTCGACACCCTATCTATCTTCGTCTCCACTTCCTACTGTCGGCACCTACATCAAAATTATATTGAAAATTAAACAGTGGTGTATATTTATATTTAAACTTAAAACCAATAAAAAATTTTAAACTAAATGATTTTGAAGTTTTGGAATTTACCTACTCACCATCATCCATCAATGAAATATCACTGGGGACAAATCTAGTCATCTTCTGATATAAATCATTCAATACTTTCTGAAAATAGGATATATGAGCCCCCTATTCCTAAATTTTGATTTGCATAAAAAAATTACCTATGAGTATCTCGAGGTAAGGAGTGACTAAAAATAGTAGTATGTGTAGCTAAAATCCCTAATGGCCAACCAAATACCTCAGATGGTAATGGTCTTAAACTCATACCATGCACTTGACCAGAATTCTCCTTCCCAAGGACTTTACCAACTAGGTCAACCTAGGAGACTGAGAAGGACTGTGTGGTATTGGAATCCCATAGTTCTTTAATTTTTACCTATAAATAAAATATCATTAATATTTTAAGCAATACATATTAATATAGTGACAACTAAAAATAATTTATTACAATGAGAAATGAATTCATACCCAAACTTCTTTGGCAAGCTCATTAACATAACTCCCATTAGATTTTGTATGATCATCCAACCACAGTTCTGTTCAGGAAACTTGGTGCCCTAAATTTTGTGACTGCATTAAGCAAAGATAAATCAACAATTTAATATATGAAATAGATAATATTGTCAAATAAATATCTAAACTAATGAAAGGATTACCATAGTTAATCAGTTTTTGGAAAAACCCAGCAGAGTGAGGGATGATTTTCTTAGCTCGACTCGATGCATTCTTCCTTGAAACATCATGAAATAAAAAAAATTAATTTAATAGTCATATATGCAATGTCATATCCTTTTCATATGCATGTATAAATGTAAAATGAGATTAATATAATAATATATATTTAAATACCACATGCTTCTCAATATGATGTCTATCAAAAAAACCGTACATTGCTCTCTAGGTACCCCTTAGGGTACCTTATCATATAGTTGTTGGGTGCTCAACAAAGTATCATTGAATTTGTTACATAATCTCCATTTAAAATCCTTCCATTTATTACCCAAATTTTTCAATGAACACTTTCTTACTATAATATAAGCAATAGTAAAGTGGAAAAATATTTGTACAAAGATATTCATTTTTAAAATATTAGAATTTAGTAACATGATTACATTCAATTACACCATAATGTATTAAAATTATCTTTATTTTTTAATCAAAAAATTTATTTTTAAAAAATTTAGGCATATGCCTCTAATCAGAATATGTAATTGTAAGGGTAACCAGCTCCGCCACCATATGTACTAGAATCTAGCTAAATAATCCTATGGAATTAGCTATAGGGACCCCATAACAGTCAAATGGGACAACTATATTCAATTTATTCAGATTCTAGACATCTGAAATTTTCATGTTTCTCTCTGCAGTATCATTATTTCCATCTTTTATGAAAAAATAGTTAGTAGTATAAAAAATGAAATAACTTTATTCATATTAAAATTTATACCTATAACTATCACCCTTCAATATCCCCATGAATAACTAAGAGTGACGACCTGATCCCTCACTACTAAGCCTACTGAGAGAGATTCATTGGATGAGCTGATGATGGGATATTGATAAAGGGTGTTCCAAAAGATGACAGAATGGAGGGTGTGAGAGATGATATAGGAGGAAAGTATAGGGTATCTCAAATTCTGTGGGGAGGGAGACCGATGGATCATTATATATTGGTATGGTTGAGGGAACATCTATTAAGACTCAACTGGGATTGGTAAAACGCTTTATCCTTGGCATTCCTGTCATTCAATAAAATAAAATTAACTTTAGAACATATATTTCAAAAAATTCATGTTGAAAAAAATAGAAATGATAAATGATGAAAAATACTAGAAAATAAAATATACATATCTATGATAATGAATGACTTCACAAATAATATAGGTGATTGATAAATGAATGGATGATTACACATGAAATCATTTTTTCCTTCAATCGTGTCTTTTTTCATCTCCATCATTACTTTATCTACTTCATCCACCCTTAAAAGACTAATATTTTCAATATCATGATGTAAATTTAAGTTTACTTCTTGTTGTTGAAGGGATTCTATGTAAGATGTAAAATATTCCACTTCATCACCCATATCATACAAGTCTATTTGTTTTATGTGAGAAACTATAGTCCAACCTTAATCCATGACATCTTCCACATAATGTACCATTTTCTCTTACAATTATAAAATATACAGTTCATGTAATGAACAGTCACTGACATCCATCAAGTTAGAGAAGTTCACATAAGCAAATTTCAAGGAATATCTTTTAACACCCCTGATAATATCAACCCAATTGAATTTGAATAAAATAACTGAAAAATTCCCATGGTATTTTAATTCAATAATATCAATAAACTTTATATAGTATCCCACTTATTTAAAAGTAAATATACAACGATTATATTTTTTTAAACCCTCTTCCTGATCGACTGTATGAAATTTAAATTCATTCACATTGTAAGCGTTGAACTTTCTAACCTATTTTAGAGGACCTAGAGCAAGAAAATTAAAATTTTCTAACAACTCATCTTGAGTATCAGTATTCATGATCTAAAAAAAGTAAAATAGATTTTATTATATTTATAAAATATATGTGTCAACCTAATATCATTATTGATTGAAATATTCATAAACTTACATGTAGTGAAAACCATTTTACAAGATCTTTACTAACAACTTTTGTTATATCTTTATCATTTCACATTCAGCCTCTCATTCATCACTTTTTTTATCCTGATCTCTTCAATAAATGGATCTAAAATTTCACTATTCAGTAGCACATATCTATGTACCTATAATAATTCCATTTTTTCCAGTGTAACATCTGAGCTCCCCCCAAATAATCATCCAATAGTTGGAAAGATTTTTGATTTCCCATGTAGTTGAGATTGATTCAATGTGTCATCAACACATCCAACTCGATTTAATCTTGTCTCAATATCATCCAAGTATCTAGAACAAAACGTAAGACAATAATATACCAACTATCCTTCAGAAATATAGCCTTCAGGTTGAGATTTATTTTTCACATATGATTTCAAATTCCCAATATATCTTTAAAATAAAATAAATAAAACATAATTTTGTATTTAATGAAGTTCCAAGAATTTTTTACTTAAGATGAAAAACATATAAATAAAGTACCTCTCAATTGGATACATCCATCTATAATGTATGAGGCCTCCTAATTTAGCTTCCTCGACCAAATGCACAATTGAATTCATCATGAAAGTAAAAAAATGATGGAGGAAATATCATATAAATTTCAAAAAGTGTCAATATAAATCTCTCTTGAAGGTTTTCAACCTCAAATGGTTGTAGAGTTTTCTTACATTTTTTTCTAAAGAATGTTTAAAATTTGAGTACAACAGCAGTAACCTTTTCAGGTAATAATGTACGAAATGTCAATGGTAGTAACTATTGCAAAAAAATATGTGAATCATACTTTTCAATCCATATAAACTACAATGATTTAAGTCAACACACCTTGAGATGTTACTTGAATACCCATAAATATCTTCACAAGTTTTAAAATTCAAAGGAATGTATCTTTATCTATATTTTTCATTGCAAAAAATGTCGAAGCACACTTTTCATTCTCATATGTATATATATCATGCTTTATGTTCATTTTTTATAAGTATTTTCAAGAATTGAGATGGTCCTTAAATTTTCCATTCTCATTAATAAATATGAATATAAAATTGTCAAAAATATTCTTCTCAATATTATTAACATCAAGATTATGCCTCGAAAAATTAAATTACCAATACGGAAGTTTGAAGAATATACTTTTTTTCTTCTATTATTGCATTCTGATTTCACTTGATGATGCACTTAGAACTCGTTTCCCACCATCATTCAAATAACGCACCTTCCCAAATTTTGTTTCAACATTTCCAAGTTGTTCTAATATTTTAGAACCCATCAACCACATTGGATGTGGTCTACGATCAATAGAACCATTGAATTTTGATATGATCAACTGAAATCTATGATATGTATCAAGAAATATTCAATGACATAAGAAGCATTGTTTTTTACTGTAAGGTAATCATTAGGGATCAAAATAAAAGTTATAAATAGGACAAGATAAACCTATGTAAGTGTTCCAACCAGCTAAATTCCCAAGTCCAGGGAAGTCACTAATGGTCCACATTAGAGTAGCTTTAATTTTGAACATTATTCTAGAAGATTCATCATATGTATCAATATTATTGCTCCATAACTCATGTAATACTTAAATTATAGGCTACAAGTATACATAAATATCATTTCTAGCCATTTTTTCTGGGAATAATCATCAAAATGATAAAATATGTTTGTTGCATACACATCCACAGAGGTAGATTGTAAGGGATCAAAAAAATTGTCCAAATACTATAACTGGTTCTCAAAGTCACAAATGGGTTGAATCTATTGGTATACAATCCCAACCACACATTCCTAGGAGCAGATGAGAAATTTGGATGTAATGAATCAAATGTCTACCACAATTTTGAATCTATTGGATATCACATTATCCCATCATTTTTATTATCTATATAATGTCACTTCATGTGCTCGGTGGTTTTTGATGACATGAATAATATTTTCAATCGAAGATTTAATGTAAAGTAATGAAAAACATTTGTAGGTTCATTCCTTTTCTTCTTCTTCATAGTAGTATATTGATTCAAACTTCCAACATCACCCATTGATTGTCATCTAGAAGAAGAACATTTTTTTCAATCATGTCTGCTTGAATACTATCCCCAATAAAGCATACAATCGTTGGTACAAGCATGTATTTTTGTATAATTCATACCAATATTGTTAAAAAAAATTCTTATCATAAAAATAATCAGGGATCTTTGTTTCATAAAATGCATCACACAAAAATTTCAATATCATAGACATCGCCTTATTTGTCATTCCACATAGGCATTTGATATGGTATAACTTTAGCAAAATAGAATGTTTTGAATATTTCAAACATCCACTATACAACTCTTTATTTCCATCTTTAACTAAACCATGAAATGAATTTTTCTGCTTAGTGAAGTTCTCTCTTACATTAGTCTCTACATAATCAAGAGGAGGATCAAATGAAATGTTACAATCTTGATCTGGTTGTCCAATAGTCCCAAAAACATCACTTGTCAATTTGATATTTGTAGCACCCTCAACTAGTTTTTCTGATATGTTTTGATGTTGACGTTTTTGTATTTAAATTTCAAATGCACCATTTATAAGGTTTTTCATTTCATTGTTCATTGTCGATGAAGTTGGGAGCTCATTCTTTCGATTGACATTAGTGATCAAACTTTATGTAATGTTTGATTCTCCATGCCAAATCCAACACAAATATTGAGTAGGGAATTGCTTCAATATCAAGTGTTCATAAACTTCATCTCTCTTCAACCATTTTCTAAATTTACATTTAGGACATGGAAATATTATTCTCCCATCAACGGATCGATTGGAAATTGAAAAATATAAAAACTCCTCCAAACCCTTAGCATATTTAGGTTTGTTCCTTAGTAGTGTGATCCATCTTTTATATATATATATATATATATATATATCACAATGTTCATACACTTTATTAAAAAAAATTAAAACACATAAGTATTACTATGTAGGAAAATATATAATGCTAACATCTGGTAAAGTGGCATTAGTTGGAATTAAATATATTCAAGCTTCAATTAAAATGTAAATTCTTTGAATGAATAGATAATCGATGAGAATATAAACGGGTGTTGACTAGTGAGTAGTTTCCCAGAATTGAGAAATATGTCTATAAATTATATCCCAGCCCATATCCTATACCAAATAAGTATCCCATTTTAAATTTGTTTCTATTAAAAGTTAAAAACACAAAAAAAAATATAACCTCAATTAAAATACATTTCAACAATAATAATAAAAAATAAATTAATTTCAATTTCCTCATTTCATTTTCATATTTAATAGAATATTTACAATCTAAATCACTATTCAAAAGATATATCTATAATTTTCAACATAACCACAATGAAAAAATTTCAATTTTCTAAATAAAAAACATTTTAACTTTTAGACTTCAATAATATAATAATTATTCAAATTTATTAAACATTTCATATGGAAGACATTTAGAATTTAACTATACAATTTCATGTCTTTCAATTCATTTTCAATGGAATTCAACCTTGCTTATAATTTCAAATAAATCATGAATATAGTAATAAAAATTCATCAAAAGTTTCAATTTATTGAAAAATATATATAAAAATATACGTGAAAAACATATCAAATAATGAAATATAAAATTATCCCACACATAACATATTGTTTTTCCTCAATTATTCAATACCATATCATAGAAAAATTATGGTATTAGTTTAAATATAATGTTTAATTCATGTACAATATAATTTTTCAAAAAGTATTTATCTTTATGAAATCCAACCTGAATTAAACATTATCACTTTATTAAATAAAATTTTCTTAGTTTTATATAGTTTCTAATTTTACAATCTAATAAAATCAATAATTTATTAATGGAATTGAAAATGTTTATTTCTTTATTTTACTATTACTTTACATTTCTCTCGATGATTGAGCATGCACACTATATCAAAAATGTATAAAAACATAGAAATGAATTATGTAATGCATATTGTAACCATATCTAATAAATGCATATAACTAAACTAATCCATTCATATCACCATTTAAAACTACATTTTTCATTTGTTTCAATAATTATTTGAAAATGGACACAATGTCCAATAAACCAATTGAATATAAACCAAACATTCACCCTAATCAACTTATTTCATTTTAACATAATTTTAATACAATATATTTAATTAGAATTCAACCTATGATTGGTGATATTCCTAAATAAATTCATATTTTTTATAAATCATATCAAAAAAATATAAGTTGAAAATTTTATGCTTTAAATGTAAAATATTAAAAATTAAATCCATGATTCCTTAAATAAAATTTTAATATCCAAACTTTAAAAAAATTATATCTTTACAGATCAATGATATATCACACATTGACTTGAATTTTTTAATTTGATATTATTATCATTGACCCATTTCATCCATTTCATTTCATATCAATTAAATATTAAACCTATAAAATGAAATTTCAATTTTTATTCAAAAAATTTATAACCTATATCATTCATTATTTTTAAATTGATGTTATATATATGTCATATCAAAAATATTCCATTTAAATCAAGCCTTAACATGCTAAATATAATCTCATTTATTTAATTTCATGTTGAAAAAACATTTAACCTATAAAATTATATTTCATTCTGAATTTAATGCATATATCTCAAATTAAATATCTCTTTCAATTTAAACCAATATATATTTTAACTAAAATAATGAATTTTTAGTATTATTTTAATATGTTTCCTTATATCAATTAATACGTTTCATTTTATATAATATATCTAACATCAAAATAAAATTCTAATTTATTATTAAATATGTAAAATTAAAATTAATCAATGATTTAAAATTTAAAAAATATATCATTATACCAAAAAAGTATTCTCAATCAGTGAAATTATCAATTTAAATAATACATATAAATGAAACTATTTTTGAAATCAATATATTTTTTGAATTCTATTATTTCTTCTAAAGAAAATTGACCATATAATCCATATATGAAGCAAAAAATAGTGATAGTTTAAAACCAATACCTATTAAACAACACTTGACCCACCCCTCCAAGAATCCTAACCTAAAAACCAAACAAAGTTAAAGAAATCATTAATACATTATTAAACATCCACAATGCATGATTCCTAGAAATATTGAAAGTAAAAACAAATCGAGGGGACACATCAGTTATGTACAGCCAAATGACCTTCAATAATTCAATAATTTCAACCTAAGAAATACATGAAATTAAAATAAATTTAAACATAAAATAGATAATCATGGATATAGATTCAATACCAGGCATCGAGGTCACTTTATTCCTCTATTCGTCTTCTTCTCATAGGTAGTTGGGTTGAGGATCCATGATTGAGGGGGAAGGGTCAATGATGAGGGGTAATAGTGGTGGGTTTATGAATAGGGTAATAGTGGAAGAAAAGGTTTTGGGGATATAGGGTCTGATGACTCAAGCTCGGGCTCGGGGGATCAGGGGAAAAGGGGGGTTGGAGAAGAGGGATGGTATTAGGGGGAGAAGGGGGAGAAGGGATCGATAGTAATGGATCGTGGAAGAAGGGATATGGAAGAGAGGGCTAGAGCTTGAGGGGAGAGGGGGGAGAGGGGTGGGGGATTTTGGGGGTAGGGTTCAGGGGGGTTTGGGGAATAAGTGTCTTTCTTAAAAAAAATTATTTTTTTAGCGGTGGTTATTTAAAAACCATCGCTAAATTTTATTGAATTTTTTTAAAGACGGTATCTTAAACTACCAATAATAGATAATTTTGGTGTAGTGCTCATCAAAAATCTAGTAGTTGTTCCCATGGTGTAATTCAACACTATACTATATATGGATTGGATCTCAAAGTATAATTCTAAGATCAACTGCAGAAGTAAGTAAATTTCAGTATTCTTGAATGGGAAGCCTATAGTGATTTTAAAAATGAAGATATCCCATCTTGAGCTTTGTCTAGAAGTACCTCCCATAGCCTTTTTTATGTATATGATCAGTGAAGAGGGAGAAGTAAATAGAATTATAAATATATATAATGTTTATGTCATTCAGGAGTACATTGACATAATTCTTGAAGAGGTACTTGGACCTCCCCTAGAAAGAGAGGTAAATTTATCCATTAAACTTATACTTGGATCCAATCTGATATTAGAGACCCTATATAGAATGGAAAATCTGAAGTTATAGGAATTAAAGAAACAAATTCAATATCTTCTGGAGAAGGGATTTATCTAACCAAGTGGGTCTCCTTGGGGAGCATCTATTATATTTGTGAGGAAGAAGGATTGACATATGATATGGGTATCATCAATTGAGGGTGAAGAAAGAAGATATTTCAAAGACTTCCTTCCGAACAAAATATTTTCTTTATGAGTTTTTTGTTATTCCCTTAAGTTTGACTAATGGTCCTACTATATTTATGGATTAGAAGGATAGAGTCTTTAAGGACTACCTTGATAAATTTTTGGGAGTTTTTATTGCTGATATTTTGATATATTCCAAAATTTTCTAGGAACATGAGGATCATATAAAAGTTGTATTAAAAACTATTTGGAAGGATAATCTATTTGTAGAATTCAGAAAATGTGATTTATGGTTACAATAAGTTTTATTCTTAGGGAACATTGTAACTAATGGAGGAATCTTAGTTGACCCTTACAAGATAAAGACTATATAGTAGTGGACTTATCCAATAACAATAACTGAAATTCATAGTTTCCTTGATTTAGTTGGATATTATAGGGGGTTTATGAAAAAAATCATGACTTTCTAATCCACTGGACAAGTTTACTAGAAAAGGGGATAATTCTATCTGGACAAAGGAGTGTGAAGAAAGTTTCTAAGAACTGAAAAAGAGATTGGTTACTACACATATGTTAACTCTCCCCTCTATAGTAGAATGTTTTTTTATTTATAGTGATTCATATCTGAAAGGGATTAGGTGTGTTCTCATGTAATATCGAAAGGTGGTTTATTATTCATTTGTACATTTAAATCCTCATGAGCAAAATTATCCTACACATGACTTGGAGTTAGCTGCAGTTATTTTTTCTCTAAAAATATGGAGGCACTATCTTTATGGGGATAAATGTGATATATAAAAAAACCTACCAAATTTTGAAGCATATATTCATGCAAAAGGAATTGAATATGAGACAAAGGAGATGGTTGTAACTTCATAAAGACTATGACTATTTAATTCATTATCACCTTGAAATAGCAAACAATATCGCTAATTCATTAAGTAGGAAATACCTTGTTGTGATGGAAATGATGATGATTCAAGTAGATCCATTAATCAAAGACCGAGTAAAGTTTTACATGGGAATAATAAGGAAAGGTGCATCATCAATCCTATCCCAAATGATTTCTCAACCATAATTACTAGAGAATACCAATATATCTCAAAGAGAATATCCTTTGTTATCAAAAAAGGTAGAGGCTAAGAAGAATGGGAAGTTTATTGAGTTCAATATTGATCAAGAAGGTGTACTAAAATTTTGTACAAGGCTATGTGTCTCATCTATCCTAGAGATAAATAAGGAGTTGATGGATGAAGATCATGGCTCTACAATCTCTATAAATCCTGGAAGCACCAAAATTAATAGGGGCCTTCATGATCATTATTGGTGGGATAATATAAATTGGATATTGTTGACTACACTTCAAGGTGCTTGGTGTTTCAATAAGTGAAGGTGGAGTGAAAAATTCTTAAAGGGGTATTTAAACCACTACCCATACCAACATGTAAGTGGGGAAATATCAATATGGACTTCATAACTGGTCTCCCAAGAACATATAAATAAACTGATGTGATATGGGTTATAGTGGATAAACTCACCAAGACTACCCATTTCATCACTATTCGGGAAGATTTCCTTGTTGAACAACTTGCCAATATATATGTAAAGGAATAGGTGAGTCTACATGGGGTGACAATTTCTATTTTTTATGATCATGATCCAAGGTTTACATAAAAATTATAGAGAAGTGTTCAATATGCTCTAAATACTGAATTGAATTTCAATACAGCCTATCATCTCCAAATTGATGTCCAATCGGAAATTACTATTCAGATACTCGAGGACATATTGAGAACATACTAAATGGAATTAAATGTTGTATTGGATCAACACCTTACATTAGTTGAGTTCTCATACAACAACATCTTCCACTCGAGTATTCAAATAGTACCATATGAATCTCTATATGGAAAGTAATGTAGAACTCCTACTTTTTGGGATGAAGTTGATGATAGGAAGTTACTTGGGCCTAATCTTGTTCAAGAGATGATAGAAATGGTTCATTCCATCCAAAAACATATAAATCCCACTTAGAGTTAGAAAAATATCTATGAAAACAACCATAAAATGGACTTGGATTTTGATTTTGGAGATTAAAATTTCCTTCGGATATCACCCAGGAAGAGAGTCATTCAATTTGGACTGTTATATGATTGTTGGTCAAATATGACCATTGATCAATATGATCATTGTAAACTATAACCTTGGTTGATAATTTTATCATTATAATTATTTTTTATAAATAGTAATGACAAAGGATAATTAATACAGCAAGTAGAATCAATAGCCTCAACTAGTAGAGTCGTGTTGTTTGAATCTCATTTTTCCGAACTTTGGAGGGAGGTATCATCACTGGGATTTTCTCTTAACCAAGCCTAATATGATCTTCAACAAGTTAATCGTGAACTAAATCAACTATGGGAAATATCCAAGTTAGTGGGAATTATCACTCAATCGATGTTAGTCGATCTACCCCATGAAACAACCACCATCACACACCTTAGTCTTAGGGTACATGTGGGTGTAATAATGGGTTACGTGTCTAAGCCTTAGTTAATTAAAGTTTAATTTCTATTGTATATATAAAATTATTATTCCATCAATTCCTTTGAAGAATAGTTTTTCTTAATAAAATATATGTTTAATTGAGATGAATTTGATAAATTGATTTTTGGATGCAAATAAAACATAATTGTATTTTTCTAGAGAATATATATAATTTTATAAGAAACTCAGGTATTTAAAATAATATTTTTTTAATAAAATAGTATTTAAAATAACATTATTTAAATATAAATGATAAAATAATTTTATGAAATAGTAAAATTTTTTAAATGTCAGAATTTTGAGTCTGCCTTAAAAACTGTTATTTTTTTAATAAATAAGGATTTCTGTATTTAAAAGTTAAAATTTTCATACTTATAGAATTATTATGAAGAAATAAACATTATATTTAAAACCATAATGTTTAAATTTGGTTAGGGCTAATTTATGATAATTTTCTAAAATACTTTATTTTTTCATGAATATTAAAAATACAGTTTTAGGTTTTCGATAATTTTATGACTTCGTAATTATATTACAATGTTGTGATAATTAATTAACCATAATCCATGAAAAAGATATGTTATGTTATTATTATAAATTATTTTAATATATTTTAATCAATTTTCTAACCTATAAGTGACTTTCCAAACTCTAAAATGGAAAAAATATTTTTCTAAATATTACTTTGTGGAAAATTTAATTTTCCATGGAAAAGTATTTTAAAATGGAATTTGGTTATGGTGGTATAAAATATCATAAAATGTGACTCAAATTTCCAAAAACATGAGCAAAAACCATGGTTAATCCAATAGTTTTTCATTTTCCACAACATAGATTTCCAAGTCCTATATTTGGAAATTATTAAACAATTTCTCCACTTTTTCTATAAATACCCACTCATTTCACCATTTCCCCTTCAACCCCAATCCATACTACATGAATTTATAGTGATATTTTCTCCCAATGATTCCCCCTAAGGTTTCCTCAATCCCTTAAGGTTCCAATCCTCAAGACTTGGGAGTAAATCCTCAAGGTAAGGGAAATCTCCATTTCTCTTTTCCATTCAAGCCCCCCTTTTTATATGTTATGTATTCTAATTTCAAAACTAAGTTATTTTTTCCACTTTATATTATCCCATTAATTTAATAATATTTCATTATTAATTGGGGACCTTTTTTATCCCTCAGTTTACCCATTTATAAAACCATGTTTTATACCTGTCATGATGCCGAATTTATTTCTCAAATTTCTCTCTTTTACATGAGAAATTATCTTTTCCTTTCTATTTGAATACACAAAACTCTTTTTTTCAATGTTTATTCAAAAATATGTAAACATGAATTTTTTATTTGTGTATTTACATATATGAAACCCACATTTCCTTTCATGGGTTAAAAATGACATAATGATCATATCTTTAAGCATTTTTTTACACCAAAATTTTGATAAGAAACCCATTCATTATTCTCTACAGGTTATTAATGAAATGGATTGTTATAATCTATGTGGATCACATGAAATTAACACATATTAAGGGTGTTCCTTGATAGTTCTACAATTCAATGGATAAATAATTTAATCTCTATAGATGACATGTTTTACAATACCTTGGTGAATATCCTTGGTAGTTTTCATTTATGACACCTTGGTGATAAACCTTGGTGATATGATTATGAATGTCTCATTTAAGTTTTGTAGAAACATTTCCATATTATTATTCATGTTGTTATTATTATAATATTCCTCTAGTTAATTACTTATTGTTATGCCTCGAGTTCTTATTGACATGTCCCATGATCACATGTTATATGTCTCTCTTACTTATTCCCTTATTGGGCTTCATGCTCACCCATTTCCATTGATGTATGTCCCCGGGATATGAGATACAGTAAAAGTAACATAATATGAACCCATAAAGATGTATTTCAAGTAGATTTAAAATAATTATTTATTTTTTCATGTATTATGTGCCTTATTTCTAAGACACTAATTTTAAAAGATCATCTGTTTGTACTAAGTAATGAGAAGTTATGTAATAAAAAGGTGGGATGCCATATATCATTAGTTTTAAATTTTAGCTAAATAATTATTTAAATATGAATCATGATATCTCATATTATTCCTCTTTATTCTCACAAATATAATAAAAAATGGATTAATTATGAATAAAGAACATTTGAAGAACTCATTTGGAGGTGTCAAGGATTTTGGTTAGATAACATAAGAATACACGGTGTGTAGCCCATATTTAAACACTATGTAACCATGTTTAATACACCATGATGACTATAAAATTAGTTTATAGAATCATGAATTTATTTCACATGGTGGGAAATTAATACACACTTCATGTTGACTGGTCCAGCTTGACGTACGGTTAGTCGGAATACATAGAGTGTAACTTATATACACGAAATGCATTCTATTGTTCAAAGATGATATATGTGTTTATTACATGGCATGTGTGACTTGTAACCGTGTAACCTAGAGACCATGTAACATGTAGCTCTGGTATATATTGTATACTCCATCAATGTTCATAGTAAGACAACACACCCATTCCCTAAGCGTGTGTTATGGATAGATAGTTAAGAACTATATACAGCATGTATCTAGATAGTATACGCCAAGTATATTACCTGTTTATGTAGAATTTAAATTAATTTATTATATTGTTTAAACCTTATCAACATGTCTTCCATGTGTCATTTATTTGACTCTTACACTCTATTTTATGGGTTATATATATAATGTATAATTAATTTCAGTGTAATATTCTAAATTACATATCCTGTATAAGTTGTAATACATTGATTGCTCAACATGCATTAAAATAATAACACACAACATAAATAACATGTGTCTATGTGTCATTTATTTTATAGTACATACAATTAAATTATGTGATAATACACGTATACTAAATTTTTTATGAGTAAACAATACATGACTAGCATACACACCGGGTAGTTTGGATGGGTACTTGTAGTGTTTCCTCCAAAGGTAAAAAAATTGTACTTAGTTAGTTTTAAATAAATTATTTAATTTTTTTGAAAATAATGATATATGATAATCTCAAGAACATTTGGATGAGAATTAAGATAAAATAATTGATTAATTAAAAAAGATAATTAAATGATTAGAGTATAATTTATATTGAATTAGAATGATTAGGAATGAATGATATTTTATTAAATGTGTAATCCATTTCATGTATATGGATGATCATAATAATAGAAAATAACTTTTTATGTGGATTATTTCCTTTTAATTTTTCATTATTATTAAATTAAATTGATGGAATGATCATCATTCATCCTCTCATTATGTAAGGGTATGCATGCCCACATTTTCCTTTTATGTAAAAATCTTAAACCAGTCCTTTAGTTACCCTTACCTGAATGTGAGTAAATATTATGTAATATATGGAGCTACAAGGATAATTGAGGTGGTTCAAGTTTATAGTTAAGGTGAAACCAATTCAATAGATACATAGGAGGGCATATGGAAAGATGAAACACAAACCAAGTTATGGTTTAAGGTGTTTTCACCTAGGTTAAGGGTTCATTTATCATCCTCCAGATAAAATAACCATTAATAAAGGCACATGATCATACCACTTTTAATTATTTTATTTCTATTAAGTGACATGGTTAATTTCATTATGGATGTTCTGTTGCAATCACATAAATTATTGAATTAACAAGTATGCAATAAAGAAATAAAATAAATTGGATTATACTTAATGTTTATCTAATACATGGCTAATCACTTAAGTAAATCCACTTAATATTAACAAGAATGTAATAAAGATAATATGGTAAATTTACACATAAAGATAAAAAATCCCTCAACAACATATATTAAGTTGATATAGCCTTCCACTACTTAAGTTCAAATTGAACCACAGTTTAAAGTACTTAACTGAACCAAGTCAGAGTGCTTTCAATTATCAAGGAATTTTAGAGTGAGTTTTGGGTTAAGTTAAAATTAATTCACATAAAGGTTTAACAACCCAAGAAGTAATTGGTGTAACTAGGAGGCATTAGTTGAGGAAATCATTATTCAGGATTTTAGGATTTGAGAGTCCACTTGACAGATCAAGTAGTTGTGAGTTAATGTAGTTATAATATTATGCCTACCTAAAACTCTTAAAATAACTTTTCATGGCCAAGTCTAGTTTATAAGAATATGAATATGGGTCCTTTGCATTAGAATGTCCATGCAATGGGATATTCCAAAACTTATGATGAGGGTTATTGGGTTTTGATAAAATAGTGAGATATTAATAAAAATAATATTTATTATATAAATTTTATAAACCAAATAAAGTACTAAAATTATACTCTTTCTAAATTGTAGAAATGTAAACCCACGTGAATTTGACTATATTACTGTGATCAATGCTAAAGAAGGATAAAATTCACTTCAGTACTAATTTCCAAGAATAGAAAAGGTGTCTACACATTATTCTACACCATGAATGGAAATTATATATGCTTGAAAACCCAATTCCTAAAGAACATGGAAACTAGTATAGTGAGGAAGAACTATCTCTTTATATGAAACAAATAGATGATTCATCATATGTCTAATTTTTCATGCTATCATCCTTGTCCAATGATCTTCTGAAGTAATATAAAGATAAGGATATATATATATATATATCATCTTGTATCACCTTTATGATCTTTATAAACATAAATAAATATAAGAGATATACGTGATCACCAATGCACTATTCATGTTCAATATTGGATATTTGGTGCCAGTTGAGACTCATGTAGTCAAGATGATTGACTATATAGAGTTATTAGACATTTTGGGATTTAATACACCTAATTATTTGTGAAAATATCTCATCCTTTCCTCATTTACTAAATGTGAATTACAATATGACAAATAGTTTGAAGACTTTTTTTTGAAATCTTAATCTCATTTAGAAAGTTGAAAAGGATATAGAGAATGAAAAACATGTGGACCTTATAGTGAATAAGAAAATTAAGAACAATAAAAAATGGATTAAGACTCATTATAACTCTAAGGATCTCTATAACCATCCTTCTAAGAAGAAGGATACTCAAATGTAGGAAAAGGAACAAAATGTTTTATTTTTTCATATAGAAATCTAGGCCACTCGAATAAGAACTATTGAAGAAAGGGGAATCTAATTGTGTGTTTTTTATCAAGTGAAATATTTTTATATCTACACATTAGGTGTTAAATAAAGATTGTGGTTATCACATATATATTCAAATGCAAACACCAAGTAGATTCCAAAATTTTGTAAGATGAGAGGTGGCTCTTAAAGTATAAAATGGAGAAAAACTTATTGTTTTATCTATATGAGACTACCACCTTACATTTCCAAATAGAATGATTTTGGTTTTAAAAAACTGTTATTTTGGTCCAAGTTTAACTAAGAACATCATATCTACTTCTTTCCTTGACGTGGATGGATTTATTTTCAAATTTGGAAATAAATAATGCCTCTTTTACAAAGAAATCACTTATTATGGTGTGAAGAAAATAAATAATGGTCATCATGTATTAAATTATGAAAACCAAGTACTGGAAATAGATAACAAATCATGTTCTCATGAATTATATAAAACCTAGTTATGGCATCACCATCAAGCTCACATAAATGAGAAGAATCTGACAAATCTCTATCAAGATGGTTATTTAGAATCTTTTTTTCTAAGACCACTTGAACGATTTCATGCTTGTTTACAAGGAAAAATAAAAAACCCACCATTTGGTAGATAGGGTGAAAGTGTAATAGAGCTTCTAGTATTAGTACACACTGATGTGTGTACACCTTTTCTATTAGAGTCTATAGGTGGGTATTATTACTTCTTAACTTTTAAGGATGACTTGATTAGATATGCTTATGTATACTTTATGAGGTATAAGTATGAGTCCATTGAGAAATTAAAATAATTCAATAATTAATTATATAAACAACTTGGTAAAAATATAAAGAAACTTTTATCTGATCGGGGTGGTGAATATCTAAACTATGAGTTTATCAACAATCTACAGGAGTTTTAGATTCTATCTCAACTCACTTCTCCTTATACATCATAGTGTAATAGTATTAATGAAATGTGGAATCGTACCATACTATACATGGTGAGGTTGATGATGAGTCACAAATATATTCCATTATCCTTTTGGGTATATTCATTACACATGGTATCATTCATACTAAACCAAGTACCAATAAAATAAAAAAAATAGAATTCCCTTGAGTTGAAAGAACTTTGTTTTGTCACATACTCATGCATGGGGATGTGAGGTGTTTGTTAAGGACCACTCGAGCAATAAAATAGAACCCCAAGGCATGAAGTGTATCTTTATAGGGTGTCCTAAGGAAACAAATAGGTATTATCTATACAAAACCTCAGACAAAAAGGAGACCATCGTAAGACAATCCATTTTTATCGAGAGGGAGTATATCCTCAAGAAGGGTAGTAGGAGTGATATTGAATTTGATGAAGTTTATTCTCATGATATATAAGATTCAGTGTAGGATCAAAGTCTATAGGTCCATGTGGAATAATTTGTTCCAAAAATATAAGATTTTTGTAGGAGCACTAGATTGGTTAGAGAACAAGAGAGATATGGTTTTCTAGTCACCAATGATGGTGACTCATTTTTGATAGACAATGATGATCTTATTTCCTACAAGAATCTAATAGAGAGCTAAGAAGATGAAATATAGAAAAAATACATGAATTATAAGATATATTTCAAATATCAGAACCAATTTGGGGTTCTGTTTGATCCTTTGGTTGATGAAAAAACTCATTGGGTGAAAATGGGTATTCAAGTGAAAACTGGACCTGGAATGTAAAGTGAGTACCTATAAATCAAAACTAGTGGCTAAAGGGTTTAACAAATTTCAATTCATAAACTATGATGAAACATTTTCTTTGGTTTCTATGTTTAAATATATTATAATTATACTTTTTATATTATATTTTCATGACTATGAGATTTGGTAGATGGATGTCAAGACAGCCTTCCTTAATGGGAACCTTCAGGAAGACATCTATATGACACTAATAGAAGGTTTTGTGACTCTAGATGATTCCAAAAAGGTGTTAAAGTTACAGAGATAAATTTATGGATTGAATTAAGCATCTAGGTCATGGAAAATTCAGTTCAATGAAACTATAAAATAATTTGGTTTCGTTAAGAATAAATGTGATCCATGTGTTTACAAATGGTTTAGTGAGTGTAGTCATTATCCTAGTAATATATGTTGATGAAATATTACTTACTGGAAATGACATACCAGCCTTGCAGTTGGTTTAGGATTGGTTAAACAATTTCTTCTCCATGAAGGACTTAGGTTAAATGGCCTACATTATAAGGATCAATATCATTCATGATAGATCCAATAGGTTTTTTTGACTAAGTCAAGGTGCATACATTAACCAGATACTAAAGAGATTTAGTATGGAAAAATCCAAGAGATGATTGTTTATAGTGTCACGTGGTATATATATTTCTAATAAAATGTTTCCTTGGACACAATAAGAGAGATATAGGATGAGTAAGATCCAATACACTTTTGTGATAGGATCAATCATGTATGTCATGCTATATGTAACACCCTGTGATTTTTAAAATAGGATCATCATGTTCGATAGTGTGTATGAAACACAACACCAATATTAAAAGAGAATATAACATCCTGAGAATTTATGATACATTTATTTTAAAATAAATTCAATCTCTTTGATAGCTTTAAATGGACACAACACCAGGTTTAAATAAAACATGATACTCTATTAAAATATTATTACTTAAACATGACCATTATAACCCAACCATTAAGTTAGTGGGTATTAATAGTAATAAATAAATTATGAAAATTTTATGGTTTAAAATTTATAAAACAAATTAAATATTAATCTATTGATTATAAATAAAATAAGAATCATTTCAAAGTAAAATAAATATTTTCTGAAAAACTTATTTTTCTAAAAGGCGGTTTAGTCATTCTTTGCACACATAATTTATAATTATTTTTTACAACTTTTAGAAAATTTATTTGAAAAAATAAACTTAATTTTTGAAATCATAATATCAAAATTATATTGGGGTGAATTTTTTGGATTTTCTGAAATGTTTCATTTTTTGATGAATAGTGAAAAATGCTGATTTTTACTAAAAACTACATTTTTGTTTAAATTATTTACCAAGTTAAATTATATTTTAAATTGTTTTTAAAGAATAATTAGTTAAATTATATTAAAATTTAACTAATTTAGGTCATTTTAATCAATTTAATATTTAATTTTTATATTAAAACATTCTATACTTATGAGAATTTTCTCTTTGAAACCCCACTTTTTCATCACGTCTACTAGTATAATTATAAATTGAATTGTGCCACTTCTGTTAGTTGAATTTGGAAACTGTATTAAATATTTTGAATTATTATAATTTATATTTTCTAATAAGTTTGACTTGATTTTGACTCAAATGAATAGTAAAAACTATAAAAATTAATTATCGTGGTTAAGGTAAAAATCGGTTTATCGTGGGGTTAAACTAAGAAAATAATGGTTTAAATGATCTACTAACTTATCAAAATATTATTTTATTGACATATTTCCAGATTATATTATTCCAAATTCAAAAATAAGGTTATTTATAAGATTTTTTCATGTGAATTTTTTTATCATTTTGGATTCTTTTGGGAAATTTCCATGTAATTTCCAAGAGGGTTCCCTTTCCCCACTCATAAAAGGAAACTTCCTCCCCAAACTTATTTACACCCCTAAATCCATTTGGATCAAGAAACCCCTAAAAAATAACTCCCTAAAATCCTTAAACATATTCTATATATGCTTTTCCTCCAAAAATACCAAATCTAGGGTCCTTAAGTGGATATCCAAAAGTGGTTTCTCTTAGAAAAGGTAATTATCTCAACAAAGATCCTTCATTTTATTTATTATTTTTTTCAACTTAAATTATGTATTAAAACTTAAAATATAATAACAAAATTATATACCATATAAGTATATGTTATTATATTAATGTCATAATATTTATTCATCTCAACTTCTATCAAATGGGAAATTAAATCATCGATTGTGTGTACAGTAGACTACAGGCTCGTGAACCGATGTTGTTCATTTTCCATCACCTCCATTAAATAATGGATATAATAACAGATTTACCATAGTTATATGATATTTATGATATTATTATACTAATTTAATTTTAATATCACATATACCTTTTTATATTTCATTTCGTTTCAAATACGATAATGTCACTCGTGTGTACGGCAGACTACCGCCTCGTGAAGCGATGTGATTCATTTTTCACTTATGCTTTACATGTAATGCAATAAGGATAAAATTAATGAATATATGTGATATATATGAGATGATATTTATTATTTAAAATTAATATATTACCCACTTCTTTACCCTTTCACTAATTAAGGGAATGATATCATCCCTCATGATTACGTATGGCCAACTATCTGGACAAAGCGATGCGATTAATTTTCCATGTACAACTTTCATAAATGGTTATAAAATGTATATACTAATTAAATATGATATTTATAAAATTATTATCATTATGGATATGATATATATATATATATATCCTATACATAAGAACTGTAACATTCATGAAAAAAAGCGCATGAGAAAATAAAGAAATTAACACTCAAAACAATGAAAATAATGAAATTTTATTAAAAAAATGGGAGATAAAATGTCATAATATGATCATATATGATATTATAAATATTATTTTTATTATTTTATAAATTAATAACATGATTAAAACCATTATACAGGATGTACAGACACATATGAAGGAAATCAAACCTAAGGTAAGGGTTTCTCATCTCACTTTTACTTCCATGAGACATATGTCATATTCAACACTTATTTCCTTTTTATAGTGTATATACCACCAATTTGATATTTTATATCATTAATATATTTATATTCATGGTATTTAAATTTTCATTTTGTTTCATTTCTTTTATGGGGCTTACGATTCATAAGTTACCAAACTGGTAAGGGTTTATTTCACAATATCAACATTATTCAGGATTGTTTATATTTATGTCTCCAATTGGGAATTATTTGATATTTATATATTAAAATAAATATATTTTATTAAAATATTTCTATTCATGAAATTTTCAAGTAATATTACCATTTTTTGACTCTTTTTTACTTAAAATGATTGAGAAAATGTTTTGAAGAAAATCTGAATTTATTTCCCCCTTCGATCAGAAATCCTTTTTCATCAAAACCCACGTTTTCTAAAAAAAATAAAATTTTTTTTTTACATTTTCAAGATTATTTATTAAAGTATTTTTTACCCATTTTTACTTTTTAAAAAATGTTTGAAAGTAATCTTCGTGTCATTTCAAAATAATTCCTGTTTAGATTTTATCAAAAATGTGAAAGGAATATTTGTTTTAACATGTATGGAATGAATGAAATTATCCACCATCATTACCAATAAATTTTTTAATTATTATTTCACAATTTTTAAAATTTTATTTTCAATGAAAAATATTTTTAAAATTGTTTTCAAACTTTTTGTTTTAAAAGGTCGTTTTTAAAATGCAAAGGTTATTTTTCATAAAAAATCTTTTTAAGGATATTTCATGGTATTTATATTTATCAAAAACACAAAACATATCTTTAAATTATTATCCACTAAGGATATATTTTATGGATACCATTATTATTATTTATCTAAATGTTTTATGATCATTTTGACTGGGGATGTATATTTTTATTATCATTCACCATTTTACTCTGGATAGTTTATAATTATGTTTATTGATTAGGGTAAGTAATAAAATTTAATATTCTAGTCTTTCAATATAAATGTTTGTTTTGATTATATTTTACCCTTTCATATGAGGAATGAATTTGACTTATTAAGTGATGGGCAGGGCCCACTATAGCTTTTCGATTCATCGGTAGGTCTTATGAGGCAAACTAGATTGGGTTTTGCTTGAGGCATTACCCATTTATTTAGATGTCTTGGAAAAAGGCCTCGATGGTATATTTTAGATATCTGGAATTATTCATTCCATAATTATGAATTCAGTTATTGATATTCCATGTGATTAGTCAATTAGTTAGAATATCCATGGTTAAATTTTTAAGCTCATGTGATTATTTATATGGAGTTATTTTATCATCATTTGTTCCTACCATATTATTCTACAGTTATTATTTAAATGGTATGTGTTTCAATTATTTACCTTGACATATTGATTATGCCTTATTTATTCATAGCCTCCACTATAATCTTACCCTTATTGTGCATCTGATCTCACCTATTTCTTATGTTTTATTTTCTCCAGGATACCTGGAAGTGTTTTATGATTGATACATAGAAATATGATAAGGGGAATAATTGTATTCTCAAAGAAAATACTTTTTGTATTTTATGTTTTAAAATTTAATATAAATTCAAGTATGTATCTAGTTTACCAAGACTAATAAACTATTTAATCCTTTGGGATGTGATTCCTTGTATCGTATTCCAATATAATAAAGTATACATTGTCTTTTTGATTGTTGTAAAAGGTAACTAGATGTTTGTTTGGTTGAACCTCATGTTATGCTCGAAGGGTCTCCCCTCTCCACAGACCTCCCCAACTGAGGCGTACCAGGGTGATCAGAAGCATGAAACCCCAGTACCATCGGGTGAGAAACTGCACCAACTTTCCCTTCCCCCTGCGGAGGTCCATCTTGTTTTGGGGAGGGGGGTTATTCAGGCTTAGTAAAGAAGGTTACCCCTAAAGAATAAGGGCAATGGGTTTCAGTAGTTTTTGACCGGCTGAGATAGGATTTGAGTATTAATCTATTTTCAAGTGGATTGGGGATAGCAATGCAGGTGTGTGAGGTTTGGACAGTGAATAGGATCCCCCACCCGGATGTTGATCCAACTAGGCATCTGGACTCCTCCAGTTCGGCCAATGGTGCAGGTACGTGCTTGGAGGTCCCTACTCTAGGTGTTGATGGGAATATCCAAACTGTGGGTTGTGAGGAATAAAGAAAACATATACAATACATGGGATGAGGTTTTGAAGATCCTAGAGTTTTAGAGGTTTCTAAGCATGTCTTATAGGCCAATTCATCCTATAATGATATGGTGAAGTTTTTTGGAATGTCTACCCACTCTCTTAATCGATTTGTAGTGTTAGAAGGTGAAGAGAAACATGTGGTTGAGGAAGGGGATGAAGAGGAGGATTCTCATGGAGAGGTTAGAGAGTCCAACTTGGATTCCCCTGCTGAGCCAAATGAATTGGAAATTTCAGAGGAATATATCAGATTCTCCTCAAATAAAGGGAAAAACACCATCATTAACTCAGAAGGGTTCATAAAACACTCTCAGAGGCCACGGAAGAAAAATGAATGCTCTTTCTTGCCTATCCCACCTGTCACTAGATCATCAATCAAAGGAAAAATCCCTCAGAAGGTTCCCAAGAAGGTGGGGATAAATTCTAAAGAGCTTGAACCACCTGTAATATAACCATCTACCACCGACTTGGTGAATACAGTAAAGGATACAATGGAACCAAATATCCACCAAATCGGGAAAGAATTGATAGAATGTGATGAGTGGGAAACCATCCTCTATTGCAATGAAGACTTCTCGAACAAGGTATCGGATGTCATCACTATGCAAGTGGAGTTTTCTAGGATGGTAGGGAGGCGGTTCCAGGCCAACCTCTCTAAAGAGAAGGGTTCCTAGGCAATTAAACAATTTGGAATTTTGGGATGTGGATTTAATGGGCAGAATATTACTATGGAATATCTCATCCAAACTTGGGTCAATATGGTATAAAACTATGAAAACCTCCTCAATAATGATTGGGATGAGAAGGATGTTGGCCTCCAATGAACTCTATTCATAGGTAAATTCCCTAAATGGCTTAAATTGAAATTTATAGATTCCTCTATTTCATATAATGTTGATTGAATGTCTATCTGTGTAATATATTGGTTTCTCACTTTTCCCTAAAAGTGTTTTTCTTAATCAAAAATATATTTGGAGGAGGAGGATAATGATTGTTTATTTGATGAGATTAAGTCAATATTTCAAAGGAAACTAGTCTCTAAAACATTATCAGCACATGAGTACATAATATCATGTTATATCAAGATAGAGAAATAATTATCTAAGTATTATGGATTTGAAGGTAAGATAGAGAATAATATTATGGATGATAAAAATAGATAATGGGGAGAAGGGAAAGAAGGGTTTTCCAACATGTGCTACTTATAGAAGGAAACACCCCGGTACATGATTAAAAGGAAAAGGAATCTACTTAAAGTGTAGAGAAAAAGGAAATCATTCTTATGATTTCAAGGGTAAGAAAGAATATTTCAATGTGCAATGCTTCCATTATAAGGAGATCATGCACTATGTAAATGAGTGCCCCAAGATTCAAGGTAATATACCACAAATGGAGCTAAGGGGTCAAGGTTAATCTTATACTATTACTACAGATGGAGTGTAATGATTAATGTGTTTGTGTTTAGATTTAATAATTATGTTATAGAAGTATTTTATCAATTATATTCTGGTTATAAGAATTATTAAATGTATAAGGATTATATTTTTTTACTATTTCTTAAAGGATTTTAGATCATATGTTTAATGGTACTGATGACCAAGAAAATTAATTCAGTGAAAAGTTGAAATTATTGAAAAACACGTGATTGAGGGAGGATAATAATTAATACGTGTTATATATTTATATAATAATGATAAAGAGGTTTTTATAAAGGTATTGTTAACCTCTATGGTTTATCTAATCTTTTATGTTGAGGTAATTATGGGCTATTACAATTTGGTAGCATTATTTGAATTATATTAATATGTTTTTAGAAAAAGGACAACCCACATGTTGGATGAAAACCAATCATATTCGGTAAGGTTGTGAGGCTTTAAACCACAACCGAAGGAAAATAAGGGTTTAGCACCTACCACTGACCTATGTGATGTCCTGGTTAATATATCATTGTTTTTAGTTAAATTATTTTACAAATAAATATTAATTTTTGACTAGTGGTGTTACTTTTGAGGTTTAGAGATTAATATATTATATTTTATAACTTGTGATAACCATATTGTTTTTTTTTAATATTTATAAATAAATGGAAAGACCTTTCACTCTTTTATGGATCTTATAATCCATTAAAAGTTAATTTTAGTGCTTCAAGCATAAAAAATTCATCTTGGATATTCATTTATTGTAGTAATAAATGAAGTGGAAATTATTGAAGCACAAAAAAAATATTAAATCATGCCTATGAAATAGAAATATATCAAGTGATTATATTTTCATATATTCTTAGTCTAAATGTTAAAGGAATTACTCAACTCAAGGAAAATGATATTGAAACAAAATGTTATCCTACAAACATCATTTATATTATCCAATGGTATTTAAATCATCCAATATTTATGTATTTGTAGTTCTTAACTTTCAGTTGATCATTAACTTTATTATGATAAATGAACTTTATCACTCTCTATTATTATTTACATTTTTCTTCTATGTACATATCTTCACTTGACACCAATGTTATCCTACTTAGAAACTTGGTTATGTGTTATTTCATATGACCTTTATACTTCCCTTTCTGTCATATTAAGAGGATGTTTTATTAACTCTTTTTACAATGTGAGTTTTTAATGAAGGTATTTCCAAATGTCAAACCCTTGATTATTGAGATCGAGATTAAATTATGAGGATGCAATTTATTTAAATGGGGGATAATGTAACACCCTGATATTTTTAAAATAGGATAATCATGTTCAATAGCATTTATGACATACAAAACCAATATTAAAATAGAATATAACATCCCAAGACTTTATGATACATTTATTTTAAAATAATTTAAATCTATTTGATATCTTGCGATGCATGAAATTTTGGGTTTAAATGAAACATAATACTCTATTAAAACATTATTATTTAAATGTGACCTTCATTACCCAATTTTTAGGTTGGTGGGTATGAATACTATTAAATAAATTATGAAAATTTTATTTTTTATACGTGTATAAAATAATTTCAATTATTATCTATTTGACTATAAATAAAATAAGAATCATTTGAAAGTAACAGAAATGTTTTCTAAAAAACTATATTTTTCTGTCACCAACGGGTGACCTTCACATCACCATAGGGTGGGTTTTTTATTAACAAGTGTAAATGGGATGTCCAGGTGAGCCAAGATGGACCCAAGCATTGTGGGCCATGTGGGATGAGAGCTCAGATTGCTAACTTATGTCTAGATGATTAGGGATCGCATCAGTCAGACTTCCCTTTAGTGTTTGATCATTTTAGGGATGTTTTCCTAGATTAATTTTTATACCTAACACTTGATATATTGGTAGAGATTTCCATTGATATAGTTCTAGGATTTTTAGCGGTATTCATTCCTTCTTATATTACAACTACTAATGAGTTATAGGATCTCAAGAGGTATCTAGAGTACTTAGAAGCAAAGGGGTTTATCTGACTTATTACTTATCCATGGGGTTTTCTAGTCCTTTTTTCCATGATGGTAGATATAACACTTCATTTATGTGTGGATTACTAGAAATTAAACTATTTTTTGGTTAAGAATCGGTATCCTTTTCTTCAGATAGATGATCTCTTTAACCAGCTCTGAGGAGCTCGGGTGTTCTTGAAGATTGATCTAAGATTATGTTATCATCAGGTTATTTTTTTCCATTAGACATACCTCATATAGATTTTCATAGTAAGTATAGTCTATATGAGTATTTTTTCATGTTGTTCAGTCTTAAGAATGTCCTAGTAGTTTTCATGGCACTAATAAACTGATTTTTTCATCTATATCTAGATTTTTTTGTGGTGGTATTCATGGATGGTATCTTAGTGTATTATCACACTCGACACAATCATGACCAACATATTGATATTTTATTGGATGCACTGAGAGAGCATTAGTTATTTTCTAAGCTCACAAAGTGACACTTTTGGATGGATAAGATTCACTTCCTAGGTCGTGTTATCTTAGATACAAGAGTATTAGTTGATCCAGAGAAGGTGAGAGTTGTAGTTTCTTAGATCATTACAAGAATGTCTTTGATATGTGAAGTTTATTAGGGATAACAAGATATTATAGGTTATTCATATATAAATTATCATGCTTATAATCACCTCTTATTGGATTGACTAAGAAGGGTGTAAAGTTTATATGGTTAGAAATATATAAGACAACCTTTTAGGAGCTAAAAGGGAGACTGACTTCAAAACCAGTCCAGATTTTTCTAGATCTAGGTATTAGTTATACAGTATATTGTGATGCATCAGGTATCGGGCTATGATTAGTTTTGATATAGGTCAAGTGATTTTTGGCGTTTGGGTCTCATCAGTAGAGGCCACACAATAGGAACTACCTAATACAAGATCTCGAGTTAGCCATTGTGGTTCATGCCTTATGTTGTTGGAGGCATTATTTACTGGGAGAGTATTTTTTGGTGTAAACATACCAAAAAATCCTCAAATATATATTTACACAGCATGAATTGAAACTCATGAAATAAATTTGGGTTGAACATCTTTATTCCTTTGAATTTTAGCTTACCTATATGCCCAGGAAGGGAAATGAAGTTGTCGATGCACTAAGTATAAGGACTTAAATATAGGTGGTTCAGGAGGCCAGTGGTGAGTGGTAGCTTATGGCCTTATTTCTACAAATGCACATGGAGGTGTAAGGTAGTCACTGTAATACTTCTCTATCATATTTATCAATGAATTCCAATCTTCAGGATAGGGTGGGTATGAGACAGATTTTAGATTATGAGGGCTTAGTCCAATGGGAGAGCATGTTGGGTGAGGACCTGCCACCTAGTTGGATCATTGGTGAGGATGAGATCTTGCACATCCACCGACATTTTTTGGTTCCATCAGACATCTAGGATGAGTTGATGTGAGAGTCCTAGGCCTCTATATGGTTTTTGTATTCTAGTATTACCAATATGTATCATAACTTACGCCATCAATATTGGTGGTCGGGGATGAAAAAATAGATAGTTGGGTTTGTTTCATAGTGTTCTATATATCATTGTGTGAATTTTTAACACTAGTCTAAGGTTGTAATTTTATATTTTTTGCCTATTTATGAGAGTAAATGGGATGAAATCACCTTGGATTTCATGATAGTACTGTCCAGGTCATCTTAGGGCAGTGATGTTGTATGGGTAATCATAGATAGGTTGATAAAGGATGCCCATTTTCTACCGATTTGAGAGACTCTTTTAGTAGATGATCTTGGAAGGAACTACATTTTTGAGATCATACACCTCCATGAGGTTCCATGTTCTATCATATCTAATAGATATTATCTTTTCACATCACAGGTTTTGATGGGATTATAGAGGGAACTGGATCATAGATACTGTTAAGTATAACCTATCACCCACAAACTGATGATTAATCTGAGCGTACGATACAAGTTTTAGAGTACATTCTCTAAGAATGCATCCTTGATTTTGAAGATTCTTAGAAGAAATACTTGCCTCTATTAAAGTTCTCTTATAATAATAGCTTCCAAGTTACCATACAGATGAATCCTTATGAGGCCCTTTATGGTAGGTTGTTTCGTTCAACCCTATGCTGGTTAGAGGTAGGAGAGGTAGTGTTATTGGGTCCTTGTCTCATAAAGGATACTTCAGTAAAAGTTCATCTTATCAAGAAGAGAATCTATACAACTTAGTCTGGATAGAATTCATATGTCGATTTTTGTTGTATTCCACTAGATTTTTAGGTGGGGAGTCAGGTTTTATTATGAGTTTTCCCTAAATTGGGGAATATATGGATTCAAAAACAAGGGAAGATATCACCTCATTACGTTGGGACCTTTGAGATTCTGGAGAGATTCAGGCTGGTATCTTATCAGTTGCAATTACCTCATAGGTACTAATTCATTCATGACATCTTCCACATATATTAACTTCACCAATATCATTTTATCCATCACATATTCCTTAGCCTGAGGAGGTTGAGTTGGAGGTACTTATGTCCTTTGAGGAGCATCCTATCTGTATTGTTGATCATGGAAAGAAGGTTCTCTAAGTCTAGTCAATTACTCTAGTATGGGTGTTATGAAAGAAGATCCATGTACAGGATGAGACTTGGGTGTGGGAAGACAACATACATTCCCATTTCCTAGATTTATTCTCAGACAATACTTAACCACCCTTGTAATGTAAATTTGGGGATGAATTGATTTAAGGGGGGGTATTGTATGATCTTGGATTTTCTATGAGGTATGAAACCATTTTATTTTGGTTTTAATTCATTTTTTTTTAAACTAATATGGATACCTAATGAGGCTATAAAGGAAATGGGGTTTTTCAGGGCTTGTTCAGAGCCTAGAGCCCAAATTTTTGGAAGAGGAAGCTGGGTCTCAAGGTTAGTAGAAACTGTGCAGGGTGATCCTTCCCTCAGCACAAAGCCACATGATTTGAGGGAACCGTGAAACCAGAGTTGTACACTCATGCATGGTTGATACAGTTTTCGATAGAGGCTAAATGCACGGTCGGTGAAAGGTTTTTCTAATCATGTGCCTTGATTGTGAAAGGGAGGTATTGAGGCAGAGAGGCGTTCACAATTGGTGCACGTTTTGACCAACCATGTGTCCAAACCGTGCGACCCAGATTTTTAAGGGAAAATGATTGTTTTCCCCTTATTTGATTAAATCACTCACTATCCTCCTCCTTTTATATTTTTATCTAGTAGTGGCATTTTTATTCTCCCATTGAGATCCTCAAGCCTAAAGTTAGGCTATGGTGTAACTCCCCAATCCAGACTCTGATTCATCCATTGTCAGTCTTGTTAGATACACATTGGTGATTTCTCTATTTATCTTACACATTTTTTTGTTTTACTTACTATTGGAAATTATTTTTTGGTACAGGCTCTTATGCACTATTTTTAGGGAATTTTACCATTATTCTATTTTCTTCTAATCTAGATCAAATCAAAGGATGATAGGAGATGAATGTTCCTCAACCAAGATGAGGTAGGTGGTCATACCTTTTCCCATAATGTCTCTCTATTTATATCTTGTTTCCATTGTTCCACATGCCATAATTTCAGGGTAATGCTTTATAAATTAATTTAACCAATGGATAATTGATAGAAACATGTTAAGACATACCATTAACACCTTTTTTCTAGGTTGTAGGTTGTCAACCTCAAATCAAACCACCCATGGGTTGGGTTATACTTTTAATATCGTGTTTGAGCCACCCTCTAGGTGTGATGAGTTTTCCTTATATAATTGAGAGTTGAATGAGGTATTAAAGTGAATTTTAAAAGGTTGTGAACAACTTATAGCACCTTTTAGGTTGTAATTGAAAGGTATGAAATGGATAATTCCTTTATTTTTTTATTATCAAGAAGTGATTGGTGAAATGATTAAATTAATGGATAATGAATTGGTAAATGAGTTGGTTAGTTTTCCTTGGACATTACTACTCCTTGGATCTGATGACCATATTTGGATGCAATTGACATTTATACCCCATGGATCCTACTTACTTGGATGCCTTGGAAATTTCTACTCCTTGGATACTATTGAATTGAAATTTTAGGATGACTTAGACATTTCTACTCCTTAGATTTGATTCAATAGACTTATTAGGATGCCTCATAAATTTCTACTCCTTGGATCCGACAATCATATTAGGATTCCTTGTACATTTTTACTCCTTGGATCTGATTTACTTGGCTTACATAGGTGCCTTATAAATTTATACTCCAAGGATCTAGTTTAACTAGTTTACTTGACATACTAGAATTCCTTGGATATTTCTACTCCTTTAATATTATGAATAATTAGGATTCCTTGGTCATTACTACCCCTTGGATCATGTATACTTTTTTTAATTAAATTTATTGTTTGCCTTGGACATTACTACTCCTTGTACCCTAGCCCATATTGGTCTGACACATGATTACATGATGTAGACTGGTGTTACTAACACTTGTTATGCTTTGTAAATAACCTTATGATTTATTTTCTTGATCATAGTGAGACTTGATAGACTGTATAGCATCACTTCTTTTGTTTTACTTATACACCTACTATATTTGTACACTACTTCATCTTATATGTATGAACAATACTTATTATAGACACCATTGGTGGTGGCCTACTAAGTGTTATCTCATATCCTATTTAGGCTATCGTTGGGTACCTAGAAAGACTTCATGGATGCAAGTAGGGATAGGGGAAGCACCCTATTGTAAATAATTGATTGATTTTTTCATAGGATCATAGGAGAATTTGACCAAGATTTGGGCTCATAATGCTATCTTGGATAGTTTCTTTTGGTATTTTTTTTACTTTTGATACATGTATTGTACTGGATGTATGTCACTATGTATTACTATCTTTTGTATAGTGTAACATGATCGCAATTTATATCTGAAACTATTGGATGATATCACTTGGTTATTTATATGGTGGATGTCTATTCTTACACTTCTCAGATATTACATATGATTCTGCTATTGTTGGTTATTTTTACACCATTTTTCTACACTCTGATCATTATGGTATAGCCTCCTCACTATTCCACCATGGACCCTCGTTGCTAGTCAGCATCCTCTAGTGTATAAGGAGGTGTACTTGAGACCATTTGGACAACTAGGATTAGTTACTGTTGGTTTAACTAGGTCTGGGATGTCACATTTTTCATGTTAATGGCCTTATAATTTTGGATTCTTTTAGGAAATTTCCAAGAAATTTCCAAGAGGGTTCCCTTTCCCCACTTATAAATGGGCACTCCCTCCCCTAAATTATTCACACCACTCAAGCCCTTTTTCTCGACCAACCCCTGAAAAAAAAATCTCTCCCCAACATCCTTATATATATTCTAGAGTTTCTAGTCCTCCAAAAATACTAAACCTAGGGTCCTTAATAAGTGATCCAAATGAGGTTTCTCTTAGAGAAGGTAATTATGTTAATGAAGCTCTTTCATTTTATTTCTTATTTTTTCACATTAAATTATGTCTTAACACTTACAATATAATAACACCAGTATATATCATATAATGAGATATTATTATGTTGATGTCATAATATTTATCCATCTCCACTTTCATCAAATGGGAAATGAATTCATTTATTGTGTGTATGACGGACTATCATATCACAAACCAATGTAGTCTATTTTACATCACCACCATTAAAGGATGTACATAATGATAGATTTACCACATTTGAATTGAATTTATTATATTATTAAACTTATTTAATTTCAATAACACATATACCTTTTTACATTCCATTCTGTTTCAAATACGGTAACTTCACTCATGTGTACGGTGGAGTACTTCCTCACAAAGTGATGTAAATCGTTTTTCATTTACGCTTCACATGGAATGTAATAAGGATAAAATTAATGAATATATGTGATAATTATGATATAATATTGATTCTACAAAATTAATATATCACCCACTTCCTTACCTCTCATTAATGGAATGATATCATCATGCGTGCGTACATACACCCCACCGTCTCTACAAAGCGATGTGATTAATTTCCATGTTCAAATTTTATAAATGGTTATAAAAATGAATATATATAGTAAATATGATATTTTAAACATTATTATAATTTTGTAGATGATATATAAATATATATATATATATATATCATATGCACAAGAACCTGAACTTTCATGACAAAACATGCATGAGAAAACAAGTCAATTAACAACCCAAACAACAAAATTAATGAAATATTATTAAAAAATGTGGTAAAATGATATAATAGGATAATATATGATATTATAAATATTATTATTATTATTTTATAAATTAATAGCATTATTAAAACCATTATACATGAGGTACGAACACGTATTAATTGAATTGAACATGGGGTAAGGGTTTCTCATCTCACTTTTACTTTTATTAGACATATGCCATATTCACTACTTATTTCATTTATGTGAAATATATAATGCCACTTTGATATGTTATATCGTGAATTTATATATATTCAAGGTATTTAAAATTTCATTTTATGTCATTTCTTTTATGGTGCTTACAATTTAAAAGTTACCAAAGTGGTAAGGGTTTATTTCACAATCTCAACATTATCCAGCCTTGTTTATGTTTACATCTCAATTGGGGGAATTATTTTATATTTATATCTTAAAATAAATATATTTTATTCACTACTGCTTATTCATTAATTTTTTTAAGTAATAGTACCATTTCTCCATTCTTTGGTACTTAAAATGATTGAGAATATGTTTTAAGAAAATCTAACTTTATTTATCTCTTTAGTTGGAAATCCTTTTTCATAAAAACCCATGTTTGCAAATAATTATTTCAAAAATATTGTTAAACTTTTAAAAATGATTTACTAAATACATTTTTACCCATTTTTACTTTTAAAAAAAAGTTTTTAAAGGAATATTCATGCCATTTTCAAAATAATTCCTATTTGGATTTTATTGATAATGTGAAAGAAATATTTGTTTTAACATGTGTGGAATGAATAAAATTTTACACTGTCATGAATAATCAATGTTTAAATACTTATTTTTAAAGTTTTAAAATTTTAATTTTAATGAAAAATATTTTCAAAATTTTTTGTGAACTTTTTATTTTAAAATGTGATTTTCAAAATGAAAAGGTTATTTTTATTAAAAATGTTTTTAAGGGTATTTTTATGGTATTTATATTCATAAATGACCTCAAAAATCTATTTTACTTATGATCCACTGATGATATGTTGTATTAATATCATCCTTATTATCTCTAAAAATGGTTTATGATTGGTTTGACTATGGATATACATTTTATTACCATTCACAATTTTACTCTAGATGGTTTATGATTATGTTTATTGATTGGGGTAAGTATTAAAATTTTGCATATTAGTTTTACAATACTAATGTTTATGTTGATATGTTTCACCCTTTTCATATAAGGAATTCATTGGACATAGTAAGTGAAGGGTGGGGCCCTCTATAGCCTATCGATGCATCGGTAGGTCTCATGAGACAAATTATATTGGGTTTTGGCTAAGGCCTTACCCATTTATTTTTATGTCTTGGAATAAAGCCTAAATAGTATGTTTTAGATGTCTAGAATTATGCATTTCATTATTATTAATTAAATTATTGTTATTCCATGTGATTATTTAATTTGTTAAAATATCAATGGTTAATTTTTCAAGCTCATATGATTATTTATATGGCATTATTTCATCATCATTTATTCCTAACATAGTATGCTCAATTTTTTGTTTAAATGGAATTTGTTTCAATTATTTACCTTTCCATATTGATTGTGAATTATTTATTCATATATTTAATTATACACTTTCCCTTACTGAGCATCTGAGCTCACCCCTTTATTATGTTTTATTTTTTTTAGGATGCTAGGAAGTGTTTTATGATTGATATGCAAGAATATGATAAGGGGAATAATGGTGTTCTCAAAGAAAGTACTTTGTGTATTTTATGTTTTAAAATATAATGTGAATTCAAGTATATATCTAGTTTAACAAGATGAATAAACTATTCAGTTCTTCGGAATGTGATTCCTTGTATATTATATCAATGTAATAAAGTAGACACCGGCTTTAGGCTACTAGGGCCAAGGTTGTTACACTATTTACTAGGATTGATGTCACCTATTCTTTAATCATAGTAAGAAGATATCAAGTTGATCCAAGGAAACAACATAGTTCTATAGTTGAGACTATTTATAAGTAACTGAGAAGAACTAAAGATATTTTCTTGTTGTATAGAGGAGATGGGGAGAAGTCATCAGTTGTTATACAAATTAAAACTTTCAAAAAAAATAGAATGATTTAAAGTCACATTCAGGATATTTATTCTATCTCAACGGAGGATCTTTGAGCTGTAATAGTTCAAATAAGCCAATTATATATGATTCTAGAATAGAGTTTGAGTATATAGTGGATTTTAAAGTAACCTAAGAATCTATTTGGGCACTTAACTTTGTATGAGATATTTATGTTATTCATAGAAGTAAAGATCTTATCATATTAAATTATGATAATACTAAAGTGGTGGATCTCACAAAGGATCCAAGGTCACACCAATAGACAAAGAACATACTCCATAGGTATCACTTATTGAGGGATTTTTCCCAAAGGTATAAAGTTTTGGTGATAAGATTTTTCATGGAAGATAATTTTTAAGACCCCTTGACTAAATCCTTATCTCAGAAGAAGCATGAGTATCATGTGAGAACTAGTGGATTAAATTTTGTTAGTAGTTAACTCTAGTGCAAGTGAGATTTTATTGGAGTTGGTTCCCTAGACCCAACTTCTATGAACTTTATATATATTAGGTTCTTGGGGGTATAATTACATTAAACTCACTCAAACCACACAAATAGGCTAGAAAGGAAGGCCATAGCTCCCCCTCCCCAAGGGATAGCTCAACCATCAAGATTTATTTTATTCAGTACATGGCCCGAAGGCCTAGTGGGCATGAAGCCTATTACATGGACCAAAGGCCCACAGACTAGCCTGAAGGCACAGTGTAGCATCATGCCTACATCATTCATGCATCATCATCTACCAATATCATGCATGCATCATGCCTGCATCATGCCTGTATCACCGCCTACCTGCGTCATGCCTGTATCACCACCTGCCTGTGGAAATTTGCTTCCACCCGAATTTGAACTTGGGTCTAATACAGGAATATGGGGAGCCTTTACCACTCAGTCAAGTCCCAAACTTTAACTTCTATTCACTTATGATTATAGTTATTCATTTTTTTAATATTAATAAAAAAATTATCACATCATGATTGTTCTTTTATATGGAATAGTATGTGATAATGTTCTAAGAGTAATTATCACACTGAAAGGTCATAGAAGTTCCCTGTTGTGATGAAAACCTATAAGTTCTATGAAAATATTCTTAAAGGTATATTTTATAGTCATATGATATCATTTTATGGGATAATAATGATATAGGCCATCGGGTGTGGTAAATTGTAGGAATTTGAGGCACTTTCTCATGGTGTATGCCCTTGGTAATTTCTAGTGTAGGTGATTATGAGAACATGACTAGTTAGTAGGAAATACACATTTATGTGTGTCATTGGATGTTCCTATCTACATATGTGTGTATTGATCCTTAGACTTTAATATTATTATTAATGGATAGAATTAGTCACATACTTTGATGTATTGATGGAAACTATGATGATATATGTTCAAAGTGAAGTAGGGTATATTGGGTGCATCATGAGTGATATTGTATCAGTAAATAATGTGAGAAAGAATTTTTACCTTTTATTCTTTAACAAAAGTAGATATACTAGGCCCTTGGATGGGAATAAAACAGCTTAAATAAATCCATGGCCTTGGTATTCTATAGAAAGGTTCATTTTTTAAAAGAAAAATAAAGAGACATTGAAAATATAGGTTGATGACACTAGTATGAAACCTAATTTATTATAAATATCATGATAAAGGGATTATATTACATATTAAGCATTTTTATGAGGTTTTATGTCATTGTAACATTAACTCCTTTCTCTATGGGTGATTTGGTGTATTTTTAGGCATTAAACTTGGACTTTGGGTGATTTTACCTAATGTTGCTGAGAAAGAGGTCTAGAGGGTCACACACTGAGTGTATCTATAACCTCAGTTAAATATTATTATTATTTAATAGGTTGAATAAATATTATTATTATATGTGGTTTAATAATTATTCATGTTTTCTTGATCATATTTATTAAGTAGCTAGTTGTTCTAGAGAATATTTGTGAGCAGGATATTTAATAAATATTTATTTTCTATTTAGTGAATATAATATTTATTTATTTATTGGAAAATAACTCAGTGATAGTTATTTATTAAATAAATAGTCATTATTCAAGGACTGATAAATATTGTAGAGGAATGTAAAACCAATTTTAAAGGTCCGATGAGAAATAATATATATTAAATATTATTTGAATAAATATTAAATAATTTATTCAAGAAATAATATTTAATTAATTCATAAATTTTTCACATGTTAAGAAATAATATTATTATTATTATTATAGACATGAGTTTCAGTGAGGATTAAGGAAATAACAAGGGCACATGTGCAATTATTATTTTCTAACTCTATAACTACTTAAACCCAGTTGTATTATTTCCAACCTAATATCTAGTTATTTTTTTTATACACAATGAAATATGAAGAATCATCTCAATCCATATAGAGCTCATCTCCCATAACACTCTCAAGAATAGAGAGTGGTCCTCCTCTACCTCCCCTCTCAATTATTGAGAGAATAAAGAGATTCCTTATTTTAAGTGATTCTTATGATGATCAAAGATAAACAGTGTAAGCATTAATATCTCCCATGCTAGCACTCAAGGATTTCTATGGCAATGCTTGGAGGTTCATGTTACATGTGTGGATCACAACTAGAGAGAATATACACTTTATTTATGCAACATAATGATGGTATCACATATATACATTTTAAAATTCATCAACAGAGAAATAATTTATCATAAGGTAATTCTTTAAATGCTCAAATTAATTATACATTAATAATTTTTGATCCTGCCTATTGGTTCAGATGTTCATTCATTAATTAATCCTTTAATTAATTTCATTTTTCATGATGTTCTACATCATGTGCATCTCATAATAATCATCGATTATGACAAAAGTTGAGTTGGTCATGGCCCGGATACATGCTTCCATTGAGCTTGGAACCATTTAGTCTATCCTCGTGACCTCCATATCTTAGAGATCACTAAGTGTCAACTTCAAGAGAAGAAGTATTGATGTATTATAATCCACCAACACCTGATAGTCAAACATCATTTGTGAAAGATATTATCTAAACCATTAGAATTTTATTTTAGAATATTTTCATAACATCGCTAGGTTCTTATAACATCCCCACCCAACCCATTATATTGGGTTAGGTTGGGAGTGCTACTGACCATAAGTGATATTCCTTGAACACCAAAGGCTGTCAATAAATTCCAATGGTTTAAAAACAAAGTTACAATGGGGGAATGATTTACCCTATTTAACTCGTACACATAACCATTTCATGATAAATCCAAAATAAATAAAACCAGGGATATATCTATAATGATTCATGCAATAAAACCCAAAAATAATAAATTTATCAAAACCCAACAATAGAGAAACAACAAAATAGTGTGAATATAAAATACTATGAATCTAAAGTAGTAAATTCTTATGTAAATAAGGTGTAATCGCTCTAGAAAAATACATGAACCACTCCAAAGCTCTATCTCCACCAACCATAAAAACAACATCAATAAGTGCCTCTAGAGAAGTAAGAAATCTTCCCCTTTCTTGTATCATGTAAAAAACATCTACATATAAACCAAAGTGAATATATAAGGGTGAGTAATGATACCAAGTAGGAAACCCCAAATAGAAATTTTCCACTTTCCACTAAGACCAAAAATAGGTTATATCATCAGATTATAAAACTGGTCGGAATAATAAAAAAAGCATATGAAGCAGTTTTCATGATATTCAATAAATTCAATGAATATATTTTCCAAAAGTAGTATAACCAAAATTGATTTTTCTTTAAAGTATCACAATAAATTCATTTATTTCAATTTGGACTAACCTTCCCATGCTTTAAAACTCACACACACATATATATACATGACATGGACCTCCCTATACTCACGATTGGTGAGTCATCCTTTCATCATGTCATCTCTTGGTGATCTAATTTGATGATGGTACATCTAACCATGATCTGTCCCACATGAACATGAATGTACACAACCCATTTATTCTAAGAACACAAGTCAAAAACCATTTTTCTTTGAAAACCCAATCCAATAAATTTGTAAAACACGTTGTGGGAAACACCCAAAAACCATATTTAAAGAGACAACCATTAAGATAAAATCCATTCGAGTTTAAGCAGAATAAAATCATTTGAAAGAATAAGTGATTTACTTAATGAAACCTAAGATCCTTCACATTCTAATAAAAGTGGAAAGAGGGAAAACCCACTTACCTCAAGTCCGTTCCTTGCAACAACTCTCCCAAAAATCCATATATCTAGGATCGTCCATCCATTACTCTAATAAATTACAATAATATCCATTAAAAATTTTCTAATACCATATAGCCAGACATGGAATCCCTAATCTAGGGTTCTGTTTAAGAGAAAATGAATATATGTAGCACAAACAAAAAGAATAGAGTTCTTACCTTTGATTCCCAAGGCCTAATGTTGAAATAATTGATGAAATCAGAGTTCAAAGTTCGAAGATCACTAAAAAATTCCTAGAGGGTATCTAAGGTTCAAGAGAAAAATAGAATAGAAGATATATGAGGGTTTCTATGTTAAAAATACAATTTACATACAATCTATTTCTTGTCACATGGTTAGGTCACATGGTTTGACAAACCATGTGTTAACCATGAAAATAGGATCTGTCCAGAAAAATACCAATCCGCATGGTTTTTTCAAATCATGTAGTAATCGTGTACCTACCTAGTCACCCCCAAACTCCTCACATGATTTCCTAGAGATTTGATCATGGTTTCTACTGACCATTCTCAAACCTTGAAACTCTAAGAAGGCTTTAAAACCCATATGAAACCTTCCAGAAACATCCAAATTATTAACTTGGAAATTTTTTAAATTTAAATAATCCATAAAATTTTGAAATAACTCAAACTGTTTGTGTTAAATTCTCCTCACCATTGGGATTTTTATCCTCAGAAATCTAGAAAAGGTTCATCCACTACTCTCGAATGAAATTCTCTCACTCCCAAGTTTCCTATTGAATATTACCATGTTTTCATAGTACTCTTATCAAATAAATAGATCTACCACAAAAATTATTCTCCTATATATCCAAAATTTAGATCGTGTCATGGATAAATGTCACATCTGGTTCAAGAGTAACATGGTCCCAACTGGTCACATGACTAGGATCTAGGTGATACTTCTTTAGTTGAGAGATGTGGAAGAAATTATGGAACCAATTGAATCTTGGTGGTAAGTCTAACCAGTATGCAAAATTTTCAATCTATTTGAACATATCAAATGGTCCAACATACCATGGAGCCAATTTTTCTTAATTTCCCAAGCATCGCTGACCCAGTATCAGTGTCACTTTTAATAATACTTGGTCACTCACATTAAAAGATAAATTTAGGAGATGATTATATGCATAATTTTTTATTATATCTAAGATATATCCATTTGTTTCCAAATAATCTGGATCTTATTCAATGTCTCATAGAGAATATTGGGTCTAATTAGTGATCTTTTCATATTTCCACCCAATATAGTGGAGATTGAAAAGGATAGCCATATAATGCCTCAAATGGGGCTAGATGTATCATCACCTCATAGTTGTTATTATATGATAATTATATCAAAGGCATATGATCTTCCCATGAGCCACTAAATTCCATGACATAAGCTCTAAACATATCCTATAATGTTTGAATTATGTGTTATGATTATCCATCCATATGAGGATGATATTTCATGCTTATTGTCAATTGATTTTTGAGAACCTATTGCAATGATCACTATAATAAAGAAGGAAATAAAGGATCTCTATCAGAGATTATCAAAACCAAAAATCCATATATCCTGACCACTTCTTGAATATAAAATTTTTCCAAATATTCTATTGTCTTTGTCAAAAATCTTTAATTGGGAGGAAGTGTACTGACTTAGTGACTTGATCCATAATCACCCAAATATCATTGTGCTTCAGAAGCATCTTAGGTATACTAGTGATAAATTCCATAGAAATATACTCTCACTTCCATACAGATATAAATATTTATTTTATCATACCATATGGTTGTTGATGCTCAATATTTACATGTTGACAAGTTAGATATTTCATAACATAATATACAATATTTAATTTTACACATGACCACTAGAAATTAGATTTTATTTCCATGTAAATTTTTTTAATACCTAAATTAATATCTCATTTAGAATGGTGATATGAAAAAATAAGATATTCCTGGAAATATTGAGGGACCATAATTTATTTTTGGAAGAGTATCAATTATTTTATATAATCTATCTATCATAGGTATCCCTTCCATTTAGTTTTCACTTAATGGTAGTGTAATCAAGATTTGATATTTTATACTCTTTGACAAGTTCTATCAATTCAAGAACAATATTAACTAGGAATACCATTTCTTGATTATTCTATTCAACATATTCTAGATGAATTTTAGCAATAACACTCATCAAATACCATTGGTCATGAGCCTCATTGAAAAATTTGTTATAAGACTTCCAACTCAAAGCATCTACTGAGGAATTCCCTTTCCCAGGTGTGTACACAAAGTTGAAGTCAACCATATAGAGATACTCCATCCATTTTTGTTTCCACAAATTCAAGTCATACTGAGAGAAGATATATTTCAAACTCTTATAATCGGTGAAGACTGTGAACCTTTATCCAAATAGATAGTGCTTCCATGTATCTAATAAATGGAAAACTGGAGCTAATTCTAGATCATGTGTCATATAGTTCTTCTAATGTGTTTGTAACTCCTTTGAACCATATTCCACAACATGATCTCCCAACATAAGAACAAAACTCAGGTTGGATCCAGAGGCACCGCAATATACCACATAGCCATGTCCTAATTCTAGAAATATTGGTATGGGTTTCAAGTTGAGGTGAGATTTAAACTCTAGAAATCATTTCTAATGATCATCATTCTATGTAAATGGAACACCCTTTCTTATTAATGCATTCATAAGTGAAGCAAGATTTGAGAAATTCTGAACAAAGCAATAATAATAGCCTACTAATCATAGAAATATTTGTATCTTGAAGACATTATTTAGTAGTTTCCAAGAGATGACTACTTAAATCTTCCTAGGATCAATAGATATACCCTCTTTAGAAATGATGTGCCTTAGGAAACAAATTTCTTATATCTAGAATTCACACTTAGAAAACATAGAATATAATTTGTGATCATGAAATGTTCTTAGTATAATCTCCAATTTATCCTCAGTGTCATTATTTATTTGAGAATAAACCAAAATATCATAAAAAAATGCCATAAAAAAGAATTGAGGTGCATGTGGAAGCTACAATTCATCAAGTCCATGAATACTGTAGATGAATTTTTCAGGCCAAAGGTCATGGATACATATTCTTAATGGTCATAATAACTCCTGAATACTATCTTTATAATATCATATTTTCTAACTATGATTCAATGATATCCTAATCAAAAATCAATCTTAGGAAACCACTTAGCTCCCTTAAATGGACCAAATAAATCATAAATTCGAGGAATAAGGTGCTTATTTTTTATCATAACTTGATTAGTTTAACAATAATCAACACATAATCAAATAGAAATGTCTTCCTTATTTAAAAATAAAACTAGTGTGGCCCAACGTGATGTGCTAGGTCTGATGAAGCTTTTATTCTCCAATTATTTTAGCTAGAATTTTAATTCCCCTAACTCTGTTATAGACATTATATATTATGGTATAAAAATGGGTCTTTTTCCTGAGAGAATATTGATATATAATTTAATTTCCCTCTCAGGTGGTAACCTAGATAAATCTTTTAGAAAGATATTTGGGTATTGATTCACTATGGTAAGAAAATTCTTATTTCTAGTTTCATACATAGTGCCCAAGGCCATTGTTTATAACTGACCAGAGATGGTTTCATCCACTAATAATAAATGCCCTATTTTACCTATATTTATCTTTCAATCCCCCTTAAATACATGAAGAGTTCCATCTGAGGATGTGAATGTCACTCACTGAGCGTAGTAGTAAATGTGAGCTTTAAATTCTACCAACTAGTCCATTCCAAAGATTAGGTCAAAACTATCTATCTCTAGGACTATAAACTCCCATAGAAACTACATTGCATCAATGGTAGTAGAACTTGTTGAGCAGTTTAATCCTATACACTCTCACTGTCTAAGGGGTGTCTTAATACTAATTATGTGAGGTATCCTTTCCATGTGTAATCCCAATTATTTAACCATAAGAGAAGAAAGAAAATAATGTGATTTACCAGTATCAAACAAGAAATGTATAAGAGTTTAGTTCAAAAGGATAGTACCTCACATCGTAGAGGGACCCGGTTTCTCAGTTGTGATATCCTACTCTACACCATATAGTTATTGATCAACTGTCATAGGATAACTCTTTCTTCCATAATGATGTGTTGACTAAAAAACTAAATTGTTCCTAGAGATATCCAAGTTCACCTAGGTATATGGATAAGAACTATCCTGATGAGATTATTTCATCTGAGAATATGAAGTTGGTGGATGAGTTGATATTGTTTCACTTTCCAATTTTAGATGTTTATTATAATACTTCTTAACATTTTCTTTCTTACCATAGTGGTGGAAATTTCTAGGTGGTTCGGTACATTCCTTATTTATAAGTGTAATAAAACCTCACTGGAAATAGCATGTCTCGTTATTATGATGTAGTGGATAAGAGACTGATTCGGTGGATTAATTCTAGGATGCCTTGTTACCCTAGGAGTAACCCTACCTACTTTATTTATCACCTATGTTAAAGTTCAAAATAACACCCAAATAGAAAAAGGTGTCCCCTATAATAATATTTCTTGTAAGATCTATCTCTCCAACCATCACCTTATTCACCATTTTTTTATAGTTAATAATATAGAACATTAACACCTTTGAGTGAACCTCAATTCGAAGACCTGCCTCAAAGGTCCAAGATTTTAGTATCTTGTTAGTAGCTAATTTCAGTGAAAATAGAACAAGGTGATTGAATTTATCATCATATTCAGACACTAATATACTTTCTTGTTCCAATTGAAATAATTCTATTATATTCTCTATTTGGAAGATATATGGAATGAATTTTTTATTAAACAGTTCCATAAATCCTTTCCAAGTGATATCTTGATCCAGCTTAGCTTGAACATCTAAGTCCCATTATGTTAGTTCCAGGTCCTCAAGAATATATATTGCTAGCTTGAATTTCATTTATTTTAGAGTCCCTAAGAAGTAAAAAATTATGGTCATCCTACCCATCCATTCCTCTGTTTTCTCAGGTCCAGAATCACCATGAAATGTTAGGGTGTTCTTATTTAGAAATTATGTTGAGTGATTCACCTAATGAGGTTTCTCAGTCCTATTTCCCTCATTAATAACCTTAATGGCCAACACAATACTCTAAACCAAATGTTGGCTTACCTGTTGTTTGGGTGAAACTTCATTCTTGACTACTCCCTTTCACTAGCTTCTCATTCTCCTTACTAGTAGAATTTTTTTATTCTAGAAACCGTTATAAAATTTAACAATTAAGTCTTTTTATTGTTCATCTATTTGTGGTTATATTATATATATCATCAAAATAATCAAAATATCATAGTACAAAAATCAAGTAATCATGTGGCTAATTCAATCCTGGAGGGAAGTATCTTTAAAAATGAATGGTACCTAACACTCACTGGATAAATCCATGACAATGAGTTGTAAACAAACCTAGAAGTTATTAACAACACTTTTTGGACACAAACTACCTTAGTAACATGAAGTTCAACATAAAAAGTTCAATTATGTATTTTTATGCTATGAATTTCAAGTCTTAACACGTTCTATATCCTTTCTACCATCTCAAATGATGGATGAACGAAATTGATTCTATTTGTAACATCCCCTCCCAACCTATTAGCTTGGGTCGGGTTGGGAGTGCTACTAAACTATGTGAAATTCCCTGAACACCAAAGGCTGGAAATAAATGTCAAGGGTTTAAAAAAAAGTTATAAAGGTCAGTGATTTACCCTATTTAACTCACACACATGATAAATCATAAATAAATAAAACAAAGTACATCTCTATAATTATACATGCAAAAAAACCCAATAATAATAAAGGTATCAAAACCAAACATTAAAGTAACAGAGGAATGGTATAAATATAAATAATAAGGCTCCAAAGTAGTAAATGACTTTGGAACCAAGGTGAAACCACTCCTAAAAATATGTAAACCACTAAAATATCTATCTCCACCAACCATGACAATAAGATTAAGAAGCATTGCTAGAGAAGTAAGAAACCTACCCATTTCCCTTATCATGGAAAACAACATCTTTATATGCATCGAAGTGTATATGCAGGGGGTGAGTAATAATACCCATTAGGAAACAACCAAGTGACATTTCTCACTTTCCACTGAGACTAGAAATATGTTAGATCATGGGATTATAAAATAGGCAGTAATAGTAAAAAAATCTATTTCTATAATATGAAATAAAGTATATAAATAGATTTTTCAAAAGTAGTATAAACAAAAATGATTTTTATTTAAATTAGTAGAATAAATTCATTTATTCCCATTTAACATAGCCCACCCATGTTTTCACACCCACACACACATGTACATGCATGAATTGTACCTCCCTATACTTGTGAGTAGTGAATCATCCTTTCACTAAGTTGTCAGTTGGTGACCCAATTTGATAATGCTACTTTTGACCATGATCCATCCCACATGAACATGAATGCACACAACGTAGTTATACCAAGAAAATAAGTAAAAAACTATTTTTCTTTGAAAAAACCATTTAATCAATTTGTCAAACACATTGTGGGCAACACCTACAACCCATATTTCAATATCCAACCAGTAATAGAAAATATATAAGAGTTTCATCATGATAAAATCATTTGAAATTAGAAGAGTTGTTTAATGAAACATAAGAGCCTTCTCATTCAAATAAAAGTGGAAAGAGGGAAAATCCATATACCTTAGGTTTTTTTGTTGGAATAACTCTCCCACGAATCCATAGATTTGGGATCTTTCTTTTATTCCTATGAAAAATCACAACAAGATCCCATTAAAACTTGTCTGATCCCATAGATATGATCATGGAATACCTGGTATATGTTTCCATTAAAAATAAAACAAGTATATATAGAATATTTAGGGATAATAGATTTCTTACCTTTTATTCCTAAGGTCCGTCACTTGAATAATCAATGAAATTGAATTCTGAATCTATAAGATCACTAAAACTTTCCTAGAGGGTCACTAGGGTTCAAGAGTATAATAGTGGTAAAGTGATATGTGGTTTTTAGGTAATTTCCTGGTTAAAATTTAATTTTCATATAAATTATTTCTCATCACATGGTTAGGCTGCACGGTTTGTAAAACTGTGCACTAACCATGAAAATCGGTTGTGTCCTGAAGAATACCAAGTTGAACAGTTAGTTGCATAGTTTTTTCAAAACCATACACCAACCATACATTTGTATAGTTATCCCCAAACTCATTGAATGGTTCCCTAGAGACTTGATCATGATTTTTACTAACTGTTCTCAAACCATAAACTTCTAAAAAGTCTTTTAAAACCTTTTGAAACCTTCCATAAACTTCCCAAGTCTTAACCCAAACATTATTTATCTTTAAATAAGCCCTAAAAAAGAAAATACCTCAAATTAATGGTGTTATAGTTCTAATTATAGTAGAAAACTATCATAACCTTTCAATGAAAAAAATACTCTAAGGACATTATCATATTAATGTTATATAAAAGAACAATAATTATGTGATAATATATTTATTAATATTCTGGTAATCAATAGTATAAAGTTATTTAGTTCTAGGGAACCAACTCTAACACTTATGATATAATATATTTTGTTTTTTTCCAATATGTTTGGAAAAGTGTTATATCCTCTAAAACCCTTCAATAATTTTGTATTTATCCTAATTTTTAAGTGTTACTTTTTGATATGCCTTTTATCTTTTATGTTATCTATTTTTATCTATGTTATTATTTCATTATTGTTGGATCATTTCACTTTTTTAATTGATGACATGAGTTGTAAAGTTATATTTTTCTTAAAGATCATTAATACTTTATCATTTTGAAATAAACCTCCTTATAGATGAATCAATTTCATTTTATCAAATGAAAATTCCAAGATTTTAGTTCCATGAGAAAATATATTGTGCACATATATCCATTGCTTCTGTGTTTTACCTAATTATATTACATGGATATACATTATCTGTATATATTTTCACAGAACTAAAATATTAGAATCTTCATTTAAAAAAAATATAATTAACCATCGCGTGTAGGGAAATTTATTTTGTAATGATATACTTTCACTGATCTTCAAAAAAAATTTGATCATATAAAAATGCATACTTATTATCCTACGCAATTTTTTTCCACTCACTAATATTTATGTGTAAAATAACCTTATGAGATATTTATATATTAGAAATAGGAATTTTGATTTGATTAGTTATATATCACAACTAGAAAAGGAACCTAAGTCCATAGTTTGGAACCATGATCATAGGCCAAAAAAACATGACAATATGGTATAGGTACGTTTTCCTTAATCGCAGTAGCTAAAGGCATTACAATAGGTATTTTAAACTTCCATAGTTTTAACCATGGAAGTGGACTATGTATATCCATAGTTTAAACCATCACATTATCTATGTTTATCCATGGTTTAACCATGGTAATTAGGCTCTAATACCATGGTTAAAATCATAGAAATTTCAAGCTATATCCATAGTTTAAATCATGTAAATTGATAGCTACATCCATGGTTTAACCATGGAAATTGGATGCTAATACCATGGTTAAAACCATGGAAATTTTTTATGATAACCACAATTTAAACCGTGGAAACAACTATACCCAGATCATGGAACAAATGCACCACAATGTGCAAAATACCATTTATACCAAAATACAACTAAACCTAGATCATAGACCAAATTCACCATAATACAACATACCATTTTCACCAAAATCCAAACAAACAGATACCAAAAATCTAATACAACACATATAAAATTATCATTTTATAATTAATAAAAAAATGATAGATATGTAAATACATAAAATATCAATAATGTTAGAAAAAATTTCATCTAAATCCTCATCATCATTAGAACCAATATCAACAAAATTACCATTAGCATCAACATGCATTCCACCAACACCACTGTCATCAACACCAACATCATTGTTATCACCACCAATATCCTCTCCAATATCATCAGCTTATCCACTATCCTTATCATCAATAGCTGCATAATCATTTTCATCCTTATAAATTGAGTGCATACTCAATAAACATCAATCCACTATCATTACACCCTATAGTGGAAGTGTAGAGCATATAACTGATATCACTTTGAATAATTTATCATTTTTCGTTTTTTGATTCTATTGAGACTCTTATTGAACTTTTTACTTTGATGTCTCAATGGTGGAATTTAACTGTTCTTGGGTAACCATTATTTCAATGTTACTAGAAGATTAAATACTCATAGATCAATATATAGATGGTATGATTTTCTTTATAGGTTTATAATGAACTCTTCCACTGTGATCGTCCCCTGGGACCAAATGTAAATAATCATTTAGTCCAAATGTGTCTGGTTCTTTGTCCACTGGAGCTTATAGAGAAACCTATAAAAGGGTGTTACCATATTAGTAAATAATAAAATAAATAGATAAAATAAAATATGAATTTAGCTTATAAAATATAGAAAAACAAAAATTTTAAAAAGAGTGTTATAATGAGAGCTCCTTATAAATTGTTCAATCACTAGAACAGTCAAAGTTCACAATAAATATATAAATATGGATGTAAATTTAATTTCAAAAAGTTTACTAAAATGAGAAACATAAATACACCACATCATAGAGTAATGAATAATGAGAATAAAATTTCTAAAATCAAAGATTGAAATGAGAAAGTATCCATGGTGAACAAATCTTTTCATCTGTAATAAGACCTATGTTATAGAGTTTGGTGTTTCATGCCATGATAAATTTGAATTATGGCCCAAAATGGGTGTTTTTGAGGGTGGAACATGCAATAGTGTTTTAAAATAAGGATGTTATGATAGTTTTAGTTTATTTAGTGATCATAAAATTTCTTGGAAGTTATGGATCAAAATCTAATTGTATTAATGTATATTTAGGGTCATAATTTTCTAGAAGGAAATACAAAGGATGGATTTGAAGAAAAATAAATTGGAAGTTAATCTGAGATTCAAATTTTGAATTTGAAATTCAAAATTATAAGGATATATTAGTGTATAATTTTAAACTAATAATACACATGATAAGAGGGAATAGAGAGGAAGTATAAATTATAAGGGAATTATGTGTTCCAAGTGGGGAAGAATATTTAGCAACATGGATGTCAATTCATATCTAAATTAGAGGGGAATAATTATTTTTGAACTTGATTATGCTAAATATATATCTTTGAGAAGGAATTTTGTTATGTAAACATCATTAGAGATTAATTTTTAAATAATTATGACTTTTTGTGTATCGGGTTTGATAGATAGAAGAGAAATGAAATAATAGGATTTGTGTGTTCCTTAAGGGAAGGTGAAAACAACATGTTATTCATTACATATCTTTCTTAGAAGACAATTCAATTACTTTTGGAATGAAACTTATTGAAGACTAGGTTTAAAATAGATAAAGTGAAGTGTACAATATTGATCATAAGGTTTTATAGAGCTTGTAATTGAATATCAGGAGGAATATGTTTCTAGTTTTAGAATTGTTTTATATAAAGTATTTTAGATATTTGAAGTCAGATTGAAGATTAAAGCTACAACACTCATTACTTGGAGTTATTTGTATCAGGTAGTAAAATTGGGAATAGCACTTAGAATTTAGTGAAGCATCAATATCTAGACCTTATGCAATATAAAAAACTAAAAATTTAAAATCAGTATTAAAATTTTATCCTATGTTTCTCGATTCATAGTTCTTCCTTATTTATATTTTCTACTTATAAAAAACAATGTTGATCAAGGAACACATCCATCAATATTCAATTCCTATTTATGCATGATAATTCAAAATAAATCAATGAAAAAATAAATATATATTCAATGTTAAATGATATATTACCTATGAAAATTCTTGATATGGCATTGAGTTTTGCCCCAAATTATGAATATATTTTATGGTGACTGTATATTTTGTGTTCCTTTCTAATGATTTATATCAGTAAACAAAAATATACTAACATTTTAACAAGTCACAAGGGGTAAAACATCACCATTTCAACTTAATAATTCAACAAGTTTGAGACATAACTCAAATAACCAAGTTTTTTAAATTTTATAAAGCCAAAAACACTCATAAGTACCAAATTTAAATTTAATTAACAAACCAACTAATTAATTCTAATCTACTATGAAATTAAAAACTTAGATTCTAATCAACCAAAAAATTTAAACCTAACCAATAAAAAAAGAATAAGAAAACTCTATTTTTATACCATCATTAAATATTAATTTAACATATATAATAAATCAATTTTAAAAAGAAAATCAAACAATTTAACTATATCTATGTATATTTGACGTTTCAATTAATTTCAATACAGTTTAATTTTTTTTTGGTTTTTTCATTACATATTCTATATGAGTATGTAGTTTTAATTTTCACACATCATAAGTTTGTCTTGTTTATTGTTTTAATTTGTTAAATCATGCTAAATTGTATCTATTGTAATTTTTAAATGATGTTAAGTAATGTGTTTAGTGATGTTTAATAATGTTTACATTCCTTTTTTAAAATATGGTGTGGTTTTTTCAAAATATGTTTTCTCAAATAAATTAAAAACATTCGTTTTTGTAAAATTTGTGTAGATTTAAAAAAAAACAAGGTATCCTTTATAAATTATTTGATGGTTATTTTAAATGATTTTTGTTGATACTTTTTATTAAATAAATATTTGGGAGTCTTTCATTAGTTTTGGAAAAAAAAATAAAGGTTTTGATGAGAAACTTGTGGTTGATTTCAAAAGCTTTAAATTTCTGGGTTTTAAGGAAAAAATTTCATGTGTTTAACTAATTTTTTGTTTTATGTTTCTTTTGATCATGGTTGTAGTGATTAACATAATATAAGGAAAAAATTTGTTTCATTGAATGGTGTAGTTGAATACTTTTCATTGATTTTTATTATTGGTATTTTTTGTGGTAGATGTGATTGAAGGGGGTATGGAGGGTTGATTGATTGATTGATTGATGTTGCAAGAGAGTGATAGGAAGTGTATTATTGGTGAAGGTAAGGATTTTGTTTTGGTATGATGGTGGAATTATTCTATTTAGGATGAATTGATTCATCTTTCATTGTGATTGTGTGAGGAGCATCTATAAATCAAGGATAATAAGAGTTTAAGCACATCCATGGGGGGTATCCTCTTTCTCTACATGATTTTATTTATTTTATACATACTTGGATAGTTATTTTATATAGAGGATGAGGGGGGTTTATTAGATCATATGTTTTCTACCATGTGAAAACAAGATATGTAATTGTTCATGTTTTTATACTTAATGATTTAACTGTTTTTTAAAATGTTAATTGATGAGAGGGTGAGGATGGTGTAGTGAGAGTGGAAACCCAAATATATAAATGAATCATGATAACTACATCCTAAGGAATTATAATTCAAGGAATGAAGTGGAAACATAATTACAGATAATGTATATAACCACTGCTTATAAGGGATAAGAGAAACCTCATGGGGAATGTTGAATTTATGAGAAAGTCATTAGATACCATGAGAGTGGATTTTAGGAAAAAAAATTATGTTTATAATGAATTTTTTAGTAATTAATTTTTCATTTCTAGGCCCAAAATGGACATAGATACCCTGAGAGGGGGTGAATTAGGGTATGGATATTCTTTTCAAAATTCTTCCTACCCCATTGGATCTTGACCTTTTTATTAAAAGGGTCATTTTGTTTTATCTTTTTTATTTATATTGATATTATCTTTTACAACTATATATAATGACGATGCATATAAATTAAAGAAAGAAATTAAGCATAAGAACACATATATTATTACTTGGTTCACCATTGTGGGCTAGTCCAAGGAGCATGCATCCAATAGTGTGTTGGTGCACCAAAATCACTAAGCTCGCTGCTTGTTGGTTTAGTTTAGGTCACTCCTACTTGGGATCACTTCCCTTAAAAAGTTTTGGGAAGATGAAATATTTCCCCAGAATCACTTCCCTCACACTTTTCTATTATTCCCACTACTTTAGATGGGGAAAAAATTGGCACATAGGCCAAAGAACAATATCTTCTATTATTTAGAGTTACACTGAATGTAATATAAGTGCCTTTGAACTTAATGTGCTCCATCATAGCCTTTATGTGAACATCCCCTTGAGCATCACCTTTCCATGAGATATCATGGAAACTCCTCCTCACTTTGGAAATTTATTCAAGATATTCCAATTCTTCCACTTTCCAAAAAGATTCTATAAATCTCTTCACTTATTGGAATGTAGCACCTCATTCTTCCTTTCACTAACTTTCATGTATCAATTATTAATTTTCTTCTATAAATATTGTTAGGTGGTTGACTCACGCCTGTTGTGGGGTATGTTCAAAATCAATTATAATTTTTTCCATTGCAACATAGTGGCTAACCAGGGTCGTCTCACTTGAGTAGCCTTTCATTTTGTTCACCTACTTCTTTTATATCACCTAAGCTATCTCTTTTTGTTGTTTTTATTATCTAATGAAAAAAAGACAATTTTTTTGGGTTTTTGATTATTTAAGGTAATGACATGAAAAAATGGAAATTTAAACTAGTATGGAAGCTAAAAAGAATGGGTTAATGAATAAAGGACTTGGTCTTGAGTTCAGCCATGGCTTCAGTCATTATTATCCTTTATATTTTTTATTTCAGTTTGATAATCCAAACATGAAATATCATTTTTGAATTACTATTCTTCATTTATAAATTGTTTAAATATTTGAATGCCTAATAACCCCCAATTCCACCTCCTCCTTTAATCAAGGTTGATGACACGTCTTGGTCTAAGGTGTTCCAAATTTGAGGACGCGGCTCTATTGAGGTCATTTCATCCATTGATTAGTTCAACTCTAATGTGTGAAGAACTAACTTAATGGAGAGATGAAAAGTGGTTAAATAAAAGAATATATATATATATATTGAGTTTCATGTCATTGAGGGAAGTCACCACATTAGGGACATTCTCCTCACTCGTGTATGCTACTCAATTTTATCTAAAAACATAAAATTAAACTTTAAATAAAATTCAAGAACACGTTCACCTCCCCCCAGGCCAAGCCTCATGGTCAGCCTCTCATTTCTAAGAGTAAGAGATCACAATGGTAAAAATAGGAATAAGAGAAGAAGAAGAGAAGAAATAAAATAAAATAGAAATAACGGTGGATGAATAAAATAAAAATGGAAGAATGGGGGATGAGAAGAGAGAGAGAGAGAGAGAGAGAGTAAGGAAGAAAAGAAAAGAAGAAAATAAATAAAATATATCTTTTATAATGAATATTAAAATATTATTATTATTATTATTATTATTATTTATTATTATTGTAATTAAAAAAATAATTTTTGAAAGAGGAGAGATGAAAATAATAAAATAAATTAAAAATAAGAATGTGATATAATAATAATTTTTAATTATTATTATTATTATTGTAATTAAAGAATAAATTAAATGGTGGAAAAAAATTAAAAGATTAATGTAATTATTTAATAAATTGAAAATTTAAATTAAAGTTTAAAAAAATGAAAACTAAAAGTAAATCTAAAATAAAAAAATAAAACAAAAAAATAAGGGGGGAAAGAAGTTTGCAGCGTTGCAGGCCCAAGCTTGGTGGGAGATCTCCCTTCGTCGTCCATTGGATACTTAGTAAAGGAGGAAAGGGCCTCCTTTTATAGGAGAAAAGGGGATCCTTAGCCTCCTACTCCCATAATGGTACCCCCCCCCCCCTCGAGAATGGGGGGTCTTACTTTGAAACAGCACACCCACAGGTCATAGGTGTGGATTACCACATGGAAGGGATCCAAGTAGTGCATGAGTTGTGGGGATGGATGTGTACGGGCCGAGGTAGGTTGTTCTGGGCATGGTCCACCGGTGGAGATGGTGGTGGCTTGTATAGGGCATTTATGGCGGCCAAGCGATACGGGAGAGGAGTGGTGCCCCACGAGTGAGGTAGTGGCTGCATGCATGTAGCTAGGAAATGTCGAAGGGGGGAAACGGTGGCTGAACAGTGGCTGGAGACTCTGAGTAGTGGTGGTCCTCAGGTGCGAGCTATTGGTAGAGATAGTGGCAGTAAGCTTAGGAGTGACGTCCTGGGGTGGCACAGCAGTGGTGCGGGTGCTCATACAAGGTGTAAGAGATGGTCAGTGGATGGAATGTACTGGAACGGAGCAGTGGAGGGCATCCATGGTGGCTGAGGAATGGCATATTGGTTGGTAGTAGGGGAACAGGAATGGTTGAGGAGGTGAGTAAGGGGATTTATGGTGGATGGGGATGTGGGAGTGTGTTGGCAGCAACAAAGTATAGTGGTCTGCGATGGAGCACATCGGATCTCTCATCCCACATCAAAACAGTGGGATGGGGGCCTCCTCCTTATTACCCCGAACATGGGAGCTCATGGAATTCCCATGCTGGGGTGAGATCCTAGGATGCCACTTTCACACACAAAATGTGGTATGCGACACATGTAGCCTGCACAGGCCCTTCGGGATACCTCTGCTGCCGTAGGGTTCACCACCTGTGGCCAACGCACCCGCATGACTTGACCACCTATGGGCTCTCACGGGGCTTTACCACCTATGTATCTAGGCTCCTGTGGGCCTTCCCATGCCGGCCTAGCTGGCTGCCCCTTGTGGGTTGGCTATGTGGCGGGTCATCTTGGTTGATGGACTACTGAGACCTAGTGATTTTTTTACACAAAATAAGTAAAACGAGTTATCCAAATTTCAACCAATGATCTTAAAATCTCTTTAGGTAAATTCAAAATATAAAAACAACCACATTAATTATTTTTTAACACTATTTCCATTCTACTTTCAATTTACCCATAACTTAACTAAAACATTGAAATTCAAGGGTTTTATCGTTAAAAAGAATCAAAAAATAATTATATTTTATTTAAAAATATGCACATTATTTTGGTCTATCAAATACCCCACACTTAAACCATGATTGTCCTCAAGCATAAAATCTCAACATGGAAGATCAGAGCTCACTAATGTTGTAAATATTCAAATTTAAAATCTATAAAATTAAACAATTATCAATTTCAAATCAAATTATCAAATGTCACATAGAATATTAATTTAATTTCTCAATTTTTAAAGAAATAATAAATTCAAGCATTTTACTTTTCCCCTTTGAAATATGATGGAACTTATCTTTTCATTCATTTAAACTCTTCAATTCATTATTATCAAACATTCCAAATCATGATCTACCTCATTTTTAAATATTTTCTCTCATCACTCATGATACAATTCAAGTAGAGTTATGCTCATATCATGAGAACATGCTCTTTATCCATAGGATTTTAAAATAACTACTTTATCTACTTTTTAAAGACAAGGGACATATAAAATTATGAGGTCTTTTCAATTCAGGTTCAAATGTCTCTGAGGCTTAAAGTTATTAGGAATTGATTTTAAAATATAAGGCTCGAGGAGGAGGTTTATCTCTTAAGTAAATTGCATGATATCAAAAATAAGTGTCATGTAATTCTCCCCCTTCAATTTATAACAAATCTCAAATTCCCCAAAACTCAAAGTAAATATCATGATCAATTTAAGAATAATTAGTGATTTTTTCCCTCTCTTGATTATTTTTTTCTACTTTTATACTTCTTTTCAAAGAACCTTTTTATTTTTTTATTTTTTCAAAATTTATGATTAGAATAAACCTTGAATCCACCACCTAACCATATATGATATAAATCATAAGTCTAGTAATTTTTATTTTTGGTTTACCCAAATCACAACCCATTTTTCTCATTTTTTGGTTTTTTTTCATTTTCATTTCTTTTACATTTAAAAAGGGTAAACAGTAGAGTATAATGAATGATTCCAAAACATTTTACAATTCCCACAATAATAACCCCCACACTTCTTACTTACAATGTAAATCATCCCATTTACCATGATTCCCTTTACCCCCACACTTCAAATTTAAAATATCATGCAATTACTAAGAGTATGGTAGGAATGGATAAAAATAGATTAAAACATGGATCATCCCTAAAAAGGTCATTCATGGTCTCTATGGGTTAAAGAAGGATTGATGTAAAGGTGGTATTTTAAAGATAAGTGGCTTTTCAAAGGATGACTCAATCATTTTAAATGTGTTTTTTCACAATCATATCTTTGAAAAGTTCAAATGAAAGTTCTAGTCGGTGACATGTCCCAAGATCACTCAAGAAATATGCTCAAGATAAAATAGGAATTACTTGGTCTAGAAATACTCTTAGGAATGGAAATGTGATTTGGGAAAATCACTCAAGGCATGATTAATAATAAGAAATCAATTCACATTAATTTTAGAAATTTCAATGCATTAAAAATGGTTGTGAAATTTCATTTACATGAATCAATTAATTTCCTTAAATCATGAGTCCTCATTTTAATATCCATGTTTCACTTTAATAATCCAATTATATATTTTATTAATTCAATTTCATTTACTTTTAAATATAAAACATGGAATAATAGGATTCCTAAGAAACTCATGCCTCCTAGACAAGTCAAGTAAAGCATGAATTCAAGTGTGGGAATGAAATTTTCTATTTAAAGATCATTACATGTTTTTGGACAAAAATATAGGGAGTTTATAAGATATTAATTAAAAAGTGAACTCCCTTTATCATGAATATTTGTCTTTCTCCTTCAATGGATGGGGCTTCCTTCTTCCATCATGAACCTATAAAAGAAAATAATTCAATTAAGCACAAGGATCGTGTTATTAAATATCAAAAATATAAGAGTGAGTGAGTTACATGCTGAACTACTTCCTAAGACTAAAATTGAAATCTAAATTTCTAGAAAGAAAGTAAGGGATAAGTCTTGGTATGATCTCCAAAGTGGGACCTGAATTTTTACTACCTCCATAGGGAAGTACTAGTTGTTATCCAAAGTCATATAGTGGATGAATCTTCTTTGATTTGAACCACCACATGTGGATTTTACTAGCTTTTGCTTTATCCTTGTTCTTGAGGAATGACCCATGAATAGAGTACACTAGATCCTCTCCCATCACAATTAGGTATAGATTTCATGGAGGGGGAAGGATGAGGTATGAATCATCATTCTTATTGCTTACTACTTGTGCTACCTACTTCTCTTACATTTATGGATTTATAGAGGCTTCATTCATTGGATAATAAAAAGGTAAGTAAACAAGTATTTCTTCTTGAATAAAACATGAATTTTTAATAAGAAAATTCTCCCCTTTAATAAGATCATCCTATTTTATGATTTCCTCAGGCTCATCTATTTGGATCTCCTAATGGGGATCCTCAAATGTGTGTTCATTGAAATCAGGGAGCTCTATGTGTTCCTCAGTAGGTGCAACTTCAGGTTATTCATCCTCCTCTGAGGAATAGAAAAGATTGTATGATTATATATAATCAAAACAATAAATAGTGATGCACAATTCAAATTCAATAAAATTAGAAGAGAAAGATTTTAAAGAAACATCATCTCCCTGAGTTGGTTCTGGCTCAATCAATGCCTTAGTGGTGAGTTCCTCTTGGAGTCTAATAGTGGTAAGTTAAGGTAGGTAGTGGGGCTCCTCCACCTCAAGTTTGGTCTCAGGTTCTTGGATTTCCTTAGAAAAATCAGGAAAGGCCAGTGTCACCTCCTTTTTTTCCTCCTCAGTTGAGACAAGTGGCTCATATTTTGGTTTAGGTTTAGATTTAGATTACCCTGATGGTGCTTGTACATATGCAGTTATCCAATTCATTTTTCCTTATATATTTTTCACCATCTCTTCAATATCTTGAATATTATATTTGATCTTGTGTTTTTCCACTTTCTCCTGGAAATATTCTGGCGGAACTTCTTCAAAAGTATTGGGAGGAATCAAGGAGTACTCTTCTTGTGTCTTGTCCTATTCTTGGTAGAATTTGGGAAAGTACTCCTAGAATTTAGTGAGATCTATGGTCAATCCTTCAACCACTGGTTGCTCTAGGGTCTCCTTGAGATCCTATATGAGGTCCTTGAATTCCTCCTCTTTTCAAATTTGGTTTTAGTCCCCCTTAATATATCTAGCCTGTAATGAAACACCATCTTCTGTAAACCAAGGGCTTTGGATACTGGTTCCAGCACTTGGGAGTATTTATTATTCCATGAATTGAAAAAAAAATCATATGAAAACATCATGGAAGTATTTTTTTAGTTTTTTTATTTTTATAAAAATCAATTAAATCTATCTAAGATGTGAAAATAGAAAAATTAAATGAATAGATAATTGGATCCTTGACAACGGTGCCAATTTTGACGCACGCCTGCCACGGGTCATGGTCAAAATAAATTATAATTTTTCCTAGTGCAGCACAGTGGCTGACCATGGTCATTTCACTTGAGGATCCTTTTAGTTTGTTTGCCTACTTATTCTATATAACCTCAGCTATATCTTTTTGTTTTTTTATTATCTAATGAAAAAAATGATAATGTTTTTTAGTTTTTGATTATTTAAGGTAATGACATACAAAAATAAAAATTTAAACTAGCATGTAAGCTAAACAGAATGGGTTGATGAAGAAAGGACTTGGTCTTGGGTTCATCCTTGGGTTCAATAATTTTTCTCCTTTATATGTTTGATTTCATTTTGACAATCCAAACATAAAATCTCATGTTTGAATTACTATTATTCATTTAGATGTCACATCTGGAAATGTAACTTTTCCCAATGGTTTCAAACCATTGGGAAAGGCCCTGAAACCATTGGGATAGATTATCCCAATGGTTTCACGAACTGTTGTCACCTGGTCCATTGGGATAGACATATAACAATAGTTCACATTAAACCATTGGTATAGGGTAGTTTGGATCTCAATCTGCCAACGGTTTAGCTGGAACCGTTGGCAAAAAGCTCTTTGGGAATTATGTTTTCCCAAAAGTTCAGCTTGAACCATTGGGATAAAGCTCTAAGAATTATACAAAGGTATGCTAACAGTTTTGAAAATATTGGCATATCTCCCCCCCCCACTCATTTTAACGGAAAACGCCTGTAATCAAATGCAGGGATTCAACCTGCAACTTGCAATCACGTAGGAAAACACAATAACGGACAGCGCCTGCAATCAAATGTAGGGAGTCAACCTATAACCGGAAATCATGCAGGAAAACACACTACAAACATAGAAAACACACAGAAAACAACCTAAAACCTATAATCGCACAAAAACACACCATAAACATAGAAAACACACACAAAATAGAAAACACATAGGCAACCTAAAACCTACAATCACACAAAAACACACTGCAAACATAGAAAACACACAGAAAACCTGAAATCCCAAAGAAAACACACAAAAACTCATTATAAACACACAAAACTCACTTAAAACATAAAAAACTCACAAAAACTCACTACAATCACACAGAAAACACACAAAAACTCACTGAAATCAAACAAAAAAAACTCACTAAATACACAAAAACTCTTAGGATGCAGGGATTCAACCTTAATCCTGATGAGTGTAAAATTATTAGGATACAGAGATTCAACCTTGATCCTGATGAGTGTGGAATTATTAGGATACTAGGATCTAGCCTTCATGTCTATGGAATTCTTTATGTAATCCCCCTGGATTTGATGATGTGACTACAGATGTGGGAATTCCCAAGATGTCATGGAATCAACTCTATGGACATTGAAACTCTATTTTTTTAACATCATTGGAATTAGATGATACTAGATTATGTTTCACTTCCTAGGACGTCTAGTAATTTACTATTATGACTGATATTATTTGATTTCTTAGGGTAAATTGGTTGTGGGCTTGCTACAATTAGATTTCCTAGGGCCATTCACCTAGGAAACAGTGCTTGAACATACTACTTTGATATTGGATTTCCCCAATAGGATGGGAATTGTTTTTAAATGATATATTAGTTGGAACAGTTTCATAGCATGCTCAGGGATACTTCAACATAACATGAGGTAGGTGTGGTCAATCACAAGTGTCACATTAGAGCCTGAGGATCAATAGTGATTTATTTATTTATATTAAATAGTTTATAAATTTATTTATCTAAGAATATCACATGCATAGACACACATTTTCTATTTATGTATCAAACTATATTAGTGGTTCCCTACTATGTTTTACTCTCACCATGCTTGGGAGACCATGACACTTTGGTCCCTGAGAATAATTATTACTTGCATATAGGATCAAATTGGGTAAAGGATCATTATTACATGATAATGATGGAGCAGTTTAGATGGTTTGGTGATTGAGATAATGTGAGACTCGAGGATAGATTGGAGTCTATTTTTCCTTTTATATTCATTTTTTTATATATGGGGCTAATCTGGTGGGAGACCAATGTGTGTTAGTTTTTATGTATTTAATTTTAATTCAGTTATTTATTATCATTTGTGATCTAATGATTATATCATAGATGTTGATTGGTTTATTTTCATCTATTGTTGTGCACTCCAATATGGGGTATAGTCTTCCAATGTTACGACCCTAGAACCTCATTGTTAATCTATATCCTCTAGTGTATGGGAAGGTGTGCCTAAGGTCCAGTGGTGACTCCTTGATTCAGGCACCACTCAGTGGATATGGACCAGGGGAAGGATGTTATAAGGGAGCAAATGCTCAAGAATTATTCAAGTACTCTTAGGGTTACACCTTCAATTATTTGGATAGGGTATACAAAAATTGTATCTAGGTATTATTTAGTGGTAAGATGAATGTTGATCCAAAAATATCTTAGTTTATGGTCTCATAACTTTAACCAAAGGGGATAACCCTTAAGGTCATATAGCCTAGAGTGTAGGGGTGTAATTTTTAAGGTCTTTTAGTAAGGAACAAAAAGATAGATAGAAAATAAATAAATAGGGGGAAAATAAACTTAGTATGTTTTCATAGCCTAGGGAATATTAGGAACACCTTAGGTATGGGTGCATAGATTTTAAGGACATGGTGTTTGGACTAGCGTATTTTTATAAATATCATGATCATGTACATAAGGATGGAAAATTCTATGGTGGTAAATAATTACTTATTTGAATTTAGTATGTCCTTATCACCCAATAAAAATGAGGTGAACCTCTCACATAGATATAGATCATACTCATAGGAAGGGGCATCATCTGAGAATTAGGCTGGGTAGGGGCTCGACTTGAGTTTATCACAATCCCTAAGATCTAGGATGGAATGAAAATTGTGTTTGTAGCTAGGTCCATGACATGATGTCTAGACATAACTATGTATCATGTATAGTGGGAATCATGCCATGAATTTTTATAGAGGGAAGTGTGAGGTAGTCAGCTAAGAAACCTCACCCAAAGTCATCAAGTAAGTAGTGTGTTTTCTGACTTTAATCATCAAATTTCTTAAGTAACTCTTCCTGACCTGCTTAACTGTGTCGGTTCTCTTCAAGTTCCTTAGAGGGTAAAAACTTATATATCCAAGAAAGATACACCTTCCATCCCTTCAGCATGCCCCCAGTCTTGGACAGGGTCCAAGGAGAATATAAAACGACTGAGGTCCAAGAAGGGTTGAACCTTATGTCTGATGTGGGTGAAATATTAATCATACCTTTTGATCTAACATGACTATGAACACTCTTATAATCTCTTGATATGGGTAACTATTATCCTACAAACCTATCTTGGATGGAGGCATCACTGGGAGATGGTAAGAATTTGTCCTGAAATTGAATATAACATCGGGTCTGTATCAAATTTTTTGACCTTTGTTTATGCTTCCACCCCTTTAGGGTGGTGGTGTCCCTAGAATTATCCTTGAACATATTGTTTCAGTGGAATGGGAATCACCTATGCATAAATGATGTGTGTAATAGGAACACATTTCTATCATCCCTTGGGTCAAGGTTGAGGTGAAAGAACTAGCTACTACATTAACTGAAAAGGGTAAATCCTCAGCGGTTAACATAATTTCTATTTATTTGAAAACATTATTTATGAACATTGACTAACAAGACTTATGTGATTAATTATGGAAATTCCACCTCAAGGATCAGAGATCCCAGATCCTTTGTCCTTAGTATATCTTCCCATAGAATCCATATATACACTATGCTCACCAAGGGATGCGAGTACGAGTCCCTCACTCACCACCTTGTTCCTGAATACATATATTTTCCTTGACTAGGCCTAGGCTAAGGTTCATGGTACTCAACATTTCAATAAAAAAAATTACACAAAAAGTGTGGGGAGAGATATAAATAATGGTATTATAGGGGCCCTTTAAAAAGTTCAAGGACCATTTGGACCACTTTTGGTACATGTTTAGAACCCTTATCTCCAATGGGTTTGAATATCAAGTACTACATGCTAGCGTGAAGGAGGTGGTCACCATTAGGGAGGAGAATAGGTACTTTGAATTGAATCTATTAGTAGTGGATGTTTTATGTTTGGTTGTACAACATCAAAATAATTCCCTAGAAGAATTATCTCAACAATATAGGCTCCATGATGTGGTAGAGTAGGCCATACATGATGTTTCTACCAAGGTAGAGTCACTATGATAGGATACACAGGTGGGGTCTGCATCAATTGATTAATTACGCCAATCTATATCTTCTCTGGGGTAAAATATAGCAGATCCCATGGAGTCTTATGAGATCATACTATAATTATTTTATATTCATAGGAAACCACTTTTATCTAGGGAATCATGGGAAATATTCCAAGATGTAGAAATTCCTCCCTTATTTTTAATTATCAACATAGAAAAACATTTGAATTCCATGTGTATAAAGGAAGTATCAAGAGCCTCTATAAACCCTTAAACACTAACATGATTATTCGATCATAGATTGAAAAGGGATTTATTATAACTATGTTCCATGGGAGTCATGGAATCTAAGTATGGTAAATGAAAGTAAATATATTAACATAGTATACCTATAGATATGGTGTTCACAAGCCGCCTAGGTTTAGAGAAGGTTCTTTAGTGATTTTATGGAAATGAAATCACCCTGTCACTGGGTCTCCAAGTTGATAAGATATCTATTGGGATATGAGTGGTCTAACATATGTCTTATAATTAGGATGATATGTGTATAGACTAGATGAGGCATTAGATCAAGTAAAATATTACTAATAGGATTGGGCCTTGTATTGATAGGTGTGGCAATTGTATGTCTAACGTTTGATGAGGAAATACTTATGAGGATGGATTGGAATCTTGGTTGGTTCTTAGAGTGGTATGGTCCCTCCATGTCTATAAAATGTATTATGAAAGGTTTTACTCCATTTAATGATTCAAGATTTCAACTAAGGTGATGAAGGATGAGATGCTAGTGTGGGTATTGGGTATTTTCAGACAGATTGGCATTATAATTCCAAGAGTATTGGTGTGATTTAGCTTAGGATAGAACCTGGTTAGTGGGGATGGGTTATAATACATGATTTTGATGAGTTTCTTGACCTAATTATTGAGAATATAATTAAGGAATGGTCTACATGTTGAGAGAAGACTATAGTGTATGGGGTGAGGATTGTGGTCAGTGAGTAGCGACTAGGATGGGTTTGAGGGACCCTAGAGGATTCCCATGTGGATTAGATAAGAATGTATATGGGTTTGACATGGTGTGCTTTTTTTACTAGGAAAATCATAAGGTGAATAATCCTCTTTGTCTAGTTTGATGATGAGATGTGCATCGAGGCATGGGATAATCCTCAAGAGATGAGTCTAGACTATGTGACTGAGAGGATAGACTAGTGTGGTGGTGAGGAATTGTAAGTATAGGTAGACTGGGATTCAAGTAAAGTTCCAAGAATATAATATAGTATTTGAGGTCATCATGAGGTAATTATTTATTTTTTGGGTATGAGACTAATTTGAGTCTCAAGGACTCTATTGGATTCCCTGGTGTAAGATATATGAGTACCAAGAGGACTGACATTTTTCACTTGGATGGTGAGACATTTTTGAGATGGTGGTATAGGTCCCGAGTGACTAGAACCTTGTACCTATTTAGTGAGCTATGATATTGACCAAATTCCCTTGTTGTTATTTCATACACATGTTGCGTGACAAATTATAACAAGTATAGTGATATATCTTAAGGAATAAAAACACCTTGAGTGATAAGGTTTTAGACGGACCCTTACTTGAGTGATAATGAAGTTATCATATTATAACATGATATCTAACCCTACCATGATTGATAAGGTAGTGGTCAAGACAATGGCCTCACCTTGAATGAGAAGGTTCTAAATGAACCCAACCATGAGGGATAATGGAGCATTTAGAATCTGATATTAGACCTATCATGGTTAATATGGTATTATTTTATAAAATGGATTTACATTGATCATAATGTATTAACATGGATGTTTGTTGAATGAGAAGGTTGGTATGTGATATATAGTGTTATGAGACACTACCTTTAGTAGTATGGTATATTTTGGGAGTTGAGTGATAACCTATATTGAGTGATAAGTATTAGTCTAGGTCTTGGATACATGACCCTATCCTACACATTCATATTGTGGTTGAGTAATCATTGATACTCTCTATTTAGAGTATTTTCATATAGGATGGGTTTTATGTATGATGGTAGAATGATGCAAGTTTTTTGTTCAGAAAAATTTAGCTATGATTGGGTATCATGGAAACCTATTTATCACATGATGACCCAATGCACATGGAGTCTTGGTGTCCTAGTTAAAACATGACATCTGACACAATATGTGTGTCTATTAATTTTTATAACATTTACTTCGCTCATGTATACATCTATATGTAAAAACATATTAGTGTATATTTATGAGATTCTAATGTCATATATTTCTAACACCTAGTATGATCAACCTGGTATGTATGTAGATATTATGATAGTTTTACTTATCTAAGAAAAGATTATGTACTGGATTGGGATGGAGTATCTCAACAGGGATTGAAGGTGATGATATTATGTGGTGATCAAGGATGGAAATAGAGCTTATTGTGTATTTTTTTTATTTTTTCTATTTGGGTCATATTGGTGGGAAATTAGTTGATGTATGACTGTATTCATCAACATGGTTTATTATTATAAAAACATGACTTTATTTATCAAATGAAATAATTATATTAAAGAACAGTTATTCAAGATATGCAATTAAATATAATTAAGAAAAATTAATAAAGAATCTAAATTCAATTTAAAGCCTTCTTGAATTAAAGAGGCTAGGAGAGGGACCCTACCTCAAGGTGGAACCAAGCTGTCCACTTCGGATCTAGGAGCTTTCTAACTAAAAGTTACTGCTCCCCCACTGGGTATACGCACCTTCACACACATTCAAGGACACCTATCCCCTATGCACACACCTGCATGGCCATGATCATGTGCAAGGGGATCCTTGAACATATGCTTATATGCATATACTAGTCTCCACTCACCTGCATATGAATTTATATATATATATATACATGGGAACACCTATCCCCATACATTCATAATCACTACCATAGTTGACTATACACATAATGGGGGAACCCAGATACATATACTTACTTACCTATACACACGCAGGTGAGTCTCCCTTGACTTGGAGACTCAAAACCAATGATAAGGGGTCAATACACTACAAAAAGGATATTAGGAACCTTAAATCACATAAAGGACGCTACATAACCAGTGAGAAACCAACCAATGGCATTAAATTCATACCTAGATTGGAAGCGGAGAACCAAATCCACCTAAACAAACACAAAATGATACAACTCCCTATAAAAACATAATATGGATTCAAAAACACTAAAATCCCCAAATACATGAGGTGCGAGATAAGTTGTAACCATATAATCTTACCTCAGATCAAAGCCAGTGGACTGAATCAATTTTAACCCCTTATGGCCCCCTTCGTAGAATATAACTACCCTCTATCCATAGAAAGTAGTAAAAAACCTAAGTGTCCAATGCAATAAAGAAAATAAAATAAAAACTAAACTAGAACATACATGTCTCTTATGACTATACATGTCACCGCCCAACATATAAGAACCACAATGCCCCATGGGTCAAATCATGTTCCTACAAGCAAGGGGAAACAGATCCATGTTTCAAAATGATACTATCAAATAGTACATTCCTATTAATTAAAAATTACTCTTCCTATTAATAGTATATAATCAGTTTAGCTCAAGTTTCATCTTAGTTTGGTTTTTTTTATACAAGTTTGTTTGGGACATTTCCATTAGATTTAGTTTGTCTTGTTTTTGTTTATATTATCTTGGACAATTTAATTCATTTGGGTTCTATTAGATCATGGAATTAATAATAATTAGTCAATCCATATTAATAATTATATCCATTGGTTCCATATCTAGAGTAAAAAATACATAGAAATGAATGATATCATATAAGGAAAATCATAAGAGGGGCAAGATGTAAAGTAGTCTTATTCATGAAATTCATACCTAATATAGATTTTTCATGGGAACATAAATCATCAAAAGCCCCAGATTAAATTGGGCCAAACAAAGAGGGAAGAACAAACCAACCTCAAATGGTGTCAAATGGTGGCAGATGAACAAAGATGATCCAAACTACTTTTCCTCCAGCAGTGGATGCCAAATCGCGTCTAAGGTGGACCCGAAAAGAACCATGATACACCCTAGAAACAAGGATCAAAGTTAGATAAGTGTAAATTATAGAATATTAGAATAGTAGTATAAAGTCATTGTGAATATCAAGGATTTTCGACTACATGTGAAAACTAAAAGGGTGAAATATCTTTATAGTTTACTACAAGAGATTAAAAAAATTAATAAAGAACAAAATCATAATATTAAGAGGGATTAAAATTATTTGATGTTGATAAATATTCCCACATTATGAAGTGCTTAGATCTTGGACCAAAACTCGAAGAATCTAGAATCAACCCAAGATAAACCTCCCCAAAGAACTGAGAAGAAAATTATTACCACTCAAATAAAATTGAAGATGTTATACTAAAAATAGATTCATACTAGTAAAAAATAAATTTTAGAACATTTTGAGATTCCGCCACTTCATCCTCATGGAATAATGTATCCCACTATCCTAATAAATTTATAATTTCTAAGTCCTTTTTATTTGTAAGTGTTGTACAAAGATCAAAGTCTATGAAAAACCTAGTGATATAAAATATAACAAAACTCACCAATACATTAAGGGTGGATGTGAGAATATGTATGAAGAGTAGTTCTCCAAACCAATCCCAAAATTATGCTGAATATATCCAAAGACATCAATGAAATAAATATAGAAAAAAAAACCTCAATGGAGAAAGAAACAATATTTTTTGTAAAATATTAGTGTTGCTGGAAGTTTGGGCACATGGACATTGATTGTTGGTATAATATATATACTCATACAATTGGTATAAGAGAATAATAAAATAAGAGCATAGTTAAAATTAAGAACAAAACTATTGTGCAAAATTAGTTTTCACATATGAAGATAAATTTATCTCTCAGAAACATATTTGAAAGCCTTGATAATTTTTGTGAATATTGCAATGCATATGGAAACTATTATGAGGAATTTTGGTATTTAGAAACTCAAAATGAGGCATATGTTAATGAAAAGATGATTCCATGATTGAATAAGTAGGAAAAAAGGAAAAAAAGTCTACCTTGAGGTGTAAACTAAAGAAAAAATTAGAAAAAGACACTCCCAAGTGATCATTGAAGAGAGATGATCATCATGGGGTTTTAATATGAAGAATATACTTCTATTACAATAGGAAATGCAACATTATATACTATTTAAAAATTTGTGAGGGTGTGACTTGATGTTAAAGGATGTTTTTGTTGGTTCCCACTTACCCTTAAAGTGGATTTTCAATAAAATAAAAAATGGATTGTGGATAGACTATTTAAAAATATAAATAAATATCTACAAAGTTTATGATAGAAAATTTGAACTGAAAATGGAAACCATCCAAGAAATAGATAGTATAATTGGATTAGTATTTGACATTTCTGAAGAAGGTCCTAAGAGATTTCCTAAGGAAAATCAAAAGTAGTTGAAGAATTTTTTTGAAGGTGTAATTATGTTAGTCATGGAGCTATCATATGTATGACTTTGATTCATAGTCAAAATAATTTGATTAGTGGTAAGGGAAAAGAGACAATGTTATCATGTTCTAAATCAATTGCTACAAATGAATCCACACCTATGAAGAAGGATAAACATGATAAGAAATAATGTTTGATCATATATTCTGATGAGTTATAAAAAGATAAACTAAAAAAATGGAAAACATTGAGAGTTTTCTAATTGCTCAAGTGAATATGCAATTTTCAAAAAATAATAAACATGTGAAATAAGAGAAAACCATGTTTCCTCAACATAAACATGTTTAGAATGTGATAAATAAGAAAGCATAAAGAAAATCAAACACTTTTGAGCTACAAAGAAAAGTGCTCTAGTGTTGAGAAAAAATCCTTAGTCAGTGTTATAACTTAGAAGTTGATAAACCCACCTTATTACCATACTTATTGATATAAAACAACACTCAAATGAAAATGTCACATAACACGCACTTCACATGTATTTTTTTTTAAGGAGCATAATTTTGAAAAATGAATACTTCATATAGTTTTGTTATTCCATTGAAAAAATCAACATGGAGAAAATACAAAAATACATTCTTGTTAATCACATCTCTGAAAAAGTTTCAACACCTTTCCGATGAGTTAATGTCATATTTATAGGTAACTTTGCATCTAGATAAAGCTTTATAATTTAATAAAATATGGTTACCCATTCAACTGTATGTGAATCCAAAAATAACAACACATTTATCCATAAATTAATTTCCATTCACATGCATCATGTACATATTAAAACAGTATGCATTAGATAACATTTTCATTTGAAAATTATAACACTCCATTCACATGAAAACTACATTCACAAATAATTAATGGTATGAATAATTATACACATAAAATATTCTTAACATTTTTATGAGCTCTAAATGATTTCACATAGATTATGAAACTAGAAACACATCATATATTGTTCACCTAAATCGCAAAGAAATAATGTTCTCATGGTATCTTCTATGTGAACTTCCAATTATTTATATCTACAAACACTACAATGATAACTATTTTTATGTTTTTAGAAAACCAAAATCAATCATATATCACAGATAAATGAAACAATATGAAATGATACAAATTGAATCAACAAAACTCAAACTAAACAATGAATCAATTAACCATACCAGAAGAAGATTTGGGACTCACTGCCAAAGAATACCCAAATCATAAAAATGTAGAAGGGGATGCTCGACCAGAGGGGATCCTCGACTTAGGTGGGATGCCTGACTAGAGGGGATGCTCGACCTTCTCGACCTAGGGGGGATTCTCGTCAGGTGAGGGAAAGCTCGACCTAGGGTGGATTCGCGTCAGGTGAGGGAAAGCTCTACCTAGGGGGGATGTGAGACCAAGAAGGGGATGCTCTACTAGAAGAGGATGAGGAGGGGGATATGTGATTGATGGCGAGTAGGGAGCAGTGAGCGGGGAGTGGCGATTGGGGAGCGGTGAGTAGAGATCGGCGAGCGGTGAGCGGCGAGGGGGAGTTGGAATGGGAGGGGGGAGCACGAGGGGGATGAGAGCGGTGGCGAGGGGGAGTTGGGATGGGTACGGAGGTGAGGGGGAGTCAGGATGGAGTGGATCAGTGCTTTAGGGATGGAGAAGTGGGACGTGATGCGAGGGGAAGTCAGGACGGGAGGAGGGTTGAGAGCGGAGGCATTTTAGGTAGGTCTATCCCAACAGTTCTTTGAATGCCTAAGCACCCTCAATTCCACATCCTCCTTTAATCAAGGTTGATGACACATCTTGGTCTAAGGTGTGTCATTTTATAGGACCCGGCTCTATCAAGGCTATTTCATCCATTGATTAGTTCAACTCCAATGTGTGAAGAACTAACTTAATGGAGAGATGGAAAGTGATTAAATAAAAGAATAGAGATAGATTGAGTTGCATGTCATTGGGGGTAGTCACCACATCAGGGGCATTTTCCTCACCCATGAATGCTACTCAATTATATCTACAAACATAAAATTAAACTTTAAAGAAAAATCAAGAACACCTTGTCCACCCTCAGGACAAGCCTCGGGGTTAGCCTCTCATTTATGAGAGTAAGAGATCACAATGGTGGAAATGGAAAGAAGAGAAGAAGAAGAGAATAAATAAAATAAAATAAAAAGAATGGTGGATGAATAAAATAAAAATGGAAGAATGGGGTGTGAGAAGAGAAAGAGGGGGAACATAGAAATGAAAAGAAGAAAAGAAATAAAATATATATTTTATAAAGAATGTTAAAATAATAATATTATTATGATTATTATTATTAATTATTATTATTATCATTGTAATTAAGAAAATAATTTTTGGAAAAGGGGAGAGGAAAATAATAAAATAAATTAAAAATAAGAATGTGATATAATAATAATAATTATTATTATTATTAATTTTCAAATATTATTATTATTATTAAAGAAGAAATTAAATGGTGGAACAAAAATTTAAAGATGAATGTATTTATTTAATAAATTGAAAATTTAAATTACAATTAAAAAAAATAAAACTAAATCTAAATCTAAAATAAAAAAAATAAAGAAGAAGGGGGGAAAGAAGGTTGCAGCGCCCGAGCTTGGTGGGAGATCTCCCTCCACGTGGTTCATGAGGTGTAGTGGGCGTTGCGCATGGGATAAGGTAGGCGGTTCTGGGAGTGGGCCACAACTAGAGACAGTGGTAGCCTGCATGGGGCATCCATGGCAGCCAGGTGGTGTGGGAGAGGAGCGGTGCCCCCCAGGTGAGGCAGTGGTTGCCTGCATGTAGCCTAGAGACATTCGAGGGGGCCTCTAGTGGCCAAGCAGTGGTGGTCCTTGGGTGAGGGCCAGCAGCGGTGATGGAGGAAGCGGGCTAGGATGGAACAACAGTGGCGCGGGTGCTCGGACAAGGTGTAGGAGTTGGGTGGTGGGCGGCCTGTGCTGGAAAGGAGTAGTGGAGGGAATCCATGGTGGCTGGGGAGCGGTGCCCTGGTTGGTATCAGGGGCATAGGAGTGGTCGAGGGATGCGAGAGCGTGGTGGCAGCGACGAAGCTCTCGTCCCACATCAAAACGGTGGTACGGGGCCACCTCCTTATTACCCCGAACGTAGGAGATCATGGAATGATCACACCAGTGTGAGCTCCTGGGACACCACTTGCACACACAAAATGCGGGTTGTAACGCACACAAACCACACAGGCCCTTCGGGCCACCTCTGCCATCGTGGGGTTCACCACCCGCGGGGCTTGACTACTTGTGGGCTCTCACAGGGCTTCACCACCCGTGTAGCTAGGCTCCTGTGGGCCCTTTTGAGCTGGCCTGGCTGGCTACCCATTGTGGATTGTATATGTGGTGGGTCATCTTGGTTGAAGGGCTACTCAGTCCTAGTGAATTTTTTACACAAAATAAGCAAAAAGAGTTATCCAAATTTCAACCAATGATCTTAAAAAATCTTCAGGTAAATTAAAAATATAAAAACAACCTCATTAATTATTTTTAATTCAATTTCCATTCTACTTTAAATTTACCCATAAATTAACTAAAATATTCAAATTCAAGGATTTTATCATTAAAAAGAATCAAAAAACTATCAGATTTTGTTTCAAAATATGCATATTATTTTAGTTTTTTAGTGGTGTAGATCCTTCATCTTATTCTTCTTCTTCTTTTTCTTCTTAATTTAGATATGACAATAATATTATTATCCAGGTAATCTCAGCATATATCTCCTTGTGTGATTCCCTAGCATGCAACCCATGTGAAATACCCCTTTATAAGATCCTTCACAAGACCCCTCCATGAGACCCCTCTATGAGACTCCTCCATGAGACCCCTTTGTGAGACTCCTCCATGATAATTCTTCACAAGACTCCTCCACAAAACCTCTCAACAAGACACCTTTGTAAGACCTCTCTATGATACCCCTCTATAAGACCCCTCCATGAGACCCCTTCGTGATACCCTTCCGTGAGACTCCTTTGTGAGAATCCCCCATGAGACCTCTCCACAAGAATCCTCTGTAAGACCTCTTCATGAGACCCATTATAAGACCTTCTTCTATTCATGTGGATCATGTGACTCTTATGTGAGAAATTGTTTTGGTTACACAGATCGTGTGATACCAACAGTTCTGCCTATGCCCTGTGCATACATCCCTTCACAAGATAACTTTGCAAACTCATTCATTGGACCCCTTCTCAATACTTCATTCTATTTACATAAATCATGTGAATCTGGTGAAAGACCTTTTTTCTTCTCATGTGAAATACTTTTCTTCAGATCAAACCACTTAAACAAACTCCTCTACCTTCTTAAGGATGGTTAGGGGTATTTATAGTTTTAAATCCACTAAATTAATTCCACTAATTATGGTTAGTCATCCATTCCACCACCTCAACAATCAATATTACCTGATTCCTTTGATCAGTTCTAGCATTCACGATTAACCTCCAAGATATTTCACAAGTGCTTAGCATGATCACCTATCGCATATCACAAGTGATTCGCATGATTACTGGTTTCATGTCATAAGAAATTCGCGTGATAACCATTATTTTCTTCAAGATCATTGTGTGACTCGATCACAAGATCCCTTAAAAACAACCAGTCATCGCATGATCCCATTGCAAGAATATTTAACAATTATGCATGCTTCACATGATTTCAAACAACTGTAGTAAGTCTCTATAATTTTTTGTTAGGACCAATAGGGGTCTATATACCCTGAGATGGGGGGTGAATCAGGGTATGGATATTCTTTTTCAAATTTCTTCTTACCCCACTGGATCTTGACCTCTTTGTTGCAAGGGTCAATTTGTTTGCACTTGTGTGAATGTTATGATCACTTACTTTCTTCTTTATCTGATGATGATGCTTTAAATGAAATGCAGAAAAATTAGCAGGCAGATGCAGAGATTTTTACTTGGTTCACCCTCACTGGGATACGTCCAAGGAGCATACGCCGACAGGTTGCCGGTCGTACCAAATTCCACTAATCTTCACTAGATGTGGATACAAAGTTCGGGCTAGATAACTTCTATGCCCAGGCTCACTGCCTTTACAATGTTTAGGGTCAGCTCACTGCTTTCCCAAGGGTCACTCCCTATTTCTCTCTCTCTGGCTCACTACCGGTGGAGAGGATCACCTTCTTCCTCTTCCTAAGCTCACTGCTCTAGAAGGGAATCAACTCACAGTTTATAGACCTATAGGTCTCTTCATTTTCATGAAAGAATGCATCTTCAACTGTAGATAGATGCTCTGTTAAACTCCAAATTTCATCCACTGATGAATACCTCTTTGCCTCTGAACACTGGGCAATTCCTTTTGGAAAAATCTTCGCAAATCACCCTACTTCGCGAAGCTCCCAATTTCGCGAAGCTCAAACAAGCCTTCGTGAAACTCCTGCCTTTTCGTGAAGCACTTTCGCGAAGCACTTTCGCGAAGCTCAAGCCGTCGCAAAGCAACGTCCCTCGCGAATCTTACTAAGCCAACGCGGAGCTCGCAGGTTTCCCGGAGCTACAATAGCCGCCGCGAAGCTCCTCTTTCGCGAAGCACACTGGCTCCGCGAACCACCTTCGCAAAACGAGAGCAAATGATCTTCTCTGAAAAATCTCTCTACTTCCCTCGAGGGGGTCAGCCTCTATTTATAGGCAATTCCACCGACCCTCGAACTTTCCGTGCGAAGTCAATGCCACGTCATCTCAAATCACGAAGCTCTGATGTTTCCACCGGAATTCTGTCCAAATCGTGAAGCACCACGGCAATTTTCCGTTCGCAGAGCTCATCGTAATCGCGAAGGATCACCGTCAACATTCCTTCGCACCTTCGCCATGAAGCTCCCTCGCAAAGCCCTTCACCGCCGCGATGCGCTTCAACTCTGACGTTCGCGAAGCTTTGACGTAATCGTGAAGCATCACCGCCTCCATTTTTCTGGTCTTCGCGAAATCCAAACCATGCATCCTATCTTCTCGAAATTCATGCCTTTGCCATATTAAATTATGCTCTTCATGGAAATCCTATTTTCGCGATGCTCACCAAACTCCAAATTTTGGACCCCAAAAATTTGGCAAACACTGGGAAACGGCGCCACCTTATACTTCTCTTTTGTACCACCTCCAGATCGTCCTTTCCTTTGTCATCATTCTTTGTCAACAAGGATTGTCAACGAATTCTCGGGAACTCGACAATTATCCATGGAAACCTGCTTTGTCAACAAACACAATCAACCCAAAAATACTGCAATGTTACCTTGAGGGATTTTTGCCCAACAATCTCCCCCTTTGGGTTTGTTGACAATTCTTCATAACTCTTCTCAGAAAGATTTTCTGCACATTGATACCTCACTGAGTCTTCTTCCAGCCGCTACCACCATTCGCCACTTACGATTATGATAGTGTTCAAGGAATCACTTAACACGTACTCTAAGACCACATGAGCAATGCTCGGCGTGAGAAACAAGAGTAGTATGAAATGTTCATCAATGAATCACTTCATGTCAAAAACCAATTATTGATTCCAACCTGATACCAATTCATAAACTGATACCAATTGTTGAACCACACTGATCCCAATTGGTGATAGTTGGACACCTTTTCACACCATTCCAACACCATTGTTCTGCTTTTATCACGATCCTCAGCTGTCGTGATATCTATTCTTTGATCGATCACTTCTAGAATCGTCAGATTTAAAACTCTCCCCCTTTCTCATTTCTCCCCCTATCTGGCTGCTCCACTCGTCAGCTTCTCCCCGTATCAATCATGATTTATCAAATTTCCACACTGTCTCCCCCTTGAACAATTACTATTTTCTTCCCCTTTGTCAACGAACCCAAAGATCACTCCTTTGCAGGCTGTAATAGAGTAGAGAACACATATCAGCACATTAGGGAAAACACATCATACCTCGGGGAGAGGGGGGGTGTTCCACATCCACACTATTTCAAGTGCGGGGAATCGACTGAAGGCACATACTCTAACTTCACAATGCTTTGCTCCACCTTCTCCTTGATGAAATGATATTGTATCTCAATGTTCTTTGTCCTTGAGTGATGAACTGGATTTTTGCTAAGATTGATAGCACTTGAGTTATCACACTGGATTCCGATCGGAGACTTCACTTCAACTCCCATATCATCAAGCTGCTGCTTCATCCATAATAACTATGTCCAAGCTTGAGTGACCGCAATATACTCAGCTTCTACGGTGCTTAATGAAATGCAATCCTACTCCTTACTTAACCAAGAAATACATAGTCCGCCAAGATAGAATGCACCTCCAGATGTTGATTTCTTGTCATCCGCTGAACCGGCCCAGTCTGCATCAGTATATCCCAATAACTCTGTCTGAGATTTTCCATTATATGTCAAGCCGAAATCCACTGTTCCCTTGATATACCGAAGTATTCTTTTCACTGCATGCATGTGGCTTTCCTTGGGATTACTCTGATATCTCTCTACTTGGCATGTGGAGAATACAATTTCAGGCTTTTTTGCGGTCACGTACAGCAAACTGCTGATAATCTGCCTGTTTTTAGTGAAATTAACTGCCCTGCCACTGTCATCTTTTGATGATTTCATCCAGGTAGAAACCAGAGACTTTTTTTCCTTGGAATCTTCAATTCTAAATCTCATTTCGAAACCTCCTTGGCATATTTGAATTGAGAAATGAATGTGTCATTCCTGCCTTGTGTAACCTGTAAACCAAGGAAAAACATCAGCTCACTAATCATAGACATTTCGAACTCATGTTTCATGAATTCAGAAGATTGTCTCCACTATGCTTCATCTGATCTTCCAAATATTATGTCTTCTTCCTTGACCAGCCTCATCATCCTTTGATTACTATTGTTGTTGAAATAAATATTGTAATCAAATCCCCCATGCTGAAAACCATGCTTCTTCAAATACTGATATAGCCTTCAGTACCATGCTCTTGGTGCTTGTTTCAGCCCATATAGAGCCTTCTTCAGCCTGCAAACTTTGTTCTCATCCTCAAGAATGAGAAAACCATATGGATGCTCAATGTACACCTCTTCTTCCTGAAACCCATTTAGAAATGCAGACTTGACATCCATCTGGAACACATTGAACTTTCATTGCACTGCAATGGCTAGGAATAATCTGATTTTCTCCAGCCTTGCAACTGGTGCAAATGTCTCATCAACGTCAGTACCCTCTCTTTGGGAGTATGCTTTGCCCACCAGTCTCAATTTGTTTAGAATCATTGTTCCATCTTCGTTCATCTTATTTTGAAAGATCCATTTAATCTCGATGACATTTTTATCTGCTAACCTCGAAACAATCTCCAATGTCAAATTCATTTCCGAATCGGCATCAATAACTTGCTCCCCCTTTGTTGCTTTCTTCCTCAACACATTCATCAAGAATTTGCTCACTGATTAATTTTTTGGTGGCTCCATTTTTTTCAACTGAAAACTTGTCACTGTGTCATTGTTCAATGATGTCATTTCTTTGAACTTCTTCTCTCATATTTTTGTTGACACGCCTTTGATTTTCCCTCGCAGCTTCATGGTATCCTGAAAGCAGTCAGCTGATACCACATTGTTAGATCAAAAAAAGATAAGAATGAGGTGCATGATTATTACTGCTTCTCTCTGTGTTTCTTTCTTCCCTCGATAGGGAATTCTTGAGCTGAGTCATCCAATTATTGCTTTGATGGATCTAGCATCTGATTTTGTTATAGAATACTCCCCCTGTGTTACAAAACACTTCTATCTGCTAGGCCCAATGGTAGAGACCCATAACCATTCTTCTCCACGTGCACCATTTATACTAATCTGGCACTCATCATCGAGCCATTAACCAAATCTCTAAGCCTACTGAGTTGGAACTCGGTGTAGGAAACTAGAGATAAAGCTAATAACACAATCAATTCTAATTGTGCTCAGTTTCTCCCTTTCATTTTCAATTCTTCTACCTGATTTGAATCAATTTAAACTCTAGAGAATATCACTTCTCCACTTCGCATCCTTAGATACCACTACCCCATGGATCGTATCTCCCTAAAACCTGAAACACATGAATCACCAGTTAATAGAATTTATATATATAGGGAGAGGGGTGTCTTCTGGAATCTTCAAGATGAGGGTATCGGTTGATCCTGATGGGTCAACCCTTTGATTCTTTCTTGGAGTGCATCACAATCCTTTCTTGCTTCTTCCAGTTGTCTGGCCAACTTCAACTGCTCTGACCATATGACTAAGCATTCATTACCCCCATGATGAGCCTTTTTCTGATATGTAGATTCTGTAGGCCTGACCTTTCTCATCACTTGGGGTATAGACCCACTAGTACACATTTCCTTCTTTGAGGTTCTTCCAAAATTCCATTTTCCTTGATTATTTCTCTGAGTAGGAATCTCCTTGCTTGTTATCTTCCCTTGCTTCTTCCACCATTGCAGGGATCTTGAACCTTCCTCCTTTTTCCGCTGTGGAACATGACATGCGAATTTTTCCTTACATTATTTGTTCATCTTTCTTTTATCAGATGTCTGAGTCTCCACACTCCTTTTCACTAGTGGTGAGTCCTCCATTAAACGTTTATTATTCTTTATCACAACTGGAGTAGATCTCCCCTTAATCTTCCATGTTTGTTCACATTCTCTTCTTGAGAGCTGTTGTGAGTATGACAGAGGAGGTGACTGATACACCTTTCTTTCATCTCCATGTGACTCCCCTGAGGCTCTAAGCCTATTCTTCGCCTTACCATGTTGTCTCCTAGTGTAGAATTTCCCATTATGCATCACTGGAGTCAAGAATCTCTTTTCGAGTTCTTTTTCCTTCCTTGCGTTCTTCTTGCTGCAATTTCTTGCCAAATGCCCATAATCTGAACATGTAAAACATTCTCCATCAAATTCATACCTCGTTTCGTCATTTCTATGTCAAGATTATGATACACCTTGAGTTATTCTTCTGACACGGGGCTCTTGAGCTTCCTAACACATACTCGTGGTGTGTCCCGTTCTTCCACAGTAATAGCATCTAACAGATGCTTTCCTCTGAGAAACTCTTCTCTCTGATTTCTCATGATGCTTCTTCTTATTCTCAGATTTAGTAAGGTTTCTGTTTTCATAGCCTGAAATGTATTCCAGAGCTTCTGAATAGAAGCTTGACGTGTGACCATGAATCCCAAAGAAATAGCACATGTCATCACTTCTTTTTGTAACTGACCTCTTTGGCCTATCTCCAGTACCTACAGGGTTTTCTCCACTCCTGGAACTGTTCACGGCTCTCTTCTTATCATGCATGGGAGGTGATTCATCAAATCCAATACCAGCTTTTCCGAAACTTGTTGGTCTTTGAGCTAAGAAAATATTCGGTTGTTTCTCTTCAGAAATAGCATATCTGTTCTTTATTTTATCATCACTTGTCGAAGGATGATCAAATAGAAAGTGTAAGGCATCCTTCATTTTTGGAATTCCTTTAGCATTGGATTTCTCCACTTCCTTCTTTACAGATTCTAGCTCTTCTTCCAACTTCTGAATCTTCATATCACTTGATTTAAGTTGGGAATTAAATTCCCTTCTGTGATTCTTTCCACGACTCATCTCATCTGCCAATTATTGTGTGAGCTTTTCTACCATACCACTTTGCTCCTTTACTTTCAATTTTTCATGAGAAACAGATTTAGAGATAGATTCATTCTCTTGTTGGAGCCTTTTATTCTTTTGAACTTGTTCAGACAACTGTGTAGCTAGATCATCATTTCTGGCTTTGAGATTCTGAATTTCATCTGTGTTCAGATTCTTTCCCTTGACATCAGCTTTTGATTTTTCAACCTTTGTCGATCTCTTTCGTAGTTCTTCATCTCGAGAATCATTTTTCTCCCTCAGATCAGTAGCTACGTCAATAAGCCTTTGATTCAAACTTCTTAGCTTATTGATCTCAGTTTCCAATGCTTGGATCCGAATATCTTTAGATTTAATTTCATCAGTGTTTCTAATGTCACTTGAAATATCAGGTTCTTCGATACACTTGACTTGATCTTTCACTTTTCTATTCAAGCCATCGATCTCCCTTTTTTGTTCTTCAATCTTAAGATTATACTCACTAACTGATTCTGAGTTCTCTCGTGTTGATAACTTGAGTTTCTCAATTTCTTCCATCAACTCAGACTTCTCTTCTTCCTGTTGCTGCATATAGAGTTTGGAATCATGAACAAATTTGTTAGATTTCTTTGTTTTAGCTCTCCGAACATCTATCTCCTCAAGAGCAGCCTCTAACTCAGCTCGTATATCTATTCTTCCTTCAATTTCTTCTTCTGTTTCAGTATCACTCTGATGCTCATGTACTTCACTCATTACAACATCATGATTGAGTGAATCAATCTTTTCCCTATCAGATTCATCAAGACCTTCCTTCAGTAAGCTGTTTGATTATTTTAGTTGAATCACACTTTTTCCAAAAACACTTCCACACTGAGGGAAATTACCAGACTTCTGATTCTTCTTTGATTCTTTTCCTTTTCCCATGGCAGATTGTGATAAGAGAAAACTGAATCTTCAACCACACAGATCGACTACACCAAGTCGAAGCAAACAAATCTGATAAAAGAAACATATCGCTATGATACCAATTGTTAGGACCAATATGGGCCTATATACCCTGAGAGGGGGGTGAATCAGGGTATGGATATTCTTTTTCAAAGTTCTTCTTGCCCCACTGGATCTTGACCTCTTTGTTACAAGGGTCACTTTGTTTGCACTTGTGTGAATGTTATGATCACTTACTTTCTTCTTTATCTGATGATGATGCTTTAAATGCAATGCAGGCAAATTAGCAGGCAGACGCAGAGATTTTTACTTGGTTCACCCTCACTGGGCTACGTCCAAGGAGCATACGCCGACAGGTTGCCGGTCATACCAAATTCCACTAATCTTCACTAGATGTGGATACAAAGTTCGGGCTAGATAACTTATATGCCCAGGCTCACTGCCTTTACAATGTTTAGGGTCAGATCACTGCTTTCCCAAGGGTCACTCCCTATTTCTCTCTCTCTGGCTCACTATCGGTGGAGAGGATCACCTTCTTCCTCTTCTTAAGCTCACTGCTCTAGAAGGGAATCAACTCACAGTTTATAGACTTGTAGGTCTCTTCATTTTCATGAAAGAATGCATCTTCAACTGTAGATAGATGCTCTGTTAAAGTCCAAATTTCATCCACTGATGAATACCTCTTTGCCTCTGAACACTGGGCAATTCCTTTTGGAAAAACCTTCGCAAATCACCCTACTTCGCGAAGCTCCCAATTTCGCGAAGCTCAAACAAGCCTTCGCGAAACTCCTGCCTCTTCGCGAAGCACTTTTGCGAAGCATTTTCGCAAAGCTCAAGCCGTCGCAAAGCAACGTCCCTCGCGAAGCTTACTAAGCCAACACGGAGCTCGCAGGTTTCCCAGAGCTACAATAGCCGCCGCGAAGCTCCTTTTTCGTGAAGCACACTGGCTCCGCAAACCACCTTCGCAAAACGAGAGCAAATGATCTTCTCTGAAAAATCTCTCTACTTCCCTCGAGGGGGTCGGCCTCTATTTATAGGCGATTCCACCGACCCTCGAACTTTCTGTGCAAAGTCAACGCCACATCATCTCAAATCACGAAGCTCTGATGTTTCCACCGGAATTCTGTCCAAATCGCGAAGCACCACGGCAATTTTCCATTCGCAGAGCTCGTCGTAATCGTGAAGGATCGCCGTCAACATTCCTTCGCGCCTTCACCGCGAAGCTCCCTCGCAAATCCCTTCACCGTTGCGATGCGCTTCAACTCTGACGTTCGTGAAGCTTTGACGTAATCGCGAAGCATCACTGCCTCCATTTTTCTGGTCTTTGCGAAATCCAAACCATGCATCCTATCTTTGCGAAATTCATGCTTTTTCCATATTAAATTATTCTCTTCATGGAAATCCTATTTTCGCGATGCTCACCAAACTCCAAATTTTGGACCCCAAAAATTTGGCAAACACTGGGAAACGGCGCCACCTTGTACTGCTCTTTTGTACCGCCTCCAGATCGTCATTTCCTTTGTCATCGTTCTTTGTCAACAAGGATTGTCAACGAATTCTCGGGAACTCGACAATTATCCATGGAAACCTGCTTTGTCAACAAACACAATCAACCCAAAAATACTGCAATGCTACCTTGAGGGATTTTTGCCCAACATTTTTAGCTTATTTTCTTCCATGCACTTTTCATGATCCTATCATGAGATCCAATTACAATCATGTGTGCTTTGTGTGATCTCACCATGAGATACACTAACAATAATGAGTGTTTCACATGATCCCTCTATGAGATCCACTAATAATCATGTGTTATTCACATGATCTCACTGTCAGATCCATCGAAAATCATATGGTGTCTAAAAGTTCTTTGTTTGATCATTTCATGAGATCCTCTTAAACTCATGCAGTTCGCGTGATGTGATCACATGATCTCCTTCAGTTGTCACGGTCGCAAGAAAGACATGTCCACCTTGGCCAAACAAACACACTTCACATGGTCCCTTAGGACTTACATGTTTTTTCATGATCCTTTGGAACTTATGAACTTCACATTATCATTTAGGAAATCCATACTTCACGTGATCCTTTCACATTATCCTTTAGGAAAATGGTGCTTTGTGTGATCCTTTTGTGTGGTCCTCTGGCACTTACACAATCTGTGTGATCATTTAAGAAATTTACACTGACTCTTTACACCAACTTTGATAACCATCCTTTGTCAACAATGTCAAACCTTTTCAACAAACAAAATCAACCCAAAATCACCATAAAGAGGTATTTTTTCAACAATATCGCCCTTTACATTTATTGAAAACACTTCAAGACTTCAAGAATCAACTTTAGGATAAGTCATGCACATGTGAAACCAATTTCCTTCTATAACCCCAAAATAGTGATCAAGGACTTCCTTAACATGTACTCTAAGCCCACTTGAGTTAATATCATCGTGAGAAACAAGAGTATAATGAAAATTTCATTAATGAATCACTTATTTATCAATACTACTTTTGGAAATATTCTCAACACCAAAAGATAAAATGATCCCATCCATTGAGAACACTTTATATATCAATAGCTAGTATCATGAGCTCATCACTCTTATTCATGATTCTTATTTGTTGATAAACCGTATTTTTCATCATCATGTTTACAACTCCACCTATTTCTATACTCCCCCTATCAACTTCTCCCCCGTCTTGATTAATAATTTTCTACCCCTTTGTCAATGAACCCAAAGGTTCCTCCTCTATGGTCTTTAACATGCTAAATAATACATATCAGTACATAGGGTAAAAATACAACATACCTCAAGGAGATGGGTTCCCACATCCATTCTTTTCATGTGTAGGGAGTTGACTAAACTTCAAGAGCCAGTCAATGTCATTCAAATTCTTCAATGGGTATGGTATTCATCAGAATTTCTTCAACCTATAGTTTAGTAGGCACATACTTCAGCTTCTCAATCTCATGATCCACTTTCTCCTTGATGAAGTGATACTTGATTTCAATGTGTTTTTTAGTTGAGTGGTGGACTGAAATTTTTCTAATATTTATAGAACATGAATTATCACAATGAATACTGATCAGAGACTTCACTTCAATCTCCCTCTTTCTCATAGAATTCCATAGAGGATTCCTTCATCTATGATTTTACTCCCCCTTAATCAATGATCTTTGTGAATCATATTTTTTATAATCTAAAAAATAATGAGGGAACACACATTATTCTTCTAACTCCATAAATCCAGATAAAGAGAGATTGTTCCCCCCTTTGGTTATGCACTAATTATTATCCCATGTGAAACCATAGGTTGACATCCAAAGACCACCTGGTTATGTCAAATATTTTCAAATTAAACTTTGACTCCATTTATCAACTTAAGATTGAAAATTTTCTCCTTTCAGAACTTCTCGAGCTCAGATTCGTATTCTTATTTATAGCTGCAAACTACTGAAATATTTTTTAGCAAGTGAAATTTCCACTTGGAATTGAGTTATTAATAGATCCTCCAATCCTAGTGAGTCAAAACTATTTGTAGGAAAAAATAGTTTAATTAATAAAAACCAATGTTGCCCTGTCACTCATTTACTTCCATGGATTCTAGCAGCATAGATTTGTTCTATTATTTGGAAGACTCTCTTATCAGATGAGCCTATATATCCTAGAGATATTGTCACCATATCTACCTAAAATCGTCAAATATTATAATAATATAAGTTATTAATACCAAATTTTGAGATAAATAAAGATGTTGAATTACATTTTAGAATGGGGAGACCACTTGTTGGAAATGCTATTGATTTTCTCTAATAGATTCTTAGTATCCTAAAAACAGTTAGCAGATACCACATTGTTATAAAAATAAAAATAAACATGAAATATATTAATGTTGCTGATTATCCCCTAATTTATATTCTCTCAATGGAAAAATACCACTTTAATTAAGACCTAATATGAATGGTGGAATATTTAATGTGACTTGAAACCATTGAATCATTTGAGTATAGCTTTGACAACACTTCAGTTTCACATCAGGAACTTCATTGTATAATATTAATTTTCCATGGAATAGAACTTCCAGATACAAATTTAAAAATTAGAGTGGTTTTGAAACAAAATTTTTTGAATAGAATACCATATTTGAATTTCAAGAGTTCTGATTATTCTTGTTGCATGTATCTCTATTCATCATATACATTTTTTCCCTTTCAAAAAATACACACCCCATGGATAATATACCCATTTAGTATATACCACTTCAAACACATATTATAAATAGTTGATGCATGGGGATAGGGGTACCTTTGGAATACTCAAGAATAGGATTTTGGTCAATCCTGATGGACCAACCCTTTAATATTTTCTTTCAAAACATTGTATTATTTTTCTACTTGTTCCAACTTCAACTAATCTATCCATATAACTAGACATTCATTACCCACATTCTCGGTCTTATTCCGATATATAGGTTCCATAGGATTGGTGGTTTTCAAAATTTTGGGTTTAAACCCACTAGTACAAATTTCTTTCTTTGATGCTCCACCTATACACCATTTTTCTTGATTATTTCTCTATGAGGATTATTTCCACTAGTTTTCTGCTCTTTCTTCTTCCTCCATTGAAGGTATATTTCTACTACCTTCACTTATCACCTTGTGTAATGAAACATGAATTTTTTTTAGGTATTATTTATTCATTTTTATTTTATTAGTTATATGAGTCACCTCACCCTTTCTTGTTGGGGGTGAGTCTTTCACTATATTTACATTCTTCTTAATTACAACTAGAGCATATATTCCCTTTTTCTTCTGGGTTTGTTCACATTATTTAAAAAAGACTTGATTTGAGTGTAATAGAGGAGGTTTTTGGTATACCTTTCATTGAGATCCTTATGTTTCCTCTAAGACTTTATACATATTTTTCAACTTAGCTGGTTGTATTCTAGTATTGGTTTTCTCATTATACACCACTAGAGTCAAGGATCTCCTTTCATGTTCCTTTGTCTTCCCTGATTTATTAAAAATATAATATATTTCCAAATTACCATGATTATAACATATAAAACATATCCTGTTAAAAACATATGTCTCATCATTATTACTAGGATGAGATGTTGATGCAGCTGGAGTTTTTATTTTGACAATGAGCCTTAGGGATTCTTGACACATACTCATGGTGTGTCTCAGTCTTCCACAATAGTATCATTTCATGGAAACATTCTTCTGAGAGACTTTTCTATAAAACTTCTCAAAAAGATTATTCTTATTCTTAGATTTATAAATATTCATATCTTTACAACATTAAATATATTCCAAATCCCCAAAACAAAAACATGAAGTATAACCATGCATCCCACAAATAATAGTACGTGTTTTCATTACTTCCTACACATGTCTTTTGAGATATATTTCCAACACCTATAGAATTTTCCTTATTTTTAGAACTATTCATGGATCTCTTCCTATCATGCATGGGAGAGGGTTTATCATAGCCAATACAATATTTTACCAAAATGTGTGGCCTTTGGAATGAGACAATCATTTCATTTTTTTGTCCAAAAGAATTTATTATTTTCATTTCATTATTACTATAAAAGGATATTAAAATAATAAATGTAGAGCATCCTTTAATTTTGGATTTCCTTTGGCATTATATTTCTTCACTTATTTATTGAATGATTATAGATCTTCTCCCAATTTTTTAATCTTTTTATCCCTAGATTTAGTTTAAGCATTAAGTTATCTCTTGAGAGTCTTACCACTAGTCATCTCGTCTTTCCATGATCATGATATCTTATCCACCATGTCACTTTGCTCCTATATTTTAGAATTAATCTGAGAAATAGAATCATTAAAGCATACCTTCTCTTGTTGTGGTATTTGCTTCTCCTAAACTAGTTCTGACATGTGTGTAGCAAGATCATCATTTCTAGATTCTAAATTATGATTTCATTTTGAGTTTATATTCTTTCCCCTGTCATCATCTTTGAGGTTTTCTATCATTGTAGACATCAGTTTTAGTTCTTAATATTGGGAATCATTCTTCTCTCTTAGATTAATGGACACTTCAACAAGTCTTTTATTTAAACCTTTTAGCTTATTGAATTCAATTTAATATACTTGGATAAAGATATCTTGAGACTTATTTTAGTCTCTTAATTTCTGATCCATTTCCTTTTTCATATGGACCACTTCAACTTTTGGCCTTCTTGGAATTTTTTCATCATGAGTAGCTCTAGTATCACTTGGAATGTCAAGTTATTCACTCATTCATGCAAAATCATTGAATTGGTAAATAGTATCACAGTTTGATTCCTCCAAACCTCTCTTTAGTAATATTGGTTTCCTTCAACTAAATCACACTCTTTCTATAGAAACTTACACACTGCATAATTACACTATACTTCTACTTCTTCTTTTAAGTTATTCCCTTTTCTATGGAACATCGAGATAAGAACAAACTAAAACTTCAATTTCAACAGTCAAATAAACCCATTTAGGGGAAAAAACTAAAAAAGCAACCTATTCTATTATATCAATTGTTAGTCCCAAAAGGGTCTTAGATACCCTGAGAGGGGGGGTGAATCAAGTTATGGATATTATTTTCAAAAAAATTCCTACACCACTAGATCTTGACCTCTTTATTATAAGGGTAACTTATTTTTCTCTTTCATGTCTATATTAATCTTATCATTTCCAACTATATATGATGATGATTCATAGAAATTAAATAAATAAAGAAAGCATAAGGACATATAGATTTTTACTTGGTTCATCACTATGGGATAGTCTAAGGAGTATGCATCCAATAGTTTTTTAGTGCACCAAAATCACTAAGCTCGCTAATTTTTAGTTTAAGCTAGGTCACTCCTACACAGGATCCCTACCCTTACAAGTTTTGGGGTAGAAGCATTATCTCCTATGGATCACTTCCCTTACACTTCACTATTATGGTCACTTCTTTAGAATGAAAAAAAAATGGCACATAGGCCAAAGAAAAATATATTCTATTATTGAGAGTTGCACAAAATGCAAGATAGGTTCCTTTGAATTTCACATGATTATTTACAACCTTTATGTGAACATACCCTTGATCATAACCTTTCCATGATATATCATGGAAACTCCTCCTCACATTAGAAATTTCTTCAAGATATTTCAAGTCTTCTACTTTTTATAAAGATTATAGAAATCCCACCACTTGCTGGAATGCAACTTCTCCTTCTTCCTTTCACTATCTTAGATATATTAGTGATTAGGTTTCTTCTAAAAATATTTCCAGGTTGTGTAGATCCTTTATCATCCTTTTCTTCTTTTAAATTTAGACATTAAAATAATATTATTCTATGGGTAACCTCAGCACATATATCATTGTGTGAGACCCTGATATGTAACCATTTTGCAATACCCCTTCACAAGATCCCTTTGTGTGACCCCTCCATGAGACCCCTATATGAGACCACTCCCTAAGACCCCTTTGTGAGACGCCTCCATGAGACCCCTTCATGATACCCCACTATGAGACCCCTCCACAAGACTCCTCTAATGAGATCCCTTCGTGAGACTCCTCTAGGAGACCCCTTTGTGGGACTCCTCCATGAGGAATCTTCATGAGACTCCTCTATGAGACACCTTTGCGAGAATCCTCCACAAGACTCCACTGTAGGACCTCTCTGCGAGGCATCTCCATGAGAATCCTCTATAAGATCTATCTGTGGAACCCATTCATAGTAACTTCTTCTATTCACACAGATCATGTGACTCTAGAATTAGACCTTTTTTAGGTTATGTGGATCATGTGATACCAACAGGTCTTCTTATTCCTAGTTCATATATCCTTTTGTAAGATAACTTTGTGAGACCCCATTGAAAAACATTTTTCAATTTACATGGATCATATGATTCTAGAAAAAGACCTTATTCTTCTCATGAAAAATACTTTTCTTCATATCAAAAAAAACTTAAGAAAAAAAATATACCTTATTATGGATGGTTTAGGGGTATTTATAGGCATAAATACACTACCTTAACTCTGCCAATCGTGGTTAGTCATCTGTTCCACTACCTTAGAAATCGAGATTATACGCTTCACATGATCATTTTTGGAATTTTTGAATGACCTATAAGAAATTTATCAAGAACTTAGCATTACCATGTGTCACATGTCACATACACTTTGCATAATCACCATCATTGTCTTAAGATGCATCACATGACTTAATCACAAGATCCCTTGACGAACATGTTGTCATCGCGTAATCCCATTGTGAGAACCTTTGAAAATCATGCATGATTCACATGATTTTGAATGACTGTAAGAAGAATCCATAATTTCTAGCTTATTTTCCTTCACGTGCTTCGCATGATCCTATTGTGAGATCCAATAACAATTATTCATGATTTTCATGATCTCGCTATGAGATCCACTATAAGGCCCCAGCCTTAAACCTTACTTAATCTTGAGTTATTAAAAGATTACACATTGAGGATCTTTTCGGGTTTAGAGTTTTAGAGAATTAGATCATAAAACTTTCATTACATTCCACATATAAAAAAAAGTGGTTACATAAAGATAGTATTCTTCATTCCCATCAATGGAAACATATTTAAAATAAAACATGGATTCTTTCTTGACACTTCCTTGACACTATCATCATATCATGTACCTTTCCCTTGACCTGTGAAAAACATTTCAAAAAACTTGGGATGAGCATAAAAAGCTCAGTAAGGGATATAAAAATATGGAAAGGAAACATGGGTACATATATACATAAGAATGAGATCATACTTTACTCATAAAACATAAGCACTTTAACATACCTCATCAAATCATGAATAAATCATAGAAATCATAAGACATAAAGGTAACTTGAGGCATTTATAACATTCTTACATAGGGAGTAACCCTCTTGGTTACGTTTGGAATACCCATCATAGTATATTCCCTAAATCTCTTCGGAGAAACCTTAACGTTTCACTCTTTCGCGTTACCCAATGCATTGGAGAGCTATATCGGGCTCACCCGCCCTTAGTTTATCACGGAACCACCCGTCTTCATAATAATGCCCAAGAACCTCAACATAATCGTATCACATAAAACATGCATAAAGGAAACATAATATTTCCACCTTTCAATCACAAGATATCAATACAACACATTGATATAAAAACATTATGAAAACCATTTCCAATACCAAAATAAAAGAAAAGTAAAACATGGTATTTAATTTTCTTTTAAAAAGAAGGTATGGCTTGTAGAGGAAGCCGAAACTCAAATAATAGTCACGGCGGCGGAGAAGTCGTTGTCGCCGCATACGTACGACAAAAACATTCCCTTTTGTCATTTTGTAAAATGCTCCGTATAAAAATGATTCCTTTTGGATAAACGTAAAAGTCAAAGGGGTTTATACACCGTATAAAATAAGGTTGTGTATAAAACAAAATATGCCTCAATGAAAGGAGATTGAGACGAAGTCCCATACCTCGGGTCCGACTTGACTCGGTCATTCTTTAATCTCCTGAATAATAAAGTTGAGTTAATTTCTACTTGTTTAAGAACCTTTTTCAAGTTCATTACTTATTTTATATCACTTATTTCCATGTCATGAACACTATGTAATTATTTAAGTTAATAACAGTCATTTTAACGATCATTTGTACTTGAGTCAAAAATAAACCCTTTATAATTACATGTTGTTCATGTATCCATTATATCCAGAATTATAATCATTATGTATATATCATATATAACCAGTATATACATGCATTTATAATATTACATAATCATTTAGAGGTAAGAAATGAAATGCACCGTTCATGGAGACGATAAGCCGTACGTACGCATGAACGCTACTTTCATTTCTATTTCATATTTTATAGAATGGAATCATAATGATATAAAGGTATATTATAATTCCAGTATAATATCATATATAATATCATATTTCCATCCTTTATACGTCCCACATATGGTATTTGACGAATCAAATCACTTTGAGGGGGCGGTAGTCCGTACTTCCTTAAATGAAGATATCGCGTTTACCCATAATGGAAACCATAAAGGTATGCCCAAAATGAAAAATACAGAAGCTTAAGGAAAACATAAACATATTATATATCATATATAAATATAGTGTCATCTTAATGGCCACCTTTGAAGGTGTTAAAAGAATGATGAACAATCATCGTTTCGGGAGGCAGAAATTCACCATCCACGGAAACAGTATGTTCTTTAACCATTAGATGTAGGTGTGTGTAAGTGTAGCTAGAATCCTTATTATAAAAACATACTAGTATATTTATTATACTTTAGTTTTTACAAAAGAAATGAATAAAAATAATTTAGGGGGTTGGAGAAGCAAAATAAAACAAAAGGACTCAAGTGAAGACATTACCTTAAAATCGGGTAACTCCGTTTGGTTTGAGCTCAAAGGCTTCATTGGGAATACTTCTGCCCAAAGTGAGGCTTCAAGGAGTAAGAGAGGGAACTGGAGAGACAAAATGGGCAGAGTTTGGCCGAGCCAAAGTATTTTTAAGTGTGGGTAAAGAGGTAGAGGTGGGGGCCTTTTATAAGAGGAGAGGAGGGGCACTCTTGGAAAGTAAAGAAAAGTTACTTTATTTTAAAATTATTTTCGGATTCAAAAGGTCCCACATTGATATAATTTGAGGTTAAGGTGATAAGGGTTCGAAATCCACCCATCCAATAGGTTTTGGACATGTGTAGGGCATAGATTTTACATTATCTTTTCATTTTATTTAAATCGTTAAATAATGAGGTCATCGCTGCATCATCATTATGTCATAAATAATTTAATTTATTTAAATTATAAAAATTATAAAAAAATACTAGGATTTAGGAAATCTTTTTATATTTCCAATGACTATTTATAATCAAAAATATTACTTGTATAACCCCATTTAAAAATTGTTTTCGTAAAACATATTATGTTTGTGTCATTTTTACTTTTACATTAAATAAAAAGTTATTTATGTCATTTCCCAACCAAAGTGGCTCCATGGGGTCCCCAAGTTGACCCATGGCTTGTCTTGGTAGGACATGACACATCCAATAAGGTTAGGACATGTGTCTAGGTCATTTCATATTATTAAAGCATTATTTTTACATTAAACTACACTAATTACCACTAATCGCGATTAAAAACTTAATAAGTTACTATTCACCAAAAAATTATTTAAATCCCATTGAACCATATTTTACTTCTTAATTACAACCATTTATGTCAGATTTTTGAAATTCAAAACACAATTATGGAAAAATTTCATTTAAACGGAAAATCAGTTTTTATAAGTACCACTTAGTGGTTTCACTATTCAACAAAAATTGAAGTTTTTCAGAAAATTACCAAAAATTCACCCTAAGCTATATTTGATATTCCGAATTAAAAATGAAGTCTATTTTAAAAAATTCAAAACATATAAGTCACATTAATTAATTTAATAATTAATTCCCGCTGTCATGACAAATAGCGTGTTTTTATGAAACAATAAGTATCAAAAGATTGACACCAGTTTAAGTCTAATTTCAAAGTGAAATTGATTCCAATGACCACCATTGGATTAAATGGTAAAAATATATTCAGATTATACTTTAAGACCAATTCAAAAGATAATCTAATCATATAAATAAATTAGATTAAAAAGAAGTTTTGATGTAAAATGCAGTATTTTTCACTATTCATTAAAAAATGAACATTGTCAGAAAAATACCAAAAATTCACACAAAGTAAATTTTGATGTCCCAATCATAAAGAATAAGTTTATTTTGAAAAACATAGCTTATAAAATTGTCAAAAGATAGATTCAAAAATGGTTTTCCATCAAAAGGCAGTAAAACAATCTTTTAAAAATATTAGTGTATTCCATGCTTAAGATTGGATTCATTTTCATTTTAAGCCTCTAAAACACTATCTAGTTCATTAATAGACATAGATAAAAATATCTATTATTCATTACATACTTGGGATGTTACATCCTTCCCCCCTTTAGAAAATTGTGTCCCTGTAATTTATTTACTTATCGAATAAATGGGGGTACTTATCCCTCATTGCATTTTCAGATTCCCATGTTGCCTCTTCAATCATGTGGTTTTTCCACAAAACCTTTACCTGGTGAATCACCTTATTCCGTAACACTTTCTCCCTGTGGTCAAGAATCTGGACCGGTTGTTCCTCATAAGATAGGTTCTCTTCCAGCTGAACTACCTCTGGACTCAAAACATGAGATGGATCTGGCATGTACTTCCTTAACATTGAAACATGAAAAACATTGTGTACCTGAGATAAACTCGGAGGTAAAGACACTCGGTAAGCAACTGATCCAACTCTCTCCAGAATTTCATATGGTCCAATGAACCTTGGACTCAGCTTTCCTTTCTTACCAAATCGCATCACACTTTTCCATGGTGGTACTTTGAGAAAAACATGATCACCTACCTCAAAAGAGAGATCCTTCCTTCGGTTATCCGCATAACTCTTCTACCTACTCTGAGCTATTCTCATGTGCTTCTGAATCAGCTGAACTTTTTCTGCCATCTCTTCTACCAATTCTGGTCTCATCAACTTCCTTTCACCCACTTCATCCCAGAAAGCTGGAGTTCGACACCGCTTCCCATATAACGCCTCAAATGGTGCCATCTGTATACTGGAATGAAAACTGTTATTATATGAAAATTCAAACAAAGAAAGATGTTGGTCCCAACTTCCCTGATAATCCATCGAACAAGCTCGTAGCATATCCTCCAAGGTCTGAATTGTTCATTCTGACTGCCCATCTGATTGAGGATGAAAAGCTGTACTAAAATTTAATTCAGTACCCAACGACTTCTGAAGGCCTTTCCAAAAGTTAGAAGTGAACCTGGGATCACGGTCAGATACAATGGAGAGAGGAACTCCATGTAACCTGACTACCTCTTTAAGATACAAACGGTAAAGTTGATCCAGGGAAAAAGTATCTCGTATAGCAAGGAAATGATCAGACTTGGTCAAGCGATCAACAATAACCCAGATTGCATTATTACCTCGAGATGTCTTCGGTAATCCCACAACAAAGTCCATGGATATATTCTCCCATTTCCACTCTGGCACTGGTAATGGATGAAGCATCCCTTTCGGTAACTTCCGCTCTGCTTTAACCTGCTGACAAGTCAAACACTTCACAGTAAAATCAGAAATATCTCTTTTCATTCCATCCCACCAGTAATACTCCCGCAGATCTCTATACATCTTAGTACTACCTGGATGAACTGAAAACGGAGAACTATGAGCTTCACATAACAACTCTCTATTCAACTGTGAATCACAAGGCACACACAATCTCTTCCCAAATCTCAAAACACAATCATTATCAATGTTGAATTCAGGTAACTTACCTTTCTGAACCAGCTCTACCTTTTTCTGCAACTCACTGTCTTGCTTCTGTGCTTGCTTGATTCTATCTGATAGAGATGATCTCACTGATACCTGAAACAAAACAGAAGAACTTCCTGCACCAACAACTTCTATTCCAAATTTCATCAAATCCTTAACCAAAGGATCACGTTCCAAACGCAACATTACTAATGAAGCATTACTTTTTCGACTCAAAGCATCAGCCACTTTATTTTCTTTTCCCGGATGGTAATGAATTGTACAATCATACTCCTTGATTAATTCTAGCCATCTCCTTTGTCTCATGTTCAATTCTTTCTGAGTTAATATATACTTTAAACTTTTGTGATCGGTATATATTTCACACTTTACTCCATACAAATGATGCCTCCAAATTTTTAAAGCGAAAACAACAGCAGCTAATTCCAAATCATGTGTAGGGTAATTTACCTCATGAGTTTTCAACTGTCGTGAAGCATAAGCAATTACCTGATCATTCTGCATTAGGACGCAACCAATTCTTTTCAATGAAGCATCACTGTATATAACAAACTCACCATTCTTGGAAGGTAGTGCCAAAACTGGAGCATTCACCAATCTTCTTTTCAATTCCTGAAAACAATCATCACATTATTTTGTCCAGATAAACTTAACACCCTTCCGAGTTAGCTTAGTCATTGGACTAGATAACCGTGAAAAATTTCTAACAAACCTTCGGTAATAGCCTGCCAAACCAAGGAAGCTACGAATCTCGGTTACATTTGTGGGTCTTGGCCATTCTTCCACAACTTTTGTTTTTGCAGGATCAACAGTTATTCCATCTTTAGAAATAATATGACCAAGGAAAGAAATTTGTTGCAACCAAAACTCACACTTGCTAAATTTTCCATACAGTTTCTTTTCTTTTAAGGTTTGCAAGATAACCCTTAAATGTCTTTCATGCTCCTCTTTACTTTTAGAAAACACCAAAATATCATCAATGAAAACCACCACAAACTTATCCAATAACTCATGGAAAATTCTATTAATTAAGTCCATGAATATAGCAGGTGCATTGGTTAGCCCAAAAGGCATTACTATAAATTCATAATGTCCATATCTCGTACAGAACGTGGTCTTCGGAATATCTGCCTCCTTTACCTTCAGCTGATGGTACCCCGATCTCAGGTCAATCTTTGAAAAAAACTGAGCTCCTTGGAGATGATTAAACAAATCATCGATATGAGGCAAAGGATATGTGTTCTTAACAGTGATGTTATTCAAGGCTCTATAATCAATGCAAAGTCTCATAGAACCATCTTTCTTTTTAACAAATAAAACAGGAGCACCCCAAGGTGATGTGCTAGGTCGAATGAAACCTTTCTCTAATAAATCTTGCAATTGCTCCTTCAACTCTAAAAGTTCAATTTGATCCATTCGATAAGGGGGTTTTGAAATTGGCTTAGCATCAGGAACTAAGTCAACAGTAAACTCAACTTCCCGATCTGGTATTATTCCAGGCAACTCATCAGGAAAAACATCAGGATACTCATTTACCACTGGCACATCATTAATCTGAACAGTTCCCTTATTTTCAACAATATGTGCAAGGTAACATTCATTTCCATCTTTTACAAGTTTCTCAGCCTCTTGATATGTTATCAATAGTAAGGGTTCATTCTTGTACACAAACTGAAATTCTTTATGAAAAGAAACTTCTTTAGCTCTACAGTTAATCTTAGCATGGTAAATAGAGAGCCAATCCATAACCAGTATAACATCAAACTCTAATAGAGGTAGAACAATAAGGTTTGCAAGTATGTTCTTTCCACAGATAAGGATAGGAAGATTCTTATAAATTCTTTTTTCCTCAACATTTCCCCCAGGTGTTTTTACCACAAGTTCAGGAGTCACTTCTTGAGATGGTATTCCCATTTTACTAGAAAAGTTTTCAGAGATGAAAGAATGTGTAGACCCTGAATCAAACAACACACTGGCATAATCTGAAAAAACAAACAAAGTACCTGATACAACTTCATTTGATGGCCCGACGTCTGCTGAAGTAGTTGCAAAGGATTTCACCACCCCTTTCTGCTTGTAGTCTAACTGCTTCCCATCACTCAAGCTCTTTGTCGGACACTCTTTTGCATAGTGACTCATCTCATTGCACTTATAACATTTCACTAACTGTAAATCAAATTTGGTCTTACCATCACCCTGATCTTTTTCAGTGCAATCACGAGCCTTATGTCCCATCTTACCACATCGGTAGCACTTTCCAGAATTCAGAAGACATTCCCCCGCATGCCTTTTTCCACATTTATCGCAAACTGGAAACTTAGTTTTCTTACCATCAGACTTTTTTGAAGAATTCTTACCTTTATCCTGCCACCTCGGTCTCTTCTTCTGCTGGTTGTTATAGAACACTTGGTCATCGGAAAACTCCATTTCCACCTTCTCAGCACATCGAACAAGCTTTTCAAAACTTTTAAACTCACGATAAGCTAATTCCCTTCGATATTTTTGCTTTAATCCTGAGTAAAAATGATTGATTTTACTATCAAGGTCTCGGATAAAATTTGGAGCATACCTTGCCAATCGAGTGAACCTTTCTTCATAGGCAGCCATTGAGTCTTCCTCTTGCCTCAATTCCAATAATTGCTTTTCCATCCTAAGTCGAACAGCCTTAGGAAAATACTTCTCAAGAAACATACCTTTGAATTCATCCCAGTCGAGAGCATCAATCTCATCAGTGTCCCCGATATTTTTAACCATCGACCACCACTGATCTGCCTCACCCTCCAAACGGTAAATAGAAAGACTAACCTTTTGATTGTCTGAACACCCCATGACATCGAAAATCTTCTCCAGTGCTTTAATCCACCCTTCAGCTAACACAGGGTCAGATGATCCTATGAATGATGGGGGATGTTGCATCATGAAATGTTCCACCACAGACATGTTCCTCTGCGGTTGATCTGGCTGATCTTGTGCATGGATACCACCACCATTTATAGCCTAAGTCAACTGTGTCATCACTGCAACAAACTGTTCAGTTCCAATGCCGACCATCTCGGGATGCTGATTCGGAAGGTTATTTCCTTCTGTATGCCTTCCTAGCACTCCTTCCCTGTTTCCTCTATGGAAAACCATTCTAAACAAACATGTATTAGATGAAGCAACATGGTAATCTTCAAATTCTATATCATTTCAAAAAAATATATTTTTGGATAATCATTTAATAGAATTATAACTCCTAAAGTTATCTAAACCGACCTTTGATACCAACTATAAGGCCCCAGCCTTAAACCTTACTTAATCTTGAGTTATTACAAGATTACACATTGAGGATCTTTTCGGGTTTAGAGTTTTAGAGAATTAGATCATAAAACTTGCATTACATTCCACATATAAAAAAAAGCGGTTACATAAAGATAGTATTCTTCATTCCCATAAATGGAAACATATTTAAAATAAAACATGGATTCTTTCTTGACACTTCCTTGACACTATCATCATATCATGTACCTTTCCCTTGACCTGTGAAAAACATTTCAAAAAACTTGGGATGAGCATAAAAAGCTCAGTAAGGGATATAAAAATATGGAAAGGAAACATGGGTACATATATACATAAGAATGAGATCATACTTTACTCATAAAACATAATCACTTTAACATACCTCATCAAATCATGAATAAATCATAGAAATCATAAGACATAAAGGTAACTTGAGGCATTCATAACATTCTTACGTAGGGAGTAACCCTCTTGGTTACGTTTGGAATACCCATCACAGTATATTCCCTAAATCTCTTCGGAGAAACCTTAACGTTTCACTCCTTCTCGTTACCCAATGCATTGGAGAGATATATCGGGCTCACCCGCCCTTAGTTTATCACGGAACCACCCGTCTTCATAATAATGCTCAAGAACCTCAACATAATCGTATCACATAAAACATGCATAAAGGAAACATAACATTTCCACCTTTCAATCACAAGATATCAATACAACACATTGATATAAAAACATTATGAAAACCATTTCCAATACCAAAATAAAAGAAAATTAAAACATGGTATTTAATTTTCTTTTAAAAAGAAGGTATGGCTTGTAGAGGAAGCCGAAACTCAAATAATAGTCACGGCGGCGGAGAAGTCGTTGTCGCCGCATACGTACGAAAAAAACATTCCCTTTTGTCGTTTTTTAAAATGCTTCATATAAAAAATATTCCTTTTGGATAAACATAAAAGTCAAAGGGGTTTATACATCGTATAAAATAAGGTTGTGTATAAAACAAAATATGCCTCAATGAAAGGAGATTGAGACGAAGTCCCATACATCGGGTCCGACTTGACTCGGTCGTTCTTTAATCTCCTGAATAATAAACTTGAGTTAATTTCTACTTGTTTAAGAACCTTTTTCAAGTTCATTACTTCTTTTATATCACTTATTTCCATGTCATGAACACTATGTAATTATTTAAGTTAATAACGGTCATTTTAACGATCATTGGTACTTGAGTCAAAAATAAACCCTTTATAATTACATGTTGTTCATGTATCCATTATATCTAGAATTATAATCATTATGTATATATCATATATAACTAGTATATACATGCATTTATAATATTACATAATCATTTAGAGGTAAGAAATGAAATGCATCGTTCATGGAGACGGTAAGCCGTACGTACGCATGAACGCTACTTTCATTTCTATTTCATATTTTATAGAATGGAATCATAATGATATAAAGGTATATTATAATTCCAGTATAATATCATATATAATATCATAGTTCCATCCTTTATACGTCCCACATATGGTATTTGATGAATCAAATCACTTTGAGGGGGCGGTAGTCCGCACTTCCTTAAATGAAGATATCGCGTTTACCCATAATGGAAACCATAAAGGTATGCCCAAAATGAAAAATACAGAAGCTTAAGGAAAACATAAACATATTATATATCATATATAAATATAGTGTCATATTAATGGCCATCTTTGAAGGTGTTAAAGGAATGATGAACAATCATCGTTTCGGGAGGCAGAAATTCGCCATCCACGGAAACAGTATGTTCTTTAACCATTAGATGTAGGTGTGTGTAAGTTTAGATAGAATACTTATTATAACAACATCCTAGTATATTTATGATACTTTAGTTTTTACAAAAGAAATGAATAAAAATAATTTAGGGGGTTGGAGAAGCAAAATAAAACAAAAGGACTCAAGTGAAGACATTACCTTAAAATCGGGTAACTCCGTTTGGTTTGAGCTCAAAGGCTTCCTTGGGAAGACTTCTGCCCAAAGTGAGGCTTCAAGGAGTAATAGAGGGAACTGGAGAGACAAAATGGGCAGAGGTTGGCTGAGCCAAAGGATTTTTAAGTGTGGGTAAAGAGGTAGAGGTGGGGGCCTTTTATAAGAGGAGAGGAGGGGCACTCTTGGAAAGTAAAGAAAAGTTACTTTATTTTAAAATTATTTTCGGATTCAAAAGGTCCCACATTGATATAATTAGAGGGTAAGGTGATAAGGGTTCTAAACACACCCATACAATAGGTTTTGGACATGTTTAGGGCATATATTTTACATTATCTTTTCATTTTATTTAAATTGTTAAATAATGAGGTCATCGCTGCATCATCATGATGTCATAAATAATTTAATTTATTTAAAGTCTAAAAATTATAAAAAAAATACTAGGATTTAGGAAATCTTTTTATATTTCCAATGACTATTTATAATAAAAAATATGACTTGTATAACCCCATTTAAAAATTGTTTTCGTAAAACATATTATGTTTGTGTCATTTTTACTTTTACATTAAATAAAAAGTTATTTATGTCATTTCCCAACCAAAGTGGCTCCATGGGGTCCCCAAGTTGACCCATGTCTTTTCTTGTTCGGCCATGACACATCCAATAAGGTTAGGACATGTTTCTATCTCATTTCATATTATTAAAGCATTATTTTTACCTTAAACTACACTAATTACCACTAATCACGATTAAAAACTTAATAAGTTACTATTCACCAAAAAAATTATTTAAATCCCATTGAACCATATTTTACTTCTTAATTACAACCATTTATGTCGGATTTTTGAAATTCAAAACACAATGATGGCAAAATTTCATTTAAACGGAAAATCAGTTTTTATAAGTACCACTTAGTGGTTTCACTATTCATCAAAAATTGAAGTTTTTCAGAAAATTACCAAAAATTCACCCTAATCTATATTTGATATTCCGAATTCAAAAATAAAGTCTATTTTAAAAAATTCAAAACATATAAGTCACATTAATTAATTTAATAATTAATTCCCACTGTCATGACAAATAGCGTATTTTTATGAAACAATAAGTATCAAAAGATTGACACCAGTTTAAGTCTAATTTCAAAGTGAAATTGATTCCAATGACCACCATTGGATTAAATGGTAAAAATATATTCAGATTATACTTTAATACCAATTCAAAAGATAATCTATTCATATAAATAAATTAGATTAAAAATAAGTTTTGATGTAAAATGCAGTATTTTTCACTATTCATTAAAAAATGAACATTGTCAGAAAAATACCAAAAATTCACACAAAGTAAATTTTGATGTCCCAATCATAAAGAATAAGTTTATTTTGACAAACATAGCTTATAAAATTGTCAAAATATAGATTCAAAAATGGTTTTCCATCAAAAGGCAGTAAAACAATCTTTTAAAAATATTAGTGTATTCCATGCTTAAGATTGGATTTATTTTCATTTTAAGCCTCTAAAACACTATCTAGTTCATTAATAGACATAGATAAAAATATCTATTATTCATTACTTACTTGGGATGTTACATCCACTGACAATCATGCACACTTCATGTGATCCCACCATGAGATCCACTGAAAATAATGTGTTCTTAACATGATATCACTATGATATCCACTGAAAATAATGTAGTTTCTTCAATTATTTTTCATGATCACTTCACAATATGCTCTTAAACTCATGTGTTTGTGTGATTCGAACATGTTATCTCCTTTATCTCTTGAGATCATAGGCAATACATGTCCACCTTGTCTATAAAAACACACTCTATATAATTCCTTAGGACTTACATGCTTCTTTGTGATCCTTTTTCACTTAAACACTCTGCATGATCCTTTAGGACATTCACACTCTACATAATCCTTTAGGATATTTGTGCTCTTTATGATCCTTTAGGACATTTGTGCTAACTCTTCCTGACACCCTTGACAACCATCCTTTGTCAACAATGTAAAACTTTGTAAAAAAACACATTCAATCCAAAATTACCATCAAAGGGGATTTTTCTAATAGTCATGCATCACAAGGTTGATCAAAACCCTAAATCCCCCACTCAAAATTTATTTAATGCAACTCTATTTTTTATTATTTCTACTGTCCTGTTCTATTTCATTATACACTCACACTTTAAACTTACAAATACCAAAAACACTTTAAATTAATGTCATGAACACACAAAAACCCATTCAATTTGATTTTTTAATTCATTATACAAAATTTCATTGTCCAACAACCTATCCCTATGGATATGACCCGGTTCCCCATGTAAGTAAAAATTGGTCTTGCATCAAATTGTCGCGAATTTTCTTAGTAATGTGAATACTCTTACTGAAACTTGTACATTCAAACTCACTAGGACCTAAGGTTATATAGAGGTTTCTATGAGTCTGTTGAAGGAGTAGTTAAGGGGTTAATGGATTCTGCTAGTTATTTTACAAGGAAGTTAAGTGAGAGTTTTTTGCATCAAAAAATATTACTCACAAACTCCCCACTATTTCATAATTTTTTTAAATCATTGTCTATAATTATTTATTACACACATCATGCGTATTATTGATCTATATTATAGACTAGTTTTATTTTAATTCAATAAAAAAAACACACAAAATTTCTTCTTTTTCAACTATTATTTTTCTTATTCTTGTTTCATATGTGTATATTGAGATTATTTCTTAAGATTTATTACTCCTGAATTAAAATTTTTTATGAATGTTCTTATCCATGAACTTTAAGGTATAACCTATTAAAGTTTCACTATTCATTTTGTTTTTGGATTTTCTTATCAATTTTTTTCACCACACCATTTAACTTGTGATTTTTCCTTATTTAATTTCTCAATTTTAACTTCAAGTCATTCAACACGTTTTTCAGAAACACTATAAGTTCCTTCAACTCGTGAAACAACCACTTTCTTTAACTTTTTCACCTTGGGTGGTTGGGATGTACATGATTATCTAGAAGAATTAGGATTAATACCTTGAATTACCTATTATCATTTAAATTTTTATTTCAAGGTAAATTATAATTAGATACTATAAATTAATACATGAATTATAATAATTACTTCAATCGCCATTAGTGAATAACCATTTAGTTTCTTATTAATTGTTGCATTCAAGACTGTGATAATACTAATACTAAATTTATAATTTACTAATTTTAGAATAAATTAGTGAAACATAAAAACATAATTTTCATAGAGCGAAGCATGATAGTAATGACATAACAGACCTGGAACCTTATCAAAGTTTTGGTTATATTCTTTAATAAACTGAATTAGCTAGTTGTATATACAAAAACTATAGTTTCAATACAAACAACTCCTTATATTTTATAAACAGTTAATGAATCTTGATAGAAAAAGACTAAATTAAATGCACAATTCAGTAAATTACCTTGAAAGAGAAACTTCTCTAGTATGAAATTAGGTCTTTGTATTGTGAAAGTGGACATTCATTGAAGATTGGTATATTTTCAATATCATTACCGCTTATATTTTTTCATCTGACGTACAAGTCATTCTTGTAGGAAATCTGTATCTTACCCAGTTCCATTAACCTAGGTTTCTTTGATTTAAGGGAATCCAAAAAGTTATATCGAAGATGAATATTTAAACAAAATTGTCAATAATATTTTATAATGAAATTGAAAATTAATTTCAAAAAATATATTACCCAAATATCATCCCAAAACTTTTATTTTATTTATTATTTGGATTTTCTCCAATGTATTTCTTGAACTAGAATAATATTACTGTGTTTTTTGAGTGTCCCCGTGAAACTTCGCAATTCTTTACCATTTTTTCCAATTATTTTCATGTCCTCGTTATACTTAAACATGATTTATATGTGTCTATTCCACACTGCATTCATTTTTGTAAAACCATGTATTTTACTAGAAGATTATCCTGAATAAATAAATGAATATTTCATACACATATATATTGTAAATATAATAAAAAAATACTTTATTAATTTTTAAACATTTACCAGAAGCACTATTTATTGTTGTTGGATCCTATACACTATATTAGGGGACAAAAATTGGAGGGGTATCTTGTGTATTAGACTACATATGAAAAATTTGGGTAGGGGTATGGGTATACAAGATGCATAAACAGTGAAGATGTTTCTTGTAGAGATAAAGGTGGATAAGGGGAAAAGATTGATGGATGGAAGGAGTTCAACTACCCTGCATGGTAGTATGAAGAAATGGATAAAAAGGATGGCCGCTCATGTATGGGTAAGGAATATAAGGTGAGGATTGATGGGATTAAAGTGTCCTGATGACTGTAGAACCATGGGTTATGATCCACTACATATAAGGGGATTGTATGTAGGGGTAGTGCATATAGGGGCGGTCCTATATTTCAGACTGCATGTCCTATCATCGTTGAATGCAAGTTACCTCCTTGATGATTATTGTTAAATATAATTTGTTTAAATTTCAAAAATATTCAACAAATAAATAAGTTACTCACTAGAAAAATCATATTTATTAGCCCATCTTCTCTAAATCGGCAATTGTTTTACTCTATTTATTTTCTATGAACCTCCTCAAAATATATAATAACCTTCAAATTCTAGAAGTGATGTGAACATTTTAAAAATATCACAAAACATTAAATAACTATAAATATGCTAAGAAAATTCATATTATTTTTCAAAAATTTAGATCTTCCATTAATTTTATTTTCATTAAGTTGTTTACTCACAAAATTAAAACATTACGCAACAACATAAGCTGCTACTTAAATTCCAAATTGATCTAAATAATTTTTTTTATTTTCCTGTAGGGGTTATATTATTAGTTAACCATAAAACAACATGATATTATATTTCCATTTATTACTTGAAACAATCTATTTAGTACACGTTTTTAGGATATGGCAGGCATTTGACAATATAAAACAATTAAAAAACAATTACTTATATTGATAAAGATAATGTCTTCTCCCTTTGAGTTCATTTTTCTTATCAATTATTAAATCCATTTAAACAATATTAACTATATTCAAGTACAATGACCAAATAATTGACACTTTTTATATAATACATTTTAGGAATGTGACATTATAATAAATATCTCCTAACAAATAGTCGTAGAATTAAAATATTTCACAACCATGTGTAAAACATACAAACAATATGAAACTATATAACTAGTATAATATAATTAACAAAATTAATTATGTACCATGTTTAAAATTAAAAAAACACATACCTTGTTAGAATAATATAAACTAAATACGTTCAAACATGTTGATGATATACATACTCTGTTATAATTTTTGGTTCACATTCCATTTTAACAGTTGAATCATTTGTTTCATCGAATGAAACATTTGGTTGAATAATGACTGGTTCATCCAAAAACATCACTATCATCCATTCCTTCATTAAAAATATGTATTGGAATAACATTAACAATAACAAAAAATTGTGGTTTTAAAGGGTCATTTATATAAAACACTTATCTAGCTTGTGATGTAAGAATGCAAGGTTCGTCTGTATGAAGTGTACATTTCATATCAATCACTCTAAATCCAAAACTATCTATATACATGCTTCATCTTGTCATTCAATCAAACCAATTTCATTTCATCATAGTGACTCAATAATGTGTTTAATAATATAATAAAAATATTCTCTCAACAACCCCCTAATACAACATATTTTTTATAAAGGTTTTCTATCTGATGCACTAGCATAACAATCTGTTGTTGCAGTTATCATGACACCATCATTTTGTTTTTCCATGTTTGTTACAAAACTACTTATAATGAATTCAAAACCATTAATAACCATTATTTTACAATTATAGGATACATTTTTCAGACCAAATCAAAATTCCCTTATTTTAGTAGATACATCATCCATTATTAAACTTTGGACCTTAAATATATCAATATTGAATATTAAATAAGTGATAACAATTTTTTCATGTAAAAAAGGAATTTTTTATCTTTGACTTCAACCAAGAAAGAAATTATTTACTATTTAATTGCTCCCTCCTCTTAATAGATAATGAATGATGTGTTCTTTTTATAGTTTCACTATATTATCTATAAATATGAAAATTTTATGATATCAGAAATTATGAAAAAACACAATAAAAATATATATATTTATAATTTTACTTACTTTTATGTAATCATCAACCATGATATAGTTGAATAATATTGTATGATGATCCATTTCCCACTCATCCTTAATCAAAGTAAATAGCATGTATGATCCAGATATCCCCCACCCCATTTGGGGTAGTGATGGAAATATTTTCTCAATGGGATCATACTGCTCATCTTTAATTCCCATTGGACGATTAGATTCTTAGTGACATTAGACGAGTATATTGAACAAAAATCAATAAATACATGCACTAAATAACCTTTCTCAATAGATCCTTTAGAATGATTCTTATTTCTCATATAAGATTTCAATGTAAACATAAGTCATTCTATTGGATATATTCAGTGACTAGAAATGGGACCACCAAAAAGAACTTTTCTTGTAAGATTCATGGTCATATATACCATACATGTAATAAACGATAGAGGGAACATTTTCTCCAAGTCATAAAGAATGATCGGTGAATCTTTTTGTAGTTTTTTCACAGCACTTTCATCCATTCTTTTAGCATAATGGTCTCGATAAAAGTGACATAATCTAATCACAATGATCCTGAAATTATATGAAAGTAAATTTCGAATGGAAATAGGAATCAATTCATGAAATAGGACAAGTTAGTCATGGGTTTTAAGGGATTTTAGTTTCACATATTTTGTATTCATCCATTTTAAAATGTTACTTGAATAACCATTTGGAACCTTTAAACGTTTCAAGACTTGAAGATATTTTTTCCTATGATTTTTCATTGAAAAACAAGAAAAAGGGACTTTACACTAATTATAACTAATTAACTCAAGATGATGTCATGGTTTTATACCCAAAACCATTAAATCACGATATGAGCATGAATCATTTTTGTTTCTCCTTTACATTTAAAATAATTGCAAGTAACATTTCACACACATTTTTTTCAATATGCATTATGTCCAAGTAGTAATGTAGAAAATTTGATGAACAATAAGAAAACTAAAAGAATATAATTTTCTTTCTCCAATAGATGTTGGAATTTGAAGGAACATTCTTCCACATTTTGGAATTTGATTGACCATTTCCAGTAACAAAATTCAAACTGTTAAGTTATTTAAGGATATCACCCCCTGAAATTTGTTAAGGTATTTCATCTATCTCTATGGAATTATCAAATTATATTATATTTATCCTGTATGGATGATCCATTTATAGAAATCATTGATTCCCTATGAAACTAAAAGTTCACCAGAACTCTAATCGCTTAAAACATGTATTTTCATACAAATAGGGTAGGATAATCTCTCATTTTTACTCTAACTAGACATCATTCTATAAGTATAGAAATCATTTATCATCTATAATAATTTTTCATGTCACATAAAGTAATCCTTTCTAAATGAATCATATATCTACACCCTGGTTATCCAAATCTCCTTCAACTCATCTATTAATGGTTGCAAGTATATTTCAATGTCATTTTCAAGATCATTGGATCTATAAATCAATATAATCATGATAGTAAATTTATTTTTTATACACATCCATAACAGAAAATTATAAATATGAATGAAAACATGACAAGTACTATGTGCAGTATGCATTTGGTGAAATGGGTTGAAACCATCACATGACAATCCCAATCTAACATTTCATGGGTCGGCTGCAAAATTAGGATATAACCTATCAAATTTTTTTCCATGTTAACCCATATATAGGATGAATTATATCATCATTATCCATATTTATTTCATCTTTATGCCATATCATATTCTTTTCCAATTATTCAGACATAAAAAGATTTCCAAGTATGAGAATCAATGGAAAGTGCCACATCACTTTCTCTAGTACATGAGATTGAGTTCCATATTTATTAGTCTTCAGTCTAAATATACCACATTGTTCACACTCATTTAACTCGGTATTTCCCTTCCAAAATAGACAACAATATTTAGGGCACGTAAGGATTTTAGTTTTTGAAAATCCAAATTTTTCAACCAACTTTGATGTCATATAATCATTTTCAAGAATACATGCATCATCAAGTAGAAAGTCTGTAAAGACCCCAACCCCAGTAGCTCGGATTCAGTGTCTTATTTTATTACACTGGCATATTATACAAGGAATCGCATCCTGGATGACCAAATAGTTTAGTAGTTTTGGAAAACTAGATAAAAACATAATCATTACATTACAACGTGAAATGAAATATAATATAGTAGTGAATCCTTTGAGAACACCATTATTCTCCAAGATTATCTCTGCATATCAATCATAATATATATCTTGTCATCCTTGGGAGAAAATAAAACATAAAAAAGGGGTGAGATTAGATGCTTAGTAAGGGTAATCATACAACAGAAGTTATCATAAGTAATTATAAACAATAAGGAAAGGTAAATAACTAAAAACACATGCCATTAAAATATAATCTTGATTATAATATGACAGGAATAAAATATGATCAAATGATGCCATAAAAATAATCACATAAGAATGAAACTTAACCGTGGATATTCTATTTGTCTAATAATCACATGGAATATCAATAACCAATCTCATAATGATGGAATGTATAATGCAAGATATAATAAACATATCATCAAGGCATTGTCTAAGAAGTTTACATAAATGGGTAAGGCCTTGGCCAAAACCCGGTCTAGTTTGTCTCATGAGACCTAATGATCCATCAAGGGGCTATAGTGAGCCCTGATTGGCACTTACTTAGTCTAATTCATTCCTCGTATGAAAGGGTTAAAACATTATCAATACATACATTCATATTTAAAATAGAATATGAAATGTAAATAATTTCCCCAATCAGTAAACATAATCATAAATAATCCAGAGTAATATGGTGAATGGTATCAAGATAGTACATCCATATTCAAAATGATCATAAAACATTCAATAAAATATGTTATATGGTATCATAATAGATCAACACCAATTAAGCATAAGAAATTAATATAATTGTTACCCATGGAAAGAAATGGGTATCGTAATCATGTCATAAGGAATAAAAAATCAGCGTGTGATAAAGGTGTCCATGAAATAATGGATTTAAATAATACATGGACATTAATAAGGAAAAATAGAAATATATCATGATAATTTATGTCCAATTTAGGTGAAAAAAATTTAAAAATAGTGTTCAAGAAACTTTAGAAATGAGCCACTCTAGTGTGGTTTAAGGGGAAATATAAAAGAGTCTTTAAAGCGGAAAAAGGAATAATTGGTTGCATAAAACCAAAAATGAACTAAGATAGTTTTTATGATAAAAATATTTATTTTATAAATATATTTGTGGATTAAATAATATTATGGATTGTACATAAAAGTTGGTAAGAAATTGGGAATTTCCCTTTAATCAGGCTTGCTTATCGGGAGGAATTGAAAAGGGGACTGTATAAAACATGTATTTACCCTTCAAAGAAAGAAGATTTGAGATAGATAAATATGTTTGGAGTATACACACAGAATTTAGGATGAGTACATAAGAATAATTAAGAATTACATTAGGGTAAATAGAGATAAAACGTAACCCGATGTAAAAATGGGGGTTAGGAAATAATCCCTTACCTTATGTTTGAAAATGTTCTGCACTTATGCTTAATGTCATGGATAATAAAATTAGATTCATTAATTACTTGATTAATAACATCTTAAATATATATTTAATTTATTATAATTTTATTAATTTCATTTATGACCATTTTGATGGGTTATAATTTTTAATTTTGTTGTTATGGGTGCTTTTTTTTTCTTGGTTTTCATGATCGGTTCGCTTGTATACAAGTATGGAAGTTCATGTAAAATGAGAATAATCCGCCAAAATAGAAATTATATGTTATTAATAAAATTATAGAATTTTAAATGGTCTTATATATTATTTGGTTATATGGTATGAGGATGATTCATTAGATAAAATGATAATGAAAATGATTTAATTTATTTTGGTGGTTTTTATGACCATCACGAATTAGTATCGTTTTATTTAATAATATGATTATATACTGGTTCCAGAACATTAAATAAGTTGTAATACACATTTTATAATATTTTTTAAAAATAAAAATGGTTTTGTAACCAGCCTTGAAGACGGTAATGAAAATGAAAACTCATCGTCCACGAAGGTGGTGAATCGACACCTCGTGGACGTTTTCATTTTTAGAATAAAAGGAGAAGAGAAGAGACTTAATGATGGATACTCAATTAATATAATAAAATTATAGTATATATATGATTCTTTAGTTACCATTCCACTTTGGGTAAGGTAGGTGAGGGAAGGATAAGAAAATAAAATAAAATAAAAGATAAAGAGGGAGGGTTTTTACCTCTTGAGTGTCGTCTCCTTGAGAACCTCCTTAAGGCACTTAGAAATGGTATTTTGGTGATACCAGAAAGACCCAAAATTGGGGAAGAGGTTTGGGATAGGAATTAGGGAAAATATAAGTAAACTGTAAATCTTAGAAGGGGTGAGGAGAAGGGGTGGTGAAGGGTGGTATTTATAGTGGAGGAGATGGGTGTTTTTTTATTATTTTATTCATTAATTTATTATTTTGGCTCAAGACTATCAATAGTGTTGATTATTATGAATAAATAAAGTAACTAGAGCATGTGAATTCGAGATAATGGCCACTTAAATCATCAATGACTCAACCATGACTCAAAAAATTATTTATTTACTTATAATTTTAAATGTCGTAAATTACCGTATTTCACTATTCACAAAAAATTCAACTATTCCAGAAAAATACCAAAAAATCACCCTAACAATTTTTCAATATATATATTTCAAAAATGGACTCCATTTTATGAAAATAATTTTCAAAATATGATAAATTTAATTTTTAAATAAAAATATCATTTATTTGAAAAATACCGATTTTAATATTATAACCAATTTTACGATACTTTGAAAAAATAATTATGGTCTCATAAAATTATCTTATAATTATAATGTAATGAAATATTAATTTATAAATTTATTTTATGAAAATAATTTTTCTTTTAAATAATTATATTAATTATAAAATTGTAAATAAACATTTATGCTTCATAAAAATACCAACACTTAATTTATCATTTTTAAAACATTTATTTACTTATTCCATGATATAAATATATCATATTTTTATTTATGAGATACCTAAATTGTATTTATACTTTCATAGGTGAAGTTATTATTTTAATTTTCAAATTATAATTTATAACAGTCACATCATTATTCCAACAATTATGTTAATATTTAATAGTATATCATGTTTCGTTTAATATCAGTGTTGCATGAAACTTAAGCTATCAAATATGTTAAATTTAAAAGATATATACCATAAAGTCTTGGGGTGTTACATTCTCCCCTCCTTCAATAAATTTCTTCCTCATAATTTTAAATTGTACTTCAAATATCAAATTTTGATACTTGAAAAATCCTTTGTGGGAAATCCACATTATAAATAGGGTTAATAAAACATCTTCTTAATAAGGTGAAATAGAAATGAGAAGGTCACCAAAAAAATAAGCTTTTTAATGGGAGAATATTAGTGTAAAGTGAAGATATGGACATGGAAGAAAAATATAATTATCAAGTTCTGATGGAGAGTGATAGAAAAGATGGTCATTAGAAATTTAGCCATCACAAAACCGTAAATTTGTGATCGGATAAAAGACTATTTATTTATCAATAGGAAAAGTAAATGGTTAAAGTTTTTGTTCCAAAATAATTTTCCTAGGAGTTTAAGGATTCATTTACTATCTAGATATAGCACTTGAGAAAATAAACTTACTTTATTTCATTCCACATTATAAGCATAATCCCTTCCTTAGGCTGTGTTTTGATCTATTTACACTTAATTTCATACACCAAGAGATGGATATTCAAGATGAATTGTTCATACCTGAAGCATTTTTAATGAATCATAATGTCCTCAAGTCATTCCTTTATCCTCTAAATATTTATCAAAACAAAAATGGTTAGCACAGGTTATCCAATATGATAAATCATACTTTAACCTAAAACAATAATATCTAAAATTCAACTTAATCTATTTCATAAGTAGTTACCTTAAGAATCATTCAAAATATATTTTTCCAAATTCAAAGTCCCAAAAAAATAGAAGGAAGGTCACTAAATTTCCAAAATAAACTTAACATAATATTTCACCAAATAATGTAGCTCTTATTATCACATACCAAATATGAATATCTTAATATCCTTTAAACATTTATGAAACATGCATGCTTCCATGAGTAAAATCTTAGGTTACTGAATATATTCCTTAAATCCAAACATCTAATAATTACAGCATAACATAAACCATCAGATCACTAACCACCTTCATGGGTACCAATACCATCCTATAAATATATATTTATTATTATCTCAAAATAAATCATATATTTAGGGTTATCATTCCCAAGTCATGTGTTTTCAATAAGATCATATTACAAAAGAATCACTTATCTTGATTACTGGTGTTATTCATCACATGATTCCAATTCATTACAGAAGAAGTATTGCGGTACAATCCTTATATATCTCATGATTATTATAATGAGATAATTATTGATAAAATACTCAAATAAAATAATTATTAAATATAAACACAATCATATTAATCATTCATCTTCATCTGAGGTAGTATCATAAGCTTAACCATGATCCATTATCCTCTTTTGAACAATATTCCTTTGATGCTTGAGACATTTATTTGTGTAGTGTCTTGTCTTCTTGCATTTGAAGCATTGTACATCATCAACCTTTTTCTTACCCTTGCAATCACAAGTATGGTGTCCTTTCTATCCACACTTAGAAAACTCTCATTCCTTTTATGCAAGTACCAGGGTGTTTCTTTCCACAATTATCACATATGGGAAAATACTTATTTCTCTTATTTCCTTTATCCAAATTTTTCTTAGTTGTAATCTTGTTCTCATGCTTCCCTATGAAGCCATAATACTTAGAAATTTCTTTCTTTGTCTTTTTATCACATGATTATATATCCTCATATGATTAGAATGTTTTGGAGACTTGTTCCATTTAAAAAAATAGCATAAGACCATAAAATATTTGATTCTAATTACTCTTTGGATCATGTGCATTGGTGAGGTTCTCATTCCTTCTGTGAGGTTTCATTCCTAAATGACTACATACACTAGATTAGATCATATCATTATGAAACATATTGTATAATCTCAAAACTAGTGAATCACATAATCCTAAATTAAAAATTTAGGTATAACTACTCTCTAAATTATAAACTTGGTTTCTTTGGGAATATTTTAAAATTATGTATTTGGGGTTCATTCTCTAATATGTGTTTTCATAAATCTAGTTCCCAAGGTTTCTACTAAAATTCCTCTGATACCAACTATAAAGACCCCGACCCCAGTAGTCTGGATTCGATGCCTTAATTTATTATATTGGCATATTATAAAAGGAATCGAATCTCGAAGGACTGAATAGTTTAGTAGTTTTGGAAAACTAGATAAAAACATAAGCATTACATTACAACTTGAAATAAAATACAAAATAGTAGTGAATTCTTTGAGAACACCATTATTCTCCAAGATTATCTCTATATGTCAATCATAGTATACATCTTGGAATCCTGGGGGAAAAATAAAACATAATAAAGGGGTGATCTCAAATGATCAATAAGGATAAGAATGCAGTAGAAGCTATTATAATTAATCATAAACAATAAGACAATGTGAATAACTAAAAATGTATGTCATTAAAACGTAGTCTTGAGTATAATATGACAGGAATAAAAGATAATCAAATTATGACATAAAATTAATCACATGAGAATGAAACTTAACCATGGATATTCTACTAGTTGAATAATCACATGTAATATCAATAACTAATCTCATAATAATGTAATTCATAATACAAGACATCATAAACATACCATCAAGGCATTGGCCAAGAAGTCTACATAAATGGGTAAGGCATCAGGAAAAACCCGATCTAGTTTGTCTCATGAGACCTACCGATGAATCGAGGGGTTATAGTGGGCACCTACCAGTGCTTACTAAGTACAATGTATTCCTCATATTAAATGGGTGAAATATAATCAACATATACATTCATATTGAAACTAGCATATGAAATGTAAATAATTTCCTCAATCGGTAAACAAAATCATAAACTATCTAGAGTAATATGGTGAATGATATCAAGATAGTATATCTCTATTCAATATGATCATAAACCATTAAATAAAATATGGTATATGTAATCATAAGAGATCAACCCCAATTACACATAAGAAATTACATAAGGGTTACCCATGGAAAGAAATGGGTATCGTAATCATGTCATAAGGCATACAAAATCAGCGTATCATAAAGGTGTCCATGAAAGAATAGATTTAAATCATACATGGACATTCATAAGGGAAAATAGGAATATATAATGATAATTGATGTCTGACTGAAGTGAAAACATATAAAAATAGTGTTTAAGAAACTTTAGAAATGAGTCACTTCGGTGCGGTTTAAGGGAAAATATAAGAGTCATTAAGGCGGTTAAAGTCATAATTGTTTGCATAAAACCAGAAAATAACTAAGATAGTTTTTCATGATAAAAAAGTTATTTTATAATAATATTGGTGTATTAAAATAGATTATGGAGTTTACTTGAAAATGAGTAATAAATTGAAAAGTTCTCATTAACCGGACTTTCTTATCGGGAGGAATTGAAAATGAAATATTATAAAACATGTATTTCCCTATCAAAGAAAGAATAATTGAGCTAGGTAAATATGTTTGGATCATACACACAAAATATAGGAGGATTTAATAATAAGAATTAATAATTACATTGGGGTAAATAAAGAGAAAGTGCAACCCAATGGAAAAATGGGGGTTAGAAAAGAATCTTTTACCTTATATCTGAAAGTGTTTTGCACTTGTGCTCAATGTCCTGGATAATCAAATTAGATTAATTAATTACTTAATTAAGAAAATATTCAACATATATTTTATTTAATATAATTTTTATTAAGCTCATTTATGACCATTTTTATGGTTATAATGTTTAATTTTTTTGTTCCAGGTGAATTCGTTTTCTTAGTTTTCATGATCGATTCGCTTGTATACAAGTATAGAAGTTCATGTAAAATTGGAATAATCCTCCAGAATTGAAATTAAATGTTATTAATGAAATTAAAAAAGTTTAAATGGTCTTAGATATCATTTGGTTATATGGTATGAGTATGATTGATTAGATAAAACATTAATGAAAATGATTTAATTTATTTTGGAGGTTTTTACGACCATCACAAATTAGTATCGTTTTATTTAATAATATGATTATATACTAGTTACAAAACATTAAATAAGTTTTAATACACATTTTATAATCTGTTTTAACCATAAAAATGGTTTTATGACTAGCCTTGAAGGTGGTAATGAAAACAAAAACTCATCGACTATGAAGACGGTGAATCGAAACCACACGGACGATGTTTTCATTTTTAGAATAAAAAAAGAAGAGAAGAGACTTGATTAAGGATACTAATTTAACATAATAAAATTAAATTATATGTATTATATTGGAGTTATCATGCCAATTTGGATAAGGGGGTGAGGTAAGGATGAGAAAAGAAAAGAAATTAAAAGAGAAAGAGGGAGGGTTTTACCTCTCGAGTGTCATCTCCTTGAGAACCTCCTTAAGTCACTTGGAAATGGTCTTTGGGTGAGACCAACAAGACCAAAACATTGGAAAGAGGTTTGGGAGAGGAATTAGGCATAATATAAACAAGATACAAATCTTAGAAGGTTTGAGGATAAGGGGTGGTGCGGAGTGGTATTTATAATGGAAGAAATAAGTGTTTTTTTAAATTTATTCATTAGTTTATTATTTTGGCTCAGGACTATCAATAGTGTTGATTCTTGTGGCTAAATAAAGTAACTAGAACATATGAGTTTGATATAATGGCCACTTACATGACACATGACTCAACCATGACTCAAAAATTCATTTATTTACTTATAATGTTAATTACTGCAAATTGACGTATTTCACTATTCATCAAAAAATCAACTATTTTAAAAAAATCCATAAAATTCATCCTAACTATTTTTTGATGTGTAGATTTCAAAAATGAACTCCATTTTATGAAAATAATTTTCTAAACATGTAAAATTTAATTTTTAAATAAAATCATCATTTATTTAAAAAATACCAATTTTAATATTATAACTGATTTTACGACACTTTGAAAAAATAATTACGGTCTCATAAAATTATCTTATAATTATAATAAAATGAAATATTAATTTATAAATCTATTTTATGAATATAAATTTTCTTTTAAATAATAATATTAATTATAAAATTGTAAATAAACATTTATGCTTCACAAAAATATCAACTCTTAATTTATCATTTTGAAAAAATTTATTTACTTATTTCATGATATAAATATATCATATTTTCATTTATGAGATATCTAAATTGTATTTATATTTTCATAGGTGAGGTTATTATTCTAATTTCTAGATTACAATTTATAATGGTTTCATCACTATTCCAATGGTTATGTTAATATTTAATAGTATATCATATTTCGTTTAACCTCGGTGTTGCATGCAACATAAGCTATCGAAAATGTTAAATTTAAAAGAGATATACCATAAAGTCTTGGGGTGTTACAAAGTCCTTAAAAAGGTAAGGATATGGTCAATATGAATATTACTAAATTCATATATTGTTTTCCCATGATACAATCACATTTAAAACTCAATTTTGGTCATTTTTTCACATGATTGGTATACTGGGGTATTTGCATCTTCAATAAACTTTCTAACAAGATCAACATCATCATTCTAATTATTAGATAAAAATTTTGTTCTTGTATTCATTTCCTCTCTATTCTATATGAAGTGTTGCCTTGAGAAACAAATGGAAACCGATCAGAAATCAAAATTTTCATTCTCATCCTTTTAGTTAAATCGATGTCATTATCCATTTGAACTTTTTCTCCATTGTGATACCTAACATGATATTCTTTTTGAAAACCTTTTTTAATGATATGGTAGCTCACTTCCTCATGTTTTTTTAAAGTCGAAATCACAATTATTATATATATATATAAAGGGGGTTTACAAGAGTCTAAAATATGGAATCATATTACAATCTTTTTCATGTAAGGGCATAAGATCATAAGGGAGTTATTAGAACCAGGTAATGTCATGGGTTAATCCCATGTTTTCTAGGCCATCTGCAACCGTTTTTTCTTCACGATAAACATGTGTGATGATATAATTGAGATCATTAAGCAAGCAGGTGCAATCCATCTAACGGGTAGTAACTGGCCAAGCGATATGAGCTATGTCATTCCAAATCGCTTACACGATGGTCATTGAGTCGCTTTCAATCCAGAGGTAGTTCCATCCAAGGCACTTGTAGAAAGCAATAGCATGAATTAAACTCAACATCTAGGCTTCAAAAGAGGTGGCAATGCCACAGCTTCCCATGAAGCATCCAAGAATCTAACCAATGTGATTTCTGTAGATAGCCCCACATCCCGCAGGACCCGGATTTCCTTTGGAGGTGCCATAAATATTGATTTTGATCCATCTAGGAAGAGGATCTCTCTAGAAAACTTCTAGATTGTGTCGGGGTTGACTGAAATTGCCTTTAATCCGAAGACGTCGTAGAATACCAAAGTCATGCATAGTGTTGTGACGATGTCCCTTTTGTATCGAACCAGCTTCATGTATGGAAATAAGGATCCTCATTTGACCTGTATTTTGATTGGGTGAGTAATTATTATAAATAATAGCATTTCGATCATACCCGATCACATGATGAAGCTCAGTAACTATGGTTATGAAAAGATTCTTAATTTGCTGAGAGCCTTTCATTTCTGCACATTTCTTTAGGTGATTATTGACAGAGTCAAGAATTAACCATTTGTAATAAAAAATGTCAAGAATATAGTTCCAAAGAGCAGAAGCAGTAGCACAAGAAAGAAAGATATGGTTAGCATCTTCTCTATATTGGTTACAGATTTTGCACTTAGAGCAGAGCTGGATTCCAAAATATTGAAGGCAAGTCTCTGTGGGAACTCTGTTGTGAACAAGACACCAAATGAGATTGAATCTTGAAGGTTTAATCCAAGGCTTGTTGAAATTTTTTATCCAACTGTAATCACTCTCAAAGTTACAAAAATAATGATTGTAGAAATTTTTAGAATTAAGAATCACATTGTTAGGAGGTTCCCAAATTAAGAAATCATTAGTGTTAGTGAAAAAGTAGTTATCAATTATGCTTAGAATAGTATCAGGGAGGTGATCATGTTGAGAGTTTAGTATTTCTCTAATAGAGCAGTTGATGTTCTCAGGGGCTTGATTTGGAGATATCATGAAAATTAAGGTCGTGCCAGTCCAGTTGTCCAACCAAAATTTCATGTCGGAATCTCTTGAGACCATCCATCTGGAATTATTCATAATATTGGAGAAGGATTGTTTGATGGATAGCCAAATGGAGGAGCTCATGAAATTCAATTTTTCCATCTTAAGTTTGTCAAGAAATCTATTTTTGAGGAAAATAATAGCTTCTGAATTATTGTGAAAAAGGTTCCAAGTGAGACGAGCTTGTAGGGATTCATTAAAATATTTTATATTTTTTATACCGATACCACCATTTTCAATAGGTTTGTAACAAGTTGACCAGGGGATAGTCACAAGCTTTCTTTCAAGAGTACTACCAGTCCAAATGAATTTCTTTATAGTGGTGTTTATTTTTTTGATAAGACCAACGGGCCATTTGTAAACCATCATGGAGTAGACCATCTTGGAGACAATAGTGGATTTTACAAGGCAAGTCTGACCTACCATAGAGAGAGATTTACCTTTCCAAGATGAGAGCTGGTTTAGAATTTGTTCAACAATAGGTGAAAAATGGTTAGCCTTTGGTCTGCCCCAAAAAATGGGAACACCAAGATAAGTGAAAGGGAGAGTACCTTCTTTCAAACCAAGGTCATTGATGATGTTACATTTTCTGTTGGGTAGAAAATTCTTCCCAAAGAAGATGCAGGATTTGTTCTAACTAATGGTTTGACCAGAAACAGCTTCATAGTGAGAGAGAATAGTTTTGAGATTAAGAATGTTTCTTTTATCACTTTGAATGGAAAGGATGATATCATCAGCATAAAAAAAGGTGGGTGAGAGCATTCACATTCCTAGAAACATGGATGGGATTCAGCTTATTCTGGTCCACCAAACGGGTGATCAAGCGACCAAGATAATCTTCCTCTATCGAGAAAAGAATGGCAGAAAGGGGTTCACCTTGTCTGACACCTTTGGAGCATTTAAAATAGCCCTTGGGAGAGCCATTGATCAAAATGAAGATATATGCTAAATTGAAAAGAGTTATGATTGTGTTGATAAATGAGACACTAAAACCAAAACCTTGAAGAATCTTGAAGATAAAGTTCCAATCCATGGTGTCAAAAGCTTTTCGGATGTCAAGTTTGATAGAAATATTGCCTCCTCTGTTAGCTTTGTTCAAGTTATTGACACACTCAGAGGCAAGACAGATGCAATCTTGAATGTATCTACCCTTGATAAAACCAAATTGATTCCAGGAGACAATTTTGTCTGTGATAGTTGAAATTGTGTTTTCAATGATTTTGGTGGTGATTTTATAAAGAGTGTTAATGAGAGAAATGGGTCTAAACAGATGAATTTCATAATCATTATCCACTTTTGGGATCAAGGTGAGAAACTGAGCATTAAGAGCATGAGGGAGCACACCTTTGGAAAAAAAGTATTTGACAAGATTACAAAAATCAACATGAATCACATCCCAATAATGTTGGAAAAAAAACCATTGTTGAAGCCATCAGGACCTGGAGCACTGTCAGAATTCAAACTAAAGACTATGTTTTTAATTTCATGGTCCAATGGGGTGGCAAGAAGGAAGGCGTTGTCCTCATCAGTGATCACCATCGGAATGATCTCAAGAAGGAGATCTTTGTTGATATCAGGACCATTGAATAGGGATTCATAGTAGGAGACTATGTCGTGAGCAATGTCATCTTCTTTGTCAAGAAGCTTGTCCCCGTCATTTAGAAAGGTTAATGGCCTGAAAGTCTTCCTGGTTCTTTGAAGATAGTTATAGAACTTGGTATTTCTGTCACCATATGATAACCATTTAACTTTAAATGCTTTTTTTCTCATATTTTCTTTAAAAGTGAGCAAAGAGATGATTTTAACCGCAAGGTTTATTTCTTGAGTTGGATCAGTGCTAAGTTCAGAACTAGTATTATTGTTTTGTTGAGCATTTAGTTCCTTCTAAAGAAGAAGGATGTGATTGTTAATTTGATTGGCCTTGAAGCTACACCAACTTTTTAGAGTTTGTTTGAGATGTTTCAATTTAACAGTACAGGCAAAGGCATCTTTGGTGTGTGACATGGAAGACCAAAAGTTTAGGATGACATTGGTGCAGTCTACATCAGAGAACAACACATTGTTAAATCAGAAAGGAAGATGGGGTTTTATGTCTTTGGTGGAGATATTGACCAAAAAGGGGTGATGATCAGAGTTTAGCTTGTGGAGAGTGGTGCTTGAGATTGTGTCTCACTTATCTAAAGCTTGGACATTTGTGAAAGCTCTATCTAACTTGGAGGCAACTACTCGATTGTAATGTCTTCTATACCAAGTGTATTTTGCACCAGTGAGGTTAATTTCAATCAGATTGTTGTCATCAATCGAGGTTTTAAATTCTCTCGAAGATATAAAGGCATGATAAGGTCCAATTTTTTCACTTGTGTTGAGAATGGCATTAAAGTATCCAATAAGAAACGAAGGGGCATTAATATTAGTGCCTAGATATGAAAGTTCATTCCATAGATTTCTCCTTTCTTGGTATCTATTCTTAGTATAGACAAAAGAGAGAAATAATTGTGTGCAATCAGTATTAAAATTGCAAGTAAAAATCTGATCAGAGACATTGAAAATGCTAACATTTTGTAAAGAAGAATGCGAAAAAATCCATAGAGATTCCATATTGGATATATTTTTAATTGAACTGGTAAAAATATAATTATGCTGACATAAATGAGAATATTTATAAGAGTAGGCAATTTTGGGTTCAACAATAGCAAATAACATAGGATGATGAGTATTAACCATGCTTTTTAGAACAGTAAAAGTGTCAGAGTTGGCAATACCCTGACAATTCCAAAATAGAATCTTCATTTGAACTTGAATTTGGAGTTAGAACTCCCCTTTTTCTTTTTCCCCGAACCTTTATTTCTAGAAGACCTAACATTTTGAGCATTATAACTATTAGTGGTATGTTCTTGTTCATTGGTAGATTTGGCAGAGGGGATGGTTGAATTTTTAGCGTTAACATTCCCTTTAAGCTCACTTTCTCACGTGTTAACCATGGTCTTTAGATGCAATCAAAACATGGGTATCAGATCAATCTTCCATCTGAACTATTATTGAATGCAAAATCCAAAAAATATTTCAACTCCTAAAACTCATTGGTGATCCGATCAACATTGTACATCCAACTTTTATCCATTCTCATATGAATAAACATAAACTGTTAGTAAAATTGTTGATTGTCAGTGAAAACATTGCAACTCATTCATGCTTAAGACAAGTACTATACAAACTCATTGATTTATTATCCTAATTATTAATGAATTCATAAGTATGACACGTTCATTATAGAATAGATAAAGGTATTTTAATTTCCTGCTTTAGCAATTCAAAATACTTTTAATTCATTAAAATATTAGAACAACACTTATAAAATCCTAAATGCATTCAACCAGTTGCATGAAAAAACTACTCTTTTGTTGTAAGAACCCTTTTAAATCATCTCATATAAATGGCATCAATCCCATGGGTTTTACCAATACCGTCAACATTATCTTTTCCTTTATAAAAGTAAGATAATTAAAAATAAAATGTTAAAATCCCCCTATTAAAATGAATTCACTTATCCCAAACAAGTAACAAAATAAATTCAAACCAAGCACACTTATATTTTCCTTTTTAAAACAATTATGGAAATAAAATCTTTAAAAACATTATTTTCAAAATAATGTTAATAAAACTTTCACAAATAAAACACATTAGAACAAACACACTACCTATAAAGTTGATTAACAATACTCAAATAAAAAAATGGGGGTTTAGTCGCCATAAGGCAGTTTAGTGGCATGTCATACCATGCACTGGTCATTAGGTAGATAACAATCATCAGTTTAGTAATATCTAGGCAAACAAGTCTTTAGAAATCGCATGGATAATAACTAGTGTTCACCACAGTAATGTCGGTAAAGATTATGTATGACATTGGTCATAACCAATTAATATTTTTCATAACCAAAATAGAGATTAATATGTGGCATAAAGATGAATTAAAACATAAAGTTAAAATTAATTCTTATTTATAAATAGGTCTCATATTTAAAATGTCATTTATGGGAAACACCCATTCAACAAAAACTATTCATTATTCTGGAATGTTTTTCATTTCACTCATTTACCATATAAAAAGAATTAGAGCTCATTTGGTAGGCGAGAGTTGAGAGGAAAAGAAACAATTTGGGGCGATTGAAATTGATTTCGCTCGTTTGGTAAGATCAAAGCAGCGAAGGGAGATATTGGGGGGAGAAACGGGGAGAAAATTTTCTCTCCAACCTGGCGTTTCGAATCATCCCAAAATTGGGACGATTCCTACGAAAATTGTGTGTGGGCTTGAGATGTTTTTTAAATTTCTCATATTATTTATGTATGTCCATATAAACAATCGTTTCACATCTTCTATTCCTTCAAACCGTCACACCATTCCCCCCATTAACTTGATGTCGTCTAGTTCCTTCGATGTTGCACCAGTCCTTTGCTGGTGTTCCTTCAAGTTGCAGTGTCATCCCCCTTCATGTTTTTCATCATCTAATTCGTCATGTTATGAGTATTTTAGGTTTGCGGTTTGAATGCTATACGATCCTGAGTAATTTCTTTATTCATGCGTGAATCTCAAAATTATTTGGGGTACTTATGAAATGTTTTGTGGATAACATGCATGGATCTAATATTTTCCTTAATAATTTATATGTTCCCATTGTAATGGGAAAATAAATATATTTAGTTGATAAATTCAAAGTTGTGGTGTCTTGAATTTCATAAAAAAAGATACATGTTTTCCTTATTCATGGCTATACCATTTTCTTGAATTAATATTTATATAAATGAACATATTTTTTATTATTAATAATAACAACAAACAATATTTTCATGTGCATCTAAATATTTTGTTCAACATAATTTATAAATAATGTTTTTTCTAAGTTCAACGTAATTTATAAATAATAACAACAATCAGATATAAATAATTTTGATTACGTGTATATAAATAATTTTGATTATAAATAATTTTGTGTATATAAATAATCATAAATAATTTATAAATAATTTTGAATTAATAACTATTTTGAATTAATAACAATTTTGAATTAATATTTTTTATTGTCTTGAATTAATAATTTTGAATTAATAAAGTATATAAATAATTTATAAATAATTTTGATTATCTTGAATTAATAATTTTGATCATCTTTAATTTTTTTTTTAATTTTAAAGTTTGTATTAATATATGTTTGTAGTTTAATGTTTACCTAATTTTGGTGAGATGAAAGATAATGATTGAGGTGTGCTATTGGGGATCTAATCTATGATTGTTTTTTCATCTTGGGTAAATATGCCCTTTAATCTTGAGTGTGTTATTTTCTAACAAAAGGTTATTTGTGTCATTTTCACCAAAACAATTTCTTTTTTTTTTCTTTTAAAAATTGTCACTAAACAAGGTGGAGAGAAATAACAATTATTTATTTTCTTTTACTAAATTTCACATTCAAACAAAATGAAGGGAAATCAAAATAATTTCATTTCTTTTATTTTCTTTTATGAATTACGAAACCATTTCTTTTCTTTTACTAATACATGACCAAACATAGTTTTATATCAGGTTTATATTGACACAAATACGTTGTTTAAACATATTAAATTCTAGAAGGATTCCTCAAAATAAAGTCAATCTCGTCAAACATGCTATATACACCTCCACCCATTTTGATTTTTTGAACTATTGGAGGGGTGGCGTCATTGTTCCTCTATCGCTTGTGGTGGCTTAACCCCCATTTTTCTATGCATCTAGACCAGCCGATGCCTTCACAAATAACACACACTAGAACCAACACACTACCTATTTTTTGAAGAACTAAGCATAAAGATTGAAAACAACATGATATCAAAATTTTCAACAAACAACACACAAAAAATATTCAAATAACAATAATTGTTGAATAAAATATGACAACTAAGATTTTATAAATGGATCAAACAATCAATTTATTTTGAGCTAGAGTAGTTGGAATTATGGATTGCAGTAAAATAATTGTGATTACCCGCATAAAAAGATAAATAAATAACTTAATTAAAATTGTGAAGAGCCTCTATGGAAAAAGGATGCGTTGTGAGGGAAGATTTATAGTGCCCATGAAAGTCGATTTGCATAGCCACCGATCATGCCTAGAGAGGAAGCGAGGGGGCCACTTCAAAATAAATTAAAATTACCACTTTTTAATCGGAGATTAATTAAAATCAGTTAGGAAAATCATTGTTAATAATTTTTACGTGATCAATATTAATTCTAGACTTAAAATATCATATCCATAAAATGATATACATCCAAAAAAGTTGGATCACGCGATCCACGCCGGTTAAATTTTGGATGATCATTCATTTTTTAATGTTTTGACAGCTTTTCCGATTATGGATAAAAAACGAAACGAATGGAGAATATATGAAATAAAGGTGACGAGAAAAAAAATTAAAGTAGAAAATAAAATAAAACGGTAACATGTAACTGGAGTCAAGGGGGAGGATTTGACCCATTGAATACACCACCTTCATTCATCCACATTATTGTTATTTAATAAAATAAATATGGAAATGTAATTGACAAATAAATATGAATATAATTGCATATTGATTTTAAAAATTGGTTTAAATAATGTAAACAATATGGAGTTGGGCTAAATGATCTAAACGAATCGAATATAAAAATTTTCGATAAATATCTCATAATTGTTTTCTTTATAGTCATCGTAATTTTTTTTTATTTAATTCTAAAACTATCCAACTAGTTATGTTATTAAATTAGATGAATATATATATTTTTAACGTGTCAAATTAAACGGCCTTAATTAAGTCGGCCTTAATAAAACGGAATTGCTGCTGTGCATTTGAATGACCTCCACGTGTCCCTTCGTATTGTCCGATTTCCCGTTTCAAAGGTACCTCGCTGCTACTGCCTCTCCTATAATTAGCCCCGGTTTGGGGATTTCGAGGGTCTGCGAATGTTAAGCTTGTATTTTCACCATTAGGGTTTATGATGTCTGCGAGTCCGGGCGACATCGACTTGAATTGCGATGCATTTCCGATCGATCCTCCGGATGGCGATGCGGTCGGCGTATCGGCGACGGTGGCAGAGACGAGCGGAGGAAGGGATTGGTTACTGGATTTCAAGGGATCAAACTATTCGCCTCATCCAGCTCGTGATTTCGATGCGCGTCATGGGATCAATGGCCTAGATGCTCGGGAAATTTTGATCGACAGAACAACAATGAAGACTGTCGACAGGGTGGCTGGTGTGAGAGATTGTGACTTGTCTCTGAGGCTGCCCATCGCTTTTGCGTCAGGCTTGGATGATTTGGGCGTGTTTGGAGCTGCAGGTACGAATCTAAAACTGGTTGATCCTATCGATTCATCGTTGCACATAAATCCTAATGCAGACAATCCCTCTGGTAAGGTGGATATTAATTTGGTCAATGAGCGGGTGGAGGCTGAAACACCGGTAGAATTTGGCTGTGGTTCGATCCCTGAAGAAGGGATCCCCTGTTGTAGTACCGTGAGCGAGCCTGCGATGGTAGTTCCAGCCGTGGATGTCCGTTCATGTCACGGCGTTGATATGATATCTGGAACTGGAATCAGTACGACCGTAAATCTAGACGGCTCCAGTGAGAATACTTATAACGCAACTGTTGAAGATGTCACTGATGGTAACGCGATTGATGGCAATGGCAGTGAGACGGCTACGGCAAGCTCGGCTGAGTTAGGATCCAAAAGCTGTGTGGTGGATGGGTTGGCAGTTTCGGATTTAGTATGGGCAAAAGTGAGGAGCCATCCATGGTGGCCTGGGCAGATATGTGAAGCCACTGCTTCGTCTACAGAGGCGATGAAGTATTTCAGGCGGGGTTGCTTTTTAATCGCATATTTCGGAGACCAGTCGTTTGCTTGGAATGACTCGTCACAGTTGAAGCCCTTTCGTGAGCATTTTTCAGAAATGGAGAAGCAAAGCAGCCTGGTGGGGTTTTGGAATGCTGTAGGCAGCGCTCTGGATGAGGTTTCTAGAAGGGTGGAATTAGGGTTAGCCTGCCGTTGCTTGCCTGAGGAAGTGTATTCCCAGATAAAGTCCCAAAGGATTATCAATGCTGGGATTCATGAGAACGCCAGTGAAAGGGATGGTGGTGACCGATTCTCGAGTGCCGATTCTTTTGAACCTGTTGAACTTCTGAAGTACGTGAAAGCACTGGCACTGTTGCCATGGGAGGAAACTGATAGATTGGAACTCGTGGTAGCACGGGCCCAATTGCTGGCCTTCTATCGTTCAAAGGGCTATTTTCAGTTGCCTCGGTTTGAAATGATCAGTGCGTCGTGGGAAGATGGTTTTGATGTTCCGGCTTCCGGTGTGAAACAGGATCTCCAAGTGACCGACATTGCAACATCGGTTTTAGAGGATACAGAACAGGGTGGTTTGGAGGTCAAAGATTGGGTTTCTATCGAGCCTGAATCCTTCTCCATGGATGGAAATTACACTGTCAGAAAAGAGAGGTGCATATCAGAATTATTGACCGGCGGCTCTGCTAATTTGGGTCGTAGTAGAAAATGCAAGGAGGCAGTTGATTCCATATGCGATCCCTGGAGTGTGAAATATAAAGAAAACGACTTCTCGATTTATGAATCATCCTTGCAGGAGGAGCAACTGCCTCCAGTGGGAGAAAGGATTCAGAGGGTTGCCAGCCTATTAAATGGACAGGGTGGCATTTTTAAGTTTAATGATGAGCCCCCTCAACGAGTTGCAGATGATAATGGAAGCAGACAGAGAGGAAGAGGAAGAGGAAGGGGGAGGGGAAGAGGAAGTGGAAGGGGAAAAGAAACAGAGATGGAAAGAGGGAGAGGAAGAAGAAGAGGATCAGGGACGGGACGAGGAAGAGGAAGGGGAGGGGGAAGAGGAAGACCAAAGAAGATTACAGAGGAACATGATTTTTCTGTTGAGATGCATGCACAGCTCTGCCTGACTGCTCAAGATCCCTTGGAAAGATACGGTTCATTGATTCCGATAGTTTCATTCTTTTCTGAATTCAGAAATTCAGTTTGCTCGAGCAGCAGCTTAGATTTGATCAATTCAGAAGAAGGAAAACCTGAATTAGAACCTGTCAAGGATTCATACTGGACTGGCCGTATCATTCAAATCACCCCGGAGGAGCGATCCAGCCATGAACATCAAAATGAAACTGGAAAGCCCCTGCTCGAGATCCCAAATGATCAGGTAAGCATTGCTGGAGATGTTGAAATGGAGATAAAAAAAGAGGAGCAGCAGCCACTCCATCATCATCAAAATGAAACTGAAAATTGTATTCCTGAGATCCAGAGTGATGCTCCAAAATCAGGTTTGAAGCGGAATCATGAATTGGAAGCAGGGCCATCGGATCATATGGATGAGAAATGCAACGAAGAAGAGTCTGCAACAGCTCTGATACTGAGTTTTACAGGCTTGGACTCGGTTCCTTCAGAAACCAACCTGAACAGGATATTTGGCCGGTATGGGTCATTGGAGGAGTTGCAGACGAAAGTGATGAAGAACAGCTGCAGTGCCAGAGTTGTGTTTAAGCGACGTGCGGACGCGGAGATCGCCTTCAGCAGTGCTGGGAAGTTTAGAATCTTTGGACCTTCACTGGTGAGTTACCGTCTCAAGTATCTGGCTCCTTTGCGGAGGAAACCTGCTACTACTCGGAAGAACAACAAGCGAAGCAAGAAAGATTGTTCATCTGCGGATGGGGATGCGGCCTGATGCTATGGTCTGGTTAATTGGCTTGGAACCTGAAGTCAGGTAGCTTCGGCTCCATGGTTTCTTTTTAGTTTTGTTGAGCAGCTTGTGTTTGTGGTTTTCTGTGTACATTTTGAATGTTTTTTTTTTACAGATTATGAAGCTGGTTCTGTTATCGAATTTGAAAATTCCTTTGTAAATAAAAAGGGGGAAAAGAAAATTCCTTGCGGATCAACTTAGAACCTTATTTTATCATGTCACTTTAAAAAGTGATATTTCGTAAGTTTACAACATACATTCAAATATAAGAAATTGTTTAAAAATCATGTTTCTATTATAAAAAACACATTTATATTTAACATAAGACACATGGTGGTAAAAGGGCAAGAATACATGCAAACCTCGTGAATAACTAAAAAAAAATAGATGAGTTTTAAAGATAACAAACATACAATTTTCTCCACATGGAAATATAAACAATCTCGATTTCTGGTAAAGAAACTTTTACCTTTACATCCCACTTCCATCAAAGCACTTTAACTTCCTATATAATAAACACAATCCTTTTAATCACTTATTTCACAACTTTATTCATATCTAGTGCCTTTTACACACTTCAATTATAATCATTCCTTACACGTATATTAGTTATTTATTTTCATTATCAAATTTAGTAATATTGATTATTTCATACAAGTTTTGTAATGACGATATCAATCCTTGTTCTTTGATAATAAGTTCATCATTCCTAGATTAGTTAAGATAGTGAAATCATTTTGTTTTAGTGATTTATGTAGTCGCATGATCATTTGATAGAAGGTATGAGTATGTTTAACGAGAATGGAATCCATCACATCACGAGCATGTTTCAGGTAATTAATCGATAACCAAGAGTTACTTTATAATTATTGTTTATTTTTGCGTCATCCTTCTAGAACCATATTCATGACATATATTACTCCTTAATATCATATATTCCTAAAATTGATGTCTTGATACTTATTCACAGTGAAAATGATGATGTTGGTATAACATCGTTTCATATAGGTGGTTGAACCGAGCCAAACAAGAATCTGTTATACTAATGAATGATTAAGATTTTAGAATTCTATATTAGGAATATCATTTTCACATAATCATAATGATGTTAATAAAACATCATTAGAGTGGAGAATAAGATTTATAAAGAGTTCATATGAGAAGACGATTGAAAAAGTTGGAGATGAACTTAGATACTTGATCAATTCACTCCTCTAAACGGGTACCTTCAGAATGAAGGATTTTGGCTTCCTTCTTGGGACCAAAGGTTTCCAAACATGTACTATGGATTCGGGAGAGGCAAAATGGGTAGGGATTCATGAGAGCACCAAATACAAAGAGTGGTTTGGGAGGGGTTCTTTTATAAGTGAGTTTTGAGTGACATTTTCATAAATATCAATTCCTTAATGTATAAGGTTGTCATTTTGAAAAAGGAAAGTGGATCCAAAGTGGACAAATAATGAAGATGGGCCATGCATCCCCTCATCCACACAATTTAGAGATAAGGTTATAAATATTTCAGGTTTTTACCTATTTAACTCATTTTACATTTACCGTGGTAACTCAATTTTTACCTTGATAATTTATTTGTATGTCTAAAAATGAAATTGACCTTCTTACCCAATTTTAACATGTTGATTACAAATTTGAACTCCAATTAATCTAATTCAATTTCAAAATATTAGAAATTTTACTTTCAATTGAAAACTTAACATATAAAAAAAACTATTTGTATAGAAAAATGTCTTTTTAAACATTAGATGTTCTAAATATTATGTCATATCAATTATTAATGAAATAAGTGTTAATATAATTGTTTATACATTGGAAAATTATATCAGATTCATCAATTAAAAGTAATAAGTTTAATTTAGAAAAATACACAACACTTAAAAAAAAGTTCTTAAAAATAAAAAACTTGTTTTTTAACATTAAAATATTTTAACCACGTCCCATTAAAATTAATTATTTATTTTCCAACCATTCAATTTTATCAATATATTGATATTAAAATGGTTCTTTTAATTTTATAAACACAACAAATCATTTTTTTAAAATAATAATAATAATAATAATATGTAAGGAATAATAAAAAAAATAATATAAAATATTTAAATTAAATATTATCTTTTTATTTCATTTCAAAATTATTTATTATTATATTATTTTCAATTACACAACTTCAATGTACCCATTGGATATACCCAACAACCATATATCCAACAACCATATTGACAAGTTTCGATTGATCGTTATATGATCTTTAACCACAGAAGTAAACCCAAAAACAATACGATCTATCTTCAAGAATTCAACATGCTAAAATTATTGTAAAAAAAAGCATACCTACAATGCGTTTACTGTAGCCTCCATCTTCTATATTCAATGGAGTGTGTTTGAGGAAAATCACCAGAGCAACAAATGTAAGCTTCCTACCTTCGAGGTGTTTACACTGACCATTGGATCCACAAATGTCTCGTGGGGATACTCGAACTCTCGAAGGGATGCTAGCACCTTCTCAAGAGAGATAAAATGAGGCTTTGAGAAGAATAGAGTTTTATCAGCTTTGCATGAAACCGACGATCATCAAAACGCTGAATTAATGCGATCAGCTCAGACACCCACAACGAAGAGATCCCATTCTCTTTATATAGGTGAAGCATGATGTAAAGACCCGCAAATTTCAAGAAAATTTTTTTCTTAATTTTCTTTGGAATTTTTCAAGAGCGCAGCTTCAGACGACACCTGATTCCGAGGCCCGGTGTGCCCGGAATCAATTTCCGAAGTTTGGCTCGGGTACGTTCAGTGAACGGACGAGCGGGTTTTTCTATCTTTTGAACCGGTGCCCGGAATCGAATTCTGAGGGCACCGATGAAATCGCAGCGCCGATATTTGCTTAGAAACGCCTCTTCCGGAGTTGCGTTTGCTCAGACGTGGTTTTTAAATTTTGCGGCTTTAAGTCAGAAATAAAATAAAGTTTGTGCGACAACTTTATTTTATTTCACTTAAGCTGCTTGGAAGCCACTTGAAGCCACTTAAAGGCGGCTTGAACTGAGTTGAACTGGATAGGATGCTATCCAGAAATATCCTACCCCCTTGGTAGGATATTTGTGAGGCAGGGCCCGCACGAGCCCCGCCGTTTCTTTCGCTAAGTAACGCACCCGCGAAAACCCGTCAAGGTAACTGAAAAGTCAACCGACGCGTTTTCTTTAATTCTTAACAGACCATTTAATTGGGCGGTTTATTTCGTGAATTAAATGGACTGTTTCTTTCGTGAATTAAATGGACTGTTTCTTTCGTGAATTAAATGGGTCGTTTCTTTCGAATTGATGGATCGTTTCTTAACCGGTTTCGTGTGTTGGCATGTTTATAAAATAAGACCAACCTAAAAATCCTTTGAAAGGATTTGAGAGGATCTTGTTTCTTCATCTCCCCGCGAAGAACGCGAAGAACGCGAAGAACGCGAAGAACGCGAAGAACGCCGGTGACCGAAATTCGACGACGCACACCGAGATCTGCGACGTCGACGAGCTTTACCCGCGACGTTCTTCGGCGACGCCTCTTCTTCCGCAGCCGATCCTCGTTCGGCAACTAAGGTTAGAACCGGATCGTTAATTCTCCCTTTTTAATTTCATGGCAACGGATTTAATTAATTAAATCCGTTTGTTCTTGATCCGGAGATTGGCGACGCGACGCCGGATACCGCGACGACGCGACGATCCCCCTTCTTCCGCGACGAGCAATCCCGCGACGATCCCTCGTTCGGCAACGACAGCTGCGAGGTAAGGGTTGATTTGGAATATTTTCCTTTCCCGTGATTTTATTTCTTTTAAAATAAGGAACCGATCACGGAACAATTTTAAATTTATTTAAAATTGTTGATTTGGTCGTTTCTTGTTTCTCCCGTTGTTTATGACTAACGCGGAGGGTGCGGGTCTAACGAACAAGACCCGACAACCCTTCGCCGATCTTCCTTTTTGTGCGGATTTGGCGGGCGACGGCAAAAGCACGACGCAAGGGCCATTTGTTGATTCCGCAGTGAAGGACGCGTCCCGGGAGGAACAATGACGCAGACGGGAGGCAAAACGGGCCACCGGAGCAACTCCGGCGGCCCGCGGAAGGGGGCGGCGGCGAACCGCCGGACCGCGTCCGCGGTCCGGCCACCCAGCACGCGGCCCGCGCGGGCCGCGTTTCTCCAAAGCCGCGGGGTTGACCTGCGGCGGCTCACTCGGCCGCTCGGCCGAGGCCGAGCCGGCCGGTCCGGTCGGCCGAGGCCGAGCCGGCCGGTCCGGTCGGCCGGGCCGCGCCCAGGCCGGACCGGACCCGGCCTAGCCGGGCCGGGTCGGGCCGACCCGGTTCGGCCGACCCAGGGGGGGGTTCGGGCCGGGTCACCCCGGGCCCAGAACCCCCGTTTCGGGCCCTCTTCGGCCTTTCGCCCATATCTTGGGCCTGAGACCTCCGATTGACGAACCGTCAGCGGCTACGCGATCCTTGGATCGAGACGGTCGTTTCGGTATATTATACTCAAGGTTTCGGAAGACTTTGGGTTTGGCCGGGTTGGTTCGTACACGAAACCAACCGGGCCCTCGGAGCGGAAACACTCATAACTTGAGCTACGGACGTCCGATCGACGTACCGTCAGCTGTGGTAGTTTCCTCTAAGTGAGACAGAACTTTTGGCATACTCCGCCCGAGGATCGGATACAGGCGGAGTACGGTCGGGTTGGTTTTACTCTAAAAACCAACCGGGCCCCTGGGACGAAAATGCCAATAACTCTCAGACCGGGCGTCCGATTGACGCGCCGTCTGTTGCGTTGAGATCCTGTTGTCGATACGGAACTTTTGGATACATCAACTTCGGACTACGTGTCAGTTGATGTATCAGCCTCTCGGCTCGTGGAGCGGACCCTCCTAAACGAGCTCGCTATGTGCGGGAACCCTAGCGCTGGCTGTGACTTCGACGGCAGAGCAGAGATCCTCCGTGGACTGCGACGACGGCAGAGCAGAGATCCTCCGTGGACTGCGACGACGGCAGAGCAGAGATCCTTCGTGGACTGCGGCGACGACTGTGCAGAGATCCTCAGTGGACTGCGTCGACTACTGCACTCAGCGATCCTACGTGGATCAGTGCTACAGGTTCTGTGTGAGCCCGATCCTATGTGGGTCCTTACTACCGGTTCTGTGTGAGCCATTGCCTACAGGTTCTGTGTGAGCCCGATCCTATGTGGGTCTTTTGCGGGGGTTAGTACCTATCGATCCTTCGTGGGTCCGACGACTTAGATGGATCAGTGATCATCTTTGACGTCATCTGAAAAAGTATACCTGGTTGAGCTGAATCTTATGTTACTCTCCTTTGTGGATTGTGTTGAACTATCCTATGTGGATTTACTGTTTACTCTCCTTGTGGATTTGAGTCTTGCTTTCCTTTGTGGATTGAGTTGTTCTTGAGCTCGTGAGCAGAGCTAGAATTGGGGACTTAGGTATATGTATGGGCATATACCTAAGTCGAGTCAGATGTTACTTCGTGATTGCATCTTTCTTTTGTGCTATATCCTTTGTGGATTTCGGGAGACCTTCGGGGGTCTCGGGGTCCTTACTGAGTAGCTTGTACTCACCCCTGCACGGGCTATGCCCGCACCTTGTTGTGTTGGTTGCAGACGACGGACAGCGCTGATCACGGTTGGGGCGTGGAGCAGGACGGTACCTGGAGGTGGACCACTGGGCGGGACGTGCTCGGAGCGGACGTGGGACCCGAGGAGCCTGGAGGCTATCTGTACCCACCCTTCAGGTGGGATTGCCAGTGGACGACACGAGGCCGCCGTCTTTTCTTCAGTTGCTGTACTTTACCCTTTTCAGTTGTACTTTACAGTTGGGCTTGTATTCCGGCCCCCTTTACTTTTCTGCACTTTACTTTCCGCTTGCTGACTCTGTGTGGTTGTTACTTATAAAGGCAATGCCTTCCCTGTTTACTGGGATTTTACGCCTTGGTGCTAGTCGCCAGCCCCTGACCTATGGAAGGCGGGCTTGGGGTAGTCACGGCACGGGCCCCGAGGACGGGTCGTGACAAATTGGTATCAGAGGTGGTCGGTTCTACCGCAGACTCTGATCGTCTTTTCTTTCTATGTGAAGCAATAGTGTTTAGTGTATTGAGTGTGGTTATCAGTTCAGGGAGCCCAGTGTTGGTGTGGCGGCCGACGTATCCGTACACCAGGACCCTGACTCCTGATTTCCGACTTAATGCATGAAAACATTGATTGCGTGTGTGTTCCAAGTTTTCTTTGTGATTACTTGTGTCAGCTCACCGGGTATACTGATCTGCTTTATGAAAGTCTCAAGTTTTCCTTGTGATTACTTGTGCCAGCTCACCAGGTATACTGTTCTGACTATGGTGATCTTGTTCTCCTTTTCAGGATGGCCCCGCGACGACAGCCAGCTAGGGTTCCGAGTGTAGGGCGCGACGGCAGCCCACCGAGCGACGAGGCCTCGGTGCAGGGCCCTTTGCCAGCAGTGGCACCGGCGGTAGTTTTACCCGCCGAGCCACCGATGCTACCAGTACCAGACGCTGACGATGCACGTCGCCTCAGGGCACTGCATGAGTTTCAGAGCCAGCGACCGCCCAGGTTTCGCGGTGAGGCGGACCCCCAGGCCGCCGAGGACTGGCTAGAGGCGGTGGTACGGATCTTTAGGCTAGTGAGGACACCAGCGGATCTCATGGTGATCCTCGCGGTGAGCCTCCTGCAGGCGGCGGCGGGACGATGGTGGAGCTTGATGCTCCAGGTTCACGATGAGGCATCCTTGCTCTGGGCGGACTTCGAGAGCCTCTTCCGCTCTGAGTTCGTCCCGGCCACCCTCCGAGCGGTGCGCATCCAGGAGCTTCTCCAGCTGCGCCAGGGCAGCATGACGGTCGCTCAGTACGCGGCGAGGTTCACTGACCTATCTCGCTACTCGACCGACATGGTACGAGACCCCTTCTTCCGGGCCCGGACCTTCGAGCAGGGCTTGCGACAGGAGATTCGGGCGTCGCTGATCTCCCTCAGCATTCCGACCCAGGCGGGAGTGCTGGAGCGAGCCCTCCTGATCGAGAGCTTCCTGGCAGAGCCTTCTTCAGCGGCGAGACCTAGCGCAGGGCGGCAGGTAGCTGAGTCTTCGGCAGCAGGTAGCCGACGGATGACTCTCGGGTCCAGGCAGACCAGACCCCCACGCAGACGGCCTCAGGACACCGGCTCAGCAGTGCGAGGCACACATCGGAGTGCCAGCCTTCCGAGAGGCAGGCTGTGCTACTCCTGCGGCGGGCAGGGTCACATGGCTCGTGACTGCCCGACTCGCCGATCAGAGGAGCAGCAGACGGTGGAGGGGCCACCCAGGCAGAGGCAGAGGGTCGACCGTGGCGGTCCGCAGGGAGGAGGCGGACGAGGCAGAGGAGCTGGCCGAGCAGCGGGTGGTGGGCGACGCTTCCAGGCTCTACCCCCACCACCACCAGGAGGGCCACCTCGACCACAGGGAGCTGGCGGGCAGGGACAGGCCCAGCTCCAGGCAGTGGAGGCCTACGACCCCGACATGCCAGAGATGATTCGAGGTACGATCTGTGTCTATTCCACCCTTGCTGCAGTGCTTATAGACACAGGAGCGAGTCACTCTTTCATAGCCTCTGCCCTTGTTCGGAGCTCGGAGATTCCGACTGAGCCGTTGGCTCGATCCTTACGGCTAGAGACTCCTACGGGAGCAGACTCGACGATTACGCACTGGTGCCGGCAGTGTGAGCTTACTCTAGGAGGCGAGAGCTTCGGCTGGGATCTCCTTGTAGCGGCGTCGAGGCCTTACGACGTCATCTTGGGCATGGATTGGCTATCCACGGTTCATGCCCAGATCGACTGTTTTAGGCGCAAGGTGCGATGTGTTCGCACCGACGGGAGCAGGTTTACCTTCACCGGCGAGAAGGGAACCTTTGCAGCACAAGATGGACTTCCGCGGAGGAGAGTGCAGCCCATCTCTCATCAGTTGGCTAGCCTCATCCTAGGAGCAGTGGACGTGCGGAGTCCGGCTTTTCCTGCAGTGGTGGACCAGTACGTGGACGTCTTTCCCGACGACGTTCCAGGGCTACCTCCTCGTAGAGAGGTAGACTTTTACATCGACTTGTACCCCGGGACAGCCCCGATATCTACTCCAGCATATCGGATGGCCCCCGCCGAGCTTCGAGGGCTGCGGGTACAGTTGGAGGACTTGCAGAGCAAGGGGTTTATCCGACCCAGTGTTTCACCCTGGGCTTCCCCGATTTTGTTCGCCAAGAAGGCGGACGGGAGCTTGCGACTGTGTGTCGACTATCGTCGCCTGAACCAGGTGACAGTGAGGAACAGGTATCCGCTGCCACGGATTGATGACCTCTTCGATCAGCTCAAGGGAGCGCGGTGGTTCTCGAAGATAGACCTCCGGTCAGGCTATCATCAGCTCAGAGTTCGAGACGAGGACGTGCAGAAGACGGCCTTCAGGTGTCGGTATGGCCATTATGAGTTCTTGGTTATGCCGTTCGGTGTAACCAATGCACCAGCAGTGTTCATGAGCCTCATGAACAGGATCTTCCAGCCATACCTTGACCGATTTGTCGTGGTCTTCATTGACGACATTTTGGTATACTCGACGACTGAGGAGGAGCATGCCTACCACCTGCGAGTTGTGCTAGACACTCTCCGAGAGCACCAGCTTTATGGCAAGCTCTCAAAATGCCAGTTCTGGTTACGTGAGGTCCACTTCTTGGGGCACGTCATCTCTGAGGCGGGAGTTGCAGTGGATCCCGCGAAGATCGAGGCAGTGCTAGCTTGAGAGCCACCCAGGAGCGTGACGGAGGTGCGGAGCTTCTTGGGCCTAGCCGGATACTATCGGAGATTTGTGCCAGACTTCTCCAGAGTTGCGGCACCACTCTCAGCCTTGACGAAGAAGGGGAAACCCTTCGTGTGGTCAGATAGATGTCAGCAGAGCTTCCAGGAGCTGAGGCAGAGATTGACCAGCGCACCTATCTTGAGGTTGCCTGAGGAGGGAGTTGGATACGTAGTTTACTGCGATGCATCAGGGACTGGACTCGGGTGCGTCCTGATGCAGGAGCGGGCCGTGATCGCCTACGGATCACGTCAGTTGAGGCCGCATGAGCAGAACTACGCCACTCATGACCTGGAGTTAGCAGCAGTGGTCTTCGCTCTGAAGACTTGGCGGCACTATCTGATGGGCGAGCGCTTCACAGTCTTTTCTGACCACCAGAGTCTCAGGTATATCTTCTCTCAGAAGGACCTGAACCTGAGACAGCGGAGATGGCTTGAGTTCCTCCAGGACTATGACTTTGAGATAGTCTATACTCCTGGGAAGGGGAACGTGGTAGCCGATGCCCTCAGCAGGAGGACGGGCATTCAGCTACTTGAGGAGGCGACGGAGCAGCTAGCCTCCTTACGGATATCCTTCGTGGATAGAGACGGAGCAGCCTTTCTTCAGTCTCTCACAGTCTCTCCTCCACTTCTACAGCGGGTCAGAGAGGCTCAGCGTGAGGACGCTGACTGTGAGACCCGGCGTGCACTGATATCCTCAGGTCAGGCGCCTGATGGTTTCTCCCTTGGAGCAGAGCACGACATCCTTTTCAGAGGACGTGCCTTCGTACCAGTCGCTTTACGAGAGGAGGTGTTGAGAGAGTTTCACACTTCTCCCTTGGCGGTGCATCCCGGAGTGGCGAAGATGTACCAGGATCTCAGACGACAGCACTGGTGGCCGGGCATGAAGAAAGCTGTGGCAGAGTTCGTTTCACGATGCCTCACCTGCCAGCAGGTGAAGGCAGAGCATCAGGTACCAGCAGGCTTGGTACAGCCCTTGGAGGTCCCAGAGTGGAAGTGGGACGGCATATCTATGGACTTCGTGACTGGACTTCCACGCACTTCCAGAGGTCACGACTCCATTTGGGTGATTGTCGACCGACTCACCAAGTCGGCACACTTCTTACCCATCAGAGAGCAGGGCTCAGTGGAGAGCTTGGGACGTCTTTACGTCCAGGAGATCGTACGGCTTCACGGTGTGCCATCGTCTATCGTCTCCGATCGAGATGCTCGTTTCACTTCCCGGCTTTGGAAGGGGTTGCAGGAGGCGTTCGGGACGCGACTCCATCTGAGCACAGCCTTCCACCCTTAGACGGATGGTCAGACGGAGAGGACCATACAGACACTCGAGGACATGCTCCGTGTATGTGTTCTCGACTTTGGTCGCAGCTGGGAGGACCACCTACCCTTGGTGGAGTTCGCGTACAACAACAGCTACCACTCCACCATCGGGATGGCACCATACGAGGCGTTGTACGACAGACCCTGCAGATCACCGTTGTGCTGGACAGACCCTGGGGAGTCAGCACTCGTGGGACCAGAGATGGTCCGAGCCACGACAGAGAAGGTCCAGATCATCCAGGAGAGGATGAGGACAGCTCAGAGCCGGCAGAAGTCATATGCTGACAGGAGGCGGAGGCCACTAGAGTTCGAGGATGGCGACCACGTCTTTTTGCGTGTCTCACCTCGACGTGGTTTACGGAGATTTGGCCGAGGCGGCAAGTTGTCTCCACGCTTCATCGGGCCTTTCCAGGTCCTCAGCAGGATAGGAGAGGTGGCTTATCGCCTGGCTCTACCACCTCAGTTGCACCGGGTGCACGACGTCTTCCACGTGTCTCAGCTGAGGAGATACGTGCACGACCCGACGCACATCATCGACTTTGGGGAGCTGGACGTGGACGATGGGGCGACTTTTGCGGAGGTCCCAGTGGAGATCGAGGATCGACAGGAGCGGGTCCTACGTGGGCGGTCGATTCCTCTTGTGCGCGTCAGATGGCAGCACAGGAACCTCCAGGAGAGCACTTGGGAGCGGGAGGCTCAGATGCGTGCTCAGTACCCCCATTTGTTCCCCTAGTTATTGATGTATCTTTACGGGGACGTAAAGCCCTGAGGTGGGAGTAATGTAAAGACCCGAAAATTTCAAGGAAATTTTTTTCTTAATTTTCTTTGGAATTTTTCAAGAGCGCAGCTTCAGACGGCACCTGATTCCGAGGCCCGGTGTGCCCGGAATCAATTTCCGAAGTTTGGCTCGGGTACGTTCAGTGAACGGACGAGCGGGTTTTTCTATCTTTTGAACCGGTGCCCGGAATCGAATTCTGATGGCACCGATGAAATCGCAGCGCCGGTATTTGCTTAGAAACGCCTCTTCCGGAGTTGCGTTTGCTCAGACGTGGTTTTTAAATTTTGCGGCTTTAAGTCAGAAATAAAATAAAGTTTGTGCGACAACTTTATTTTATTTCACTTAAGCTGCTTGGAAGCCACTTGAAGCCACTTAAAGGCGGCTTGAACTGAGTTGAACTGGATAGGATGCTATCCAGAAATATCCTACCCCCTTGGTAGGATATTTGTGAGGCAGGGCCCGCACGAGCCCCGCCGTTTCTTTCGCTAAGTAACGCACCCGCGAAAACCCGTCAAGGTAACTGAAAAGTCAACCGACGCGTTTTCTTTAATTCTTAACAGACCATTTAATTGGGCGGTTTATTTCGTGAATTAAATGGACTGTTTCTTTCGTGAATTAAATGGATTGTTTCTTTCGTGAATTAAATGGGTCGTTTCTTTCGAATTGATGGATCGTTTCTTAACCGGTTTCGTGTGTTGGCATGTTTATAAAATAAGACCAACCTAAAAATCCTTTGAAAGGATTTGAGAGGATCTTGTTTCTTCATCTCCCCGCGAAGAACGCGAAGAACGCGAAGAACGCGAAGAACGCGAAGAACGCCGGTGACCGAAATTCGACGACGCACACCGAGATCTGCGACGTCGACGAGCTTTACCCGCGACGTTCTTCGGCGACGCCTCTTCTTCCGCAGCCGATCCTCGTTCGGCAACTAAGGTTAGAACCGGATCGTTAATTCTCCCTTTTTAATTTCATGGCAACGGATTTAATTAATTAAATCCGTTTGTTCTTGATCCGGAGATTGGCGACGCGACGCCGGATACCGCGACGACGCGACGATCCCCCTTCTTCCGCGACGAGCAATCCCGCGACGATCCCTCGTTCGGCAACGACAGCTGCGAGGTAAGGGTTGATTTGGAATATTTTCCTTTCCCGTGATTTTATTTCTTTTAAAATAAGGAACCGATCACGGAACAATTTTAAATTTATTTAAAATTGTTGATTTGGTCGTTTCTTGTTTCTCCCGTTGTTTATGACTAACGCGGAGGGTGCGGGTCTAACGAACAAGACCCGACAACCCTCCGCCGATCTTCCTTTTTGTGCGGATTTGGCGGGCGACGGAAAAAGCACGACGCAAGGGCCATTTGTTGATTCCGCAGTGAAGGACGCGTCCCGGGAGGAACAATGGCGCAGACGGGAGGCAAAACGGGCCACCGGAGCAACTCCGGCGGCCCGCGGAAGGGGGCGGCGGCGCGGGTCGCCGGCGCGGCGGCGCCGGCGACCGGAGGCGGCGGCGCCCGGCGCGCCGCCGGAGGAGTCCGCCGCGGCCGAGCCGCGGCGGCGGCGAACCGCCGGACCGCGTCCGCGGTCCGGCCACCCAGCACGCGGCCCGCGCGGGCCGCGTTTCTCCAAAGCCGCGGGTTTGACCCGCGGCGGCTCACTCGGCCGCTCGGCCGAGGCCGAGCCGGCCGGTCCGGTCGGCCGGGCCGCGCCCAGGCCGGACCGGACCCGGCCGAGCCGGGTCGGGCCGACCCGGTTCGGCCGACCCGGGGGGGGGGGGGGGGGGGTTCGGGCCGGGTCGCCCCGGGCCCAGAACCCCCGTTTCGGGCCCTCTTCGGTCTTTCGCCCATATCTTGGGCCTGGGACCTCCGATTGACGAACCGTCAGCGGCTACGCGATCCTTGGATCGAGACGGTCGTTTCGGTATATTATACTCAAGGTTTCAGAAGACTTTGGGTTTGGCCGGGTTGGTTCGTACACGAAACCAACCGGGCCCTCGGAGCGGAAACGCTCATAACTTGAGCTACGGACGTCCGATCGACGTACCGTCAGCTGTGGTAGTTTCCTCTAAGTGAGACGGAACTTTTGGCATACTCCGCCCGAGGATCGGATACAGGCGGAGTACGGTCGGGTTGGTTTTACTCTAAAAACCAACCGGGCCCCTGGGACGAAAATGCCAATAACTCTCAGACCGGGCGTCCGATTGACGCGCCGTCTGTTGCGTTGAGATCCTGTTGTCGATACGGAACTTTTGGATACATCAACTTCGGACTACGTGTCAGTTGATGTATCAGCCTCTCGGCTCGTGGAGCGGACCCTCCTAAACGAGCTCGCTATGTGCGGGAACCCTAGCGCTGGCTGTGACTTCGACGGCAGAGCAGAGATCCTCCGTGGACTGCGACGACGGAAGAGCAGAGATCCTCCGTGGACTGCGACGACGGCAGAGCAGAGATCCTTCGTGGACTGCGGCGACGACTGTGCAGAGATCCTCAGTGGACTGCGTCGACTACTGCACTCAGCGATCCTACGTGGATCAGTGCTACAGGTTCTGTGTGAGCCCGATCCTATGTGGGTCCTTACTACCGGTTCTGTGTGAGCCATTGCCTACAGGTTCTGTGTGAGCCCGATCCTATGTGGGTCTTTTGCGGGGGTTAGTACCTATCGATCCTTCGTGGGTCCGACGACTTAGATGGATCAGTGATCATCTTTGACGTCATCTGAAAAAGTATACCTGGTTGAGCTGAATCTTATGTTACTCTCCTTTGTGGATTGTGTTGAACTATCCTATGTGGATTTACTGTTTACTCTCCTTGTGGATTTGAGTCTTGCTTTCCTTTGTGGATTGAGTTGTTCTTGAGCTCGTGAGCAGAGCTAGAATTGGGGACTTAGGTATATGTATGGGCATATACCTAAGTCGAGTCAGATGTTACTTCGTGATTGCATCTTTCTTTTGTGCTATATCCTTTGTGGATTTCGGGAGACCTTCGGGGGTCTCGGGGTCCTTACTGAGTAGCTTGTACTCACCCCTGCACGGGCTATGCCCGCACCTTGTTGTGTTGGTTGCAGACGAAGGACAGCGCTGATCACGGTTGGGGCGTGGAGCAGGACGGTACCTGGAGGTGGACCACTGGGCGGGACGTGCTCGGAGCGGACGTGGGACCCGAGGAGCCTGGAGGCTATCTGTACCCACCCTTCAGGTGGGATTGCCAGTGGACGACACGAGACCACCGTCTTTTCTTCAGTTGCTGTACTTTACCCTTTTCAGTTGTACTTTACAGTTGGGCTTGTATTCCGGCCCCCTTTACTTTTCTGCACTTTACTTTCCGCTTGCTGACTCTGTGTGGTTGTTACTTATAAAGGCAATGCCTTCCCTGTTTACTGGGATTTTACGCCTTGGTGCTAGTCGCCAGCCCCTGGCCTATGGAAGGCGGGCTTGGGGTAGTCACGGCACGGGCCCCGAGGACGGGTCGTGACACATGACGCTCCAACTCATCTCGTGCATTACTACTTGTTGGGTGCAACATTCATTAAACACATCAATGAATAAATAGAAAGATTGGATGAACCATCACTTTGTTTATAAACTGATGAAATTCCGTGGGTGAAGTGGCAGTGCACACGCTGCATCGCATGCAACAGTTTGAATATGCATCTCATGCATATTTAATAATAATATATATATATATATATATTACATTTATTATACATGCATCACATGCATGTTTTTTAAGTTCACTTTCAAAAATCTCTCACTTGCAGTTAAAATCCACAAGGACTTAGTACCAAACTTCATAGCTCTTTGTGAATCCATCCAATATCTTTTGGACACAGTTTCATCAAACTCTCTTCATTTTGAACAAACACTTTGTCCAAAACATTATCCTTATCCAAGGGCCTAATTATGTGACCCTGCGAGCCTTAGCAGCGTTGACATCAAATATGAAATCTCTATTTCAGAGATGTAAGCAAAGAGAAACCTCTAGTGAAGTATTGGTGTTACTCAAGCTATTAACAGGTCTAATGTGATCTCCATAAAAAATACTCATATCTCTATATGAACATGTCCACCACAATATGTGTCATGACCCGAACCATCAGGGCCTACCTAGCTGGTGGTAAGCCGAGTGTGGCACCCCAAGCCTGCCTCCAATAGGTTAGGGGCTAGTGACTAGCACCGAGTAGACATATCACACACATGAGAGACCTTAGTTTAAGGTACCTATACACACACACATCTCCAACCACTAATACAGTGCTAAAAGGTAAGATGCAACTGATAGAAAAATTCATGCATACAACTATATCCCACATCAAAGTACGATACAAGTATGGGGAATCATAAAGGGACAAATACAAACCGACCAAAACTATAAAGGGTCCAACCTACTAGAAAGGAGGGGACTGTTGTCAAATGCAACACTTGGAACCAACCACAGTATGTCTACCTCAACTATGCTCCACCTTCTCTTGTCCCACCTAGGACTTTTTTGTAAGGCCTATTGTCTGTATAAGATACGACATGTTTGTGCAGAGCCCGTGCAGAGGTGAGTATAAATAAACCCAGTAGGATACCCCAAAATCACCAAACATAAAACATCAATACAGAGGGGTCACTCATCACCAAGAAGGTATGTCAATTAGAATGGGAGACTATAGAAACAATAACCCATATATACTTGAGATAGACACCAAGTCTCAAAGTAAGGTCACAACCATACTGCTAGCCTAAGATTTTGCTCGAGGCGTCAAGGTAATGCTCATTCGGGAGAACTCACTCCTTGAGTCTTGTTAACACTAATGAAACTCATCTGACATGTCATACTCATTGGGTCTTTCCATAAAGAAGAACATGCTATAACTTAGAAGATATCAATACAAAAATAGAGAATCGCACCCAGGGCCTATGGGGGACACCTGGCCCTACCTAGAGTAAACTCACTAGGATGGGGTTCACATTCCCTAGAAGCCAATAATGGAATTCCTGACCCAACCTAGGAAAAAATGATAGAGGATCACACCTTAGGCCACACAGAGGGATACCTGGCTCTATATGAGACTAACCCATAGAGGGGATCACTCGTCTTATGCTCAGGATGAGATGCATCACTGTACCCTCATAGGGATGGACCAAAAGAATGCACCCTATATATACCAGTCTAAACTGAAGAGATACATGCCTCAAGCTACCCTAGTAAAAGTACACAGTGTGTACTGAGAGTACACGGCATGTCCCGCTAAGTCTGGACCCACCTGTGTCCATTCCCATGTTCATCAGTCTGTGCTCGTGTATTCTAGCCATGCCCATGTACACTAGCCATGCCCGTGTACTTGACGGTGCCCGAGTACCTGATCGTGCCCATGTACATTGGTCATGCAGTGTACTCTAGTTGTGTCTGTGCCTGCATACCCCTGGGGTACACACCGAGTCACCGACACCGAGTCACACGTCATGTGGATAGTCCACATGGCGTGTGATATTTAACTCTGTGTGGAACCCTAGCCGCCACAAAAAAGGAACTACACGTTGTGTGTGTTCTTCCGAAGTACATGCCATGTATGTCAGGATTTTCCAAAAACTCCCATTTGTTCTACGCGTATTTACCCACACCACTACCACCTTCTATCCAGCCACAAAACCCACCAAGGAACTCAGATCTAGGGTTGACTGAACCCAAATCATCATCGATGACCAGATTTTGGCCACCCAACCAGTGTACGGATCATCCCCATCGCATCACACCGCTGAACGCCGAAACCCACGAACGAAGAACACTCAATCCGTTCCATGATCCATGTTTGATCCCTTACCACACCACTACAAATATGACCTTTATCAACGTTAGAAAAAGGGATTAATAGCGCTAAAAAAAGCGATGTTAATCGAGTCGAAGATAGGAGGTCCTTTTTATCAGCGCTAAAAAAGCGATGATGCTTGACCCACCCTATCAACGTTAGGTGGACCCCCTCGCACTCTCCCGCATGCTGCCCTTTCCCGTGTCATCCCCCACATGCCCGCGCGCCCCTCCCTGCTTCTACCCGAACTCGAACCCGCGGCCTCCCCCCTTGCGCGTCTACACCTTTACCACTAAGCCATTTCGTTTTTTCTCTATTTAATGATAAATCTATTTATTTATATATATAGTTATATTTATTCATATATTAATATAGATTCATATTAATATAAATATATTTAGTTATATTAATACATATATATTTATTCATATATATATATATATATTAGTATATTAGTATATATTTATATATATATATAGTTATATTTATTCGTATATTAATATAGATTCATATTAATATAAATATATTTAGTTATATCAACACATATATATTTATTCATATATTAATATATATTTATTTATTCGTATATTAATTTATATATATATATATTAGTTATAATTTTTTATCTGTATATTTATTTGTATATTAATATATATTTATAAGATTAGTTTTAAATACATTTATAAACTATGTTTTTTATGTGTGTTTATAAATAAATAAATAAATACATATATACAACACACACACACACACATTTATGAATAAATACATATATATGTGTATTTGAAAAGCCATAGAATGTTAAAACGACCATAAATTCTAATCCAGAAGTCCATTTCAACTTCACAACTAGTAAAATCGAAAAAAATGAAATAATATTCGATATGATATGTGGTACAGGCCTAGCAGACATCTGGATTAGAAGTTATACCTGTTTGAATGTTAAAAAATCAGGGTATCCCGACTAAAAACTCAGTTTTGGAGGCCTTCTGGGCCTTTTTGGGCCTCAAAAAATGTGACCAAAGGTTTCTTTTGATCACTAGCGCGTAGATCTCATCACAAGCTTTGATTTGATATGCTGTAGAGCTCAAACAGACTCCAGATCAAATTTTATGGCCGTTTGAAGTTTGAGTTACATTTTCAACTTATTTTAGATCTTTTATTGATTTTTTTTTGATTTTTTGTGCCTTCAAATTGTTATTAAATGATTATTAATCGATGATAATTAGAAAATTATTAATTAATAATATTTTTTAAAATATTTTAAATCCATTTTCACTAAATTTCTTATATATTAAATGTAATAGTCTATTTATAATTATCTAAAACATATTTAAAAAAACATATATTATATTTATATCAATATAAATATACTTATATAATAACATATTATTTTTCATGATTTTTTTTGAAATATAAACTTTATTAGTGCTAGAAAAAAGCGTTGATAAAGCCCCCTATCAGCGCTACTAAAAAAAGCACTGATAAAGGGGTCCCCTTTATCAGCACTTTTTTTAGCGCTGTTAAAGGGAGGCACCACAGAAACCCAGTTTTGAGATAGTGCCACACTAAATCACACCTCAATTGGGCTCTCGATACTGAATCTAAATCCATGTAAATGATCTGTTTCCCTTAAAACCGATTGCGTAACAATTGGTTTCCAGGTATTTGTCGAACCACCGACTAAATGAAATACCGACAATGAACACATTGAGAATAAGGGAGAGAATCAAAAAACACAAATGCAATGAATGTTCCTCATCCATTTTTCATGTTGGCCTCAACCCGTTGATGAAGAAAATGTCAAATGAAGGGAATAATCAAGGATCATCAAAACATTATCCATTCCAAATTCTAGGAAGGCAAATCAACACCCATAAATCAATGGCTGACTTGCAAATCAATTTGTTAGAAGAATTGATTTATGTTTGAAAATGGATAATCAAATAGGGTTTAAATATAATGAAAACAATCATCCTACCTCGAGTTTGGATAGATCACTGATGAAGAATGGTTTTACATCGTTTCCATTGGCAAGATTCATGAACACCTTTATTGAAGATAAAAACCTTAGCACATCGATCACAAACCTATGATATCGCTTCCATTTTCCAAAGGCTCTCCTCCACGACTCCTCTAAAATCCCTAGGTTTATGCAACCAACCTTAGTATTTTTCTATAACATGGTTTAAATAGAAGAGATTAGGTCATGGATGATTAAATAATAAATAAATAAATAAATTATTTATCAATTCACCCACAACTAAACTTAAGTTAAACACCTGATGTGCACAAAGGTTATGTCACATCTAGGGTAAAACCCACATTTCAGAATTAATAGCGGTCTCAGATTTCCCATTTGGAAAACTATTTAGTAGATATTCCATTATTTTAGAAAAACTATGCGTGCTTAATAGAATATATTTAATATCTTTACTATATCATTACCATCCCTCCTTAGGCCATGAAATCCCGCATCGACTCAGTGCCTAGCTCTGAAAATATTAATTTAAATATTTCAAGGTTTTACAAGGAAAAACAGAGTTGTTACATTCCTTCCACCTAAGATATTTTCATCCTAAAAAGAAAAAACCTACTAAAAAAGATGAGAATATTGGGATTGTATATGATTTTATTGCTCTTAGGTGCTCTCTTGAAGATTCTCATGCTACCATTGGACATGCACCAAGGGAAGTGGTTGCCCACAAAAGATCTTCTTCTACAAATCCTTGATCCATATCTAGTACTTTGAGAAGGTAGATCTATCCTCGATGTCCATCTCTCCCTAGTCGATAACATGTGGTAGGTCATGTACATACCTCCTCAGTTGCAATACGTGGAAGACATTGCATACTCGGTCTAACTACGGTGATAGGGCTAAGTGGTATGCCACCTCACCAACCCTACATAGCATCTTGAAAGGGTCAATGAATCTATGAGATAACTTTCCACCCCATACAAATCTCTGCAACCCTCACTGAGGTGAGACCTTCAAGAAAACATAGTCTCCATCATCAAACTCCAAAGGCCTCCATCATCGATCTTCATAAGACTTATTATAGATCTGGGTAGTCCTTATCCTCTCCTGGATGATCTGCACCTTCCATGTTGTCACTCACACCAACTCTAGGCCCATGAGTATTAGATCAGTCCAGCATAGTGGTGACCTGAAAGGTCTCCTATACAAGTCCTTGAATGGCTCCATACTGATAGTGTAGTGGTAACTATTTTTATATTAAAACTTCACTAAGGATAGGTGATCCTCCTAACTACAACCAAAGTCTAACATGCAGGTCTAGAGCATGTCCTACATAACCTGAATAGTCCACTTAGTTTGGCCGTCTTTCTAGGGGTGGAATGTCATTCTTAACTATAACCGAGTCCCAAAGGCCTCCTGTAATCCTCTCCCTAATCATGATGTTAAGAGAGCATCATGGTCTAAAATTATTATTAAGGGGACTCCATGGAGTCATACTATCTCTTACACGTAAAGGCATCCCAAGCTTGCAACCGAACTCTACTCTCAGATGACTAGAAAGTGGGATGAATTGGCAAGTTAACCTATGATCACCCAGATAGCATCATGGACTCTATCTATTCATGTAATCCTTGTCACGAAGTCTATAGATATAGCATCCTACTTCCACTCCGACACTTTAAGGGGTTGAGAAAAACCCGCCGGAACCTAACGCTCATCCTTCACCTACTGATAAGTGAGGCATCTAGAGATAAACTCAGCTACACACTTCTTTATCCCTGGGCACCAGAACTAACATCAAAGGTCCTAGTACATATTTGAAACTTCTGGATGTACCGCTAAGGGGGAAGTATGAAACCCCATCACTACCTCCTCTCAAAGTGTCACTGATACCATGGTCCATCCTAAAAAAATGATGACATGCTCCCTACCTTCTTATAATCCATCAGGAGCACGTCCAGTGATATATGAACATGCAAGGTCTCACAATTGATATATCCAAGATGAACCTCCCTAACGTACTGAAGAAGCAGTGGGGTAACAACCATCTACTGGAGGTAAGTTTCACCATCCTTGTCCACTAAGGACAACTGCAATGAGGCTAACTACTCTAACGCTTCGCTTAACAACTACAACGAAGATCTCATACTGAGATAAACTACCACCATGCTCCCCCTTTTAGGAGTATAGACTATCTCAAAGTCATAATCCTAGAGTAACTCTATCCACGACCTCTGTATCAAGTTAATATACTTCTATGAAAATATAAAATTGAGACTCTTTTGGTTATAATTGATGATAAACCACTCACCCATAAGGCAGTGTCGCCACATTTTTAGGGTGAAGACCACCACTACTAGATCTAGATCATGGTTTGCGTAGTTTTGATCATAGGATATCGACTTTCAAGACCCATAGACAATCATTGTCTACCTCTGTATTAGAAAACATCCAAGCCCAGTTCCAGATGCATCAGAGAACACCATATACTTAGTATCCTTTTATAGTAGTCTCATATTGGGGGAGCTCATCAACCTCTACCACAACTCCTAAAAATCATGCCGGCACTTCTATTCCCATATGAAAGGTTTTCCCTTTTAGGTCAAAGCATTCAAGGGAGTCGATATCCTATAGAAAGTAGGCATGGATCTTCAAGATCATCCTACCAACCCAAGGAAGCTCCACACCTCAATCACACTCTTGGGTGGATCCCAAGCTAATACTGCCTCAACCTTTGTCATGTCCATTACTACACCCTCTTCTGAGATGACATGTCTCAAGAAGTGGACCTCTTGAATCCATAACCAAAAATTATAGAGATTCCTATAAAGATGGTACTCTCAAAATTTGTCCAAGACTATCATCAAATGTCTCACGTGCTCCTCATCCAATACTGAGTACACCTGGATTTCGTTGATGAAGACTACCATGAACTGGTTAAAGAAAGGCTAAAAGATCTAGTTCATGAGTCCCATGAACACTGATAGGGAATTCATCTTTCTGAAAAAAATCACCAAGTACTTGTAGTGACCATAGTGACATCATAATGTTGTCTTAGGTATATCCTCAGCTCAAACTCGGAGCTGGTGATAGCCTGACCTGGGGTCAATCTTCGAGAACCATCTCACCCATTTCAACTGGTCGAAGAAGTATTTGATTCTCAGTAGTGGATACTTATTCTTAAAGTTAACTTAATTTAGGAGATTATAATGCACACATAACCTTATGCTTCCATCCTCCTCCATGGAAAACAACACTAGGGATGCCCAGGGAGACACATTGGGTCTGACAAAGCACTTCCTCTAAAAATACTCTAACTGCACATTCAGATCTCTAAGATTGGTGGGATCCATCCAATATGCTAGAATGAATATTAAGGAAGTCCCTGGGTACAATTCTATTCATAATTTGATCTCTGATTGCGGAGGTAATCCTGATACATCCTTGGAGAATACGTCCTCATACTTCGCCACTACTGTAAGAAGCTGAAAGATCATAACATTCATTTCTCCAAGGGTAATACTATCCAAAAAATGAGTAATTAGAAGTATCCTTCTACGTATGATCTCATCCTACTCTTCTTGGGTTTCCTTTACATAGATGAAGTAATGTAATGTCCTGAAATTTCCATGTAATTTTTTTAATTATATAGAATTATTTCGAGACCAGATGCCTTGACGAAACCTGATTCCGAGGCCTGGTGAGCCCAAAATAGAATTTTGAACTTTTTTTAAGTTCATTTAAGTAAACATGTGAGTGGGTTTTTCTAACTTTTAAAACAGTGCTTAGATAAAAAATCTGAGGGCACCGTTGAACCTAGAATGACAGGATTCACCTAGAATGGACTTAACTTCAACCGGTAAGGGTTGACCAGAAAAGATAGTTTTTGGACTTTTCAGAAAATAATAAAATAACTTAAAAAGTTATTTTCTTTTATTTTCTCACTGTTGAGTGGTGGCACGCTAGCACTACGGTGTGGTGATGAGGCGGTGATGAACCCCTTTAATGAGACTCCTTAATAGAAGTGAAACAGACACATTGTTTCATTAATGAAACAGCGCAATGACCTGGAGACGCAGTGTAACAGAAACACTACGATGAATTTCTCTATTAATGATATAAAATGTTGGAGAATCAAATGAATAATTCCTCTAACAAACCTATGGTGAATCGCTAGTGACGTCAACACACCTCAAAGAACAGGACCAGGGGGCGACGAACACCGACAACTTCAAACGAAACTTGAATCCTTGCAGGCGGATCACTTCAGTGACAAACACATTTGAGGTAGGGGTTTATTTTGTTCAATTTTCTACATTCTTCATTATAAAATGAAGAATGCAGATGAACCCACAAACAGGTTGATCCGCGGATCACTCGTTCTTGTAGGAGGGTGTTTTTCTTGGGTTTTCTATGCCGAGATTAATTATTTTGTGATAGAACATAAAATCATTATCCAATGTTGATTAACCACTAAATGAGGATAATATTCATTGTTAATATATATAATATTCATGTTCATTATTATTCATAAACACCATTTTAGTGCATTTTACACTTTGAACATCATTTCACATTATAATTTGTAATTCCTTCTTAAAATGCACTATTATGTGGTATATTTTTGAACATCATTTAAAGTACCCAATGATCTTGATTTTATTTTAATATTTAATTTTCAGGTTTCTAATTATATTGGGAACAATTCATACTTGTGGAGTTTTGGAAGATTCACATTGGAAGACCACCAAAATGGGATTTCATGCAAACAATTCTGGAGAAGGCAGATTGGACACCAGCCACTGATGAGAATGTGGGGTCCAACATACAGGCCCAATGAAGCCCAAATTTTGTAGGATTCTAGAAGACGTATATAGGAACAAATAATTTTTCAGGATCCAGTGCTAATTCGGCCTACATGATGGCAATTAAGGCGGCCCAAATAGAATATCAAAATATGGGCCAGAATCTGCGGCCCAGAATATTATCCCACTAAATCGGCCATAACTCCAGATTTCCAAATCCAAATGGGCCTAAATGTTTCAGGAGGTTATGAGACATCCGTATATCCATTTTTTTCTTCTATGGACCACTCTAATTCGGCTATCTATAAGGTCATTTTGACACGTATGTTCGGTGGTTGCAAGCTGGCTGCCACCTCGGGTCAAGAGTGGAAAAGTCCAAGTTCCAAAAGCTTTCCACCACCCTAGGCCTACCATAATCAAGTGGGATGCTTTGTACTATTGGGGGCTCAACCCAAGGCTCCCAAAATGACTATTTAAGTTAGTGGTGGTGGATGAGTTTATTATCTTTTGAGCTTTCTTTCATTGTAATGTTATGCTGTGATTTTGTTGTCTCAAGTTTGTCTTCCACATGTAAGTTGTTTTAATTCATCCTTGTTTCTTAATAAAAGTTATTATTCTCTTATTATTCTGTTCTTCTCCATATCACTTTTATACCGTTGCCTCAAGGTGTGATTTTATTCACACTAAACCTTGTGAAATTATTCACACAACGGTGGAGTGATCATTTTCTTTTTATTGTTTTCTTTACTTCTTCAATTCCTCCCTCATTAGTCTACTTCCCGCTTCCATTGAAACCATAGAATCAATGGAGGGATAACCCACTTATGGGTTGATCCAAGGGAGTAGAAATGGGCTTTATTGGATGTTATTTATCACCCCATTAATGTCTAATCGCTTCTTTAATTGAGATTTTTATTTGATGATTTTTAAACTCCATTGTCCTTGTTGAATTTAAGGACACACACTTCAAGTGCTAATACAAACCTTTACCTTGAAGTGCTCAAAACTTTTATCCTTCAAATGTATAGGTGATTATTATTAAAGGGTGTATGTATTAAACCAATAAGTGATGATGTTGTTTTATCTTCTTAAATGAACCCATCTCAAATATAATAAATTGAAATCATTAAAAAAGGAATTCATCCAATCCACCCCAAGTGATAACCTAGGATCAACTCATTATCTTAATTTGAATTAACTTAAATCTATTAGTGATACCTTAAAACCATATAAAATCATCCCAATTTGGCCACTTCATATCCAAAAAAAAATCCATAGAATGTACGTGTCTTTAGGTTACTTCTTAGGTATCTGAGGATTCGATAACCCAAGCTAAACTACAAGGACCATTCTACCTTCATCTCTTGGGTAAATTTGAGTGTGAATCAAATTTTGGTGCTGTTTCCGGGGACCCAATTAAGTCATCTCAACACCCATTCTATTCTCCCCCATTTCTTCTATTCTCACCCAAGATCTCTTATCTTGTCCCTTTCTCATTTTTTTTTCTTTTGGCGCATGTCCGCCTACACCCGAGATCAATCAAACCGTCTAGTTAGGGTGGAAAGTCCTAGGGTTGGGGATTCAAGTAAACCTAGGGTATTGTTTCCATTAGATACTAATACTATTGATATTCTAGAGTCCAAAATTGAGACCATTTCAATGGAAGATCTTCAAATAAACCAACTCATAAACCCGGGTGAAAACCAAAATGGAAATCCAAATGAGGCAGCCCCAAACCTGGGGAATGCAATCGATCAAACCATGAATGAATACCTCACACCTAATTGGACCAATTCCCCCTCACTCATTATACACAATTCCCTAGTAGATTCCAACTACATCTTTAAACCCCATGTCCTAAACCACCTTCCCACATTCCATGGAATGGTGTCTGAGATGCCCTACCTTCACGTTAAGGAGTTCAATGACATTGTAGAAATCATGTGTCCCCCACATAAACTAGAATCATATAATATGAGGCTATTTCCTTTTTCTTTAAAGGTTCTAGCTAAAAATTGGCTAAACAATTTGAGACCATCATCCATCAACTCTTGGAACCAACTACAAAGAGAATTCTACAAAAAATACTTTCCACACCACAAAAAAATTGTACTTAAAAAGAGTATCCAAAACTTTTTTGAAAAAGAGGGAGAGTCATTCTATGAAACATGGGATAGGTTCAAGGACACTCTAAACACGGTTCTACACCATGGTTTTTCTATTCCTGAACAAGTGATAATTTTCTATGAAGGGTTGGGTCTGGGGAACAAACAATTCATTGACATGATGTGTAATGGAACCTTTAAAAACAAAGCCCCAAATGATGCTTATGAGTATCTAGAAAGCCTTGCTGAACAAAAACAAATATGGGGAACTTCACCTCATTCTGAAAACCCACAAAGAACTACTGGAATTCATACACTTAGAGAAGAGGAAAGCCTTAGGGCTAAACTTGCAGTACTCTCTAGGAAGGTTGAAGATATAGAACTTAGGAAAGTCCATGAAATCCAAAATGTTGACCCTATTTTCACAATTTGTGAAAAACATGACCATAAGACAGACAACTACCCAACCAGTCCATCCATCAAGGATGTTCTTTTAGGAGGACCCCCAGCGGAAGTAAATTCTTTGAACTTTCAAAAGCCTCAATACCAAAATAACTTCAACCCAAGGTATAATGACCACCCCGGCTTTGGCTGGAAAGATAACCAGCAACCTAGCCAACCACAGGGAAAAAATACTTACCCCCATAAAAACTACCAAACCCATAACCAGTTCCAAACCCAACCTATCCAATACCAAAATCCACCAGTCCATTTTCAACAAACCATCCCACCTCCAAAATATCCCCCTGGGATAAACCAATATTCTCAAGCACTAACCCAAACTGTTCCAAAAATCCTACTAGAACAACTGTGCAAACAAATGGAAAGGATGAACTCAGAAGTCTCTTCCCTAAAACAAGAACTTCAAACCATCAAAACTGGAAAGGCACCCATGCTTAATCAGGCGGTACCATCCTCAACTTCAAGGGGAGAGTCAAGTTGTACTCAAAAAACTCATGAATAACTAAAGGCTGTGACTATTTTAATAAGTGGGAAATCAATTGAGAAACCTAAACAAATAAGTCAGAAACCCTGTGAAGCTTCAAACTCTAATGAAAATTCAAATAAACCACAAGATCAAACTAAGGAAACTGATAAAAATGTAAAAGAAACAAATCTTCAACAAACAACCCCACAACCTGCACCATTTCCTCAACGCATGAGGGGGAAAAACAAGCCTTAATTGAGTAAAAAATTGAGGGAAATCTTCTCACAATTCAAGTTGAACATTCCCCTTATCGATGCTATTCAAAACATACCTGCCTACTCAAAGTACCTTAAGGACTTTTGCGCTTTTAAAAGAAAATTTTCACATAAAAACCAAGTCATTTTGGATGCTAATGTGAGTACCACCATTCAAGGGACCATTCCTCCTAAGTTGAAAGACCCAGGTTTCCCTTACATCAATGTTGAACTAGGAGAGAGAAAAGTTGTCAAGGCCTTGTGTGACCTAGGTGCTAGTGTCAATCTCATCCCCTATGCTGTGTACTACCAGTTAGGCCTAGAAGAGCTCCAACCCACATCTGTCACACTTCAACATGCTGATCTTAGCATTAGGCTTCCAAAGGGGATTTTAAAGAACGTTCTGGTAAAGGAAGAAAACTTTATCTACCCTGCTGAATTCATTGTCCTTGACAACCATCCAAACTTAGGAAACAAGAAACAAACCCCAATCATCCTTGGTCGTCCTTTCCTTACAAAAATAAACTCTTTTATCCGAGTTCAAAATGGGAACATGACCATCACCTTTGGAAACATGAGTCTAGACTTGAGCATCTATAATGAAAGCTCACAAATAGGGGACAATGAGGACATTCATGAAGTAAACATGATAGGAAGCATTGATAATGAATCTATAGAACATCAAGGAATATTTGATGGATGTTTAAGTCAGGATGAGATTGATTTCCTTTGTTCACATGAAGAAAGTTTATCTCCTTGGCTTGAATCATTTTCAAATTGCTCTTATGATGAAGTCTTAGGTCCAACAATCAGTGAAACTTTTCAGGAAACCACTTTCATAGAGACCACACCAAATTCTTTCCCTAAATCTGATCAAGCCAATCTAGTAGTTGAAACTTCTACATGTGGGGAATAAATCCTATCTAAAACTCTAGGAAATAATATTGATCTTGATTTAATGTCCCAATATTCTGTTGAAATTATAAACCAACCTGATATTGAATTTAAGGAACTTCCTGCTGCACTCAAGTATGCCTTATTATGGGATAATCAAACACATCCTATTGTTATTTCTTCTTATCTTGAATCCAATCATGAGAGGATGCTTCTATATGTCCTTAGGAAACATAATAAATCCATTGGTTGGACCCTGTCTGATATTCCTGGTATTATCCCACTTATCGAGACTCATAGGATTGTTCTAGAATCTGATTCAAAGCCATGTCGTCAACCTCAACGATGAATCAATCCTAATCTCATGGAGGTAGTAAGGAAGGAAATTCTGAAATTGTTAAAAGCTGGTATCATATATCCCATAGCTGAGAGTTAGTGGGTCAACCCAATCCAAGTGGTTCCCAAGAAGGCAGGAATCACAGTGATAACCAATAAGGATGGAGAGATTCTTCCAATTAGGGTGAGTAGTGGATGGAGAGTCTGCATCAACTATAGGAAGATAAACTCATTCACCAAGAAGGACCATTTCCCCTTACCATTCATTGACCAAGTCCTTGAGAGAGTGGCAGTTCATGTCTTCTAATGTTTCTTAGATGGGTACTCGTGGTATAATTAAATTGAGTTCTCCCTATAGGATCAAGGGAAGACTAAATTCACATGTCCATTTGACACATTTTCTTTCAAATGCATTCCCTTCGGGTTATGCAATGCCCCTGGAACCTTCCAGCGGTGCATGATGGGAATCTCATGGTAGGGGATTTTCTTGAGGTCTTCATGGATGACTTCTCTATGTTTGGGGATACATTTGAGGGATGTCTGAGGAATGTGGAGAGAGTCTTGTCAAGATGTGAAGAAAAGAATCTGGTCCTAAACTAGGAAAAATTCCATTTCATGGTTAAAGAGGGACTAGTTCTAGGCCATCTGGTCTTAGGCAGGGAGATTGAAGTTGATAAAGCCAAGGTTGACATCATTCGTCACCTTCCATCACCCAAAACTATCAAGGAAGTGAGGTCTTTCTTAGGACATGCTGGTTTCTATAGAAGATTCATCAAGGACTTTAGTTCAATCTCCCGTCCCCTTTGTGCTCTCCTAGTAAAGGATGCTCCATTTGTTTCTCACCTCTCCTCCCATTATGAAATCTCCAAATTTTAACCCTACTTTCAAACTTATGTGTGATTCCAGTTACTTTTCTGTAGGAGCTGTGTTAGGACAACATTATGATAAAACTCCTTATGTCATTGCTTATAGAAGCAAATGCTTAAATGATGCCCAAATCAACTACACCACTAATGAAAAGTAGTTACTTTCTATTGTGTTTTCCTTAGAGAAGTTTAGGTTCTAACTCTTAGGATCCCCCATCACTGTGTTCACTGACCATTTTGCACTAAAGTACCTATTCCAAAAACACGATGCTAAGGCTAGACTGATTAGGTGGGTCCTTCTATTACAAGAATTTGACCTCACAATCAAGGATAAAAAGGGTGTTGAAAATGTTGTAGCTGATCACCTATCTAGAATGGAATTAAAAGACAACTCAAATCACCTTTTTGTGTCTGATTCATTTCCTGATGAACATCTATACTCTGTGAGTGACTGCCCTTGGTATGCTGACATAGCCAATTTCTTAGTTACATGAGTAATTCCAAAATTCTTAGGGACTCAAGCTCGAAGGAAATTACTTTATGATGTTAGGAACTATGTGTTTGATGATCCATACCTCTATAAGTTCTGCCCTGACCAAGTCATTAGGAGGTGTGTCCCAGAATCTGAACAAGATTCCATCCTTAAATTATATCATAGTGACACATGTGGAGGTCACTTTTCCTCTAAAAAAACATCTGCTAAGATTCTTAAGTGTGGTCTCTTCTGGCCCACCCTATCAAGGGACTCCTACACATTTTGTCAAAGCTTTCCTAAGTGTCAACAAGTAGGGTCAATCACAAAAAGGAATCAAATTCCACTCACTCCCATCTTAGTGATTGAAATCTTTGACTGCTGGGAAATCGGTGTCATGGGTCCCTTCCCAAACTCTAGGGGATACCTCTACATCCTCTTAGATGTTTATTATGTCTCAAATTGGGTTTAAGAAATTCCCACCAAGTCTAATGACCATCATGTTGTGATCCGATTCCTGAAAGAGCACATATTTTCTCGATTTGGAATTCATAGGGCTATAATCAATGATCAAGGAAACCATTTCTGCAACCGTCCATTCTCTTCACTCATGTCTAAGTATGATATTTCTCATAAATTTTCTACTGCTTACCATCCTCAAACCAATGGCCAAGCTGAGTTAGAAAATAGGGATATTAAGAATATTCTTGAAAAAACGGTCAATCCTTCTAGGAAAGATTTGTAACGACCCGAGATTTTGAATAAATTTTGTTTCCTAACTTTGTGTGTTATTTTATTTTATACTCAACAAAACTATTTCATTTAATAAAATGAGTATAATTAAAATGAGACCATTGGGTTTTGAATTTTATATGACCATTGGTCAATAAGACCATTGGAAACTAAATGTTACAATTATTGTCTATAAATACAATTGATCTTGATTAATTAATATAGAAAGAAGATTCGATGGCCCCATCCAGTAGTTTCGGGCCGATCGAAGCCCATCTGATGGAACTCGGGAAGGAGGTAGCACCTTTGGGCTTTGCTATGGACCAAACCCAAGCCGAACTTCATCATGTGAAGCTGGAACAGAATCGCCTTCGCGAGAAGTTCAATCTGATAGAAATCACTACTCGGGCAATGTTGGCCGAGCCGCCCCAAGATTCTATCACCCTAGCACACCTTACTCTTAGGTCCTATGCTGGTGTTATAAGGGGTTATGTAACAAGACTGTAACTACCTTGTGTAATCCTTTCATTTAAATAAAAATTCTGATTTCTTCTTATGGTGAAGTTTGTGAATTTTCAAATGTCCGGATAAATATAGTATGCATATTATTGATGAATTTTAGAAAGATTTTTTTTAAAAATATTTATGTAAACCTTAAATAATTAATAATGTGTAATGATTTCAAAAAATGGTCTTCTACAGTTATGTTCAGTAAGAAATTTAGAGTCTAATAAGATCAACTTAATTTTTGATGAATAGTAATTTATGAATAGTGATTTTACGCTTAGGATTAGTAATGTGACCAAATGGATTAGTAATCTCACTTAAAGAAAGTATTAATATAATTTAGGCACCTTGATTAAGTAACATGATTCAATAAAATAGGTAAATAACTGTTTTAGAAATTATTAGCCAAGTATTAGTTTTTTCGGGTGAATAGTGTTTTTTAATTAAAAATTAAATTAAAAATATTTAGAAAATTATTTTTATAAAATGGAGTTAATTTTTGAATTCAGAGCATCGATATTAGGTTATGGTGATTTTTGGGGATTTTTCTGAAAAAAATGAATTTTCAGTGAATAGTGTTTTTATATAAAAATTAAATTAAAAATATTCAGAAAATTATTTTCATAAAATGGAGTTCATTTTTGAAATCATAGCATCGATATTTGGTTAAGGTGAAATTTTGGGATTTTTCTGAAAAAGTTGAATTTTTGGTGAATACCGAATTTTCAGTTTAGAGTTTCGGGTGTTTAATGACATCATTAAGGATGTAATAATTATGTAATAATTCTGGTCGACTTATGAATAATAATATAAGGTATGAGGTTTCCTAAGTGGCCAATACCATGGGCAAATACCATGGGCAAACCCATGGTTTTTCCAATACCACCAATGAGGTGTCCCTTGGCCATTAATGCCTTGTCCCCTTACTTCCCCTATAAATACCAATCCATTCTCTCATCCATTCCATTCCAAAATACTCCTCAACGAAGTTCTGGTCTCCTTACCTCCCAAGGAGCCCTCCCAAGGTTCTCTCAAGCCTCCAAAGATCCCAAACTTCAAGATTTCGAAGTTACTCTTCAAGGTAAGGGATCCTACCTCTCTCTTTCTTTTTAAGTACTCTTTTGTATGTCATTTCATTTAATCCCCATGTTCTTATGTTGGGGGATATTATTTTATATTCCTATTACTTCCTTTTTCATGATCATATGATGATATATCCCCTCTTACTCTCATCATTTTATTTTATGAACGTTTAAGTGGCGCCGTTAGGCTGCCGAATTTTCGTAAGGGATCCTACCTCTCTTATTCTTTTTAAGTACTCTTTTGTATGTTATTTCATTTAATCCCAATGTTCTTATGTTGGGGGATGTTCTTTTATATTCCTATTAATTCCCTTTTCATGATCATATGATGAGATATCCCCTCTTGCTCTCATCATTTCGTTTTATGAACGTTTAAGTGGCGCCGTTAGGCTGCCGAATTTTCGTAAGAGATCCTACCTCTCTCTTTCCTTTCAAGTATTCTCTCTTATGTCATTTATTTTAAGCTCCATGTTCTTATGTTGTGGGATGTTCTTTTATATTTATCCTAATGTCCCTTTAATTTTAATATGATGAGATATCCCCTCTTACTCTCATTATTTCGTTTTATGAATGTTTAAGTGGCGCTGTTAGGCTGCTGAATTTTTGCAAGGGATTCTTCCACCCTTCTCATTTTTCAAGTTTTATTTTCATGTCATCTATTTCAAGTTCCTTTTCTTATGTTGGGATATGATATTATATATCTATCATAATTTCCTTTTCATGTTCATATGATGATATATCCCCTCTTACTATCATCATTTCTTTTTATGAATGTTTAAGTGGCGCCGTTAGGCTGCCGAATTTTTGTAAGGGATTCTTCCACCCTTCTCATTTTTCAAGTTCTATTTTCATGTCATTTCTTTCAAGTTCCTTTTCTTATGTCGGGGTATGATCTTATATATCTATAATAATGTCCTTTTTATGTTCATATGATGAGATACCCTATTTGATCTCATCAATTCATTTTTTTGAAGTTTTAAGTGACACTGTTAGGCTGCCGAATTTTCATAAGAGAAATCCTATTTTTATTTTCCTTTCAAGTTATTCATTTCATATGGTATATCTTTCAAATTTCATTAACATGTTCTTAAATCCTTTATATTATGTCCCCATACTGTTTTATAGATCATTTATGAGTGGGTGACCCGTGTCCCCTCTCTTTTCAATGTTTTCTAAAACCCTGTAACATAGCCCTTATGCTGCAGAATTTTCGTATCAAAATGTCTTTCTTTTTTTCTCAAATTATTTTATTTTATTAAGTGAATACTCAAAGATATTTCTTATACAGGGGTATTCACATATATATCAAAATTTTCTATTTTAAATTCTGGGATTTACATACATGAAACCCACTTTCCTTTTCCGTGGGTTTAAAGTGACATGAAGATCATGTCTTCAAAGCAGTTTTTAAAACGTTATGCTTATGAAATGAAACCCATTTATTTTATTCTATATGGGTTATTTATGAAATTTTGATGATGATATATGTGGATCACATGATAATAAAGACAAATTAATGGTGTTCCCTGATAGCGCTCCAATGCATTGGGTAATGATGTGATCTCTAGTGATTACAATTTTAACGATACCTTTATGAATAACCTTGGTAATTTTTTTCAAATAACACCTTGGGGATGGACCTTGGTGATATGTTCATGATTGTCTAAGTTAAATGTTGTAGCCACATCTTCAAGTTATGAAACACATTATTTTTATTATGACATGCCACATGATCTCTTTCTCATGCCTTAAATTTATTTATCATGACTTTATTGATGTATCTCAAGTTCACATGTAAAATGTTTCTCTTGTTTCCATTACTCAGCCTTCTGCTCACCCTTTCATTTGATGTATTTCCACAGGTTATGAGATGTGGTAATGAACTTAGGATGAACAAGGAAGAATCCTTTCAAGTGTTTAAGAAGAATGTTTTATGTCATCATGTATTAAGTTCCTGGTTTCCAAGACACTAAACCTTAAAGATCCTCGGTTTTGTAAAATGTAATGAAAAGTTATGTTATAAAAAGGTCAGGATTCTATAGTTGGTATCAAAGGATGTTTTAGTTATTTATGGAAATTAGGATATGAAAACTTTAGGAATAACCCTATAGAAAAGTTTAAATATAGGAAATCTTCCTGGTATTTTGGTGAGTATTGAGTAAGTGTTTTATCAAGAAAATACATCCCTGTCTGGATACGAGCAGGTAGAGGTGGCTCTGGAACAGATGTACATAGGGGTAAAACCCGAAAAAACCACTTTGAGCTAGAATCGAATGGGAACTGGTACAAGACAACAGGCCTTGCTGCACTCTTGGTTACGACACTCCTGGGGGATATGTTTGGTTAATCACAATATTTTTATGAATCATTATGAAGGAATTTTAGAAAAATGTAATTGTCTAAGCATGAATTTTTAAGATATAAAATCCTTTTAGTTAAAAGATTCATAAATGAAATAAGTTTCTCATGAAGGATTTATTGTTTTAGAAAATGCCCCCATCGTCTAGGAATACATTGATGTATTTCCTAAGGAGTTACCTAGACCTCTCCCAGAAAGAGAGGTAGAGTTCTCCATTGAACTCGTACCTGGATCTCATCTGATGCCAGAGACCCCCTATAGGATAGAAAATGTGGAGCTAGAGGAATTAAAGAAACAAATCCAAGATCTTTTGGAGAATGGGTTTATCCAACCAAGTGTGTCTCCTTGGGGAGCACCAGTTCTCTTTGTGAAGAAGAAGGATGGATCGATGCAGCTATGAATTGATTATAGAGAACTGAATGAGATTACAGTGTAGAACAAATACTATCTTCCAAGAATCTACGACTTATTTGACCAACTTCATGGGACTCAATTCTTCTCTATGATTGATCTTCGTTCTGGTTATCATCAATTGAGGGTGAAGAATGATGATATTCCAAAAACTGCCTACCAATCAAGATATGGGCATTATGAGTTTGTTGTTATGCCCTTTGGACTGACTAATACACCTACTATTTTTATGGATCAAGAATAAGTTGATTTTGGAAACTTTTATTTTATCAAATTGATATCTTTTGTATAGGAAAATGATTTGGTGATTAAATGATAAAGGTTATTTTGGATGATGTTTTCTCTTTTGGAGTACTATATGACTAAGGAAAATAAAAATACTACAAGATTTTATTTGTGGAGGAATGGTTGAAATTTTTATTTTGTAAGAATCTATGTATTTATTGTGGAGATATGGTGATTTGGGTTATTTCTGGAAAATGATTAACCTAGCATAGAGAATATGTGATTAGGTTAATTACACTTTAGTATGAGTCTTTAAGAGTAATCTATGTTATTTGGAGATAAATGTTAAGATTTATTGTGGAAGACTATGTGATTAAATCATTCCGAGTTTTGGGTTTCAATATTAGTTTGGATTATTTTGATGAATTTTAAGGACGATTGTGTATTGAATGGTCTTTCTTGAACTTTGGGTACTATTTGTTGAATTTTGGAGATTAATAATAGTTTTTTTTAATAAAGGATTATCCTTTTTGGGGATTATATGATCTCGTACTAACCATTTTGGTTTTAGTTGATGTCTAAATACAAGGGAAATATATAGTTCTCCTTTTGTGGATTATGTGATTCTCTAGAAGATGATTCTTGTGCTTTTGATGTGACCAATTCTTTTTGAATGCTCATCGTTTGGAGAAAAGATTAGTTTTGGTTGAAACTTATTCAAGGATTAAACTCTACTTGAAGGTATGTATATTTCCTTATGTTTTTATTCTATGTAGTAAATGAATTCCTCAAAATTATGAAAAGGAATGTAAAACAAAAACATTGTTGGTTTACGTTTCCTACTGTGTAATCAAAGACCATTTACACACATCATAAGTTTGTGATTTTCTTGTGGTTAACTTTCTCCTAATCATGTTTTCTATCACTCTCCATCAGAACATGACCCTTTGTTTTCTCTTCCATATCCATGTTTCCATACATGGAATCCTAGTATGGGTTAACTCGGGTGACCTTTGTAATTCCCTTTCTTTCTTTTAAAGTAATAGTTTTACTGACTCTTTTTCCAATGTGGGACTTTCAACGAAATTTCCAAGCCCAATTTTTTTTAAATTGCGAGGACGCAATTTCTTAAGGGGGGAAGAATGTAACGACCCGAGATTTTGAATAAATGTTGTTTCCTAACTTTGTGTTTTATTTTATTTTATACTCAACAAAACTATTTCATTTAATAAAATGAGTATAATTAAAATGAGACCGTTGGGTTTTGACTTTGATATGACCATTGGTCAATAAGACCATTGGAAACTAAATGTTACAATTATTGTCTATAAATACAAGTGATCTTGATTAATTAATATAGAAATAAGATTCGATGGCCCTATCCAGTAGTCTCGAGCCGATCGAAGCCCATCTGATGGAACTCGGGAAGGAGGTAGCACCTTTGGGCTTTGCTCTGGACCAAACCCAAGCCGAACTTCATCATGTGAAGCTGGAACGGAATCGCCTTCGCGAGAAGTTCAAGCTGATATAAATCACTACTTGGGAAATGTTGGCCGAGCCGCCCCAAGATTCTATCACCCTAGCACACCTTACTCTTAGGTCCTATGCTGGTGTTATAAGGGGTTATGTAACGAGACCGTAACTGCCTTGTGTAATCCTTTCATTTAAATAAAAATTCTGATTTCTTCTTATGGTGAATTTTGTGAATTTTTAAATGTCCAGATAAATATAGTATGCATATTATTGATGAATTTTAGAAGGATTTTTTTTAAAAATATTTATCTAAACCTTAAATAATTATTAATGTGTAATGATTTTCAAAAAATGGTCTTCTGCAGTTATGTTCAGTAAGAAATTTAGAGTCTAATAAGATCAACTTAATTTTTGATGAATAGTAATTTATGAATAGTGATTTTACGCTTAGGATTAGTAATGTGAACAAATGGATTAGTAATCTCACTTAAAGAAAGTATTAATACAATTTAGGCACCTTGATTAAGTAACATGATTCAATAAAATAGGTAAATAACTGTTTCAGAAATTATTATCCAAGTATTAGTTTTTTTCGGGTGAATAGTGTTTTTTAATTAAAAATTAAATTAAAAATATTTAGAAAATTATTTTTATAAAATGGAGTTCATTTTTGAATTCAGAGCATCAATATTAGGTTATGGTGATTTTTGGGGATTTTTCTGAAAAAAATGAATTTTCAGTGAATAGTGTTTTTATATAAAAATTAAATTAAAAATATTTATAAAATTATTTTCATAAATTGGAGTTCATTTTTGAAATAAGAGCATCGATATTTGGGTAAGGTGAAATTTTGGGATTTTTCTAAAAAAGTTGAATTTTCGGTGAATAGTGAATTTTCAGTTTAGAGTTTCAGGTGTTTAATGACATCATTAAGGATGTAATAATTATTTAATAATTCTGGTCGACTTATGAATAGTAAGATAAGATATGAGGTTTCCCAAGTGGCCAATAAAATGGGCAAATACCATGGGAAAGCCCATGGTTTTGCCAATACCACCAATGAGGTGTCCCTTGGCCATTAATGCCTTGTCCCCTCACTTCCCCTATAAATACCAAAACATTCTCTCATCCTTTCCATTCCAAAATCCTAATCAACAAAGTTATGGTCTCCTTACCTCCCAAGGAGCCCTCCCAAGGTTCCCTCAAGCCTCCCAAGGTCCCAAACTTCAATATTTCGAAGTTACTCTTCATGGTAAGGGATCCGACATCTCTCTTTCTTTTTAAGTACTCTTTTGTATGTCATTTCATTTAAGCCCCATGTTCTTATGTTGGGGGATGTTATTTTATATTCATATTACTGAACTTTTCATGATAATATGACGAGAGATCCCCTCTTACTCTTATCATTTTGTTTTATGAACGTTTAAGTGGCACCGTTAGGCTGCCAAATTTTCATAAGGGATCCTACCTCTCTCATTATTTTTAAGTACTCTTTTGTATGTCATTTCATTTAATCCCCATGTTCTTATGTTGGGGGATGTTCTTTTATATTCCTATTACTTCCCTTTTTATGATCATATGATGAGAGATCCCCTCTTACTCTCATCATTTCGTTTTATGAACGTTTAAGTGGCGCCGTTAGGCTGCCGAATTTTCGTAAGGGATCCTAACTCTATCTTTCCTTTTAAGTATTCTCTCTTATGTCATTTATTTTAATCTCCATGTTCTTATGTTGTGGGATGTTCTTTTATATTAATACTAATTTCCCTTTCATGTTCATATGATGAGAGATCCCCTCTTACTCTCATTATTTCATTTTATGAATGTTTAAGTGGCGCCGTTAGGCTGCCGAATTTTTGTAAGGGATTCTTCCACCCTTCTCATTTTTCAAGTTCTATTTTCATGTCATTTATTTCAAGTTCCTTTTATTATGTTGGGGTATGATATTATATATATATAATACTTTCCTTTTCATGTTCATATGATGATATATCCCATCTTACTGTCATCATTTTGTTTTATGAATGTTTAAGTGGCGCCGTTATGCTGCTGAATTTTTGTAAGGGATTCTTCCACCCTTCTCGTTTTTCAAGTTCTATTTTCATGTCATTTCATTCAAGTTAATTTTATTATGTTGGGGTATGATATTATATATCTATAATACTATAATTTTTATGTTCATATGATGAGAGACCCTATTTTATCTCATCAATTCATTTTTTTGAAGTTTTAAGTGACGCTGTTAGGATGCCAAATTTTCATAAGAGAAATCTTATTTTTGTTTTCCTTTCAAGTTCTTCATTTCATATGGTATGTCTTTAAAATTTTATTACCATGTTCTTAAATCCTTTATATTCTATCCCTGTACTTTTTTATGGATCATTTATGAGTGGGTGACCCATGTCTCCTCTCTTTTCAATGTTTTCTAAAACCCTATAACATAGCCGTTATGCTGCATAATTTTCGTATCAAAATGTCTTTCTTTTTTTCTCAAATTCTTTTTTTTATTAAGTGAATACTCAAAGATATTTCTTCTATAGGGGTATTTAAATATATATCAAAATTTTATATTTTAAATTCTGTGATTTACATACATGAAACCCACTTTCCTTTTCCATGGGTTTAAAGTGACATAAAGATCATGTTTTCAAAGCATTTTTTAAAACGTTATGATTATGAAATGAAACCCATTTATTTTACTCTATATGGGTTATTTATAAAATTTTGATGATGATATATGTGTCTCACATTATAATAAAGACAAATTAAGTGTGCGCCTTGATAGCGCTCCAATGCATTGGGTAATGATGTGATATCTAGGGATTACAATTTTAACGATACTTTGGTGAATAACCTTGGTAATTTTTTTCAAATAAAACCTTGGGGATGGAACTTGGTGATATGTTCATGATTGCATAAGTTAAATGTTGTAACCACATCTTCAAGTTATGAAACACATTATTTTTATTATGATATGCCTCATGATCTCTTTCTCATGCCTTAAAGTTATTTATCCTGACTTTATTGATGTATCTAAAGTTCACATGTAAAATGTTTCTCTTTTTTACCTTACTCAGCCTTCTGCTCACCCTTTCCTTTGATGTATGTCCCCAGGTTATGAGATGTAGTAATGAACTTAGGATGAACAATTAATAAGCCTTTCAAGTGTTTAAGAAGAATGTTTTATGTCATCATGTATTAAGTTCCTGGTTTCCAAGACACTAAACCTTAAAGATCCTAGGTTTTATAAAATGTAATAAAAAGCTATGTTATAAAAAGGTCGGGATGCTATAATATTGGTCCGAGAAACTCTTGGATACTCTTTGGGCATATCAAACCACATATAAAACCATTTTAGGAATGTCCCCATATAGGTTGGTTTATGGTAAAGCATGTCATTTGCCAGTGGAGATTGAATATAAGGCCTTTTGGTCAATTAAGAAAATGAATTATGTCCTCTCACTGGCCAAAACAACAAGGAAATTAGATCTCAATGAACTTGAGGAACTTAGGATGGAGGCTTATAAAAATTCAATGATCAATAAAGCTCAAGTACAAGCCTACCAATCTCTAAATCTTAAAACCAAACACATTGTACCGGGTAAACCTATTCTTTTGTATAGTTATAAACTTCATTTACACCCAGTAAAGTTGAGGTCTAAATGGTCAGGTCCATACATAGTGCATAAGGTGTACCCCCATGGAGCTGTAGAAATTCAAGATCCCACCAATGGTCAAACCTTTAAAGTTAATGGTCATAGAGTCAAACCATTCATTGAACCATTCCAATAAAATAAAGTTGATGAAAACTTGTGTGAACCAACCTTAGATGAGGAAAATACTTAAATAATTAATAATCATCTAAGTCGAGTTAGCGACATTAAACCAAAGCGCTGTATGGGAGACAACCCGTGGTTTTCATCTTTGTGAATCATCTTTTTTAAAAAAATAGGATTAATGAATCATTTTGATATTTAAAAAAAAAATAGACTGTTGATCTGTTCTTCTATTATGAGTATGTATGGGTATGAAAGGTGAGTGCCATATTCATCCATGTCATGTGGTGTGATCCTTGAGTAATACCTTACCCAGAAATTTAAAAAGAAGACAATGAATAATGAGTTTATTTTATTTTATTTTTATGTGTTTGTAGGTTAAAATAAAAATACAAAATAAATAAATAAAAATATAATAATAATAAGAAGAAAGGGGACACGTCGTAGGTTGTGGGTCAAACCCTGTCACAACCGGCGAAGCCACGAGGAATCAAACTTGGGACTGAAGGGAGATAGGGGCATGCGCTTAACACTGACCTACGACTTATTGTGCATCTTTATTCTATAATTTATATATATATATATACTTATATTTTACTTTCTTTATTATTATATATATATATATATAGTTTTTTTTGTTTGTTTGTTTTGTTTTTTTACACTAGGTAATTCTCAGAATGACATCAAGATCAAGGGATTAAAAGGGAGCAATAATAATTTCAACTTCAACCACTAGGTGACTTCATTCCATGATCCTCGTTTTCAATTTCCTTTTTAAACTCCCATTCTCTACCTCTACCCCCTTCTAAATTTTCTTTTCTTTAAACACTGAGGACATTGTTATTTTAAGTTGGGGGGGGGGGTGGGATATAAAATAAAATTTCTTTTGTGTAAAAAAAATGAATGATTTGAAAAAAAAGTGTGCCTTAATGGAAGGAAAAATTTATTTTACCTTGAACATGATAATAGACATTGTACACTTTGAAACTGAATATCAAATAATTTAACATGACCTGATTTTGATTTTAATCCATGTATAATTTCATGAGTATAAATTTTGGAAAGTGTGGCTGTATAATGTAATATATCATGGTTTATATTTTCATCCAAATAAAAAAATCACAACACACATCTTTTGGATAGTGGGGTATTAGTTTGAGTTCATAGGGTACCCCAAATAAATAGCATAGGTTTGGTGATCATTTTAGTTTTAATACGAGTTTTCCATATTTTTTTAAAAAACAATAAATTTGTGCGTAGAGTAATGAAATGACCTAATGCGTGGCTTTCAGCACTTGAGGATCATGACTCTATAGTTGTCTAGCCCATAGTTAGTAATTTTATCTCTATTTTGGGTTATTTGATTTTTTTACTGAGTTAACTCGAGATGATGCCTGAGTATGTGGGCTTCACTTGGTGCCTTAAGGTCTTTGAGCCTGGGAGTCATCGGCAAAGTCTCACTACAGGGGTTTACTCTTTTGAGTGCAATTTCAATTACCATGGAAAATTTTCAAAAAGAAAAAAAATACAATAAAAAAATTGAATACTCATCTTAATATTGAAATGTGATTCCACCTAGCGCTTCCATCATTTCCCTCTTGAATAAAGATGAACCCCCCATGTTTAATGCGATGCATGACGCACCATCACTCTTAATTGATATTGGATGAAATATGGCGATGAATTTGAACAAAGTAATGAGCTTTGGATTGGGATCTTCTTATGAAACTATCATGTATTAAAATATTTTTATGGGTTTTATGATTGTTTGGTATAAGGTTTTTTGGTGATCATTGTGTATTAAAATGTTTTTGGAAAAGGGAATTCTAATTTCATATTGTTGAGATATATTTTGCTCAGGACTAGAAAAACTCAAGTTAGGGGGTGTGATTATCCACTAAATGAGGATAATATTCATTGTTAATATATACAATATTCATGTTCTTTATTATTCATAAACAACATTTTAGTGCATTTTACACTTTGAACATCATTTCACATTATAATTTGTAATTCCTTCTTAAAATACACTATTATGTGGTACATTTTTGAAAATCATTTAAAGTACCAAATGATCTTGATTTTATTTTCATATTTAATTTTCAAGTTTCTAATTATATTGGGAACAATTCATACTTGTGGAGTGTTGAAATATTCACATTGGAAGACCACAAAAATGAGATTTCATGCAAACAATTCTGGAGAAGGAAGATTGGACACCGACCACTGATGAGAATGTGGGGCCCAACATACATGCCCAATGAAGCCCAAATTTCTAGGGATGATATAAGACATATATAATAACAAATAATTATTTATAATCCAATGAAAATTTGGCCTAAATGATGGAAATTAAGGCAGCCCAAATAGAATATCAAAATCTGGGTCAGAATCTGCAGCCCAGAATATTATCCCACTAAATCGGCCATAACTCTCGATTAAAAACTCTAAATGGAACCAAAATTTACAGGAGGTTAGGAGACATCTGGAGATTAATTTTATTCTTCTATGGTCTACTCTAATTTGGCCATCTAGAAGGTCCGTTTGACACATCTGTTCGGTGGTTGCAAGCTGGATGCCACCTTGGGTCAAGAGTGGAAAAGTCCAAGTTCCACAAGCTTTCCACCACCCTAGGCCTACCATAATCAAGTGGGATGCTTTGTACTGTTGGAGACTAGACCCAAGTCTCTAAAAATTAATATTTAAGTCAGTGGTGGTGGAGGAGTTTATTATCTTTTGAGCTTTATTTCATTGTAATGTTATGCTGCGATTTTGTTGTCTCAAGTTTGTCTTCCACATGTAAGTTGTTTTAATTCATACTTGTTTCTTAATAAAAGTTCTTCTTCTCTTATTATTCTGTTCTTCTCCATCTCAATTTTATATTGTTGCCTCAAGGTGTAAATTTATTCACATCAAACCTTGTGAAATTATTCACACAACAGTGGAGTGATCATTTTCTTTTTATTGTTTTATTTACTTCTTCAATTCCTCTCTCACGAGTCTACTTCCCGATTCCATTGAAACCATAGCATCAATAGAGGGATAACCCACTTATGGGTTGATCCAATTGAGTATAAAGGGGCTGTATTGGATGTTATTTATCACCCCATTAATGTCTAATCACTTCTTTAATTGATATTTTTATTTAATGATTTTTAAACTCCATCGTCCTTGTTGAATTTAAGGCTACACACTTCAAGTGCTAATACAAACCTTTACCTTGAAGTGCTAAAAACTTTGATCCTTCAAGTGTATAGGTGATTAGTATTAAAGTGTGTAGGTATTAAACTAGTAAGTGATGATTTTTTTTGATCTTCTTAAATGAACCCATCTCAAATATAATAAATTGAAATCATTAAAAAAAGAATTCATCCAATCCACCCAAAGAAATAACCTAGGATAAACTCATTATAATAATTTTAATTAACTTAAATCTGTTAGTGATACTTTAAACCTATCTAAAATCAACCCATGTTGGCCAATTCATATCTAAAAACAATCCATATAATGTACGTGTCTGTAGGTTACTTCTTAGGTCTCTGAAGATTTGATAACCCAAGCTAAAATAAAAGGAATGTTCTACCTTCATATCTTAGGTAAATTGAGTGTAAATCAAATATTTTCTAAACCTCTAATGCGGAGGGCATAGACCAACACGAACAAGGCCTGAGTCCCTCTTCCTTATGTGTTTTGTGCATTCTTCGTGACTGTGTCTTCGGAGTGGAGGCAAGGGGGATTTGAGGTCATCGAAGGGAAGATGGAATCCCTAGAAGGCCATAGGCAAAAGTGGTGTGAAGAACTGACCACTGGATAAGACTTGGTGTTCCATAGAAGAACCCGCCAGCGCGCCATGATGGCGTACTGGGAGAAGTGCTGCAGTAGTGCGACAGTAGCCTTCGGTCTCCGTGCCAGCGACCGGCAGTGGGTGGACGCGGCCACCTGATCACGTTTATGCCCATGGACGTGGAACCACACCGTGTCACACAAGGCATGCCGTGGTCAACCTATCGCGGTGGTGGGGTGGCCCCGCGGAAGACCCGTGGGGAAAGGCAGAGCCGGACGTGGCTTCCAGCCACGTCACGACTAATCGGAACTGGTCTGCCTATGGTAGACTAGGAAGGGCACAGGCCTCAGACTGGGCCGGACCCAGGTCGGGCTAGGTCTGGGTTAGGTCGGCGGACCTGGGTTGGGTCGGGTCAGCCCAACTGGGTTGGACCAGACCCGGACCCAACCAACCCCTTTTTGAAAAAACGTCAATATCTTTCAAACTAGGCATACAATTGATGATTCATTTGTGGCGTTGAAAACCTCATGATGAGGTGGATATTTTGGCATACTCTATAAAGGATTTCATGGAAGTTGAAATTCGACAGATGGATTGAGGAGTAGTTCTCCTAGAATCGAATGCACTACGTGTGGAAACCCTGCGATTGGCTAAGACATAAAGAGTTTTGACAAGCAACCCTATGTGAATTAGCTACTATGACCCAATGGGAGGTGGATTTTGTGTTACCTGACAAGCCCACAGTGGGAAGCGACTTTGTGTGACCCGACAGACCCACGATACTCAATAGGAGGAGTACCTCAGTATGACCAAGGTGGGAAGTGACTTTTGTGTGACCCGACATGCCCACGGTTGGGAGCGGCTTTTGTGTGACCCATCATACCCACGATACGCATCAGAGATTAGTACCACAATAGTCCAAGGTTAGTGGGAAGTGGCTTCTGTGTGACCCAGAAGACCCACTATACTCATTGAGGAGGAGTTCTATAGTATCCCAAGGTGTTCAATGATATGACTGATAGTATTACTTTCCTACTCTAGATTATACCTGGTGTAAGCTATCTTGTGTTGTGATCATGCTTCGTGATCATGTTTTGTGGTTTTCTATGTGGATTGTTTTGTGGTCTTTCCTTTGCATTTTGGGGTCCTTACTGAGTATATTGTTACTCAACCTTGCATGAGCTTTTCCCACACATGTTGTGTCTAGTGCAGACGACCGCCACCTTGATGGAGGACTTGGTGGCCCAGGACCCAGCGGTTCTCAGTGAGACCAGGTAGGCGGGGTGTACTTCTAAGGATTTTAGCAGCTACTCTGTACTTACCAATCAAGTGGGGTTTTCAGTGGATGAATTTCAGAGTTTTCCTTTCACTTTCCTATTTCCAGTTTATATTTTTTTGGGTTTGTATTCGGGACCATTTTACCTACAGTTTGTACTTTTACTCATTGGTTTTTTAGTGGTATGCATGTTTACTTTTCCATATTTTGGATGTGGTTGTGTGAGCGTGCATATAGGTACTCAGAAAAATGCCTCCCACTTGCAGGTTGATGCCTTTGGTGCTAGTCGCCAACCCCTGACTTTTGGGAGGTGGGCTTGGGGTATGTCACGGTATAGGCCCCGGGGGACAGGTCGTGACAAAGTGGTATCATAGGTGGTTGGTTCTACCTCAAAGACCAAGAGTCTGTTGTTTTTTAGGAAATGGTGTTAAATGTTTTGAGTTTGAATTTCAGATTCGGGGATTCTAGTGTTGGTGTGGCAACCGACGTATCCATACACCAGGATCTTGAATTCTGATTTTCAACTCTATACATAAAAAACAATGGTTTCATGCATCATATAAGAATTCAGTGTTTCCTTATGTTCTTCTTGAATAAGATTCAGCTCACTAGGTATAATCTATTAACCATTGTACATCTTGATCTGTATATGGATGCCTCCACACAGATAGCCAGCTCAAATTCTGATGTGTGACCATGAGGATATCCCGCCTAGCGATGAGGCATCATTTTAGGGACTAGTTCTAAAGATGGACTCACTGAGTGGTTCACTAGTGTTACCACCACCCGTTGATCGGAAGTTACTATCGACGTTACCAGTAGAGAACACGCATAGGCTTAACAACTTGCATGAGTTCCAGAGATAGAGACCTCCCAGGTTCAGGGGAGAGATAGATCCTCAGGTTGCTGAGGACTAGATAGAGGTGGTGATGCAGGTCTTCCACTTAGTGAGGATGCCACTTAACCAGATGGAGATCTTAGCTACGAGCCTTCTTTAAGTCTCGGTAGAGATATGGTGGAGTTTGAGGATTCAGACTCATGATGAGGTAAACCTCTCTTGGGATGAATTAGAGCGGATTTTCTGGGTGGATTTATTCTCCGCAACCTTGAGCTCAGTGCGCATACAAGAGATGCTTCACCTATAGCAGGGTAGGATGTCATTGGCTGGGTACTCTTCAAGGTTTACAGACCTCTCTCGCTATTCCACAGACATGGTGCAAGAACCTTTCTTCAGGGCCCGAACCTTTGAGCAGGGACTCATATGGGAGATCAGGGAATCCATGGTGTCTCTCAGCATACCCACTCAGGCTGGAGTTCTAGAGAGAGACCTTCTTGTGGAGATCTTCCTAGAAGAGTAGGCATCGACATACAGAGCCACCAGCAGACATCAGGCGACAGAGTCTTCAGCGGTGAGCAGCAGACATCAAACGAGGGGACCCAAGCAGGTTAGATCTTTTAGGGGACGACCCTAGGACTCAAGGTTAGTAGTGTGGGGCTCCCAAATCAGAGGGATTCAGTAGGGAACCAGGCTGTGCTTCACGTGTGGAGGGCAGAGACACATGGATCATGACTGCCCGACCTGTCGCACAGATGATTCGCTGACGATCGAGGGACCGCCAAGACAGAGGCAGAGGTTCGAGCAAGGAGGTCTGTAGGGAGACGAACATGGTAGGGGAGCAGGCCAAGTGGTAGGTGATGGACGACAGTTTGAGGTGCTACCACCACCACCCCTAAGTGGTGCACCACGGGATCAAGGAGCCAGAAGACAGGGGTGAGGCCATCTTCAGGCAATGGAGGCCTATGAACACAATGCTCCAGATATGGTTAGAGGTATGATCTATGTCTTCTCCACCTTATCTGTAGTTCTTATAGACATATGTGCCAGTCACTCTTTCCTTTACATATACCTCGTTCAAGACTCGAAGATTCTGGTGGAGTCATTGGATCGATCCTTACGATTAGAGACTACTATAGGAGGGGATTCGACGATTACACACTGATGTCAGTAGTGTGAGCTTACTCTATGATGTGAGAACTTTGACTGGGATCTCTCAGTAGCGGCATTGAGTCCTTACAACGTCATCTCAGGTATGGACTGTTTATCTACAGCCCATGCTCAGATCGACTATATTAGGCACAAAGTGTGGTGTGTTTGTGAGGATGAGAGTAGGTTTTCCTTCACCGGTGAGAATGGAAATTTTTAGCATAAGATGGACTTTCTCGGAGGAGGGTGCAACTGATCACTCACCAGTTGGATGGCATCACCCTCGGTGCAGTGGAAAAGAGGAGTCTGAGGTTTCCTGTAGTGGTGGATGAGTATGAGGATGTCTTTTATAAGGATGTTCCGGGACTACATCCTCGTAGGGAGGTATAATTTGACATCGACCTGTACCCCAAGAGGTCACCGATATCGACACCGACATATCGGATGGCTCCTGCGGAGCTTTGTGAATTAAGGGTACAGTTGGAGGACTTGTAGGAGAAGGGATTAGTGAGGCCCAAAATTTCACCATGGTAATCCCCAATGTTGTTTTCTAAGAAGGAAGACGAGAGTTTAAGGTTGTGCATGAACTTATGGTTCCTGAACCAGGTGACCGTGAAGAACAAGTATCCACTACTAAGGATTGATGACCTCTTTGACCAGATGAAGGGAGAGAGGTGGTTCTTGAAGATCGACCTCATATCAGGCTATCATCATCTTCAGGTATGGGATGAGGATGTACCGAAGACAACCTTTAGATGTCGGTATGGCCACTATGAGTTTTTAGTGATGCCTTTTGGTGTGACCAATGCCCCAACAGTGTTCATGGGACTCATGAACCAGATCTTCCAATCTTACCTCAATCATTTCTTGGTGGTCTTTATTGATGACACGTTGGTGTACTTAGCGTCGGAGGAGGAGCATGCTACACACATGCGGATAGTCCTATATACACTCAGAGAGCACCAGCTTTATGGTAAGATCTCAAAGTACCAGTTTTGGATTCGTGAGGTCCAATTTCTAAGACATATCATCTTAGAGGCTGGAGTTTCATTGAATCTGGTGAAGATAGAGGCTGTGATGGATTGGGAGCCACCCAAGAGCATGAATAAGGTGCAGAGTTTCTTGGGGTTGGATGGATACTACCAGATATTTGTGCCCAAATTTTTCAGAGTAGCAGCACCATAATCATCTTTGACACAGAAGGGAAAACCCTTTATGTGGACATAAAAGTGCCAGTAGAGTTTCTAGGAGATAAGAAAGATACTGAAAAGTGCCCCCATCTTGAGACTACTAGAATAGGGTGTTGGGTATGTAGTATTCTATGATGCATTAAGGACAGGACTGGGTTGTGTCCTAATTCAAGAGTGAGCAGTGATCACCTAAGGCTCATGGAAGTTGAGGTAGCATGAGCAGAACTATGCGACCCATGAACTAGAGTTAGTAGTAGTGGTATTTGCCTTGAATATTTGGCAACACTACTTGATGGGTGAATAGTTTACCATCTACTCTGACCATAAGAGTCTTAGATATATATTCCCACAAAATACCTAAACTTGAGACAATAATGATGGTTAGAGTTCCTCCAGGACTATGACTTTGAGATAGTCTATACTCCTGATTAGCCACTAAATGAGGATAATATTCATTGTTAATATATATAATATTCATGTTATTTATTATTCATAAACACCATTTTAGTTCATTTTACACTTTGAACATCATTTCACATTATGATTGTAATACCTTCTTAAAACGCACTATTATGTGGTACAATTTTGAACATCATTTAAAGTACCCAATGATTCATCTGATTATACATATTTTAATTTGATATTTTTGTAAAATTGATATAAAGTCCAATATGAACATGTTTCATTCAGGGATCAATGGATAATTCATGGAATAAGATGGGGATATTTTGTGATGAAAGGAAGCAATTCTAGAGAAGGCATATTGGAAACCATCCCACTGATGAGAATGTGGGGCCCAAAATACAAGCCCAATTAATCCCAAATTTCGTGGGATACTGTAAGACATGTATAGGAACAAATCAGTCTTCAGTATCTAATGCTAATTCGGCCTCCATGGTGGTCATTTAGACGGCCTAAGTTAGAGATAATATTCTAGGCCAGATTCTGCGGCCCAAAAAAACATCCCACCAATTAAACCATATCTCAAAAACAGTAACTCCTTTTTGGCTGAGATTTTTCATAATGTTAGGGGACATCCGGATATTAATTTAAGTCTTCTATGGTCCACCCAAATTCTGCCATCTAGAATGTGTTTCAAGCGCGTTTGTTCGGTGAATGAAAGCTGGACGCCTTTTCGGGTCAAGGGTGGAAAAGTCTTCTTTCCACAAACATTCCACCACCCTAGGCCTACCATAATCAAGTGGTATGCTTTTTACTATTGGAGTCTCGACCCAAGGCTTCCAAAATTCCTATTTAAGGCAGTGTTGGTGGAGGAGTTGAGGATCTTTGAGCTTGTTTTCATCTTAATGTTATGCTGCCAATTTCTCTTTGTAATGTTCTTCCTTCACATGTAAGTTGTTTTAATTCATCCTTGTTTCTTAATAAAAGTTCTTCTTATCTTATTATTATATTCTTCTCCTTATCACTTTGATACCATTGGTTAAAGGTGTGAACTTGTTCATACCAAACCTTGTGAGATTATCACACAACGGTGGAGTGATTGTTATTTTATTGCGTTTTTTTTACTTCTCCATTTCCTCCCTCATGAGTCTACTTTCCGCTTCCATTAAAACCATAGAATCAATGGAGGGCCAACCCACTTATGGGTTGATCCAAGGGAGTAGAAAGGGGCTAGATTGGATGTTATTTATCACCTCATTAATGTATAATCACTTCTTTAATTGAGATTTTTATTTGATGATTTTTAAACTCCATCGTCCTTGTTGAATTTAAGGCCACACACTTTAAGTGCTAATACGAACCTTTACCTTGAAGTGCTCAAAACTTTGATTCTTCAAGTGTATAGGTGATTAGTATTAAAGAGTGTATGTAATAAATCAGTAAGTTATGATGTTGTTTTATCTTTTTAAATGAATCCATCTCAAATATAAGAAATTGAAATCATTGAAAAGGAAATACGTCCAATCCACCCCGAGCAATAACCTATGATCAACTCATTATTTTAAATTGAATTCACTTTAGTATCTTAAAGTTACTTTAAACCCATCTAAAACCAATCCAATTTTTCCACTTCATATCCAAAAACAGTCCATAGAATGTACGTGTCTATAGGTTTCTTCTTAGGACTCTGAGGATTCGACAACCCAAGCTAAAATACAAGGACCGTCCTACCTTCTTCTCTTGGGTAAATTTGAGCGAGAATCAAATTTTGGCGCCATTGCTGGGGACCCAAGTAAGTCATCTAAACAACCATTCTATTCTCCCCCATTTCTTCTTTTTCTCATCCAAATTCTCTTATCTTGTCCCTTTCTCGTTTTTTTCCTTTTGGCGCATGTCCGCCTACACCCACGATCAATCAAACCGTCTAGTTAGGGTGTATAGTCCTGGGGTTGGGGAGTCAAGTACACCAAGGGAACTCATTCCATTAGATCATAATCTTCTTAATACTCTAGAGTCCAAAATTGATCCAATTTCAATGGAAGGTCTTCAAGGAAACCAACTCATAAACCCGGGTGGGAACCAAAATGGAAACCCAAATGAGGCAGCCCCAAACTTGGGGAATGAAATTGATCAAACTATGAATGAATACCTCACACCTTCCTAGACCAATGACCCCTCATTAATTAGACACAATTCCCTAGGAGATTCCAAATACATCTTTAAACCCCATGTCCTAAACCACCTTCCCACATTCCATGGAATGGAGTCCGAGATGCCATACCTGCACATTAAGGAATTCAATGACATTATAGAAACCATGTGCCCCCCACATCAACAAGAATCAGCTAAAATGAGGCTATTTACTTTTTCTTTAAAGGATCGAGCTAAAAATTGGCTAAGAAATTTGAAACCATCATCCATCAACTCTTGGGACCAACTACAAAGAGAATTCTACAAAAAATACTTTCCCCACCACAAAACAATTGCACTTAAAAAGAGTATCCAAATTTTTTTTGAAAAAGAGGGAGAGTCATTCTATGAAACATGGGAGAGGTTCAAAGACACTCTAAACATGTTTCCACACCATGGTTTCTCTATTCCTGAACAATTGATAATTTTCTATTAAGGGTTGGGTCCAGGGAACAAACAATTCATTGACATGATGTGTAATGGAACCTTTAAAAACAAAGCCCCAAATGATGCTTACGAGTATCTAGAAAGCCTTTCTGAACAAAACCAAACATGGGGAACTTCAACTTATTATAAAAAGCCACAAAGAACTACTGGAATTCATACAATTAGAGAAGAGGAAAGCCTTAGGGCTAAACTCGTAGCACTCTCTAGGAAGGTTGAAGAGATAGACCTTAGGAAAGTCCATGAAATCCAAACTGTTGACCCTGTTTGCACAATTTGTGACAAACATGACCATAAAACAGACAACTGCCCAACCATTCCATCCATAAAGGATGTTCTTTTAGGAGGACCCCCAGTGGAAGTAAATGCCTTTAACTTTCAAAAGACTCAATACCAAAACAACTTCAATCCTAGGTATAACGACCACCCAGGCTTCCGCTGGAAAGATAACCAACAACCTAGCCAAACATAGGGACAAAATGCTTACCCCCATCAGAACTACCAAACCCATAACCAGTTCCAAACCCAACCTATCCAATACCAACGGCCACCAGTCCATTTTCAACAAACCATCCCACCTCCAAAATATCCCCCTGGGATAAACCAACATACTTAAGCACCCACTGAAACTGTTCCACAAATCCTACTAGAACAACTGTGCAAAAAAATGGAGAGGATGAACTCAAAAGTCTCTTCCCTAAAACAAGAACTTCAAACCATCAAAACTGGAAAGGCACCCATGCCTACTCAGGCGGTTCCATCCTCAAATTCAAGGGGAGAGTCAAGTTGTGCTCAAACAACTCATGAACAACTAAAGGTTGTGACTATTTTAAGAAGTGGGAAATCAATTGAGAAACCTGAACAACTAATTCAGAACCCACCTGAAGATTCAAACTTGGATGAAAATTCAAATGAACCACAAGATCAAACTGAGGAAACTGATAACATTGTCAAGGAAACAACTCTTCAACAAACAACCCCACAACCTGCACCATTTCCTCAACGCATGAGGGGGAAAACCAAGCCTGAACCGAGTGAAACATTGATGGAAATCTTTTCACAAGTCAAGTTGAACATACCCCTTCTCGATGCAATCCAAACCATACCTGCCTACTCAAAGTACCTTAAGGACTTGTGCACTTTTAAAATAAAATTTTCACATAAAAACAAAGTCCTTTTGGATGCTAATGTGAGTACCACCATTCAAGGGACCATTCCTCCTAAGTTGAAAGACCCGGGTTTCCCTTACATCAATGTTGAACTAGGAGAGAGAAAAGTTGTCAAGGCCTTATGTGACCTAGGTGCTAGTGTCAATCTCATCCCTTATGTTGTGTACTACCAGTTAGGACTAGAAGAGATCCAACCCACATCTGTCACACTTTAGCTTGCTGATCGTAGCATTAGGGTTCCAAAGGGGATTTTTAAGGACGTTCTGGTAAAGGTTGAAAACTTCATCTATCCTGCTGATTTCATTGTTCTCTACAACCATCCAAACTTAGGAAATAAGGAACAAACCCCAATCATCCTTGGTCGTCCTTTTCTTGCAACAATCAACTCTATTATCTGAGTCCGAAATGGGAACATGACCATCACCTTTGGGAACATGAGTCTAGACTTGAACATCTATAATGCAAGCTCACAAATAGGGGATGATGAGGACATTCATGAAGTAAACATAATAGGAAGCATTGATAATGAATCCATGGAACATAAAGGAATATTTGATGAACATTTAAGTTAGGATGAGATTGATTTCCTTTTTTCAAATGAAGGAAGTTTATCTCCTTGGCTTGAATCATTTTCAAATTGCTCTTATGATGAAGTCTTAGGTCCATCAAGTAGTGAAACCTTTAAAGAAACCACTTTCATGAAGACCACTCCAAATTCCTTCCCTAAATCTGATCAAGCCAATCTAGTAGCTGAAAATTCTACATGTGGGGAATCAATCCTATCTGAAACTCTAAAAAAGAAATTGATCTTGATCTAATGTCCCAATCTTCTGCTGAAATTCTGAACCAACCTGATCTTGAATTGAAGGAACTTCCTGCTGCACTAAAGTATTCCTTCCTATGGGAAAATCAAACACATCCTATTTTCATTTCTTCTTCTCTTGAATCCAATCATGAGAGGATGCTTCTATATGTCCTTAGGAAGCATAATAAAGCCATTGGTTGGACCCTTTCTGATATTCCTGGGATTATCCCACTTATCAGGACTCATAGGATTGTTCTAGAATCTGATTCAAAGCCATTTCGTCAACCTCAACGGCGACTCAATCCTAATCTCATGGAGGTAGTAAGGAAGGAACTTCTGAAATTGTTAAAAGCTGGTATCATATATCCCATAGCTGAGAGTGAGTGGGTGAGCCCAATCCAAGTGGTTCCAAAAAAGGCTGGAATCATAGTGATAACCAATGAGGATGGAGAGATTCTTCCAACAAGGGTGAGTAGTGGATGGAGGGTCTGCATTGACTATAGGGAGCTAAACTCATTCACCAAGAAGGACTATTTCCCCTTACCATTCATTGACCAAGTCCTTGAGAGAGTGGAAGGTCATGCCTTCTATTGTTTCTTAGATGGGTACTCAGGGTACAATCAAATTGAGGTCTCCCTAGAGGATCAAGGGAAGACTACATTCACATGTCCTTTCGGTACCTTTGCCTTCAAACGCATGCCCTTCGGGTTATGCAATGCCCCTGGAACATTCCAGCGGTGCATGATGGGAATCTTCTTAGACATGGTAGGGGATTTTCTAGAGGTCTTCATGGATGACATCTCTGTGTTTGGGGATACATTTGAGGGATGTATGAGGAATGTAGAGAGAGTCTTGTCAAGATGTGAAGAAAAGAATCTAGTCCTAAACTGGGAAAAATTCCATTTCATGGTTAAAGAGGGACTAGTTCTAGGCCATCTGGTCTCAGGTAGGGGGATTGAAGTTTATAAAGCCAAGGTTGACATCATTCGTCACCTTCCATCACCCAAAACTGTCAAGGAAGTGAGTTCTTTCTTAGGACATGCTGGTTTCTATAGAAGATTCATCAAAGACTTTAGTTCAATCTCCTGTCCCCTTTGTGCTCTGCTAGTAAAGGATGCTCCATTTGTTTGGACAGAAATCTGTGAGGGTTCATTCTCAGCCCTCAAATCCTCTCTCACCTCTCCTCCCATTATGAAATCTCCAAATTGGAACCTTCCTTTCGAAATTATGTGTGATTCCAGTGACTTTGCTATAGGAGCTGTGTTAGGACGACGTTGTGATAAAAATCCTTATGTCATTTCTTATGCAAGAAAATCCTTAAATGATGCCCAAATCAACTACACCACCACTGAAAAGGAGTTACTTTATATTGTGTTTGCCTTAGAGAAGTTTAGGTCCTACCTCTTAGGATCCCCCATCACTGTGTTCACTGACCATTCTGCACTAAAATAACTCTTCCAAAAACAAGATGCTAAGGCTAGACTGATTAGGTGGGTCCTTCTCTTACAATAATTTTACCTCACAATCAAGGATAAAAAGGGAGTTGAAAATGTTGTAGCTGATTACCTCTCTAGGATGGAATTAAAATACAACTCAAATCACCTTTCTGTGTCTGATTTGTTTCCTGATGAACACCTATAATCTATAAGTGACTGCCCTTGGTATGCTGACATAGCCAATTTCTTATTTACAAGATTCATTCCAAAATTCTTAGGGACTCAAGCTCAAAGGAAATTCTTTTCTGATGTTAGACACTATGTGTTTGATGATCCATACCTCTATAAGTTCTGCCCTGATCAAGTCATTAGGAGGTGTGTCCCATAATCTGAACAAGAGTCCATCCTTAAATTCTGTCATAGTGAGGCATGTGGAGGTCACTTTTCCTCTAAGAAAACATCTGCTAAGATTCTTCAATGTGGTCTTTTCTGGCCCACCCTCTCAAGGGACTCCTACACATTTTGTCAAAGCTGTCCTAGGTGTCAAAAAGTAGGGTCCATCACAAAAAGGAATCAAATGCCACTCACTCCCATATTAGTGGTTGAAATATTTGACTGTTGGGGAATTGAATTCATGGGTCCCTTCCCAAACTCTTGGGGATACCTCTACATACTCTTAGATGTTGATTATGTCTCAAAATGGGTTGAGGCCATTCCCACTAAGTCCAATGATCATCAAGTTTTGATTCGATTTCTGAAAGAGAATATATTTTCAAGATTTGGAATTCCTAGGGTTATAATCAGTGATCGAGGAACTCATTTGTACAACTGCCCATTCTCTTCACTCATGTCTAAGTATGGTATTTCTCATAAAGTGTCCACTACATACCATCCTCAAACCAATGGTCAAGCTGAGTTAGCGAATATGGAGATTAAACAAATTCTTGAAAAAACTGTCAACCCCTCTAGAAAATATTGGTCTGAGAAACTCTTAGATGCTCTTTGGGCCTATAGAACGACATATAAAACCATTTTAGGAATGTCCCCATATAGGTTGGTTTATGGTAAAGCATGCCATTTGCCAGTGGAGATTGAACATAAGGCCTTTTGGGCAATTAAGAAAATGGATTATGACCTCTCATTGGCCGGAACAAAAAGGAAATTAGATCTCAATGAACTGGAGGAACTAAGGATGGAGGCTTATGAAAATTCAAGGATCAATAAAGATAGAGTTCAACCCTACCAATCTAGGAATATCAAGGTCAAACATTTTGAACCGGGAAAACTTGTGCTCTTGTATAGTTAAAAACTTCATTTATATCTGGGAAAGTTAAGGTCTAGACGGTCAGGACCTTTCATAGTGCACCATGTATTCCCCCATGGGGAAGTAGAGATTCAAGATCCCACAAGTGGTTACATTTTCAAGGTCAATGGTCAAAGGTTATAACCATTCATTGAATCATTCAATAAACAGGAAATAGAGGTTGAGTTAACTGAGCCAACCTATGAACAAGGAAAAAATTGATAGATTTAGGGTCCATGTCGGGATAACGATGTTAAACAAAGCACTGCATGGGAGGCAACCCATGGTTTTCAAGTTTCCTATCATTTTGTTGTTTTAATAAACTTTATATTTTAAATAGGATTAATTAATCATTTTTATATTTAAAAAAAGACTATTGACCTGTTCTTCTATTATGAGTATGGATGGGTATGAAAGGGGAGCATCGTATTCATCCGTGTCACGCGGTGTGATCCCTGAGTAATACCTTACCCAGAAAATTAAAAGAAGACAATGTATCATTTGTTCGATTTAAAAAAAAACAGAAAAATAGGAAAAACCATAAAAATGATGATACTTGGAATTAAATAAGTCGTTGTGTTGTTTGTTTTGTCTGGTTTATTCTTCTTTTTGTTTAGGTACTATTTTGGGTGATACATGTTCAATCAAGGAGGTGCCTACATCCCCCAAGAGATCAAAGGACTAATTTGGAGCAGAAAGAACTTCAACTTCAACCACCAGGTGATTTCATTCCATGATCCTCAGTTTCAATTTCCTTTTTGAACTTCCATTATCTGCCTCTACTTATAAATTTTCTTTTCTTTAAACACTGGGGACAGTGTTGTTTTAAGTTGGGGGGGAGATAAAATAAAAAATGCTTTTGTGTAAAAAAAATGATAAATGATTTGAAAAAAAAATAAATTGTGAAAATGGAAGGAAAAATTCCTTTAACTTTGAACATAGTAATACACATTGCACACTTTGAAACTGAATATCAAATAATTTAGCATACCCTGATTCTGATTTTAATCCTTTTATAATTTCATGAGCATAGATTTTGGAAAGTGTGGCTGTCCAATGTGACATTTCATCGTTTATATTTTCATCCAAATAAAAAAAAAAGATCACAATGAACGTCATTTGGATAATGAGGTATTAGTTTAGTTCATGGGGTCCCCCAAATAAATATCATAGGTTTGGTGATCATTTTAGTTTAATATGAGTATTCAAAAAAATTAAAAAAAAAATTTGCACGTAGAGCAATGAAATGACCTAATGCGTGGCTTTTGGCACTTGGGGATCGTGACTCCATAGTTGTCTGGCCCAGAGTTAGTAATTTTATCTCTATTTTTGGTAATTTTAATTTGTTTTTGACTGAGTTAACTCTAGATGATGCCCGAGTATGTGGGATTCACTTGGTTCCCTAAGGTCTTTGATCCTGGGAGTCATCGGCAAAGTCTCGCTACAAGGGTTGACTCTTTTGAGTGCAACTTCAATTACCATGGAAAAATTGCAAAAACAAAAAAAAAAACAAAAAAAAAATTATACAAAAAAAAATGAATACTCATTTTAATATTGAAATGTGATTCCACCTAGCGCTTCCATAATTTCCCCCTTGAATAAAGATGAACCCCCATGTCTATTGTGATGCACAACACATCCTCATACTTAATTGATATTGGATGAAATATGACAATGAATTTGAACAAAGGAATGGGATTGGGATTGGGATCTTCTTATGAAACTATCTTCTATTAAAATATTTTGATGAGTTTTATGATTGTTTGGTATAAGGTTTTTTTGTGATCATTGTGTATTAAAATGTTTTTGGAAAAGGGAATTCGAATTTCATATTGTTGAGATATATTTTGCTCGGGACTAGCAAAACTCAAGTTGGGGGGGTGTGATTAGCCACTAAATGAGGATAATATTCATTGTTAATATATATAATATTCATGTTCTTTATTATTCATAAACACCATTTTAGTTCATTTTACACTTTGAACATCATTTCACATTATGATTGTAATACCTTCTTAAAATGCACTATTATGTGGTACATTTTTGAACATCATTTGAAGTACCCAATGATTCATCTGATTATACATATTTTAATTTGATATTTTTGGAAATTGATATACATTCCAATATGAACATGTTTCATTCAGGGATCAATGGAGAATTCATGGAATAAGATGGGGATATTTTGTGATGAAAGGAAGCAATTCTAGAGAAGGCAGATTGGACACCATCCCACTGATGAGACTGTGGAGCCCAACATACAGGCCCAATTAATCCCAAATTTCGCAGGATGCTAGGAGACATGTATAGTAACAAATAACTCTTCAGGAGATAATGCTAATTCAGCATCCATGGTGGTCATTTATGCGTCCCAAGATAGAGATAATATTCTGGGCCAGATTCTGCGGCCCAGAAAAACATCCCACCAATTAAACCATATCTAGAAAACCATAACTCCTTTTGGGATTATATTTTTCAGGATGTTAGGGAACATCCGGATCTTAATTTAAGTCTTCTATGGATCACCCAAATTCGGCCATCTAGAAGGTGTTTCAAGCACTTCTGTTCGGTGCATGAAAGCTGGATGCCTTTTCGGGTCAAGGGTGGAAAAGTATTCTTTCCACAAACTTTCCACCACCCTAGGCCTACCATAATCAAGTGGGATGCTTTGTACTATTGTAGGATCAACCCAAGGATTCCAAAATGCCTATTTAAGGCAGTGTTGGTGGGGGAGTTTAGGATCTTTGAGCTTGTTTTCATCTTAATGTTATGCTGCCAATTTCTCTTTGTAATGTTCTTCCTTCACATGTAAGTTGTTTTAATTCATCCTTGTTTATTAATAAAATTTATTATTATATTATTATTCTGTTCTTATAATTATCACTTTGATACCGTTGGTTCAAGGTGTGAACTTGTTCATACCAAACCTTGTGAGATTATCACACAACGGTGGAGTGATTGTTATTTTATTGCGTTTTTTTTACTTCTCCATTTCCTCCCTCATGAGTCTACTTTCCGCTTCCATTGAAACCATAGAATCAATGGAGGGATAACCCACTTATGGGTTGACCCAAGGGAGTAGAAAGAGGATATATTGGATGTTATTTATCACCTCATTAATGTATAATCACTTCTTTAATTGAGATTTTTATTTGATGATTTTTAAACTCCATCGTCCTTGTTGAATTTAAGGCCACACACTTCAAGTGCTAATACGAACCTTTACCTTGAAGTGCTCAAAACTTTGATTCTTAAAGTGTATAGGTGATTAGTATTAAAGGGTGTATGCATTAAATCAGTAAGTGATGATGTTGTTTTATCTTTTTAAATGAATCCATCTCAAATATAAGAAATTGAAATCATTGAAAAGAAAATACGTCCAATCCACCTCAAGCAATAACCTAGGATCAACTCATTCTTTTAAATTGAATTCACTTAAGTATATTAAAGTTACTTTAAACCCATCTAAAACCAATCCATGTTGGCCACTTCATATCCAAAAATAGTCCATAGAATGTACGTGTCTATAGTTTTCTTCTTAGGTCTCTGAGGATTCGACAACCCAAGCTAAACTACAAGGACCGTCCTAACTTCTTCTCTTGGGTAAATTTGAACGAGAATAAACTCCTGGGAAGAGGAACGTGGTGGAAGACATGCTCATCAAGAGGTCTAGTTTACAACTATTGGGTGAGGCAACAAAGTAACTAGCTGCGATGCAGATATTCTTCGTGGATGATGACGGAGTAAATTACCTTCATTCAATGACCATATCTTTCCCACTCTTACAGCAATTCAGGGAGGCACAACTTGTGGATGTTGAATATGAGACCTGACATGATCAGTTATCCTCAGGATATGCACCTGATGGATTTTTAATAGGTGGGGAGCACTTCATCCATTTCAGAGGATGCACCATAGTACTAGTGGAGTTATGGGAGTAGGTGTTGAGGTAGTTCTATACATCCCCTTTGTTGGTATATCCTGGTGTGGTGAAGATTTAATAGGACCTTCAACATCAGTATTGGGGGCCAGGGATAAAGAAATAAGTGGCAGAGTTTGTTTTATGATGTCTCACTTGTCAACAAGTGAAGACTGAGAATTAGGTTCTAACAGGGTTATCCCAACCACTTTAGGTACCAGAGTGGAAATGGGATGGTATCTCGATGGACTTTGTAACGGGGTTACCACACACTTCCAGGGGCCACGATTCTATCTAGGTGATTATTGACCAACTCACCAAGTCAGCTCACTTCCTACCCATCCGGGAGCTGGGATTAGTAGAGGGCTTAGAACACCTCGACGTCTAGGAGATAGTGCATATTCACAGGGTGCATTCGACGGTCATCTCCGACTGTGAAACACGCTTTACATCTCGATTGTGTAAGGGATTGCAAGAGGAGTTTGGGACTCAGCTATTCTTGAGCACAACCTTTCACCCACATATGGATGGTAAGATGGATTAGACCATACAAAACTTGAAGGACATGCTTTGTGCTTTCATTATGGGTTTTGATCATAGTTGGGAGGGCCACCTACCACTGGTGGAGTTTGGTTACAATAAAATATATCACTCCACCATTGGAATGGAAACATTTGAGGCCTTGTACGGGCAGCCATGCGGATCACCTATATATTGGATAAACCCAGGGGAGTTAGCACTCATGGGTCCAGAGTTGGTACGAGCTACCACTGAGAAGGTGTAGATCATACAGGAGCAGACTAGGACTGCACATAGTAGACAAAAATCTTAAGTGTATAGGAGATAGAGACCCTTAGAGTTTTAGGAGGGAGGCCACGTGTTCCTTTGGGTCTCACCCCGACGGGGATTGTAGATATTTGTATGGGGTGGAAAGTTATCTCTGAGGTTCATCGGACCTTTCCATATTCTTAGAAGAGTTGGTGAGGTGACATAACACCTAGCTCTTCCCCTATAGATTCACTGAATGCATGATGTTTTTCCCATGTCGCAGTTGAGGAGGTACGTGCATGACCCATTACATGTCATCGACTGGGGCGAGCTGGACATTGATGAAGGGGTGACACTTGTAGAGTTGTCATGACCCGTCCTTAGGGCCCGTTCCGTGACTACCCCAAGCCCGCCTTCCATAGGCCAGAGGCTGGCGACTAGCACCAAGGCGTAAATCCCGGTAAAAAGGGAAGGCATTGCCTTTGTAAAGTAAACCACAAACACCACATAGTAAGCAGACAGAATTAGACACTAAGTAAAGACCGAGTACAATAGTAAGTGCAGAAAATCAAGTGGGCCAGTATACAAACCCAAACTGAAAGTAAAGTACAACTAGAAAGGGAAAACAACAACTGAAAAGTAAAGCTGCAACGTCGAGCTGTCCACTGGAAATCCCACCTGAAGGGTGGGTACAGATAGCCCCCACTGCTCCTCAGGTCTAGCTGACCGCTCCGAGTACGTCCTGCCCAGTGGTCCACCTCCAGGTACCGTCCTGCTCTACAAGCCTCAACCACGATCAGCGCTGTCCGTCGTCTGCAACCAACACAACATAGTGCGGGCATAGCCCGTGCAGGGGTGAGTATAAGCTACTCAGTAGGGACCCCGAGACCCCCGAAGGTCTCCCAGAATCCACAAAGGATAATCCACAAAGGAAAGATACAATCATGAAGTAACATCCGACACTACTTAGGTATATGCCCATACATATACCTAAGTCATCAATTCTCGTTCGGCTCCAACATCCGAACCCAAGTACAACCCAGTCCACACAGGAAAGAAAAACGTAAATCCACATAGGATAGCACAGCATAATCCACAAAGGAAATCAAAACAGGATTCATCTCACATAGGTATACTTCTTCATATGATGATAGAGATGATCAGATATAACCACTGATTCATCTAAGCCGTCGGACCCACAAAGGATCGATAGGTACTAACCCCCGCAATGACCCATATAGGATCTGACCCACAAAGGATCGATAGGTAACTAACCCCTGCAATGACCCACACAGGATCAGACCCACACAGGATCTGTAGGCGCTGGCTCACACAGAACCGCTGAGCGCTGACCCACACAGGATCAGACCCACACAGGATCGGTAGCACTGATCCACGTAGGATCGCTGAGTGCTGTAGTCTTCACCGTCGAATCCACTGAGGATCTCTGTACAGTCGTCGTCGTCGTCACAGTCGCAAACGCAGCCAGCACTAGGGTTCCCGTACACAGCAAGCTCGTTCGGGAGGGTCCGCTCCATGAGCCGAGAGGCTGATATATCAAATGACACATAGTCCAGAGTTGATGTATCCAAAAGTTCCGTATCGTCAACAGGAACTCAACGTCGCAGACAACACGGCAATCGGACGCCTAGTCTGAGAGTTATTGACTTTTTCGTCCCAGGGGCCCGGTTGGTTTTTAAGGCAGAACCAACCCGACCGTACTCCACCTGCATCCAAACCTCAGGCGGAGTAAGACAAAAGATCCGTCTCACTAAGAGGAATCCAACAAAGTCGACGACACGTCAATCGGACGTCTGGAGCTTAAGATATGATCGTTTCCGCTCCGAGGGCCTGGTTAGTTTCGTGTACGAACCAACCCGGCCGAACCCAAAGTATTCCGAAACCTTGAGTGCGATATAATGAAACGACCGTCTCGATCCAAGGATCACATCACAACTGATGGTGCGTCGATCGGAGGCCCGTAGCACAAGTTATGGGTGTCTGACCGAAAAAGATTCGGTATTAAGGGGTTCGGGCCCGGTCCGACCCGGCCCGATACCCCCAGGGTCGGCCCGAACCGGGTCAACCCAAACCGGGTCCGGGTCCGGCCCACTTGGGCGCGGCCCGGCCGGTCCGACCCGCTTGGGCGCGGCCCGGCCGGTCCGGCCCGGCCTAGGCGCAGCGCGCTGGCCAGGCGCTCGACCAAACGGCCGAGCCGTTTGGAGTGGGGGGGGGGGGGGGGGCGCCTGCCCCCCTGGTTTGTAACCGCGGCCCCCATTAAGGGGGATGTTGTGCTGGCCGGCCGGGGGTTTGAACCCCCAGATTCCTCTTGTCCAGCCGGCCCACCCCGGCCGGCCGGTTTCTATCACCACGGGACCGGCGTCGGTCGGTCCCCTCCCTGCTCCGGCACCGGCGGCCCGGTTTCCAGCCGCCGGTTCTCATGCTCCGCCGCGGCCCGGTACCAGCCGTAGCCTTCATTCATCCGTTGCGGTGCGACGGCACCGCACCCCTCCGCCGCGGACCCGCTCCGGCCACGGTGCTTTTGCGGTTCTCCGGTGCAGCGCGACGGCGTCGCGTCCTTGTTCAATTTCACGGCGCGGCGCGACGGCGCCGCCCATTCCTTGCCACACGATTCCGCATGGTGCGACGACACCATGCCATTTATTTCCAACCACATTAGAAACAACATCAATAATGGAGGAGGGTCGGCCGTGTTTGTGCGGTCCGACCCCCTCTTGTTAGTCGTTAGAAATTGGTCGTATTTTCACAAAGAACGATAAGATAGTATTCACAAACAGAATAAATAAATAAATCCCCTACCTCGTGAGATCTTGAACGGAGGTTCGTTGAACGAGGATTCGTCGCGGGAAGAGACGTCGCAAAAGGAGATGTTGCGGAAGGAGACGTCGCGGAAGAAGACATCGTGGAAGAACCGTCGCAGATTACGACGTCGCATAGTCAGTCTCCGAGGACTCAATGTTCTTCGACAGAGTTCGATGCATTCTTCATGTTCTTCATGTTATTCGATGAAGAAGATGAAGAACTTCTAGCTTCCTTTAGCTTTTCTCCCCAAACCTATCAAGCAACAAATCCCCAAATAAAATATGCACCTCCCTTATTTTATTAACTCAACAAATCTTTTGAAATTCAAACATCCACACTTAACTCACTTAATTAATAACATAAGTTGTCAAAAATTAATGGTGAGTTGAGGGGGGTTGAAGAATATGAAGGGGTGGGGTTCGTGTGGCCTCCACCACCCTCATAACCTCCCTTGGGAAGTTGGGTAGTTACCCAACTTCCACCCAAATCCTTAAACCATTAAAAGAAAATAAAAATTGTAGTTTAATTATAAATTAAACTTCCAAAATTTTTATCATCTTCTCTCATGCAAACACAACTCCAGAAATGGAATTTATAAGAAATTAACGGCCCTACGGTTCCATCGGTGCCCTCGGAATTTGATTCTGAGCACCGGTTCAAAAGTTATAAATTCCCGCTCGTTCGTTCACTGAACGTACCCGAGCTAAACTTCGGATAGAAATTCCGGGCACACCAAGCCTCGGAATCCAGTGCCGTCAGAAACTGCGTTCATGTAAAATCCCAAAGAAAATTAAGAAAAAAATTTCCTTGAATTTTATGGGTCTTTAAATTACTCTCACCTCAGGGATTTACGTCCCCGTAAAGATACATCATAAGCTAGGAAAAAAAATGTGGGTACTGAGCACGCATCTGAGCCTCCCGCTCCCAAGTGCTCTCCGGGAGATTCCCGTGCTGCCATCTGATCCACACTAGAGGAATCGACCGTCCACGTAGGACCCGCTCCTGTCGATCCTCAATCTCCACTGGGACCTCCGTAAAAGTCTTCCCATCATCAACGTCTAGCTCCCCATGGTCAATGATATGCGTCGGGTCGTGCACGTATCTCCTCAGCTGAGATACATGGAAGACGTCGTGCACCTTGTTCAACTGAGGTGGTAGAGCCAGGAGATAAGCTACCTCACCAATCCTACTGAGGACCTGGAATGGTCTGATGAAGCGTGAAGATAACTTGCCGCCTCGGCCAAATCTTCGTAATCCACATCGAGGTGAGACACGCAAGAAGATATGGTCGCCATCCTCGAACTCTAGTGGCCTCCGCCTCCTGTCAGCATAAGACTTTTGCCGGCTCTGAGCTATCCTCATCCACTCCTGGATGACTTGGACTTTCTCTATCGTGGCCTGGACCATCTTCGGTCCCACAAGTTCTGACTCCCCAGGGTCTGTCCAGCACAAAGGAGATCTGCAAGGTCGGTCGTACAACGCCTCGTATGGTGCCATCCCGATGGTGGAGTGGTAGATGTTGTTGTATGCAAACTCCACCAAGGGTAGGTGGTCCTCCCAGCTGCGACCAAAGTCAAGGACACATGTGCGGAGCATGTACTCGAGAGTCTGAATGGTCCTCTCCGTCTGACCATCTGTCTGAGGATGAAAGGTGGTGCTCAGACGTAGCTGCATCCCGAACGCCTCCTGTAACCCCTTCCAAATCCGGTAAGTGAAGCAAGCATCTCGATCGGAGATGATAGATGATGGCACACCGTGAAGCCATACAATCTCCTGAACGTAAAGACGTCCCAATATCTCCACCGAGCCCTACTCTCTGATGGGTAAGAAGTGTACCGACTTGGTGAGTCGGTCGATAATCACCCAAATAGATTTGTGACCTCTGGAAGTGTGTGGAATTCCAGTCACGAAATCCATAGATATCCTGTCCCACTTCCACTCCAGGACCTCCAAGGGCTGTACCAAGCCTGCTGGTACCTGATGCTCTGCCTTCACCTACTGGCAGGTGAGACATTGAGAAACGAACTCCGCCACAGCCTTCTTCATGCCCGGCCACCAGTGCTGTCGTCTGAGGTCCTAGTACATCTTCGCCACTCCGGGATGTACCGCCAAGGGAGAAGTGTGAAAATATCTCATCACTTCCTCCCGTAATGCAACTGGTACCAAGGTACGTCCTCTGAAAAGGATGTCGTGCTCTGCTCCAAAGGATAAACCATCAGGTGCCTGTCCTGAGGATATCTGCACACGCCGCATCTCATAGCCAGCATCCCCACGCTGTGCCTCTCTGACCCACTGTAGTAGTGGAGGTGTGACTGTGAGAGATTGAATGAAGGATGCCACATCTCTATCCATGAAGGATATCTGCAAAGCGGCTAGCTACTCTGACGCCTCCTCAAGTAGCTGAATGCCCATCCTCCTACTGAGAGCATCAACTACCACGTTCCCCTTCCCAGGAGTATAGACTATCTCAAAGTCATAGTCCTGGAGGAACTCGAGCCATCGCCACTGTCTTAGGTTTAAGTCCTTCTGAGAAAAGATGTACCTGAGACTCTGATGGTTAGAAAAGACTGTAAAGCGCTCGCCCATCATATAGTGTCGCTATGTCTTCAGAGCGAAGACCACTACTGCTAACTCCAGGTCATGGGTAGCGTAGTTCTGCTCATGTGACCTCAAATGATGTGATCCATAGGCGATCAAGGCCTGCTCCTTCATCAGGACACATCTGAGTCTGGTTCCTGATGCATCGCAGTAGACTACATACCCTACTCCCTCCTCAGGCAACCTCAAGATAGGTGCGCTGGTCAATCTCTGTCTCAGCTCCTGGAAGCTCTGCTGACATCTGTCTGACCACACAAAGGGTTTCCCCTTCTTCGTAAGAGCTAAGATTGGTGCCGTAACTCTGGAGAAGTCTGACAAAAATCTCTGATAGTATCCAGCTAGTCCCAAGAAACTCCGCACCTCTGTCACGCTCTTGGGTGGCTCCCAAGCTAGCACTGCCTCAATCTTCGCAGGATCCACCGCAACTCCCGCCTCAGAGATGACGTGTCCCAAGAAGTGGACCTCACGTATCCATAACTTACACTTAGAGAGATTTCCATAAAGCTGGTGCTCTCGGAGTGTGTCTAGTACAACCCGCAAGTGGTAGGCGTGCTCCTCCTCAGTCGTCGAGTAGATCAAAATGTCGTCGATGAAGACCACGACAAATCGATCGAGGTATGGCTGAAAGATCCTATTAATGAGGGCCATGAACACTGCTGGAGCATTGGTTACGCCAAATGGCATAACCAAGAACTCATAGTGGCCATACCAACACCTGAAGGCCGTCTTCTGCACATCCTCGTCCCGAACTCTGAGCTGATGATAGCCTGACCTGAGGTCTATCTTTGAGAACCACCGTGCTCCCTTGAGCTGATCGAAGAGGTCATCAATCCTAGGTAGCGGATACTTGTTCCTCACTGTCACCTGGTTCAGGTGAAGATAGTTGACACAAATTCACAAGCTCCCGTCCGCCTTCTTGGCGAACAAAACCGGGGAAGCTCAGGGTGAAACACTAGGTCGGATGAACCCCTTGCCCTGCAAGTCCTCCAACTGTACCCGTAGCTCTCGAAGCTCGGAGGGAGCCATCCGATAAGCTGGAGTTGATATCGGGGCTATCCCGGGGTACAAGTCAATATAAAAGTCTACCTCTCTGCGAGGAGGTAGCCTTGGGACGTCGTTGGGAAAGACGTCCGCATACTGATCCACCACTACAGGAAAACTAGGACTCTGCACGTCAACTGATCCTAGGATGAGGCTAGCCAACTGATGAGTGATGGTCTATCCTCTCCTCTACGAGAGTCCATCCTATGCTACAAAGGCTCCCTTCTCACCGGTGAAGGTGAACCTGCTCCCGTCGGTGCGTACACATTACACCTTGCGCCTAAAACAGTCAATCTGTGCATGGACTGTAGAAAGCCAATCCATGCCCAAGATGACGTCGTAAGGCCTCGACACCGCTACAAGAAGATCCCAGCCGAAGCTCTCGCCTCCTAGAGTAAGCTCACACTGCCGACACCAGTGCGTAATCGTCGAGTCTTCTTCCGTAGGAGTCTCTATCCGTAAGGATCGAGCCAACGACTCTATCAGAATCTCCGAGCTCTGAACAAGGTCAGCGGCTATGAAAGAGTGACTCGCTCCTATGTCTATAAGAACTGCAACAAGGGTAGAATAGACACAGATAGTACCTCAAATCATCTCGGGTGCACCATGGTCATAGGCCTCTGTTTCCTGGATCTGTGCCTGTCTCTGCCCGCCAGCTCCCTATGGTCGGGGTGGACCTCCTGGTGGTGGTGGTGGTAGGGCCTCAAAGCATCACCCACCACCTGCTGCTCGGCCAGCTCCTCTGCCTTGTCCGCCTGCTCCCTGCGGACCGCCACGGTCGACCCTCTTCCTCTGCCTGGGTGGCCCCTCAACCGTCTGCTGCTCCTCGGCACGACGGGTCGGGCAGTCACATGCCATGTGGCCCTACCCGCCGCATGAGTAGCACTGCCTGCCTCTCGAAAGACTGGCTCCACGCTGTGTGCCCCGCACTGCTGAGCCAGTGTCCTGAGGTTGTTTGCCTAAGGGTCTGGTCTGCCTGGATCCATGAGTAATCCGTCGACTGCCTGCTGCAGAAGACTCTGCTACGTGCCGCCTTGCGGTGGGTCTCGGCACCGATGAAGGCTCAGCAAGAAATCTCTCGATCAAAAGGGCTCGCTCCAATACTCTTGCCTGGGTCGGAATGATGAGGGAGATCGGCGATGCCCTGATCTCATGCCTCAATCCCTACTCAAAGGTCCGGGCCCAGAAGAATGGGTCCCGTACCATGTCTATCGAGTAGCGCGAGAGATCGGTAAATCTCACCGAGTACTGGGCAACCGTCAAGCTGCCCTGCCGCAGCTGAAGAAGCTCCTGGATGCGCACCGCACAGAGGGTGGCTGGGACGAACTCCGAGCGGAAGAGGCTCTCAAAGTCCGTCCAGAGAAGAGATGCCTCAACGTGCACCTGGAGCATCAAGATCCACCATTGGCCCACTGCCGCGTGCATTAGGCTTGCTTCAAGGATCACCATGAGGTTTGCTGGTGTCCTCACTAACCGAAAAACTCGTACCACTACCTCCAACCAGTCCTCGGCTGCCTGGGGGTCCATCTCCCTGTGGAACCTGGGCGGTCGCTGGCGCTGGAACTCATGAAGTGCACTAAGGCGACGTGCATCGTCAGCGGCTGGGGCTAGAAGCATCGGTGGCTCGGCGGGTAGAGGTACCGCCGGTGCCTCAGCTGTCAAAGGGCCTGTACCGAGGCCTCGTCGCTCAGCGGGCTGTCGTCACGCTCAACTCTCGGAACCCTAGCTGGCTGCTGTCGTGGGGCCATCCTGAAAAGGAAACAGTTGCGCCACAGTCAGAACAGTATACCTGGTGAGCTGACACAAAGTAATCACATAGAAAACTTGATACACACATGCAATTAATGTTTTTGTGCATTAAGTTGGAAATCAGAAGTCAGGGTCCTGGTGTATGGATACGTCGGCCGCTGCACTAACACTGGACTCCCTGGACTGATAACCACACCCAATACGCTTAACACTATTGATTCACATAGAAAAAGATCAAAGTCCCAAGTTCTGTGGTAGAACTGAACTCCTCTGATACCAATTTGTCACGACCCGTCCTCGGGGACCGTGCCGTGACTACCCCAAGCCCGCCTTCCATAGGCCAGGGGCTGGCGACTAGCACCAAGGCGTAAATCCTGGTAAAAAGGGAAGGCATTGCCTTTGTAAAGTAAACCACAAACACCACAAAGTAAGCAGGCAGAAGTAAACACTAAGTAAAGACCGAGTACAACAGTAAGTGCGAAAAAGAAAGTGGGCCAGTATACAAACCCAAAATGAAAGTAAAGTACAACTGGAAAGGGAAAATAGAAACTGAAAAGTAAAGCCGCAACGTCGGGATGTCCACTGGAAATCCCACCTGAAGGGTGGGTACAGATAGCCCCCACTGTTCCTCGGGTCCAGCCGACCGCTCCGAGTACGTCCCGCCCAGTGGTCCACCTCCAGGTACCATCCTGCTCCGCAAGCCTCAACCACAATCAACGCTGTCCGTCGTCTGCAACCAACACAATGTAGTGCGGGCATAGCCCATGCAGCGATGAGTATAAGCTACTCAGTAGGGACCCTGAGACCCCCGAAGGTCTCCCAGAATTCACAAAGGATAATCCACAAAGGAAAGATACAATCACGAAGTAACATCCGACACTGCTTAGGTATATGCCCATACATATACCTAAGTCATCAATTCTTGTTTGGATCCAACATCCAAACCCAAGTACAACCCAGTCCACACAGGAAAGCAAAACGTAAATCCACACAGGATAGCACAACACAATCCACAAAGGAAAGAAAAACAGGATTCAGCTCACACAGGTATACTTCTTCATATGACGATAGAGATGATAATATATAACCATTGATTCATCTAATCCGTCGGAACCACAAAGGATCGATAGGTACTAACCCTCGCAATGACCCACATGGGATCTGACCCACAAAGGATCGATAGGTAACTAACCCCCACAATGACCCACACAGGATCGGACCCACACAGGATCTGTAGGCACTGGCTCACACAGAACCGCTAAGCGCTGACCCACACAGGATCAGACCCACACAGGATCGGTAGCACTGATCCACGTAGGATTGCTGAGTGCTGTAGTCGTCACCGTTGAATCCACTGAGGATCTCTGTACAATCGTCGTCGTCGTCACAGTCGCAAACGCATCCAGCACTAGGGTTCCCACACACAGCAAGCTCGTTCGGGAGGGTCCGCTCCACGAGCCGAGAGGATGATACATCAACTAACACATAGTCCAGAGTTGATGTATCCAAAAGTTCCGTATCGTCAACAGGAACTCAACGTCGTAGACGGCGCGTCAATCGGACGCCCGGTCTGAGAGTTATTGGCCTTTTCGTCCCAGGGGCCCGGTTGGTTTTTAAGGCAAAACCAACCCGAACATACTCCACCTGCATCCAAACCTCGGGCAGAGTAATCCAAAATATCTGTCTCACTAAGAGGAATCCAACACAGTCGACGACACGTCAATCGGACGTCCGGAGCTTAAGATATGAGCGTTTCCGCTCCGAGGGCCCAGTTGGTTTCGTGTACGAACCAACCCGTCCAAACCCAAAGTATTCCAAAACCTTGAGTGTGATATACCTAAACGACCGTCTCCATCCAAGAATCGCATCACAACTGACAGTGCGTCGATCGGAGGCCCGTAGCACAAGTTATGGGTGTCCGACCGGAAAAGATTCGGTATTAAGGGGTTCGGGCCCGGTCCGACCCGACCCGATACCCCCAGGGTCGGCCCAAACCGGGTCCGGGTCCGGCCCGTGGGGGCGCGGCCTGGGCATGGCCCGGCCTGGGCGCAGCGCGCTGACTAGGCGCTCGGCCAAACGGCCGAGCTGTTTGGAGTGGGGGGGCGCCTGCCCCCCTGGTTTGTAACCGTGCCCCCCATTAAGGGGGCCGTTGTGTTGGTCGGCCAGGGGTTTGAACCCTCGGCTTCCTCTTGTCCGTCCGGCCCTCCCCGGCCGGTCGGTTTCTACCACCACGGGACCGGCGTCAGCCGGTCCCCTCCCTGCTCCGGCACCGGCGGCCCGGTTTCCGGCCGCCGGTTCTCACGCTCCGCCGCGGCCCGGTACCGGCCGCGACCTTCATTCATCCGGTGCGGCGCAACGGCGCCACACCCCTTCGCCGCGGCCTCGCTCTGGCCGCGGTGCTTTTTCGGTTCTCCGGCGCGGTGCAACGGCGTCGCGTCCTTGTTCGATTTCACGGCGCGGCGCGACGGCGCCACGCATTCCTTGCCGCACGATTCCGTGTGGTGCAACGACACCACGCCATTTCTTTACAACCACATTAGAAACAACATCAACAGTGGAGGAGGGTCGGCTGTGTTTGTGTGGTCTGGCCCCCTCTCTTTAGTCATTAGCAATTGGTCGTATTTTTACAAAGAACGACAAGATAGTATTCACGAACAAAATAAATAAATAAATCCTCTACCTCGTGCGAGCTTGAACAGAGGTTCGTCGAACGAGGATTCGTCACGGGAAGAGATGTCACGGAAGGAGATGTTGCGGAAGGAGACGTCGCGGAAGAAGACGTCGCGGAAGAACCGTCGCGGATTACGGCGTCGCGTAGTCGGTCTCTGAGGACTCGGCGTTCTTCGACGGAGTTCGATGCGTTCTTCGCGTTCTTCGTGTTCTTCGACGAAGAAGATGAAGAACTTCTAGCTTCCTTTAGCTTTTCTCCCCAAACCTCTCAAGCAACAAATCCCCAAATAAAATATGCACCTCCCTTATTTTATTAACTCAACAAAGCTTTTGAAATTCAAACATCCACACTTAACTCACTTAATTAATAACATAAGTTGTCAAAAATTAATGGTGAGTTGAGGGGGGTTGAATAATACGAAGGGGTGGGGTTCGTGTGGGCCCCACCACCCTCATAACCTCCCTTGAGAAGTTGGGTAGTTACCCAACTTCCACCCAAAGCCTTAAACCATTAAAAGAAAATAAAAATTGTAGTTTAATTATAAATTAAACTTCCACAATTTTTATCATCTTCTCTCGTGCAAACGCAACTCCGGAAATGGCGTTCATAAGCAATTACCAGCGCTACGGTTCCATCGGTGCCCTCAGAATTCGATTCTGAGCATCGGTTCAAAAGTTATAAATTCCTGCTCGTTCGTTCACTGAACGTACCCGAGCTAAATTTCGGATAGAAATTCTGGGCACACCAGGCCTCAGAATCCAGTGCCGTCAGAAATTGCGTTCATGTAAAATCCAAAAGAAAATTAAGAAAAAAATTTCCTTGAATTTTACGGGTCTTTACAAGAGTTCCCATTGGAGATAGAGGATAGACATGAGCGGGTAATTCATGGATGGTCAATTCCTCTAGTGCGCATTCGGTGGTATCATGGGAACCTCTGGGAGAGAACATGAGAGCATGAGGCTCAGATTTGTGCCCAGTACCCCCATTTGTTTGTTTAGACATGTATTGGATTATGAGGATGTGAATCCAAAAAAGGTGGGAGTAATGTAATGTCCCATAATTTTCGTGTTTTTTTTAAATTATATGGAATTATTTTGAGACCATTCACTTTGAAGACACCTGATTCTGAGGCCCGGTGAGCTCGGAATATAATTTTGAACTTTTTTTAAGTTTATTTAAGTAAACATGTGAGTAGATTTTTCTAAATTTTAAACCAGTTCTCAGATCAAAAATATAAGGGTACCATTGAACCTAGAATGGTGGGATTCTCCTAGAATGGACTTAACTTCAACCAACAGGGGTCGACCAGAAAAGATAGTTTTCAAACTTTTCAAAAAATAATAAAATAATAAAATAGCTTAAAAATATATTTTATTTTCTTTTCTCACCATTGAGTGGTGGAATGCCAGCACTACGGTGTGATGAAGAGATGGCGATGAGACCATTTAATGAGACTCCTTAACGTGCATGAAACAAAAATTTTGTTTCATTAATGAAACAACGTAACGACCTGGTGGCACAGTGTAACAGAAACGCTACGACAGATTTCTCTATTAATGAGACAAAAAGTTGGGGAATCAAATGGGGAATTACTCTAATGAACCTACGATGAATCGCTATCAACATCAAAACACCTTGAAGAATAGGACCAAAGGGCGACGAACACCAATGACTTCGAATGGAACTTGAATCCTCGCAGGCTGATCGATTCAACGATGAACACCTTTGCAGTAGGGGTTTATTTTGTTCAAGTTTCCCTGTTATTCGTTCTAAAATGATGAACGCAGATCAACCCATGAATAGGTTGATCCACAGATAGATCGTTTTTACAAGAGGCTTTTTTTCTTGGGTTTTCTATACTGGAATTAATTATTTTGTGATAGAACATAAAATCAATTTCCCATGTTTTCTAAACCTCTAATGCGGAGGGCATAGGCTGACATGAACAAGGCCCCAGACACTCTACCTTGTGTGTTTTGTGTGTTCTTCATGAACATGTCTTCAAAATGGATACAAAGGAGATTCGAGGCCATCGTAGGGAAGATGGATTCCCCAGGAATTTGTAAGCACAAACAGCTTGAATAACAGACCACCGGATCAAACCTAGTGGTTCACAGAAGAACCTGCAGGAGGCCCGTAATGGTATCCGTGAGTGGGGGGTGGCGCACCATGATGACATGCTGGGAGGAGTTTCATGGACTACTCAAGCTGCGGCGGTGTGACAGTAGCCACTGGCCTCCGTACCGGCAGCTGACGGTGAGTAAACACAACTACTTGGCCGTGGTCAACCGACCACAATGGTGGGGTGGCCCTGAGGATGACCTGCAAGGCAAGGTAGAGCTGGACGCGGGCCACCCCATCAGGCCAGGCCAGACCCACGGCCCAACACATCGAACCGGACAGGACCCTGTCCGGGATGGGTCCAGGTCAGGTCGGCGGACCCGGGTCGGGTCGGTGGACCTAGGGCCGGGTCGGTCTAACCAGACTCGGACCCAACCTACCCCTTTTTGAAAAAATGTCAATATCTTTCAAACCAGACATCCAATTGATGAGATGTTTGCGGTGTTGGAACCCTCGCGATGAGGAGAATCTTTTAGAATAATATATGGAGGATTTAATGGAAGTTGAAGTTCAATTAATGGCTTGAGGAGCGATTCTCCTAGAATCAAGTGCACTATGTGAAGAAACCCTACTGTTTCCAAAGACCTAAAGATTGCTAACAAGTGACCCTATGTGGATCAGATACTATGGACCAGTGGGAAGAAGTTTTTGTGTGACCCAGTAGGACCATGGTGAGGAGCGGCTCTGTGTGACCCGACAAACTCATGATACTCTACAAGAGAGGTACCTCAGTATGGCCAAGGTTGGAAGTGGCTTCTATGTGATCCAACATGCCCATAGTGGGGAGCATATTCTATGTGACCCAAAATACCTATATTACTCATCAGGTATAAGTACCACAATAGTCCAAGGTTAGTGGGAAGTGGCTTCTGTGTGACCCGGCAGACCCAGTATACTCATTGAGGGGGATTTCTCCAACAGCTCAAGGTGTTCGATGATATGACTGATAGTCTTACTTTCTTACTCTAGATTATACCTAGTGTGAGCTGTCTTGTGTTGTGATAATGCTTCATGATCATGTTTCATGGTTTTCTCTATGGATTTCTTTGTGGTATTTCCTTTATGTTTTGGGGTCCCTACTGAGTATATTATTACTCACCCCTGCACGGGCTTCTCCCACATGTTTTGTGTCTGGTGTAGACGACCGTCGCCTTGACGGGGGACTTAGTGGCCCAGGACCCAGTGGTGCTCAGTGAGACCAGGCAGGTGGGACATACTTCTAAGGCTTCCAGTAGATACTATGTACTTACCAATAAATTGGGGTTTCCAATGGATATATTTTATAGTTTTCCTTTTAATTTATTGTTTTCAATTTATCTTTTGCTGGGTTTGTATTCTGGACCATTTGACCTACAGTTTGTACTTTTACTTAGTGGTTGTTTAGTGGAATGCATGTTTACTTTTCCATCTTTGGGATGTGGTTGTGTGAGCGTGCGTACATGTACTTAGGAAAATACCTCCCACTTGCAATTTGACACCTTCGATGCTAGTCGCCAACCCATGGCCTTTGGGAGGTGGGATTTGAGTATGTCATGGAACAGGCCCTGGGGGACAGGTCGTGATAAGTAAAAACTCATCCCATCAAAACAGATACACCACATCCTCTGCTGAAAATATTCATACTATTTTTGAACTTTATAAAACCAATCTATACCGAGAATGACATCACAAGGAATCATCATGGCCACAAAATGATCCCAAAGCAAGTTCTATCCTCTAAGAGTTTGGTTACACTATTAGAAGAAGTGTGTGAACATTGAATCTTTTCCAGTCAAAGTCTCCAAGTGTAAGGGTTGAGTCAAAGGCTCAACTACAATCTCTAGACCTTGAACATGGGATGGGGCAAGGAAAGAGTGGATCACACATGTGGATATAAATACTAAAATTAAAGTAGAGAAGACATAGATTGTGTCTCTAATCATCCTTAGAGCCTCTCAATCATAGTCCTCCACTGCCTGTAGTTGTCCTCATCCTTAACCACTAGCTCTCTAATCCTGGCATGGACCACCTAGGGGTGGTGGTAGCAACATATAAAATCATCAACGACCCCATGATACTCTCCCATATCCTCTGCCATAATCGTCACTATGTGGACCTCCCTGCTCTAGTCATTGCCTCTACCTAGGTGGTTTATCGACTGTCTCCCTTTCTGTCGCACAGAGGGTTATACATTCTCATGCAAGATGTCCCTACCAGTCACAGGAGAAACATCACCTCTTCCTCAACTAACTGGAACCATCATGAGATACCTGAACTAAAAACCCTCTATCCTAGGACCACCTATAGAACCACCGCACACACATAGATCCCTAAGTTTGATATTGGTTACCACCTGTCAAAGTCTCAGCTTTAGGGTGCCCACTGCCAGCACCAACTATCGATGACTGCTCTTCCAAGATGCTCTCCACCACCAAGGATCACTCAAGCACCCCAAAATAAGTAGAAATGAAAATAGATATCAATATATACCTAATATATCAAAAAATTCCATGCTCAAAGGTTCATACTCAAAATAATTCATCTCAAACCATATCCATGGAGTATCACAAGAGGTTAGTGAACCTCGATGCATAATTTTCAACTTTCATGCTTCCTTTCTAGAGATACAAAAGTTCATGGATGCATAATACTCACAATATAGTTGTATAGAACTCCTCCCTAAGGATATTCTTGAAATTTTTCCAAGAGAGAGTTTCCTCGTCATGCGTCTGAGTCATCAGACTCCACCACTACCCTGTAGAGCCATGTAAAAGATTCACCACTAAGATTGATATCTAATAGGGAGGGGTCTTAAAAAGGTGGAAACTCACAAAACTACCTCAAGATAGAAATCTACTATCCAAGGGTTTGGATTTCCTTGAAACCTAATGGGTATCTACCTATGAAATTCATAGAGTGTGATGAATCTATGAACATGCTCTATAAACACTACTGGAGCAACCTGTTTCTCAACGGGTGGAGGTAAGACTTGAAAACCACTTGGAGGTACCACCTCTTACACATGTACCTATACTAAAGACTCATCATTAGGCAGATCATCCTCATGATCCTTCTATGGAATCCTAAATAGTTGTTATCACGAAGGATTCCTAAAAAAATCAAGATGCACCGTGGTCAAAGAGTATATCTCAGGAGCTAACTCAAGAAGGACATATAAACTACAACACATTCCTATATAATGTATGTACCAATGTTTTACCTACAACCAATTCCTACATATAAAAAACCAACAAGCAGGTTATTAGAGTCCTATTGAATAGATGCATTGACCGCCACACCAAGACTAGATTCCCTGGTCTGAGAGACAAACTCAAGTCACTTTTAACACTATTTCCCTAGTTCAAAAACCAAACCTCACAACTAGAAAATATCTAAAATATGGTCCTAAGATGACCTCATATAATTCCACTCTATCACAACCTATCCCATTAGGCCCGCTTGGCCAGTGGCAAGCTGAGTGTGACACCCCAAGCCTGCCTCCAATAGGATAAGGGATGATGATGAGAATCGAGTAGGTATATCACACACATGTGAGGCCTTGGACTAAGGTACCTATATACATACACACATCTCCAACCAAAAATACAATACTAAAAGATAAGATAAAAATGATACCAAAATGCATGCATACAACTATATCCCACATCAGAGCACGAAACAAGTACAAAAAAACATAAAGGGACAAATACAATCCCACCAAAACTATAAAGATTCCAACCTACTAGAATGGAGGGGAATACTATCAAATGAAACACCTAGAACCAACCACCATTTTTCTAGATAAATTATGATCCGCCTACTCTTATCCAACTATCACTCCATCGTAAGGCTTGTCATCTACATAAGACACGACATGTACAAGAAGAGACAATGCAAGGGTGTGTATAAACATACCCAATAGGACACACCAAAATCACCAAACATAAAGAATCAATATAGAGAAGTTAAATCATCATCATGAAGGTATGAAAATTAGAAAAGGATACAATATAAATAATAACCCATATATACTCAAATAGGTACCAAGTCTCAATGTAAGGTCACAACCATACTGCCAGCCCATGATTTCACTCGAGGCTTCAAGGTAATTCTTTCCAGGGAGAATTCACTACTCGAGTCTTGCTAACACTGATGGAAATCATTTGATAGGTCATTATTTTAGGGCCTCTCCATAAATAAGAACATTTTGGAACTCATAAGATGTTAATACACAAATAGGTGATCACACCCATGGTCTATGGGGGACACCTGACCCTACCCAAAGTACCCCCGCTAGGAGGGGATCACACACCCTGGAAGTCAATAATGGGATCCTTGAACCAAGGGAAGAATGCTAGAGGATCACACCATAGGACACATGGAGGGATACCTGACTCTATTCAAGACTAACCCATACAGGGGATCAATTATCCCATGCTCAGGATGGGATGTCTCACTGTACACTCATAGGGATGGACCAATGGAATGAACCATACAAAAACTGATCTAAACTGAAGAGAATGAGGGCCTCAAGTTTCCCTGGTAAAATTACATAGTGTGTACTGAGATTACATGAAATTTATTGCTAATTCAAGACCTTACCATTTTTGTTCTCATGTTCATCATCTCGTGTGCGTGTAATCTGGTCATGCCCATATACCTAGTCATGTCCGAGTACCTGTCCATGTCCATATACATTGACCATGCCTGTGTTCTCTAGATGTGTCCATATATATTTGGATATCCCACATGGCGTGTGATATTTAACTCTATACAGAACCCTAGATACCATAGAAAAGAAACTACATGATGTGTGTTCTTCTGAAGTACAGTCGTGTATGTCGGGATTTTCTAGAAACTTCCGTCTTTTCTATGTGTATCCTCCCACGCTGCTTCCTCTTTCGACCCAACCATGAAAATCACCAAGGAACCCATATACAGGATTGATCAAACACAAATAATCATTGGTGACCAAATTATGACCATCCAACCTACGAACAGATCATCCCCATCACATCATACCATTGAACGCCAAAACCCACGAACAAAGAACACCCGATCCAATCTCCGATCCATGTTCAATCACCTACTTCACCACATCATGCCTCAATTAGGCTTTCAATCCCAAATCTAAACCTATAAAAATGATTTTTTTATTCCAAATTTCAATTACACAATGATTATTTTCTATGTATTTGTCAAACTACCAGCCAAATGAAATACTAATGATGAACACATGAAGAACAAGGGGAGAAAATCACAAAACACAGACGTGAGGAATGAACCTAGACCATTGTTCTTTTTAGACTCAATCAATTTATGGAGAAAACATCAAATCAAGGGAATAATAATGGATCATCAAACCATTATCCATTATTAATTCTAGAAAGATAAATCAACACCCGTAAATCAACGATCAACCCAATAATCAAATTTTTATAAGAATTGATTCATGTTAGAAAAGGGGAAATCAAAAGGTATTTAAATCTAAAGAAAAAAAATCCTACCATAAGTTTGGATCAATGGCTGAAAAATAACGGTTCTATGTCATTGCCATTGGTGAGATCCACTAACTCCTTTGTTGAAGATGAACCCCTCGACACACTGATCGTCAACCCATGATCTCACTGTCATTTACCAAAGGCTCATGAATCCTCTCAAATCCCTAGGATTATGCAGATAACCCTATGATTTGGTCATAACATGGTTTAAATATAGGATATTAGGTCATTTATAAATAAATAAAAAATAAAAAATAAATAAATTTATTTATTTATTAATCTGCCAATGGTCACACTTCAACCAAACAATCAACGCAAATAAAGGTTATATCACACCTAGGTTAACATCAACATTTTGGATTTAATAGCGTTATTATAATTCCCATATGGAACACCATTTGGGAGATATTCCATTGTTTTAGAAAAACTGTGTGTGCATGATATAATATATTTAATATTTTTACTATATCAATACTGAGCCTCCCTGAGCTCCGTAATCCCATGCCCACTCAATGCCTAGATCTGAAAATATTCATTAAAATATTCTAATTTTTTACAAGGAAAAATAAGATTCATTACAACATATATCATATACATCATATTTATAACTATATAATCTATTTTTCCTTGACATCAAGTGACCAATAGACATAAAACACATCAATATAGTATATTCAACTCAACTTTTCTCGATTCATTGAAAAAGATTGACCAAGCCAGTTAATACATCACATTTCATTCATCTTATAGATGAGAACATATCATGTATCTCATCTAAGTAATTGAACACATCATATATAACTCAACTATGCATGGCCATGAATTTCCTTAGTCTAATTCAATCAAGGGATATATGTCTTTACTCATTATACAAGTGGACAAATACCATCTTGGTTGTGTACCAACCGATGACACGATCAACAATATACCCAACCACCCCTATATTAGCTAATTTATTTTCAAACTTATGTAAGTAGTATATCAAAGTATGAAGGTTCTCATGCTATGTATCTATCAAACCTTAGGTAAGAAGGATTGATACTAAGCATACACTCTGAAGTATATCAATAATTGTATTCCATTCCATGAGATATACTTTGGTTGGTCAGTCCAAGTAATAAGTCTCTACAAATTACCATAAGAATCTACTCTCTGTATCTCACATAAAAATATTTATAATTAGTATAAGATTATATTCATTCTAATCTTAACATATTATCACAACCCATAATACTTCATGATGATCATCGATTAGGGACAATTCAAAGTCTTACTTTGAGGGAAAATTTTAATTCGACCATTCATGTAAAATAAATTGTAGCAAACATAAATGAATGATAATTGAAGATTGAATTTATTATAATAACATGATACATTTTAAAACCATTAAAACCAATATCTCATGTTTATTATACCCATATATTCTACATGACCCTCATATTGTTGTTGTAGTAATGGTTTCTCCAACAGATCTACTACATTCTCCTCTATAGCCACCCAATTGATATGTTCATCACCCCTATCAATGATCTCCCATATGAGATGGTAATTTCAAAGTATGTGTTTTTTTCCTTTGGTTAGACTGGGGTTCTTTATCCTAAGAAACAATCCCATTGTTTTGACAATATAGCCCAATCATCCCCTTAATGATAGGAACCACTCCAATTTCAGTAATGAACTTATTGATCCAAATAGCTTCCTTCACAACATTAGATATGGTAATTTACTCCACCTTTATTGTAAATTACACTATGGTGGCTTTATTAGAACTCTTCCAAAAGAAATATATACTATTTAGGCACAACATGAATCCATATTGAGATCTCAAATAATCTTTATCAGATTAAAAACTAGCATCAGTGTAACCCTTTACCCAAAGCTCATCCTCTACTCTAAAGACCAAGAACATATCTTTAGTACTTCTCAAGAACTTAAGAATGTTATTTAAAACAATCTAGTGGATGTCACAAGTATTGGATTTGTATCTACTAGTTATGCTAAAAGCATAAGAGACATCAGGATGAGTACATAACATGAAATATATGATAGATCCTATAGAAAAAACATAAGGAATCCAACCCATACTTTCTAACTCTTTATAAGGACCCTAAATCTTCCTAAGATTCACTCCATGAAACACTAATAAAGACCCATTTTTGGAGTTCTCTATACTAAAATACTATATCACTTTACCAATATATATATTTTGAATCATTATAAGAAACCTATAAGATCTATCTCCATAGATCTTTATTCCTAGTATGTAGGCTATTTCAGACATTTATTTCAATGAGAAACATTTACCTAGCCACACCTTTATAGAATGAAGTGATGGTATTTTATTTCCATTAAGCAGTATGTGTTGTGATTCTCACTGGCTCTTTGATTTTAATGATAAAAAACACTCTTAAACTGTTTAATTTTTTTCCTTTAAGTGATGTGAAGCTTGAAAAAGTTCTATGATGCAACACATAACATCATACCATATAAGGGAAGAAAATTTAGGATAACCCTTTTTCAACACCTCCCTCATGAAAGTACCCTTATGCAGTCATAAGGATTGTAGGACAACATTTACACAGGTATTGGGTTACCCTTACATTGTTTACCCTTATGAAATTATAAGAAACTCTTTAGTACCCTTACGACGCAACTCTTAGGACCAAATCACAATATATCCTGGTCAAATACTGTTGTGAGATTTATGACCTAATTTATAACATTTAAATCATAGTAAAAAACCTCAAATTTAAATATATCAATCAGTGTCGTGCTGCAAGGTACATCCTATGTTGTAGTGTTTACTTTACATGAGACATCCCCACCACATCCAGAGGCTATGCCACAACTAACATGTTTTTGGAAGAACCTCAAAAAGGCTCCATGTCACAGCCCAGAGGTTACATAATAACTACCTAGCATAACTGTAAAAATGATCCTCCTATGTCAACACTGCAATGTTTATGCCTACACCATAGAGCCCTCCTCCATGGCATAGTGATCCCTTCCACGATGTAGAAATTTGTGACTCTGAATGCTTTAAATACTAGTCAAAATACATTTAACTTAGATGTATTCAACTTAAGGATTCTCTATTAATTCTAGAACATCATCAAAAGATTTGAATCCTATAAATAGAGATCCTTGGTGGCCTTGGAAATCTACCTTGATAATCATTCTCCAAATCCAATGTGAATCGATCATGTGAAATCTCTCTCAAAGTGCTCTCATTTATAAATATTATTTATCCTTATAGAGTGTGAAATCAATTGTAATATCCAATCACTCTCTTATATTATTCTCATTCTCCCATAGAATTCATTATATTCTTTGGGGGAATTGAGATAAAGCTTCAAAGTTATTACTTCCTAGAAATCTCATATCTTCCTACTTCTATATTTTGGTTCTTACTACCATTAAAGTAAGTGACCATGGTTTTCTTTCCAATTCCTTTAAAAAAGAAAGAGACTATTTCTAATTGAAGTTTTTAGCTTCACTATTAAAGTGCTAAGTGTCTTTATATCCAGTTTCATGATATAACATAGAACTCAAGGGATAATTTTGGTATCTTGGATAATAATAAAGAGACTAATACATTAAATCCTCAAGCAATTGAGGTGGTAGATGTATGGGTACCCTTAGGTATTATTACCAAATTTCCTTATCAAATATCTTGTCTCATTTACTTTCTAAATTTTTATTTATATATCAGTTTCATTATTTATTTAATTTGTTTAATCCATTAAACACACTGAATTGATTTATTCTCAAAATATATTTTTGTTTTATTCTTTAGTTATTATTATTATAATTAATTATAATTATGCATTCAAATTTTATTTTTTTATTTATTCAATTTTTTTAAAGAATTTTTTAACATTGGATTGTTTAACTTTAATTTTTTAAAAGATAAATTCACCCCTCTTTCTATTTTCACTTCTTACTCCAACCTACATTTGGTATCAAATAATTTTTGGTTTTATTAATTTATTTGTATTCAAATTCTATCAATGTTTTTATTTTCAAAATATTTAGCTGATTTTCAAATAAATATCTCTTTTTGAAATAGTTTTTTCAAACACCCATGGTGGTCCGGAAGGACAATCATTGAGTTGTGCTCTATTTTTTTATGGTATTCAATAATTATTATTATAAATGTAGAATGTATAATTTTCTTAGATCTATTGTCCATCCCATTTATAAAATTATTATGCCTGGATATACTCTTTCATCTGATAAGGATGAAAAATAGACCCCTGATGATATTTCTGCTTTTGAATTAGAAGGTAAAACTATGAATGCATTAAATTTTGGGTTAGATGTTAATGAGTTTAATAGAGTTTATTCATGTAAAATTATACATGAAATCTATAAATTATACTAAGTTACACATGAAGGTATAAATAAAGTTAAGGATAATGGTATTGACATGTATAAGAAACATTTTGAGAGTTTTTCTATTCATTCTAATAAATCTATTATTGTTTTGTTTACTAGATTTATGGATATTTTTAATGGATGAAAATATATTGGTGACACTCTTTATATAGAAAATTTAGTCAAGAAAATCCTTTTGGGTTTACCATGCAGTTGGGCTCCAAAATTCACTATGATCCAAGAATCTAAAGATTTCAAAAATATGCCGATCGAGGAACTCATAGGTTCTCTCACAACATATGAGATAACCATGAAGAAAAAATTGGAAAGGAGTCTAAAGAGGTCAAGGAAACTAAAAGGAAATTTTATTTCAAATAAAATAATGATGTCTCATATGGGAGTGACTTTGAAATTGATAACTTTACCAATATGATGGAAAATTATAAGAAAAATAAGAGATACACTTGAAACTTAAAAAAACAAAATCAATGATTTGAGGTAACTTGTTTTGGTTGTAAAAATAAGGGTCACATCAAACCAGATTGTCCTTTGAATAAGAAAAATTCAAAAGATAGGAAGTAGGATAAGAAATATTTAAAGGTATTTACTTAGAGAACAAGTGAGGATTATATTTCAACATATGAATCAAGAAATGAAAGTCACAAGTGTCTCACAACACAATTGAGTATAGAATTAAGGTTAGTTACAAAATTTATCTTTCTCCCTTTTATTACTCTTCTTAATATTATACTTTTTATACCTATTCTTTAACTTATAAAGATTTTATAAATTCTAAAAATGAACTTCAAAATGGTTTTGTGGTATTATTTCAAAATTCAATTCCCTTTAAAAGAAACAAAATTTTATCATTTTAAAAAAGATCAACTTTTAAAATAAAAAGTATATTTTATTTTAAAATTAAATGATTAACCAAATGTTGAAAATTTAAAATTTCAAATTAAAGATCTTAAAAACAATATTTCTCATTTTACCCAATGTGAAAAATATCAAATAAGATTTTGGGTTCTCAAAACCTATTAAAAATCACTATGGTTTTGGTTTTTCAAAACAATCTAGTTTTCCCATCAATATTAAAAAGACTACTTTTGTAAAGGGAATTTCTCAAAATAAGTTTTGTATTTATTGCAAGAAATTTAGTCATCTAGTTTATGAATGAAAATTTAAAAATAATAGATATGGTTGTCCAAAAATCATTCATATTTATTATCAATTTTCTAAAAAAAATTCTCACTATAAACAAATTTGAGTTCCAAAATCCTTATTAGTTGATCTTAGTGGGCCCAAAATTCTTTCTCCATCCCAATGCATATTATCCCATACTATCGAACCCAAGATATAGGTTCCAAAAGCTATCTTTTCTTAATATTTTTTATAAAAAATGAAAAAACTAAGACGTTACATGGTATATGGATAGTGGGTTCTCAAAGAATATGTGTGGCGATCCTTCCGAATTCAATCATCTCAAATATTTTTAAGGAGGATATGTCACTTTTAGAGATGATTCAAAATGAAAAATTATCGTTATTAGTACAATTGGTTTCTCCAAATATACTATTATTAAAGAAGTTTTATTTATTAAAGTATTAAATCATAATTTAAAAAATATTAGTCAATTATGTGATAGAAGTTTTAAAATTAATTTTAAAAAATTAATTTTATAAAGTTTTTAATTCAAAATGAAAACCTTTATTTACCACATCCCATTTTCAAAATGTTTATTTTATTGATTAAAAAACTCTACCAAGTCAAAATGGTATGTGTTTAAATACACAAGATAATGGTTCTTGTCCTTTTCATTGGTTCCTAAGTCATTCTAATATTCATTATCTTGTAAAACTCAACTATAACCAATTAATAAAAGATTTACTGAAATTGTGCCTTTTAAAGATAAATTAATTTGTAAACCTTTCCAACCTGGAAAGAAAAACAAGCCTTCCTTTAAACTAAAAAACATTATTTCTTCTTCAATGGACTTAGAACTAGTATACCTTGATATTTTTAGAACAAATCAAGTTTCTATTATTAGAGGTAAACATTAAACCTTTCTAATTATTGACAGATTTAATATATTTACATGTGTTTTCTTCTTATCTCATAATAATGAGGCTTGTAATGTATTTATTAAATTTTCAAGGAATCTCAAAAATGAAAAAGGCTAAAAACTATTTTTCATTATAAGTGACAATGGAGTAGAATTTGATAACAAAGACTTTGATGAGTTTTGTGCTTTGAATGGTAGGTTATTTATGAGATAAAATTTAAAACCAAAAAATTAGTAGAAAGTAGCGAGTTAGTGAATCAAATCCTTAGGGATGGAATTTGATTTTGTAGTCCAAAGAAAGAAAATCTAAAACAAAATTAATGTTGGAATATTTTTTTGAAACTTTTTGATTTATAAAAAAGAAAAAAAGGATGTGATGATTTGAATTAGGATGAAAAAGGAAGTATATCTATAGATGAGAATTGAAACTGATAAAAAATATGATAAATTACAAGGGGAATTTAAACTTCTTTATTTAAAATAGATTTATTCTTTCATGAAAATTTTGATTGCATGAACATACTCAAATTTATTGGTCGATCTCCTTCACTAAGAGATCAACCTATAGAAAGATGATTCCCAAGGATTTACACTCTTAAGATTCATGCAACCATGATGAGTTTTGAATAAATTTCAATTAGACTCAATCTCACCGAAATTCACATGAGCCTCAAACTGGTTGGTGAGGACTCAACAAGTGCATCCAAGAGACCCGAGATCAAATATAGGTAGAGAAATATTTCCAGGGGTACTTTAGTAGTACTATAGAAGACACTATAGTAGGTACTGTTCGATACTATGGTGGCTGAAACTATTCATCCATATGGGCCTTTGGGCCACCGGTTTGGTCCTTGGGTCTTGAAAGGCTTTCGAGCCACTCAAGGCCTTAGGGATAGTTGTATCTCAAGGACTTTGGGACACCTTAAGGCCTTCAATCCACCCCAAGGATTTCAGGCCACATGAATACGTAGATTTACCAGTCAGACTATAAGGGACAAGGCTCCAGATGAGGATTTAGAGCAGGCACATTCACCAGAGAAGAGCTAAACAGAATTGGAAGAATGAGAATGTATGACATTGCCATCAGTACCGGGCCTGTGTAGCTCTGCACAGGACAGCTAACTGACTAGCCTTGCGAAGGTGGAGTGCTGATATCATGACATGTGATGTAGAGAAGTAGTTCCAAGTTGTCTTGTTTGGGTGATTTCCTCTAAGACCTTGACGCACGCCTGTCGTAGGGCATGACAAAAGTGATTTAATTTTCCTAGTGCAGCATAGAGGCTGACCAAGGTCGTCTCTCTTAAGGAGCATTTTCAGTCGTTCACTCAATTAATCTAATTTAACTAAACTACTTATTTTGGTTGTTTTTATATTATCTAAGAATGGAATACAATTTAATTAAAATAAAAGATAAAACTAACATGCAATGACAAAATGAAATTAATTGAGAAAGAACTTGGCCTTTATGGGTTGGTTTGTGGGTTTCATCATTCTCCTTGTTAGTATTTAAATTAAGTTTGATAATTCGATTATGAGATGTCATTCATGAATTACTATTCTTTTATTTATTGGTGTGAAATATTTAATGCATTATCAATCTTAACATTACCTCATCCTATAATCAAGGTTGATGGCACACCTCGATCGAGAGTGTGACATCTTCCAAGACCTGGCTTCATCATATGCCATTTCAACCACTGAATGGCTCAAATCTATCGTATGAAGAGCTTGTATCCAGTAGAAGGGAGGGAAAAGATCTAATAAAATAATATAAATGAGTTTGAGATGAGTGTCGTGGTGGACGATCGCCACACCCGTGCACATCACTCTTGCTCATCACAAACTTAATAAAACATAGGAATTTAAGCACAAAATAAATGAAATTGCCACATACCTCCCCCGGGAAAAGTCTTAGGTTAAACTCTCATATTTGAGGGTAAGAGGTCATAGTGGATAATATGATAAGAATAAAATAAGAAAATAAGGAGAACAAGTTGAAGAAGAAAACAGGGTGGATGAGTGGACACATAAATAAAAATAATGCATTAATCTATTAGAAATATAAATTACAATTGAAAACCAAAACAAAAATAAAGAAAATAAATAAATTAAAATGAAATGGGGAATAATTGTGGCCGGCCTCCCTCGGTGGAGATCTCCTCCTTGGTTCCTTGAAGGAATGGATGGAGAATGGGATGATTTGGGAAGGAGACGAGGGCCTCCTTTTATAGGCATAAATCTGTACTCCAAAATATTTCGCATTCTTGACCCATTAAATGGAAGTTTTACGCATATACCTCTTCTTAAAAGTTGTTCATAAATATGTTTTCAGTTCACCCTCCAAAATTCAGATCTTTTGGACACAATATAAAGGAGTTATTAATTTTTCATTGGCGGTTTCTGATTCTGTATGAAGCTTCCAAGAAGGTTCCTCCAAAAGTATGTCATTCAATGGATACCTCAATGACTTCAAAACTCCCAAAAAATTTATTTTAGAGCTGGAAATATCTGTCCTAGTGCTATCCCAGTTGGGAAAACCTCATTTTGATATGTGTAGGCCGAGTTTTTGTTCTGTTATAGTGGTGGGGTCCACGCTGTCCACCTGGAAAAATGTCCAACTTCAATGAATTTTTGAGACCCTTTAGATGGCCAAATCAGCTCCCGATCCAGAAGATAAAGTTGAAGGAAATAAAATCAGGATTCTAAAAATATTTTAATCACAAAATTTGGATTTATATTTTCATGAAATGACTAAAATACCCTTGATGTAAAAATCTGTCTAAAATCCAGAATTATGCATTTTTCACCATTTTTCTCAAAACACATCATAAATCCAAAAATGATTCATATAAGATCAAATTGATTATTTGGGATGCTTAAAACAATTGAAATACATAAAAAATATGTGTAAAATATTAGATCTATCAGACCTACGGGTCATGTAACTGTCTCTAAGAATTCAGGCCTTATAAGGGTTCCACCTCACCCCTTGAAAGGTGGATTATCAAAAAAAATAAAAAAAATGAAGGCCTTTAGGCCATTCAGTTAGTCAATCTCACCGAAATATTTTGATGTTTTGAAAATAAATGCAAGAAGTGTGAACAATTTAAAAGATGAAATGATGTGAAGAAGTAAAATAAAGAACCAAAAAATTTACTTCCCCAAGTAAAAATTTTATCCGATCATTATTTAAAAAACAAAACAATTAAATAATTAAAATTAACGAACAAAAGGAAGAAGAAATACGAGGAATATTCCATTAATCTTTAATTCCAAAATGAACTCATGCACAACCTGATTCTTCTGCCCTTCTTTTGCTGCTCTCACTCCCAAAAAATCCAACATATGTTTTGTAATCAATAAATGGATTATTTCCTCCTTTTTCTATCTATCTCTTTAAAATAATTACACTGAATTAAGTTTCCAATTTCTAGAACCACCCCTTTTTTATCTCTGTGAGGATTATCTTATGAATTTAAACAAAAAAAAAAACAAAAACTTATACTACTTAGGTCATGTGGAAAGACCTACTTACTCAAAACCACTATTATTTTAAAAAATAATACCAAAAGTTTGAGCTTGGAAATTATTCTTCCTACATTACTAATATATCACAATAAATCTCTCTCAAGATCAGTATGGGTTACTTCAACTCAGATAGATTCAGACCCTCATGAATTTCATCAATCACTAAGCATGAATTATTATTCGACCTCACAACCATTGATATCAAAGATATAGATATCCCTAGTCAATATCTTCAAACCTATAATAAAAGACCAGTGAAAACAATAATGAAATTTTCTTCTTATTTATGAGATTGGTTATCCTCCTAGTTGATTCAGCATCTCAACACGTAGTGAAACTCAAGATTTGATTCTTCCAAATCAATACGCCTACTTGAGTTTAATTAAATCTCATTTATAACATTTTCATATTCAGATCGACCATCGAGTGAAAATTTGGTATCGGTTTATCTTCTTCCTTAGTTCGCATCAAAATAGAACCCTTCATCCAAACTTTGATGCAAGCATCATCTTGGTTCATTGAGAAATAGAGGGATCCTCTCCTTCAACAGATGTAACACTTAAAATTGATAATTATCCTCAGTATTCTTTATTTGGAGAGCTCCAATCACATCACACATCCTCCAACATCAATAAGATCTCCACGCACAAGGGTTCATTTGGTTCATTGACAATAGTCGTCTTCAACATGCGAAGGCTGAACACCCAAATGTTCTTCATTAACAAAAATGGTCAATCCTGATTCACATCCAATAAGATTCGATTTGGAATTATCTCCATCAATGAATGATCTTGGTCTCTGACTTCCTTAGATTCAAGTTGTTAGATAATCTTCTTCAATTCATCAGATGCCCAGTTCTTCTTTATAGAACACAAAATTCATCTTTGAACCCTTATTTAACATCATACCTCATATTGATGTCGACATTATTTAACTTTACATAATCACACTTCAATAGAGGTCATCGTCGTTATTCCTGTAATGGTGATTTTATCCAAGTTATTCACCAACTATATAGCATAGACTCGACACTGGTCTACCTCAATGCATGAATTTGGACTCAGAAAAATCATAATCTATGGAGATCATTCTCTGGTGTCTCAAGTGCATCAGTTTTGTTCTACTATGTTCATCGACAAAAGATTTGGCTTGAGCGAAATTTGAGTGAATTTAGCTACATGTTAGCCACTGGAAATCATGTGTGTGAATGACCTATTATAATTTTTGCTACATGGGGTAGACTTTCAAATGGATATATATTACCCCGTAATCTTGCTATATGTATTTACTTAAAAATCTCATAAGTAGTAATTTTTCTATGTGGATGTCCTTCAAATTCATCCATGTGATGATAGTTTGGAAATTGGCTACATGGCCACTTCAAGAAATACCCTATGTGAATTATGAGGAAATTGGATACATGATTGATTTCTCCTACATGTAGAGTTTAACACCAAACAACATTAATCAATTTGAGAATGAGAAAAGTAACTTGAGATTAAAATTAATAATAAAAAAACTAATTATTTAATATGAAAATTATAAATTAAAAATAGAAATTGTTAAATTGGAAAAATAAAAGTTTCAAAATAAATTCAAATTCCATTAGTTAAAATTAGAAATCCATTAATGAAAATGTTAATATTAAAATTCAAATATATTAAAATGAACAAAATAAAATATTTACAATTAAAATTATGTTTCATTAATTAAATAGAAACATAATAATAAAAATAAAATATTAAATTACTAATCAACATGATAAAAATAGATACACTTAAAATTAACAAAAATCAAAAGAATAAAATAAATTATTTTCAGAAAGGAAAAAATATAATTTAAACATAAATATACACAAAATTAACTAAGAATCCATAAAATTAATATGTGAACAAAAAAATAAAAATAACATTAAAATTAACCAATTAACAACATAATTCGGCATAAAATACATTTTACATTTAACATTTTTTTATTTTATAAAATAAGACCCCTTTAAGGAAAATTGAGAACCAACCCGCAAAGATCCATTAGGTGGCTGACCAAGGAACCCAGTTCGGGACCAGACCCACCCAAAAACAAAAAAAAATCACCAAAATGCAACAACCATAAATAGGAAGGTCAGGGAACCCTGTCCAAGACCAAACCTCCCAAAAAACACAAACAACAAATATCATGCCACCCAACACCCCATCATGTCACAGATCCCACTAATCATGAAAAACTACCTCAGGCCCAGTAGCGTTTCACACCGTCACCGATGCACCATCGCCAGAACTCGAATACCACAGGCCATCATCGGTGGCTATCACCACCACACCAAATAACCACCACTGTCGCCATTAAAGCATGCTAGAGAGGAAGCCAAGACCAGAACTTTTGTCACTGGAAGCACCGAAGTAAGGCCACATGCAATCCAAAAAGCAGAAACCCACCAAGCTGAACCGATGAAGGAGAATAATGAAGGAAGGGTGTTCCCCCACAAAAGTTATGTGAAAACATCAAAAGTTATTTGGAAAACATGTAATGAAATAAATTCACATTTAATTCCCCCACACTTAAGAGTATTCTTATCCTCAAGCAATCATTAGTCACATTTAATGGTAAGAAATGAATTTCAAAATGTAAAAGCTGAAATGCCACTAAGAATTTATTTTCATAAATATTTATCCTCATGGATTCTCTTAAGTAGTAAAATATAACCAGATTAATTTTATTCAGTGAAAAATTGGTTACTCTTTTACAAAAATGATTTAAATTGAAAATTTAAAGAGAATTTAACAAATATCAATTTGAATCCAAATGAAAGTACAAATTTCTCTTTACCTCTAGGAGAATAGACTAAAATAATTTAATAATACATAATAAATATATTGGCCATTGGATGAGGCAGAGTGAAAATTTATTGATGGAATAAATAACTCATCCAATAGGTTGATGAATAAATAATTAAATAATTAAAGAAAGATTTTATCCTGGATTGGGATTTTTATTTCATAATCATTTAGATGCATATCTTATAACTTGAATCATAATTAAAAAATTCAAAGTGAATGATTATTGTATAAAATTTTCCCAAAGTTTTACTAAGATCCATTTTTTAAGAGGTTAATATAAATGATTTACCTAATTAAAACCAAGAGGTATTATGGATTAACCTCCTCAAAATGGCTTCACAAACTTCAAATTTGAGAAAAAAAATTCACCGAGTGAAAATTCCAAAGTGATGCTCAAAAACTTACAATTTAAAAAAAAATATTTTTGACATGTACAACAATTAATACAACTTAAAATAATTAATACCCCTCCCCCACACTTAAAACTCATCATTGTCCCTAATGTCTAATTAAAAGTGGGAGACACAATTAAAGAAAATTTATTTTAACCAGATTTTGTAACTTTAGTATTTCAAATCCATGTTTATGGGGTACAATCTAGTTTAGACACATGCTGTCACATTTTACTATAGTTTCCCAAAATAGATTTTAAAAAATAACATGCTTTTTTTCATTTGTGCATACATAAGATTATTCAATAATCTCAAGAAACAACATGTTAAACATTTATTACAACAAAAATCCTAGGGATTAGGGTGTTAAAAATTGGATTAAAATAAGGTTCATAGGTATTTCCAAAGATATAGAATAAATCTAGAATTAACACCCATGACTACCAGCACCAAAACATTCTAAAAAAGTCCAAATAGAAGGGGAAATACCCCCATACTTAATCCCCAAAAGTGATCAAATTTTAACAATATAGCACTATCAAGGAAGTATGTAAACAAATTCAAAACAAATATTACTTAAAGCATAATGAAAAATAACACTTCCCTGATAATGAATCTTTGACCACTTAAATTCATTGAAACACTCCCCTTTTTAAGAATTAAGTAGAGTTATCTAGTCAATAAATTGAAGCACCTACAGAATGAAAATATGAACATAAGATTATATTATTTTTAGTCCAAGAAAGATGATAACCAGATAATATTTAGATAAGTTTAATCTTTGAAAATAAAATTAGTAGCTCTTCTTAATAATGAAAATAATTAGAATTCTTCTCTAAGTGTGCAAATTTTTTTCGATGATATAAATTTAACAGAAATGCCAGCCTTTCCAAAAAAATCTGAGAACAAGTAAAATCAAGTAAAAAACCAAGAATATTTATTATTATTTAAAACATAATAAAACAAAAAAAGAACCATGGGTTTCTTCCCATGCAACACTAAATTTAAATTATTCTTCCAAAATCAATATTTTCTCAACTTTTAAGATCTATGAAGGCATCCAAGCCCTTTGGATACCCTTAAAAATAATTTTTAATCCTATATCCATTAACTATCGTTGGTATATTTTCTCCCCCAACAATTTCAACAACTCCATTTTTAAGAACTTGAAGAATGGTGAAAATACTAAACCATTTGGATTTCAATTTTCCTAGAAAGAGTTTAAATTTATAATTAAAGAGAAGAACCTTATGAACAACCTTTAATTATCTATGTTATATGATGGAGTCATGGAAAACCCTATCCCTCTCTTTATAGATCCTATCATTATCATAAGACTCTATTTTAATCTCATATAGCTCACTCAACTCAAGAAATATCCTCTCACCGGTAGTTTTAAAGTCAAAATTCAGGGCCTCCGTTGCCCAAAAGGATTTATACACTACTAGAAAAATGAACTATAGAGATAGACCTATAGCCAAATTTTTATAAGTTTGTGGATATAGGTTAATTTATAGCCACACTTAACTTAAAACCTGTGGTAATTACGGTTTGATCATTGGGAATTTCCTCTTCTCTGTGTGACTCCCTCACATTACCCTCACCTCTGCGCGACCCTCCTTCCCCAATGGTGCCCCTCACGATCTATCTTCTCCCCCAACCCTCCTCCCCCAACCCTCCTCCCCCGATGGTTCCCTCACGACACTGCCCTCGTGACGGTGCCCTCGTGATGGTTCCCTCATGACGCTACCCTCGTGACGTTTCCCTTGTGATGGTGCCCTCACGATGCTACCCTCACGACGCTACCCCTCACTACAACCCCACTGAGAGCTCTCATCTCCGGCCCTCCTCACCGAACACTGCCACCGAATGTGGACACCTCACCTCCCCCTGCCGACGCTGCTCCTAGGTTTCCACCCCACCTCCTCCTCTGACGCGACTTCGATGCGGCCACCCCCTCCCGGTGATCCTCCTCCTCCTTGAGGATCTATTCCAGTCACAGCTTCTGAATTCACTTACCTATAAAGGTATTTAGGGTTCTATATTCTATGTTGGGTGCCTCAAATCTCAATATATCTTTTGATTTATCTTCTCACAAGTCATAATCATGTAAATAAGGAGAGACAGGTCATCTTAGAGAACCCTTGGTTTTGGGGAAGATGCATCCTGTTAATTTCCATAATGGAATAATGAAACCAAATAAGGAATATGTATAATAACAGACCATGTGAGAAGTGTAAACCACATGGTAGAGATTAAACAATGTAATGCAGAAATATGAGGATATCTATGTAATTATATGATTATGTAACCTCATGACCCAACCATATTCCAACTTCAAACGATGAAAGTATAATGTGAATGCGTGATTATCATGCATATATTATCACACTGACTCGTCCTGTTAGAATATATCATGTGTATGTCTCTTGCATAATTACTTTACATGGAATTTTCATATAACATTTCTTATATATCGTATGTTATGATTGAAAAATTATTTTAAAATATTAAAAATTAATATATTAAGTTGTTTTGAAGGCTTTGTTTCACATGATTACATAAATTAGTCAAAGTTTTTAAATGTTGATAATTATTGAAGACTTGAATAATGATCTGGGTGATAATTTCTGATTTGTAATTGCATTTTTCTATGCTAATATGCTTTTTTTCTCCAGGATTATTATAATTGGGCTATAGAAATATCTGATTGAGAAAAAATGTGTGGTCGTACTAAAGAGGCTGAAGAGTTGTGGAAATAGGTTGGATGTTTTAAGCATTTTTTTCTTTGGATTCAATTCACATAAATGTTTTATAATTGATATTCATTTATATAATAACACAATCAAGCCTTATTTCTGAATTTTTTTTTTCTGAAATTTATTCTTTGTGTACCAGGGGTTGGGTACAAGCACATCCAAAGAAGGAAAAGAATACTTTAGTGAGCTACAAAAGCACAAGAAGGAATTTCTGTGGGTTGATGATGAAGATGGAAATGAAATTGAGCTTGCATTAAGTAAGAAAAATATAGAAGCTAGAAAAAATTGGCTTCAACAGTTTGAGGTTCAAAATTGACTTTGATAGGTGATTTTTAGGGTTGTATGCATCTTACCTTTTTATATTATCTGTTTATGTAGGCTGGAACTTACCTTGATCAGAAGCAGAAGCTTATCGAGTATAGTGAACAAAAACCTGATACTGTTTTCAATGGTGGACCTTCAACAGTCAATTCCATCAATGGTCGATGGCTTAAAGCTGGGAAAAGGGAGATTCTCTTCTTCTATTTCAAGAAGAATTTTGTAAAGGAGGTAAAGGTTGTCCAATTCTCAAGTTATGTATCAGAAAACCCATCTTATCCCCATGGGGAGACCAACCTTGCTGGTACCATAATTGGAATAACATAGAATTTTGTTGGGAGTAACAAAATTAACTTTCTTCAACCAAATGGTCAATTTGGTACTAGGCACTAGGTAAATCTTTTTGCAATTTTACTTCATTTGAGCATAAATTCTGCCCAAAATCTCACTTTATGAGACTTGTGTGTTTTAACTAGGGAGGAAAAGACCATGGCAGTGCGAGATACATCTACACTGGAATATATCTGATTACTCATTTATTATTCCTGAAGGATGATGATATTATCCTCAAATACTTGAATGAATATGGATAATATATTGAACCCACTTGGTAAGTGTGTGATTATAGTGCTATTATAAAGATTGTTCCTAACTTTCTTACTGTACTCCTGAGGTATATACAGGTGATTCCAATGGTTCTGGTCAATGGGAGTAAAGGGATAAGTATCTTGTGGAGCTCATATATCCCAAATTATGATTCTAGAGACATTTTATGAAATTTGAGATGCCTTTTATATGGAGAAATGATGGATCCCATGGATCCATGGTACATGGGATTTTAGGGGACTATTGAGAAAATAGAAACCAAGGAAGGTGGGGCAACCTAAACTGTCACTGGAAATATAGAAGAGGTGGATGAAACGACCCTAAGGATTACAGAGTTGCACATCCAAAAGTAGAATCAAGATTAGAAGGAGTTTTTTGGAATCCATCATGATGGGAAATGAAAAAAAATCAAGGATCCCTTAATTATGGTGGGAAAGTACAAACATAGGTAGATCCTTTACTTCTCCATAGTGTCTCTAACAAATGTTTTTTTCTTAAAAATACAGTATTAAAAGGTGCACAATAATGACACCACTATTCATTTTGAGGTCATCATGTGCGAGGAGAACCTTGGCATGAAAAGGCAAGAGGGTTTGTTGAAAAAGTTTAAAATCATAGCCTTTATCAGCACAAGAAATATTCACCTATTTGATTCAAATGGTATCATTAAGAAATATGATACACTATAGAAAAGTATGCTCACCCTCAAATCCCATTTTTCATTTTTCAGTGACTATTTTCATGTATTTACGCTACTGTTTTCTTTGCAGTTATTGAATATTCCTTTCACCTGCGACTTGAAATATATGAGAAGAGAAAAGTAAGCTCAGATCCTTTGAAGTTTGGTTTATATATAATGGCCATATTTTACTGAAATATCTTACTGCTGTTTCTATACATAGAGAGCTCCTGGATAATCTTGAACTGGATCTATTGAAATTGGATAACAAGGTTCAGTTTATTCTGTGGGTTGTGAATTGGGAGATCATTATGAGCAACAGTAAGAGGGAAGAAAATGGGTAAATAAATAGTGAATCATATCTGTATGTCCTATATTTTCTTATTTCATTCCAGTTTTGTTTTTTTGTTGAGGTTTTGTTCATGTTTATCATGAAAAATATATGGGCTTTCAACTTATTATATATTGGTCACATGTGGAAGATTTTCACTGGTTGAAGGAGTGGGCGGATGATAAGATTTATGGATATAAAGGGAAAATTTTATCCAAGGCAGGGAAGATAATTTTAATCTACACAGTGAAATTGATCTTCTTATTTTTATTATAAGATGAATTCATATTTTACTAAATCCATTTGTGAATTTTTAATTATTTTATTTCTAACTATTGGTGGGGAGGAGAACCAGGTAGAAGACCTATATACTAGGATAAGTGGGAGGTTATGTTCCATGAGAGGTATTGTGAGAGAATTGGGTTGAAAGATGTTAATGCATTTAATATAGTTATTTTGGATAATCAAGGGTGATGTCTTCTATATGAACCAAAAGACCTTTGGTGTAGAGTTTTGAAGGAAAGTTGCTTTCCCTGGACTAAATTTATTTTAGTACATCTCAGGTTGAAACCATAATATGTTTGTATGGGGTTGGTATAGGCTCAGGCGATCCTTAAAAAGGTTTTGTGCTGGAGGGTGGAGTATTTAAGGAGTATTCATATGTCTGTAATGACAAATAACTTCCCTTTCCAACTATTTTGGGTAATTTTTCCTAGGGGCGGTTCTAATAGTGATATAAGGGGTTTAGATCTCCTCCAAAAAAATGATCACTATGTTTTTTTCTCAATTATCAGTAGTTTTTTTGTCCCATTTAAGGCTAATTTGATTATTAATATTCCTTTTCTTATTATTAACACCAATAACACTCTGATTTGGGATCTTTATTCCATAGTGTGTTTTTTAGTTAGTTCTTCTTACTCGATGGCTTGGAAAGTGTAGCATCCACCCGATCCAACTTCAAAATTCCACTTGGGATGGGGAGAAGGAAAGATATAGAATGTAGGGATAGCTACCCTACTATTCATAGGAAAATGAGGCAAAAAAATAATTTTATTAATTAATTAAACATATTAATTGACATTTTAAAAACCGGATAGGAAGTACATTATGGTGAAACTCATAGGGTTCACGACACAATGCCTCTGCAAAACCCACCTTGTGATGGGGCCCTTTGAGTCATGTCATGACACATATCCCACTAGTGCTAACCCAAGAACTTAACTCCACTACCTAGGACCATGTTACAACATAATCCTTCCATTCACAGTGCAACCACCCTTTGTGTCTAGGGAATTATGGAGAAACACTATAGGTCATGGTGTGATCCACCTTCAGATCAACAATGTAGCTTACTTTAGAAGAATTTATTCTTATGAAAACTATCACAATGCTGCAAGGTCCTTGGCTATAGCTTGGTCCTTCACTGGCCTTAAAAAATCTATTATTACGAAACTACACATCATGTCATGGTTCCCTTGGTTGTGGTGTTACCATTGAATTCCTGTATAATTTTAGCCTCGAGCCTTATCAAAATTATTAAAACTCGACTCTTGGTCTATGCCAACACCTATAAAACTTCAAAAAGGTTAAAATACACCTCTAAAACCTCAAAAAGGTTCCAATACACATGGTTAGTTTAAGATTAGACATGAATTACCTCACTTGATTACCTGGACCATTATAACCTCCCCACCATATGATAGCTCACTCCTGAGTTGTCTCTAGTTATGAAAATGACCAACCTCACAACTAAAACCTGAGTGTATTCTATACAACACTCACAAAACATCGAGATGAGGCTGAACACATCTATCTATCCCTAGTCACCTTGAAAAATAGACATAAAAATCCTAATTCCAACCACAAGAACTCCCAACTATAAGTGTCATCTACTCGATTGCACCACCACCAACTACCTAACACACAAATGGTATCATACCTAAGTTCTTTCCACATGCATCCTATTTCTATTTCATGTTTTATTTTATTTTTTTAATCTATTTTACCCTCCCTAAATTTTCCTGTTTGGTGTCATGATTTTTTTTTCAAAACCATGCATTATTTCATTTTTTTAGAACCACACACTATTTCATTTCATCCATTTTATGTTATCATAAAAAGGTAAACATTATTTGATGATTCATTATGGCTAACCTTATAGTTATGGATCTCCCAATACTGAAGATGTTGGTGCAACATGCTGAATGATGAGCTTCAATATGGATTTACAGATTGCTAACTGCATGCTCAAGAATGATCTGCCATTATAATGTGCTAATGAGATGCTAGAATAGATGAATTCCAATTCCTTTATGACGTTAGACTTTGATAAATAATTTGGAGTCCCTTTCTACGTGAGTTTTTATCTGATCTGGTGATCTATTTGATGGAACTTCACCTGAATCTGATGTTTTTGTGAGCTGTGCATGAGACTTTCTCTAAGGTGATGGTAGATATGGGCCATCAGCCTGCCAATCAAGGTATAATGTGCACCTTGATAATATCCAAGAATCAAAGGTAAATATTGTATTCAATTTTTTTGATTCTATCACTAGTGCAGAAAACATTTTTTACGTCGGTTATTTTTCATTTTTTACGTCGGTTTCTAGCCAACGTTAATACGGGCGATGTTATAAATAACGTTTTTGACGTCGGTTATTTAAAAACCGACGTCAAAAACATAAAATCGCGATGTTTATGACGTCGGTTATTTTAGAACCGACGTGATAAAGAAAATGGGAAGGTTTTATCACGTCGGTTATTTAACAACCGACGTGATAAAAGGCCTGGAAAATGGTTTATCATGTCGGTTATTAAAAAACCGACGTGATAAAAGGACAGGGAAATGGTCTATCACATCAGTTATTAAACAACCGACGTGATAAACCGGGGGGAGGAGGGTTTATCACGTCGGTTTTTTAATAACCAACGTGATAAACTGGGGGAGGGGGGTTATCACGTCGGTTATTATATAACCGATGTGATAAACCAGGGTGAGGGGGGTTTATCACGTCGGTTATTATATAACCGACGTGAGGGGTGTTTATCACGTCGGTTATTATAGAACCGACGTGAAAAACCGGGGGAGTGGGGTTTATCACGTCGGTTATATAATAACCGCCGTGATAAACCCGCGGGAGGGGGTTTATCAGGTCGGTTATTTAATAACCGACGTGATAAACCATTTTACATGCCTTTTATCACGTTGGTTATTTAATAAGCGACATGATAAACCATTTTCCAGGCCTTTAATCATGTTGGTTATGAAATAACCGACGTGATAAACCATTTTACAGGTCTTTTAGCACGCCAATTATTAAATAACCGACGTGATAAACCATTTTCCAGGCCTTTTATCACGTCGGTTATTAAATAACCGACGTGATAAACCCAATTTTTTTTAAAATTGAATGCAGTCATCCTCTCTCCGCCAGAATCAACCAGAAAACAAATCAAGAAATCGTACCACAAAAACAGAAGTAGATCAAAATTAATCATGTATATTGATAACATATAAAACTTACCCCCTAGACAGCCCCCACCCTCATGTATACCCCATGGACAGCTCTCCCCCACCCCGTTGGAGCCCCCACCCTCATGTATACCCCCTAGACAGCCCTCCCCCACCCCATTGGAGCTCCCACCCTCATGTATACCCCTTGGACAACCCTTCCCCACCCCATTTGAGCCCCCACCACACTCCTGGACTGCCCCGACCCCCGAACAACCCCAAACACCCCTCGAAAACCCCCCACCCACCTGAACAACACCCCCTCACCCCACTTGACAGCCCCCACCACACCCCTGGACAGCCCCAAACACCCCTAGACAACCCCCCCACCCTCATGTATACCCCCCACCCCTAGACAACACTCCCACACCCCTAGACAGCCCTGCCACCCCCCAGGACTGTCCCCCCACTCCACCGGACAGCCCTCCCAGACCGCTGGACACCCCCCAACCCCAATGAACACACCCCCACACCCTTGGAACCCCTCCCCCATAGACCCAAATCCATACCAGAAAAACCATCAAAAGTAAACCAAAAAAAGAAGTAGAGAAAAATTAAACATTCACTTATATAACATTCAAAACTTACACTGTCAACTTAAAAAAAACTAAATCCAACCTAAACAACTACCAAATACACAATTACAACGACAATATTCAAAATTACATTTTACATTACAAACAACTAAAATTCAATCAAACCTGTAAAATAATTTGACCACTCCACTTGTAAGTGTTTGATGTCTTCAGCAGTATAGGGTTTAGGGTCATCAAAAAGCTACAAATGAAAAAGAAGGTAGTTAACGTGTATAATGAATAAATCAAATTGAAATATTATGGCAAAGTTTAAGAGGAAATCATACCAGGTCAAAATTCACAACTGTCCCAGTTGTTATTATTTCATACATAAATCTTAACATATAATATCCGCATTCGATGAGGCCTTGTTGTTCATGACAATTCTGTTTGAATGAGTGTAAATTCAATATATTATTTTTATGTAATAAATCAAAAATTACAAATTATAAATGGAAATTTACCTTCGCATTTACATATTTGATCTTTGCATTTCTTTTCTTTGTGTTTTTTTGAAAGTAGGCCCATGCACTGTTAGAAAATAATACGAATGGGGTAAATTTAAAATTCATTATAATATATAAAACTATTAAGAAATTGAAACTTACTTTTCCAATATATTCTTAAAACTTTCCCGCACATCACCATGGACAGAGCATATCCAATAAAGAGCTTTATCCCTTGGGCAAAAAACCCCTAACATCCAATGATCACTGATAAAAGGAAATTTAACGTTAGTGTTTTTTTATGTTAAAAGATAATTAACTCTCTGAGAGAAATGTGTTTCATACCTCTCACAAAAAGGAATCATCCAACATTGTGTGATTATATTATTTTCAAATCTTTCAGCAATATAAACCATTCTTTGTTCCTCATTCAATGCACATGCTTGAGGGGAAATCAATTGAGGGTCCATGAATCCATATACTTCTGTCAGCTCATTCCTCTCACAAATTTTATAAAGATACCTAATACAAAACATACATAAGTATACATTTTTAATAAATATAACACAGGGAAAAGGTGTTAAGACTTACATGGAAAAAAATTGCACCACATTGATGCCCAACTTATCTCTAGAAACAAGCTCCATGATATCAGTTTTTATAATCCCCACACTTATTTCACGTCCACAAACATGATCTTCCATTGGAAACTCATAATAAACCAACAAAAAATGTGAATATCTTGACAATCTGTCAAGACCATTTGAATCTCTATCTGATGTCATAGCCATTTGTCTTTGTTATTGTCTATACAGTATTTCTTTACCTTTGAAGTATTCCTGTAAAAAAAATTGAAAAATATATTAGTTTTGCAAATGATAAAACAACTTTAATAAAAAAATAAAATAAAAGATATAACATTCATACCTCTATGGTAATGAGTCGAAGAAGTCTGGATGGCCAAAATAAAAAATGGCCGATACTCTGTCCAACTGTCGCCACCTCATCTGTAGGTATTGGTACCCTAGCTGATCTATCTATAATATCCTGTACAGTGACCCTCTGATTCTCGACCTCTAATTGTTGATGATGAACTGTATCTCCTATACAATATACCAACCCATATGCTACTATATGATGTTGAGAATCATCAACATACAACTCGCAATATGTAGGAATCTGCGGCGGAGGTGTAGGATAAAAAATTGGGTCCACAGGCTGAGGTGGGGGAGTAGGAGCTACTGGCGGAGGTGGAGGATAAATAATGGGGTATGTAGGGGGAGGTGGAGGAGTGGGAGCTGCAATCTGAAATTGTCTTTTCATTTCTGAAAACATAGACTGCACCGACTCTTTAATCTTGTCCTCTATCGTCACATTAATATTATGAACTTCAGCCTCCAAAGATTCTATTTTTTTTACAAACCCCCTCAATGTTAGAAGTTGAAGAACGTGACAACACTTTTCTTACCGATACACTTACCGGATATCCTCTTACACGACCAGGATGTTTGGGCCTTCCCAATGCTGCAAATAAAATATCTTCCCTCCCAGTAGCTGTAAATGTCCCCTCTAAACTCTGCTCCTCAAGAGAGTCCTGTATTAATTAATTGAACATTTCTGTAATGATTGAAATTATATGAAGAAAATAGTTAACTTAAATAAATTAAATAGATATCTTATAATCCTCTCAGCTACGATTCTCAATTCTTCCGAAAGATATTTCCCTTTTTTTCCCTTCCGAGCTCTCTTCCATTTTTCATGTCTAGATGGAGGGGATGGAGGGGCCACCTCTCCAGAGCTTGAAGACTCAGCTCTTAGTTGTTGAAATTTTTCTGCCATTATTTGTTCTTCCAATAATGCATACCCTACCCGAGATAAACTATGAGGGTATACATTTTTAGATTGGATCTCCTGATGAGATTTCCTTGTTTTCTATAATTTAAGAATAAGAAATCATTAACAAAACATTAATAAAATCATTTATATAAGAAAGTTTATAAAAGTTTACATTGCCCTTACCAGAAATGACTCTTTTCTTCTACTTTAAAAAAACTGTCTCCATATGTCTTCATCTATAAAAGGATATATACGACATGGATTGTCATGACTCCTATGACCATAAATGAAATCAGATGAGAGGGTTGATTTGAAATCCCTCTATCTCCTGGCAGCCAACGATAAGCATTTCTTCCTGACTCCTCCAGTGTCAGGAATATAAAATTTCATCTGATAAAGAAGTGGTTAAACATATTATATATACTAGAAACATTAAAATAATGGTCAAACAATGACAAAAGATCTTACCAAAATCGTCTCCCACAACTGAGAGATAATCGCTTTATCCACAATTCTCCAATCATCACACAAAATGCTTACTTTGCTCTTAGCCTGAGTTTCTACAAAACTCTTAAAATATTTTGCGTTCGGACCTCTAGGAATATCATCATCATCAAACTCAATGACTATCCTCTGATCCTGTGTACGAGCAAGTGATAATTTTGGTAAATGTGTGCACCCACATTTACCAACCTTTGAACTCTTTGTCATAATAGGAGCATGTGAATGTTCATCCCTAGAGGTAAGACCAGTAATATGCTCCTCTCCAAAATCATGTGGTTGATCATCAGAATGATCTGTCATTATCCTTCCAATCAAAAAAAGAAACGTCAGTTCACAAGTATGGAAATTCAAATATTTTAATACTACTGTAATCAAAAAATAAAAAAGTGTACTAAGTTACATAATAGTAAACATTGGTAATATGGTAAGCATGTTAAACAATGGTAAAGATGGTAAAGATGGTAAAGATGGTCAAAATGGTAAAAATGGTAAAAATGGTAAACCTGGTAAACATGGTAAACATGGTAAATTAATTTTCAGTGAACAAAAAAAATAGATATATAATTCATGTAATGGTTATAAACATGATAAAGTAAACTAAACAAACTTAAAACAAACAAAAACATATACTTATTTTGTTTTAAAACATGTTTTAATAAATAAAAAACTTACAATATCTAACATTTATAGAAAAAATAAATTTAAACAAGAAATAAACATATGTTACCTATAATTTTAGGAATGTACAAATGGATTGTTTTCCCAAATTCCTTCGTCGTGATCATTCCTTATGGCACAAACTATGTCTTCAACATGATCATCATTATATTCTGTTAATCTTTCCATGGAAGTAGAGATCTCACATAAATCAGCATATTCATCAAGTTCATCCTTACCAACATATTGTTTTTTCCCTTGTAAAACAACAGCCTACTGCATATCTGATTGATCTACTACATATAAAATTTGTTTTGCATGTGTTGCCATTATAAAAGAATTAGCTGTGTCTTCCAATCTATTCAGATTAACAAGTGTCATTCCAAATTCATCGTTTCTGACACTATTTTTACCGTTAAACCATTTACAGTTAAAAACAGGAACTTTAATTTTAAATTAATCAACCTCCCATATGTCTTCAATCACTCTATAATATGCACTTGATGCAGAAATTGGGTTTTTGTCCTTAGCACTCGAAAAATGCATTGCTTCTGCAAACACCGATACACCACTATTCTGAACTGCACTTCTGTTGTCCTGAGCTTTCATATGAAATGTATAACCATTAATGTCATAACCGGACCATGTTATCACATTTAAACATGGACCACCCACTATCCATTTTAATTTCTCTGATACTTCTGATCTACTAAGCAAAGTCTTTTTAATCCATGACAAAAAAGTTTTTTTGTGCTCATTCAGAATCCACATTTCTTTCTTCTTTGGATGACATTGTTTCAACTCATTAATATGCAATGTGATATACGATTGAGCATCAGCTATGTTATTCAAGATGTATGATTCTAACTTATTCATCTGTTCAGCTGACAATGATTTGACTTTCAAGCCGTGAATCCCCTTTCCCTCATTATTAACTCGTTCATGGCGAGATGGAGGCAAACCTATGTGTTGCGCCGCAGCCAAGTAGCTTGTACAAAACTCTGCTACCTCCTTATAAATATACTTTTCAATAATGGAGGCTTCAGGTCGATATAGATTTTTAACATACCCCTTTAATATTTTCATATACCTTTCAAAAGGATACATCCAATGAAGATATATAGGTCCACAAAGCTTTATTTCTCGAACCAGATGAATCATTAAATGCACCATTATATCAAAAAAAGTTGGAGGAAAATACATTTCCAATTGACAAAGTATAAAAATTGCATCCTTTTCCAAAATGTTCAAAGCATTCACATCAATCGCCTTGTTACAAATTGAATTGAAAAAATAACACAACTTCATTATAGTATTTCTGACACGAATGGGCAATATTCCACGCAATGCAACTGGTAGAATTTGTTGCATCATGACGTGACAATCATGTGATTTGATACCTATAAACTTCAAGTCCTTCAATGAGACAAAATTTTTTACATTAGAAGAATAACCATGAGGCACTTTGGTATCATGAAGACACTGACAGAAGCTAATTTTCTCCCTCTTCGATAATGTATGACAAGCTGGGGGAAGAAATGTTCGTCTTCCTTTAGGAGTGGGAGCTAACTCCAAACGTATTCCCATTGATAGTAATTCTAATCTTGCATTCAACCCATCTTTAGTCTTTCCTTTAATATCTAAAAATGTTCCAATCAAAGAATCATAGATATTCTTCTCCACGTGCATGACATCAATATTATGTTTAACTTCATGATACCTCCAATATGGTAACTCAAAAAAAATTGACCTTTTCTTCCAAATATGTCTATCATTACCAGATTTCTGTGTCTTTCCCAATGTCACGTCAAGGTTTTTCACCCTCTCAAAATACAAATCAGGGGATAAAGGTTTTGGAGTAGTATCAAATTCTTGTGAGCCATTGAATGCCTTTTTTAGTCTTCTATAAGGGTGTTCCATAGGCAAAAACTTTCGATGACCCATGTACACTATTTTCCTCCCATGATGCAATTGAAAATATAACGTCTTTTTTTCGCAAATTAGACATGCTTTATGCCCTTTAACACTGTATCCAGACAAATTTCCATACGCTGGGAAGTCATTTATAGTGAACAGAAGCACTGCATGAAGTTGAAAATATTCCATTTTATAAGAATCATACACCCTAATACCATCAGCCCATAACAGTTTCAAATCATCAATCAACGGTGACAAGTAAACATCAATATCATTACCGGGTTACTTTGGACCAGAGATCATTGTACAAAACATGACATATTTGCGCTTCATACAAACTTCAGGAGAGAGGTTGTAAATTACCAATAAAACATGCCATGAACTATGTGTGCTACTGAGTGTTCGGTATGGATTCATTCCATCTGTGCACAACCCTAGTCTGAGATTTCTAATTTCATTTCCAAATGTAGAATACTGCGCATCAATTTTCTTCCATTATGGACAATCAGCTGGATGACGTATTTTCCCATCACATACCTACTCTTCAGTATGCCATCTTAACCTTTTTGCATCATGTGAATTAGCAAATAAACGTTTGAAACGATTAATTATAGGAAGATACCAAAATACCTTTGAAGGGAGCTTTGTAATCTCTACACCAACCTGTGATTTTTCTTTCACCTTATACTGTGATGTCCCACATTTAGGACACTCTGATAGAAATTCATATTCCTTCCTATATATAATGCAGTCATTCGGACATGCATGTATTTTCTTGTATCCCAATCCCATCGGGCATAATATTTTCTTGGCTTTGTAATGTGAATCTGGATGATCGTTATCTTATGGAAGAATGTCTTTCATCAATTGTAGAAACTCTGTAAAACTTCTGTCACTCCATCCATGTTTTGCCTTCATGTTAATCAATCTTAACACCACCGAAAAAACCGTAAAATTTGTACAACCAGGATATAATGGTTTTTCAGCATCACCATATAGACGCGTAACTGTTGGTTCTATCTCAATTTGTTCTGATACAATATCGAGAATCATTTCTTCAATTCCATCGGAGTTACCATCTTGCGAATAATCATCATCAGTGACATTCCGTCCAGTTTCACCATGCCAAATCCAAGGGCTGTAACTTGGATTAAAACCATGACAAATAAGATGATCTTTTATCGCTCTACTTTTCAACTTCTTCATATTCAAACATTTCAGGCATGGACAGAAAAAAATGTCACTACTTGGAACATTTCGTTTTGCAAATTCCAAAAAGGCATCAACACCTTCCTCAAATTCATTGCTCATTCGATGTGCCGTAATCCAACTTTGAATCATTATTACCTATAAAAAATATCAACAAAAAATATATATTTTTAAGATAAGACAAATATATGTTTATATGAAAAAATCATAATTTGAATGTAAAACAATTTAAAATATAAAACAAATCTATGGGTATTTAAAAAAATATGCTTGAATATTAATTTTTAAAACAAAATATAGTTAGATATAACAGTTTTAAATTTCATTTAATCAAAGAAAACCATGACGCCTACATAGTTGACAGAAAATTGGAGAAAATGGAGTAAACCTGAGAATCACCCCCACCCCCCGGACAACCCCTAAAACCCTCTGGACAGGCCCCCACCCACTTGGAGAGCCCCCCACACCCACCCACACCCTTGGAACACCCCTGGACACCCCCAACCCTCTGGAAAGCCCCCCACCCCTCTAGACAGCACCCCCACCCCTCTTGGACACCACCCCCACCCCCACCCCTTGAACACCCCCCTGGACACCCCCCAACCCTCTGGAAAGCCCCCCACCCTACCGTACAACCCCCAAAACCCTATGGACAGGCCCCCACCCATGTGGACAGCCACTCACACCCACCCACCCCCTTGGACACCCCCCCGGACACCACCCGTTTCCACATCTTTGATATAACATATTTTTTTTAAAAACGTTTCATGAAATATGATGAAGTGTCCAATCAAATTTTTTACGAAATTTTTCTTACTAGAAAGTGTCTTAGTATTGGATAGAATAGTAAATAAAGTGGCATAAAACAACAATATAATCCTAAAAAATGCATATAATCCAGCTTAAATATTTGAATAAATATGTTTGTAATCAACCATCAAATCCAAAAGGTGTATGAGAGAACAATTATAGAAAAACTTGGCAATGAGAGATCATAGTCATTAAGGGGGGATGGTGTCAAAGGAAACACAAAATCAAATGAACCGAGACCACTTTATGAAGTAATCCATAAAAAAGAAAAACCTACATCAAATAAACTCATTATGTCCACACATTATGTCCACACATTAACATGTGTGAAAAAATATTATTCCCATGCCATTTTGAACAAACTCATTATATCCACACCTTACTATCTTATGAGATATAAAACAAAATCAATGAAGTGGATGATGATATATGACCCCACCCATCAACATCCATACGTATGTGTGAGATATAAAATCAATAATCATTATATCACAAAGAATACATGGAAAAAATGGGTTTAATATCTATTTAAAATGGAATCATATAAATAAAAAATTTATAATTCAATCAATAAACATGATAATCCCATGTAATATAAATGGGTTCCAAATGATACTAAATAAATTTCTTGGTAGATACCATTCAATGATTATATGGTATTGAAACCACATAAATAATGAGTATATAGTTTAGTCAATAATTTTCTCAATCATTTTATCTATGATATCTTGTTGAAATCCCTTCAATCAAAGGAATAGAAAACATGGTATTCAAAAATGAATGGAATAAGAATAATTTCGTTTTTTATTCATAGTGGATGGTTAGGAAATAAAAAGCTAGTGATGGATCACTCCTATAATAGAAAATAACATTTCATAATTCATACATAGAAATTATTTTATTCATAGTGGATGGTTAGGAAATAAAAATCCAACGATATTCAAAAAGATGTAATAGGGTTCTAAATGGAAGAATCTAACATAGTTTAAACAAAAAAATCGCAAAACATAATTATAGACTATCCGTGAAAAAAAACAAATGAAATAAATTCGTGGAAGGCTTACTTGAGTGTTGCGAGTTGAGATGATAGATTCGAGAGGAGTAAACAAGATAAAATATGAAGCCAAAATGAGTTTAATGCAGGCCGATCGACGAGTCGATTAGGGTTTACCGCACGAGAGAGATGAGCAGGCAGACTGTCAATCAAAAAATTGTAAATGACAGTCCACGAGGCTTTAATTTTTTAAATGTTTTATAACGTCGGTTATATAATAACCGATGTTATATACTATTTTTTAAATTTATAACATTGATTATTTTAAAACCGACGTAAAAAACCCCCCACACTTTGGTTTTTTACGTCGGTTATTTTATAACTGACATAAAAAACGAGTTATCTACGCATTTTTTACGTCAGTTATAAAATAACCGACGTACAAAAATCCTTGATATCTCATTTTTTACGTCGGTTATAAAATAAATGACGTAAAAAACCAAAGTGCGGGGGATTTTTTACGTCGGTTATTTGATAACTGATGTAAAAAACCAAAGCGCGGGGGTTTTTTTACGTCGGTTTTAAAATAACCGACGTAAAAAACCCGTAGATAACTCTTTTTTTACGTCAGTTATCAAATAACTGACGTAAAAAACCCCCACACTTTGAGTTTTAACATCGGTTAATTTATAACCGACGTAAATACTAAAAACGCGTGATTTGTAATGTCGGTTATTAGAATAACCGACGTTAAAAATATACTCACTGCATTTGTTACGTTGGTTATAAAATAACCGACGTAAAAAACCATGTTTCACAGATTATCACGTCGGTTATATATAACCGACGTCAAAAATGGTGACGTAAATAACGTTTTCTGCACTAGTGTATGCTAGTTACGATGAAAGAAAAAATATTCTGTTTATAGTTCTTGGTGGATTGTGATATTCCTTATTTTAGCTTGTCTCCCCATGTTAAAAATTGGTATATTACCTTGATTCTGAGACATGATGCTCTTGATCAATAAAACATTTTGAGCCTTGGTGTTTTAAAAAAAAATATTCATGCAATCCTTCCTATTAACAATACTGTTTTGTTTTTTATAACATGCTGGCTCAGTGGGGTGAACACCATCCATGTTAATTTCATAGTGGTTTGTTTATTGAATGACTTAATAGTTTAAATCCATATAATAGGGAACTCTGACATATAACTCTATCCAGGAAGGTGATTGAATCATTCAACTCATCACATATGAGGTTTAAAGTTTTCTAGATCATCACAATCAGATCAATTTATTAGATCACCACCAATGAGGGAATGGGTTCACTCACTCTTCACTAGTGTGTAGATTTATTTTCTCATTACCAATATGGGTAGGACCTCACTATCTCACTACTAGTTAGTTCACTTATTAATTCATCACTAACATGGGTGTGATCTTACATTCATTTCAAAAGTAGGTTGATTTATTTCTTAATAACAAATAAGAGTATGATCTTATTGTCTTATCACTAGTGGGTTGATTTATTATCTTGTCACTAATAATGGGTGTGATCTTATATTCATTGAACAAGTCATAATATAAAATTGAAGGTCATGTGATAAGATTCATATTTAATCCTTTTATGGGGTTACATAGATGACTAATGATGTTTCATTATAGGTTATATAATCAACGGAACATTGTGCCTATAGTTTATGGTTCCTTCATTGAGTTTGAGAATAATTGTTAGGATTTGAACATGAATTTCATGTTCAAGTGTATTTCCCCCCTCCCCATCCGATAATATTTCTAATTTGTGGCCATCGGATCACACACTTGTATGGCCTCCGGTTGTGAATCTTTCATAGAGATGCTCGTTGAGGAAGCTAGTGAATGGTTAACCTAGATAGGGAAATTCAATTGTTCCCCATCTCTGTCCCCAATAGGCTTGTTTCATCCCACACAATACTTTAAATTTCCCCATATATTGTAGATCTACTTTTGAGTTGATTTTAAGGGGAACTATTAACGCCTTTTGCAAAAGTAGCTGAGAGAGCATCAGTATTTGTCATATGCCAAACTTGATACTTGTAGATTCCTGTAAAAACACTATGCTCATATCCAATTTGAGAATCTTTTGTGGTAGATCCAAGCTCACTTTAAAAAACTCTAAAAAGATTTTTCATCTCTTTCCTCCTATGTTATGAACTTTTGTGAGTCGATTATCACAAGGAAAATGATCCACCACCTCACTACATTCTTCGTGTCTTGTTCTTAGAATGGAGAAGCATTCTATATGGTCACAGTTAATAGTAGGTGAGATGTATTCCTCCAATTCTCGGCAATCTTGTACAGTGGAAAGAATTTTTGGAATCACCAATTCTCTAGAAAGTTGTTCTATATTCAACTCTAGACCCAAATCCTACATAACTCGACATTGATAAGATAACTCAGTGAGTTTCCGTACCTATTCCTGCATGTTCTTCTGCTGATCATGGTACTATTCATGCACCCTAGAAAGAGATTTAACAAATGTTAGTAGTTCTTGAATCTTGACCACCTATTCACAGAACAACTACTCCAACTATGACTAATCTGTAGCAACTCTAGTAACCATTCTAGTAGGAACACTTTAAAAAAAATTAGAGGCAATCATCTGGAACTGCTACACTACAACAATGAATTTTTTTGGAAAGTCCTACAACGAATCATATCAGCACCTCTACCTCTTTCTATGCAGTACAAAAATCACCAAAAGTTATCACAACTTCCACTCAATGTTTGGCACTCAAGATACAACACACAACAAACATTTTGGTGTCACAAATTTATTCCAACATTTGGAAAACATAGAAGATGTTTGGTAGAGAAGATAAAACTTCTTGAAAGTTGGCACTAACATGGATGTCTAACAATGATGTCTCTGATCACTTTATGCAGTCTACTACATAGCTAAATCCATTTTTTTCAAAAGTTATCTTGTTTGATCCAATAACAAAAATGTCCCTCCACTTCATTTTTCCAGAAAGAACGTTTTCACTATGATCGCATGCACTCAAACAAAGTTACATCTCAGTTATGATTGATCTTTCACCTTGAGTTCTTCATCCAACCAGTAACATACATTCTCTAAGATCTCAATGAAAGCACCAAATTGTTAAGGCTCTATCTAAAAATGGACATATAATATAAATAGTGTAAAAGTAAAGGATTTTTTTGGCATTCACAACAATGAAACCCTTTTTAGAAGATTATTGTCCCCAAATGTCTATTATCAATGAGACTTCAGAATTTTATAATTTTTATCTATTATACCATGTTTATATTAATTATTTGTTTTTCATTAAATGTTTATTGTTCAATGATATGTTTTAAATATATGTTAGCTTCAATATGGAATAACTAACATTACAATTATTTTAGGTAATTTTGATGCTTCAAATTATAGAAGGTACATTCTATACCACTGCATTCTTCCGACCTCATACATTTTGAATTATTAACATATTAAATTTTGACCTTTTCCCTTTGTTCACTATTTTATGATTTTAATTTTCTGATAAACAATTAGATTTTTGTTAATTTTGACCTTTTATATTGAAATTACATGCACTATGGAACAATTATGATCACAATGTATTCATAAGTCTACAATGTTTTGATGATATCCAAGAGGCGCTATTTTCTTATTTTGTGATATATAAATTTGAGTTTTAGCAGGGAGCAGGGCCTGTGTTTTTTTTCCTGCTATTTTTTTTTGTGTTTTAGCAGGGAGCAGGGAGTAGGGAGTAGGAGGTAGGAGGCAGGAGGCAGGAGGCAGGGAGCAGGGTATAGAGGTATGGGGCAGGGAGCAGGGAACAACGGTTGAGCTAGGGAGGCCGGGAGCAGGGAGGCAGGGAGGGGGTAGGAGGGAGGCGGGGAGGGGGTAGGAGGTAGGAGGCAAGAGGGAGAGGGAAGGGGGTAGGGGCATAGGACAGGAGGCGGGGAGCAGTGTTGAGGCAGGGAGTAGGGAGAAACGTTGAGGTGTTGAGGCATTGAGGTGGGGAGGCAGGAGGCACAGAGGTATGGAGAGAGGGAGCAGGGACATGAGAAGTTTTTTTTGGAAACACGGTTGTTGTAGACTAGATTTTTATTGCAGACTGGATTTTTGTGTGGTAGTACTAGATTTTTTTCTGTATACTTTATGATGTAGCCACGATTGTGAACCGTGGAAATATGTTTATTTCCACTATTATAAACTGTGGCAATAGGTTTATGGCCACAGTTCCAAATTGTTGCTATAGGTTTCTCCCTATAGACACACTAATAGGTGCTACAGTCGGTGAAATTGTAGCTATTACCTATAGCCACAGTTTTAAACCGTGGCTATAGCCTTGTTTTCAAGTAGTGATACTGAATCTCTACTGGCAGGTGATAGGATTTCCCAAAAATAAATCTATATAGATACATTCCAATGGGGGTTTTAAATTCAATTCCGTATGACCATAAAGCCTCATTAATCTTTGAATAGAAGACTTTACTATAACTTGACACAATTTATTGTAATATTTATTTCAATTCCATATTTGAAATTTCATCTTTTCTACTAGATTTTGGACGGTAATGAGCTCCTTATCTATGAAGAAAACAATATCCCCCCATCAAATATTTGAAATTATAATTTTCAAAGTGATTTCCATTTTCAGTGATAAAATATTTTAGCACCCCAAATATAGAAAAGATATTCTTTTTAATAAATTTGATCACACTATTAGATTGATTATTAGGGAGATCCATAACTTCAACCATCTTGGAAACTTAGTTTATGACCACCATGATGTACTAATTCCAATAAGAAGGTAGGAATGGCCCCATAAAATCCAACACCCAAATATCAAATATATCAACTTCCAAAATCCACTTTTGAGGCAACTCATATTTTTTTACCAACATTCCATAAAATTTGGCACTTAGCACAACTAATAACCAAGATCATATCATCCTTGAACAATGAAGGCTAATAAAATCTAGATTTTAAAAACTTTTTGGGCTACCCTTTCTCTTCCATGATGACCTCCCCAAGGTGAGGTGTGACAACTATCAATAATGGAAAACATATCTTCTTTGAGTATACACTTCTGAAGAATACCACGGAAACACCTTCTAAATAATAGCGGGTCATCCTAAAAGTAGTACTGAAGTCCAGTAATGAATTTATTCCTTTTATTATGTGTAAAATCCTTCGTAATCACTCTAGAAGATAAAAAGTTTGCAAAAGCTGCATACCAAGAAAATTCTATATCTAAAACAGTGAGCATTTTTTCATCCTAAAAAGAAAAATTTATCTCCTTAGGATCATTAGTTAGAGTACTAGACAACCTAGAAAAATGATTGACCACTAAATTTTCATCACCATTTTTTCCTTGGTTTTTTTCATCAAATTCTTGTAAAAAAGTATCCATCTAATCAACCTTGGTTTTAACTTTTTTTGGAAAGAAAGTATTTCAAGGTAAAATGGTCTATGGAAACTATGAATTTGAAACCCATTAGATACCACCTAATTTTTTTCATAGAAAACGCTACATCCAACAACTCCTTATCAATAGTGGTGTAATTTCTTTGAGAATTATCTAGCAATCTGTTATCATAGTAAATCATATGTAATTTCTTTTCTTTCCTCTATCCTAAAATTACTCCTACATCCACATCACTAACATCACACATAAATTAAAATGGAATTTTACAATTAGGTGTAGTGATGATGAGTGAAGAAGTGAGTTTCCCCTCAAGAAGATTAAAAGATTCAAGACATTTTTTATTGAATAAAAAAGGTGTATCTTACACTAAGTTTAAGAAAATAGGCCTAATGATTTAAGAAAAATATTTTATAAATCTTCAATAAAAACCGGCATGTCCTAGAAGGATTCTAACACCTTTGAAATTAATAGGATGGGGGAAGCTTCTAAATGACCTATATCTTAGAATTTTCTACCTCTATAAACCTCATATAATCATTGTTACCAAGAATAATACCTTATTTAAACACGAATTAACATATCTACAAATTAATTACAATATTAGTCTCTATTAATCTCTCTAAAATAATTTCTAAATTTTGCAAACAACTTTAAAAAATTATTCTAACTATAGAGAATTCATCTATGGAGACCTCAATAATACACTCTATCATTTCTGAAAAATATTTCCATAATTAATCTTTTAAAGGTATCCAACTCACCACATAATCCAAAGGGAATTCATTAGTAAGAAAATGTCCCAAGGGGGCATGTGAAAGTGGTCTTCTTCTAATCTTTTAGGGCTATAGGAATCTGGTTGTAACCAGAATAGTCATCCATAAAATAGAAAAAATCATTAACAGCTAGCCTCTTAAGTATTTTATCTAAAAATGAAATTGGAAAATGATCTTTTATGGTGGAAGAATTAAAATTTCTATAATCAATGGAGACTCTCCACTTGGTAGCTTTTCTCACTTGAATTTACTCATTTGGTTCATTAGTAACAATGGTGAAGCCTCACTTCTTGGGAACTACATGGAACAAGATGACCCAAGAACTATCTAAAATAGGATAAATGATTCATGCATTTAGAATATTGATTAATTCATCTTTTAAAACCTCTTTAATGTTTGAATTCATCCTTATTTGACCCTCAAATCTTTATTTATGATCAGGTTTCATAGGGATATTATACATATAAAATGAAGGATTAATACCTTTGATATCAAAAATGGTCCACCCAAAGGTATTCTTGCACTTATTCAACACGTCTAATAGTTTTTTTCTCTTGGTTTTATCAATTTTAGTGGAAATGATGACTGACAATGAATATTTCACACCAGGAAATAAATATTTCAGGTGTAATGGAAAAGGATTAAGCTCAAGTTGTGGTGCCTCTTCACTAGATGAAAAAATCTTGGTCCTATGAGGCCAAAGTTATTCAAAATTATTCTTAAAGTGAGTGTGAAAATTTAAAAAATTATCAATTTAATTTTCAGAAACACACCTTTCCTCACTGCTGTCTAAAGTGGATAGCTCACTGCATTCAATGCCCAGATTAGATTTTAAGATGTTTCCTTATAAAATTTATTACAATGTTGTAAAATTTCTCCCTCACATGCATCAAAATGTTCATCAACTTTGTTTAAGGTAGGAAAGTCAACCTAAATATCTCCTATAAATTTACTAAGATTTGGAACAAAAATTTCATCTTTATAATAGCTTTCTATAGCAAAAAATAGTGTTGATGTCCAGATCTAGAAGATCACCTGGATTTTCACTTTTAATACCTTTAAATTTTTGGAAAGAATTATTCTCATCACCCAAATGAGTTAATTCAGCTGCATATTATTTAATAGGTTTTTCTTGATAATTTAATGAGTCCTCAACTACTAGCATCTCAACTATTAAATAGTGTTCACCAAACATTGGTTCTTTAACATTCTTAAACATATGAAACTCTCTTTCTTTCTCACCAAAAATAAAAATAAAACTACCCTTTCCCACATTGATAATAGTTCCTATAGTGTCTAAAAAGGCCATACTGTGAATGACACATACTTCTTGGTCACACTCCATTTCTAGAATAAGAAGTCAGATGATAAGAATAACTTACCAACTCCTATAAGCAGGTCATCAACTCTTCCTATGGGATGTGTATAAGATTGGTCATCCAATTATAAGACCGCAGTGGTAGGTTGCAATTATCTTAATCCCAACTATTGAAATAGTGAGAAAGGAATATGATTTATACTTTCACCAAGGTCACAAAGATAGTATAATTGACAATTATTCCCCAAAGTGCATGAAATGAAAAACTCATTGGATCCTTAATCTTTGGTGGGATTTTTTTTAAACAACACTACACTCATCAATGAGGATGCATCTTACAAACTATTCTAGTGTTTTATTTGTTTATAAAAAATTTCTTAAGATATTTAAGACATGATTAAATATGAATTAAATCTTGGATGAAATGAATATTCACATGGATCTTGTTAAAAATCCCAAGGAATTAAAGTAATTCAGGTTTTTTATTTTTGGATTTTAATCTTTGAGGGAAAGGGATGGATGGGGTTAAATTCCTAAGAATAGAAGAAATTTTCCCAATTTCTTCAAAAATATTTTCTTTTCCCATTATTATTTTTCATTTTAGAGTCTTTTTCTTCTTGATTTTCAGTTGGAATAACTTGATTATCTTGAGTTTCAACAGTGCTGTCCAAATTTTTAGATTCAGTATTGACAAGATTTTTGTGTACAAATTCTTCCCAATTTTTAGTTTGAGTATTACTAGGGTCATTTATAACCTTATATTGAGTTTTAAAACCACTCCTAGTGACCACATCCATGACACTCTCCCTAGGGTTTATTTAAGTGGAACTTGGAAGCTTCCCTTTTTTTTATACCACCTAACTTTCTATCCATTTGACATAATCAAGTTTGAAGATTGGTAATTTTAGTTTTATGTTTCTATTCTTGATATTCCATCTTATTCATCATTTGATCCATCTTAGAAATCATTTTTCTCTTAAAAATCCCTTGGAAATTACATTATTTATCCCTTTGTTGGTTTTGAAATTGTGTTTTGGGTTGTTGAGAGTAACCAGGTGTAGGTTGTCTTATAATTCCTTATTCTTTCCAAGAAGGTTATGGATTATTTTTATAACCAAATTTATAGTTTTTTGAAAATGTATCATCCCTATATTAAAATCTAGGACCATAGCCTACAAAATTGGCATATTCTTATGTTTTTGTAGGCATATAAAATCATGGAAAAAGTTATCAGTGTGTTTGAACATACCACATTGAGCACAATGCTCTCTAAGATATTGGTTTTGATTTTAACAGTCCACTTGGTTTACACTTTTTTTTCATTTTTGTTCATTATAGGCTAAAGTTGTTCTTTTATTTCATCCAACTGAGATTTCATTTCTACACATGATCCAATGTTATTTCCTCCTTTATTCACTCTATACCTCCAAGATTTTTTGTGTTGAGAATTCAAAGCATGATTATTGAAAATCTGTCTTAACTTCTCATTAGTTTTATCATTATAATTTCCACCAACATATTGGTCCACTAAATTCTCTCATGAGGAGGGAAATACTTCATAAAAGGTGTCCATGAGTAGATGAGATATGTGTTGGTGATGAGGAAACTGCCAAAACAGGTCCCTAAATCTATCGCCAGCCTCATGAAAGGCTTCTCCATCCTCTTGATATTTTTTTTGATTTTGTTTCTAAGATTCCCCTTAAGTTTTTGAGCGTATAATTTCATGAAAAACGAGTTATAAAATTGATCTCAGTTTTCAAATATGTTCTCATCTAGACCCAAAAACCATTTTCTAGCATTCTCTTTAAGACAAAAGGGAAAAATATCATCCTAAGTTCATCTTTATTGAGCTCTTGTAGAAGAAAGTATTGCATATTATTATAAAAGTATCTAATGAAGGCTTATGATTTTTCATTAGATAAACCATAAAATATAGGCAACATTGAAATATGTGACTATTAAACTCATAGTTTTGGGCCCTAGGCGTTAATATAATGGAAGAAGGATTACTAGACACCTGAGGGAGTTGAAACTCCCTCATCCCAAGCCTTTCAAGACTGCCTTGGATGATCACAGCTTCACAAAACTGTTCATTTTCAGCAAGATTTCTCTATCAGATTTTCCATTTCGATTTTTTGTCTTTTCTTAGAGCTCTCATATATTTTTCAATTTCAGGTTCTATTGGATCTATATTGTGAGAAGCAGATCTTGTGTGTATGCACTATATAAGTTCTCAGAAATTTGTAATAACACACAACATATTAAAAAATTTTCAAATGATTTTTGATTGATTTTTTTGTTGAACTGTTTAGGAACAATTTTATTATTATTATTATTATTTTTTGTTTTAATTTTTTTTCTCTGTTTTGGATGCACAAAGTCTTCCTTAGAAATGAAGCCAAAATTTGATTGCTAGGGAGTAAACTAGCTCAAATTTAAAACCTAAAAACTAGTATAAATAATGAGTTAGGGTATAAAATCCCCAGGTAAGGCACTTGAGTGTGAAGTCCAAATAAGAAATCCTAAAAAAATTAATGTTGGAAGAATTTTAATTTTTTTTTGATTTATGAAAAAGAAGAAAAGGTTTAAGTGATTTTAATTAGGATGAAACAAGAAGTAAAACCAAATATGATAATTGGAACTAATAACAGATATGAGCAAACACAGGAGAAATTTAAACTGCTTGGTTTAAAATGGATTTCTTCTTTCATGAAAAAGTTGATTGCACACACATACTCAAATTTATTGGTCGTTCTCCTTCTCCAAGAGATCAACCTAAAGAAAGATGATTCTTAAAGATCTTTATTCTCAAAATTCATCCAACCATGAAGAGTTTTGAAGAAATTTCAATCAGAATCAATCTCATTGAAAGATTCTAACATTTTGAAAATAAAAGCAAGAAGTGCGAACAATTTAAAATACAAAATTATGTGAAGAAGAAAAATGATACACCAAACAATTTATTTCTCTAAGAAAAATTTTTAGCCAATAATTGTTTAAAAAACGACAAAAATTAAATAATTTCACTTTAAGAACAAAAAGAAGAAGGAAAATGATGAATCTTCCCTTAATCTTAGGTTCTAAAATGAACTCATGCACACCGTGCTGCTTCTGCTCATCTTTAGCTATTCTCACTACTAAAAAACAAGAAGATGTGTCATAATTACTGAATGGATTCTTTCCTCCTTTTTATTTTCTCTCTCTTTAAAATAACTACATTAGCTTAAGTTCCCAATTTCCATAAAAACCCATTTTTTTATCTCTATAATGAAGAGCTTCTGCATTTTAACAAAAAAAACAAAAACCTACCACCTGGTTGGACCACCTTGCAAAAAGACACTATTCCATTCAAAATTCTTCTCAAAAGTTTAAGATTGTAAATTATTCTTCGCATTACGGATTTTTTTAAATGATTTTTTTTAATTTTTTTTTTGAAAAACGACAAGTTAATTTTTTTTAAAATATGCTACAAAGGCGGCATCACCGATGCCCCCTTTGTGTCGGTGCGCAAAGGCAACATCGATGATGCTACCTTTGCTCCCCCATGCCGCCTTTGGCCCGGATCGACAACATGAAAAAGGCGGCATCGACGATGCTGCCTTGGCCTAAACTCCCTATAAAAAGGCTGCCCCCCTCTCATCACTTGATCCTTGCCTTCATCTCTCCTAAATTCTCTATGTCTCTCTCTAAAAAATTCATTTTCTGTGCGGGTTTTTAAAAAGATTCATCTATAGGTATGTTTCTTTATTTAGTTTAATTTTTTTGTTTATTTAAATTAATTATTTTTAGTTGTAAATATTTCATTTTTTAATTAGTTTAAGTAGTTCTTAATATTTGGTTATTTAGTTTCTATAATTAGTTTTTGTTGGACTCCTCATGTATTAGTCATGTTTTAGAGATCAAAAATCTTATTCAACCTAGTTAACTCCTGTAAATTATATCAAATCATGTGTATTAATGTTTAAAGTATTCTCATGCTTAAAGAATATCCATCCAAGATCTTAATTTCTCTATATTTAGTTTACTTACTTTATACTATCTTTGATCTATTCTCATAATACCTTCTTTGAAAAATTATTAAGTCTAATCCATTCTATTATCATCATTGATTAAGTCTGAATACAATTATCTTGAAAAGTCTAAGACACCATGAGTCTGCCACTGGTTATGTCTTTCTGGCACCATAAAACAAGACACCGTGAAGCAAGACACCATAAAGCAGACACCGTGAACAAGACACCATGAAGCAAGACACTGTGAAGTAAGACACCGTGAAGCAAGAGACTGTGAACAAGACATCGTGACCACAAGACACCGTGAACAAGACACCGTGACCATGAGACACCATGACACTCAGACACCGTGATCAATCAAAATACCGCGTGAAGGAGACACTGTTTCCATGACTTACTGTGACACCATTTATTAAACTATTTTTTCGTCTTTAAATTTTATTTCTAATGGTCATATTTGAAGATTTTAATGCACTGACATAATTAACATTTCTTTATATACATATCATCCGATAGTACAAGGTACGAGGTGCAGAATACATGCAACCTGTCAGCTCCAACACATGCATTCCAAGATAAAAGTGAAGTGTGGCCAAGAATCAAAGTGAACGATACAAAATAAAAATTCAAGGCCGTGAGAACTATAATGAAGGAAACTTAGAGAAAGTTTCAAAGGAAAGGCCTACTGTATGCAACTCGACACTGCTGAAGAACACACGAAGCATATTTGAAGCTTAGAGAACATCTTCGCTCTGTTGAACCTCACGATGAACATAAGATGAATCGAGACACTCTGTTTTACAGACGAGGACTTGATATCTGCAGCTGCTTCATCTCAAGAAGTCCAAAGCTGCAAAGACTAACAATCAAAGCACTTATAAACCCATATCCATATTTCTTCTCTGTTGTGTATCTGTTTATTACCTTTCGAGCAGAGTGTGTACCTATAGAACAACACACTCTATATCTTGCATTAAAATGAAGGATACAAGATATCCTTACTCAACCATTATTTTACTCTTGTGTATAACCACTAATAAGTGTGAAAGAGGTCCTTGTGTGGCCTGGTAGTTTTTACCCATGAAAACTTTGGAAGAGGTCCATATGTGGCCTGGGAGTTTGTACCCACAAAAACTGTGGAAGAGGTCCATGTGTGGTCTGGTAGTTTGTACCCACAAAAACTGTGGAAGAGGTCCTTGTGTGACCTGGACAGTCTGTGTACTGTTGTTAACCCCGATCCAGGGTGTGGATCAAAGTTTATTTATATAAACTGCTTGGTGGCAGGTGATCACCAAGTGGAGTGGATTAGGTCTTGGCTTGAGACTGAACCACTTGTTTCATATCCGCTGTGATGCTTAATTTAGTTTTCTTTGTTTTATTGATTTACTGTATAATCCAAAAATAACTAATTTCACTTTGATAGTTAGCCTTGGAAAGAAGTTATAACTGGCTTGTCATAGTATAATAACTTCAAAATTAATATTAATAACACAAATTAAGATTATTGAGAATTAATCAATCTTCTAAGAAGTTACTTAAATAGTCAAACTCTTATAATAGTATAAACTTGATTAACTGGGCTATATTTAATATTTGGGGAAACCTTTTTAGAAATAATTTTTACAGAAATTTTTATATTTACTCAATTAACCCCTCTCTTCTTGAGTAATCTACTCCGACCAACAATTGGTATCAAAGGTTGTTTATTAGGACTTTGTGTAATCTTATTCAACTGTGATTGTAGTTGAACCTTAAAGATCTATAAATTTCTGTTAATTCTAAATTTATAGATCTGTTAAAGTAATACTCTATTATGGATAATATATTGGAAGGTGCTTCAACCAACATACCACTATTCTTTAATGGAACCAATTCTTCTCAATGTAAAATTAAAATAAAAATGCATTTAGAGAGTATGAGTTTTGAAATTTGGTCATCCATTATAGATGAATACAGAATTCCTACTACTGATAGAATCACATGGGATGAACCTACCAAAAATTCCTACAATAATAACTACAAATCTATGAATGATTTATAATTCTCCTTAGGAGATGAAGAATTTAATATAATTTCTTTTTGTAAAACTGCCCATGAAATTTGGGATACCCTGTCTATCTCACATGAAGGAACATCTAGTGTAAAAGAAATGAGACTTAATAATTATAATATCAAATATGATAATTTTAAAATGAAACCTGATGAGCCTATTTCTGACATGTATCTTAGGTTCAATGAGATTGTCAACAAAATGATTTCTCTTGGAAGAGAAGTCACTACCATGGAACAGATCATGAGAATCCTTAGATGTCTATTAGACAGATCGAGGGGAACCTCTGTCTCTATTAGAGAATCGTGCGACATTAGCAAACTACCTGTAAAAGAAATCATTGGGAAACTGATGATGTAAGAGGAAGAACTGAAAGTCAATAAAGAGGAGGATGAACCAAAGAGGAAATATGTTGCATTCAAGACCACCACCTCTAAGCACAAAGACAAAGGGAAACTGGAAGCTTTTGTAGAAAGCTCCAATAGTGAAAAATCATCATCTGACAGTGATGAGGATATGGATCAAATAGCCAGAAGATTTAAATGATTTTACAAAAAGAGGAACTTTTTCAGAAAGCCTAACTTCAAGGGTAAATATGACCAAAAAGGAAATTGGAAGAAGGACTAGAAAATAAGTGAGAAAACTGATGAAATTGTCTGCTATGAATGTAAGGGAAAAGGACATATAAAGGCTGACTATATAAAGCTTAATTATAAAAAGAAATATGAGGAAAAGGAAAAGAAGTAAAAAAAGGAAATAAAAGAAACCTGGAGTGATTCTGAGGATAGTTCAAGCGACTCAGAGACATCACATGATGAACAGGTTAACAAATCCAATATATGTTTTATGACAAACACATATGAGGTAACAATGGAATCTTCTGTACATAATTCATATCATTCTAAAGATGAAAGTGACTCTGAAAATATGAGTAATGATGAAATGTTTGAATACTATAACATGCTTGAGGAAACATGCAATGAACTAAAAGACAAATATAAATCATTAAAGAAACAACATGCTCTTACTGTAACTATTAAATCTGATCTCACAACTGAAAAGGAGAAAAATTCTCAACTGCTCAAAGAAAACAATGAATTAAAAATTTCTAATGAGCAATTAAAGAGTGAACTAGACAAGTTTACTAATGGGAAAAATAACCTTACCCAAATTCTAAGAAAACAAATTTCCCCTAAATACAACACTGACATTGGTTATCAACCTGGTAAAAGAAACCTTAGTAGAACAAATTTTGTTTCAAAATCTAGGACATACAGTTTTACTCCTAGTTCTAGACTCAAATCAACTAATTCAATACATGATACATATTCTACTGTTTCAAGTTTTTGTGAACCAAATACAGTTTATTTTTCAAAAACTTTACATAATTCTTATAGGAAACCTATGAGACAAATATGGGTTCCTAAAGAACTTATTACTAATATTACTGGACCCAAACAAGTATGGGTACCAAAATCTGTTTTTGATTAATTTTTTTGAAGGAAAGCTGCTTAAAGAGATCCTGCAAAATTTTATGGTACTTAGACAGTGGATGTTCAAGGCACATGACATGAGACTACTCATGCTTCAAGAACCAGATAAAAGTAGATGGAGGACATGTCACATTTGGTGACAATGCCAAGGGAAATATTATTGGCCTCAGCCAAATCGGTAACTCTAACTCAGTTTTAATTTCTAAAGTACTATTTTTTGATGGTTTAAAATATAATCTTCTTAGTATCTCACAATTATGTGATGATGGATTCCATGTTAGATTTGAAAATGATGCTTGTAATGTCTTTAATTCTAAACATGAATTAGTATTTTCTACATTAAGAAATGAACATGTTTATTATGTTAATTTAGATTCTTTAGCTTCTCAAAATGCTTCATGATTAAGTGTATTTCATAAAGAATCTTGGGTCTGACATAGGAGACTAGGACACTGTAATGTTCACTCCCTTAGAAAACTAACTAGAAAAATACTAGTTAAAGACTTACCCAAACTTGAGTTTCCAAATGAAAAAGTGTGTAATCCCTATCAAAAGGGAAAAAACATAATGTTTCCTTCAAAACAAATAAAGAAGTGTCAACTTCTCAACCTCTCAAACTTGTTCACATGTATTTGTTTAGACAATCTAGAGTTTCTAGTTTAAATGGGAAACACTATGTTTATGTTCTTATAGATGACTTTTCTAGATATACTTGGACCTTATTTATGGCTCACAAAAGTGAAGCCTGCTCTTACTTTACCAAATATGCCAAGTCTGTAGAAAATCTTAGTGGACTTAGAATTAAATCATTAAGAAGTGATCATGGCCGTGAGTTTGAAAATGAAGAGTTTGAATCCTTTTTCTCAAAAAATGGTTATAGTCACAATTTCTCTTCCCCTAGAACACCTCAGCAGAATGGAGTTATAGAGAGAAGAAATAGAACCCTGTAAGAAATTTCTAGAACAATTCTTAGTGAATATGACCTACCTATTTATTTTTGGGCTAAAGATGTCAATATAGTGTGCTACATAATCAATAGAGTGTTGATCAGACCTATTCTTAAGAGGACTCCTTATGAATTATGGAACAATAGAAAACCCAAGGTTAGATACTTCAAAGTTTTTGGTTGAAATGTATATATTCTTAATACCAAAGACAATCTTGAAAAATTTTCATCCAAAAGTGATGAAGGTATATTTTTAGGATATTCCATGTCTAGTAAATCCTATAGAGTGTTCAATAAAAGAACTAAATGTGTGGAAGAATCTGTTCATGTCAAATTTGATGAAACAGATCCACATGAGCCTAAAACCATCCTAGATAATCTAGAAGATGATGTATCAAATCTGAAAATCAATTCAAAATCCTCAAATTCTTCTGTGAAATAATTTGTGAAAACTTTCAACTCATGAAATTCCTTAGAATCAAGTCACAATGAACCTAAATCTATTGATGAACCTAAAATTACTAGTCCCTCTTTTTCTAGAACTGTTATAACCCTCAAGAACCATCCCTTAGATGCTTTTTTTGGAGACTTAGACAAAATAACTCAAACTAGAGCTTCTCTTAGAAATCAGGTTGAACATCAAGTCTTCTTGTCACAACTTGAACCTAAAAACATTAATGATGCTATCAATGATGAATTTTGGGTGATAGATATGAAAGAATAACTTAATCAGTTTGAAAGGAACAAAGTTTGGAAACTTGTTGAAAGACCCAAGGACACATTCACCATAGGCACTAAATGGGTGTTTAGAAATAAGGTAGATGAAGCTGGTAATGTAGTTAGAAACAGGGCTAGATTATTTGAACAAGGCTATAATCAAGAAGAAGGAATTGACTATGAGGAGACCTTTGTACCAGTATCCAGACTTGAAGCCATCAGAATCCTGCTTGCCTATACTGCACATCTTAATTTCAAACTATATCAAATGGATATTAAGAGTTCTTTCTTAAATGGGTATATAGATGATGATGTTTTTGTTGAAAAAACCCCTCGATTTAAAAACCCCCATTTTAAAAATCATATTTTTAAACTATCAAAAGCCTTATATGGTTTAAAGCAAGCTCCAAGAGCTTGGTATGATAGATTGAGTACTTTTCTTATTTCCAAAGGTTTTACAAAAGGAATAACTGATCCGACCCTTCTTATAAAAAGAGTTTCTAATAATGTTTTAGTTGTTCAAATCTATGTAGATGACATTATTTTTGGATCTTTGAAGAATTATTTATGTGTTGATTTTTCTAAAATGATTCAAAATGAATTTGAAATGAGTTTAATGGGTGAACTAAAATTCTTTCTTGGATTTCAAATCTTTCAAAATAATGATGGAATTGTTTTAACCCAAAGTAAATATACTATAGAATGTTTAGTGTGTGTATGTTTTCTAGTTTTCAAGAAAACCCTAAGGAATCTAATTTAAATGCTGTAAAGAGAATTTTCTAATACCTCAAGCATACACCCAATCTAGGACTATTTTATCCTAAAGGAAAATCATTTGAATTAGTTAGTTATTCTGATGCTGACTTCGGTGGCTGTAAGTTAGATAGAAAAAGCACCTCTGGAACATGTCACCTTTTAGGCAAGTCACTAGTATCATGGTGTAGTAAGAAACAAAATTCTATTGCATTATCTACCATAGAAGCTGAATATATAGCTGCTGGCAGCTGTTGTGCACACATTTTATGGATGAAACACACATTACTAGATTATGGATATCAATTCAGACATGTACCTATAAATTGTGATAACAAAAGTGCTATTAACATCTCAAAAAATCTTGTTTCACATTCTAAGACAAATCACATTGATGTAAGACATCACTTTTTGAGAGATCATTATCAAAAAGGTGATATCACTTTGTAATTCATTGGTACTGAATATCAACTTGCTGATATATTCACCCAACCATTAAATTTTGAGAGAATAGACTAAATCATACATGAACTAGGCATGATAAATCTCAAATAGATACCTTAATTGTTACTGTTTTAGGTCTTATAGTTCGATATCTTACTGTTTTATACTTTACTGTTTCATGATTACAGTTTCTCAGCTAGTGTTTTGTATTACTGTCTCACCGTAATACTCAGTTACTATCTCTCATGTTTACTGTCTCACCGTAAAGTTCATGTTTACGGTCTCACAGTTAGTATTTTGTTATTACTGTCTGACGGTTACTATCTCACCGTAATGCACACTGAGAAGTTCGTTCACTGTCTCAGCATAACATGCGTTTATTGTCTTAGAATAATGACCAGACACGGTCTCACCATAACAATTCTTTATAATTTTTTTTGTAAAAACCTGTATCGTAGTAATTATTCTTTTCCATTTCTTATTTTCTTGTGTTTCTATTTTTGCGACGTTTGGTATTCCTAAATAATAAAATAAAGAAAGTTTCACTCGATTCTTCACTTGGGGTTTCTTCTACTTACTCATTTCGAACCCTTATTCATCCCCGCAACCCTTCTCTCTCTTGAACCTTCAATGAATGCCAAAAATTAAATGTCCATTATCATCGACACCTGAGAAGTGCAGCTCGAAGAAGAATAAGCTAACACCTGAAGGAACTTTAAATCCAAATATAGTAAACCGCGTTGTTGTACCTGAGAAAGAGATTTTACCCAAATGGATTTTGTATAGAAAGTCTTTGGTATTGAAAGTGTTAGAACAACAAGGCTGGTTAGAGTGGTTCTCGAAGGAAGATAGACTCATCTACCCTTAGTGGCTCAGTTTTACCAGTACGTACAGTTCTCTTTTGATTATGGTGATAGTTATGTAGTAAAAAGCTGGGTCAATGTCCAGAGATGCTCATTCTCTTCGAGGTTATGGGATGCATGCCTTAGGATAACTCATGAAGGCATCTGTGAGGACTATCAAAGTGTTCCTCCACCTTCAACTGAATTCTTTGATTTAGAAGATTCCTTGAAAACCTTAACTGGAAATGGAACCCAGGGGAGAGCCATTGCTGCTGAATTAGATGGAGAATCAAGGCTTCTGTTCAAGTTTATACGAAAATTGGTTAGTCCCAAAAAAGGTGATTTTTCTATTTTAAAATATCAAGACATGTTTCTGATTCACCTTATGAAAAATGGGCATAAGATCAACCTGTGGAAGTATATCATACATCATATGTGTGAGATTATCAAAGTCACATCTAAGTCAACTTCCCTGTTTTACTCTCGTCTAATCTCAGCCATGCTTCTTGACAAAGGTATGGTTGGAACCAATGATGAAGTGATTAAGGATTGTGAATTATGTCTCTCAAAAGCCACTATCAAAAGAATAAAGATAAACTGGAATCCTTGGAAAAAGGAATGGGTGGAAGACAATGATAGAATTTATGAGAAATTCAATCCGGTGGATTATCCCTCAAGAACAAGAAATATTTCTGATCCTGGTTTGGAACTAGATGAGATTGTTGAGTATCCTAAAGAAGAGGAAGAAAAGGCTGAAGTGTCACCTAGGGAAGCTGTTATTGTTGAGGAAGACAAGACTACTGTTCCTGATGAAGTTCTTGAAGAAGAAGTCCCTACTCCTAAAGAAGCTGTTAATCTGGAAACTCAACCCAAGGCTGAAACAAAATCAGTTTTCAAAGAATCTGAAAAGCATGCCATGGAAGAGACTATAGTGGAAGAGCCACCTGTTTTTCAAGAATTCAATATTGAGGAACTCCCAATGGAACAATCTATTCTTGAAATCATCCCTTTGGCTGAAGAATGGATGGGGCTATCTTTTCAGCTGGCTAGATAGGAAATGAGTGAGGAACTTAGAGATGGGTATATGGAATTAGAATGAGATTATAAGCCTCTAATTCTTGATAATGAAGTACATGTTGAGGGGGAGAAAACCCCAAATCTTGAGTCTATTGAAGCTTCACATCCGACTGAGTCAAGTCCTGTAGACACTCAATATAAGTTTCCCAGTTTCTATGATGTGGATGACTCTCAATAGGTTACAACAACCAGACTTGATCTTTCCTCTATATTCTAGTTAAAATCAGTCTCTAATATCACACCTAAGAAGGAACCTGAGCCTATAATAGTCTCTATTCCTGAACTTTTATCTGAACAACCATCTTTTGTAAGCAAGGATGATCTGAAGAAATTTGGTGCTACCCTCCTGTATGGAGTTGAGAAACTCATGAATACCCAACCTCTTCCTATGACCAAATTAAGTGAGAGATATGACTCACTATTATTGGAGAAATTTATTTGGAAAATATAACCTAAAATTTATTATGATATTCAAGAAGTAAGAGTTGAAAATAAGCTACTCAGTAATGAAGTGAAGACCCTAAGAAGTATAGTTGAAGACATACAGAAAGAGCTGCATTCGAGATCTGAGCCTATTTCTCCTCTTATAGAACCTATTACTCCTCAAATGCCACAGGTTTTTGTGTCTCATATTCAACCTTATCTAGATTCCTTAGATGAAAAGGTTGATGAAAGGAACAAAAAAATTGTTAATGAAATGAGAGAGCTTGTTTCCGATCTTAATAAACTCATTGATGAGTATACATGGTGTCTTCAAAAGGTGCTGAATCAACTCAAATCTCTGACCACAACTGTCAATGCCTCTAAAGAATCTGGTCAATTCTCTAAACCCTCCTTAAACAGTGATATGCTCAGAACTGTAGTCAAAGAAGAGCTTCGGAATGTACTCAGTGGTTTCAATACGGATTCTCTATCTGAAGTTTTCAAGAGCAATGATAGAGTTCTTGAACTAGTATAAATCCACTCCAAAATTTCTAATGATGCTCTACAAGAGATTGCCAATAAAGTGGATTTCTACTTCAACATAATCTTCTCCAAGACTGATATGAAAAACCATTTCAAGCATCTTGTAGAAAATCTGCAGATTCCTCATGTGACTCAAGCTTTCAAGACCCAAGTCCAAAACCTCACAAAGTTTACTTGATTGTTGGAAAAGTTTATAGAGAAAAAGGATGATTTTGAGAAAGCCATTCAGTATGGTGGAGAGATCATTACATATTTAATCAAACTCCTAAGGTCATATATTCATGTCCAGAGTACAACCATTATTGCTCCAGCAACTGCACCTCTAAGACCTGGGCTGCCTAACTTCACCTCTTCCCTAGCCTCAACCCCTATGTTTGTCGGCCAAGCACTAAGTCAGATAAGGCCTGTCATTCTCGATCAACAAATGCCTAGATCTTCTACTGATCCTGCTTTGGCTCCACCAGTCTTTGAAGGCCTACCTTTACTATCTTTATCAACCACCTCACTCCCTTCTTCTACCTCGACCTCTACCCCTATGGCATCCTCTTCTGCCACTGTAGCTAAAGGAAAAAAGAAGGCCAGACCATGAATAAGAACAATGATTACTCTTTTTTGATAGGGATGATATTGCTTTTATATTGCTCTTTTGTTTCGTACTGAACCTTATTTTCTATTAATGGAATTTACATTTTTGACTTCTCTTATTCCATATTTTTGATAATCCCAAAAGGGGGAGAAATTTCTATATCTTAGCCATCTATATCTATAGTTGAATCCAATATACACTTTAACTTTACATGATTTGTGATCATCAAAAAGGGGGATATTGTTGGACTCCTCATGTATTAGTCATGTTTTAATGATCACAAATCTTGTTCAACCTTGTTAACTTCTGTAAATTATATCAAATCATGTGTATTAATGTTTAAATTATTCTCATGCTTTAAGAAGGGCTGTTCAATATCTTAATTGCTCTATATTTAGTTTACTTACTTTATACTATCTTTGATCTATTCTCACAATACCTTCTTTGACAAATGCTTAAGTCTAATCCATTTTATTATCATTATTGATTAAGTCTAAATACATTTATCATGAAAAGTCTAAGACACCATGACTCTGCCACTGGTTATGTATTTCTGGCATCGTGAAACAAGACACCATGAAGCAAGACACCGTGAAGCAAGACACCGTGAAGCAGACACCGTGAACAAGACACCGTGAAGAAAGACACCGTGAAGAAAGACACCATGAAGTAGACACCGTGAAACAAGACACCATGAACAAGACACTATGACCACGAGACACCGTGAACAAGACACCATAACCATGAGACACCATCACACTCAGACACCGTGATCAATTTAGACATCGTGTAAAGGAGACACCGTTTCCATGACTTACTATGACACCATTTCTTAAACTATTTTTTCGTCTTTCAATTTAATTTCTAATGGTCATATTTGAAGATTTTAATGAACTGACATAATTAACATTTCTTTGTAGTCATATCGTCGGATAATACAAGGTATGAGGTACAGAATACATACAACCTGTCGGCTCCAACACATGCATTCCAAGATAAAAGTGAAGTGTGGCCAAGAATCAAAGTGCATGATACAAAACTAAAAGGCAAGGCCGTGAACACTATAATGAAAGACACTTAGAGAAAGTTTCAAAGGAAAGGCCTACTGCATGAAACTCGACATTACTGAAGAACACACAAAGCATATTTAATCCTAGAGAACATCTTCGCATTTTTGAACCTCATGACAAACATAAGATGAATTGCGACACTCTGTTTTATAGATGAGGACTTGAAATCTACATCTGCTTCATCTCAAGAAGTCCAAAGCTACAAGACTAACACTCAGAGCACTTCTAAACCCATCTCCATATTTATGCTCTGTTGTGTATTTGTTTATTACCTTTGGAGCAGAGCGTGTATCTATAGAACAAGACACTCTGTCTCCTATATTAAACTGAAGGATACAAGATATCCTTACTCAACCATTATTTTACTCTTGTGTATACCCACTGATAAGTGTGGAAGAGGTCCCTGTGTGGCCTGGTAGTTTGTACCCATGAAAACTGTGGAAGAGGTCCCTGTGTGGCCTGGTAGTTTTTACACATGAAAACTATGGAAGAGGTCCCTGTGTGGTCTGGTAGTTTGTACCCACGAAAACTATGGAAGAGGTCCCTGTGTGACCTGGACAGTATGTGTAATGTTGTTAACCCTGATCCAGGGTGTGGATCAAAGTTTATTTATATAAACTGTTTGGTGGAAGGTGATCACCAAGTGGAGTGGATTAGGTCTCAGCTTGAGACTGAACCACTTGTTTCATATCTGCTGTGCTGCTTAATTTAGTTTTCTCTATTTTATTACTTTACTGTATAATCCAAAAATAACTAATTTCACTTTGATAGTTAGTATTGTAAAGAAGTTATAAATGTCTTGTCTTATTAGAATAACTTCAAAAGTAATATTAATAACACAAATTAAGATTACTAAGAATTAATCAATCTTCTAAGAAGTTACTTAAACAGTTAAACTCTTATAACAGTATAACCTTAATTAACGGGACTGTATTTAATATTTGGGGAAACCTTTTTAGAAATACTTTTTATGGAAATCTTTATAGTTACTCAATTCACCCCTCCCCTCTAGAGTAATCTACTTCGACCAATAGTTATATATATTTTGAAATAATTATTGTTAGTAGTATAGATTAAGTATAGATTAACTTAGGATTAAGTATTTTGAAATTTTGGTAGCTTAAAGATTATGTGGTTATCTAAGCAATTAAATTTCTATCTGGATACAAACAAGTGGATGTGGCTCTAGAATAGATGTACCTAGTGGTAAAACCCAAAAACACCACTTTGAGCTAAACTCTAATGGGAACTAGTGCACATTAACAGGCCTTGCTGCACTCCTAGTTTGACACTCCCGGTGGATATGCTTAAGATGATTCATATTTTCTTTATAAACTACTAAAATATATAAGAAAAGAAAAATCAAATCAGTATATTTATCAATGATAAAATGATAAATATGATGTTATAGAATGAAATAAGGACAGAAGCATTAACAAATTAAATTCATTATTAGTTAATTATAATTAACTAATGAATATAATATGATTAATGATTAAAGAATAAATAATTAAATAATAAATTAATAATGATTAAATAGTGATTAAATAATGATTGATTAGTTAAAAACTGTATTAATAAAATCAATTTAAAATGAAAATTATAATTATTTAAAATGAAATGGAGAAGAAAATGTTTTAAAATGTAAAGATTATATAGTTATAAATAATAGTTATTATTTGACATAATTAATTATAGAATAATTAATAAATAACATAGGATTAAAACATGGATCCATATAATGATTAACTAACGATACTGATGATCATATAAAGTGAAATGAAGAAGAACAAACACATTAAATAAAAAGGCGCCCTAAAATTACATTCTAATAAATATCATATGGTCAAACATCAATAGCATATTTTAGGGTATAGATAGGTGCCCTAAAATTACATTCTAATAAATATCATATGGTCAAACATCATTGTTAATATTTGTTACACTATCATAATTTTGATGAAAGAAACATTTTTGACATAGAGAGTCATGTTTGCCTGTGTGTACTGCCATGGGGAGGTTATTCAAACTGATCAAGGAGCTTCTTACAGTACACAACCAATTATGGTGGTTAGTATAACTGATTGTGTAACCATAAGTGACCTTCAAGAGAGAATTCATGGTTCCTTAAATCTGGGACCCGATCAAGAGATCATGTCTATGAGCTATAGACATTTACAATTCCCGACAACACTGTGGAATCTAGCTTGTCCATTGGTTGCTAATTCACAGTGGGTCCAACCAATTAATTTATTTTCTCAACAATCAAATGGTACCATGATAGAGTTATACTTTGATGTTTCTACTGTTCAACAACAACATCCAGTTGTACGAAGATGTAGAATTACAAGAGTGGTTGAAGACAGTCCACCCCATGAAATTGAGCCTATTCCAAATGATGCAGCAGAAGAGGACAACCTAGATGATCTCTCAGATATACATGTCAATCCGACTTCCAATGAGAAGTTTCATAATGATGGATCAGATGGTGACAATAGTGCTGATGAGGAGGGACCAATAGAAGACAGGGATGAGGTTTTGAGAAATTCATTAGTTGTACATCAACCTCGACCTACAATAAATCATCAAACAATATTTTCATCTTGGTCAGAAGCAATGACAAGTGTGCCTGAATTTGACAATACTATTCTCACACTGGAAACTGAGTTCCTTGGAGTTGTACTAGATAGGTTTAGTGAGGTGGAAAAAACCTTATATATTGGAAGGAATTTTCCTAGTAAAGATTCCTTAAAAAGAATGCTAAAGAGATTTAATATTGAGAGACACTTTACTATGTAGTTCACGAATCATGCCATAGTAAATATGTTATACGGTGTGAGAAGTATGGGGATGATTGTAGATTTCTCTTGAGGGTGATTCCGAACATTAAATTTGGAGGTTGGAGAATCTCTAGGATTGAGGCGGCTCATACTTGCATTCAACCAAGCCTCACACAAGATCACACCTCATTGGATGTAGAATTTGTGTTATCTATTGTTTTTGAGATGATTAGGACATGTCAAGATGTTCCAATAACCCTTGTGCAAGAGAGGATTCAATAGACATTCAATTATAATATTTCCTATAATAAGGCATGGATGACAAAATAGAAGGCAAATTTGAAGGTCTATAGTGATTGGGATGACTCATATCAGGTGTTGCCTAAATTTCTAGCCATACTGAGGTATCATAACCAAGTTTTATTCCATCTAGATACAAAGGAACATGTGTCTCATGATAACCAACTTGATCCATCTCGTGTTCAAATTCATCGGTTGTTCTGGGCATTCCTTCCCTGTATCTCTGCATTTCGTTTCTGCAAACAGTTTATTCAGATTGATGGAACATTTCTGTATGAAAAATACAAGGGCATATTTTTGATTGCGGCAACCCAAGATGGAAACCATTCACCTCTTCCTCTTTCCTTTTCCATTATAGATAAATAAAACTACGAATGATGGAGTTGATTTCTGGAATGTATCAACAACCATTTCACCAACATTAGGGGTGTTCATTTGATATCTGATCTCCATCGAGAAATTAATGAGGCAATCAATGCATATCCTGATACATGGAGATACCCAAATGCACATCATCAGTTCTGCATTATACACATTTCTAGCAATGTGCATAAAAAATTCCACAACGAACCGATGAAGAAGGAAATCATGAGGCTTGGTATGCATTCTATTTGTTCTGTTTTACTATTTCAACATAAAGATAAAATAAATTTATGTGAAATATAATCTATGCTTTGTAGCATATGATTCAGACCAACGATGGTTTGAAGAATGTTTTGAAAAAATCCATCAAGCTAATCAAGAAGTTTATGATTATATGATGCATATTCCAAAAGAGAAATGGACATTGGCATATGACGGGGGGAAGAGGTACGGACACATGATGACAAACATTGTGGAGTGAATCAATGGTATCTTCAAAGGGCTTAGCAAGCTACCTATAACCACCTTAGTTCAGGAGACATTATATCGATGTATGAAGTACTTTGTGGATATACAAAAAACTAGCATCAGGCATAATGCAACAGGGAATAAGATACGAAAGACACTTTAAATGAGAGATTGAAGAAAATATTGAAGAAGCTTCTGATTATCATGTCTGTCTATTTCGAAGAGAAGACTCACAATTTGAAGTTTAAGAGTATTGAGACCCTATCAAAAATTGCATCGGTGAAAAAATGGTGGTATTACTAGAAACAAGGCAATGTCAGTGTGGAAACTTTTAGGCCTTATGGTTTCCATGTACACACACCATCACAACATGTGCCTCTGTGAACATATCATGGGAAGAATATGTTGATCCAGTGTACTGGATGAATACCATTGTTAACTATTATGCTGCACCATGGATACCTATTGAGGAGTATCATTATTTCCCAATGCCCGAAGGCCAGCCGATAGTGATACCTGACATGAATCTGTTACGTCCTCATGGGAGACCGAAAGCGAGTAGGATGCGTAATGAGATGGACTGGCCTCAAGAACAAGGACAAAGTTTTCGATGCATGATATGTCATAAAGAAGGTCATAACCAGAAATGATGCCCTAAGGTTGTTGGGTCGAGTTCACAGTCTCATCCATAATGATGTATTGTCTTCATTGTGAAATTCCCATATTGTAAACTAAATGTTGTTATCTCTTCTTTTTTCCTCAGTTTTTTAAACCCCCAAAACATCTTACCCTTTCCATGGTTTTTGGTTAAATTATGTGTGATATTTTAGTAAACTATTATATAATGAAATTATAGTATCATAATGATTAGCATAAGTTATATATAATTACATAAATTCCAAAAACATCATTACTAACTGATATGGTTTATCTTAATCCAATCCACAAGTAGTAAATCATAAAGCTCCTCCAAAATATGTCTAATCAAATTCAAGACCCAAAAGTTTAGATAATAGAACTTATTTCATAATAGCATTCTTGCTTTCAAGAAATAATTTTCTCATTATTCCTTAAATAAAATCTGAGATAATAGAATTTATTTCATGAATCCAAAAGCAGAACACTTAAACCATATTGTAAAGTAAATTTTATTAACCCAGAAACATGTTCCCTAAACCTTAATATTAAAATTTTAAACCCTAAACCCTCAAACCTAAAACCCAACCCAAAAACATATTCCCTTTTCCATGATTTTTTGTTAAATTATGTGTGATATTTTAGTAAACTATTCTATAACAAAATTATAGTATCATAATGATTAGAATAAGTTATATATAATTAGATAAATTCCAAAAACATCATTACTAATTGACATGGTTTATCTTAATCCAATCCATAAGTAGTTAATCGTAAAGCTCCTCCAAAATATGTCTAACCAAATTCAAGACCCAATATTTTAGATAATAGAACTTATTTCATAATATTATTCTTGCTTTCAAGAAATAAATTTCTCCTTATTCCTTAAATAAAATCTAAGATAATATAATTTATTTCATAAATCCAAAAGCATAACACTTAACCCATATTGTAAAGTAAATTTTATTAATCCATAAACATGTTTCCTAAACCTTAATATTAAAATTTTAAACCCTAAACCCTAAAACCTAAATCCCAACCGAAAAACATCTTCCCTTTTCCATGATTTTTGGTTAAATTATGTATGATATTTTAGTAAACTATTCTAGAACAAAATTATAATATCATAACGAATAGCATAAGTTATTCAATGCATATAATTAGATAAATTCCAAAAACATAAGAACTTATAAATCTCCAAAAACCAAAATATAAATCTCCAAAAACCAAAAACCAAAATATGTCCAAAATAAAGCAAAAGTAACATAAGTTATTTTAGCATAAGTTATTCTATTGTATGGTTTTTGGTTTTTAGCATAAGTTATTTTCCATGGTTTATGGTTTTAAGTTATTATAAAGCTCCTCCAAAATATGTCTAACCAAATTCAAGATCCAATATTTTAGATAATAGAACTTATTTCATAATAATATTCTTGATTTCAAGAAATAACTTTCTCCTTATTCCTTAAATAAAATCTAAGATAATAGAATTTATTTCATAAATCCAAAATAATAACACTTAACCCATATTGTAAAGTAAATGTCATTAACCCAGAAACATGTTTCTTAAACCTTAATATTAAAATTTGAAACCCTAAACCCTCAAACCTAAACCCCAACCCAACAACATCTTCCCTTTGCCATGGTTTTTGGTTAAATTATGTGTGATATTTTAGTGAACTATTCTACAATGAAATCATAGTATCACAATGATTAGCATAAGTTATATATAATTAGATAAATTCCAAAAACATCATTACTAATTGACATAGTTTATCTTAATCCAATACATAAGTAGTTAATCATAAAGCCCCTCCAAAATATGTCTAACCAAATTCAAGACCCAATATTTTAGATAATAGAACTTATTTCATAATAATATTATTGCTTTAATGAAATAAATTTCTCCTTATTCCTTAAATAAAATCTAAGATAATAGAATTTATTTTATAAATCCAAAAGCAGAACACTTAACCCATATTGTAAAGTAAATGTTATTAACCTAGAAACATGTTTCCTAAACCTTAATATTAAAATTTGAAACCCTAAACCCTCAAACCTAAACCACAACCCAAAAAAATATTCCCTTTTCCATGGTTTTTGGTTAAATTATGTATGATATTTTAGTAAACTATTCTATAATGAAATTATGATATCATATTGAATAGCATAAGTTATTCAATACATATAATTAGATAAATTCCAAAAACATCATTACTAATTGACACATTTTTTCTTAATCCAATCCATAAGTAGTTAATCATAAAGCTCCTCCAAAATATGTCTAACTAAATTCATTTGTTTAAATGAATATGGATGATACCATACTACTCACTCAGCAGCCTACCCATATTTCATTGGCTGTGTTAGAGGGTCATCCAGATCAATTGGTCAAGGTGAGTCAAGTGCACCATTTTCATCATAGGGAGCCTCCAAATTCCATTAGACCTTACTTGCACAGTTCTTGCTTCGATGGCCTTGCCGTATCTAATTTAACATTTTTAGATCATTACCTACTTGCTGACCTCATTGAGAGATGGAGACCAAAGACACACACAATCCACATGCTTGAGGGAGAGATGACCATCACCCTCGAGGATGTGGCGGTGCTTCTCGGTCTGCCTATCCAGGGGAGACCTGTTATTGGACTCACTAGTGTAGCTTGGCCAGACCTTGCTCAACACTTTTTAGGCATTGATATTTTGTCTGACCGTAGGGATACAGATGGATCATCCATATCTATGACTTGGTTGGAGTCGAAAATTCCACATTTACAGGATGATGACGATGAGCATACCATCATGCGTTATGCTCGTGCATATATCTTACGGCTCATTGGCGGGACAATGTGTACTAATCACTCGGGGATGCACGTGCATATGATGTATCTACCCATACTAGAGGACTTTGATCAGGCTGTGACATACACCTAGGGATCATCCTTCTTGGCATACACATACAGATCATTATGCAGGCTATCCCACAGGGACAATACAGGTCTCAGAGGATGCATCATCCTTATTCAGATGTGGTCATGGGAGCGCATCCCAGCATTCTTCCCTAACCTTGTCGGTCCACCGGTTGAGATGGAGGTGCTGCATGATGCTCCGCGTGGATGCTAGTATGATAAGTCATTTCTATTGGTTTTTGATTCTACTATGAATTATTGACTATAATTTCTAATTATTTGTCACTATCGTTGATGTATTTTACAGGTGGTGTCAGCAACACAATTTTGATGTGGTTCCAAGACAACATTTGGGCATATGTCGGCTATAGTTTTACTGTCTCATACCTGATCAGGTATGTATATACAATCTATCACTGTCTAACATATTTAATAATAACATCAATTTTGGTTTTTAGTTAGGTATTTTTTTGACAAAATCACTTGTCATTTCAGATTTCATGGCTTCCATACTGAAGTAATACGGACCAGTTTCCAGCATAATGCATTGTTGGGGTTGAGGATGCTATGGCTGTAGTCCCTCTCATTCACTTCCATATTATTGAGTGGAAGCAGCCTGACAAAGTCATGTGCCAGTTTTGTCATACTCAGCTGATTCCATTACCATCGAGACAGACAGATCGACTTCATGGGATGAAGCTGATAGGGAGGCATGATGATGACTGGTCCCAAGTACATGCCAGTTTTATCGAATGCTGTCACAGATGTGTAGAGTTTCGTATTCAGGGTGTTCTTATGAATGGATTCTCTCTTTCAGAGCAGGTTGACTATGCACTATGGTATAGACTGAAGTCTATACTATATCTTACCCAACCCAACATAGAGATGTAGTGGATGGTAAGTCAATAAATTTACATTAGTTTGTTTATTGAATTATTTTCTAATTCAATTTGAATCTATTTACAGAGAAGTCATACAGAGCAGCTTGTTCTCATGAGTGATGAAGAGGAGGAGGGGGTCTTTAGCCGGGCGGCCAACCATGCTACACATTGGAGGCGAGGGCATCTTTTCGTGCACTTTTCGGGAGAATCTTCGCTCGTCCGGATCAGAGAGAGGAGGTTCCTACCCAAGAGGAACATCCTGTAGCTGCTGCTGGTGATGAGGAGCCACAACCACGACAACGTAGACAACTTCGTGCTGCACATGAGGCCTCACCTGTTCCACAGGCAGAGGTCGACCCTCCAGTAGTCCAGGGTCAACCGATTCAAGATATGCCTCAGGTGGCATGGGATCCGTCTTTCTTGACAGGATATCTGTAGTTCTCTCCATCTTGGGTTTCAGATCTTTCACAACCTTTGATTCCAGATCCATCGCCGTCTTGGGGTATAACTCCATCACAGTCTTGGTTCCCCACTGCTATGGAGGCAGGTCCTTCTACCACCCTAGTGGGAAAAGGATTCGGATGGCAGTACGAGATGCAGTTGACAGCTCCTCCCACTGACACACAGATGTAGGATGCACCAGTCAATATTCCAGTGCCCAAGGATCAGCCTTCTCCAGGTTATCAGACTCCACTGCACACTCGATGCAGACGTCCTATTCATAGACCACCATGTGGGAAAAAATCTCCTCACCACATACATAGGCATTGATTTTACATTATTATTTACATGTTTTATGTTTATTGAAATAAAAATACTATTATTACTTATTGGTCAGAGTGAAATCTCAAGCGGGGGGTGAATTGAGTTCCAATTTAAGAAATATTTAAAATTTCATTCATATCGGTCTTGTAGTTTATATTATATAGGCTAGAAAAGTCATGTACTTGAAACATTTTTAAGTTTCAAGCAGGTGGATTTGAAAGGTTATAAATAAATTTTCACCAAGATTTTTTAAGAAGTTATTTTTATTTTGGACTACTAGTTATATGTTTAAGAAATGTTTAAAATGTCATTCATATCGGTATTATAATTTATATTATATAGGCCAACAAAGTCACGTACTTGAAACATTTTTAAGTTTCAAGTAGGTGGATTTGAAAGGTTATAAATAATTTTTCACCAAGATTTTTTAAGAAACTGTTTTTATTTTGGAATACTAGTTATATATTTAAGAAATTTTTAAAATTTCATTCATATCAGTCTTATAGTTTATATTATATAGGCCAGAAAAGTCACGTACTTGAAACATTTTTATGTTTCAAGTATATAGATTTGATAGGTTATAAATAAATTTTCACCAATATGTTTTACGAAATTATTTTTATTTTGGACTACTTGTTATATGTTTAAGAAATGTTTAAAATTTCATTCATATCGGTCTTATAGTTCACATTATATAGGACAATAAAGTCATGTACTTGAAACCTTTTTAAGTTTCAAGTAGGTGGATTTGATGGGTTATAAATACTTTTTCACCAAGATTTTTTAAGAATTTTTTTTATTTTGGACTACTTGTTATATGTTTAATAAATGTTTAAAATTTCATTCATATCAATCTTATAGTTTACAAAATATAGACCAGCAAAGTCACGTACTTAAAACATTTTTAAGTTTCAAGTAGGTGGATTTGATTGGTTATAAATAACTTTTCACCAAGATTTTTTAAGAAATTATTTTTATTTTAGACTACATGTTATATGTTTAAGCAATGTTTAAAATTTCATTCATATTTTTATTATAATTTATTTTATATAGGCTAGAAAATTCATATACTTGAAATATTTTTAAGTTTCAAGTAGGTGAATATGATAGGTTATAAATAAATTTTCACCAATATTTTTTAAGAAATTATTTTTATTTTGGGCTATTTGTTATATGTTTAAGCAATGTTTAAAATATCATTCAGATTTGTCTTATAATTTATATTATATAGGCTATAAAAGTCACGTACTTGAATAAAATATAAATTATGTTGAAACATTAAGTTATATATATATATATATATATATATATATATATATATATATAACCATACGAACATAATAATAAAACATTAAAATTTTAAATATATAACAAATATAAATAAAAAAATACTGTTGTAGGGAAAAGGCAGCATCGCCGATGCCGCCTTTGTAGCATATTTTTTTAAAAAAATTTAACTTTTGCCATTTTTCAGATTTTTTTAAAAAAAATGCATTTTAAAAAAACTCTTGCTTTACTAATGGAGCACAACATCTCTCTCTCAAACTCAGCATGGTTTCCTTTGACTTAGAAAACTTCAGACACTCAGGAATTTCATCAGGAACTAAGTGTGCATTCCTCTACGACCTCGCAACCATAGAGCTCAGAGATGCCGAGACCCCCCATCGAAATCTTCAAACCTGCAAGCAAAGACCAGTGAAAACAACAGTCCAATGTTCTTATGATTTCTAAGATTGGTTATCCTCCTAGTTGAGTCGATATCCCAACATGAGGAAACTCAAGATTTAGTTCTTCCAAATCAATATGCCCTCTTGAGTTCAATTAAATCAGATTTTCAACACTTCCGTCTTCAGCTTGACTTGCCAGTGCAAATTTGACCCTGGTTCATCTTCTTCCTTAGAACACATCAAAATCAAACCCTTCATCCTAACTTCAACGCAAGCCTCAGATCGGTTCATCGGCTTCAAAATCAAACCCTTGTTTTGCACAGGAGCCTTAGTATACAAAATCTGAGGTTCACTCTTAACAACGATCATCTCTTCCTTCAAAACACGTGTTTAAAGGTCACGGGACATGACAACTGAATTAACCACTTCTAACGTAATGGAATCCCTACCATACATCATGGAGTATTTTAATGAATTAAACGAGTCATCCAGAAAAGTTAACAAAATTATATCCTAGTTCTCATCTTTAACCTCAATATCAATGTTAGCTAAATCTAACAACACTTTGTTAAAATCATCTATACAAACTCGGACAGATGAATGAAGGGACATCTTAAAATTGTATAATGTCATCTTTTTATACAAATTCCCAAGTAGAGACTTAGTCATGTTCAAGTGTTTGAGTTTAAGCCAAATTGATTTAGTATTGGTTTCATGTGAAACCTCACACAAAAACCTTATCACTTAAAGTTAATAGAAGAGTACAATGAGCATTTTCAAGTATACTAGGATCTACATCTACAAAGGAAGTGGTGGACTAACCATCTGTAACAACGGTAACTATAGGTTTCTTGCTACCGTGTAAAGCATCAAAAATGCTATTATGAACTAATAAAGTACACATTTTAACTCTCCAAAAATTAAAATCATTTTCTCCATCAAAATTTTCAATCTCAAATTTGACAGACATTGTAAAATAAAATGAATAACAATCTCAGATACCACTTTTTGTGGAATCGGTATAGCTTACAAAAATTTGTTCGAAGTAAAATCAATAGAATATGACATGTTTTATTAACAAAGTCAAAGTACATAAAATGAAATTCCTAGAAAGTAAATAGAACACTAGTATTTACATGGTTCGGACCTATTAGGTCCTACTCCACAGCAATAACACCACCACATTCTTTCTTATTATTATACAAAATGAAAGAAACAAAGCACATACAAGAAAAGAAAGGTAATAAAAGAAGACCACACACACAGACCATGCCTCTCCACCCCAAGATCCAGTGGTGAAATCCAGTTCAGTGTTAGTGGGGTACTCTCCCGATCTGGATGGACTCACGCACGCAACCCATACTCCATGAACCAGACTGATAAAAGAACCAAGAACATACAACACAAATACATAAATAGAATGTAAATAATAGTCTCACAACAAAGAAGCACCGAAGATCATATATCAATGCAAGGGTTGATGGTTTTGAAATATGAAGTGACCTCTACAGAACTTGTGAGAACTGAGTTCTCCACCGAGAATCACCGGAATAGAATCAGGATGGCGTCGTGCAGGTGGAGGGTCTCAAAACAACGGATCCCTCTCTCAACAGTCTTTGTTTTGGAAGACAAAACGCACACACTCTTGATGAAGAAACTAGTACTCTTCAACAAAAATCAAGGCAATGCAAACCCAAGGTGACACCTTGACAGGCGTAACAAATAAGACGCCATGTGGCAGACGAAAGGTGAGTCAAAGAATCAATAACCCATCACGATTGAAACAGATCCTATAGAAATCGGGACATGTGGCAGGCACAAACCAAAGGGAAACATTGGATAAGCATTACAAGTAACAAAAATGGTGGAACCATAACCATCAGACCACAAGCATTGAAGACCAATAGCGAGTAAGATAAGAGGATCACCACGGTGGTAACGGGGTAACAAAAACAGGCCAACAAAACAGGTATCGCAAGAAGTCGCAGGCCAAAATATAGAACAATCCCAACAAAGAATAAGGCCCAAAAATGAATATTTTCATAATAATAATAAAAAAACACATTAATTTTTCATGGAAACTGAAAAAACATTTTTCATGAGAAAAACATTTTAATTTTGAAAACTTAAAAACAACACATCAGATACCCAATTCTTCTTTGTCAAACACAAAATTCATCTTCAAACCCTTCTTCAACATCAGAACTTAGATTGACTTCAACTTGATTTGGATTGATATAGTTAGGATTATACAGATTTTTTCACTTTTCTTTCTTCGACGGCGAGCTCAGCCAGGTTCATCACCAATCGCATAACACAGACTCGCCACCAATTAGCCTCAATGCATAATTTTGGACTCAAAAAAATCATAATACATAGATATATGTCACTAGTGGCTCAAGAATTTCATCACTTATTCTTTGTTCACTAATATAATCTTCAACTTAGGAGACATATAAGTGAATTTAGCGACATGTTATCCACTAGAAATTATGTCCGTGAAGGACCTCTAATAATTCTAGCTATGTGGGGTAGGCTTGAAAATGTCTACATAGAACCCTATAATTCAGCTACATGGTTCTACTTAAGAATCCCATACATAATGAAGTAAAGACACATCATGCTTCTCAAGGTTATCATCACTCATTTTCCTCTACTAGAACACCTCAAAAAATGGGTTTTTTCAAAATATGAAATAGGTCCCTCCAAGAAATGTCTAAGACTATCCTTAATGAGTTTTCCCTTCTTCAGTTATTTTGAGATGAGGTGGTCAATACCGCATGATTTATCCTTAACCATTTCCTTATAAGACTCATCTTAGGAAAAATACCATATGAACTTTGATAAGGAAAAATTCCAAAAGTTGGTTTCTTTAGAGTCTTCAGTTATAAATGCTTTTTACTTAATACCAAGTATAATCTAGAAAACTTTGAACCTCAATCTGATGAAAGAATTTTTCTTGGGTACTCTAACTCAAGAAAATCCTTCCAAATATTCAATAAGAGTACTAAGATCCTAGAAGAGTCAATTCACATCAAATTTGATGATAATCTTCCTAAATCACATCCATAAAGTGATAATGATGTTGACCAACCTAGTTTGATACTTCCTAAACCTAAATCTTCTAAAACAATTAAAGATACTTCAGAATCCCCATCCTCTACTTTACCCAAGTCTTGGACTCAATCCAAAGACCATATTATTGAGAATGTTATTCTAGAATTACAATATGTAACTCTTACTAGAATTTTAGTGTTAAATGAGGTTTGACATCAAGATTTTATTTCTCATCTTTCACTTCATTCCCTTGATGTCACTATTAATGATAAAAATTGGATACTTAAAAAGTAAGTGGAGTTGAACCAATTTCAAAGAAACAATGTTTGGAATCTTGTGGAATGTCACAATAATCATCCTTTTATTGGAATCAAGTGGGTTTTTCAAAACAAACTTGACGAACAAAGAAATGTTATTCGTAAAAAGGACTGAATTTTTTCTAAAGGCTATAATCAAGAAGAATGTATTGATTATAGTGAAATATTTTCACTTGTTTCTCAAATCGAATCCATTTGGATATTTTTAGCATTCACCACTCATTTTATTTTCAAACATTTTCAAATGGATGTAAAAAGCCATTTTTAAATGGTTTTATTTCTATTTGTTTTGAAAAAAACACTCGATTTTAAAATCCTAATTTTTTAAATTTTTTTAAAGTTAACCAAAGCTCTATAAAGTTTAAAACAATCCCCTCAAGATTGGTATTAGATGTTAAATAAATTTATTCTATCAAATGATTTCAAAAATAGGAAAACCCGATTCCACCTTTTTTCTAAAAATATATTTAAATGATTTATTAATCATATAAATTTATGTTGAGGATGTTAATTTTGGCTCAACAAAAGATACTATTTTCAATCAATTTTCCAATTTAATGAATAAATAGTTTGCAATAAGTTTTGTAGGATAACTTAAATTCTTCCTCGATTTTCAAATTTCCCAAAATTCCAATGAAACCTTTTAAAACCAAATTAAATACACTAATAATATTCTAATAAGTTTGGAATGGATCATTCTAATGAAATTATAATTCCCATGAGTACAACATGTAAGATTATATTGGATGAAGCCGGTCAATTAGCTGACAACAAGAATTATCAAAATATGATCAGAAGTCTACTTTATCTTACTGGAACCTATCGAAAAATCATTTTCAATGTATGACTTTGTGCTAATTTTCAATTAAATCCAAAGGAATCACATTTAAAATCCCTCAAAATAATTTTCTTTTATTTGAAAAGAACTAAAAACCTTGGATTATTTTATCACAATAAAACCAATTTTGAACTTTCTTATTTTTTCAATGCTGATTTTAGAGGATTACAATTAGATAGGAAAATTACTAGTGGGGATTGTCATCTACTAAGAGAATACCTCATCTATTAGAGTAGTAAGAAGAAATACTTAGTTTCTCTTTATACAGCTGAAGTGGAATACATAGCCATTGGGAGTTGTTGCGCCCATGTTATATGGATGAAACATACTCAAACTATGGGCTAACATATTCTTCTCTCCCTATCAAGCGTGAAAACAGTAATGTGATCAATATTTCTAAAAATCCTATCCAAAACTCTCACACTAAGAACATTGACTTGATGCACCATTTTCAAAGATATCACTTTTAAAAAGGTGGTATTGTTCTTGACTTTATTTTCACAAATCTTCAAATTGCCAATATCTTTACTAAACCCCAACCTCTTGATTACTTCGACTTAATCAAAGGTGATATGGGTATGATTAGCTTGTGATTCTCATCTCTTACTCACTTGGAAATCTTGATAAGGTTTTTATTTTTATTAAAAAAATAAGTTTTTCAAAATTGTTATGAAAAATATATTTCAAATAAATAAAAATGGGTTTTCAAAAACTTTTCATATTTCTATAAAAGTAAAGTGAGTATGATAATACAAGAAAACACTCCAGTATGGATACAAATAAGTGGATGTTGTTATGGCATGGATTCTCCTAGGGATTTATCCTTAAAAGAGTTTATTGATTTTGTTAACCCTCTCTCTATTCCTGGAATGATGAGTGGGACTTACTAGACACCTGGTTTGACACTCTTGGGGAATTTTCTATGGCTTATCAACACAATCTTCACTAAACCTTAATAATGAAAATGTTTTACATTTTTTTTCTTTGTATTTTAATATTTTAGTCATGTTTAATAGCTATGATCCCTTTAAACTCTCCTGATGAATTATTTTAGGGGGAGATAATATTATAAATAATAAAATGATCCTTGAAGAGACACTTTATTTTTCAAAATCAATTTCTAAAATTAAAATTTCTTCTTATTTTTGAAACAAATTTTTTTAGATTTTTATTTTTTTAAAAACGTTTTAACTTTTAAACTTCTTTTTTTAAATAATATTTTTTTTCTAAAAACTTTTTAAATTTTCAAACTATTTTCAAAAAATTATTTTCTTATCTCTCGAAATATTATTACTGATCATAAATTTATATTTATCTCTTTATTATCTAACACCATTTGTGGATTATTTTTGATAATCCCAAAGGGGGAGAATTTTTCTCATCCCATCCCATATCAAAGGGGGAGATAATTTTAAAAAAAATCAAGGGAGATGTTAAGTTTATGTGGATAATTTATGTTTGTGGGGATACGTTTTATTTATTATTTAAAGGGTAAAAATCTCTACATATCAACAACTCTTTATTATTATACTCTTGTTTAATTTATTTATTATTTAAGTGTTAGTGATCATAAAAAATGGGGAGATTATTTTGATTCTCAATAGGTATTTGATTTTAATGTTAAAAAATACTCTTAAAATGTTTAATTTTTTCTTTTAACTAATGTGAAACTTTAAAAAGTTCTATGACACAACACAAAACATCATGTCTTAAAAGGGAAAAAAATCCGGTATGACCATTACACAACTCCACCCTCACATAAGTACCCTTACACATCCTTAAAGATTTAAAAACAAACTTTATAAAGGAATCATGTTACCATTACATGGGTTAACTTGAAATTATTATAGGAAACTCACTGGTACACTTAAAACGCAGCTCTCAAGACCATTCTATAACCTAGTCTGTTCAAACACTATTACAAGATTTATAGAACAATTTATGGCATTCACATCATAGTAAAAAACTTAAAATTAAAATATATCTATTAGATACATTCTATAAGGTACATACTACATTGCAATTTTTTCATTTTAGGAGCTTTCCTTTCAATAGTTATAGGATACGCTGTAATTACTGTGTTTTTGGGAGAACCTAAAAAAGGCTCCATGGTGTGGCTAAGAGGTTATGCCACAATTACCTCAATATTGGAAGAACCATAAAAATGATCCTCCTGTCTCAATTATATAGTGTTTATTCTTACACTATAGATCCCTCCTCTATGGTGTAGTGACCCCCTCTATGATGTAGAAAGCAATGAATTAGAATGCTTTAAATGCTAGTCAAAATATATCGAACTTGGATGTATTCAGTTTAAAGACTCTCGATTGATTACAAAACATTACTAAAGGAGTTGAAGCTTATAAATAGAGATCCTTGGTGGCCTTATAAGCATACCTTTAAAATTATTTTCCAATGCCAATGTGAATCAATTGTTCCAAATATCTCTCAACATGTTCTCATTTCTAAATCTTCTTTCTCCTTCTAGAGTGTGAAAAAATTGTAATATATAATAATTCTCTTCTATTATTATAATTCTATCCTAGTTTTTTTCATATTATTTAGGGGAATAGAGATAAATCTTCAAATAAATTACTTTCCAATAGTCACCTCTCTTCCCAATTATTCTATATTTAGGTGATTACTACCATTAAAGTAAGGGGTAGTGGTTTTCTTTCCAAATCCTTTAAAAAGTTAATGGAATATTTCCTCTTGAGGTTTTTAGCTTCACCATTAAATAGATAAGTGTCTTTGTATCTATTTTCTTTATATAACCTAAAAAGTAAGGGATAATTTTGGTATCTTGGCTACCAATAAATCAAAAAGAAAAATACATTAAACCCTCAAGTGATTGAGGTGGTATATATAGGGGTACCCTTGGGTACTATTGTAAAACTTCCTTAAAAAACATCTTAGATCATTTACTTTCCACATTTTCATTTATTTATCACTTTCATTATTTATTTAATTTTTAAATCCATAAAACACACTTAATTGATTTATTCTCAAAATCACTTTCTGTTTTATTCTTCTGATATTAGTTTTCTAATTAATTACCATTTCACTTTAAACTTTGATTATTTTTTTTATTTCTGTAATATTTTTAAAATAAGTTTTTAAACTTTTATTATTTACCTTTAATTTTTTAAAAGGGAAATTCAACCCCTATTTCCATTTTTTCTTCTTATTCTGACCTAAAATATGTCATCTACATACAATATCAAAAATAATACTATACTTCCACTAACTCTCTTATATACACAAAATTTATCTATATTCTTGATGAAACCAAACTCTTTGATTGCATTATCAAACCATATATTCTAACTCTGAGAAGTTTTCTTTAATCTATACATGGATTCTTGCAACTTTCATAACTTAACATTCTCATTTGGAAATTTAAAACCTTAGGGGTATATCATATACACATCCTAAACTAAATTAAAATTAATGAAATCTATTTTAACATCCATTGATATATCTCATAATCATAATGAGCTATTATGTCAAGAAAAATCCAAATAGACTTTATCATCACAATGGGTGAAAAGGTTTCGTCATATTCTACACTATAAATTTGTTTGTAACCCTTTTCCACCAGGTTCACTTTATAGGTAGAAACTCTACCATCCATGTTAGTTTTATTTTTAAAATCACACTTTCAACCTATGGGTCTTACCACTTCAGGTGAATATACTAAGTTACAAACCTGGTTGGTGTACATGGAGTTTATCTTAGATTCCATGGATTTTAACCACTTATTAGAATTAGAACTATCAATAACCTCTTAGTAAGAAGTAGGTTCAATGCCTATGAACGTTAAATAATCATAATTGGACATAAAAAATCCATATCTATCAGGTTCCTAATGAATCCTACCAAACCTTTAGGTTCTTATGTAACTTGGTTCTGTTCTTCTTCCACAACTCTTTATGAAATCAGCTAAACTTCCATCTTAGTATCACTTCCTATTTGTTAGTCTTGAACTTCTCCAAGTTCAACTTTCCTCCCACTAAATAATAAACTTAAATGTTTCTTTTCAAGGAAAACAATATGTCGGTCCACAAACACTTTGTGTTTAGTAGGGTTATAGAAATAATATCCCATCATTTCATTGGGATAATTGAAAAATAAGAATTTATTTGATTTGGGGATAAGATTATTAGATTTAAATAATCATATGAGTGATTAACAACCATAAATCCTCATGAAAAATATTTTAGGATATTTTCCAGTCTATATATAATATAGTGTTATCATGAATGCTTTAGATGGAATGTGGTCAGTGGAAATGTTTCACTTTACAGAGCATAAACTCAAATTGAAATAGGATTTCCACATAGACTCATCATCAACCAAACTATGTATGAAAAGGTATAATTCCTTCTCATAGAAACACTATTCCATTATGGTGTTTTATGAGGAGTGTGTTGTTGAATAATTCCATAATTCATCTGATGATTAGTAAATTTATGGCTCTAGTATTTGCCACCCCAATCTGATAAGAGAACCTTAATATCTTTTCCCAGTTAATTTTTTACTTTTTTATGAAAATCTTTGAACTTTTCAAATGTTTCATACATGTTTTTTCATCAAAAACACATAACCATACCGACTAAAGGAATAAGAAAAAGTAACGAAGTACCTAAAACCACCACTTGCTTGAGTACTCATTGGTCTATATACATCACTATGTATGAGATCCAATAGTCCACTAGTCCTTTCACATTTTATCCCAAAAGGTTCCTTGGTCGTTTTACTACTAAAAAATATTCACATGTATTAAATAATTTATAATAAAATGAGTTTACAAATCCATCTCTATGGATTCTTTGAAAGCGTTTCTTGTTTATATGTCTAAGGCGACAGTGCCAAAGGTAGGTGATATTAGAATCAACTTGAAATTCTTATTTTGATTGTTATAAATAATATTATCCATATATATATTATATAAACCATTCATTAAATTCCCAATAATATAAAAATTTCATTTTTATATATAGAACAACTATTGTTCTTAATAATGAATGAAAATATCATCATGTAAAAACACGACACAAAAATAAAATTCTTGTTTATAGTGGGATAATAATAATAATTTTTCAATTTTAGGACTAATCCACTGGGTATAAGAAGATCATAAATATTGAATTTTAATGATACAAAATTTTCTCCATTATCGATATGAAAATTTACTTTACCCTTTATCAATTACCTCCTATATTTGAGTCTCTTTTTGTCAACAAAAATGCACAAAGCACACCCAGTATATAATACCCATGAGTTATATTTAGTGTAATTAATATCTATAAAATTCACATTCAAATGATCATACTGTTTCTCTTTGAGAAAAATTCTCAACCCAAGATACCAATATTTAACTATTTTATAGGCTATACCTATAAGTGGTCTCAAAATGATTATCATTAAGTATGACATAATCTACAACAAGAAAAAATCAATGGGTGGGTATAATGTATTATTTATTTTTATCAAGGACTTTTAATGAAAGTGCTCCCAAAAAAAATTATGACCTCTTGAATGATGTACATTTAGTGATAAAAGATCCATATTTTACCAAGCAATGAGTCTGCTTTAGCGTTCATCTTACCATATAGCTATTTAGGCATGAAATCATCCCAATCATAATAGTTGTGACACTTGGATTGTTGAGTGGATAACCCTTTATCCAAATACATCCTATGGTTTCACTCAACTCCATTCCTAGGGTATTATAACCATTTGGATTTCTAGCTAGTATAACCCAAAAAAAAATATATCCAAAGATTAATCCATGGGAACCCAACTTTAGCATGAAACTACCCAACACAACAATCCAAAGCCACTCACTACTTTCTTTCCTTACACAAGATAATCTAGGGGAAATTGAATTTAGCATGAAACTACCTGATTAGATGATCATAGTATTGAAAATTGTAGATTTGGAAGGAAGATCACACTTAGTATTTAAGATAATTTTAAAGGTATCTCTAATTTAACATACCTCATATGAATATTAAATTAATAACTATTTCATCTTATGGAATATTTATTTTCTCATGTTTTATTCCTTTTTGTGTATGAGTTCTTCTAACAATTTAGTTTTGTTATCCCTATTCCAACCACCAAATTAATGCGTCCTCACCACATTAATGTGTAAATATTTACACAACTTACAAGTTTGTGTTACTCACCTAAAAATAGAAGTCAAGTATATCCATACATATTTGAATGAATCATATTCACAATGTACATGAATGATTCATATAAAGTCATAGAGTTGTATGAGATTGCCAATATCTACATGAGTAATCCCAGAGATACATATAGGGAACCCTATTCACCTTTATAGATGAGATATAACCTCTAGGATAGTAGGTAGTTCGACCCCAAGTCCCTCTACCTAGGGAGACTTTGCTCGAGAGACAATTCATTTTCTGATATATCTAACACCTAATATGCACAAAAAATATTAAAAAACCATTCTTAATATCATAACTAAAATTACAAACCAAGTTTATAGAAGATTAAAAATAAAATTTATGGATTCATACCTTTCATGTAATGCAGGGTTCTAACTACTAAAAGTAGTTTAATAGTTAAACTAAAGCATAAACAATATTCAAATTTCATAAAAAATTTACTAAACATGAATAAAGCATGGAATAAATTTTAAACAAATGAATAATTCAAATATTTAAAAATGAGATAAATATTTATGATCAAATCATAAATAAAATATAACTATAAACATTTTATAAATTATCTTAACATTATGGACATTCCATAACCATGAATATAAAAATTTCATATTCATTTTAATATAAACTCTTATATTTGATATTATATGGCATTTGGATATGATATTTTATGAATTAAAAACATTTTACAATTAAAATTATATTATGTAAACCATTTACATAATCTAAGGATTTTTCATTATTTAAACCTTTGATAAAAACAATTTTGATGTGGTCTACAAAATATCCAAATAGAGCCCCTTTAATTTAAACCCTTCAAATTTAATTAATTACAAAAAGTTTATAATTATAAATATTTTTTTTATGTTTTGGTCTATTTTTTTAATTTATAAACACTTTATAAATTATTCCTTATGATTTATGAATAAACCATATTATTTATAGATCATAAGGCATGCCATATAATTTTGTTAAAATGCATTTTATTATTAAAATTTAATATTTTGGAAAATTTTTTCTTAAAAATTTATTTAATTAATTACTAACCTTTTATGATTAATTAATTAATTTATAAATTACTTATAAATTAAAATATTCCCAACACACCTTTTACTAAGATTTATAAACATTTTATAAACCATTTAAATTAATGAAATGACAAAAATATATTTTTCTTTAACATTTTCTATTTTCTATTATTCAAAGAGGTTTACCCGCATTAGGGTAAAACCTTGTAATCTTACATAGGTCACCTGGAACTACTATAACCGTTTGCATAAAGGTGATACAAATATTACCTTTACATAGCTCATTTCACGTAAAGGTAACTATTGGGCTACCTTTATGTAGACCATCTACATAAAGTAATATGGTGGTTACCTTTATGAAGCCCATTTGTGTAAAAGTAACTGATGATTTACCTTTACATAAACATGTTTATATAAAATTAAGACACTATGACTTTTACGTAACTGCTTCTATGTAAAGTTAATTGATATGACCTTTACATAGACCCTTGCTGCCACATAAAGGTAAGTAAAAGTTACAGAAGCATTTTATAATACTGTTGTTCTTCACAATAATTCAAAAAAATAGTATTTAAAACACATTAAATCTTTGAATAAATAATATTTTATACCACTAATGGGTTTATATTGATCATCATATGATCTTTATTCATGAAAACAAACCCAAAAATAGTTCGATCTATCTTTAAGAATTCAAAGTGCTAAAATTATTATAATATAGAGAATATCTGCAATTAATTTGTTATAGCCTCCATTTTCTATATTATATGGAGTGTGTAATACCCTAATATTTTAAAATAAGAAAATTATGTTTGATATATTGTGATACACACAACCCTGAGTCTAAAATAATCGTAAAATAGTATACCATTATAACTTAGCCGTTACATTTGTGGGTATGAATAAGAATAACTAAATTATGAAAATTATATATTTTACACATTTATAAATAAATTTATTGGTTATAAATTGATTATAAATAAAAATAAGAATCATTTTAAAGAAAAATAAATGTCTTTTCTAAAAAACACTTTCATCGTGTTTTTCATACTTATTGGTTGCACCCAAATTTACCCTACTGGTAAAAGCGATCGATGTAGTACATGTAGGGGTCAAATCCACAGGGACCGAAGAAGTAACCTTGAGACACTATTATTGTGTGAAGGATGGGCTATGAAGTGGCCGACTTTGGATTTGATTTTGGATGGTTTTTAAAGAACACTAATAAACCTAAGTGAATTAAATTAAATGTAAATGGTTTGATCTTAGGATTATGCTCGGGGTGGATTGAATGAATTTTACTTCATTAGACAATTTTGGTTTTATTAATTTTTGATGAATCCATTCTTCAAAAATAACATTACATTCATCATTTTCTGGTTTGGTGCTTACTAAACACAATTACTAATCCCGTATACACTTAGAGAACCAAATTCATGATCTCCCCGAGGTATATGGTCATTTAGTAATTTAATTTAGTTTGCTCAAACACAGTAAAGATGAATAGTAGAAATAATTGAAGAATGGATGTCTTAAATTAATTATCCAATTAACAAAAATTCGTTCATAAAATAACATTCAATCCAGCCTTTGCATACTCCTAAGATCATCCCATTAAGGGTTTATCCCTCCATTGATGGTATACTCTAAATGGTGGGCGAAAGATGGCTAACAAGAATTGGATTGAAAAAATTAAAACCGCGGAAATAACGAGCACTCCTCCGTGTGTGTGAATGAAATTCACACCTATGTGTGAACTAATTCACAACAACACAGAGATATCATTGTGCTTTGTGATAATAAAGTTTTAATAAATGAAATGGAAAATATTGAAGAGAAATAAGTTGATTAATAACATAAAGATACAAAAAAGAAACTTACATGGAAATGGAAAACATTACAAAGGAAATTTTGAAGCATAACCTTACAATGAAACAAGCAACAAAAGATGATATGAAAAATATTCCACCCCTATTCCCTTAACCAATATCTCATTATATAGACATATTAGGAGCCTTAGGTCCATCCCAAAATAATTAATTCACCCCCCAAAAATTAATAGAGTCAAAATGAGGGTGAATAATCAAAAGGAAATTGATGTTTTGAAGTTGACCCGGAAAACTGTCTAGATTCATCCTCCATTTTGACGTGTACGTTTGACACTTCATATGGCCGAATCCGAAGGTGTATTAAATATAAAATATCTTCGTCCATGTGTCTTATATAATCTCTCAAAATTTTAGGACATTTGGCTCATCCGTTTGACAGTTATGGTCGAAATTGTGGGACAAATTTCTGTGCATTAATGACGAGTCCACCATTTAAATCTCAACTTCAAATCCCTTTATCATCATGAAAACATCAGAATTAGCTCCGGCCACAGTTGAATAAAATGATCCTCATATTTTTATCTTTCTACTGTATAAATTTGAGCTTCATTTGGCTTGGTTTCTGGGCCCCACATTTGTTTGATGGGCCTTAGGCCCATTATACTTTTTCCAGCATGTTTCTGCCTTCAGGTGCAAAATTATCCATCTTCCTTTGGGATTCATCCATCGGACCTACAAGATAAAATGTTCCAAACAAAGTGATAAATCATATCCCAAAATTTCAAATTAAAATTATGAATATTGTAATTTCCACAAGCAAATTATTGAGTGGTCCCAAATTGATATTTTAAGCATGAATTGCACAATGATGGGAAATGAAGTTCAATTTCTGAATTGGACTAAAATTGATGTTTATGAAATTTTAAAAACATTAATATTAAGATATTAACAATGAATATTAGCCACTTTCAGTGACTAATAACACCCCCCAACTTGAGTTTTGCTAGTCCCGAGCAAAATAAATTACAAATATGAAATCCAAATCCCCTTTTCCAAAAACATTTTAATACACATTGCTCACCCAAAGACCTAATACCAAAAAATTATGGAACCCATCAAAATCATTTAAAACAAGCTAGGTCCATAAGAATATCCCAAGCCCAAGACCATTCCTTTGTTCAAATTCATCGCCACATTTCATCCAATTCCAATTAAGCATGATAATGTGTTGTGCATCATAAAAGATATGGGGCCCATTTTATTGTTCAAGGGGAAAAAATGGAAGCGCTAGGTGGGAATCACATTAAACCTTAAGATGAGTATCCTTTTTTTTATTTTGATTTTGATTTTATTTTTTTAACCACAATAGATATGAAAAGACTAACTCTGGGCAAGACAACTATGGAGTCACGATCCCCAAGTGCTGGACGCCACACATATTGTCAATTTCATTCTCTATAATAGAGATATAAAGCCTAACTCTGGGAAAGACAACTGTGGAGTCACGATCCCCAAGTGCCGAACGCCACACATTTGGACAAAACATTTCTCTATGTGGTCATTTTTTTTGTTTATTTTTTTGTTTTTTTGGGATACTCAAATTAAACTAAAAGTTACCCCAGAACCCTATTCTATAATGAAAGGGACCCAAGAACTCAAATTTACACCCACAATCCAGTAGACGTTCATTGTGGCATTTTTATTAAGAGGATGACAATGTAAACTTTTAAAAATCACATCGGACAACTGCACTTTCCAAAAACTATGCTCATGAACTTAAACTTGCATTAAAATAAGAATCAAGGCATGAAAAATTTATTTGATATCCAATTTTAGATTTTGCAATGTGTGTTATCATGTTCAAGGTTAATGGAATTTTTCTTTTCATGCATGTTTTTATTCAAAAAAAATAAAAAAAAATCATTTTTTATCTCCCCCCAACTTAGAATGACACTGTCCCCAGTGTTTAAATAAAAGAAAAGTTAGAAGGGGGTAGGAGAGGAGTTCTATGAAGAAATTTAAAATGAAAATCATGGAATGAAGTCACCTGGTGGTTGATGATGATAGTGCATGCCATAGTATCACTTCAATCCTGGATTTGAGTCTCAGTGACTTGGATGGTGGTGAATGGATTTTCCTTATGGATTTCAACATGTCCTTTTTTAACCTATAAAAAAAAATAAAACAAAACAAAATAAACTGATGATACATTGTCTTTTTTATATTTTCTGGGTAAGGTATTACTCAGAGATCACACCACGTGACACAGATGAATATGGCGCTCCCCTTTCATACACATCCTTACTCATAAAAGAAGAACAGGTCAACAGCTTATGGTAATTTATTATATGAAAAATAAAATGATTCAAAATGATTGGAAACAAGAAAACTATGGGTTGCCTCCCATGCAGCGCTTTTGTTTAACGTCGTTAGCCCGACTTGTACTCCCCAACTTATCCAATTCCAACTTTAAAAATTTTAATAAACCCATATTTCTCCACTTCAACAAGATTGAGATTGATTTTTTTTGAAATTTGTTTCGTATGAAATCCTATTTTCTACAATTATTGGTAAAATCCAAGGAATATCTAAAATGGTTGATCGTGTTTTATCTAGATTATTTCCTATGATTTCAAGGTTCATTCCTACATGGTGAGATTCTTGATGAAAATTGATGATAATTTAATGGTCTTGGTTATCATAAATAGAGGGATTATTGAGTAGGGAAGGAAGTATTAAAACATCGAGTTTAGTTTGATTGAATTTTCCTAAATAAGAATGATAATTTGAATCAAAAATTGTTTCTTCTTTAAAAACATTTGAAAGAATTGGTTCCTTTTGAAAAGATGATTCATCCACAAAATTTTCCATTTGAATTTCATGAGTGGGTATAGACACAATATTCGTTATATCTCCCAATGGTTCAATGATCGGTGATTCTAAAAAATTATTATTGGAGCAATATTCCGAACACTCAATCCATGAAGAAAATTTTTCTCCTTGTGAATCCAAAAAATTAATTTCATCCTGATTTAAATACCCTTCAAAATTTCTTTTATCTTGTTCAGTTATCCCATATCCAAAAGTTAGTTATTTTTTCAATTCATGGGAGGTTTTTGGGATAAAATAGTCATCTATCAATGATGAGGAAAGAACATCTTGAGTAGGAACAGGTTCCTCAAAAGTCTTAAAGCTTTGTAGTTCTAATCTGAAAGATGAAACTTCTGAATTTATTTTATCCATTTTTTCACACAATTGTTCAAGAATTTTTTCAGGATTAGGGTTGATATATGTTTGTACATCATGGAATTCCTCATTATTTATCTTTTCAATCATTCTTGATAGGTATGGAAATTGATCTTGTAAACATTCAGCATCCCATTGATTGTACATCTCATCTGGTGTGGTGTATTTAATTAAGGATTGGTCAATGAAATTCCCTATGTGAGGTGTTTCCCAATATTGATTTCCGACTTGATTACAGAATTGATTTATGAAGGGGTATTTTGGAGGATAATCCATTGTAATTGATTGAAAATTAGTTTTGGGGTTTTTTTGGACACACAGAAATAGAAAGGGGAAAAGAGAAGAGAAATTAGGGTGAGAATAGAGAATTTGGGGTGAGAAAAGAAGATTTGGTCTAAGGAACTTACTTGGTCCCTGGCAACGGTGCCAAAATTTGGTTGCGCCCAAATTTACCCTACTGGTAAAAGCAATCGATGTAGTACATGTAGGGGTCGAATCCACAGGGACCGAAGAAGTAACCTTGAGACGCTATTATTGTGTGAAGGATGGGCTATGAAGTGGCCGACTTTGGATTTGATTTTGGATGGTTTTTAAAGAACACTAATAAACCTAAGTGAATTCAATTAAATGGAGATGGGTTGATCTTAGGATTATGCTCGGGGTGGATTGAATTAATTTTACTTCATTAGAAAATTTTGGTTTTATTAATTTTTGATGAATCCATTCTTCAAAAATAACATTACATTCATCATTTTCTGGTTTGGTGCTTACTAAACACAATTACTAATCCTGTATACACTTAGAGAACCAAATTCATGATCTCCCTGAGGTATATGGTCATTTAGTAATTTAATTTAGTTTGCTCAAACACAGTAAAGATGAATAGTAGAAATAATTGAAGAATGGATGTCTTAAATTAATTATCCAATTAACAACAATTCGTTCATAAAATAACATTCAATCCAGCCTTTTCATCCTCCTAAGATCATCCCATTAAGGGTTTATCCCTTAATTGATGGTATACTCTCAATGGTGGGAGAAAGATGGCTACCAAGAATTTTATTTAAAAAATTAAAACCGCGGAAATAACGAGCACTCCTCCGTGTGTGTGAATGAAATTCACACCTATGTGTGAACTAATTCACAACAACACAGAGATATCATTGTGCTTTGTGATAATAAAGTTTTAATAAATGAAATGGAAAATATTTAAGAGAAATAAGTTGATTAAGAACATAAAGATACAAAAAAGAAACTTACATGGAAATGGAAAACATTACAAAGGAAATTTTGAAGCATAACCTTACAATGAAACAAGCAACAAAAGATGATATGAAAAATATTCCACCCATATTCCCTTAACCAATATCTCCTTATATAGGCATATTAGGATCCTTAGGTCCATCCCAAAATAATTAATTCACCCCCCAACAATTAATAGAGTCAAAATGAGGGTGAATAATCAAAAGGAAATTGACGTTTTGAAGTTGACCCGGAAAACTGTCCAGATTTATCCTCCATTTTAACGTGTGCGTTTGACACTTCATATGGCTGAATCCGAAGGTGTCTTAAATATAAAATATCTTCTTCCATGTGTCTTCTATAATCTCTAAAAAGTTTAGGACATTTGGCTCATCCGTTTGAATGTTATTGTCGAAATGGTGGGACAAATTTCTGTGCATTAATGAAGAGTCCACCATTTAAATCTCAACTTCAGATCCTTTTATCATCATGAAAACATCAGAATTAGCTCCGGACACATTTGAATAAAATGATACTCATATTTTTATCTTTCTACTATATAAATTTGAGCTTCATTTGGCTTGGTTTCTGGGCCCCACATTTGTTTGATGGGCCTTAGGCCCATTATGCTTTTTCCAGAATGTTTCTGTCTTTAGGTGAAAAATTCTCCATCTTCCTTTGGGATTCATCCATCGGACCTAAAAGATAAAATGTTCCAAAAAAAGTGATCAATCATATCCCAAAATTTCAAATTAAAATGATGAATATTGTAATTTACACAAGCAAATTATTGAGTGGGCCCAAATTGACATTTTAAGCATGAATTGCACAGTGATGGGAAATGAAGTTCAATTTCTGAATTGGACTAAAATTGATGTTTATGAACTTTTAAAAACATTAATATTAATATCTTAACAATGAATATTTGCCACTTTCAGTGAATAATCACTTATGTTAAAATTAACTTTTACTAATTTTAGAAACTGTATTTGAAAAACTAAACTTTATTTTTTAAATTAGCATGTGAAAATTATCTTAGAGTGTTTTTTGAGAATTTTATAAAAATATTATTTTTTGAATAATGGTAAAGAAATAATGATTTTATTTGAAAATTTCATTTTCATTTAAAGCATTTACAAAGTTCCATTTTTTTGAAATTGTTTTAAAAGTAAGATTAGTTAAATTATATTATAATTAATCAAATTTAGGTAAGATGAACTAAAAACTTATACAATTCATATTTTCTAGATATATTTCTACCTTATATCTTATAAGGTTCAATAATGATCCATTTTAGATCCTTGTGGAATGTGTAAAACATGGGTACATTTTATTCTTTTTTTTTAAATTTCAAGTGTGTCCTCTTACCCACTTATAAAAAGACACCCCTATCCTATACTATAAACAATTATAAATCCATCTGGTTTGGAAAATAACTACCAAAATACTTTCCTTATATATCTCCACATGACCTAGGATCCTTTTTTTGATCAAAAAACCAAGCTAGGAAGGTTTTTGGTATAAACCTAAAGAGGTTGTCAGAAGAAGAGGTATAGTTCTTAACCATACATTTTCATTTTATTTCTTCCTTTAACTTCTTAAAATATCCAAAAACTATTCTAAAATAATAAAAAATTATATTCTATATACTTATATTTTATTATGTTAATTTCATAACCTATATCCATCTCCTCTTAAATCAAACAGGAAACTAAACCATCTATCATGTGTATGGTGGACTACCGCCTTGCGAACCGATGTAATTTTTTTCCATAACCACCACCCTCAGATAGATATAATTATAGATTTAATATATATATATATATATATTATATTTATTAAATAATTACACTTATGGAATTATATAATCACATCTACCTTCTTACCTTACAATCTGTCGGAAAACAATAACGTCGCTCATGCGTACTTGTGGACTACAGCCTCCACGAAGTGATATGAAACATTTTTTTGTTTTATTTTGACATGGATGGTAATAAGGATAGATTAAATAAATATATATTATATATATATATATATGATATAATAATTATTCTTTAAAATTAAAATTTTATTTACCTTTCTTTTGTTTCATCGGTAAAAAAAATGAGAACAACATTCATACGTATGTACGAGCTACCATCTCCATGAAGAGTATAACTCATTTTTCTATGTATAAATTTTATAACATATTATAAATAATAATATAATGAATGTATATGATATTTATATCATGGTTAACTTTCTTTAGATAATTTAACCATGATCAAAGTGCAAGGAGTAGAACCACCGAACCAAATCATAAGTGAAAAATGAAGCAGCTATCACCCAAAATAGTGTTTTTAATAAAGAATTGTCAATAAAAAGGTGATAAAAAGTTATAATAAAATAATATATGGTATGATATATATGATTATGGTTATATAATATACATATAATAAATCTATATTTATTATACAGGAGGTTTGTACATGTACGAAGGCAATTAGACCCAAGGTAAGAGTTTCTCGTCTCACTTTTACTTCCATGAGACATATGCCATATTCACCACTTATTTATTTTGTGTGGGGATTATAATAAACATTTGATATTTTATATCATTAATCTATTAATTTTCATACTATTTAAAATTTTTATTTTAATTATTTCATGGGGCTTACAATTCAAAATTTACCAAAGTGGTAAGTGTTTATTTCATAATCTTATCATTATTTGGGATTATTTATGTTTAAGTTCCCCTTAGGGGAATAGTTTGATATTTATTTATTAAACCCAATATATTTTATTCTACTCTATTTATTCATGAAATTTTCAAGTAATATTACAACTTTCCTCTCTTTGTTACTTAAAAATATTGAGAAAATGTTTTTAAGAAAAGACGAATTTATTTCTATCTTTAATCTAAAATCCTTTTTCTTATATATCCATATTTTATAAAAATATTTTCATTTTTTTTAACATTATAAAAATAATTTTTTAATAATTTTTTTACCCGTGTTTGACTTTTTATAGAATTTTTTGAAAGGAATCTTTTTGTTGTTTTCCGAACGAGGTACTTTTACCCTTTTTACAATAGTGTGAAAAGAATGTTTTTAAGGCATGTATAGAATTATCCACCATCATGACCAATATTTATTTTGAATCTTCCTTTAAAAGTTTAAAAGTTTCTTTTTAAATAATATATTTTCCCTAATATTATGGAATTTTTTAGTTTTTAAAGGTGATTTTTAAAGTGAAAAGGACATTTTCCCCAAGAATGTTTTTAATGGAATTTTTAGGGTATTTCTATTAATCAACTACAATAACCCTTATTTTACCTTATGATCCATTGGGAATATATTACAATGATCCCATACTTATTATTTATTTGGATTGTTTATGAATAGTTTGACTAGGATTTATTATTTTGATACCATTCTCTATAGTACTCTAGATAGTTTATGATTATGTTTATTGATTGAGGAAAGTATTAACATTCATATATTACTTTTCTAATATGAATATTTATGTTGATTATGTTTATTGATTGAATAAATTATTAACATTTTGTGCTATTTTTTCAATATGAATGCTTAAATTGATTATATTTATCTCTTTTCATATGAGGAATGCATTGGACTTAGTAAGTGGCGAGTGGGGTCCACTATAGCCCCTCGATGCATCTATATGTATCATGGGACATACTATATTGGGTTTTTGGATGAGTCCTTACCCATTTATGTAATATTTATTGGAATGTTTCATTTATTATATGATTATGATGTCTGAAATTATGCATTCCATCATTATGAGATTAGTTATTAATATCGATGCGATTATTCGATTAGTTAGAATATTCATGGATAAATTTCAAGCTCATGTGATTATTTAAATGGAGATATTTTGATCATCATTTATTACTTCTATATTATTCTTCACGTTCAAGTTATCGATTAAATGAAATGTGTTTTAGTTATTTACCTTGCCATAATGATTACACCTTATTTGTTTATGATAGCTTATATTGTACGTATACCCTTATTAATCATTAGAGCTCACTCATTTCTAATGTTTCCTTTCCTTGGGATGATATAAAGTTTATTATGATTGATATTAATGGTTATTCTAAAGGTAATAATGGTTTATCATATAAAATTATATGTTTTATTTTATGTTTTCAAATGAAATATGAGTTTCTAGTATATATTTAGTTTAAAAATACTAATAAACTATTCATTCCTTTGATATGTGATCAATTGTATCTAGCACCAATATAATAAATTAACCATAGGCTCTGGGTTAATAGGGTTTTGTTCTTTATAGTTGGTATTAGAGGAAGTTTAGTAGAAACCTTGGGAACTAGATTTTGGAAACCATATATCAGAGGGCATAATCCTATGACTGAATTTGAAAATAAGTCTAAGTATTATATAACATCCTAAAGTTTTGGTAATGTATAGGTTATGTGGTTTTCATAGAAATACATCCCTATCTAGATATTATAAGTGGATGTGGCTGTGACATAGATGTACCTAGGGGTAATAAATCTGAAAATGGTTCATTGGGATTTGAATCGATTGTCACCTAGTGCATGACAATGAGCCTTAATACACACATGGTTTAACACACCTAGGGGATATGCTTGGGTTAATTCAAATTTTCTTTTCAAAAAATTATTAACAGTTTTCTAATATTTTTATGATTCGAAAATTGTACTAATAAAACTCAGTTTATGATTATAATATTAATTATGTGTGATTTTTTAAATTTATGTTAAGCACATAACTATTTTTTAAATTATAGATTATTAATTATAATGTTATGATATAATCTAGTATATGAAACTATTTAGAAATGAAACCAAGTGTAAGTAATGGAAATCATATCAATACATGTAATCCATGTAAGGATTTCCATCATAGACAAGATAATGAAGTTGGATATGGAGCTAGAGCTAGAGATGAACAAATTATAACTATATTGAGGAATATGACTCAAGTAATGTCTAATAACCTTCCCATATATAGAATCATAAATATCCACAATGTGTTGTAACAATGTTAGGCCACTTAATGCATCAAAAACCTCTATCATTTAATGAGACTATAAATACATTTTTAGTCGATCAATGGATAAGTTTCTTAGATAAGATATTTCTTTATTTGGGAAGTAATAAAAGGGAGAAGGTTGTCATAGAAGTTTATCATCTATTAAGGTATGAATATCAATGGTGGTCATTGATTTAAAACACTAAGGATGAAGAAATAACAAACATGGAGTGGATAGATTTTAAGGTACCCTTCTTGGAAAAATATTTTCTTTACGAGTAACAAGAAAATATAGAGAGACAATTATTGATTTTGAGACAGAAGGAGGAGGAAAATGTTTTTAGGTATGAAGCTATATTTCTAAGGTTATCAAGGAATGTTGTGGACTACATACGTAATCCCAAGAGCAAGATTGACTACTTCTTCAATGGGATTAAGCCAATATTTCAAAGGGAACTGGTATAAAAAAATTATCATCACACAAGGAAATAATATCAAGTGATATGAAGATAAATAAATAATTATCTAATTTATATTTCCTTGAAATTAAGTAAGATTATAAGAGAATGAAATAGAAAAAAAGGATAAGGGGATGAAGGAAAATAAAGATTTTCACACATGTGATAATTGTGGAAAGAAATACCCTGGTACTTGATTGAAGGGAATGAGAGTTTTCTTCAAGTGTGGAGAGAAAGGCCATCGAGATCATGAATTAAAGTGTAAGAAATAAACCTATAATGTTCAGTGTTTCAAATTAAAGGTCATATGGAACTATGCAAATGAATTCCCCAAGAATCAAGGGAATATACCTTAGCTAAGGGATCAAGGTCAATATTATACTATTAATACAACCTAAGTGGAATGATTAAAGTGCTTGTGTATTTGGATTCAATAATTATGTTGTATAATTATTTTATCAATGATATTATTTTTATAAGAATAATTAAATTTATAAGTATTTAAAAAATATATTTAATGGTACTGATGACCAAGAAAATTGATTAAGTGGCAAGTTGATATTTTTAGAAAGCAAATGATTGAAGAAAGATAACCCTTAATATATGACTGATGTTTAGATAATAATGATAAATAGATGTTTATGGGATAGTAGTTATAACCTTAAAACTGATGAGTGATTTTATGGTTTATTCTTGAGTTTACTGAATTTCTAGAATTATGGAATATATTCGATAATAATGAGATTTTATTTAAGGAATAATGAGAGAAATAGTTTTTTGGAATCATGAATGTTTTTGATATGTGGGGATTTTTCATGGATCCCATGTCGATTAAATATTATTCTCATAATAGTGTACCATACTAAGAATTATTATAGCATCATTACTCTACCTTTACCCCTTGTAATTGTCTATCCTTTGTAAAGGGAGACGAGACACTTATTTATAGAGAAAATGGGTGAATACTTTTCACTCTAAAATTTTTCTCTGACAGTTTTCACATGGATGAAATATTAAATAAAATAATTGTGAAATGTGGTATTCATATAATTTGTTCCTATATATATTTATCATTCAAAATACAAATTTAAGATTGATTTTTCATACTATGAAGGAGTTATGTATGATTTATTCAAGAAAATTAATCTATCCATGAAGACTCTTAATATTCCCCAAATCCGATTTCCAATGCATTTATGGATTTTAAAGAGGCTGAATAAGGCATTTAAACCTTCAATAAATATGTTCATTTATATATTATACATCTTCATGTATAATTCTATCTCATTTTATCTTGTAGTTTGAGAGATATGATCCCATCATTAAAATTGTCTAGATCTGTGTATAGTTTTTTAGGCCCGAATTGTGAGATAGTTTTGGGCCTCCAAATGATGGATTGTGCTTTGGGTACATAATAATGAAATTAATCCCATGATTTATTTAAGACTAAAAAATTAATTTCATAATTTTAATTAGTTTAGAAAAATTTATGTCTGAAATAAATAATAAAAATAAAATAGTTAAAATCCAAAATTAAGAATTTTTTCCAATTAAGCTAAAAATAATTATAAAACCTAAAAAAGTGACAATTTCACATAAAATAACACTATGGTGGGATTATAAAAATTAATTAAAGTATAATTTTTTGAAAATGTTATCTTCATCTATTTTTATTAAGGATTTATGGTGATCAAGGTATTCAAATATTTGGTATGTGATAGTAAGATCTACTTTATGTTGTTTGTGGAATCTAATATTAAGTTGATTTTTGAAATTTAGTAACCTTAATTATAAATTTTTGGACATTGAATTTGGTTAGACACATTTTGGAGTATTCTTAAGGTTGATTATTTATGAAATGGATTAAGTTCACCTTTGGGGTTATTGCTGAGGTTTTGGAAATTAATGTACTATTGAATAACTTGTGCTAACCATTTTGGTTTTGGAAAATATCTAGTGACACAGGGAATAAATTTTCATTCTTTTATGGATATTGTGATCTGATAAAATTTAATTTTAGTGATTTAGCATGAAAAATTCTCCTTGAATACTCATTTTTTAGAGAAAAAGATGAGATTGTGGTTGAAATTGATTAAAGGTTTAAATTATACTTGTAAAGTATATTTACTTATGTTATTAGTATAGATGTAAAATGAATTTAAAAAATTTATTAAAAGGTTCTTGAAACAAAATTTTTATCCTTGTACCTTAATTTTTGACGAATTTGTGGTCTTTTCATGCATCACAGATTTATGGCTTTGTGGTTGTTAACTTTCTCTTGATCATCCACTTTCTTGTGATCAATGATCTATATAAATCTCTATAATTATTTAAATTTTTATTCCATGTCCATATTTTCACTTCTCACTAATATTTTCCTACTTATAAAAATAGTTATGTGTTATTCTTGATGACCTTCGTACTTCCCTTTCCCTCTATTCAAGAGGAGGTTTAATTAACCCTTCTTAAAATGTGGGATTTCAAGAAAGATATTTTCAAATGATGAACCTTTGATTACCTAAGTCAAGTTAAAATTGTGTGGATGTAATTTATTTAATGTGGGTATAATGTAACACCCTGATATTTTAAAATAGGAACATTATGTTTGATTTCTTGTGATACACGCAACTCTGAGTCTAAAAGATCCATAAAATAGTATATAATTATAACATAACTATTAAATTAGAGGGTATGAATAATACTAACTAAATTATGAAAACTATATGGTTTACACATGTATAAATAAATTTATTGGTTGTCAATTTATTAAAAATAAAAATAATAATCATTTAAAAGAAAAATAAATGTTTTTATAAAAAACTGTATTTTTTCTAAAAAAAGGTTTCGTTCTGTTATGTGTGCTTATGTTAATTTTTTAAGCTTTTAGAAAATTTATTTGAAAAAAACCCTAAATTGTGAAATAATTATGTATAAATTATCTTATATTTATTTTAGGATAATTTTCTAAAAAAATTATTCTTTTGATGAATATTTTATTAATTTTTTTTGAAAACTACCTTTTTGTTTAATGAATTTACAAAGTTTCATTTTATATAAAATTATTTTAAAAGTAAAATTAGTTTAATTATTTTATAATTAATATAATTTATCTCATTTTAATCAATTATATGTTAAATTTCAATATAAAAAATTTATATACTTATAAAGGATTTTCCTTTGGAAAATCGTTTTTTCATCGCGTTTGCAGGTTTAACATTAAATTAAATTCTTCCACTTTAGTGAATTAAATTTGGAGAAATGGCTTTCATATTTTTAATTATAATAATTAATATTATATAATAATTTTAACTTATTTTTTTTTCATAATTAATAGTAAAAACTATAAAATTTAATTACCATGGTTAAGGTTAAAATGGGTTTACCAGAGGTTAAACTAAACAGATAAGGGTTAAAATGACCAAATAACTTTTCCAATTACTATTATATAGACATATTTCTGAATTATATCATCTAATTTTTGATAATTAGCCATTTTGAATCCTTATGGCATGTATAAAATGTGGGTACATTTTATTCTTTTCAAAAACTTCCAAGTGTGTCCTCTACCCCATTTATTAAAGGACACCCTCTCCTCTCCTATTCACACATCCAATGAAATTTGGTTCATAAATGACTTGAAAAAATCCATTATTTACATAACTCCACATGAATTATAGTTTTTTGTTTTATTATAAAACCAATATTGGAATGCTTTTGGTATAAACCTAAAGAGGTTGTCCAAAGAAGAGGTATAATTCTTAACCATGCATTTTCATTTTATTTATTCCTATAACTACTTAAAATATCCACAAACTATTATAAAAAAATAAAAAATTATCTACCATATACTGAGATGTTATTACGTTAATTTCATAACATATATTCATCTCCTCTTCCATCAAATGAGAAACAAAACTATCAATCATGTGTATGATGGACTGCCGCCTTGCGAACCGATGTAATTCATTTTCGATCACCACCTATCACGAATGTATATAATTATTAATTTAATTTATATATATATAATATTTATAAAAAAATTACAATTCTTTAATTATAAAATCACACCTACCTTCTTACCTTCCAATCCATTGGAAAACGATAACGTCACTCGTGCGTACGTGTGGACACCACTTCCCCGAAGCGATATGAAATATTTTTCTTTTTATTTTGACATGGAAGATAATAAGGTTATATTTAATATGAATAAATATGATATATATTACATAATAATTATTCTATAAATGCAAAATATTATTTTCCTTTCTTTTGTTCCATCCTTCAAAAATATGAAAACTGCGTTCATGTGTATGTACAACCTACTATCTCCATGAATAGTGTAACTCATTTTTCTATCTCTGAATTTTATGATCTATTATAAATAATTATATAATGAATATTTATGATATTTATATAATGGTTAAAATTATTTATATTAAATAACCATGATTAAATTATAAGTACTGGAACTACTGAACCAAATCATAGGTGAGAAACGAGGCAATTATCACTTAGAACAATGTTTTTAATAAAAAATATTAATAAATGGGTGATAAAGAGTTATAGGAAAATCATATATGGTATGAATATTTGAGTTTTTTTATATAATATATGTATAATAAAATCTATATTTATTATACGGGAGTTTCATACAGGTACGGAGGTGTTAGCCCAACAAGGTTAAATACCCTAAGGGGGGGGGGGGGTGAATCAGGGTATGATAGATTAAAACAACAATCTCTCTGAATCTTGGTTCATCATTAAAAAAACACTCTTATATATCCTTCCTATAGAAGAGAATAATATGATAATTAAAATATGCACAAGATATAATAATTTTACTTGGTTCAACCTCACTAAGATATGTCCAAGGAGCATATAAAGGCAATGTGACTATATACCAAATATACTAAAGAAAACTACTGTTACAAAGTTCAGAGTGGACTTACTACCCCCATGGTTTACAACCAATCAAAATTTAAAAGATCAATTCTCTTTCCACTAAAGTGTTCTCACTGCTACTTCAGAGGAATATTCTGTTTATCCAAATCATCTCAGTATAGTTTCACATTGAGTGTGCCATGTAGCTCCATTTTCACCTGATATATGAAATACAATTCACCACATAGAGTTTTCTTTACGAATAGTCCTTTCATGAACTATTTTTGATCCTTTGTGAACTACCTTAATCCCTTCATGGAAACCTCTACACTGTGTCGCACAGGAGATTCATGGTCCACCTTTGCTTTGAAAATTTCCTTCTCTTTGTAGATGGTTGATTCTTCACGACACCCTTTTCATTTGTGAGTTATAATGCCCCATAAATCTATGAACTGTCATTGCGAACTACCTTATTTGTGGAATTAATTCTTCATGAAACACATTCAAAGTTAGAAGAATTATTATAGAGACAATCTTCTATAATGAAATTAACTCTCTGTATAATGATGTGATCAGTGTTCCTTTATATAGGAAACAAATCCCACAAAACCCATTAATCATAATTACCAAAAATTTATTCATAGATTATCCGTCATTGCATAATGAACTTCCAATTTGGTTTGTATAAATTCTAATTACTTTATGGCGTCCTTTAAATCACTGTCCTTGTACGCAAACAAAAATTCCTTTACAGTGACTATTAACTCATCATCTTCAACTGAAAATAACTAACCTCTCGTGAAATGATATTACTATGTGGTTCACATAGTTCATAACCCTTTGTGGTGGCCTTAATTCACCGCCTTCATCCATATAATTTTGAGCCTCCTTTATGGTCCATATAGCATATATGATATATGGAATCCACGAATTTACCGGTTTTTCTTTACAATTCCACATACTCCCTATGCGGTTCTCCAATTATTCTATGTGGAAATCATTCCTTTTATATAAAACAAAATACAGTTTTTGAGGCCCAAAATATGGAAAACACAGGGAAATTGAACCACCTTCAAAACATATGGTTTGACATCAACCATGTTGGAATGTTGTCAACTATCTTTTTTCAAAAAACAAAAATAATCCAAATAACACTCAAATAACACCTTGAGGTATTTTTTCCAACAATATCCCCCTATGGGTTTGTTGAAAAATTTTCACCTTTTGATTCCACTTAAAATTTATTCTACATTCAACAAAAATTTTCATCTTATAATTCCCAATAGTGGTTAAAGATTTACCCAACATGCACTCAAAGACTAAATGAGCCATGCTGGCGTGAGAAACAAGTGTAGCATGAACAATTCATCAATGAGTCACTTCATTCCCAAAATAGCCATCTTCTTTTATCATGAAACCAATATATCATGATATATAACATTTGATTGATCATATTTAGAATCATTATATTTAAAAATCCCCCAAATTTATTTCTACCCCTTTTAGATTCTCCCCTTGTCTTGATCAAGATATTTTCTTCCCCTTTTTCAATGAACCCAAATGTCACTCCCTTATGAATGAAACATTGTAAATAACACATATCAACACATAATGAAAAAACACACCATAACTTAGGGATATGGGGTCCCACATCCACAATCGTTCAAGTCTGGATAGTTTACTAAACTATAAGATCCATTCGATGCCTCACAATACCTCTTTGGGTAAGGTCTTCATCAGAATATTCATATCTTATAGTTTTGTAGGCACAGACTCTAACTTAAAAAGACTATGCTCCACCCCCTCCTTGATAAAATGATACTTGATTTCAATGTTCTTTATCCTTGAGTTATATACTGTATTTTTTATAAGGTTTATATAACTTAAATTATCATAATGGATTCCGATCGAAGACTTCAATTCAACTCCCATACCATCAAGTTGTTGCTTCATCCACAATAATTGTGTGAAATCTTGAGTATCCAAAATATATTCAGATTTTATTATTCTAAGTGAAATTAAATATTATTTCTTGCTTATCTAAGAAATATAAAATCTTCTAAGATTGAATACACCACCTGACATTGATTTTCTATCATCTTCTGAACCGGCATAATATATATATGTATAACCCAATAACTCTCACTAAGATTTTTCGTTTTACAATAAAACGAAATCTACCTTTCCATTGATATACTAAATTATTATTTTGACTAAGATTAAGTGGATTTACTTGGTTTTTATTTGATACTGCATTGCTTGGAATGTGGAAAAAACAATATTTGTTTAGTTTTTTATTAAGTACAATAGAAAGCCAATGACCTGCCTGTATTCTGTGACATTAACCACTTTACCTTGGTCATCTCATGAAAATTTCATTCAGGTAGATATAAGAGTCTTCATATCCTTCTAATTATCCATTCTAAATCTTCTAAAAACCTCCTTGGAATATTTTTATTGAGAAATAAATGTGCCATTACTTTCTTGTATCACCTGTAAACCAAGGAAAAAGGTTAGTTCACCAATCATTAAATTTTTGAAATCACTTTTCATGAATTCTGTGAATTTTTTTCATTATGCTTTATCTGATCTACCAAATATTATTTCATCAGCATACACCAACACTAAAATCCTTTTATTACTCTCATTGTTGACATATATATTGTAATCAACTCTGCTATGATGAAAACCGAGCTTATTAAAAAAATGATTGATCCTTGAATACCATACTCTCAGTGGTTCTTTCAACCCATATAGTTACTTCCTTAGATGAAAAACTCTTTTCTCATATTTATGAATGAGAAAACCATTTGGCTACTCAATATACACCTCTTATTCCAGGATGCCATTCAAAAATATTTACTTGACATCCATATGAAAAAATGAACTTTATTTTTACTACTATGGCCAAGAATAATCTAATTGTATCTATCCTTGAAATAGGTGTAAATGTTTCATAAACATTGAGAACCTATATATGGGAGTACCCTTTTCACACTAGTCATGTTTTTTTTCGAATCAATGTTCCATCTTTATTTAATTTATTTCTTAATACCCATTTGGTCATGATGATATTCTTATTTTTAAGTCTTAAAATAATATCCCATGTATGGTTATTTTCTATTTGGTCTAGTTATTCATTCATTAGTTGAACCCAAATCTCATCTCTTGATGCTTCTTCAAAACACTTTGGATCTACCTGTGATAAGAAAGATGCTTGTTGTAGAGTCTTTATCCTCATTTTCTACACTGGCACTGTTTGATCACTGATTATGTTTTGTCTATCAATTTCAGCTTGACTATTTGGTCTCTATATAGATATATGTTTATGTTCATCCTTTTAATTATCTGAACATTATTCTGAATCTACCTCAAGTACTAGAAATCCATCTGATATGCTCATATATTTGTCATTATCTTCCTAAAATTGTTCATGTATTTGATGAATATTCTACTCATTTTCCATCACAACCACATTATTAATTTCTAAATTTTTTCCTATCCTCGTATTAAAACATTTATATGATTTTATTTTTCATGATTATCCAAGAAATATCCTTTCATCTCTATGGGATTCAAACTTCCTGTGTTTATCCTTATTGACAATGAAACACTTAATTCAGAAGACTCAAAATTAATTTAACATTGGATTATTTCCATACCATAGATCATATATAGAGTCTTATATTTGGACATAATAATGCTCTATTTTATATTTAAACTAATTTCATTACTACTTATTTCAAAAACGTTTTTGGAAGGTCTTTCCCAATGAGAATTGTTCTAGACATGTTTTTGATAATATGATTTATTCTCTCAATTACTCCATTTTTCTGTGGAGTTCTTACTACTAAAACTTGGTAAATTATCCAATGTTTATCGAGATAATCCTTCACTTGTCTATTTGTGTACTGTGTTCCATTATCTGTTCGGAACTTCCAGATTTTTTACCTAGCATCTTTTCAACTTCCCTTTGATACCATGTTATGAAACTGAACACCTCAAACTTATGGGCGATGATTGAAACCTATGCCATTATGCTAAAATCATCAATTAAGAGAGTATAATATCTCACCCCATCAATATATCTTAGTGAAATAGGTCCACACACATTAATATACACCAAATCAATCACTTTTTTTGACCTTTTCTGTTTTGCCTTATATATATTTAGAATGATATTCCCTTATTGAAAAACATCACATGTATGGGTATGATAACATGATACAATAGGGAGATATCGAGAATCATTACATTTCACCAGATCTTCCATGGATGTTTGGATCAAATGACAAAGGCAATTATTACATAACCTATTTTATTTTTCCTTGGACAAAAAGCACATATCTTCTTCTCAAATCACAAGGTAGAGATTCCACTTCACACACTTTCCCTACAAAACAACTTCACTATCATTTTACTTGATGATACATAATTTCTTTTAAAATCTTATGGCATGTACTGAGTCACACAATTGACTGATACTTAACAAGTTGTGAATGAGACCTTCAATAACCAATACATCTAAACGTCTCATGTCTTTTCCCCCAAACTTGGATTTTCTTGATCCAATAATCTTTAAGACTTTATCATTACCAAATATTAAAATAACTTCCTTATCATATCTGATTCATATCATGATATCCTTATTTCTTTTCACATAGGATGTGCATCCACTATCAATGATACATATTCCAGTGCAATCTGATGCTTTTAAAGAAATATCTATAAGCACTTCTTATTCATCTCTTTTATTTCTGATCCATGCCTTTGATTGATATTCTTGATCATTCCCAAAGTATGATGGACAACTTTCATCTTATAATTCTACAAATTGGTTTCATGTTTTCATCTCATTTGAAGATTCCTTGAGTGGTTTCTTACAACAACTTTGAGTATTTTTTGGCTCATTTCTCTGTATAGTTGATGTAAAATATATGGCCATGTGTCTAAATCCTCCACATCAGAAGTAATGAACCTCAAATTATATCTTGGAATATTGAGATATGTTTGGATTCCTTTGTTTCTCTTATTCCCTTTGGTACCTCTTGTCTATAGAACATACATTTTGTGAGTGTCCCATCTTTCTATAGTAATAAAAACTGATGTGGGGAGCATTTCTATGTGCCACTTATACAACACTGGTTTTCCCTTGAGTTATCTAAATCTTATGGTTCTGCTTTGTACCCAATTCAATATTCAACCTCAGAGATGGTGTTTGTGGTCTGACTTTAATCATCACCGCTTTTTGTTTGTAAACAAGACCCATACTAGCTGTATTATTTTGATATATCATTTTATTCTCCTTACATTCCTTTATTTTTTTTGGAATTATGAACACTACTTTTTCATGATCTATCACCTTAGTTTCATGATTTTTTAGAGTCATTATTTTCTCTTAATCTTTTACCTTTCTTCATAGGATGAAAACTTCCTCCTCAATCTCTTTGATGTGTTTGACTCTATATTTTATTATGTTGTCCAAATTTTCAATAATAATGTTATGTTATTAAACTTTGATCTCATACTCAATTAATTTCTCTGAGTTTTTTGGTTTTTTAGATTTAATGTTTTCAATTTGAACCTCCAACTCAAACTTCTCTTCTTATAACTATTGCATATAGAGTTTGAAGTCATTAACCACCTTGTTGGGTTTCTTTGTTTTAGATCTCCAAACATCTATCTCTTCAAGAGAAGGTTCTACTTTGATATAAAGGTCAATTCTTCCTTTTAATTATCATTCATCATTGTCACTTTCTTCCATTATTTGGGAATTTTTGACAACTTCCACCATAACATTTGCTTCATGATCCTTACAGTCCTCCACCTCTTCTACCATAGATTATTCTAAACTATCATCTTCTTTTGAAAGAAGATTCATCCTTTTTAATAAATTTCTATTGGTATTTCTCATACCTTTCACAATGTCTTAATACTTCTTATTAAAAATTTTATTATCATCCTCATCATCACCTTGAAACTTATTTGGACACTTTTCTGCAAGATGTCCAATATTTTCACATCAAAAGCATGAAAGTGGAAGTTTCCCTTTGAAATTTCCTCTCCCTCTTTGCAAATTTGAGGAGAGGAATAAAATGACATCATCAACATTTTATTCCTCTAGACTATCTTCAATAGTGAGATTATTTATGGCCTTGAATTCCACTTCTTTAGACTTACCCTTTTCCACAACATCATTATTATCATTTCTCATATCATATACAACAAGAGTACTATGTAATCTATCCAATTTTAGTTACTTAGGATATTTATCATCTAGTATAGAGACTTTTGGATTGAAAAAAAGTGATATTATTCTTAGGATGAACTTAACTATCTTTATATCTTTGATAATTTCTCCAAGAGCATGAATTTCTTCCATAATAACATTCTCTTGATCAAATAATGCATCTACCGACTCATTGGGGGAGAATTATCAAATCCTCATATTTGTTCCATAGAACTTGAAACCTTGATTCTCATAATTTTGGATTTCCTTCATATATATTTATAAGATTTTCCCATATAGTGTGTAATTACTCACATGACATCACCTTTGTATTGATTGTGTTAGATAAATCCCCCTAAGGCATTGATTCCTTTGGAATCAACATCCAATTATCTATGTTTCTATTTTGATAAAACATAACTATCCATATTAGTATAAATACCATTCATTTCAGTTTTAAATACACCCATACCCAATGATCAAAAAATGGTTTCATCCAATTCTTCCATAGCTGAAAATTATTTTCATCGATCCCTTTGTGATTAACAGATTCCATTTATTTTACTAAGAGATAACCATTGGCTTTAAACCTTTCACTATGATACAAATTGTTATCCCAACAAGGTTAAATACCCTAAGGGTGGGGGTGAATTAGGGTATGATAGATTAAAACAACTATCTCTAGGGATCTTATTTCTTCATCAAAAAACACTCTTCTCTCTCCTTCCCATAACATAGAATAATATGAGAATTAAAACATGAAAAATACATAGTAATTTTACTTGGTTCACCCTTATTGGGATATATCCAAGAATAATGCAAATGAAATGTGCCTATATACCAAATCCACTAAATCACACTGCTATTACAAAGTTTAGAGCGGACTCATTATCCCTCCTAGTTTACAACCAACACAATTTAAAAGATCACTACTCTCTCCACTAAAGTGTGATCATTGCTACTTTATAGGAATCTTATGTTGATCTAAATCATCTCAGAATAGTTTCACATTGATTGTTACATGTAGCTCTATTTTTACCCATTAATGAAATACACTTTACTATGTAGCGTTTTCTTTGCGGAGAGTCTTTTCAATAACTGTTTTTGAACCTTTACGAACCACCTTAACCCTCCATGGAAACTTCTTCACCATATATTGTGAGTGATTCATAGACCACCTTTTCTTTACATACTAACTTCACTTCATAGAATGTTGATCCTTCATGACCCCTTTTAGATTTCAATCTATAGTCCCCTGAAAATATATTAACTCTCTTCACAAACTACCTTCTTTATGGAAGTGATCCTTCACGAACCACTTTTTACTTAGCCAAATTATTCTAGAGATGATATTCTCTAATGAAATTCACTCTATGTATAATGATTTTATTAGGGTTACTTTATATAGGAAAATAAATATAGCAAAATATTTTAATCATAATTGGAAAAAAAATCTTTACGAGTTATCCATTTATATGTAATGAACTTTTTATATGGTCCACATAGCAACTAATTCATTTATGGAACCCTTTAAATCACCGTACTCATATACAAATAAAAATCACTGTGTAGTGACTTTTAACTCACCAACTTAAACTGCAAATGATGAGCCTCCCATGAACTAATATTTCTATGTGGTTATCATAGCGCATAAACCTTTATGATATCCTTAATTCACAATCTCCATCCATAGAATGTTGAGCCTACTTTATGGTCCACATAGCATAGCTTCTATGCAAAATCCATGAATTTTCCAATTTTTATTTTCAATTACACATAATCCCTATATAGTTCTCTGATTATTCTATGTGTAATCATTCCTTTTCCATAAAAAATATTATTTTTGAGGCCCAAAAATATGGCATACACTAGGAAACTGTGCCACCTTCAAAAAATCTGATTTGAAAACAAACATGTTGGAATTTTTTCAACCATATTTTTTAACAAACACAAACAACCCAAAAACACCAAAATGACCCCTTGAGGGATTTTTTACAATATAAGTAAATAGAACCTGAGGTAAAGGTTTCTTATCTCACTTTTAATACCGTGAGACATATACCATATTTACCACATATTTATTTTGTGTAGCACATATAATAACCATTTGATATGTTATTTCATGAATCTATTTATATTAATGGTATTTAAAAGTTTCATTTTAAGTTATTTCTTTCATAGGGCTTACGATTCAAAAGTTACCAAAGTGGTAAGGGTTTATTTCACAATATCATCATTATTTGGGATTTTTTATGTTTAAGTATACCTTAGGGGAATAGTTGATATTTCTATTTTAAAACAAATATATTTTCTTCTTCATTGGTTATTCATGAAATTTTAAAATAAAATCACCATTACTTAAAATGATTGAGAAAATGTTTTTAATAAAAGATAAATTTATTTCTCTCTTAGATAGAAAATGCTTTTTCTTTAATATCAATGTTTTCTAAAAATATTTTAAAAAATGTTTTAACATTATCCAAATTATTTATTAAAGAAAATTTTACCATTTTTTATTTTTTACAAAATGGTTTGAAATGAATCTTCTTGTCATTTTACGAATGAGGCACTTTTAACCTTTTTGAAACAGTGTGAAAAGAATTTTTTTACAGCATGTACAAAATTAATCACTATCATGAACACTCATTATTTTGAATAATACTTTATAAGTATATATGGTTATTTTTAAATAAAATATTTTTCCTAATATTCTATAAATTTTTAGTTTTTGAAAGTGATTTTCAAAGTGAAAATTTTATTTTCCTCAAGAATGTTTTAATGTATTTTTTATGCTATTTCTATTCAAAAATGACATAAACCCTCATTTTACCTTATGATACATTGAGAATATGTTGTAATTATACCATCCTTATTATTTATCTGAATGGTCTATTATCAGTTTGATTGAGATATACTATTTTGATACCATTCGTTATAGTACTCTATATGGTTTATGATTATGTTTATTGATTGAGAAAAATATTAACATTCATATGATAGTTTTTCAATATGAATGTTTATATTGATTATGTTTATTGATTGGGGAAATTATTAACATTCCATATGGTAGTTTTTCAATATGAATGTTTAAATTAATTATGTTTCCCCCCTTTCATATGAGGAATGCATTAGACTTAGTAAGTGATGGGCGGGGCCTGATATATCCCATCGATGCATCATTAGGTCTCATGAGTCAAACTAGTATGAGTTTTTGGATGATTCCTTACCCATTATTTAATATATCTTGGCATGAGGCCTTTATAACTTGGTTATGATATCTGACAATATTCATTCCCTAATTATGACATTACTTGTTAATGTCTATGTGATTATTTTATTAGTTAGAATATATATAGATCAGTTTCAATCTCATGTGATTATTTATATGGATTTATTTTTATTATAATTTATTCTTGAAATATTGTTCTTCATGTTAAATTATTGATTAAATGACATGCATTTTAATTATTTACCCTTCCCTATTTATTATTCCTTATTTTTTTATGATAGATTCTGCTTTATGCATACCCTTATTAAGCATTATAGATCACCCATTTCTTATGCTTCCTTTATCCAAGATGATAGTAAGTGTATTATGATTTATATATAGGGTTATGATAAAGGGAATAATGGTGTGATAAAATAAAATTATATGTTGTATTTTAAGTTTTCAAATGAAATGTGAGTTTAAAATATGTATATAGTTTACCAATACTACTAAAATATTCGGTCCTTTGAGATGTTATCACTTGTATCAAGCACCAATTTAATAAAGTAACCACTGAATTTGGGCTACTAGGGTTAGGGGTCTTTATATGTGTTTGATGAAAATCACCAGAGTAGAAAATATAATCTTCTTACCTATGAGGGGTTTACACCAGCCATTGGATCCATAAATGTTTCATAAGGATACCCTAACTATTAAAAGGGTTATAAAACCTTATTAGGAGAGATAAATGAGGCTTTATAAAGAAGAGAGTTTTATTATATTTCCATATAATTGATGATCACCAAAACATTGAACATATGTGATCAGATAACACACCCAAAATGAAGAGAACCTATTCTATTTTTATTGAAAAACCTGATTCTGCAATTCATCTCATGTGTTACTACCCATTGGATGTATAATTCACTGAACACTTCAATGAATAAATGAAAAAATTGAGTGAACCACCCCTTTGGATCTAAAATGATGAAACAATGTGGGTGAAGTTTTAATGCACATGCTGCATCACATGTAGTAGTTTGAATGAGAATCTCATGCATATTTAATATAATAACATATATATAACATTTATTATACATGAATCACATGGATATATTTTAAGTGTAATTTTAACACATATTTCCAAATAAAATATTTTCAATGGTCATTTATATAACAACCACATTTCATTCTTATATATAGACTTATACACATCATTAAAATCATCCATACCATTCATTTACTTATATCTAACATGTTTGTTATATTTATATATCTTTTACTTCTTTCTATAGTTATAATTGGGGGTATTATTTTAATAGAAAACTATGAGAATAAAGATTACTTGTTAATGGTATTATTTATTTATTTTTTGGTTTTATTTCTCTTTTAGTTTTATTAATGACGTTTCATATTGTATTATCATAATATATTTATGTTTATCTTTCATTGTAAAATTTAACTAAATATAATATATCATGATTCATTATTTTTTAGTGTTTCATGAATTACAAGCTATCAAATGTACAATATTTATTTAAAGGGAAATACCTACTAAAATCTTAGTCTATTATATTTTACACACTTAAAATAATTTCACCCTAGAAAAATCATTACTTAGATAAAAATTAATAAGGGTACTTCTACCTCATTACATATTTGGGTTCCCATGTTGTTTACTCAAACTTACAATTCCTCCATAGAAATTTAACTAGGTGATTGCTCTTGTTTCAATGTAATTTAACTCTATGATCCAATATTTCTACTAGTTATTTTTCATAAGAGAGTTCATGTTCCATTTGTACTACCTATGAGTTTAGTACATGTGATGGATCAAATATGTACTTCCTCAAAAACTGATACATGTTACACATCATGTAATTGGGTGAGGTTTAGTGTAAGTGCAAGATGAAAATCTACCATCCCCAAAGGATTGAGGATTTCCAAAGGTACAATGTATATAGGGATCAAATTTAGCCTTTTCTTGAATCTCATAACCCTCTTCCATGTTGATATTCAAAGCAATGCATTGTCTCTGACTTCAAACTCAAACTCTCACCAATTAATATCAACACAACTCTTCTTTCAGCTTTGTAAAGTTTTAATGTGATGGTGAATAGTTTTAATATTATCTATCATATCTTGATCAAGATTTTTTTCCAAGTAGTTTATGCTCAAAAACTACATCCCAACTTGTTGGAGTTATGAACCTATTCCCATATAGAGCCTCATATGATTCCATTTGAATGCTAGAATAGAAACTATTATTATATCATAACTCTACTAGGGGAAGGTGTTGATATCAAACATCATTTAAATCCATTGAATATGATATCAACATATATTCTAGAGTTTGAATGGTATTTTCAGATTAACCATCAGTTTGAGGATGATAAGAAGTGATGAATCTCAACTTTATATTTAATTCTTGGAGATGAATTATCTATAACTTCAAGTTAAACCTTATACCTTAATTAGATAAAATTTAGAGTGATACACTATGAAACCTTACCATTTAATTTATGTATATCCTAGAAAATCGATTGAGAAATATTCACAAATAATAATGAATTGTGTTGACTTTTTGGGGTGATCAAATAAAGCTCATTTGGAATTATAACCTTTAGTATTATTGGAAAGACTTATAACAAAATCCATAGTGATATTATCCCATTTCCATACAAGTATGGGTAATCATTTCATCACCCCCTTATAATTTTATCATTTTCTTTAAATTTTTGGTATACTAAGCATTAAATTATATACTCCACAATCTCCCTCTTAATTTTGTCCCACCAGAATGATCCTTCAGATCTATATTCATATTTATGCTTCCAAGATGGATAGTTAATGATGATCTATGTGTATAATCCAAAATCTATTTCTTCAATTTTGGTATTGAAGGGACACATATTTATTTTTCTAATCTTATTATTCCATCACTGGTAAAGTTGAACTCTATAATTTTTTCTATCTTCTTTTGTAGCTCAATATCCTCCATCTGTGCCTCCTTAATATTCACATGGATGGATGACTGATCAATCATTCAGATAAGAAAGGATTTATATTCTTAATTTCTGATTTCAAGGTCCATTATTTATAAATATATGAGTATTAGGATTCTTTCTATCCTCATCATACATATAGTAGCATGATACTTCTTTTACATATCATAAACCAAATTTTTTTCCTTCCTAAGGTCTTAATGTATTTATAAATCATAGTTTTTGATTAAATTCAAATATCTCCTTTGGTGCATATTCAAATATTTCTATATGAATTTATACTTTAAACTCTTGTAATAAATATATATTTCGCACTTTTCACTATAGAGATAATGGATCCATATCTTAAATACAAATATTACCACTCTAGATCCAAATTACACATCATGTAATTTTTATCACGAATAATTAATTGATGTGAGGAATAAGCTACCACCATGTCATTTTGCATTATAACACATCAAAATCTATTCTCTAATGTATTAATATGTATCATAAACTATTATCCATGGTAGGGTAACATGAGTATAAGTGCATTGACCAATATTCCCAGGATATCCTTGAAATTTTCTTCAAATTCATCTCTAAAGAGAATCTTAAACCCATTTTGAGTTAACTTGGTTAGTATATTATAAAATCCTGAAAAATTTATCATAAATAATTAATAATATCCAACCAATTCTAGAAAAATACAAATATCTGTTACAACGGTTGGTCTGTTTCATTCTATAATAACCACTATCTTTGTAGGGTGCACAAATATACTCTAAATTGTGATTACATCACCCAATAATGATACTATATATAACTATAATTCACACTTTCTAAGTTTTTTTATTCAGATAGGAGTTTCAGAATGACTTAAGGGGGGGGGGGGTTGAATTGAGTTCTTGAAATTTTCTTTACTTAAAACCACCCACTCTTAAGGTATGAAAGATTTTAAACTTCTCTTATCACAAGTAAGAAATAAAATGGAAAATAATAATATAAAGATAGAACACATAGGATTTATAGTGGTTCAAGGAACAAATATCCCCAAATCCACTCCAATAATACTATACTCTATAAGTTTAGTGATTTTCACTAGACTAGTCCTTTTCTCGGGGACTGCCCAGTTGAGTGAAAGAAACTATCACTTGGTACAAAGGTCCAAGAGATTTAAACAAAAAACTCCCTTTACAAGACCTATCTATAGTCTTAGTACACTATGAACAATGATCATAAAATGTTACAAAGATGAAAAATAAATATTGATAAAGGTTTAACATAAAGTCGATAGAAACAACTAATAGATGAAGAAATTTTTTCCATAGAAATATAATATCTTTAATAAGTAGCTCTAAATGTTATTCAATTGTAAAAAAATAAACTTATAGAAAAAACAATAGATATTATTGAAAATTTATTGTTCATTATATCAAGGCAATGTGTGTCTATTTTTATGTGTCTATTGTATATTTTCATACATCTGTGTGTTCTCCTTTTTATATCACCTCATTTTGAATTAAAACTAACAACATTTGTTAATCCAATGGTAAAGTGAAATAATCCATCAAAAATCTAAATCAGTAAGTTCTTAATCAACACGTGTCCTTATTTTCGAAATAATACATGAACAAAGGATTAGGTTAAATAATATTATATCTTCATTGTATCTTTTTATTATTATAAATGGATTCTTTAATAAAGTCATCATTTTCACATTTATATGTCTTCATTTCTAATACACCAAAAAACAAGAGTTTACTTTCCAAATGATTTGAAAATGGAAAATATTGTCTCCAAATGATACTTTAACACTAGGGATGAAATATCAATCCTTCGTAAGATAATTCGATTTTCATATAAAAATGTCTAGAAATACTATTGTCATAAGATAATTATAGTTTCATATGTTAAACCAACATTTATAATATAAATCAAATTCTATAAGATAAATGATTTATCATCTATTTAGATTTATCATTACATAAGATAATTTACTTATGAAGTTCCTTTTCATAAGATAAATCGAGATCCGTGTAAGAGAAAATACTTAGTTGAATAATCTATCCACTTTAACATTATGAAAAATACTTTTTTATAATATAATTCATATATTTCATAACATAAACCATTTACATTGATTCTTCCATAAGATAAAATCATTTAGCACAAACTGAATTTTGGTACAAGTGATGGGACCACCTGTAAGATAAATCTTTAGTGCGTAAAATAAATTTAGGCACATAAGAGAAATTCCTTAAAAAAAAACTCAAATCATTTAAACGAGTAAAGAATATTATATATGATCCTAAAACAATTATGATAAACATATTAGTAAAACAAATGAGGATTTTGTGAGAATTAAAATATATATGAATTTATGAGATATAATGGAACAACATAAGTATGTCTAATAATCTCTCCCTTTTAAAAGATCATAAAAATAAAAAAATCAAATAACTAATAGGATTTTACAAATAATAAACTTTTATGGAAAAATTTGAAAATGTTGTGCTGTCTCATAAATATTTCCACAAATACTCATCAATACTCCCCTTTTTTGTGATGTCAAAAAGGATGGTATAATAATATAGAAAACACATTTATTATAGCACATTAACAAGTATAATTTTTTTGAATATAGAAATAAAATGAATAAGGTTTAGCATGGACTAAAAAAATGAAAACATTCAAATAATGAAGAAACATTAAATAAACAATCATACAAACATTCAAATAAAAACATTTATAAAATGAGAATTCAGACATGAAAATATCATGAAAAATCATTAGAAAAAATTTAATATAGAGAATAATCTAAATATTTTAGTGTAATATCATAAGGAAAATTTTTAGACAGTTTTTTCTTGAATTATTGAGGCTATATGGGTGGAAATTAGGAGGTAGTAAAAGGAGAAGAAACACTTTATCTACAAAAATCACTAAGAGGGACATCAGATCCAAATTATCCTTTGATTCCAACTCTATCATATGAAACTATTTTGACTTTATTAGCCTGAATTCCAATAAAAACTTCTTGAGATCTAGATAAATGATATATATCTTTAGGAGAGAATTAAATATTTAAAAATGTGTTAGGAGATGTATCAAATGTATAGAATTCAATAATGAGCTTCTGATTCTCTTTTGAATAAATGGTAGCAGGATACAAGATATATTTCAGGCACTATGATCCAATAATGCGGTGATTAAGAATAAAATGTCTAGTTGAACATCAACCATGTAACAAAAAGAGTGAAACCATACAATTTTTGATCCTATTTACAATTCCATTCTGATATAAGTCCAAAATAATAGTAAAAACTTGCAATGTTTTTTTCAAAGGTACTGGTGTAACTTTAAAAATCATAATTCCTAGTGAAATTACTGATCATCCTCTTCAATAAATAAATTTGACCATATAAGATGCTATAAGAAATAGTTTAAGGGGTATATATAATCAAAATAGATTTAGAAAAAGTAGCCACACTAACTTATTTACTTTTATTAGGACTAGGTTTCTCTGATGGTCCATCAAAAGAATCTTCTTTAGGAGAAGAAGAGTAAGATGATTGAGATTGGGAAACTAGATGATGAATTTATAACTATTTTTATTATTGATAAGATAAGTTATTGGTATGTGATCTAGACATCTTAAATATTATATAAATAATAAATCTCACATCCTTTAGGGTATTTATAAAGGTCGCTTGGACTAAAGAAATATTATCCTGAAAAAAAACATTTTAATTTTTTCACAGTATTTTAGAGATTTTGGAAATTAATTTGTGTGATTCTAGGAATGATTCAAATATAAATAGAGAGATATCATTTAATAACTTCAAGATTCTATATATAAATAAGATCACATTGTATAAAATCAATTCTGACAGTCATAAAATCAAGTGTAAGAGAGAAAACTTCCAACTTATCTTCCACCATATCTAGATAAGATGTTCCGTGAACTCTTGGATCAAAACTAGGTAATACCTAAGAGGAATCCAAAAATGACTATATCAAGCTCTTCAAACTTTTAGATATATCTAGGTGACCAAATTAGTCTGAGTAGCAGGTGTTTTTTGATATACTCAAATTGGGATACCAACATCTTTTTTAAGGATTCAAGATTATCATTCAAAACTAAATTATCCTTAAGAATCTAAATTTCATCTTTGAATTCATCTAACAAAACCTTAAATGAATTAAAACCATATAACAACTCATAAAATTGAGATATAATTCAATCACTATAGTTTGAAACATTATTAGTGTACACCTTAGTGTTAATCTGCCCAACTTCTATATGAGTGGGAGAAGTAACTTCTCGATTGTCTTCTACTTATCAATTTTAATCTATATAATAATGTTTAACTAAAACTATATTATTATTACTCATAGTGAATAATAGAACATCCATATCTTCCTCATATTCTTATTCTCCTTAATCTGATCCCAGAAAATCAATCTCAATAAATTGAATTTTCTTCTTTTTAATTATTTTTTCAGCCTCAACAGGTTTAAAGACTTCAAAAAAAGGAACTGCACCCACAAATATAGATATGGTCCTTTCCTAACCAATAATGACTAGCATCATGATTTTCACAACCAAACCTTATCTAGTAGTATAAATAGGAATAAAATTCTTAGGCATAATATTATCTAGATCCTCTTCTTCTTGAACTTGAGAAGAGGAAACTTCAAAGACATAAATCAGAACTATATCCCAATTCACCACTGATTTAGCTCTTTATAAGATTCATTAGCTATAAAAAAAACTTCAGGTTTAATATCATCATAGATAACCTCTTTTACTCTTCTTCTTCCACCAACAATTGATATATCATCTAAAGGGTCTTCTAATTCTACACTTGAAACATTTTTTCATCTATTCTAAGAATAATGATTACTCTAGATTTATCCCCCTCTACTAGAGTAGGTTCCTCTTCAACATCTTTCTCATCTATTATAGGAAAAATTATATTCTAAGAGAAACTCCATAAGTACCTTCTTTCCTCAAGTACTCCAAATCCTAGATTTGTTAAACCATGGAAATAATATGTCATCACATCATTAAAATAAACACCATCTTTCACAAAGATAAGAATGGAAATCTATTCAAAAGGATAGATATTCATAGACTTTTTTTGAACATGAAACATATAACATAGAATGTAGCTCACTATATTGATGTGATTCTCTATAAAATTCAAATACATTAATAAAATATCTTGAAATTAGATCTTCTCAAAGTCACCATCTTACTGAGTTATTGTAGATTGAATAAACTTAATAAGAACTTTTCTTTCCAGATCAAGATACTTTAAAACTTTATTCTCGACATTCAAAACTCAAAATAGATATTTCATAATCTCAGTAGGACTTACCTCATCAACAATAGCAAGAGAGGTATTGAATTTGAAACTTTCCTCAGATGGACATTAGAAAATTCCATCCATTTCCATATAAGGAATTGAAAAGTCTTTTTAAATTACCATCATAGTGACTAGGTCTTTATTATGTATAAAATGAAAAACTAAATGCTCATAAAATTACTACACTTATTTATCAAAGAATAACTATGTATTCTTCCCTTTATATACATAATCCCATCCTTGATGATTTATGACTTTCCTTAATAACATATCCATTATATCAAACTAGATGAAATATATTTATTTCCCACTGATCACATTTCTCAATGTTCTTTGTCTCTTAGAACTTTTGACAGTAAAAATATTATAATACTTTTTATTTTCCATTACCAAAGAATGGGGAAGTAACCAGGTTCAATGATTGAGGGAAAAAACGATATGATAATTAAGGAAGAAAGCTATGAGGTTTGAAAGGGTTTGAATTTTTCACATAAAGGGATGATTTAATATCTTTATTTAAAGATATATGAAAGGTCAAATAGAGTGATGTAAAAAATCAATCATAAATAAATATACAATGTGTCACTTTATGTCACATTGGGAACCAAAATAGAAACTCTAAATACACAAATCGTGAAAAATTAGAAAACTTAGCAAAGAAAAATATTTCCACAAATAAAAGCACAAAATGTTTAAGTAGATATATATAGATACTCACATATAATAAAATTATTCAAAATAAAACAAACCTAATCCATATTTGATAAAATAAAATCGATCAATAGGAAATGGATTAATGAAAATGTTTACTAATTGATTTTCTATAAAAATGAATTTAAAAAAGACATCCCCTTTTTGTGAATGATCTCATAGGAAGTGATGCCTTATGTCCATGTGATTTTCTCTCAAATATTTTATTATATTTTTTGAAATTTTTATAGCACTTTTGTTATCAAATTTTATTAGTATATGATCAAAATTAAATCCAAAACCTAGTATGGGGTTCTTCATCTACAAAAATTGTTCACAATAACTACCAGCTGCAATATAATCATCTTTTTCAGTTGATAATCCAAAAGAGTTTTGTTTTTTTACTAGACCATGAAACTAAATATTTTACTAAAAAGTGATAGGTTCTTTAGGTACACTTTTTATCTAGTATACACCCACTAAAATCAATATATGATTATGAAGTTTAATTAAAGTCAAATGTTTTTGGAAAAAACTAAGTTAAAGAAATTGTTGCTTTCAGATATCTTAAAATTATTTTTAGTAGTAGTCAAATGAGATTATTTTGGGTTTGATTGAAAAAAGCATAAATAAATATCTAAAACATAAAATCTATTCTATTTTTAGTGAGATAAAGCAAGCTTCTAATTATTTCTCTATACAGTTTGTTGTCAACTAGTTTTGCAGCTTCATCCAAGTCATGCTTAATATTGGAACTCATAGGTGTTGAAAAATTCCTACCATTTTCAAGTAAAAGTATTTTAAGTAAATCAAGTATATATTTTATTTGGTTTAAAATATTTAAAAAATATTTTTTAGTAAATAGTTTAAAGCACCCATATTTCTCATTTGAAATTCTTTTTTCATGAGTTTTAAAAATTCATTTCACATTTTTTGGTTTGTTGAACCAAAAATAACATCATAAACATAAATTTGTAAAAGTAAAGTATCCTTTGATGAAGTTTTCTTGAAAATAGTGGGGTATACCAATCCCACATTAAAACCATTTTATAGAATAAATGAACATAATCTTTCACACCAAGCTCTAGGTTCTTGTTTAAGACCATAAAAATATTTGATAAGTTTTAAAACAAAATTTTGAAAATGTGGGTATTCAAAACCTAGAGGTTTTTTGACACAATATTCCTCTATTAAAAATATATTTAAAAATGAATATTTATCATCCATCTAATATAATTTAAAATTCATATAATATGTATATTCTCTAAGAATTCTACTGGATTCTAATCTAGAAACTAGGGAAAATATTTCCTTATAATCTATTACTTTTAATTGATTATTTCATTTGGAAAATAATCTAGGATTATTTATAGTGATCGCACCTTTAAGTGCAGATGCAAACCAAACAACCTACAGGGAACAAGCTTCAAAAGGAGGATGAGTAGGGAGCTTTCACCATAGTAGAAGCTAAACAGATTACAAGAATGAGAGGGTATGCCATCGGGATAATCTTGTGCATGCACAGGAAAGCCTAGCCAAACATCCATGCAAAGGTGGAGAGCTGATTTCACGATGAATATTCTGGGGAGGAGCAGTTCCAAGTAGTTAGTCTGGGTTGTATGTAATGTTTGAATCCTATGAGCAATGAATTCCTCTAAGGCCTACGATCCATGTAATACTTACACCTATGGGCCTTGTAAGGGTTACAAATCATCCCTTGAAAGGTGTATTATCAAAAATAAATAAAAAATGAAGGCCTTCGGGCCATTGGAGTGGATTAACTAATTCCCCTACCTTGTTCATCTTGAATTCATTTAGAACTTCTTTGAAGGAACCTGTGGTGAAACATAATTATGAGAAATATGAAATTTAATATTTTGGGTTTAGATTCATATAAGAATAACTAAAACCAAAAAAACCATTGACTATATTTCTAAAAGTATCATGTGAAATTAAATTTAAGAGTGAAAAATAAAATCAAACGAAAGTGTAAATGATAAATTATTTGTTTGAAATCACCAGTTTGATTCACTCACCATTGACGTTTTTTGGTTTAAAGGCACCAATATAGGTGTCCTATATATCTTACACACATGAAAAAAGTCTAATAGATTATCTATATATTATTATTAGGTGAAATAATGGTAAATTAAATAGCTTTACAACATCCCTTCGATCGTGTGAAGAACATAGACTTGATCGAGAATAAGGGATCGATATGACCTTGATCTTTTTTCAGAATCTCTCTCTAAGAGATTGATAAGTGAGTAGAGACGAAATTAGCTCTATAAAATTGTCTAAATGGTGGAGGTGCCTATTCAATATTCTAAAATGAGCTTTTATATCTAGGTTATACTTTTCAAAATTGCACTTTGGTCCCTAAAAAGTAATAACCTTCATTTTAGACACTCACACACACTTATGACTTAATAAACATGTCATAAATGTCACAAATATTTTAGCACTCACTTGTAACATATTAAAATGTTATGTGATAAAATAAAAACCATTAAATTATCCCTTATTCTCCACAAATAATTTAAAAAACCATGAACATGTTGTGTTCATTTGAAAAATTTCATTTTCTCATATTCAATATTATGATCAAACAACTTGTGAATAATTTGAGAAATAAATTCAATAATCATTATTATAAACTTAAATAATACAATTTAATTATTTTTACTTGTGATTAATCACACTCAGACATTCACTGGTCCCCACATGTGAGACCCACTTCATCCTAAACTCATATTCATCTGAATAGGTGGAACTTGTGGACACACTTAGTGTGTGACCTTCTAGGTCCTTATCTTGATATAATTGAGTCTAACCCACATACCAATATTAGAGTATATCAACCCATAATAGCCCCTAAGGATATAAATAATGTCATAGTTATGAATACCTCATATAAACACTTTCTGTTTAATATAATCTCTTTGTCTCGTGATATCATATAAATAAGGATACACACTTGTGTCATAATCATTTTGATTATTTATAAAAATCATGACCTCAATAAATGGACTTAACTTCTAGTACCATGTCCATGTATTTAATGAAGGTACTACCATCCTGATCAACATGGTCCCATAAGATAAATCTTCCTTAACTCAAAAGAGACAAAATCTATCTTGACCATTCAACCAATGCTATACCACCAAAGACACACCCAACATAGGCTACCTCTCCATGAACTCAATTTCACGATTTTTTCCTTGTATAAAAGTATGTAATCAAATGGTATACATTAACAATGATATCAAGTTAGGATACCAATACAAATGTTCATAGATATGAACAACCAATGACACACAAAACATGTTGTGTTCCTATTGGTCGGTCAGTCCTCATGATCTCAACTACTTGAGATCACCAAGTGAAAACTTCACGAGAAGATGTCTCAATGCTTATAAAACCCCAACACTTGATAGTAAAACATAATATGTGTCCTATCAATATGGTGTATCTAGATAAAAATATATATTTTTAATATTACTGTCACAATATCTTGAGGTTATCATTATAGATAAGAGCTCCTATAACCTTTTGATATGACATGTAATATAAGGAAATTACCACATAAAAAGTAAAAACAGAAGTATAAAAACTATTATGGTAAGAATAAACAAATGTATATATCAAACTATATACATGTAATGTTAATCCAAGTATATAAAGAAGTTAGGTTTAGGGCACCCACTCACAACACTCCCACTTGCACTAGATCCAACCACCAATAATTCTCAACCCATTATCTCTCACATGATCATCATACTTCCTCTGAGATATGGATTTAGTAAGGGGATATTCAATGTTATCCTCTATATATACCCTTCTAACCATTAATTCAACTATCTCAGTAAAATACCTCAATAGATGAAACTTTCAAATTATATGCATGGTCCTCTGATGTGACCTGGGATCCTTAGAAAGCATCGCTACCACAGTATTATCATAGTATATTGTAATAGAGTCTGCATTTCTAGGTATAAATCCATGCTTAGAAAAAAAATCTACATATCTAAATTGTTTCCTCAGATGCAACATAAGCTGTTATATCCTTAGATTCTGTTATAGAATTAAAAACCATAAACTACTTCAAGCTCTTCCATCTCACTGCACCATTATTCAAGAAAAAACACATACCTTGACTACGATTTTAGATCTTCAAGATCTATTTATAATATTTAATCAGTGTATCCCCTCATTATTAGCTCCTTATATCCTCTATACACTAGTAATATATCCATTTTACATCTCAATTACTTTAAGATAGTTTTTATAGCTTCCCAATGCAGCTCTCTCGAATTGGATTGATATCTGCCCACCATTTTTAAAGAAAAGGCAACATCAAACCACGTACATCGTATGATATACATAAAAAATCATACTACTGAATCATAATGAGTTCTACTCATTCTTTTAATATCCTCGTATGTATTTGGATACATCTTATTGGATAGATTAATTCCATGAGACACTAAAAATAATCCTCTATTAGATTGTTCCATATTTTACTTTTTTCATACCATGTCAATATATTTACTTTGACTTAGCCCATATAGACTCTAATATCTATCTCAATATATCTTAATCCCTATAATATAGGCTACGTCACCAAAGTATTTCATGGAGAAGCATTCATTTAACCAAGTTTTCACTGGATGTAAGACTTACACTTCATTTCCCATTAACAATATGTTATCAACATATAATATGAGGAAAATGATGGTACTCCCAATAACATTTTTATAGAAACATTCATCACTTTAATTATTACTGAAACCAAATTCTCTTATGGATTCATCGAAATAAAAATTCCATGATTGTGATCCTTACTTCAATATATAAATGGATCTCTACAACCTATATATTTTATTGGCACTCTTTGACATAATTAACCTTTTGGTTTGTGTCATATAGATGTTTCCAACAACATTAACATTTAGAAACGAAGTTTTTACATCCATTTTCTAAATTTCACAATCATTTAAGGATGCTATTGTAAGTAATATTCTGATGGATTTTAGCATAGAGACTAGTGAGAAGGTGTCATCAAAGATGATTCCTTGATGTTTCCTGAAACCCTTCACTAATGGTAGTGCCTTATAGGTTCTCACTTGAGAATCCATGTCTAGATTTTTTGAATACCCACTTACAACCAAAATATTTTAATTATTCTTTTGGTTATACCAAAATCCAAACTTTATTTTGGTATATGGAATCCATTTCAGAATGCATGGATTCTTGAAATTTACCAACATCCTTTCCATATACTACTTTCTTATAGATTATAGGTTCATCATCCTCTAGGAGTAATGTGTCACATTACTTGGTGAAAATAAAAACATATATCTCTAGTTATATAACCTTTATTGTATTCCTATGTAGTATGTGTTTCTTGGGAACATCTTTCTATCCCACAGTCTCTTATGGAGATTGTTCTCGTACCAAATCTTGTGCATATGGAACATAAATTTCATCAAATTCAATATTTCTCTCACTACTTTCATTTTAAATGTGTTCCATTTCTAGAAATGTAGCATCTATTTCTACAATCACCTTTCTATATGAAAATATATATAGGTAATATTCTTTAGTCTCCATTGGATAACCTATAAAGACTCACTTCATGCTTTGAGAGGCTAATTTTTCACTAGGTATAGTCTTGATAAAATCCTCACATCCCCCATAAATATATGTGTGACATATTGGGTTTCTTTCCATGCCAAAACTCATATAGAATCCCATATTAAACTTTAGTTGGTACTTATTATAGTGTATATTCCACAGTCTATAGTGCATATCCCTAAAAAGATAATGGTAGAGTTGCATGACTCATTATTGATTTAACCATGTCAAGAAGGGTTTTATTCCTCCTTTCACTAACACTATTCCACTGACGCATATAAGGAGGATTGAGTTGGGAAACTTTCCCACACTAATTTAAATGACCTATTAAATCTTTGTAAATATATTATTCGCCATGGTTTGAGAAGTGTTTCTTAATATTCTTACCAAGTTGATTTTATAATTAATTATGGAATTCCTTAAACATTCTAAATAAATATTACTTATACCTCATTAAGTAGATATATCCATATCTACTATAGTCATCAGTAAAAGTAATGAAGTAATAAAAACCACCCATTTCCTCTAATGTAAATGGACCACATACACCAGTATGAACCAATTCCAATGGTTCTTTGTCTCTTTCTCCTTTACCACTAAAATTTGCTTTAGAAATTTTACCTTGTAGAAAAGTGTGACATACATCTAAGGGTTTTAAATAAATGGAGTATAAATAACATGATTTATATAGTTCAATTAAATTATTCTAATTTACATGGCCTAGACGGAAGTGAAATAGGTAGGTAGGATATGATTCATTCTTACTAGATTTATCATTGATTTCCAAAACTATATTTTTTAGTTTAAGTATATATAACCCATTATTAAGGTGTACCATACCATGACTTATTATATCCTTATACATAAGAAAAAATTTATTTTCAAACTTGAAATAAAATCCCATAGTGGATAAAATTTAAACTTAGATTATGTTTCTAGTAATAGATGGTACATAATAATAATTATTTAGTATAAGAACCATCCTAGCAGGAAAAGTAATATGTTACTATCCCACTAATAATTCTACTAGTTTTACACCATTTTCTACTCAAAGATACACTTCACCTTTTTCAATCATCTTGAATCTACTTGGTTTTTATATTTTAATAAAAATGTGTGACCTACATATAGTATCAAATACCCAAATTGTAGAAATAGATAGATCTAATTAAATGAAAAATATACTAGAAGTAGAAGTGTCAAATTGCTTCTTCTTCATAACTATGAAATTCTTCTTACAATGTTCTTTATTTCCACATGAAAAGAAGACTACCTATTACTCGTTTCTCTCCATCTATATATTTTTCTTCTTGGAATGGTATCACATCAACGTCTTTGACTTAGACTTAGCCCTTGACACTTTACCCTTTCCCTTCCTCACCTTGTTAACCATGAGGACTAAAGAGTTTGAAATATTCATATCATTATTTTCTTGGATAAATAAAGAAAAAAAATATGGGAGTGACTTATTCATGTTATTAATATTATTATTTACAATTAAAGTTGAGAAACTATTTAATAAAGAGGCAAGGATGAGATTAGTTGCTAGTTCTTAGTTCAGTTTGAACCCAAGGGTCTTCAATATCTCAATATACCTGACTATATTAAGTAAATGAAGTCCTTATTGATTCCCTTATGCTATCTGATATCTATATAGAGTAGTGGATATCTCTGATATCTCTCATAGTATAACTCTTGGAGATAAGATAACATTTGGAAAGAATCTTTGTCCTCATTCATTTTATGTAACTCATTGGACATATATGAAAACATGAACACTAAACATATAGTGTATCATATATATGATTATTATATTTATATTTATTTTCCTTACTTAATCTCTGAGGGGGATCATCAAGAAGTGGGGATTCTACCATATAAAGCTTCCTCTCTTAGTGTAGTACTATGCACAAGCACCTATACCACCCCTAAAAGTTATGGTCGGTTAAGATATTTTCTTTATCCAAAATTGTTCACAGTGAAATTGAATTGGTAGTAGTTTAAATTTGATCTAAAATAAGTAAACTTAGAAGATTAATACTTTATCTTGATTACTAGTAGTAATTCAAAATTTTAATTTTAAATGTCTCCAACTATTTTATCAAAACCTAGTAGACCTCAACTACTAGATTCAAAACAGTTAGTTTATTGAGTATTGTAGTGGTAAGGATACACAAACCTCTCTTAACAGACAAATAAGTGTAATCATCACTACTCCAAGATTATAAGGTAGGATTTTGATTGGCTTATTGTATTTACTCATGGATCATTGATTTTTTTGATTGGATTCTTATCTCTTGTAAAGGATTATCTTGAAATGCTCAACACTTTACCTCTAAAGTTGTGTTAATCTAGCTATGGCTAATCCTTTGCTGCTAAATTTAGTTATGTTGACCCACCACTCTTATCAGAACTCACTGTTAGTAAGAGGAATCCTAAACTAGGGCTGAAGAGTATATCTAATAATCAGTTTCAAGAAATGTAAGGCATTTAATGAATTAATATTTTCTTTGAGGGATTTGTTAATTTATCTTGGTGAATGAAATAATTTTATATTTAACATGCTTGTTCTATGTGATCAAACTCACAACTCAACCATGTTTTAAATAAAAAACAATCACTATACATGTTCATTATATTATTTAATGCTTGTTTATTATAATACTATGTGATTGTGAGTAATAAATAAATATTCTCAAAATAATAAAACATACACACTATAAAATAAATAAATAATGACACGATCATGAGACATAAACTATTATTTATTCCATAGATCAAATAATGGATTAACCGAGACCCTAGGGGAGTTCCTCTAGTCAATACCAGACTTAAATTGCAGTGGAAAAAACACCCATTCACTTAACTTATTTGGTTGACATTGGCTCTCTACTCGAACCGCTTCTCCACAAACTCCTTTGATCTTTACAATGTACACCCACACATAGGTGAGGGGAACTTAGGGTATGAAATTTTTTTATCAATTAAATGTGGATAGGAAATCCCTTATAAAAACTAAATACAGAGGGATGATGAACATATCATCAAAATTAAAAAATTACTATATTTCAATAACATAAATGAAATAATTATATTAAATAAATAATAAACCAAATATACACGGGTCGGTCTCAGCTCATGAAAAATCAACATGTAATTATATTGCATAATAAAAATTAAATTTGATAAATTGAACTCGAGGGTATTTTTAGTGATTTTAATTTCATTAAACTAATTTTAATTAATTATTGATACATCCCATAACACCCAAAATAATTTTATTAAATCCCATAAAATTAAAATAAATTTATATTTTTTGTCATAATTTTTTAGGACTATTTAGAACTAAAATAGATCAGAAAAAATTGATTATGGTTTGAGATGGGTTTAATGGGCCAGGAAGGTCAGGCCTGGACCAATTTGGTCCATCCAAGTCTGGTTAGAGAATCCTTTTAAGGGAATATATATATATATATATCTACACATCATATATATATATATAAAATATATTATAATGTCTAATTTATAATATATATATATATATACATATACATATACATATACATATACATATACATATACATATACATATACATATACATATACATATACATATATATATATATATATATATATATATATATATATATATATATTAGGTGGTTCCACCCCAAATATTGCGATGGCCAAAATATCCCCTTCCCCATAAAGGGGAAGAACAATATGTCCACACCCATTTGGGTGTGGAAAAAACACCTTATGTTTTTGGAAAATGAATCAAGCTTTCAAAAAAATCTTGTATTTCCAACGGACTACCCCAAATGGCTTCCACCATCCCCCAAAAATATGAAAAGTGATGGCATAATGATTCAGTTAAAAAACTACAATACTAGTATCCATTAAAATCCAACAAAAATTAAAACTTAAATTTTCATTACAATTTTTACACAAAACCCATCGATTTTTGATCGGCCATATATTGATAATAAGAACTATTATTGATACACTATTAATTATGCTAGGACCATATAAAAACTCTATTTCTGAATAATATAAAATTCAATTGGAATTTTAATGTTTTAACTTAATGAATTGTGCGTTCACTCTTATACCAATTGAAGGAACACGTGGCACAGTGGAAGTGTGAAAAATGTAAAATTTAAATTTTTGAGTTCTGATTCATGTTAAAAACACCGAATCCATAAAAAAACTTTCTTATATTTCTTAAATTATTTCATGAAATTCAATTTAATCATGGAAAATAAAATTGAATGAAAGAGTAAATGGTACCTTGTTCGTTTGAAATCATTGGTTTGATTCGCTCACTGTTGGTGTGTCATAGATCAAAGGAACCAAGCTAGGAATACTCTATATCTTAAAAACATGCACAAAAAATAATATATAATTGATATATGTTTTCTAGGTAATATCATGGGAAATCTAAGAGATTTTTAATGTCCCTTTGATCTCATGAATAATGCATACTCGATCAAGAATAAATGATCGATCCGACCTTGTTATTTATTTAGAATCTATGTCTAAGAACTTGATAGGATAAGAGAGGAGATATTATCTTTCAAAATTCATCTTAATGGTAGATCTCTTTATTCAAGAGTCTAAAATGAGCTTTTATACATATGTTATAATTTCAAAAATTTCACTTTATCCCCTAGAAAGTAATAACCTTCATTTTAGATTGCTTCACACACTTATGACTTAATAAAATTTTCATAAATGTCACAAATATTTTATCACTCAATTATAGCATATTAAAATATTACATGATAAAATAAAAACCAATAAATTGTCTCATAATATCCCCGAATAATTTAACAAAACTTTAATGTGTTATGTTTATTTAAAAAATTACATTTTCTCATATTCACTTTTATGATAAAAAAACATGTGAATACCTTGAGAAATAAATTTAATCATAATTATTATAAACTTGAAGAATATAATATAATTATTTTTATTTGCGATCAATCACACTCAGACGTTTACCAACCCCTGCATGTGGGGCCTACTTCATCCCAAACTTCTATTCATCCGAATAGTCAGAACTTGTTGATACACTTGTGTGTGACCCTCTAGGTCTTTATCTCAATAATAGTGAGTGTAAAACATAGACCAAGAGAAGAGTCTAGAAAACCTTAATGTCTCCTAATGAGATAAATAATATCATATCTACGACTATCTTCGATGAACATGTTTTGTGAAATATAATCTCTTTATCTCATGATATATCATAAATCATGATGCACAATTATTTCATCATCCTTTTGATTCTTTATATATTTTGTGACCTTACTTGATAGAATTTACTTCTCATACCATGTCCATGGATTTAATGAAGGTACTACCATTCTAGTCAACCTCTACCCTTGAGATTCCTCTTTTTCAACTTGGATGCAAAAAAATTTATCTTGATCATTCAACCAATGCTATACCACAACAGACACACCCAACATAAGATACCTCACTATGAATTCAATATCATGATTTTTTACTTACATTAAAGTAAAAGATAAAATGGTACACATTAATAATTATCTCAATTAAGGAGACCAATACACATGTTCATTTATAGGAATAACCAAAAACACTCGAAACACATAGTATTCCAATTGGCGGATCAGTACTCATGATCTTAACTACTTGAGATGATAAAGTGAAAACTTCACGAGAAGAAGTCTCAATGTTTATGATCCCCAAGAACCTAATAGTTGTAGATCATATGTGTCTTATCAGTATGATGTATATAGACCATAAGATATATGTTTTAGATTACTTTCATAGTATCTCAAGGTTCTCATTATATATGGGAGCTTCTATAACCTTCTAATATGACACATAATCTAAGGAAATTACTATATAAAAAGTATATTCAGAAGTATCAACACTATTATGTTATGAATAAACACAAATATATATCAAACCATATAAATGTAATAGTAATAAAATTACATAAATGAATTAGGTCTAGGGAACCTACTAAAAACATTCTCACATAGAAACTGCACCACTCTCATCATCTAAGGCTTATTCTATGGTTTTAGGTTAAATATGGGATAGAAAGTTAGAAAATTAAAAATGTTTTTATACTCTTATTCCAGTCATAAAATATATATCTAAATTTCATATAACCATTTATAGAGTATGGTTTTTAAGGGTTCTAGATTTTTTAGGTAGCACACTTTCAGGTTCATTAGTTTATTTCCTTTTAGGACTATATTTTTCATAATCATGTACCAAATCACTATCCTTTTTATTAAAAACATGTTGTTTAAGTCTCAAGTTATCCATTAAATCACTTAAGCCATCAAATTGATTTTTTATGATGAAAAGGGTCACTTTAATCAAATTTTACATGATTATATTCTTTAGCTATCCTTGAATTTTTTATCAAAAACTCTATAGGATTTAGAGGTAGGATATTAACCTTGGAATATTCCTTCAACTACATTTGGATATAACTTAATAAGATTTTCTTTGGTGTTCAAGATATAAACTTTAAATCAAAAAACTTTAAAGTATCCAACCTTTTTTTATATTATTAAATAGCTTATAGGGTGTTTTATTTAATATAGGTCTGATTAGAACTCTATTAATGACATAACATGTCTTGTTAATACCTTTAACCTAGAAATGAGTAGGCATGTTATATTCACATGACATAGTTCTTGAAATTTATTACAAATTCCTATTCCACATTTCAAAAAATACATTACATTGAGGTTTTATAATATTAGAAAAGGTGTGTTTAATGACATATTTTGAACAAAATGAATTTATTTCATGATTCTAAAATTTATCCCCATGGTTAATTCTCAAATTCATAATTTTTGAATCCTTTTTATTTTGTATTAATTTAAAAAATTAATAAAAATAAGATAGGATTCACTCTTAAAACTTAAAAAGTAAACCCAATTAAATTGAGAAAAATCATTAACTAAAACCTAATAAAATAATTACCACCAAGTATTTATATTTTAGCAGGACTGAACATATCCATGTGGATAATTTCTAATTTTTTAGAAGTAAAAAAACCTCTTTAATTGGTTTAAAAGATGATTTGTGTTGCTTATACATTTGGAATGCATCACTAAGTTTTTTTTATCTAATTTAAGGTTAGTAAAATAAGAAATAAAATTTATTTTATACAACTTTCTCATGGAATAAACATTACAATGTCCAATACTCCTTTTCCAAATCCATGATTAATTTATTCCATAATTCAAACAATTTAATTTTTTTATACACAAAGAATTAAAATCTAAGGTATAAGAATTTTTAGTTCTTGGTTATTTAAATTTAAGGAAATTGTCTTTAAAAAATGAGTAGGCATTATTAAAAAGATAAATATAACAACCATCATAAAAAATTTGAGAAGTACTTATCAGGTTGTGCTTTATTCCTTCAACATAACACACTTTATTGATGGGAATTGAGTTTGGATTTATAACCGATCCAACTCCAATAATTTTTCCTTTAGCATTATGACCAAAGGTAACATAGCCTCCATCAATATTAGATAATGAGTGAAATTTTTAATATTATCTAGTCCTATATCTTGAGAATCCACTATCCATGTACCAATTCTCATTGATATTTTTATACCTTTATTCCTACAAAATAAGAATAAACAAGAATGTGTTTTGGTACCTATATTCACTTTGGTCCTATAATGTTAGAAAATAATAATTTTAGAATCCAAATATACTTGTGGTATTTAGAAATTCTAGTATTGAACTTAGACATATTTTTTGAAGTAAAATGTTAGTCAACACCAAAAAATTGAGGATTTTCAAGACTAAAAATATTGGCATAGTTTCCAACCTCTCTACAGTGAAAACATGCAACTTTCTATAGGTTTTTTTCTTAGAAATGGGTAAAACATAATTTATATATATCATAGTTTTATCTCTATTACTACCTATACCAAATAATTTTCTATTTTTTTGTTCATACTAAGGACATATTTTATACACACCTTACTAAAAAATGAGAAACATATTGAAAATATTATACCTTATTTTGAAAGATTTTAATTTTATCATCATGATCAATATAAGAGATAATAAATTTATCTAGTATTGTTTTTAAATATGAAATCCACTTATTTAATTCATATTTTTCAGTCATGACATCATCATAATATTTTTAAGATTTTTTTTTCTTATTTTTCAAGATTTCATAAGTATCTTATAACATAATAAGAAGTCCATTTAATTATTCAAAAGATAATTTTAAATTTCAAATTAAAATTCATTCTTAGAGGAATAAAAGGAATTTACCTTTGGTGATTAATCCATAAAGCACAAGTTAGATTTATAATTTGAAAGTTTATCTTTAGATTCAGAAGATGATTCATCACTAGAATCTTATGAAGCACTCAAGGTAGCCTTTATAGCTTTATTTCTACTTTTTCTTATAGAAAACCTTTTAGAAGAACTTATTTTTAGGATTCTTATTATCTTTTAATTGGGGGAATCCTGTCATGATATGTCCAAGATTCTTGAACCCATAACATCTAACTTCTTTGGTATTTATATCAAACCTTTTGTAGTTATTAAAGGATTTATTAAATCCTATTATATTATTATATAAATTCTTTAATTTATTCAAAAAATGAGAAATTTCATCATCATAATAAGAACTATTTTAGTCTTATTCCCAAGACGATTTAGATAAAGATACTTATTTTTATTTATATTCATACTTTTAAGTAGAATATTTTAAAGAAGAATTTTAATTCTTAAATATCTTATGATATTCAGCCTCAATTTCTATTTCATCCTTATAAATATTGAGTGAGAAAATAATATTTTTGTTTTTAAATATTTCACAGTATTATATTTCTTAATGATAATTGAAATTCCACTTTATTCAGGTTGTAGAACTATGAGAACTTTAAGAACTTTATTAGGTTCAAGAATAAGAGTTCCTAAGGTAGCCACATTGTTTGTGATTTTAGTAATAATTCCATTAATTTGAGTGATTCTCTCACTATCAATCATTCTAAAGGTGTAAAAATTCAATTTTTAAGTGTTTTACCTTAAATGTATTATATTATTAGTACCTTCATAAGCTACCTATATAGTTTTCCTTATTTCATGTGCTGTGGAACATTGAAAAACTCTATGGAACTCATATAAACCAAGTACACATATGATTTCATTCATATATTTTGATCTCAGGTAATATTTTCCTTTTCTAGTGGCATACCATTTTTCTTGATATCCTTCCAAAAAATTTTAAGGCTTGATAGATTTCAAGTAAACCTTTAGACCAAGGTTTTTCATATAGATAGTCATATGATCCTTATAGCATCCATATTTTTCACCATTGAAATATAGAGATCTAACCATAGATATTAATTCTTTTTATATGTCATCATCCCAATAGGATATTTGAAATTAAACTAATGGAAGTTACTAACTCATAAGTAACAACACTTGATACCAATTATTTGTCAGATAGGAGTTCCACAATGACTTAAGAGGGAGGTTTAGTTAAGTTATTGATTTTTTTACTTACCCTCTCTTATCAAAAATATGTATCACAATTAAAAATAGTAAAAAAAAAGATAGAATACTGGGGATTTATAGTTGTTTTGGGTATAAAGATCCCCTAGTCCACTCTGCAAGTACTCTACTCCATGAGTTTGGTGTTTTTTATTAGACTGATCCTTTTCCTAGGGACTTCCCAACCGATTTTAATAATATGTCACTTAGTACAGAGGTCCAAGATCTATAAAATAGGATCTCCATTTACAATACCTATCCAAAATCTTAGTACACTCAGAATAATGAGTGTAAAACACTATATAGATAAAAAATAAAGACTGATGCAGGTTAGGTTCACAATTTAAATAAATAATGAACATATAAAGAATAAATTGTCCAAATATAGAATATATTAAATAAGTAGATCTATATTTTATTTAATTAAAAAAAAACTTATAGGCACCGCAATAGATATGACCTTGAATTGATTGTGCAGTATTACAAGGAAATGTGTGTCTACCTATATGAGTCTCTTGTATGTTTTCTGGAATTCATGTGTTATCCTTTCTATATATCCTCATTTTGAATTTTAATTAAGCACACTTGTTAATCCATTAGTAATTAAAAACAATCCATATAAAATTTGAACCAAGAAGCTCTTAATTAGAACATATCCTTTCCTAAATAAGGCACGAATAGAGGAGTGATTTGTAGTAGATTGTGTCTTTATAAATTTATATTTTCTGAAATGGATGCTTTAATTAATTCTACCTTTCCTCATTAAGATAAATTCTTTTTTAATACATAATAAATTAATAGTAAACCTTCCAAATGATACAAAAATGGTAAAGAGTGCCTCCGTATGATATTCTAAATTTAAGGATGAAATACCAATCCTTCATAAGATAATTTGATCTACATAAGAAAAATATTTGGAAGTACTATTCACATAAGATAATTATAGTAATTTATGATAAACTTGATTCCATAAAATAAATATACTTTTGTAAGATAAATTATTTATCAACTCTTTATATTTTTCATCATGTAAGATAATTTACTCACAAAGTTCATTTTCATAAGATAAACCAAGATTCATCTTTGAGAAAAGACTTAGTTGAATATGTTTTCCACTTTAACTTTACAATAAATACTTATTTCTATAAGAAAATTCATCTATGTTGTAATATAAAACATTCACACTAGTCTTCATATAAGATAAATCCTTTAGCACAAACTAAAATTCAGCACAAGAAATGAGACTATCTATAAGAGAATTCTTTAGCACATAAGATAAATTCAGGCCTACAAGAGAAATTCCTTAGGAATTTTTTCTTCAAAAACTCAGAGCATTTAAATGATTTAATAATATGATATATGATCATGAAACACATAAGATAAACATATCAATAAAAAAATGAGGATTTTGTGAGCATCAAAATAAAGATGAGTTTATGAGATATGGTAGAGAAACATAAGTATGAACAATAAATTTGGAATATAATTTAACCTTTATCAAGGTTAGTAGAAAAATCCAAAAATCATCTTCATTCCATTCCTTTCTTTTGAAATATATAAGAATTTAATTTATAAAGACTACAACACACTGATCAAGGTAATATTTAAAGACTCTATTCTTCATATCCATGAAAATAGCATGGGAATTTGTAAGTTTGAAGGACAAAAATATGAATTCATAGTATGTATCCTTGGTTGGGCAGAAGGAATCATTACTTCCTCTGACCTTGGACCAATTTAGATATTATAAAACATGAGACATGAAACCTAAAAATACTAGGTATTATTGGAATAAAATCCCCATGGATTAACTTGTAGAGATAAGGGAGAGAATACTCTACCTTAATAACAAGGACTGCACTCAAAAAAAATAATAAACTACCATATATCCTAATAGAAAAAAAGTGAGATGAGATATGTAATGACCCTATGTTCTTCAAAGGAAATTACTTTCTTATAAATATGTCATTAAATCACAACATAATAAGCTACTAAGTGCTAATTAACCTTTAAACATAAGTTTGTCACTTCTATGTTTAGAATTTTGAAAATCTGACATACACAGTTGCAATCAGTAAGTTATTTGGATTCTGATAAGAAAAAACATAATTTTGGTGAATAGTAACATACCCTTATGAATAGTGATATACCCTAATGAATAGTAACCCTACCTATGATAATATATAAATAATATTCAAGTTGAAAGTACGATATACCTATATATTAGAATAAATAAATGAATAGTTTTTGATAATAAATTATGATTTTAATTAAATATTAAAATAATAATATTTAGAAAATTATTTTTAAAAAATGGACTTAATTTTTGGATTCTAAACATCAAAAAATGGTTAGAGTGAATTTTTGATATTTTTCTGAAATACATGAATTTTTAGTGAATAGTAAAATACATTAATTTACCGTATAAATACACTACAGTAAATATCCACTATTACTGACATCAAAAGTGATGTAAGCACCCAAATCTCAAACTTACATGCATTTATTACTATTATTGGTCATGTAATACTTACTATTCCTTGTCTTGTGAAGAAATAATAAACTAATGATTAAAAAATTATGAAAACCCTCCTCTCCTCCACTATAAAAACAACCCTTCACTCCCTCTTCTCTTCACTCCTCTCAAGCCTTGCGCCTTACCAATATTCTACTCAAATATCTCCCCAAGACCCCCCCACTTCAAAAATCTCCCAAAATTTCCAAAATACCAAAACCTCTCCCCTTAAGAGGTTCTCAAAGGAGAAAGTATCAAGAGGTAAATTCCTCTTTCCAATTCCTTCATTTCTTTTAAGTTCTTTTCTTTTTGTTTATTTCCTCACCTCAATTCACCCAAATAGTATGATAACTACAGTAACATAAATTTACTATAATATTTTCACGATAATGGGATATTTCATTATCTTCTCTCCTTTCCCCACCTTTTATTTGAAAGAAATGGAAGCACCATTTGAGATGTGCTAATTTAGACCATTCAATGACAACGGTCTAACAATTTCTATTATTATCATTAATTATGGTCATGAAACCATTTGTGTTATGGTTGAACCAAATTATTATATATTTAATATATTTTATTTTTGTTTCTGTAATCCTTTTTTACAAATGGTATAATGCAAAACATGTTCTTTGAAATCAAACCCACCGATTAACAAAAACGGTTTTCACTATGTTTTTATATAATAATTCGACTTCACTCTAAGTAACCAAATTAAATTTAAAACCATGTAATCTCCTGGATGTGAAATAATAGAATATAACTTTAATTCAGGACAACCAATTTCATCTTACATGTTTATCCAAACATGAATATAAGTGAACCTGTCATTAAAACCGAGTAAACAAACAAGCCCGAACAATGAAATTAAATCTCATAACCCATAAAAACGGTTTTAAATGAACTTAAAATGATTATACTAAACCAATTAAATATATAAGAAGTTTTGGAATTATTAATTAATAAACCTAATTTTTTTATTCAATTCTTTAATAACAAGTGGAGAGCATCAATGGATTTAAGGTAAGGGATCCTATCCTTTTCACTCTTAAATCAAGATAGTCCTCTATGATATGCATTTTTATGTGTAATACCTAATGATGGGGTATGATTACACACATCCCCCATACCTCCCTCATGTTGTCTAAGTGATGATAAATCCCTTTTATCTCTCATCAAGCCCTCTTAGGTAGAACCGACACCATGACGATAAACCGTAACGAATTTTACAAGAACCTTATTTCTTCTTTCGGGTTGCCTTATCTATATTTATATCAAAATTGTGTTATCTTATCTATTTATATAAATATTCTAAATTCTGTTTAGTTTTAAAAAATTAATTTATGAATACCCCTTCATCACTCTCTTTCTATGATATACATTTTTTTAAAAGATTCCCTCCTTAGAACTTTTCGATAAGAAAAATTATTTTAGGGGAATTTTCTAGAATTTTACCCAATTTTAATTGAACTCTGTACTATGTTTTAAGATAACATTATCTTTATAAAATAAGTCTTTATATTTTGAAAACATTTTTGGTTCAATTCTGGTTTTATATAAAATATTATCCTATTTTCTATTTTAAAATCTCTATAGTATTTTCCTTAAAACCGTACAAAAATGTTTTAATGATAATGTTTATAAAATACATTTCCTTTATGTTGTAAATTCTAGTTGACACCACTTACCATTTTATATTCCTATTTTACCTTATGAACATCCATGTATGTTCTAATCCCTTTCTTTCATGGAAACTTTCATGATACGCTCATTGGTTATGCTTTATGTCATGATTGTGGTACCCAATTCTTTACATGGGTATCCTTATGTTTATGTATACTTGATTATGTATGATTATTTATGTGTCAAGAATATTAATGAAAACTTTGATATGGGTGCTCTCAGATAGCGCTCCAATGCATTGGGTAAAGTTAAGTCTCATGAGATGCGATGTGAAATGGGATTGGTAGTTAGCCTTGACCCATACTAAAATGGGAAACGGGATTGGCAGTTATCCTTGACCCACACTAGAATGGGAAATGGGATTGGTTGTTATACTTGACCCATACTAAAGACATGTTTTATGATTCTACCACGTTTATATGATTCCATGTTTATATTATCCCATACTTATATGATATGATTTCATATGTTCCATGCTTTGGATATCATTATGTCATGACTCCAAACTCATGTGTTTAGGATGTATCCTTATGTTCGTTCCTTTACTGAGATTTTCAGCTCATCCCTTTGTTCATGTGTTCCCTAGGGTACCCTATGCAGATGTAAGGGATCAAAGGAAGTTAGGATCTCTTTATGGAGATTAAATAAAGAAGTTTTTTAGCCCCTTGTTTTATGTTTTATGTACCTAGTCTTAGAAGACACTAGAATCAATGATCCTTGGATTGTACTCTGATGATTAATTATGCTTAACATCATGAAATGTTATATGTAAAAGTCTTGGGTCTCTATAGTTGGTATCAGAGGATGGTCTAGTTATTTTTTGAGATTAGGAATAGAGCACCTTAGTGAGAACTTTAAGTATGAGACTATGTATAAAAAACATTCCTAAATTTTGGTTAGTATTGAGTAAGTGATTTATCAAGAAAATACATCCCTGTTTGGATATGAACAAGTAGAGGTGGATCTGGCACAAATGTACCTGGGATTGAAAAATATGACAAGGAGTTTCAGGCTTGACCTGGGGTATCCTGGTACATGACAACGGGACTTTCTTCACTCTTGGTTATGACACGCCTAGGGGATATGCATTGGTAGATTCATGAGCTTAGTAAAACCCATTAATAAGGGACAAAAAACCCCATAAGAATATAAGTTAAGAAATAAATCGAGAATAACCTAGATATAAACATATGGAATCACAAGTTAGGATATACTTCTTCTTTATAAGTTTATCCTTTTATGTTCATAGTTTCTTTTTTATGCTTAATATATAATTATTCAAGACCTCTAATTATACATTCTTTTTCTTAGTTAATTGAGGGAAATAGTAGAACATGTTCCAACAACCAATGTGATAAGAAATGTGAAGATTTCCCTAATGATATGCCTAATATGACAAGAGCAGTTACTCAAAACTTCATTACAATACTTGATTTACTAGCTCGATTTATGAATAATAACTTCAATCATGTGGAACACCCTCCTCCACCAAGGAAAGAGCAAGTTGTCACAGAGTCCTTCATGTGGAAAATGCCTCCCATGTTTAGTGGATCTTCTGATCCCCTCCTCACAGATGAATGAATTAACTCTATTGAAAATATATTCTCCATCCTCCGGTGCTTGGAAGAAGAGAAGGTTGTACTGGCGGTCTATCATTTTTATGGGGAAGATGATCAGTGGTGGAAACTGATCAAGAATACAAAGTCCCAATAGGAAATTGATTCCCTGGATTGGGAGGAATTCAAGAGGTTTTTTTTCAACAAATATTTTCCTTGAACCCTCTGTCTCAAGATGGAAAGAGAGTTCCTCGAACTCAAGCAAAATGAAGATGAGTCCATCGGGGTGTATGAAGAAACCTTTACAAGGCTTGCAAGGTATGTCTGTGGATTTTTCATGAACACCAAAATTAAGGTGGATATCTTCTTTAGTGGACTAAAACCGAGTCTATGAAAAGCATTGATGATTCGAGACTGCGAGAGTTATGAAGAGATTGTCCGTTGTGCCCACAAGGTTGAAATGGAGATTGGAGACTCTCAGTGGTCTCATGGTCCCAGTGACAAGAAGTGAAAAATGGAGAAAAACATGGGTGGTTCATCAAACAAATACCATGATGGAAAGAAGCCCAACTTTTTCCCTTGTAAAAGTTGTGGGAAGAAGCATCCTGGTAACTGTCTGAAGGGAACCAAGAATTGATTCAAATGTGGTAAGTTTGGTCATCTGGACAAGAACTGTCGAAGGGATATAAAAAACCGTCTAATTTTGAATAAGAAATGAAGGTTCAGAGTAACACTCAGCCTGTAGTGTAGTGTTACAACTTCAAGGAGCATGGAAATTATGAAAACAATTTCCCTAAACCGAGGGTTGTCACAGGAAATCAACAACAACATCTAAGGCAACAAGGAAGGTCTTATGATACCACTGCTGCTGATGTAGAGCCGAAAAATGATGTGGTGATATGTATGCTAGTTATCCATTCAATAATAGAAAAGATACTATTTGATTCTAGTTCTAAGCATTCTTTCATATCTTTCATGTTTAGTAGAACTATTTAAACACATCCTAAAAATTTGGAGGAAAAGTTATCTGTGAGAACAGAAAATGGGGAAATTATTGCATCCATGGTTTTTAACTCCTCCCCAGTTAATGTTTGTGGACTGAACCTCCCAAAAAATCTCTTCATACATTCTTTAGTGGAGTTTGATGCTATCTTAGGCATGGATTGGATATCTTTATACAAATCCAACATCAACTATCAAGAAAAGGGAGATCACTTTTCACATACCAAAGTATCCTTAGACTCATTACAAGTGTAAGGAAGAAGATGAATCTCATTTTGAATCATTATCTCAAGTATGGATATTGCAACCTTATGATAAAGCATATTTAGCTCAAATTATTGATACAAAGGAGAGAATCATGCTTGAAGACATGCCCATCGTGAGGGATTACACTGTTGTATTCCCTGAAGAGTTGCATGGTCTTCCTTCCGAACAAGAGTTTGAGTTATCAATTGAACTTATCCATAGATCTCTGTCTATCTCAAAGACACCTTACAAAATGGCCACCGTAGAGCTGGAAGAGATGAAGAAGCAGTTACGGGAGAATATAGAGAAGGGTTTTATACGCCTGAGTGCTTCACCGTGGGGTACTCCAGTCCTCTTCGTCAAGAAGAAGGACAGATCAATGTGCCTCTGCATTGATTATCACAAGCTCAATAAAATCACTATAAAGAACAAGTACCCCCTTCCACATATAGATGACTTGTTTGATCAGCTTCGTGGGGCTAGTTATTTCTCTAAGGTGGACCTTCGGTCGGAATATCACCAATTAAAGGTGAGAAAGGAAGATATTCCCAAGACTGCCTTTCAAACGAGGTATGAACACTATGAGTTCATAGTGATTCCCTTCTTACTCACTAATTCTCTAGAAATTTTCACGGATTTAATTAATAGTGTTTTTAGAGACTACGCTGACAAATTTGTGGTAGTATTTATTGATGATATTCTGATATACTCTAAGATAAAGGAGGAACATGAAGAGCATTTGAATACCATGTTAAAGACTTTGCAAAGGGATAAGTTGTATGAAAGGTATAGTAAATGTGAGTTCTAGATGGAGGAAGTATCATTCTTGGGGCATGTTATCACCAACAAAAGAGATATCTATGGACCCTTCCAAGATGAAAGCAATTGAAGAGTGGCCTAGGATGACTTCTGTGACAGAGATCCACGACTTTTTGGGTCTAGCTAGGTATTATCAACTATTTGCGAAGAACTTTTCATGATTTTCAAACCTAATTACCAATCTAACATAGAAGGGAGTAAAGTTTGTCTAGACTCAATAATGTGAAGACTGTTTCAAGGAGTTGAAAAAGAGGCTTATCACTGTGCCAATAATCACACTTCTAACAAGTGGAGAACTCTTTGTGGTGTATAGTGATAATTAAAAGAAGGGATTAGGTTGTATGCTAATGAAAAATGATAAAGTGATAGACTAAGACTCAAGGCAGATCAAAATCCATGATCAAAACTATCCCACACATGATCTGGAGTTAGCAGTTGTGATCTTTGCGTTGAAAATCTAGCGGCATTATCTCTATGGGGAGAAGTGTGAGATATATACTAACCACAAGAGTCTAAAATATATATTCACATAGAAAGAGATTAATATGCTCCAGTGAAGTTGGATAGATCTCATCAAGGATTATGATTGCTCAATCCACTACCATCCCCCGTAAGGAAAACATGGTGGAAAATGCTCTAAGTAGAAAGGATCCTGCATCTTTGTCAATAATGATAATTGAAAAGGATATGATCTTCTTATATTTTAAAAGGATGGAAATGGGAATAATTAAAGGAGGAACATCATCAATACTTTCTCAAATTATAGCTCAACCACCCCTCTTGGAAAAAAATAAATGATTCTCAAAGAAAGGATGTGGAAATTCAGAAAAGGGTGGAAGCTACCAGAAATGGTAAATCCTCTGATTTCAAAATTGATGAGGAAGGAGTTATAAGATTTGGGTCATGATTATGTGTACCATATGATCCAATGATAAAGAAGGATATTTTGAGCGATGCACATAGCTCGACCTTCTCTATCCACCCAGGGAGCACAAAGATGTATCGAGATCTCTGAGAAAACTTTTAGTGGGAAAATATGAAAAGGAAGATTGCTTAATATACATCAAAGTGCTTGGTATGTTAGCAAGTGAAGGATGAGAGGAAAAAGTCTAAGGGGATGATGCAACCACTACCCATACCAGCATGGAAGTGGGAGAACATTACCATGGACTTTGTCATTGTACTTCCAAGTACTTCTAGAGGAAATAATGCTATATGGGTCGTTGGAGATTATCTTACAAAGACAGCTCACTTTATCACGGTTTGAGAGGACTTCTCATTGAATAAAATTACATATATTTACATCAAAGAAGTGGTAAGGCTACATGGAGTACCACTATCTATTGTATTCGATCATGATCCGAGATTCACTTTGAAGTTCTAGAAAAGTCTCCAGCATGCTCTAAGCACTAAACTAAACTTCAGTATGACCTATCATCCCGAAACTGATGGCCAATCTGAGTGAACTATTCAGAAACTGGAAGATATGTTGAGATCGTGTTCTATGTAATTCAAAGGAGGAGGGGACCAGCATCTTCCTCTGGTTGAATTCTCCCACAACAATAGTTTCCACTCGAGCATCCAAATGGCACCATATGAAGCCCTTTATGGGAAAAGTTGCAGAACATCAGTGTGTTGGGATGAATTCAGTGAGCATAAGCTTCTAGGACCTGAAATGGTCGAGGAAATGGTGGAGAAGGTGAAAACCATTCAACATCATATCAAGGTAGCCCAAAGTCAGCAGAAGAGTTATGCAGATAACCGTTGATGAGACCTTGAGTTCAAAGTCAGGGACATGGTATTTCTATGCATATCTTCTTGGAATAAGGTCATGAGGTTTAGAAATAAAGGGAAGTTAAGTCCCAGGTACATCACCCCCTTCGATATCCTTGATCGAGTTTGATCTATATCCTATCGACCGGAAATTACACCTACCATGTCAAGAGTACATGATGTCTTTCATGTATCCCTCTTAAGGAAGTACATACCAGACCCTTCACATGCACTCTCTTTAGAGGTGGTACAATTGGAGGATGATATTTCCTATGAAGAGCATCTAGTGAAGATATTGGATCGTAGAGACAAAGTTCTACACAACAATACTACTTATCTAGCCAAGGTACTATGTCAAAACCATAAGTACGAAGAGGAAACATGGGAATTGGAGGAGGAAATGAAGGAAAAGTACCCCCACCTATTTTTGGCCTAGAATGTAAAATGAAATTTCGAGGGCGAAATTTCTTAAGGGGGGAAGAATGTAACGACCCAATGTTTTTCAAAGGAAATTACTTTCTTATAAATATGTCATTAAATCACAACATAATGAGCTACTAAGTGATAAGTATCCTTTAAACATAAGTTTGTCACTTTTGTGTTTGGAATTTTGAAAATCTGTCATACACGGTTGCAATCAGTAAGTTATTTGGAGTTCGATAAGGAAAAAATTAATTTTAGTGAATAGTAACATACCCTTATGAATAGTAACATAGCCTTATGAATAGTGATATTCCCAAATGAATAGTAACCTTACCTATGATAATATATAAATAATATTCAAGTTGAAAGTATGATATACCTATATTTTAGAATAAGTAAAAAAATGGTTTTTGATAATAAATTATGATTTTAATTAAATATTAAAATAATCATATTTAGAAAATTATTTTTGAAAAATGGAATTCATTTTTGGATTCTACACGTCGATAAATGGTTGGGTAAATTTTTGATATTTTTCTGAAATACTTGGATTTTTAGTGAATAGTAAAATACATTAATTTACAGTATAAATACACTATAGTGAAAATCCACTATTCCTGACAGCACAAGTGATGTAAGCACCCAAATATCAAAATCACATGCATTTATTACTGTTATTGGTCATGGATTACTTACTATTCCTTGTCTTGTGAAGAAATAATAAACTAATGATTAAAAAATTATGAAAACCCTCCTCTCCTCCACTATAAAATCCCCTTCACTCCCTCTTCTCTTCACTCCTCTCAAGCATTGTGCCTTGCCAATATTCTACCCAAATATCTCTCCAAGATCCTCCCCACATCAAAAAGCTCCCAGCCTCTTCAAAATACCAAAACCGCTCCCCTTAAGAGGTTCTCAAAGGAGGAAGTCTCAAGAGGTAAATTCCTTTTTCCAATTCCTTCATTTCTTTTAAGTTCTTTTCTTTTTGTTTCTTTCCTCACCTCCCTTCACCCAAGTAGTATGATAACTCCAGTAACATACATGTACTAGAATGTTTTCATGCTAATGGGATATTTAGTTATCTTCTCTCCTTTCCCCAGTATTTATTTTAAAGAAATGAAAGCACTATTTGAGATGTGCTAATTTAGCCCATTCAAGGACAACGATTTATCAATTTCTATTATTATCTTTAATTATGGTCATGAAACCATTTGTGTTATGGTTGAACCAGATTATTATATATGTATATATCCTATTTTTTGTTTCTGTAATCTTTTTGTACAAATAGTATAAATCAAAATATTTTCTTTGTAATCAAACCCACCGATTAACAAAAACGGTTGTCATTATGTTTTTATATAATAATTAGACTTCACTATAAGTAACCAAATTAAATTTAAAACCATGTAATCTCTTGAATGTGAACTAATATAATATAACTTCAATTCCATACAACCACTTTTATCTTACATGTTTATCCAAACATGAATATAAGTGAACCGATCATTAAAACCGAGTAAACAAACGAGCCTGAACAATGAAATTGAATCTCATAACCAATCAAAATGATTATAAATAAACTTAAAATAATTATAATAAAACAATTAAATATATAAGAATTTCTGGAATTATTAATTAATAAACCTAATTTATTTATTCAGGTCTTTAATAACAAGTTGAGAACACCAACAAATTTAAGGTAAGGGATCCTCTCCTTTTCACTCTTAAATCAAGATTGTCCTCTATGATATGCCTTTTTATGTGTAATAATAATGATGGGGTATAATTATGCACCCCCATACTGCACTTATGTTTTCTAAGTGATGATAAATCCCTTTTATCTCTCATAAAACCCTCTTAGGTACACCCAACACCATGCCGATAAACCGTAACGAATTCTACCTGAACCTTCTTTGTTCTTTCGGGTTTCCTTATATATCTTTATATCAAAATGGTGTTATCTTATCTGTTTATATACATATCATAAATTCTGATTATTTTTACAAAATTCATTTATTAATACCCCTTCATCACTGGATTTACATGTTTTTATAATATTCCCTCCTTAGAACTTTTCGATAAGCAAACCTATTTTAGGGGAACTTTCCAATTTTTTACCCAATTTCAAGTGAACTATAAACTCTATTTTAAGACACCATTGTATTTATAAAATAAGTCTTTTTATTACGAAAACCTTCTTGGTTCCATTATGGTTTTATATAAAATATTTTCCTCTTTTTTATTTTAAAATCTCTATAGTATTTTCTTTAAAATCATACAAAAATGTTTTAATGCTAATGTTTCTCAAATATATTTATTATATGTTGTCACTTATAGTTGACACCACCTACCATGTTATATTGCTATTTTACCTTATGAACATCCATGTATTTTATAATTCCTTTCTTTCATGGACACTTTCATGATACACTCTTTGGTTATTATTTATGTCATGATTGTGGTACCCAATTCTTTCCATGGGTATCCTTATGTTTATGTATAGTTGATTATGTATGATTATTTATGTGGAAAGAATATTCATAAAAACGTTGAGATGGGTGTTTCCAAAAAGTTCTCCAATTCATTGTCTAAATGTAAATCTCATGAGATGCGATGTGAAATGGGATTGGCGGTTATCCTTGACCGATACTAAAATGGGAAATGAGATTGGCGGTTAGACTTGACCCGTACTAGAATGGGAAATGGGATTGATGGTTAGCCTTGACTCGTACTAAAGACATTTTTTTATGATTCAGACACATTTATATGATTCCATGTTTATATGATCCCATGCTTATATGATATGATTTCATATGTTCCATGTTTGGATATCATTTTGTCATGCCTCCTAACTCATGTTCTTAAGATGTATCCTTATGTTCGTTCCCTTACTGGACTTTTCATCTCATCCCTTTGTTCATGTGTTCCCCAGGGTACCTTATGCAGATGTAAGGGCTCAAAAGAAGTTAGGAGATCTTTATGGAGATTAAATAAAGAAGTGTTTTTATCCCCTTGTTTTATGTTTTATGTACCTAGTATTCGAAGACACTAGACTTAACGATCCTTGGCTTGTACTCCGATGATTAATTATGCTTAAAATCATGAAATTTTATTTGTAAAAGGATTGGGTCACTATAAGATATACCTTGAATTTGAAACTTAAAGTTCATAAAAAATAATAAAATAAATGATGATATACATGAAGTTATTAGAATATGGTTCTAGTGAATCCTTTAGTTTGTGTAGAAACCTACCAATCTACTAATATCACCTTTTCTCATAGTTAGGTACTTTGGATTAATTAAGATGCAGGTTACCTAAAACCATATTTAAATATAGAATATGGACTAATCCAATGATCATAGTGGAAGTGTCACTCTAAAATTCACACTAAAAATCACTCTAACACACAAAGTAAATGGTCAAGGTCATGTAAATGAAAGATATTAAATCACACTTCCTCACCCCTAAAACAATTACCATACAAAAGGTAATAATTAATTAATAAAAAATAAAACATTAAGAATGAGAACCCAACATCAAAATCATAAAATAATTCCATTTTATTAATCAATCCCCTTAAACCTTACAAAACCTATAACAAAACTACTATCCTATCACATTATCTATGAGAGGTAGAAAAAAAAATTGACAAAAACCTAAGAGTTGCAATATACTTCCTCCTAGTGGATAAAAGACAAATAATCACTCATAATTTGATTACTTAAAGTGAAAAAATTATATCTCTATTTATATATAGAATCCACCACTTGATATCATCTCATATCTCTCATTGTATCTTGTTATATCTTCCCATATCATTAATGATTTAAATTAGACTCTAACTACATGATGATAAGGATATAGAACTACATGTTACTTTTCTTCAAACTCCCCAAGTTATATCTTCAATATCATTAAAATTAGGAGTGATGAACAAATCTATATATCTGGTGTAGATATACCCACCAAAACATAGTTTGTTCACTACAAACATTTACTTCACAATTCACTCACCACAAATTACTGAAATTACTCTATACCCTTGACATATAAATAATCAATATGGTGTAAAACTCCTAACAATGGAGTGTGATCCCCACTATGGGAATTTCAACCTTTTATTTCTTGTACACATTTCTTATTACTCACAGGCATTCAATCACCATGCCAACCTCCATGACAAAACCCTAAGCATGATGCACTTGGAAAATCCCTATGATCCACCAAATTTCCATCCATGAAATAGTATTACTCATTTCAAACTTTAACAAACTGACTCAAAATCATATTTTAATGATCAAATATGATGTAACATCACGTGTTTAGGAATTTTGGTGGTCACTTCTCTCTTCATCAAGCCCAAATCTAGCCATGATATCCACCACATTGAAGGAATTGATGTTTTGTGCTTTGAAATTCCCTATGCAACATATCCATATCATCCACTATAAAAAACTCCCCATTTCAAAACTTTAATGCACTCCTATGGTGTGTATTATCCATATTCATGCGACACTTCATCATTGTCACCTAGCCTTTATAGTAGCTATCCAATCTTCTACGTATCTCCCATGGTCATTACAGATTTCACAATGATAGTTTTAATCCCCACAAAAGAGATAATGGAAGAATTATAAAAGATGATGTAGTGAAAGGTGGTGGATATTTTGTGTGATAAAGGATATTCATCCCATAGTATCTTGTAACCATGGTGTTTTGGTAAGTCTAAATAGTGTCCTTCACAACAATCATCCAACATGGAAATATTTAGTGGGAGGGGGGAATGTTTATAATACTAGATATAGTGAGGATGACTTAGTAAAAAAAACCTAGGTCAACCCACTTTTGTCCTCTTTCCTAACACCTACATGCACTAGGTTCCCTTACTTATTTGAAACATGTTGTGTGCCGACCTGTGCATGGATTATCTATGCATGATGCTAGTTTATCTCTGTGTGTGTCCTCCCTAGCCAATGTCATAGGCCATTTTTATTCTTAAAAATTAAAAAATAATCCTTTGTAAAATCTATATTGAACTCATATATAAATTTTCTTTTTTCCAAAATTATATTTTAAATTTATCTTCCCACAAAATGTACAAAATAATTTAAATTCAGTAAGAATTATCAATCAAATCCTAAAATAAATGAAATTAATTAAAAATTTGTTGTATGAAATATAGACCTAAAATTCCCCCACACTTAAACTATGTTTTTCCTGAAGCATAAAATATCTAATAAAATAAAAAACAAGGCCCATGATAATAATATTTAAATTTTAAAGTAAAAAAATAAAACAGTTATCGATGGGGAAATAAAATTTCAAGCTTTACATATGATATATATATTTTACTCCTCATTATTCAAATATAAAAAGTAAACTATGTATTTTACTTCCCCTCTTTATATTAAAGAACCTCTCCTAACTTCCATTAAAATTTCTCAATTTATCACTACCATAAATGAAACTTTGTGATCTACCACACTGTTATTTCTTTTCACTCACCACTCAAGTTAAAAATTTACTAGATTAATTATCATATCTCAAGTATATGTTCCTAACCATAGGATTTCAAAGTATCTCAAATATCTGACCAATAAAGTGAAAGATCACAGTTAATAATTTGGACTTCACATTAAGAATCATATGTATCCAAGGATCAAGTTTGGTAAGTATTTTTTTATGTGAAAAATAATAAAGCTAAAAAAAGAGGTTAAACTCTAAGAATAATGCATGATACTCAATAATATCAATGAAATAATCCTTCAAGTAATAAAATCACACCACTTCCCAAACTCAAATAATAGGATCATAAATATAACAAGTAAGAATAATGAATTATATACCCAATTATTCAATAATTACTTTTCAAATCAGGATTTTTCTTCAATATTTTTTAATAAAGATTTTTATTTTTCCTTTTTTTAGCAATGATTTTTTATTTTTTAGAGGATAAATAATGAATAAAAATGAAATACAACTCATTAAACAGCACCCAATATATAATTAAAAACTCTCGCATCTTTTTATTATTATAAAAAATCATCTATTGACCATATAAAACCTACCCCCCGCACCCAAACCATTAATGATCATGAGAAAATACTAAGAGTAAGGGTAGGAAGGATATAATTGGCTTGTAATGTGGATATTCCCTAATAAGTTGATTCATGTCTTCTACAGACTTAAAAGAGAGATAAAAATATCATGGTATGTCTCAAGGACAATGGTTTAACAATAAATACGACTCAATCATTTTAAATGTGAATATATTTAATTATGTATTTTACAATATATAATAAAAGTTATATTAGTAAACCATTCCTCAAATTTATCTCAAAAAAGGGGTATAAAAAAATAGTAAAAGTTTTCATATAACCCTATAAAGAATGAGGAACTTATTATATCATAAAATAAATCTTTTAATACATAACAATAAAAAACTAATCCACCTGAATTTTATAAAATCAAATAATGAAAAAACATGAAAGGAAATTTCATCCACATTGACCAAATAGTCCCCCCCCCCCAAATCGCGATTTATTAAACTGAAAACCCTATTATTATATTTTCTAATACACCCCCATATTACTCATTTAATTTAATTAATAATGAAATATAAAATATGGAATCATGAGGTTAATAAGTGAATTTTTTATCATATATTAAAATTATTGGAAGAATATTAGTGCAATATGCAATTTCCCTTGACCCCCCAGAAAAAAAAAACAAATTTCATATAAAAGCTAAATTGGGGGAGTAAAAGATAATTAATTAGAATTAAAACTCCCCTATCTTTTGAATATGTTTAATTAATTCATTTTATCTTGTTCCTTTATCATCATGGACCTAAAAAATAAAAAAACAAGTGAAAGCACTAAGTATATGCACTTTTATTCTAAAAATATATTTGGGGAATTAAATTAAGAACCTAAACTAAATTCCTCATATAATTATAAAAACTAATTCCTAATGTCTCGAAAATAATTAAAAAAAATTAGGTTTCCTCGCACAAATCATTTTTGTTATAGTCATTTTAGATCAACCATACCTTTTTGGATAATTTAATAGGAGTGTGATATAAAGTTACAAAATTTGGATTTAACTATATCTATCTATAAAGATCATTTAAGTTAGATCTTATCCTTTTATTTGTTGAAATAAGCTTAATTTTTTTTGGAGGAGAGGAACTTTTAGTGGGAAGACTTAGATATTGGGAAAAAATATTATGTTTTATCCAAACTTAGTGAAAATTATCATCTTATACTTCCTTTTTATAATCATTTTCAAGATATTCTACATCCTTATCAATTAAATCAAATTTATCTTCCTCTTTTCTTGTTTCTCTTCGATATCTTCAAGGATTTCAATTATTTTTTTCAGTAGCTATCCTCTCATATTATTTTTTTTCTACTTTATTTTAGGCTTCTTCTTGTCGTTCTTTCTCCTTGCATTCAGTATCAGTTTATTGTTGAGGAGGGAAATAGAAAGCAGAAATAATTAGATATTGGTGAGAAAGTTTTGGGTTTTCTAAGCCGAATAAAAATCCACCGAGGCCTCTTATTTTTGACCCTCCTCTATTCTATTAGTGGTAAAGGTGTCTTCCTTAGAAAATTTAGAACTAGATTTATCTTTATAAGTTAACTTAGGGTCAACCTTTCCATTGGCTTCCTCTGTGATCACCACTTTAAATTCCTCTTCTTCCTTGACCATCCTCTATAGGTATTGACACACTTATTTAAATACAAATTCAATTCAATAGAGGCATGCCTCATCATCACTTATGTATAGTTGTGGTATTCAACTATATTGACTATTTTGGATATTATTTTTATGTTTATCTATTTGATGTGAGAAATATATAATTTGGATGGTGAACTTGTCATGTTATATTAATATACATGTTATTCCTTCCATAACAACCACAAATACTACACAACTAAAAATAAAACAAAATAAAATAGAAATAAAACCTACTATAAACTCAAAAAATATAAAAATACATGAGGAAAGACTTTAAATAACTATTAAATTAAATAATCTCCTAACCAAGTCTCAAAATACATCCCAAAAACTTTGTTAGGCCATAGGAATTGTTACTTCATATTACCATTTACTTGTTTATAAATTATAAAACATGAGACATATAACCTAAAAATACTAGTTAGTATAGGAATAAAAGCCCTGAGGCTAAACCCATAAAGAAAAGGGATAGAATACTATAACTCAATAACTAGGTTAACAATAAAAAATTAAAGGAAACTAATATCCATCCTAAAAAACATGAAGTGAGATGAGATTTATTGGGAAATTTAAGCTTCATGTTCTTAATAAAGGGGAAAATAGATGATTATAGACATGAAGTTTCCGAAATCCAGTCCCAATGTATCCTTTGGTCTAGGTAGACAATATCCACTCTCCTAATCTCACTTTTTCTCATGGTTAGGTACTTCCAAATTATTTAAGTGGTGGGTAACCTAAAACTATATTTAAACATAGAATAAGAACTTACAAAATGGTAATGGTGGAAGTTTCATTTTAAAAATCACCCAAAAAACCACTCTAACACTAAAATTAAAAGGTTATGTTTATGTAAAGGAAAGATATTAAATCACACTTCCTCACCCCTAGATCAATTTTCAATAAAATGGAATAAAGAATGGATGATAAATTAAAGAGTAAGAATGAGAACCCATCATAAAAATCATAAAAGAATAATAATTTATTAATCAATCCCCACACACATTCAAAAACCCAATTTTAAAGATCTACTCTATAATTTTATCCATATGAGGTATAAAATAAAATAAAAAGAAATAAAAACCTAATAGTTTCAACAAAATTCCTCCCAGTAGATAAAACCCAAATAGACCCCTGAAATTTGATTCCTTCAAGTGAAAAGTTTCTATCTATATTTATAGATAGAATAACCCGCTTGATATATTATCATATATCTCCTTGTATCTTGGAATATCTTTCCATATATATATAAATTAAAATTAGAAACCCACTCTATATACATAGGCATCTAAAACCACATGTGAATTTGGTTCAAGCTCTCCAAGTTATAGCTTCAATATTATGAAAATGGGGAGTTAAGTCCAAATTGGTATATTTAGTGTAGATATACTCACAATGGTATAATATATCAACCATGAACATTTCCTTTACACTTCACTCACTAAACCAAGACAAAAGTAATTTATCTCCTTATAATAAAAAAATTGAGCCGATGTGAAACTCATCAAAATGGTATGTGCTCCTCACTGTGGGCATTTCAACTAGCCATTTCCTATTCACCTTTCCCATTCCTCACATGCATTCAATCACCATTCTAACCTCCACATTGAAAATATAAGTGTGGTTTACTCAAAATATCATTGTGATCCATAAAATTTTCCTCCATGATATAGTAATCCCCATTTCATCTTCCATTAAACTTTCTTGAGGTTATCTTTTCATGCTCGACTAGGGCATAACATCAAATCCAAAGTTCTTGGAAGGATTAATTTCCTCCACTAAGGGGGGGGGGGGTTGAATCACTATAGGTTAGTTTTTACAATTTATTTTCAATAGAAATAAAACTTTTTGACATGTTAGAGTAAGATCAACTCAAACAGAAATAACTCCACCTCACATGATCATATAGAAAATGAAAGAGTAAAGAACACATAATTTTTGCAATGTTCAGATATAACATGGAATCCTACTCCTTACTGTGGATGGTTATACCCCAGAAACACGAATTTTATTTACTATAATTATAAGTTAGTTATACTTACAAGAATTTTTTTGGCATCCCAACACACATGTTAAGAGTCACACTCAACATTACAATATCATGTTTAAGTACAAAAGATGACTAAAAGATGAAGAATACCACCAAATAAATTGTGTTTCTTTGGAAATGAAGAATAAAGATACACTTCTACAAGACTATAGGATATTTAGGAAATAAATTCTCTCAATAAAAAATTTAATTCCACTACAAAAATATTCTTAAACTCAAATAAAAATACCCAAATCCATGAGATTTATCAAATACTGATCGCTGAATATCTAACCTCAGCTTCCAACTTGTATTCTTCTTACTTTTTCTCACGTAGTAGAAAAACTCTCAAATCATTGTAGAACTATTTAACCACACTATATTATTTTTATATATACATAATTTAAGAAGAACACATATTCATAATTACCCCATGATCTCCATAACTACATTAAAAACCCATAACTGCATCATGGCTGTAACACCCTAAAATTTTAAAATATGAACATT